>CM031244.1:571002674-572268058 GCA_018340775.1 Taxus wallichiana var. yunnanensis
TTCTTTCCACTCCAGCACTTCTATCCTATTTATTCCTTTTACAAATTTTGACATTTGTGGTCGGCATTTTCACTTTTGCTATCCGTATCTTGTGTTCATAGTTGGTCTTTTGTGTCGGTAGCGTCAAAATTCAAACAAAAGACTCATACACACACACACAATTATTTTGGTTGGGAATTCAAAAGGGGCTATCACATCTACATACTATCACTATAATCAAAAGGGACTACATTTTGGGTTACATACACTTTGCATAGGAAGGGGAAGTGTTGAATTCCATACCACACATTTGCATCAAAACTAGCTATAACCTGCTATCTTGGTGTCATTGGTGCGAGGAAAACCTAAGGACATTATTTCACACACAAGCACATAGAACTACATGGAGTCTGAAAATATACTGCAATGCTCGGTACTAAGTTCACTCGTTGGGTGACCACCAGGGCCAATCTGACTTCTTATATTACATATTTTATTCAGATCTAATGTGTTTGTGAGTTTGTGCAGGTAGCTAGGGTTGTTATTGTAGGGTATAGTTGTGATTTAAATTCTAAAAATGAAGTCGAAGCAAAAAAATAGATATCGAAGTGAAGACCCTCAGACCCAGAAAAAGAGAAGATCCTGAATATTCACACAAACACTAGCACCTAGAATGGACACTAGCAACTGAGCGCTCCTATCCTCCTTTGGGTGCTTCTGTTTCGCACAAGAGAGGTTTGTAGAACTCTCTTCCAGCCATTGTTGCATCATTTCCAGTCATATCCATCATATACACAGTCTCATTTGCCTCTAGATCACATAGGAACCAACTATGTCCTCTATCTCTCTTACTTTCTTTGAGTTTTACACTATTTAAGTACTTAGCACTTCTATATTTGTTGTATATTATCATTTGTTACATTAGTTACTCTGAAATTATATTTAATTCAATTTCTATTAAATCTGTGGTGAACCCCGCTCTTTTTTGAACGCATTTCCCTAGGATCCCAAAACCTCATGGCTAAAAAGAGGTACCCATCTCCAAAGCATGATATGACCTATATGCACACACAACCAATATTTTCCAATGCCACTAAAGAATATGAATTTTGTAACCTCATGCACAATCCTCAATATGATCCAAAATTCCTCCAACAACTCATTGAATTCCAAAACTCTCTTCTTGTTGGTTTCTAAATCCACTGAGTTGGTATAGTTTCCCTTGACCAAAACTTTACCACATGTTTTACCTCATCTCTACCGTAGCCTACAAATGATCCTCCACCCTCCTCTCCTTGTACTATGGAAAATGATAGCAATAATTTAGATTCTTTCCATGATGAGGTTCTTGCTTGTGAAAACATGGATACTAATAACTCTAATTATGATATTGACAATGTAGACATGAATAATGATGTTTCTCCTATTAGTTAAGTTGAATGTGAATCTATCTCTCCTATCATTCTTCTAAAATTGTTTCCAATTATTTCCATAATAGATCTAATGCTAGAATTCTTACCATTTCTTTGTATGTTTGATGATAATCTTGATGAAATCCTTTCTTGCAAAAATATGACTAATACCAATTTTGATTCTGATAATGATACTACACATGTTAATGCTGATGTTTCTTCCATTAAATTGGTTGAATGTGAATCTACACCTCCTCTTTCTTCTAATTTTGAATTTATTTCCAATGATGGCCATGTCGACACCAATATTACCCCTAATACACCTCTTACTATGTCTCATCATCCTACACCTAGTATATCCATAGAGTTTTCACATCCATCCCCTCCTTCCACATCCACTCCCCCTTATTAGGTTCTCATGATCACTCACAATGGAAAGATTCAACTCTTCAATATGCCTCTCACTTCCCAGACCATCCCTTCACAAGACATCCTCTCTCATGCATGTTGTTGGTAATTTGCAAATTCAAGCTCATACCCTTACCCTCGAGAGTAGAGCATATTATTCCTCTATTGATAATAATTCCCTTCCCCCAATCCCATTCCCAAGAAGATTCACAATTATACTTTCCCAAGGGTTTCATCATGTCTACTTTTTCATATTTTGATGGCATGAACAACTCCTATTTACATCTCAAATATTACCGATTAGCCATGAATTCTTATTCCAATGATCACTTGTTACTCAAAGCCTTGAAATAGCCCTTTTGATCATGCTTTCCAACGGTATACTCATTTACCTAAAGGATCTATTAGTACTTATTATGATATGGAGGATTATTTTCTTAGATGTTTTATTTCAAACAATGGTCCTAAAGTTATATATGAACGTTTTCCTTCTTTACATTGAGGAAAGAAAGAACCAATCTTAGATTACATTTTACACTTTAATTTGTTTAACACATCAATTATTTTTTTAGCCTATTGATCTAGAAATGTAATTTTTATTTTGTCGTGGCTTAATTTCCCCATTAAAATAAAAGCTATTATATGATACATGCGATTAATTTACAATTTTATGCTATAAAGTTATTGATTTAGAGAAATAATTAATTGTGGATCATGTTATCACACTCCTAATAAGTCTTATCCTCTCCCACCTATCAACCCTCCTCCACAGTCACCATTTTCTCCTCTATGTAAGTGTCTTCCTTCCTCACCACTTCATTGGAATTCACCTAAGACTTCTCCATTGCCCACCCATGAACCATTGCGATTTTCACATACGATAAACCACATGATGTCTTTCGTACCTTACTTGATAAGCAATTATATTGTTTACCTTCCAACGAGAATCATCCCTCACATCATTTGCACCCCCATCGTGACCGTCATTTTTGTAATTTTTACCACATTAATGGCCACTTTGTGACGATGGTTGTTATGCTCTCCTTGACAAAATACAATGATTAAAAGATAAACATTTCATTTCCTTTCGTCCCCACTCTCGTGAGTGCTCTTTCTCTCCTATTCCACATAAGCAAGCCTCTACCATTGTTATCTTGTCTCATTCACCTCCTCCTAAGGTTATTATCCATCCACCTCCTAAGGTCATCATTCATCCACCTCCTCTAGCTATCCCGCCCATAGCCACATCATCTCACCCTTCACACATTCTCGCTTCTCATTGGTTTCCTAAGCATCTTGCTTCCACACTTCCCATTGTCACACCTCCTATTATGTGCAACATTTCCTTTGATATCCAATTCGACACCTATACACACCTGCAACTATTCCACATGCTCTTACTACACATTGTAGGCCACTTCACCTTTGGTAGATGATATACATTTCCATCTCATTACCCGATGACACAATCATGTTCTTAAGGTTCATACATGATTGTTGAGGGAATTGTTACTAAAATGAACCTCATTATCACACTGGGGGAAATCACTCTTCTTCCCCCCTTCATCCTAATCACATGCGATTACAAACATTAGTTTACATCTCCTCATTATACAATTATCCATGCACTATTAGTTCATTCTTTTATCTTATCTAAATCATGTTACCATTTCCATTTATCCACCACATTGCATCTCATTTATACATCTCTATTTACCATATGCTATACTATTCACTCTTATTCATATGCAATTATTGTTCAATCCATTACTTAGCAATTCTTTCTGCATCATAAAAAATTTCAACAATCAACAATATATAATCAACCATTCCAACAATGCATATAGAATCCAACAAACTAAGCAATCACTACCAAATGAAAATTCACAATCATCACATACTACATACACATCCATAACAAGAACAATACATACACATGTATATATATGTATATGTATATGTATATGTATATGTATATGTATATGTATATATATATATATATATATATGTATATGTATATGTATAGATATGTACACACACACACACACACACACACACACACACATCAAAATCATAGTTCTGATATGCGATCGTTGGGGAAGGCACCCATGCATCAATATAACATATCGAATACATCATCTATCCTCCTTGTTATCATTATCTACAATTGCGGAGCTCTTAAACTCGAAGCTTCACAGACTAACTCTATGTCAGTGATCTCGACCTCTATATCTTTCAACTTGCTCTGTAGACACCTATAATTTGATCAAAGAAGCTGTTATCACTAAGCTGTTCTATTCCCGAATATTGACGACACTTCGTCAAGTAGACTCTTTCTCCCTTCAAAATTCTCTCAATTAACTACTATACATTGATTAGGCCTCTTATCTTGTAGTTAACCAATAAACTTTCTTATTGGATAACTCCCACTTCCAACGCACTCAAAATCAATCAAAATCTCCTCCAGATGCTCCCAGAAATATTTCTAAGCTTACTTAGGATTCCTAATTAATCCTAAAGGTTAATTAGCTTCTAATCCTAGTCAAATCTTGCTTTGACTTGCTAAAAGTGCTTTTGGACTTACCTTTTGTCCCACATGCACCAAAATCATTCCATTCTTGGAATAAGAAACCTATAAATAACACCTCTTCCTCATCATTTCTAAGAACACTTTCCTCCCTCTAGCATAAACTATAGGCAATTAGGATCTTGAGCATTTCTTCATTTCTAGTGAGCTAATATCTTCATAGTGCATCCATTAACTCAAGCTTGAGTAATATGGAGAGAACCATATGGCCTTGTAGCCATTAATGGTGAGACTCCATTCTCAAACCTTGAGATCATATTAACAATCAAAACTGATTGCTAAGGATCTTCTTAGGTTCATTTCAAGTTAGCATTCAAAGAGTAGAGATTGATTTAGGCATGTTAGTTTGATTATTGTCAAAGTTATATGCATGTTTAAGAAATTAGCCTCCCTAAGCTCTTATCTTGATGGTTCTTGTTAGGTTAGTTAAGCTTTGAAACTTCTTAAGTGTTCTAGTTTCATTTCTTAAGCTTTCTAATTTACACATTGAATACATTTGGCACGCCCAGTGGGACTTACTCCATAGTCCATTAGAAGTTGATTTTAAGTTTTTTCATTTATATCATTTTTCTAACCATTTTCATGCATTTTGAAGGTTAAATAGTTTTTTCCAAGCAATTTACTAACCTTATAGGTGTTTAATCTCCCTTTTGCATGCAAGATTAATGGGTTTCTGTTAGAAAGTGATTTAAATAAAAATTTCTAACCTGTTGGCAATTTCATAATTTATTTTTCCATCCTCTTTTGTGTTGTTCCAGGAAGGCGCACAGGTGTTATAAAAGGGCGTGCACATGTTAAAACCCACACACACTTGTTTCCTTGGGCACACATACGTTCTCAAGCACACGCACACACTTCTCTACCCGCGCACATGTTGGCTTGTAGTTTTGAGCCTTTGTGCTAAAATTCTACACATGTGCCCATACATCAAAAAAGGTGTGCATACGCTTGCTTAGACGTGCATACGTATCTCGGGACACACATATGCTAAAGCTCCCTCTGTGTTATTTTGCATTTTTTAATTAGCAAACACATACGCTACTAGGAGTGCGCATACACTAAAATAGGCGTGCACGTGTCTCTCGGCTCATGCATACGTTATTGCTCACTGTGCTTTATGACAGAGGCACATATACACTATAATCCGCCTACACATGCTTCTAGGGGCGCGCATGCATCATAAGGGGCGTGTGCGTGTCATAGTGCAATGATAAATAATTTCTTAAAATTTGGATCATGTATGCTCTTCCCTCGCACCTTCTAGGTGATCTTGGGAACCAAAAATGGTTCAATACCTTTCTCATGCTTTCAAAACAAAACTTCAATTTGGATAAAAAGGAAATAAGTTGTGCATTTGGTTTATAGGAATTTTTCATTGTTTTCTAAGCTAGTGAGTTTGTTCATTGTGTATGCTCTTCCTTTGCGTCTTAGGACGATCTTAGGAATTAGAAACAACATTCAAATCTCCTTTTTATGATGCCTTGAACTACTAATCTTGGTGTGTAGGACCAAATATCATCTCAAAAGAATCAAATTCTAAACAAAGGCTAACTCATTTCTTGTAGGTTCTCAAATGGTGTGCGAAAAAAACCACATTAAGCTCAAAAGATAAAAACACACCATATTCAAAACACTTGATTTTGCAAGTTCGGATAAGGGTAAACCCATCCGCTTTGAACTAGGAAAATTCTCTTTGGCATAAGCCTTAAGCTAAAATAAAAGAGATGTTCCTAAGAACCCAAAAGTAGTCCATGCAAGAGAGAATCTTGTGGACAAAATGGGAAGCGCTCCACTTACCTACTTGACTAGTTATACATTTTGTGAGTTAGAGTCAAAAATATCTCCATTGTGACCTGTTGGTTTGAAAATCACCGTATTAGGAAGATCATGGGGAGACAGGCCAATAGTGTGCGGGGCAAAGCTCCTCTTTGAGACAGGTAAAGTGAAACTGGTTTTATTCTAATCTATCGAAAGAATTTGTGCAAATCTACACTATTCTAACTTCAGGGTTTGGGATCTCATCCCAGTAAAGGTAGTTCCAACAACGAACAAAAAGGTAGGAGGGAAGGAAAGGAGGAGGATAGATCTGAAAGAAGAAAAGAAAAGAATTCCAAGACAGAAAGGTCGGTAGGTTTATGCTTTGGGCTGGTAGTAAACAGAGCCAAACTTACTTGCATAAACAAATAAAGAAATAATGATGAACATATGATGATAATAGAAATGAATCCAACAGAATAAAAACATAGATCTAACTTAAGAAAGATTTGATGCAAATAACACATATATTGAGCACAAAGTTTGAGCATATGTATTAATAATTCTTTTGTTACAAGAAAACACAAAGTTTTTCTCTCTTTACTTCTCTTTTCATGCAAAGGATATCCACCTAGAATACAACAAGTATTCTAGTATTTATAAAAGGAGAGGAGGAAAGAAGACAAAAGCAAACCAACAACTACAAAATATCTAAAAAGTCAACAGTTGACTTTGGGCAAGTTTTTGGATGGCAACATCCCATGGTGCAACATGGATGATGTCATCGTGTATGCCAACATGCTTTTTAAATATTTTACAAAAAAGATCAACGCATCCCAGAAAGAAGAAACTACTATTCGCAGTGTAAAAGGGTGCACTTTTATGCATGTCGACACAACAATTTTTCCCCTTTGTAAAGTTGCACAACTTTCAGCATGTCGACACAAAAAAAATTCCCTTTGTAAAGTTGGGCATCTTTCAAAGACGTCACACAACAATTTCTCCCCATTGGCGCAACTTTCGGCATGTCAACACGATATTTTCTCCCCATTGGCACAACTTTTGGCATGTCAACACGACATTTTCTCCCCATTGGCACAACTTTTTGCACGTCGACACGATATTTTCTCCCCATTGGCGTAACTTTTGGCATGTCAACACGACATTTTCTCCCCATTGGCGCAACTTTTGGCATGTCAACATGACATTTTAACTCCATTGGCGCAACTTTTTGCATGTCAACACGACATTTTCTCCCCATTGGCACAACTTTTGAAATGTCAACATGACATTTTATCCCCATTGGTGCAACTTTTTGAATGTCGACATGACATTTTCTCCCCATTGGCGCAAGTTTTGGCATGTCAACACGACATTTTCTCCCCATTGGTGCAACTTTTTGCATGTCAACACAACATTTTCTCCCCATTGGAAAATGGCTAAAAATGGCTAAGTCCTGAAACAACTTGATTTTTCGAAAGGGAGTTTTGGGCTATTACGAACATTGACAAACTTCCTTGGGGCCAAAACAAAATTTTTGGTATAATTACCTGAAAATTGCCCTTGTCAATTTTGCAGGATAATAGCTGGCTCTTTATGGGGACTATCTTTGAGTGAAACTTAAGGGTATAGAATCCCATATTTTCATGTGCCTATCCATTGGGTTACAGAGAGTCAAAAACAAGAGCGAAGGAAAATAAAGGGAACACACAACAAACATAAATCAAACACACAATGAAAGCAAACTATACAAGGAAGAGAGCAAACTCTACTTCCCGAAGATCTTCGAGATCTTGCTTGCTTTGTAGGGAAGCGGGAGCTCGGTTACTGTCCGGATATGAGAGATAAAAGATATTCTCTCCATTGAGAATTTGCTTGATCTTGTATGCGACCCTCTCCAAAGAGAGTCAAACTTCCATTGCATACCTTTCGGTTCTCTTTGTTTGTCCCATAGAAGAACAAGATCTCCCACTTGGAAATATCTCTACCTAGCTTTCTTGTCAAATAACCTCTTAACTTGATTATGATGTTTAGTGATCTTATCGACCACTTTCAATCACTTTTCTTCTAGTTCTGTCAGGTACATAATCCTCTTTTCAAGAGAATTATGAAAAGTTTCATCTTCAATTGCTCGAGCCAAGCGTAAAGTAAAAAGTTTTGCAGAGATAGGGATTTCAGCATCTATCCCATACAACACCTGGAAAGGTGACATGCCGAGAGACCTCTTTGGAGTGATACGATCTGCCCACAAAGCATCATACAATTATTTGTGCTAGGACCGCTTGTTTTCAATAACTTGACTTAGTATGATAGTTACCGAGTTCTTGTTCTTTGGATTCTACCTGACCATTTCCTTGAGGATAGTAATCAGAAGCATGAGCCAAGGTTATTCCATATCTGTAACAAAAACTAATTACTTCACGTAAAGAGAAGTTGGAAGTGTTATCAATAATGATTTTGTGTGGAATGCCAAATTTCACAATAATATTTTCCTTGATAAAGTTACAAACAACTTAAGAAGTGGCATGCTTGATGTATATAGCCTCCACCCATTTTGTGAAGTAATAAGTTCTTTGTTAGGATGTAACTATGTCCAACACTCGATTGAGGATTGAGTGCTCCAATGAAATCAATTCCCCATTGTCTGAATGGTTCGTTGATGATGATGGGCCTGAGGGGAAACGCAACTAGCTTTGGTTTTCCAACGAACTGTTGGCAAAGTTCACACTTCGCTACCCGGTGGCTACATCACGAAATAGTGTATGCTGCTTGATAGTACACAGCCCGAATAATTTTATGTCTTTGTCATGGATGAGGAGAAGTGACCACCGCAGAGGTTAAGTCATGAAATCGTTCTAATAATTTTACTGCTGCGGCTTGTCGACACATTGTAGAAAAACGCCGTCAATTATGTGTTTATACAATCCATCATCCCAAATGACATATGTTGAGGCTTTGGGCTTTACCATCCACTTCTCCTTTGTGGTTAGATGATTTGAGCATTCTGCATGCATAGGTGAGAAAGAATGTGATGTCGAATACCATTTGTCGTTTGTTGCGACAAATAGATCCATCGGAAAATAATTTGTTTTCTCCAGTTCATTTTGTTCTCCATCAACATGATCAACTTTCTCTTCAGGTACCTCTGAGCCTTTATTTTCAGCCATTTGCTGACACAGGCCCTTACCTCTTACCAACTTAGTTGGTTTGATGTCAAGATCATATTCTTAGACCTTTGCGATCCAATTCCCTTGTAATCTCCCTAACTCCTATTGAGTCAGGATAGACTTAATAGCCATGTCTAGAACCAACACTACTGTATGAGAATTCAGAATGTAGTAGTAGAAATTTTTGATTGCTTTTACCATGGTGAAGGCGTGCTTTTCCAATTGTGACATCTTCAGTTCATGAGGCTTGAGAGGGGAGCTCATGAAAGCAATGGGGATTGATATCCTCGAGTTCTTTTACATCAAGATAGTCGATACCGTATGCGCATATGCATAATCAGTACATGATGAAGTCTTTGCTGAAGTCAGGACACACCAGAACATGTGCATGAGCGACGGAGGTCTTTATGTCTTTGAATGATGTCTTGCCTTCCTCACTCCATCGAATGTTTGGGACCCTTTCATCATATTAGATATCTGACGAGTCTTCTCAGCAAAAATCGGGACAAAGCTTCTAAAAATTTACCTTTCCGAAGAAAGAGTGGACACCTATCTTGCTTGTAGGAAAAGTAAGGCTCTAAATAGCCTTGACCCTTTCGACATCTATCTTAGTTCCTTCTCTGCTGATGACATGTCCTAGTAGCTTTCCTTTGATGACCCCAAAAACTGACTTCTTGGGATTTAGTGAAATTCCGTGCTCTCGGCATCTGATCAAGACTTGTTCCAAATGATTGCAGTGATCACTTCGTCTCTTGGAGAACACAGTCAGGTCATCTGGGTAAACTACGATGAATTTTCCCATCATGCCTTTGAATGCAAAGTCCATTGCTCGTTGGAAGGTAGCACCAACGTTGATCAAACCAAGGCATTCTGCTTGTGGCGCGAAGGTACCCCAGGGTGGTGAATGTTGTTTTGAACTGATCTTCAGGCGTGACTTGAATTTGATTGTAACTGAAAAATCATCAAGCATATACAACATTTCTGAACCGGTTACTACTTGTAATACTTGATCCATTATCGGTAGTGGATAGTTATCTTTTAAGGATGACTGGTTCAAGTTGTGAAAGTCCACGCATATGTGTATCTTACCATTCTTCTTTCGCACAGGCACAATATTTGCAACCCAAGTACTATGATGAATTGGAAAAATAATTCTTGCATCTAGCATCTTCAATTTTAGCCTGGGTGGTAGTTGAGATTTTGTGGTTGTAGTGCCTTTGCTTTTGATGGAAAGGCTTGACATCGTCCTCGAGGGAATGTCGTGTCGAATGTCCTTTGGCTTGAAGGACTTTAGATCAACATAAGACCATGCTAACACATCGATGTAAATTTTTAGCAACTTAATGAATTTGTGATTTTCCTCGGGCGTACAACACTCTTGATATTCATGGAGCGAGGATGTTCTGCAGACTGCCAGTTAGCGGATTCGATTTCCCGAAGAAGAGGAAGATTCATCCTATCGTTTTTTCTTGAAAAAATGGTCATGATTATCAAATAATTGTTCTAAAAAAACCAAACCTTTAGAATTTTATTTCCTTTGAGTTATATCACTATATCCTTTTCGGATTCATGTGCTTGAGGTGAGAGACTCACGACACATAGAAGTTGATCTATCGAAATGAAGTTCTTTGAAATTGTCACTTTCTCCAAAAAAATGATAAGTTGGTTGTCATCATTGAACACTGCTAGTGTTATGAATTATCCGCACACTTGGGTGAAAAACCACCTCAATGGTATATGTATCTATTTTTAACCCCGGGGTGAGGGAGCATGAGAGATCTTTGAGGCGGCCAATGAATCAGCCATGTCATTTTGAGTTCGCGGGATTGCTTTGATTGAGAAAGCGTCAAAGCGCTCGATCTTTATCCCATACCGCATTGTGGTAGTGCTCGAGCGGTCATTTTTACTTGATATATCCCTTTTACCTGATTGACAATTATCTCATCATCACCTTGTACTTTTAGATTATTGATTCCCTTCTCTCTTGCAGCTTGCATGCCAAGTAACAAGGATTCATACTCGACGGTGTTATTCGTATTGAAGAACTACAACTTGAAAGAAAAAGGGAAAATATCCTCCTCAGGAGATATTAGAACAACCCCAACACCTTTGCATCCACTTATTGCACAACCGCCATCAAACTGCAATGTCCAAACTTTGTTGAGGTCCTCTTCTTGGATGAGGACGTCCATTTTATATGAGTCGGTGGACAAGAAGTAGGTTTCCATCCTCGAAGATTTGAAAAGAATCGGGCCTTAGGGTCATCGAGTTCGTGACTAGATATTTCTTTTTGTATCTCTGGTTCCAACTTTTGACAGGATCCTCGACTTTAGACCAGTCCATATTAATTTCCCCACAAACTTCCTTGCGAAGCTCCTCCTAGTAGTATCCCGTAGGCTTCGGAATATCAGCTATGAGGATAGTCATTTTTACCCTTTTTTCAGAAATTCCGAGAATGCAAATTGTGCATCCTTGATCGACCAATCAATGGTACTTGCTTGGTTTACATTGAGTAGCATCTGTGAAAGGGTTTGGTAAGCATGAGGCCCAAAGCATGGATAACCTTTCTTTAGCATAACATTATCGAAGCTCCGAATCAATTATGCGGTTACTTAATTTATGACCATTGATTAGGAGAGATAGGTAAAAAGGTTCAATTTTTCCCGATGCGAGGTCGAGGCAACGTTTATGTGAGACGTAGGAGGCGTGGGAAGAATTATTTTTGGTGAAACGGGAGGAAGGACGGTAGAGCAGCTCTCGGATATACTTGTTTAATCTTACAAGCTTCTGCTCAAGGGTTAGGCGAAGGTATTGACCTCGGACATTTGGATCTTGGTCTTTTTAGCATGATCAATTATATCGAATGCGACCAAGGGTTGTGCTAACGAAGGAATGAGTCCTTCGTTTCACGTTTGTGGAGGAGGATTACTGGTCTTTATGGAATTAGAGGAAGGCTGAATTGGGGGAGAAACAAGAGGAAAACATTTCTTTACAACAGGTTTAACCGAAGGTTGAGTAGGAAGGGGATTACCTCTTTTAGCGATAATTGGCGGTGGAGCTACCACAACCTTTTCCTTTTGTTTTTCAGCAGCAACCTTTGCTTATTTTCCTTGCGAGCGAGTGAAAACTGCGTATGATTGTATGCTCGCATACCCTTGGGTACCTCTTCTTCATCAGATTCCTCATCTTCAAATTCCATGTACTCGATAGTAGAGAGTTCTTTGAGTCGATTCACCGACATCTTGATCATCTTACGAAAAAGGTTCTTTATAATTTGTATCATCTTCTTCAATTTCAATCAAAGAATTAACCGAGAGGGGCCTCAATTGCTAACCTTGGAGAAGCAACAGGAAAACGTGGCCTTGTGGGGCCGTTGTTGGGGCGAAGTTTCTTCGTGGATATATCGAACGGAGCACAGCAGACGATGTTTGAGCCAATTGCTTCTTTAATGAGAGAAATTCATTCGCCATCTTATGGAATCTTTGGAGTCGATGAGGTAGCCTAAGAAGAAGTGGAAACCTTTGATTTGGATGGCTCTCATCTTAACTCACTTGGATATAAGTAGGTTATCTTCTATCCGAATGGCCATAGCTTGAGCAGCGAGAACCAAGGTGGGTATTTGTTCTTGTAAAAGTAAGAAACTTACTTTCAAACTCACGGTGTTCAAGAAGAAACAATTTTGATTCTCTAATGTCGGCATCATAGCAGCAACACATGGTTAATCGGTGAATTGAATCGGGCGATAAAATCACGCATGGTTTCATTGGTGTCTTTTATGTGAGTGATTCATGACAATAACACAAATGCATCTTACGAAGGTTTATATCGGTCTTTGAAAGCGATCAGTAATGTGGCCCAATGGTGATGGATCCGCCTGGAAATGCTGGAACCATTCGATGCGGGCCCTTGCAAGGTTTCAAGAAAGAGATGTATAGATACGTCTTCATGAGTCACGTCCAGAATCTTTGCATGACATAATAAACACAACTATATGCGCGTCTGTGCTTTGATTTCCGCTCCCATCAAACTTCAGGAAATTCTTGCGATTCTGCTAGGAAGGGGGTGTGTCTTGGATGCGGTAGTGCTAGAGGGTCCATGGCATTTCCCATGGTACGCAGGTAGATTTATCGCCATTTGAAAAGCGGGAAAGAGAAGATGAGCGGGAGTGTGGTTCCACATATCAAAAGAGCACCTTTGTAAATTGATGTCGAGGTACCTTGTGAAATCTGACTCCTTCATGGAGGTGAGACACTTCTTGCTAATCGATTCACTGAGCTTAGTGATGCGAATCATGCTGGAGTGATACTGAAATTGTGCCTTTGAAGTAGATCAAAGATTGGATCAACTTCTCCAAGAACTCTTTTGCCACGAGTAAATTGTTCACTCGCTAGCGTAGCCATTCAGATCTGTAACAATTAAGAGCAGATTTGCAACAATATTTTTGTTTGTACTTGCTGATTTTATGATTTTTCTGGCAAAAATCAGTAGCATGTACTTTTCAATTTTTAACTTTATCCTTTTTCGACAACAACCGATTGCGGTTTTCTAACAAAGATTAACAAGGATAAAAAGTGGGTCAATTTAGAAAGTTGATTTTCGGATCTTTGACCTAAATTTTGCAAGGTTTTGAAAATAATGTGAAATATCAGGATCTCAGATCTACGGAAATATACAAGTTTTTGCAAAAACTCAACGAACTAAAAGTCTCTATCTGGCCTGATGTATGGATTTGTATAAGGAAATTTTCTGTTTTGATCACTTCTATAAAAATTTTAATTTTTAACAAAGAGCTAAAATTTGCAATATGATAGTGATTTTTAAGGTTTTTAGTTATTTCCTTAGTTCAATCCCAGTGAGTCGCCACAAAATGTTGGTTTTAAAATCTATTGGATTAGGTAGATCATGGGGAAACAGGACTAACGATTAATGCGAGGCAAAGCCCCTCTTTGAGACAACAAAGCAAAGCTGGTTTATTGCTAATTTATCAAGAAGGAATCTCTGCAAATATACACTATTCTAACTTCAGGGGGTTTGGGATCTCATCCTAGTAGAGGTAGTTCCAACAACGAACAAAAAGGTAGGAGGAAGGAACGAAGGAGGATAGATTTGAAAGAAGAAAAAAAATGAATTCCAAGACAGGAAAGGTCGGGAAGGTTTATGCTTTGGGCTCGTAGTACCAGAGCCAAACTTACTTCGCATAAAAAAAAAATAAAGTAATACTTGATGAACATATGACGATAATAGAAATGAATCCAATAGAATAAAAACATAGATCTAACTTAAGAAAGATCTGATGCAAATAACACATATATTGAGCACAAAGTCTGAGCATATGTATTAATATTTCTTCTGTTACAAGAAAACACAAAGTTTTTCTCTCTTCACTTCTCTTTTCATGCAAAAGATATCCACCTAGAATACAACAAGTATTCTAGTATTTATAAAAGGAGAGGAGGAAAGAAGATAAAAGCAAACCAACAACTACAAAATATCTTACAAGATATCTAAAAAGTCAACAGTTGACTTTGGGCAAGTTTTTGGATGGCAACATCCCATGGTGCAACATGGATGATGTCATCGTGTATGCCAACATGCTTTTTAAATATTTTACAAAAAATGCTCAACACATTTTAGAAAGGAGAAACTACTCTTCGCAGTGTAAAAGGGTGCACTTTTCTGCATGTCGACACGACAATTTTTTCCCTTTGTAAAGTGGCACAACTTTCAGCACATCGACACAGAAAAAATTCCCCTTTGTAAAGTGGTGCAACTTTCGGCACGTCAACACGACAATTTCTCCCCATTGGCACAACTTTCGACATGTTAACACGACATTTTCTCCCCATTGGCGCAACTTTTGGCATGTCAACACAACATTTTCTCCCCATTGGCGCAACTTTTTACACGTCGACACAACATTTTCTCTCCATTGGCGCAACTTTTGGCATGTCAACATGACATTTTCTCCCCATTGGTGCAACTTTTGGCATGTCAACATGACATTTTCTCCCCATTGGCGCAACTTTTGGCATGTCAACACGACATTTTATCCCCATTGGTGTAACTTTTTGCATGTTGACACGACATTTTCTCCCCATTGGTGCAAATTTTGACATGTCAACACGACATTTTCTCCCCATTGGCGCAACTTTTTGCATGTCAACACAACATTTTCTCCCCATTGGAAAATGGCTAAGTCCTGAAACAACTTGATTTTTTGAAAGGGAGTTTTCGGGCTATTACGAACATTGACAAACTTCCTTGGGGTCAAAACAAGATTTTTGGTATAGTTACCTAAAAATTGCCCTCATTAATTTTGCGGGGATAACATGACCCTAGTGAAAACATATCAACACATTTTTTTCTCATTGTGTCGAAGGGGTAAAGTAAATCTAGGATACTCCAAGATTAGTCAGTGTGAATTTCTTAGCAAACTAAGCTCGCAGAGGTATTTTTTGGCACCTAGTTGAGAGAACTACATAGGAAGCCATATCGTCTTGGAGCCCACTTTACCGTATCAAGCCATCGTATTTTATAGAGCTCTCACAAAGTGAAAACTTGTTTGGATTCAAAACCTTGTTATTTGAACAAGGTGAGAGTCCACTTAAGTTGAAACTAAGTGTTATTCATCATGGGACCTACGACGTGTTACTTTGTCCTAGTTTTTCACTTGTCTTAAGACAAGGTGAAACTCTACCAAAGTTATGCTTAGTTTGTTTCATCATCACTTGATCTACACATTTTCTATCTTATTGTCTATTTTGGGACAAAATAGAACAATACACGTGGATACCACTTGAAATAATTATGTCCACCACTTTTGTAGTCTACTTGCATGACTAGGTTGCAATGCCGAACACAAGTGTTGAAAGTGTGAATGGTACGTCATCATATTCTAGTAGGCCCCTTGTATTGAACCTATATTAAGACACATTATCATTGTAGTTAGTCTTTATTCATCATTGATCTTCCTTAGAAGCATTACGTTGTTCACATCGCCTTGCCACAATTATGATACTTACATCTTATTTCTAGTAAACATAATATAAGTGTCTCTATTGTGACGTTAAAGCTGCCCACATCTTAACAAATACTTAGTATACTTTGACATCATTGTACTTAAAACATTACCTTAATATTGAAAGAGTGTTGGTTACTTTGTTTGCGTCATACCAATATTATTCGGATGCTAATACCTTGCTTTCTTGCAAAACTTGGGTAACATATTCTAGTAGTATTGTTGCGTGGCTCACATGCGTAACCTCCATTTGTTTTAGGGTTCGGGTCTTGCTTGTCTCTAAACTCATCATAAGTATCCTTTTATTGGAGATCACATCAACCCCTTGCTAATACTTACACCTTGTTCATTTTGAACTCGACATAAGCATTGACATTGAATTGATCATATAGTGTCAAACTATCTTTGGAAACATTATCTTAGGGTGTAGTTTTTGTTAATTGATTGGTTTGTCAAAAATTGCATGATTGTTTCATACGTGTTATCAAACTCATAGAATTGATTGTACCTTATTCTTTGGTCCATTTATTGACATATTTTGAGACCGATAAAAAACAGATTACACATCACAATTAGGTTTGTTATATCCTTGATTACACTAGACAAAACCTTGTGTAAACAAAACTCACAACGGTCCATATCACGACAATGGAATCTAAGAAATGAGAGTTAAACCCTTTTCCGGGTCACAATTTAGGTCCGCTCTTCTCGAAGTAAAATAAATAGATGGGTTGGTTGATCATAGTGGAGATGAGAGTGATTCATTCCAAGATATCTACAAGCTTGATGTCACTCACCTTGATGACTTCCTATTCTGAAATAGAGATTGAGTACTTACACGAATTTTAGAGTTAGGTGCCATAATACCACAAGAACAAGAAGCCCCTAGCCAAGATACTAATAGGAAAGAAGAAGAAAAAAATACCTCCCATGGATGATAACATTGAAGGAAGACATGCTTCTACCTCTGGTACCAACATGGAAGGTGAAACATCAAGATAAAAAGGTGGTTCTCAACCACCACCTCTTAAAATGTGTTGTAGGGTTAGAGTAGAACATGAACATGAGGAGTTACCTCCTCAAAATGATGAAGAAGAGGACCCTCAAAATGAAGAAGTCACTATACAAATTCAAATACAAACCCTTAGCCAACAACTAGCAAACTTAGCTTCATCTGCAAATAAGAACTCCATCAAGGGAATACGTCAGAGAAACCTAAGACTAAGGTTAGTGAAATTTATACTGAACCTCCAGAAGATGAAGCCTTCAAGAAAAATTGAGTGCTTAGACCATCTTCTCCTACAAAAGAGAAACTCTTTACGTAAGAGTTACAATCAATGAAGACCATGCTTACTACTCTTCAGGAAAGTAACATAGGCCATAGTAAGAAATATCAATATGAGGAGCTATGTCCTTATCCTTTCAAAAGATATATGTTACTAATACCATTTCAAAAAGTTTGTTTATCAAAAATTTGCTAAATATAAAGGAAAAGGTGATCCTCATGATCGCATAAAATAATTTTACATGGCTTGCCAAGAAGTAGCCTATAATAACAATTACCTCATATGTTTGTTCCCTCATAGTTTAGGAGGACAAGTGCTAGAATGGTTTCTTCATTTACCAAAGGGGTCTATAGTCACATGGCCTACACTAGTAGAGAAATTCGTGTGTCATTTCTTGTTCAATATGGATAATGACATAACCATGTTAGACCTATGTAGCACTAAACAAAGACCAAATGAAACATTCGTCAGTTTCTTACAACGATTGTGGGAGTTAGCTAGTTGCTTCCCTTACATAGTTCCCGAGAAATAATTGGTTAGTATATTCATACCCAATTCAAATATGGACATTGCATTCCACTTATAAATGCACTGTGCATCACTAACTTTGAGGAAGTTATCGAAAAAGGAAGCCAAAATTAAGAAGGCTTTAATAGCTAGGGAACAATAAAACCCTTCTCAAAAGACAAACAAGAGTCAAAACCTACGATAAGCCCAAATTATTTAACAAAACAAGAACATCATGGGTGATGGCATTACTGACTCTAAATGAGTTCAAATAGTTCAAGCTATTCAAAGTGGTCCTCTTTTGAAAGTTACCAAAAGGCCTATTAAAAATCTAGTCAATCAATGAGTATTCACTCCCCTTACAGACTCATTATCCATGATTTTGAGACAATTAGAGGTGATGAAAATGGTCCAATAAGCCGACCACGGTGTCTTATGTAGATGATGCGCCCAAACTAGGGTAGTATAGAGATCATGACTATTGTGATTTTCATTGTGTCAAGGGACATAAAATAGATAAGTGTTTAAAACTGAGACACTTTATTCAAGACCTCATTGAGGATGGGAAGATTGAAGTAGACTCCCCTGAATCAGGACAAGGACCTAATGGAAAAATGGGAATTTTTAAACAACCCTTTCCTAATCATAATAAACAAGGAACAAAGAAGCCGGATCAAGGTCAGTCATTTGATGACTATAGAGCCACAAATTACGTATATACTTCTGTTGACAATCCCTTTGATTCACTCATAGGTTGTATTTGTTCATCCAATGAATATGTAAACACCATAAAATCATAAGCAATGATTGCGCCATGGTAACACAATGCGCTCGTCTAGTGATCCCTGAACCTCCTTCGAACACACCTCAAAAGAGTCAATACAATTTGTTAGATCAACTTGAGAAAACTATAGCTATGGTCTCAATCTTAGACCTTCTCAAGATATCAAGCTCTCATAAATATATCCTTTATAAAGACCCTTCAGAGGGTTAGGAGTGTCAACAGACGTTGATCCTTCACACCTTCAAGCCATGGTGTCCAATCTTGCTTAGAATGATTGTATCTCCTTTGACCAGAGTGAATTCCCACTCAATAACCACACGAAAAACTTACCCTTGTACATTAAGGTATATGTTATTCTTAGAAATATTATAAGAGTTCTTGTGGATAATGGGTCGGGTCTAAATATTTGTACGTTGAAGCTCATTAGACAGGTTAGGGCATAGAGAAGCATATCGAATCACAATCACGGCTTATGATAATGTCGAGCGGGAATCATTTGGTACCATTGTATTACCTATGGAAGTAGGGCCAACAAATCATGATACAAATTTCCATGTCCTTGATCTAGATCTTCCTTATAACATGCTCCTAGGTCGCCCATGGATCCATGCCATACAAGCTATGCCCTCCACTTTTCATCAATGCATTAAGTTGTATCATGAGGGGTAGAAAATCACCGTCTTAGGAGATCTTGATCCATTTACACATTGTAGAGCATTACATAGTTTTTCTCAAGCAACATATGAATGTCCTTTAGTAGACGTTGTTATACCATTACAAATGGAAGCTCTGAAAGATCGAGTTGATCTTGACACATTGCGGAGTTGATAGTAAGGATCCTTCCTCATCACTTCTCTCCTTTGTTTCATGGGAGTTAAAGGTGGATTGTATGGCCCAATCAAGGATTTCAATCTTCAATAGGAACTTTTGCTCTCTAATCTCTCGTTATCACCTATAACACGTGGTAGACCTGATTTACAATTCATAAGCTCCGGGATAGTTGTCCTAGCCCCTTTGAGAAGTTTGTTCCTTGTGGCCTTTCGTTAGATAAGAAGATGATAGATACACCTATAATTTGGACACCTGAGGGAACAAAAGCTTCATTTAACCAGGTTCGACAATAAGCCAAAACACACATAATGATGCACTCCATGGGGTATCAGGGATTTTGATGTGGCTTGGATGCATAAGGAAGACTAGAGTCTCTTCTGGTCCCCACCCCAAAAAGAAAATAACAATTTCATTGGCGTTAAGTTTCATGAGGCTCCACCCTCTAAAATTGACGATACTTCTTCAGAATGTGAGGATGACTTGCCTCATTTAGATAGCAACACAAATTCCTATTGTAGCATATACGAGGACCTTTCCTCTACTAACATTTTCTTGGATTCCACTGTATTTAACCTATCCCAGTCCAATCCCCAAACCGATTTCCAAATTACTCTTGTATATCCTAGCCTCATTGATTAGGGCCAAAAACTTCATGTGTTAGTTGATTTCTTTGAAAATGATGAGGCCATTGCAGATTTCATGGGTACTTGGGATGTCATTTCGATCAGTGATCATAAGAAGGGTTTCTCCATCAAGTTGGACGCATGCACGTACTTTGGGAAGAAGCATAATTGTGTGGTCACTTAAGCAAAAAAAAATAAGAAAGGGAAAAAGTTATGCGAGAAAAAGCCTTGTAAAAGAATAAGCTTAAGTCCCATAGTGAAAACCTCTTTGAGGTGCTTGTGGAAAAACAAACAGAAGAATCAATGGAAAATATAGTTGACCCATGAGAAGATAACAATCTTTCTGAACCACCTGTGGAAGTAGATCTTACTCTCCCCCTTGATCCTACACAAATGGAAGATACATCTAAAATGTTGATTGAGGAGACTATTAGTGTTAACATCGGAGTTAGAAGAAGATCCAAAAATGGTAAAGCTAGGAGCTCCACTCTCGACACAAGAGAAAAAAACATTTCCGAGAGATGTTAAAAGAATTTGTAGACATATTTGCATGGTCTTACGTAGATATGCCAGGTTTTAACCCAAACCTAGTTGTGCATAACCTTGCTGTGCACCTAGACACCAAACCTATCAAGAAGAAGTTTAGGAAGATATGCCCACGTGTTGTACTATTGGTGAAAGAAGAACTCGTAGAATCTATTAACAATAAGTTTTATTAGACCTATTGACTATTCAGAATGGATATCAAACATAGTTCGATTACAAAAGAAACCAGTGGGTATCCGAATTTGCATGGATTTCAAGGATATTAACAAAGCATGCCCTAAAGATGATTTCCATTTTCCTAACATCAACATGATTGTCGATTCAACTGCGGGATATGAAATTTTGTCCCTCATGGATGGATTTTTAGGCTATAATTAGATCAAGATCATAGAGGAAGATCAACACAAGACTGCATTCACAACCCCTTGGGGAAAATTTTGCTACCAAGTGACGCCCTTTGGTCTAAAGAACATTGAAGCCACTTATCAAAGAGAAATTACCATCATATTCCATGACATGATGAATGACATCATGGAGGACTATGTGGATGATATTTTGGGAAAGTATAGAACCAAAAAAGAGCAACGAGAAATGTTAATGCATATCTTTCAATGTATATGTGATTATTGAATCCTAAAAAACGTGTCTTCAAAATATACTCAAAAAAGCTATTAGGTTTCATTGTGTCAAGAAGAGGGATTGAGGTGGATATCACTGAAGTCACAACTATCACTGAGATGCCTCCACCACCTAACCTTAAGTAGTTACACATTTTGTAAGGTAAAATTCAGGCAATCTACTAATTCATTTCACAGCTTGCGGATAAGTGCCATTCATTCACACATATACTCAAGAAAGATGTTAGCTTAAATTGGGTTCCTGAATGTCAAAAGGCATTTGATGTAAACAATACCTAAGTAGTCCTATTCTCATGTTGCCTACCCTACGTGAACCTCTCTTATTATACATTTTAGCTTCCCAACACGCTATTGGTGCACTAGCTTTCCCAATATGATATTAGCCAAAAAGAAAGAGCGGTGTATTACCTAAGCCGCACTTTAATTGCATATGAGATGAATTATCCCTAAATTGAGAAATCCTTCTTATTTGTGGTCTTTCCTTTCCAAAATATTCGTCATTATTTTCTCAATAATAAAACCAAACTCGTTTCTAGAGTTGACCCCTTAAAATACCTCCTATCTAAACCAATGCTCATCAGATAGATGGATAATTAGATCATCCTCCTAAGTGAGTTTGACATCAAATTTGTTAATCAGAAGTCACTCAAAGGACAAGTGCTTGTAGATCAGTTAGTAGAAGCTCCCCTACCAGAGAACCGAACCATTGTGTCTGGATCTACCAGATGCTTCTATAATGTACATTGAGGAATCCATCATATGGCGGAGATGCAATTTTGATGGATTATTTAATTACCACAGTTCTTGAGCCGAGTGGTGCTTATCACTCCAACAAGGGACTTCATCCCACATGCTTTCAGGCTGAGTTTTCCATGTACTAATAACATTGTAGAATATGAGGCACTCATTACTGGTATGAAAATTGCTATTAAATGGAATATTAGACAACTAAGAGTCATGGGTGATTCACAATTGATCATCAAGCAAGTTAATGATGAATACAAGGTCAAGGATGACAAACTCATCCCATATAAAAGATGGTTGAGACTTTAAAGGAGTACTTTGTAGGTATCACTTTTGAATAGATGCCAAGAGTGCAAAATCGATCCGCATATGCCATGGAAATAGTCACAGCTTTGCTTTGTATCCCACCTTAGGAAAAGAAAATGCCTCTCTTTGTGGAACATCTGCAAGAACCAATGTATGACTTACCATAATCATGTCTGGTATGTGAAGTTATTGGTCCTTTCTCCCCCTGGTATGAGCCCATATTTAATTACCTATAAGACAATACCTTTCCACTAGACATTTCTGCATTGAGAAAAGATTCCTTATCCGTCGTATAGCCCACTATACCTTATTAGGAGGTACCCTTTATCGTAGAGGATACGACGGGAATCTACTACGTTGTCTTGATTTGGTTAAGTCATTTTGAGTAATCAAAGAGGTAAATGAAGGCATTTGTGGAGCATACACAGGAGGAATGGTGCTTCTTCAATAAATTACGAAGAGTGGGTCATTATTGGCCCACCATGGAATAAGATTGATGTAACTACATCAAGAAATGTGAACTTTGTCAGAAGTATGGAAACTGATTCATGCACCAACACAAACTTTGCAGCTAATTACAACACCATGGCCATTTTCTAAATGGGGATTATATCTCATAGGGAAGCTCACTCCTACCTCCTCATATGACCATACACATATTATATCTACCACCAAGTATTTCAAAAATGGGTAGAGGCTGTACCTCTTGCATATGTTACCGGTGCACAAATTTCAAAATTCATTATGAACCACCTCATATGTTGTTATGACATCCCTCTTGCCACTATAGCAAACAATGGTAAGTCTTTCAAGAACAAGATAGTTAAAGTGTTATGTCAACACTTCCAAATATGTTTAAAGTGGTCCACTCCCTATTACCCTTAAGGTAATGGACAAGAGAGGCCACTAACAAAACACTTGTTCACATCATGGAAAAGATGGTAAGTAAAACAAGCCATAATTGGCACTTACAAATCCATCCCGCCCTTTGGGCTTATAGAACCTCCATCCGCACTCCTACTGGTGCTACCCCGTACTCACTAGTCTCTGCCGAGGCCATTATACCATTAGAGATTAAGCTTCCTTCCTTAAGAATATCTCTCCGGGACTATCTAGACAAGGATGAAGACTACTGAGTGGATCGACTAACGAGTTGGAGCTACTAGATGAGAAACACATGCGGGCACTTAATCACCTAAAGGTATATCAGAATAGAGTGTCACGAGGCTACAACAAGTGGATGATACCTCGCCAGTTCAAGGTAGGAGACTTGGTACTCAAAGAAAATTAGTTCAATACCACCAAGGACTAAGAAAATAAAGGAAAGTTTGAACCCAACTAGTTAGGACCATATGTTGTGGTCGCTAAGTATGGTTTGGGAGCATACAAACTGGCTCACTCGATGGTGAGGAATTAAAGGAACCAATGAATGTAATACATCTCAAGCGGTTCTATGCTTGAGTATGAGGTTCCTTAGAAAAATAAAACAAGCAAAAAAATAAAAAAACAAGAAAAAGTAAAAAGAAAACAGGTCATCCAACTGTGAAAACCACACAATTGTGGCACATTGGGTAGGTCCCTTTGTGGCGGTTTTCGGTGCCTTGGGAGGATCCGTTGTTTATACGCACATCTCATATCTAGGAATAGTACACTTACTTTAATTTAGGGCTAGATTTTCCTGAATTTGAGGTCTCCTTTTGAACCTACTCTTTGTGGCCTTGATCTAGCTGATCTACTCCACGTATATATGTGAAGGGTTTGACTATGTATATTCCCATATAACACTGGGGAAACCTTCGTACCTTCACCTTATTACACATTACGCATGGCATTCTTCCCTTGTACATCTCCTCTATCGCTGGTGGCATCCACACTTCTTCGATTTATGTATATAGATTTAAAAAACCTCTCGGAAAAACACAAAAACATGGGAATATGTTAAAAATATCCCTAAACATCCGAAATACCCTTTTGGGAAAAAAATTATGAAAACAATGTGAACAATAACCTTAAAAATGATATTTGAGATGACACCAAAAATAGTGAAAAATGATTCAAAATTGTCTCGTAAAAATAAAGTGGTTCTTTGCTTATGTTTAGTTCTTTGGTTTGTATAGTTTTGATTGCCTTACTTTTTCGTATTATGTGCTTTAAATTAGATTCATTTTCTTAGTTTAAAGTGTTACTTTAATTTTTTG
The DNA here is from genome assembly GCA_018340775.1 of Taxus wallichiana var. yunnanensis. Taxonomy (NCBI): domain Eukaryota; kingdom Viridiplantae; phylum Streptophyta; class Pinopsida; order Cupressales; family Taxaceae; genus Taxus; species Taxus wallichiana. The sequence continues at coordinate 571,027,464 of CM031244.1, forward strand.
TACATAGGCATTGAGTTCATTTTATGATGCAAGGGTCTTGTTATTCTCTTCTTATTTCTCCTTGTAGGTCACAAATTCCTTAACCATGCATGTGTCTCCACAATCATACCCTTGCTCTGAGGATCTAGTTGTATACTATATTAGTTCGATTATTGACTTAAGTTATATATATATATATATATATATATATATATATTCACAAAGTACAATAATATGCACCATTCACTATGTAGACTGATTCAAGAACCTTGAGAAGAAGAACATGAGTCCATACCTTAACATGATTGATCAACCTCCCCTGTTCTATCACAATCATCATATCTGAGACCCTCTTAGTTTTATGAACACTACACCTTATCCTAGTCTTGTCCTCTCGATCCACTCTACTAGCATTATATGTATTTCAATGTCCTCCACTAAGCAAATTCAATATATATGTGAGTCAAAACAAGCCCACCACATTCTTTGACTACCATATGGCTTCCCAACCATCACAATTAATCCTTTTGTCTACTATACCTTCTTAACTTATCTATTGTCTCATAAACACATGATATCCATCCTTCACTCATATATGCATATACTTCACTTACATAACCCATAAAGGCTTTCCCTAGTTATGAAAACCCTTGTTCCTGAACATTCTACCCTCTCAACCTTGTCTAATACCAATTTAACCCCTTCCATGCCTCACCTCTAAATTCTTCTTATCACTACTCTTCTCTAAACTAGCCTAATAGACTAGAAATGGTTATATAGCCCAATACTATGGTTAGGGGTTTGATTCACCCTTAAAATCCATAAAATGCTTAGTTTGACTTGCTATGAGGTAACTAGACCTCTAAACTCTACCCCATTCTTGCAGTTGTTCTCAAGACCTTCATACTAGCTTCATTGCCTAATAGCCTTCATATACACAAATGATAGTGACTCTCATATGTTTATGAAACAACCTTAACTTCTTAATACTGATTTAATAACCCTTTATGGAACCCTAACATGAGTCCAAGTCTCACTATTTTCTCATTTGCACAAAATTTTACTTCTCCAACTATCCTAGGGCTTATTTAGGCCTAATTAGGTCTCTTCCAAGCCTCCAAGTATAATAGTTAGGTTTCTAGGTCTAATCTCACCCGAGGAATGATTGAAACACCTTCTTAATACCTTCAAAATGCTCCATGATGTAAATTCGAGATTGATTCACTCAATCACTCATGCATGCATCTCGTTTCCTTAATCATGCGTTGTGACAGTATGATATGAGAAACCTCTCATAAATTCCTCCCACGTGCAAGTTGGAATTTGATATTTGGTAGACTTCTTGCTTTCCTCTAGGCATAGATTCTCCCAAATTTTCATCAAAATTTTATGGCTAGAATTCTAGATATTTCTTTCCCTAGTTAGGGCCCGAGAGGTAAAATTGCAGTCTATAGGTAACTATAATGAGTTTCATGATCTACAAAAATTCAATTAGACTCAAATCAGGTCCCTGTCCTCCTTAACCATTAATCACATGTTAGGAATAATTAATAGTGTAAACATTGTATTATGAGTTGTTGAGAAACAACTCATATTTACTTGGTATTATATGTGAAGTTGGTGAAACAACTTCACGTATTTAGTTCCTTGTTTGTTACCACTCCTAAATTATAGGAGGTTATTTTGGCTACTTGTTTGGCTATTTATTAGCCATGTATTGTGTATGTAAAGCGGAGAAGATCAATACATTTTCTATTATTCTGATCCTATCCTTTCATCACGGTCCCTTGAAACTTCTTCTCCGAGCCTATTGTTCATATTCATGCTAATGGTCCGGATAGATCTTTCACTATATGCATGGGAGAAATATGTAAATTCTTGCAAAATACACTATATATTCGATCCAACCATTCATCATTTGTTTATTCATGCTCCATTATCCTTATTACATTCATCTCCATGAGATAATTACATATCATAGACAAAAACTCCCAAATTAGCATCCTAAACCACTTCCTACCTTCACTCAACCACTCCACTAAGATAGTCTAACAACCTCCCAACTTAGAAACAACACAACTAACCTATATCTAGCTCTTGAACTGATTTAGAGATCTCATATATCTTGATTACATATTTCATTTCCCTTCTTTTGGCCTTCATGCACACAAATAGGCCTTATTTAGGCTTTTACACACAATCATTGTCAAATTTGAATATTTGACTACAATATATTGGAGGGAAATGATGACATATACCCTAAGACAACCTAGAATTCCTCCAAAACATGAAAACCTATATGACAACCTACTAATTCACCTGCATCATTCTACCCTTGAGAAGAAAAATTGAGCTTCTAGCTCAAATGATGCTTGTTGGTCACCTCTTTTGGCTTCTTTTTTACTTGTCCAGCTATAGGTGTCTCCTTCCAAATTGAATATGATCCTCTTATTCATGTTTATGATCGATTTAATCCTACCTTACTTTTTCTTGTATGTTCTTGTCTCATTTCCCATAATTCTCTTGTCACATAGGCCTTTACCTGAATGAATGCCATCTAGATCCCATGGCTTAATTCCTTCTTTGATTGTCATGATTGTAATCTCTCTGATTTTCTTAGTGATTGAACTTCTTTTATTTTCACTTTCCTTCCTTTATGATGTTTTGTACTCCTCTTGTTCCAACTCGATGCTCTACCTCCTTAACCTTGCTAACTCCAATATATGCTTGTACAACCCACTCATGCATGTGAGTGTACTCTTGGGCTCCACATTTTTACTTTAATTTTGTCTTCCCTCTCATTATTTGCAAATAGACATCTAGTAAGGGCTTTATGAATTATCGTGTCTTGTTGAAAGGTATTCCCTTACCTTGAATCCTAGCTATTTCTCTATACCTTAGTCCTTCCTTGAGATCATGCTCCATGTTCACTTCTTGGCTCTGCCTCCTCTATATCTTTGCACTCATGTTTTAGCTCCATGTTGCTTCCATGCCTTACAACCCTCTTTTCACTCATTGTACCAAATTACTATTTGTTACAATCTAAACTTTTGAATTTCTCCTTACTTCATATTTGTGGTCTTATTCCATATGAGTTTGGCTGCTAACTATTTTTCCTTGAGTGGTTACTTGTGGATATTTTAGCTCTAAGACTGATTCGAGTCTTCTCCACCTTAGTATTCTTAGTGTGTTTCTTCCTCAATTCTTGGTTCATACCTTGCTTGTAATAACCTCCTTATGCTCTTTCATGACTGAAACATTGGTCTTTTCCTCAAAGAATAACTCCATTTGTTGTTTAATTGACTGCAAATGATCCATCACTTCCACCATGATGTTAGTATCCACCCAAAATTGAGAAGTGATTGGTCTTCCGGAGTGTTGTTTGTTGTCCACCCACTAATCCTTGTTTATTTTCAGCTCCTATGCTCTATTTTTCATTTTTAATCCTCGTTTTGTCTTCATGTTTCCTTGTTCCTTCATGGGCTACTTCATCTTTTGTTTGTTCTTGATTTCTCTTCTTCATCATGCATTCTTTGTTTTTCTCTTTGCACAAAACCATTTCTTTCCCTTTCTCTTGCTTCATGTTAGGCTGACTTTACTTATCTTTCTCCCATGCTTGTTTGACCTCCCGTGGAGGTGCTTCTTTATCTTTATATGATTTCAAAGGCATTCCCCTCACCGCCTTGCTTAAACTCTTTCGTTTGTATATTAGTCATCATCCTTTTGGCTTGGTCTTCTTTATGGACCTCCTTTATGAGTTCTTTATGTTCACTAGACTGTCCTTCACTTGAATGTTATGCCTAGGACCAAGTTGGTATTCTTGCCTTGCAATGGCATCACCTTCATCACTTTTTTACCTGTATTTTCACTAAAAATCAACATTTTATGTCCCGTACCTACATATAAACATGTCCACATAGAGTTAGTTCAAAAATCCAATGGTCTCTTAGACTCCATGCCTACTTCTCTCATGGTCTCTTCCAATGTTTTTCTTCATTCAAGCAACTTATTGCTCTTCCAAGGTGGTATTTCTAATCCACCATCACTTTTCGTTTCTCATTACCCCTTTGTATTGTCATCTTCTTCATGTGACCAAATCCTTGGTCACCAAATATCTTTCTTTGTGCTTATCTTCTCATCCACAACTCATCACAAGGAGACACTTCTTTTATTGTCTTTATATCCTTCACCTATTGCATTTTTTCATGCAAATACTTCTTCATGGTCATTATCATGACACTTCCTCTTTCATCATCTCCTTCACCCTTCAAGGGTATGAGACTATGCTCAACTCCACCCTTACAGAATTTGTAAACATTAGTCTTTCCATCATTCTTGGCTTGTTTGTAAAATTTCCAAGGTCTACCTAGGAGCAAATGGCAAACATCAATAGGTATAACATCACATAAAATTGTATCTTTATATGAACCAATTTGAAAATCAATTGTAGTTTTCTCACTTACCGGGATGTTATGACTCTCGCACCCATGAAATGAAATAAGGCTTTGGATGTAGAAGTCTTCTCAATCCTAACTTCTTCACCGTGTACTCTGACTTAACATCGTCAAGTGCTTCCTCCATCTATGATGACATCACATACCTTTCCTCTAGACTTGCATCTAGTTCTGAACAAGTTCCTTCTCTGAATCATGTCTTGTGTCTTGTCTTCTTAAATATGTATTTTTACCTCTTGGCTGCTCCAAGACTCTCTTCATCAAGAGAGATTCACCCTTCATTTTCTCATTCCCTTTACATGACTGATCTAGTCTAAATACCTTCCCCTTTTTAGTTCTCTTAGGGAATTGTACATTATTAAAAATTTCATGGTTATGACAACTTGCATTCATACCTCTAGCATTTACATAGCTACCACAATTTGCATTCATATCACCAAACACAAGCATACCTTTTTGAATTAGTCTAGGAGACTTGCATTCTTCCCTTGAATGGCTTATAGACTCTCCTTTGTTGTTGCACTCTAACAATGGCATTATCTCTCTAACAAGATGCTCCAAAACATCCATTCTCTCCTCCATTTGTATCTTCATCTACTGAAACTTCTCCATCATCTCTCTAAGAAAGCTTTCCTGCTTGTTCTACATCCTTGAGTGCAACTATGCCATCCTCCTCCTAATGTCCTTTATAGCCTTTAAATCACACTCTGATACCAAAATGATGCAAGGGTGTTCTTATTCTATGCTTATTTCTCCTTGTAGGTCACAATTTCATACCCTTACTTTCGGATCCAACTATATACTCTATTTGGTCTGATTATTGACTTCATAAGTAATATATATATACATACATATATACACACGTACACACACACACACACACACACACACACACACACATTCACAAAGGACATTAGTATGCACCATTCACTATGTATACTTGTTCAAGCACCTTGAGAAGAAGAACATGAATCCATACCTTAACATGATTGATCAACCTCCCTTGTTGTTCTATCATAGTTAGCATATTTCGAGATGCTCTCGGTTTATGAACACTACACCTTGTCCTAGTCTTGTCCTTTGATCCACTCTACTAGCACTATACTTCTTTCAATGTCCTCCACTAAGAAAATTCAATATGTATGTGAGTCAACACAAGCCCACCACATTATTTGACTGCCCTATGGCTTCCCAACTGTCACACTTCATCCTTTTTTCTATTGTACCTTCTCAACTTCTCTATTGTCTCATAGACACCTCATATCCATCCTTCACTCTTCTATGCATATACTTCACCTCCATAGCCCATAGAGGCTCTCCCTAGTTATGAAAACCTTTCTCCTAAACATTCTACCCTCTCAGCCATACCATCCTTGTCCAATACCAATTTATCCCTTGGTCCATACCTCACCTTTGAATTCTTCTTATCACTACTCTTCTCTAAACTAGCCTAATAGGCTAGAAATGGTTATATAGCCCAATACTATGCTTAGGGGTTTGATTCACCCTCAACATCCATAAAATGCTTAGTTTGACTTGCTATGAGGTGACTAGACCTCTAAACTCTGCCCCATCCTTGCAATTGTTCTCAAGACCTTCATACTAGTTTCATTGCCTAATAGCCTTCCTATACACAAATGATAGTGAATCTCAAATGTTTCTGAAACAACCTTACCTTCTTAGGACTGATTCAAGAACCATTTATGGAGCCCTAACATGAGTCCAAGTCTCACTATTTACTCCTTTGTATGAAATTGTACTTCTCCAACTATCCTAGGGCTTATTTAGGCCTAATTAGGTCTCTTCCAAGCCTGCAAGTATAACAGTGAGGTTTCTGGGTCTAATCTCACCTGAGGAATGATTGAAAAACCTTTTTAATACCTTCAACATGCTCCATGATGAAAATTAGATCTTGATTCACTCAATCACTCATGCATGCATCTCTTTTCCCTAATATGTGCACTGTGACAGTCTGATCTGAGAAACCTCTCATAAATTCCTCCCACGTGCGAGTTGGAATTTTATATTTGGTAGACTTCTAGCTTCCTTCCAAACATAGATTCTCCCAAATATTCATCAAATTTTAATGGCTATAATTATAGATATTTCTTTCCCTAGTTAGGGCCCGAGAGGAAAAATTACAGCCTATAGGTAACTATAGTGAGTTTTATGTTCTTCAAAAATTCAATTGGACTCCTTAGGTCCGTGTCCTCCTTAACCATTAATCATAGTCCCTTGAAACTTCTTCTGAGCCTACTGTTCATATTCATGCTCACGGTTTGGACAGAGCTTTCAGTATATGCATGGGAGAAACATGTAAATTCTTGCAAAATACATTGTATATATGATCCAACCCTTCATCATTTGTTTATTAATGCTCCATTATCCTTATTACATTCATCTCCATGAGAGAATTACATACCATAGACCAAAACTCCTAAATTGGCATCCTAAACCAATTCCTACCTTCACTTAACCACTCTAATAAGATAGTATAATAACCTCCCAACTTAGAAACAACAAAACTAACCTATATTTAGCTCTTGAACTGATTTAGAGATCTCATATATCTCCATTGCATATTTCATTTCCTTTCTTTTGGCCTTCATGCACATAAATAAGCATTATTTAGGATTTTACACACAATCATTGTCAAATTTGAATATTTAACTACAACATATTGGAGGGAAATGATGACATACACCCTAAGACAACCTAGACTTTCTCCAAAACATGACAACCTATATGAGCACCTAATGATGCACCTACACCATTTTATCTTGCATACTTGTATATAATTGTGTTGTGTTAATTAGATTTGATTAAATTTGTGGTTGCTTGTTTGTTTTGTATAAATTGTTGTCATAATCTATCAACTAACATCTATCATCACATCTATACATCTTATATCATTAAAAGCTAAGATACATAATCATGAACATGAAAATCAAACATGTATGCTAAGCTAACATCATATAATATCGCCATGAGGGGAAAGAGGGACCACCTTCTATCCCCCCCTCAAACATAGACCATAATAAAAACATGGACAATCATAAGTATCACATGTAAAACAACACGATATCATCTACTACTATCTCATACATAAACCATGATATGTAGAACATGAAGTATCTCATCAAAGCATGTCATATAATATAAATATTATCGCATACATCAATAAACATGTGATACAATCATAAAAATCATAAATAAAGTCCATAATCATCATCATATATATGTCTGTCAAAATATCAATGTCCATATATAATGTGTCTCTGTATATAATCATCTAGGATACATGGTATGCCATCATGGGCATCGATAAAAATATGCCTTCATAAATGAAGCATAGTCAAAAATAGTACATATACATCGATCAAAATTGTGCCTTCATATCAAGGCATACATCAAAAGTACAAACATCTCAGTAAATACACCATGAATAACGAGTCATGTATGAATCAATCTCTCGTGGGGATTGCTGGCCTCAAGGTGGTGGTGGTGGTCTCATCACTTATGGCCCCTATTGCAATGGCGGCTGATCTACCGATCCGCTAATGCTTCTACTCTATGAGACATCGAAGTGGGCATGCTCATGGAATGCTTGACTAAAATCGGGAGCTCTCTATCCCTCGGAATGACATCATAATACAGAGACCTATAGTATGCAGCCTATCTAGTAGTTGCAACTAAATCCATGTGTACCCGAGGTGTAATAGATTCTCTAGCTATCCGACGCAAGGAAACCACCTCTATAGAAACTATATCCACCTCGACTTGTGCTATAGTCTAATCAGCGTAGAGATAATCTAACTCTATTGTCATTTCTGTACTTATGTCCCAACGGCACACAACTAATCTCTCTCATCTCAAGCTGATCTTGCTCTGCTATAACTCGATCAACCGTGCTTCCCATTGGTCTCTCTCACTTTGGAGCTTTTCCTATTTGTTAATGCTTGATCCTCTCAATGATAACTTGATCTCTCTCTGAGGTGGTCTGCAGTGAAGAGCTATGACCTATTGTAGTTGTTGTTGCAATACAACTAGCTCACATGTGTCATGTGGAATCTGGTCCCATCCCCCACCTCTAAGAGTATGTGGTGGAGTCCCCCATCCATATCCTCCACCTCCTCCTAGGCTATATGGCGAATAACAATGAGAGCCTACAATGGAGGCTGTTGTACATGTTCCTGTGGAAGTACCTGCTGCAAAGGAACATCTAAGCCGACCTATATGCCGGCATGGGGCATCTCGAACTTGTGCATGTAACTATGGCTATGCAGAACCTATCTTGATGCTCTGTGTCCTTTTCCCGGCCCCGTCCCTGTCCATCCCCACCACATCCATTAGATCCATCATCATCATCACTCCCATCCTCGCTCTTGCTACCATGTCGGCCCCTCTATTGTCCTCTCCCTCGGAGGTCGCTCCGTGGTGGCCGCAACATTCCATGCGCAGCTTGTGGGATAGTGATCCACGTAGGGAGAACTATAACATACCATGCAACATAGGCCACTATCGTGGATGGATTCTCCAAACGTCCTCAAATGTAATATTCATCTCATCGGTCGGAACTTGAAACATTCGCTCTTGTTGTGCCACCTCTCAACTAAAGCTGTAAGGAGGATGTGATCCACGATGATATTTGGAATCTGCGCCATGTAGGTAAGCCTTGTAATGTATAAGGTGATGCCAAAATACTTCCTCTCGCATTGTGAGAGGGTCGCATCAAAGTTGGCCAATCGGCCATGTCACTCCCGCACTTGCAGCAACACAAAAGTGCATTTTCCGGATCAAACAATGCCCTTATTAGAATTTATTCTATCTAACATCATATCACACTTCACCTATTCATCCCTATATTCTTCTAACATTTCCTATGTTATTCTACATTCTTGTAAATTTTTTACCTTTTTATTCTAAATAATCCCAAACACTTCTTTGACGTATGTGTGCCCCTGGTGACACATGCGCACACCTTGTTGGGATATGCGTGCTCAAAGACACGTGCACCCACTTTCTAGCACTCCGAGTACTCGTCCCAGCATGTGCACGTGTAAATTTTTTGACCCCCTTCTTCCCGATGCCTACATGCCTCATCGACGCATGCACGTTTTTTTTTTTTTTGTGGACTTGTTCCCACGCACATTTTCCCTAACCCCGAGATGTTTTGCGACCCTTTTCGACGTAAGCTCCTACACACATACACATTTTCAACATATGCACCTATGTGCATATGTCATCCCAAAGCATTGCGCGTGACTAACATCATATGCACACTCTTAAGGCGTGCACATGCGTTATCATCCCCCTTTTCTACTCTAATAAATGTAGTTAAATGCTCGGAAATTAAAAGATAGATAGGGTACTCACATAGGGTCCATTGTCAGGCATCCACACGTACTCTCATATTGTGTCTTCTCGCCTCATATGCCTATGAACTCACACCATCTCTCCTTAGGTCGAGCAAAAGTCAATAGTAAAATGCCAAGAGCTCCATAACAAATGAATTACTCACGATGATTTACCCCGAGAGGGGTATAAGTGGTCATTTTTACCCACCATGATGCATTCTTGCCGGGTTGTAATGGCCGAAAGGTGTGATTTAACCACCGTGATCATTTTTGGCTTCTTCTAATGCCCGCATCGACATTTATTTTTCATAAATAATCATTTTTCACCGCTTTTCATACCGCCGGGGCATGTTTTTGCTACCTAGCACCCATTTCTTCTCCCTGGGCGCTTTTCTTGCTTTAAGGAAATTACCTCATCTATTTTATTCTAAAAATAAAAATCACTAAATAATATAAAAATTAATATTTTCAAACAATTCAAAATCATTAAAAATCCCAAAACATTGTAAAAAAATTCAAAAATTGTAAAAATTTATAAAACGCTGGTACATGGTACACAGCTAAAACTCCGTGTCAAACATATTGTATTCAAATTATATATTTCTTATGTTTTCTCTTGTTTCTGTAACAATGACTCACAAATCATTTGGATCTACCCCATTAACAAATTTAGTCTGCTTGCTTCATTTGTACAATCTTGGCACAATGAGTTTCTAGTACTATTTCATAAGCGCCTGAAATGCTTTTTCATTGGACCCTTGTGTCCACCATATCTCCCCTCGCATGCATCCTTGCTTAGGGAACCGATTTTAATCCTTTTCATTACGCACGGACATTTGGGAACTGTAACTTGATAATAAAACATTTGTGCAACTATCTTAGATGTTGTTAGTTTAAGTATGTGTGTTTGTACTTGTTTCCCTGTTAGGTTGGCTTGTTTACTTTCTCGTATTGCATTGCATTTTGTATGTTGTATGGAGTTGGTATTTTAGAAATGGACATTTGTTTATACTATGGATTTTCATGTCATTTTACACTTCATTGTATGCTTACATTTTTAATAAGGACCGATGATGAAGATCACTAGCAATATGATGAAAATAAAGTTGTTTAAAAGGCACTTTGGATGGATTTTAGCTCAATCCCCCTTCCTCATACTAATTTTTCTTCTATATTCTCTCTCTCCATTACACTTAGCTTTGCCATTCTTCCTCTACATTCACGCAAAATTCTCTCAATACAAATACAAAATATTTGGTGTCTCACCATTGAAGAGGGAAGCTCCTTGTCAACTCGGTTATTTAGTATGATGTGGAAGATGAGCAATGCCAATGAAAGGTTGGAGAATTAGATTTCATGGGTACTTAGTAATCATTACCACAAGACTAATCTTACCCCTTCTTCTATTCCCACAATTTTGCTCCTTCACTTGGGGCATGTTACACCTTATTCATCTTCTAGTCTATTTCATTCATCTTTTCGATTGTCGATCGACATCTTTCATCACTCCATCAACAGTTGAGGGGACATCCTTCACTCTACTAATTTTTATTCTACCCCTATCAATTTTTATATGTTTTTATGCTTGTCTACTATCTTTGAAGTGGCGTAGCTTACGCCACCCCAAAGAGGGGAAAATGTAGACACCTATAATTTGATCAAAGCACTTATTATCACTAACATTGCACTAATTGTTCTATTCCCCACAAATTGACAACACTTCATCAATTAGGCTCTTTCTCCCTTCAAAATCCTCTCAATTAACTACTATATGTTGATTAGGCCTTTTATCTTGCGCTTAACCAATAAACCTTCTTATTGGCTAACTCCCTCTTCCAACTCACTCAAAATAAATCAAAGTCTCCTCCAGATGCTCCTAGAAAGCTTTTTAAACTTACTTGGGATTCCTAATTAATCCTAAAATGTTAATTAGCTTCTAATCCTAGTCAAATCTTTCTTTGACTTTTTAAAAGTGATTTTTGGACTTACCTTTTGTCCCACATGCACCAAAATCATTCCATTCTTGGAATAAGAAATCTATAAATAGAACCCTCCTCCTCATCATTTTGAAGAACACTTTCTTCCCTCTAGCATAAAGTATAGGACATTATGATCTTGATCATTTCTTCATTTCTAGTTAGCTAATATCTTCATAGTGCATCCATTAACTCAAGCTTGAGTAATATGGAGAGAACCATATGGCCTTGTAACCATTAATGGTGAGACTTCATTCTCAAACCTTGAGATCATATTAACAATCAAAACCGATTGCTAAGGATCTTCTTAGGTTCATTTCAACTTAGTATTCAAAGAGTAGAGATTGATTTAGGCATGTTAGTTTGATTATTTTCAAAGTTATATGTATGTTTAAGAAATTAGCCTCCCTAAGATCTTATCTTGATGGTTCTTGTTAGGTTAGTTAAGCTTTGAAACTTTTTAAGTGTTCTAGTTTCATTTCTTAAGCTTTCTAATTTACACATGAATGCGGGATCCATAACACAACAACCTCCATCATTTGATATGCATAACGACCCTACAACTCCACATACAATGTAAATATATCCCGAGCTAGGCCTCCTCCTCCTATAGCCTCGCTCGCTCACTATGTCTATGTATGAGCCTCATCACACTCACTCAAAAACATTGTGCACGTGGTTGCAGCTATAGCCACCAATAGAACAAATAGGAATGCTCACACGCAATCACTTCCACTCGCTCTAGTATCCCTCCCCCACGAGCACATCCGGGGCAAGTTGGTGTCAATGTGCATATGGAGGTATCTATAATCGATGTCTAATAGGCATTGCTTACATCCACACAAAAATATTAACTACTACGGACCTTCATATCCATCAACCACATCAATCAAATAACAATTAATAAACAACAATGAATGATACTTACACTCTTCTTGCATTATTGCTACATCATATACCGGGGTTAGTGCCTCTCCCTCAACTCCTCTAAGTGTTGGCTCATCAACCGTATCTACCACCACCGGAAATAACAACACCCATCGGTGTGTTTCCCACCATTGAATATATGCCTGAGTACACCCCGCGTCATCAACCTGTATAGGTCCTATGAACGGATCTGCCTCATTAGGTCCTAGATGCACTAGCATTCCTCATGTTGGGCTTGGCCTCAACTATAGTCGCCTCACAACCCTAGTAGAGACACCATATATATGGCTACAGGGGCAGATCTTAAGCCATTTGAAACTATCTAGAAACTTGCTCACCCCGGAACAAATCATACCCCTAGAAAATGGTCCTTTTACTACATGGTGCACCGTATGCACCACAACCCAACATCATCCTCCACACATCCTCCATAGTCTCTATACAGTCTCCATATAATGGCCCCAGGGCACATATGATATATCATCGACCTATATGTATTCATATCCATCCTCCTACTGTGGGTACCCATCCACCTCGCCGCGAATATATTTGGTCGAGCCCAATCATCTCATGGCCCACTAAGTGGCCTCAATATAGCAATATGCTCATATGCCCATAAATGCAATAAAGTAGTCGCTCTTATGCCACCATCACGATCCTCATGTGTAAACCAATAAAAATCTTTATATAAATGGGCTACTACACATCGTGCACATGCATATCTAGTACCATGCTCCTATAAACTACGAAAAATATCATACATCCCGTAAAATCCCAACTCCTTCACCCTCGATGGCCACCGATGAAGCTAATAACCTGCAATAAATTTGTGAAACCATGGAACCCTTGATCTCACAATCATGTCCAAGCTAATATGTCTCACTGTACTCGAGACTCTAAAAATCCCATCACATTGCCCTAATGTGACTATGAGCATCTAATTCGACCATGATCTATACTCTCTCCAATAATAGGAAAATGAAGTATTCCATATACATTCTCTAATGTCACCGTATCTCACCTGTTGGCAACTAGAATGTACAAGTATTCGTGCACCATCTCTCACACAAAACAGTCAATAAAGGCATAGTATGGGGTATTTCCCTAGTCTAGTAATGTCTATAGGTCGGCATGGTCCAATATCTCCGAATCATCATTTGAAAACCCCAAACCAAGTAACATGCTCAAGTAACGGTCCACATGAAAGTCCTTAGAGTGTATATCTCTTTGCACAACACAACAAAATCGCAATATTATCACACCATGTAGATACTTAGAAATCACTCATAACAACCTCACATTAATTAAAATATAGTCATTTCATACTACAGTGCTAAAATCCTACCTCTTGACACTAACACCCAAGACTGACACTAGACACTGCGCCCGGGAGAGCTGGACACTAGCATCCAGGAGATGGACACTAGTGCCAAGATGCAGGTCACTAGCGCCAGGAAATGGGCACTAGTGTCTCAAAGGAAAAAAATCCCTTGTGCTTCGTCCTAGTCGAAATGCCAAATACTACAAAAATTCAAATTTTACTAAAACTAATAAAAATACGCATTTTGACAAAATTTTCCAAAAATAGTCACACATACTGCATCCTTTGGCAAAGCCACGACCACCGCCACTCTCTCAATTTTTGTCGGGTTAACCACTCTAATGTGGCATTCTCACGAGATCAAAGCTCAAATCTTAAGCACTCTTGGTACAAATGAAATTACTATTCACTTTTTCAATATTACTATATATAGTAATTCTAATTTACCATATACTATAGTTACTACTTGCCATCATCATTCATAACTAATACACGACACACAATTTTACTCATATATTGAGTCTTGTTACTCCGTTTTTCTCTTTGTTTGTGCCAACCGCATGACGGTCTCCTCTAGTAGCATACTATACAAGTTTACCCATTTTATATTCAAATCTGGGAACATGTACTAATCAATAAATACACATTCTCTCATTAATATTACTACCTCTCCTATGCTATCTCTCATTTAATATTACAACTTTTTATAGCCTTACTTTTGGCTAAGTGTTTTTTTTTCCACCTTTCACCTTTCACTGAAATGGGGCATACAATCGGGATCATCCTATAATCCCTCTTAGGAAACAACACAATTGATTGATATTCTCAATACATTACCTTCAATTTTTTTTTCTCGATCTCATTCAAACATAGTTACAATTATTCAATATCATAGTCAATACTTGTTATTTTAAATCTATCCCCCCAAATGACCTAATATGGGGGAAAAGTGATGCAACTTAGAATTCAGTGATATAAATCCACTAAGACCCTAGACGCATTGACACATCACTCAACCTAGACTAAGCACTCACCCGAAGTGCACAAAGGTATCAGGTCCCTCTTTAGGGTTGTTGTTGTAGGATGTTAGAATGATGAAGACTTAATATATACATATAGTTCCATTACTAACACATCATTCTACAGAGCATACTAGATCTATACCTAAGGGAGAACAAAATTAAGTATTAACCATGATGAGATCACAAACATACCAGATTCAGATACACACAAAACTAACAATTAGATTCAACCAATACCTTCTATTATATTCAATGTAATAAGTATACAGAAACTTCATTACAATATACTTGATGTATGCGCATAACGGGTTTAATAACATATCTATGTATATATCCCCCTTTTCTATTACACAGTTTACTACATATATATAAGGGTGGGGAATTTCCCTTCACTACTTATCCATTCCAAAAATAGGTCACATGCTACTAATAGCCACGTGCCATTACAAAACTAGCCACACATGCAAGTGTGCTAACAATAGACTACTACTAGCTAACTGATAGTAGCAGATCTATTTCTAGCATGTGTCCATGCAAAGTGCTTCATATCCGATCCTCCAAGAATATCCAATGTGTGGCGCGCATGTCTCTGCCTCATTTGTGTGCTTTACATGCCATCTCTAAAAATAGACCTTCATGAGCGAAAATGGCTAAGTCCCAAAAGTTGCACTTCTGCTCCATGCGTGTGTTCTCCCCATCCATTCACGCCTTTGAATATGACTCACTTTCTAGCACAGACTTCTTGTGTTCTTTCTGTCAAGTGTTCTCTGATCAACATTACCCCACACTAATTTCATTTTCACCCCGACAATGGTCATCTCCAAAACTGAAGTAAAGAATAGAAGAATGGAAAGAATGAAAAGAATTTTTTACTCTGTAGTCTCTTCTTCAGTCTAAACAACTAATTCAGGATATTCCTATTTTATTTCAGCCTCCAAGGTTTGCCACTTAGCGAGTGCTTCCTCTGCTCTTTCTGGAATGTCCATAACAATGGACTCTAGTTCATCTTTCATGATCTCTCCTTTCTCATTCTGCAAGACCAACACAATGTTGGACATTGCAGTCATCCTCCCTCTAGTAAATCCATCTTCTGCGTAATGAGTTTCCCAAGTTCTTCCAGCCGATTCTTGTGTGGTTCTTGGGCTGTTTTTCAGGACCTCATGCTTCTGTTTAACCATTGATAATCTTTCTGCGTGGCCCAATGTTTCGTCCTTCATCACTTTCTGGACCTCATTGTTCTCCTCCATGGTTTTTATGTTAATGAGCACCTCTCGGAGCCGTAGATGTTCAAGGCTTGTTACTCGCTTTCTTGATTCTTCTTGCGGCGCTTACATCAATTCTTCATATGATGCAATCTTCCACATCACTGAAGCATTTTCTCGCTCTACCTCTTGTGTTGGATCCTTTGGCGCTGGCATGCGTAGAGGTTCATCTTCAAGTACTAGGTCCACCAATGTACCTACATAGTGTATTACCGAAGGAAATGTCTTAGGTACCTTTGGCTCTAAGTGTGGCCTAGCCGTTAGAACATTATCACCAATTTCCTCTGCGATGCTTATAAAGACAACGTTCTTTTTCTACACTACGTATCTTTCATGCATTAGGCACACTATTTCCCCATCCTTAGTTTTAATCTCTTCCCTGGGTGCCCTAATTGTGGCATCCTTGTCCATATTCTCGCCTCACCACCACCTCAGTTGAGAATTTCACTAATGCATTGCTTACATGTTCGGTGACATGAAAGTAGGCTCTACTGTCATGTGTTTAGCTTGAGGCATCTTTTTTAACCTCCTTGATATGCATGAATCCTCACACACATAAAAATTTGGTTCATCCATGTGTGTGTGCATGGACCATGATAACTACTTCCTTGTGCGCCTGTTGCCATATCTTCATCCATTAATTCCCAGCCATATAAGTCCTTTTGTGATAGTGTGCTCTAGAAATAGGCACAAATAATTTTACCTGCGTCCTTTGCATAACCCATGGCTGGTGGAATGTGCTCTCCACTTGTTCTTCTAGACCTTGGGCAACTTAGAACTTGAGCTTCCAGATTTGGAACTTGTGTGTCCATATCTTGAGCAGTCTCTGTAGATGTCTCATATGTTCCCTTTTCCTCCTCTTCTCCTTTCTTCATTTCTTCATCCTTCTGTTCTTCTACGTTCTCTGGAGGTGTAGGAGAATTAGGTGCACTTTCCTCTTATTCTTCTGCCTCCTCATTCAACTTCAATTTCCTTCTCCTTTTCATGGTTGTCTCCTTTTGTGGAGAGAGTTTGGGTGATTTTCGCACTGTTTGTGGAGTAGCACCCTGGGTCCTTTTTCTTAAGAACACTCTCTTAAATCGGTGCTCTCCTTGGACTGCATCCAAGTCCTCCCCATCTTCCTCTTGTGGCCGAGGTGGTGTAGTGGCGTGCTCAACTTCATCCTTATTTGTAGGATGTCTTCTACCTCTATGCTCCAAACCACCACTATCCTCGTGCTCATCCACCTCATCCTCTACCTCAATTGGATATCTGGGCTTAGGCACTGGGATGTTCCTCATCCTCTCTCCCATTTCTATATATTGAAAAATTGTGTCAATTTATAAAGGTAGGAATCTATCGAACACATGGGAACATAAATGGAAGAAAATTGACATGAAACATTCAACCACACTCGACCTCGCGAGGTCATGCCAGGAAGCCAATGTGGAAATGTGTGTGGCTAACTATAGGAGGATCGGTGACTAAGATCTCAGTAATGTGATCTCCTAGTAGCTAAGTTGGAAAAAGGGATATTTAGAGGTTATGAATGGGTAGCGTAAATTACCTATGGTTTGTCTAATCGAATCTCAATTATAAACTAGTTTGAAGTGTCCAAATTAACTAAGATGAAACCGAGTTGGAAGGGTGGTTTTGAAAACATCGCTTCTAAGGGTGGTTTCAAGTAGGAAGTCACATAAATTATGAAGGAAAAGATGGGGCTGCTCCATGCCAATTGGAAACTAGATACGATCCCTCCCGGAAGGACAATGGGAGCTTTAAAATCTTCTTAAAAAGGGGGTGTTTCCAAATTCATCGAAAAAATACAAGGGCATGACCAAAACATTTATGTGCATTTTGCCATGGATTGGAAGGACATGAAGGTAAAATATGGGGGTCATCGTGTGCTGATGAACGAGGAGCTAATTGTTGAGGTGACTGGGCTCGATTTGGATGGCTTCTGATTTTTTTAGCAAAAGGGTCGACAAAACTGCAGAAGCGAAGTTTTTTAAAGAAGGGGAGGAGCTCATCTTTGTTGCGCGGGCATCAAGGTAAGTTCCATTCCGAAACCCTACGATGAGATTACTAAAATGATGGTTTGATTCATCTCCCTTGAAGGGCACTTTGTCACTATTCCTACCAAGCACTTGGTCTTCCTCAACCATTTTAGGAGACAATTTGCAATTTGTTTCCCACATTACCTCTTGAATTCACTTGAACATTCCATTCTTGATTTCCAGAAGCATACCAGGGCCATCCCCCTCCACTAGGGGCTCATCTTCCTCCTGCATAAACTCTGCCTCTCCAAATTCCCCGCCATTCCTATCTCCCCCAGTGACCCACCCTCTCCCATTCTAACTTCTCATTTGAAAACCCAGCCACCTCTTCCAAGGCCAGAGATACCAAAATTAAGAACCCCAAACTCAGAAAAGTGGCCTCTCCTCCCTCTTCCCATGTTCTCGGGCAACAAAGAAATGGAAGTTGTTCAAAATATTTTACACATTAGCAATGCTGGTCAGGATAATGCCTCATAGGATGAGAGGGATAATACTCTTCTCAGACTAGACTTATTGGAAAAGGAGGTTGAGAATATTAAGGAGTTGCATCAATTAACCAAGCAGAAGGGGAAGAGAAAGTTAAATGATGATGTAGATATTGAAATTGATCAGATTGAGGATATTTATAGAAATTTGAACTCGTTGGACAATAGATTGGGAGGGCCAAAGATAGACATGATCATAATATGGCCATTTTCAATGCCATTAGTGAGTTCTGGAGCAACAAGTTAGAAGCATTTCAATGTTGAGCGGGGTCCCTGAAGCCATTTGGGGGACTGAAAAGGAAAGAAATCAGGCTATCTCAAAGTTGAACGTGAATGATCCAACGCACACTACCACTCGACACTATTCACTTCTTTGCGCATAATAAAATCAAGGATTGATAGGGCCTCTAAGAAATAACACCCCTTGGTCTGGCTAGTTTCGTTTTAGTTTTTGCTCTGTTTCATACAAAATGCTATTTTTGGCTGCTTAATTGCAGTTTTTTTCATGTTTTTATTTTTCCTAGTAGCTACTATTTGGGTTACTATTGGACTTTATATATTATCTAGGATTCTGATCCTATTTTGATGTTTTTTCATGTTTGATCTGGTTGTTGAGCCTTCCTTGTAATTGGGTATAGTCCCTCCAAAACTATTTTCCATTAATAAAAAAACTATGATGAAACCAATAATCTATGCTACTTTCTGCACGAAAGGAAACCAACCTAAATAAATCAACAAAACCGAAACATCATAATTACAAACAACAATTGCTTTTAATCTATACAAAAAAAGGAACCGGATGTGCTATTTTCTTGTGCATTTGTGAATTAAATCTAAACTAATTAATTAATTGAATCTTTCTAACAAAACCCTCAATCCTTCCTCAGAGGTAGAGAATAAATCATAACTTCAACAAAGCTATTATTTCCTACAACTTCCCTAACAATATTGAAGAGAAAAATTTCTAATGTGATATGATCTATGTAATTACTTGATAATTGAAATAATGAAATAATTTCTCTCTTTGTATTTGATATGGATTTGGATTGATAAATGCATAATTAACAATTAAAATCAATGAAGCAGACAAACAACACCTCCAACCTTAGATATACAAGAACAATGGAAAATATGGTTGTGTGAATATTTGTCCCCTCAGTTTATTATTTCGGTTTCTGTGTCCACGTGAGTCCAACAGGTGGGAATGCAAAGAACAATATAGAAGAAGAAAAGTGCAGGAGTAGTAGTAGCTTGGATTGGTAGACTGGGAAGCAATGTAGGTGGAAGAATGCAAGCACAATTGAACTGAGATTGGCTTTGGCAATTTCCAACAAGAAAGGCAACAACTTTGCAATAACAAGAATACTCAAAATTCTCTAGGTTTTGCTTGAGAACAAGAAATGGTTATATAGGAATTAACTGGGTCATGCACAAAGCCACATCATCACATGAAGTGGGGGTTCAAACATGCAATTACAAATAGAAGTGCAAGAATATATTTCCACAAGGTAGTTGGGCCTTGGAATCATCTAAAACGAGAAAAAAAACGTGTCTAAAAATGGAAGTTAACTAAAGTCACGCATGTTTAATTTACACATGAAGGTTTATGGAAAAATCACGCAGAATAGCCACCCTGCATGGGTAGTGAAAACACAAAACCACTCAATCTCCCGGGTGACAAACACAAAACCGCCACCTAAGAAGGGTGACAAACACGAAACCGCCGCCCAAGCCTGGGTGGCGGTTTTGACACTGAAGGTCAAAACATGCATAAAAGAAGTGGGAAGCTAGAAGAAAGCATGCAAAGGCTAAGTAGGGATGTCTAGGCTATAAATATATACTACAAATGGGTTTAGGAACTTGAACACCTTTTGAAAGGATATGAATCATCATTGGGACCTTTTGTAATCATTTTCCGACAATGTAGCACATGTAATTTTGGTGCGTACATATTGCCCCTTAGAGAAAGCGTCTTAGCCATGAAGAGGTGTAAAACGTAGAGTCCGAGTATGGTGTTCTGAAATGGGGAGTTAGAAGCTATACTTGACACACCCATGTGCCGAAATTTCGCCATCCAAGCTCTCATTACCTGTAAGATGAAAGGAAAACTCAAGTGCAAATAGATATGATATCAAAAAATAAACACTAAATCAAAATGATAAAAGGACTTACCATTTATGTGGGGATAATAATATACCCGTCTTTGATGCTCTAGCCCTGTGGACACATACACTTGAAACAAGGTTTAAAACAAAGTATATATATATATATATATTAAAATAACTTATTTTCAATTCATTTACACATATTCTTGTTGTAATTTTTTTCTTAAAGCTCTGGGCCCATGGTGACCATTTCGTTTGTGAGTATGTTTGAATTGGAATGGATTTAGGAATGGTATTTTGCGTTAGGCTTTGCCCTTTCTTGTTTGAATGCTTTTGAGAAGAACTCCTAAGAAATTCGTAACTTAGAGCGGTCATAAGGGGCCTCGAAGAGGCGGATAGGTAGAGTTCCTTTATTGCTTAGTCTCCATTTTGTGAGGCATATATGATGTTTTTATTTCATGCTCATTGCGAGCGTTTTGACCACGCCTAGTGCGTGATGACATTGTTTACAAAAATAATTTATTATATATATGTGTGTGTGTGTGTGTGTGTGTGTGTGTGTGTGTGTGTGTGTGTGTGTGTGTGTGTGTGTGTGTGTGTGTGTGTGTTTGTTGGTTCAACTATTCCTTATATAGAGTTTACTCGCATTTATGGTTTGATTCACATGTGTACTCTAGATGTTTAGAATTTCTGGTTTTGTATACTTTTCAGAATGTATGCAATGGATGATGAATGCTAATAGAATGTTTTCCTTTTTTTTTGCAATGTTGATATATGATGATTATGCAAGTACAATGTAATGCTGAACTTTAGTTTCTTTAAGCAATTTTGATACTTCTTATTGTTTTGGAAAAATGTGATGAAAAGTGATATGATAATAGAATGAACTTGCCCCACTCCTAACCCCACGCAACCAAGTATGATGAGGGCTCAACACCAAGAGCCGAAGGGACACAAGTTATATAAATTTGTTGAATGGTAATGATGAGAGAAAGACAAGGATTTGGTGAAAACCAAATTGAGAACCTATGACCTCATTCTACTCAAGTTTTCTACATAGTTTAAAATGTGAATTACTTTCTAGTTTATCTAGACTTAGATCTCATAGATGGAAACTTGGTTGACAAAATATGGTTTAAGGTTTTAAACTCTCTTGGAATTTGAACATCTAACTCACTTTGCTTTGAACTTATAATTTTATAACATCTTTTATTGAATGAACTACTTTTAACCTTCTAATTTGTTTGTAAAGACCCCCTACACCTTGCCCCATGCTACCAGTAAGAAGCATGGGCTCATCACCAAGGACAAGGCATAGGCGAGTAAGGGAACTTCTCTCCTTTCCCAACCCCATGCCACTAGTAAGAGGTATAGGCTCAACATTGAAGGTTGGTGGGGCAAAGAAGTGTGTAAATAATTTTTTTGTTGATTTGCATTTGACATATATATCTAGGTAAAATGTTTAGAATGTTTCTTATTTCCAAAGAGGTGTATATGGGATAGATGTGACACCATGAAGCTTCTAGAATAGACTATAGGCAAAGACACCTAATCTAGAAGAAAACTATGAGTAGAACCAAGTATGTAGGCCTTGGTATGGTTACTATCAAAGCTTTGTCTTATCTTGTTTGAATTGATGAAATGATTCAGAAATGATTGATGATATTATGAAAATTTGAAGAGATATGATTTGAGTGTTTTGCCAATATTTTTAGAAGTTTTTAGGAATTGTCGTAAGAATAAGTCCCTTGATTACAAATTTTACAAAATGATCTGGAAGATGAGAATGCAATGCAGATGTAGTAGTATACATATGGAAATGTTGGTGGATCATGCGTGTAAAATGTATAAGGTGAAGAGAGCTAAAGGATGTCAAACTCCTCACCCCTAAGAGCACACAATGAAGGAACATTACCTTTGAATTTTTCATTCTCTGGAAAAGGATTTACCATATGGGGTTTAGACTTACAACCCCCACCCATGATCGTGTATATATGTTTATCCAATTTTTCTGTCTGATGAAGGTATTTAAGAACCTTTTTGTCATGTTCTCGACACTTTGTGTGTAAGGGAGCATGACTATGTTTCTCATCTTGATGAGGAATAGTGACCCTACGTGACTTTTTTTGCACAATAGGATCACATTCCGTAGAGATGACATACTTGATTTCTGACATGTTCGTATCTAAACCAAGGTTTGGAATAGAACAATCCCTAGAGATGGATTTGATGGGTATCATATTGATTTCATCCCTCTCTTCTTCTTTTGTTAATTTTATCATGTTTACACCTAGGCCAAGACCATCGGTGGGAAGAGAGGTCGTGCCAAGAAGGCTACCCATTCCTTGTGGTTCAAATGGGAGGAATATCGATTCATCACTCTCTAAGAGTTTCATGATATCTGCCGTTGTTTTGGTGGACACAGTTTCCATAGATATAGATTTTCCCTTATCGGTTTTGGCCACCTCAAATGTTTTCGGATCAATGACTTTAGCCTTTGGATCATTTGGGGTTGTCGTTACCAATTGGTTTGATGGAGGTGGCTTGTGTAACTAGTTTTTAGGGAGCTCATACTCTGTATGGACCCCTATTTTATTCTTGAGGTTATCTAAGTGTATATTAAAGGGATTAGGATCCTCATGGGTGATGAAGACCTTTCGCAAATGGAGGAATATAAATTCCAGGAACAAAGTAGAAGGAATAGCCTTCATTCGATGAATCCAAGGCCTCCCAAGGATCATGTTGTAATTGTTTTCCCTATTGATGATGTAAAACTCCATCAAGATGGTTTTTGGCCTAAGGGTTTAAGGAAGAACTATCGTCCTAATTGAAGTAGCCTTAAGACTGTCATACCCTCGTAGTGTGTTTCTTGTAGAGGAGTAATTGGTCTCCCTATACCCTAACTTATGTAAGAAATAAAAAGGAACCACATTTACTATAGCCTTGTCATCAATCATAGCTCTCTTAATGCAATTGTTGTAAACCCAGACTTGTAAAAATAATGCAGGATCACCTCTTCGGGCTATTTCAGCGTCAGAAGGCATCTTGTCTATATAAAAAACAAACCCAGTATCCCTATCACTCTATCCCAAAGGATGTATGCCAAAGTCAATATGATTTATTTGAGCACTAGGAGGAGGCGTAACATAGATTAGATGACCAATACCTAGTGCATCAAGCAATGTTAAACGATGCGTAGGGGAGTTCTTTTGTAAATCTAGAAATGAGATGTCGAGAGAGGGTATTTTTAAAATATGATATTAAATCATATGCTCCTACTGGTTTTGTGATTGTAGGAATGTCATCCTGCGAGGAGGAAAGAGTGGGTAGGGTTTGAGGAAAGTATTCCTTCACCCAAGTTGTTGCATTAATTTCAGTTCAAATTCTAGCTCAATTAATCCCATGATCTTTGTGTTGTCATTTAAATTGAGGTTAGGAATAACCTAAGAGTTATTGGAACTTGAGGCCTCATAGTTGTTGTTCCCTATAGGAATTCCTTTTTTATGTTTTGTAGATTCACTTTGAGATTTTCAAGATGCGTAGGGAGCATATCTTGAAAGATGCTCACATTAACATTATGAGGAGCTACATGTCCTATATAGTCGATCATGAGTTTGTTTCCAGATTTGATAAGAACATGTATACAAAGAGATGTCTTTGGTTTTTAGGAAGTCTTTGTAGAAACTTGTTGCAATCATGGAAATTTCTATCATCATGACCTCAAACCTTATGGAAACCACAATATTTTTAGGATTGTAATTTCTCGGCCTTTGATAGGTGTTTTGTTGTTGTTGATTATAACCTTGATTGTAGTTTTGAAATTGATTGTTATAACCATGGTTTGTTGCCCCTTGGCCAAGTTTTGGTATTGGTTTGGGCCTTGGGTTTGAATTTTCTTCTAAGGGGGATGGTTTACATCAACCATGTTGATTAAGTTAGGGCTTACTTGATTTCCCAAGTTACCATTGGTATTGCCATTATTTTCTTGGTTAGTGTTACCAATGTTCGGATTCCTAACCTGGTCAGTGACACCATCAGTCGTAACACCACGATTCTTGTTAAAAACATCAGGACCTTAATTTTTGTTAGAACCATTGGGGTAAATACCCTGTGAGGAAATGACTAGCTTCCCATTTGATCCATAAGTCCTCCAACCACTATCAATTGCTTCCTGGTCAATTTGGAGTGCACCTTCCAGTACATTGTCATAACTATGGAAAGGAAACTTCTGGACTTCTTCCCTGGTCTCTCAATTGAGCGAATGAAGGAAGAGATCACAAAGTTCCATTTGGTCCATATTTGGTGCACTTGCAGAAGAGTAAAGAACTTGACGCCACCTCTGGATGAAATGGGTGACAGATTCATTTTTCTCTGTCTAATATGTAGAAACTCCCTAATCCATGCGTAACAACTTGTTCATATCAAATTCTCTGATGAATTCTAAAACAAGTTATTTGAAAGAATGTATGGAGGCTTCTAATCTAATAGTACCAGTCTAATGTCATTCCCTCAAGAGTTTTTAGGAATATTTTAGCTACTATAACATCCCAAGGAAGTAGTTCCCTGATTGCAGTAGCATAAGCCATAATATGAGCATTCGGGTTTACTTCTCCCTCAAATTTAGGAAGATCAAGCAATGGGTGTGGAATCATGACAACACATATAGTGAAGTCAAGGGGTTCCTTTAAGTATTCATCATAAGTACCCATTGCATAAGATTCCACCATTGAATATCCTTGATGAGGAGGTGGAGGAGGAGGAGTTAGATACATTGTATTATAGGCATTTCCTGAAACATATGGATCTCCTTGATATGGCATATAAGGAGCAGGAATTGTATATGGGTCCATCTAGGGGGACTTCAATACATGTGTAAGTAAGGTGGGATGATACCATGATATGGACTAGCATGCATGAAACCAGGGAACGTTGCATTGCCTGATGGAGCGACATTCGAGAACACACTTTCAGCCAACCCTTGTGTAGGATAAGCTTGAGAAGGATGAGGACCCATCCCTAGTATATTAGTATCCGTGAGAAGATCAACTGGATTCGTTTGAATTGGGTAACCTTTTTGTATAGAATGTTGCATTGGTTTTCATTGGTACGGATGTACCCCTTGTTATCTATTGGATATCCCATGTTCTGCTCTATTGAATAAGTTGGTTGCGATGGTTAGGAACCCTCTAGTTCTATAATCCTCCTTAATAAAGTGGAAATGAGACCATTGGGAGAGGATCGAGTCTCTCCTTTGGGGTGCCTACGACGTAGGGTTTGACTGAGAAGGATCATGATACCTTGTTATGAATTGTTCAGTGTTATAATTCTTGTCTTCCTCATAAGTAAGAATCTTAGGATAGGAATTTGACATCTCAGAGGTTGTAGCCTTCATTCTATCCAAAGACTCATGTATTTGACAAAGAGGATTAGATATTCATGCAAATATGTCATCTTCTATTGATTGTATGGCAATTTGAGGTCTTAACTTGAGTCTATGTCAAGAACCTGTTCCATTTGTGATAACGACGTGGTTTGCATTAGGTTGATCAGTATTGCATGTTTAACGGTTGATCAACCTCATCCATCCTTACATATCTAATGGGGTTTGAAGTTTAAATAGGGGAGGTTTGCACGTTTCTTGTGTAATTTTCAGCCCATCCGAAAGGAAAGGGGATTGTTGTGGTTGCACATTGGTGTAATATATATCAAATCCGAATGGTCCACCAATTTCTCTTCCGGACATATTTTAGAAAGTATAAAATACCTACCAAAATAAGGGAAGAAATGGAGAGGTGAGGTAATAACAATGAAATAAAAGGAAACAAGAAGAAATTAATCCTTCACGTCAGGTTCACTAATTTTTACAGATGAAAATTGACATGCAACTTTCAACCACACTCAACCCCCCGAGATCATGTCGCAGCATCCGATGTGGAAATGTGTGTGGAAAACTATAGGAGGATCAGTGACTAAGATTTGGTAGTGTGATCTCCTAGTAGTTCGTTGGCAAAGGGGGATTTAGAGGCTATGAATGGGTAGTGTAAATTACCTATGGTTTGTCTAACTGAATCTCAATGTTAAACTAGTTTGAAGTGTCCAAATTAACTAAGATGAAACTAACAATCTATGCTACTACTGAAAGGAAACTAACCTAAATAAATCAACAAAACTGAAACATCATAATTACAAACAACAATTGCTTTTACTCTAAACAAATAAATCCTAAACAAAAAAAGCAGCCAAATGTGGCTATTTTCTTGTGAATTAAATCTAAACTAATTAATCAATTGAATCTTTCTAAAAAAACCTCAATCCTACCTCAGAGGTAGAGAATAAATCACAACTTCAATGAAGCTATTATTTCCTACAACTTCCCTGACAATATTGAAGAGAAAACTTTCTAATGTGATCTGATCTATGTAATTGCTTGATAATTGAAACAATGAAACAATTTCTCTCTGTATTTGATATGGATTTGGATTGATAAATGTAGAATTAACAATTAAAATCAATGAAGAAAACAAACAACACCTCTAACCTGGATATGCAAGAACAATGGAAAATATGGTTGTGTGAATATTCGTCCCCTCAGTTTATCCTTTCAATTTATGTGTCCACGTGAGTCCAACGGGTGGGAATGCAACAACAATAGAAGAAGAAAAGTGTAGGATTAGAAATAGCTTGGATTGGCAGAATGGGAAGCAATGCAGGTGGAAGAATGCAAGAACAATTGAACTGAGATTGGCTTTGGAAATTTCTAGCAAGAAAGGCAACAACTTTGCAATAACAAGAATACTCAAAATTCTCCAGGTTTTTCTTGAGAACAAGCAATGGTTATATAGGAATAGATTTCCATAACGCAGCTTGGGCCTTGGAATCATCTAAAATGGGAAAAAACGCATCTAAAAATGGAAGTTATCGAAGTCATGTGTGTTTAATTTACGCATGAAGGTTTATGGAAAAATAACATAGAATCACCTCTCTGCGCGGGGTGAAAAACATGAAACCATTGCCCAAGCCTTGGTGATAACACAAAACCAAGCTTTCCCAAGTAGAGTAAAAAATAGGAGACCTCCGCCTGAAGCAGGTGGCGCTTTTGACACTCGAATGTCAAAACATGCATAAAATAAGCGGGAAGCTAGAAAAAAGCATGCAAAGGCTAAGTAGGGATGTCTAGGCTATAAATATATACTACAAATGGGTTTAGGAACTTGAACACCTTCTGAAAGGATATGAATCATCATTGGGGACCTTTTATAACCATTTTCTGACAATGTAGCATGTGTAATTTTGGGTGCGTACGAGAACCACATCAAATTTATTAACAAGTGTTTTGAGTTGCAAACCTCACATTTGAGATTCAGTAATGTGTTTTTAAGAAATAAAATTAATGTTTTGTGGTTATTCTCTACCATAGTTTGTGTTTTTGTATTTTCTTGTCTCTTCATCCATTACAGGTGTGTTGTGTACATTTTTCTACTTTATAAGGTTTTTTTCATGTTGTGTTTTGTATGGAAATGGAAGGTAAAGTGTTGTTTTTATCTACGACACCCATGTATGCCCTCTTTATTGTCATTTCCTTCCATTTACCCTCATTGAGAGTATCTTTCCCCCTCTTCTTGGTGCTATCACCTCTGTTAGTTTAGGATTTCCATTTCATGCATCTCTTTATAACGTTGGTCCCTTGGATGATTAGATAGTTACATTTTAAGTTATAGAAGTAGTTTTACATTTAGGAATTGGTAGAGGAAGTTGGCTTGTTTGGAGGTCTGTGTTAAGCAACAAGTCCCACACTTGGAGACAATCCCATAGTGCCTCAAAATCCTCGGTCTCTCGGTTTAATCTAGGGCAAGGTGCAATTTTGAGCTCCAATAGTTTTGCACTCTCGGTGGGACTTAATATTTATTATTGTTGAGTTTTGGTGTGTGATTTAGTGCTTTTCAACCTTTAGAGGCATCTATTAACACATCTAGTGACTCCCAAGTTCAAATCTACTGGTTTCGGTAGATAAAGTTCCCACTTCATAAGAACTATATAGAAACGAAAAAGTGTAACAAGTAGTGAACCTTTTGAATATTTTTAGTTGTCACCAAGGAGAAGAAGAGGTAGAAAAACTTACGATCTCCATCTCCTCCAAATAGAACTATTTATGCTCCTTCTCTTGGTAGACCCTTCTTGTTTTCCTATATGCTTTTAAGACCCATTCCAATCATGGCACAACAAAGAAATTTTCCCTCTGTCAGCTTTAATTGTGGTATTCCTTTGGATCTAAATGCCCAACATGATATACCAATGTCTGTACTAAAAAGTATCCCTTTATTCACTTTGTTGAGAACTTCACTACCTCAACCGATCATATTAAAGATATTACCAATGTGTGTTCAGTTCATCTGGTTACGGAAGATGATGTTGCAGTTAGAATTTTTACTTCTTCACTGAAACGTAAAACACTTCAATGGTAAAAAATATTAAGACTTGCTTCCATTCACAATTGGGATGAGATTGACACTACTCTATGTTAGTAGTTCGAGGAGAAAGCGACATAATATATCCTTAGTAGAATAGCCGAAAGCTATCAAGAGGGCCCCAATGAGCTTATGGCTAATTTCAACTTCATATTTCAAAATACATGGGACATAATTCCATTTCTCTTGAGACTAACTCCACAAGGTGCTTTCCTTTACTTCTTAAGATCTCTAAATTTTGATATTGTTGTAATGATACAATCTATGGGTTTTGTGTAATTACATGATGCGTATCCAAAAAATATTAGGGCTGAAAATTGTTTGATATAAGCCGGAAAAATATCCCCTAGATTACCTTTTCCTCTTTTTCCTCAATTGCCTCAAGCTTCAAATACTTCCAGTCTACGATTCCTAAGAAAAATTCACAACCCAATAATTCCACATCCCATTCTACCTAGAAACAAAAGGATGATGATGAAATGAGGGACTTGATAAAAAATTATCAAATAAAGTTATATCCCAAAAAACAACAAACCCAATCTTATAGAAAATACTCGTGTCCTAACCAAGGACAATCTAAAAACCAAGGATATAATCAAGGTTACTAGCCTTATAGAAACAAATACCTAAATCAAAGGTATGGGTAAAATCAACAAAATGATAGATTGCAAGGTCGAATTTGCACCTTCCTCTTTAAATAATTTTTCTGCGCCTAACCATTTCTTACTAATAGCTCAAGTAAAGCACTTGTTCCTATAAAAAAAAGTTATTCAAGAAACAAAGTGGTGTTTTTCATGCAATCAACCACATAATCGATATATTTGTCTAGATGCATTGCAAGATTAGTCATTTATGGCTAAAAATTCTTCCAATCAGCATGAACCATTGATTGAAATACCCAATTCCACTATGGAAGGAGCTCAAGAAGTTGTCACTGAGACCAATCTCATATTTTTTGGGCTGATGAGTTTTGTGCAATGAATCAAGTTATGGAAAATTCCAATAGAACTCATAATCATGTTGTTGACAATAAAAGGTCTAAGAAGACAATGTTGGATACTCAACCTTCATCCTCTTCTAATCTAGGAGATATTATTCATAAGGAGAAGGATATTGGGGAAGATTCAGGTAAGAACAAGTTTCTGATGTTCCTAAAGCAGACCTAACCACGTAAAAGAGATTGTTCCCAACAAAAGGTGTACTGTCCCAACATTGGAGCAATAAAGGAAGGAGAATATCACACCTCTTATGCATAAATTGACTGACATTCCTTGAACATTGTTGAGTAAATGAAAAGGACAAATGTGAATGTGATAATGTGGGATGACATAACTATTCCATCACAGAGAGATCTCCCACATGAAGGTCTAAAATGACTTCCTCAATCTGATCCAGTTGTTCAAAAAACACATTTTGCAATCAAATTATGCTACTAAAAAGAAGAACAAGTAAAAAAAAGTTAAGAATACCACACCCTTTTATATGTATTTAATAGTAGGAAAAAACTTGGTTCATAATTGCATGATTGATTTAAGGGATACTATCTCTGTAATGCTAAAAGTATTTCTAATATCCTAGATCTTAAGTACAATCCTGTTTCTAAGGGTGTTTTGTAATTTGATGGCTCAACTATTAGCATTTTAGGAGTGATCAAAGATCTTGAGTTAACTCTAAATGCTTGTCCAAGTCTAACCATAAATCAATATGTATTAGTCATTGACCTACTTCGTCTATTTTCCATTTTCATATCAAGAGATTTCACAACCAAAGTGGGTGGCTATTTGTCCTCATATTGGTCTTATATGCTCTTAAGAACTAGATATGGTACTAGATTTACCATCCAAGATGAGCCAATATTTTCTTATCATGTTGAGTCTTATGACCCCACTCCTCTCCAATCTAATTGTCTTATACATGAAGACCAAGAGCATGAGTCAGTTTCAATAAAGAAACCTATACCTCCTTTAATTCCTGATCTATTATTAGATGAATGGGCCAAAGAGAATTATGAATTTGAACCTTATGACTTAGATGTGGAAACTGGGATTGGAACTTATTGCATTCATGAAGAAGAATTCATTCCCCCACACCACTTAAGTAAGAAGACAATGCTTCGAATTATGGAAAATATTCTTTGATGATTCTAGGAAAAGAAATGGAGTTTGGCGGTGTTGTATTAATTTCCCCAATGGATGAGAAATTATTATTTTCTCATAGGTTACATTTTATATGTTCCAAAAATGTAGCAAAATATGAGGCATTGGTTCATGGCTTGATTATTATAGAGAAAAGATAAATCAAAGCCTTGTAAATTTTTGGGGATACAAAATTGGTCATACACCAAGTGAGAGGGCAGAGTGATACTAAGAATAAGATTATGAAAGCATATAAACATAGATTTTGGGATCTCTTGGAGAGATTTAATGTTGTTAATATGCAAGTGGTGCCAAGGAAAGTGAACAAAGAAGAAAACAAGATGGAAGCCTTTGGATCACAATTTTCACTAGTTAAATATCTCATCTAAGGCAATGAGAAAATGTTAAGTTGGTGGTTAGGCCATCAATTCTAGACAATAAAATCAGTTGGTAGGTATTTTATAGTGATGAACAATTTTTAGTTTATCCGAATGAAGCTGAATTCTCCCCAAAAATGCAATCTAATTTGTAAACAACTACGATGATAAAATTATTTAGCTAAGAACAAACACGTTGCCTATAGGACTAGTCACCCTTGAACACATTTTCAATCCTGATGATGAATTCCTAGAGAAGAAAAGAACATAAAAGCAAGGAAAGTGGATCACACCAGTCCTTTATTGAGCAAGGCAAGGATCTATTACTTGGAAAGCTATGTGATGCAAATGAAAATCAAGCTTTTATCTCCTTGTGTCAAAATTTTAATGGTGTCTTCTCATGGGACTATAAATATCTTAGGGATTTTGATCACAAAATTGTCTAACACACCATAGATATTGATTCTAATGCCAAGACGATTAGAAAAAAACAAAGGCATGTCGATCCCAAGACAAATCCCCTCACGAGGAAGGAATTTTCCAAGCTAATTGAGACAAAAATAATATTTCCTATCAAATACTCTACTTGGGTGGAAAATATAGTTCTGGTGAGGAAGAAGAATGGAGAAATTAGACTTTGTGTGGATTTTAGGGATTTAAACAAATATTCTTTAAAAGATCATTATACCCTTTATGGAAATTTTTTTACAAATTGTAGTAGGAGCCAAGAAATTTTCCATTTTGGATGGATACTTGAGGTTTCAATAAGATCAAGGTCAAAGAAGAGGATCAATTTAAAACTACATTTACAACCAAGTGGGGAACATATGCATATCAAAAATGTCATTCAGGTTTATTAATCTGGTGCCACTTTCCAAATATCAATTACCATTGCTTTTAAAGGGTATATCAATGATTGTATCATTGTTTACTTGGATAATATCACCATTTTCTGAAAAGAAATTAAAGACTATATCAATCATATAGAGAAATTCTTTGAGAGATTTAGAGAATTCGAGGTGTCTCTTAACCCCAAGAAGTGTAATTTTGTAGTTTTTAAGGGAAATATTTTTGGGCCCATCATTTCAAAAGACGATATTTCCATTGATCCAAAAAGAATATCAACCATCCTCTCTCTTTCTTTTCCAACTCACAATAAGGCCATGCAATCATTTCTTGGAAATATTAACATTGTTAGGAAATTTATTCCTAATTTTACAGGATTGATTAAGCCTATCACCTTAATTCTCAAGAATGATTCAATGTTTAAGTGGACAATAAAAGGAAAATAAATATTTTCCAATATCAAATAGGAAATTGATCAAGCTCCTATTAGTGCAGTTCACAAAGACCCCATGGATGTTTATCGATTTCTAGTTTGATAATGGACATCCAAAGTGTGATTGCACAACATTGAATCTTTTCCCCAAGTGTGGGACTTGCAAAATGGGAAAAGAATATCTAGATTAGAGGCTGGTTCCTCAATTGCTCGATAAGATGTATAACTTGAAAATTGCGAGAGGTTTAAGCTCAAAATACTACTCTAAATTTCAAGGGGACAGAGATAGAGAATGCAAAAGAATAAAACTAATACTAACAAGGTGATACACATCAAGGAGTGGTGAACATTTACTTACGTAAATTGACACAGATCACAAAAATGTAACAAAACATCATGTACAAACTGATGAAATGTAATGAAAGATCATAAATGAAGAAAACAACACAAGTGGATGACTAAAACTTATTCACGAACTCTTGTTGTCCTTTCTAATGTCAAAATACATGCATTACATTAGCAGAGAGGCAAAAACATGATGTAGTCCTGAAAGAGGTCTAAAATTCCATAGAATCAGTTTCTAGGGTGAAAGAGGGAGTCTGCAAAACATAAAAATGTCCAACCCTTACAAAATGAGCCAAATCTAGCTTTTAATGGTGAAAATTCGAGCTTAGGAAGGAGAAACACGGGAAAACATGAAAGGAACCTTCAACCACCAACCAAATTGCATTAAAATGGCATGGGCACCCTCAAGAGTTCATTCCCCAATGTTTTTGACCATGCTGGGAGAGAATGCGAGCCATACTTCATTAAAAATGGTGGTTGAAATGTCAGTTCTGTTCATCTCCACGTGATAGAGGAATTTTTGATTTTCTCTCTCTAAACCCCACCAAAACACAAAATTGAGCCCTCCATCATGTAGAGAATTTCACCAGATTTCCAATGACACCAAGAATGTGAAAATCCAAGCTCTAGATCAAAAGTTATGCCCTTCTGAAGATTTAGGGAAAAACTAGGGCAAATTTGAATTGGCGGGCCAAAAATTTGAAAATTTCCCTCTTTTTTGACTTTGGGAAAATTTCCCCAAAAATCTCCATTACCCGAAGCTCGATGACATGTGGCAAGTTCTAATTGGACCTTGGGGGCATGCTTCCAAATTTTCTTTGACTCTAACCATTTCCCGAATGGGACACGTGGCACCTTGGCATTGGCGTGGGCTTGAACAAGCTCTTTCTCCTCTACGGGCCTGTCTTAAGGTTTTTGCCAACCACATGGACACGTGGCAATTGCTGATTGGCACGGGCCATCACGGTTGGGCCTTCGTTTCATAATTTTTGTTATTTTGGTGAAAAGGAAACTTTCCTTCCATCCCTCCGCCTCTCGACACCCCTAAGACACGTGGAAGACTGTGATTCGGTGGTGGGCTTTCACTTCCAAATTTTTCTTTTCGCCAACCTTGGAAATTTTTCTGATTTCTCTCTGCTGAGCTAAACTCTGACGGCATCGAGGATGCGTGGCCTCCTCCTATTGGCTGGCGGGCCTATGGGCTAAAAAATTTCTTTGTGCACCTCGCTTATTCTTGATAAAATTTTTAAGTTGCCTCCGCTCTCCGCCATTCGATGCCACGTGGCACCTTTTGATTGGGCGGGCTTCCCATGGGAAAATTTCTCTCCAAAACTCAGTCGAGCCATAACTTGAAAAATATAAGGAGTTGGAAAACTTTACCATTCTGGAAAGCCGAGAAGATGCTCTATTCAATGAAACCATTTTCAAAACGTTTTGAGTGGCTAAAAGATAAATTTTTTTGACTAAGACACAAGGGAGGACGGAATGAAGGGAGTTAGCCAAAAATAAGCAAGGGGCTTATTTTAGAAAACAATTTTGGTGACTCGGAGGTGTCATCTCTGCTTTGGATGAAGTTACCAGTTCTCAAGCAATCCATTGGGCATGAAGTCATAAAATTATCTCGCTTGTACCCCAACCGATTAGAAAATTACAAGGAGGGAGATTGTGAGAGTGGAATCATTACTTGATCTGGAACATGGCCTACAAAATGCATGTTGGGATAGTAAGCTTGTGCCAAAACACTTAGGGAAAGAAAAAAAAAACTAAGCTACACAAAACAATGTGCATAAGCACTTGGAGGAATGAAAATCTAAGCTAATATGTACAAGGTAGAGATTTTCCCTCTAGTAGCAATGCTTTAGATGGATTTCATTAACTGGAATCTGCAGTTCTTCACCATCCAATGTAGACAATTGGAATGTATTTTTATTCTTACACTTTGTGACCATGTAGGGGTCACTCCAAATGGCATCAAACTTTGAATGCCTTCCTGGCTTTGCTCGGTCTGCATCCCATTTCAACACTAGATCTCCAACTTGGAAGGTTCTAGCCTTAGCTTTCCTATCAAAGGTCTTCTTGATCAAGGCTTGATCCTTCTCCATTGCTTGGGCTGCATGCTCTCTGATCTCTTGGAGCTCCATTAATTCTACATATCTCACCTCCATGGGTTCAAACTCCAACAATTCCAATTGCTTCATGAGTTCCAATGTAGGCAACTCAAGTGACATGGGCAAAATTACCTCTCTTCCATAAACAAGCTTGAATGGAGAATTAGCTGTGGATCTCTTGGGAGTGATCCTATCAGCCCATAAGGCCAATTTCAATTTAGTATGCCAAGTCCTCGATGTTTATCAAGAGTCCTCTTGATGATCCTTTAAAAATTCTTATTGGTAGACTCAACTTGGCCATTACCTTGAGGGTAATAGTTTGATGAAGTGCTCAGATAAATCACGTTTTTGACAGCCCACTCAGTCACCCTTGATCCTATGAATGCCAATGCATTATTTGATATTATAGTGGCAGGTATACCAAATCTAGTTACTATCCCTTTATAGAAGTCTAGAATGTTAGATTCATTCGCTTCTTTGAGTGCCACTGCCTCAGTCCATTTGGTGAAGTAGTCATTCTTTGTTAGAATCCACTTGTGTCCTTGGATCGAATTTGGGTTAATGACTCCAATGAATTCCAAACCCCATTGCATGAATGGCTGGTCAACTGAGATTGGATGCAATGGAAGGGCAACTAGTCTCTCTTTGCCTGTGAAGAATGCACAACTCTTGCACCTCTTGATCCATGCATAACAATCACTGAATACCTTGGCCCAATAATAGCCAACCATTATGATCTTTAGGGCTGTCACTCTTGGAGCAAAATGACCTCTAATTGTCCCACCATATAACTCTTCCAATGTTCTATCAATTTGATTTGTTCCAATGCATCTCAAAGAGCACTCCATTTGCATCCCTTTTGAACAAAACACCATCAAGTGCATATGGGACAACCTACAATCTGAAGTTCCTTCTCTTGGTTTTGTTCATCTCTAGAGGGCATAGGCCTATGTGTAGGAAGTGCATTATGTCTTGGGTCCAACAAGGAATGATGACATGGTCATTCTCTTCTTGAGCACTTCCTTGTTCTTGGTTGTTTTGCAGCACCAAAACAACATCCTTTTCATTGCATGATTCCATTGATTTTCTTAGAACTAGCTATTCACACAATCCTTTTCCTCGGACCAACTTGGTGACTTTGATCTCAATGTCATACTCCATGACACGAGTAATCCGCCCTACACATTTTCATTCAAATCTTTATTGAGGAGGAAGTCTTTAACTCCCACATGAGAAACCAGTAGTTGAACCTTGTTGTTTGAAACTATATGCTTAAATTTCTTCAAGCTCCCGATCACTTTGCAAGAACTTGCTTCTCAATGAAAGAATACCCCACCTCATAGTCCTCCGAGATTTGGCTAAAGAAAGCAATTATCTGCTCTAACTTTTCTTTATTCATCCTTTATGAAATCCTCGGAGAAATTTGCGTTAATGAGAGTTGGAGCTTGTGAGATATCCTCTTTGGTTTCCCCAAAACTTTCCTTACCTTCTACTTTTATTTATTCAAAGGCCATGCTTTTCTTCAACATCATAGTTATTGGCTTGACAAGGGCTACAAAATTTAGCACAAACCTCTCGAACAAAATTGATCCTTCCCAAGAAACTTTGGAGGGCTTTCTTATGAATTGGTAATGGCGGTGCTTTTATGGCTTCAACTCTCTCTGGATCAATTGCTAGTTCTTCTTTTGAAACAATATGGCGAATGAGCTTTCCTTCATGAGCTAGAAAAATACATTTTTGGGGTTCAAGGACACCCCAAATCTTCCACATCTTTGAAAAACTTGTCTCAAATGGAAGAGATGATCTATTGTACTTTTAGAAAAAAATAGTGATATCATCTAAGTATACCAGTACTATCTTGTTGATTAATCCCTTAAAGGCCATATCCATTGCCCTTTGGAAGGCAGCTCCAGCGTTGGACAACCCAAATGGCATTTTTCTATATGCATAAGTTCCCCATTTGGTGGTGAAGGCTATCTTGAACTGATCCTCTTCCTTTACCATGATGTGATTATACCCTGAATAGCCATCTAGCAATGAAAATCTCTCGAGCCAACAACAACTTGCAAAATCTGCTCCATGGAAAGAAGTGGGTAATGATTCTTGAGAGATGCTCTATTCAAATCTCTGAAGTCTACACACAATCTGATTTCCCCACTCTTTTTTCTAACTAGAACTAAGTTTGCTACCCAACTAGAATGCTTGATATGAAATATGATACTTGCCTCTATTAATTTATTCAATTCCTTCTTCATAAGAGGCTCTATGTGTGGATTGACCGGCCTTTGCTTTTACCTCGATGGGTTTAACATTTGGATCCAATTCTATTATAGGTTGAGCTAGCTTGGGATTGAAACCTTTCAAATCCTTATAGCTCCAAGAAAATATGTCTGGTAACTCTTGGAAAAGTTGCATGAACTCATACCTTTCTTGCTCGGTTGTCACTTCACCAATTTGATGTGACTTGCCTTCTCCAACCAAGATGGGCACTTGAATCTTCTCCCTTGACTTGGATATTTACTTGCTCCTTCCTAAATTGATCATTTAGATTAAAAATGGACTCCAAGGTGACAAGTCCTTTTGGCGGTTTGTTGGTTCTCAACCGTACTACTTGATCACCATACCACTTGTTCTAATTTTTTTGATTTTTGGCTAAGAACTCAGCTTTTCTTGCGAGAAATTGATGATTTGTTGATCATTTTCAAACACTTGCCAACTTAACTTACATTATTGTCTGCATCACTTGAGGGCCTCACAATCACATGAATGTTTGGCTGTACTTTATCTTTCTTGATGCTTTCGACAACATCAAAGGCTGCCCCAACTGCTGCAAGCTTGTCATTAGCTTGGTTTTCTTTCTTAGGGATGGAATTTATGTTAAAGCCCTCAAAATCTTCAATGAGGTCCCACACCCTATTTTTTTAACACTTGAGAAGATCATTTTTGGTAGCATGCTTTCCTCTAACTTGATTAACAATCAACACACTGTCACCAAAGACTTGTAGATTTTTGATACCTCTTTTAATTGACCAATACAATCTTTGTATCAAAGCTTTATATTCAGTAGTGTTGTTAGAGTATGCAAACTGAAATCTAAAAGCTAAATAATATTTGATGCCTTGAGGTGAAACAAGCATTGGTCCCCCTCCTACACCTTATCTACTTATTGATCCATCGAAGAACAACTGCCATACCTCATTGTCATCTTTATGGTCTGATTTGGTGATGCTAGGAATAGGCTGATTTTCTTCATGTATGCAATAAAATCTTAGCTCAGATTCTTCTATTTCTTGGTAGGGATCAAAATCATGTACCTTTCTTGCCCATTCATCAAGAGTTAAATCCGGGATGCTTCCAACCTTGGTGTCAGCTTCGTCTATGCTTGGATAGTCCTCTTGATAAAATGCTAAACAGTTGGCATTGATTTGGCTTGGGGTATGGGGCTCAATGTGAAAATTTGCAATAGGCTCGAGCTGATTGTGGCCTTAGTCCCATATCTAGTTCTAAACAACATATGTGACCAATCAACAAATAAGTAGCCTCCAATTTTAGCTATGAAATCCCTTGACTAGCATAGGGCAAAAAGTGGTGGCAAATCTATCACTGACACATCTTGCAAAACAATAACATTGGGGCATGCATGCAAAGTAAGATCCAAATATTTAATCACTCCCACTGATTGTTACCGCTATCCCATCCAAATGTGACCGCCCCTTTGGATATGACCTCATATTGAAGACCCAGGTGATAAGCTATTTGCTTGGGAATTACAAAACTACTTGCCCCGAGAATCAATCATACAATTGTGTACTAACTTATCTCCAACGATCAATGAAACATAGAATGGAGGGGGCTTCAAAATTTTACCTTGTTATCATCCATGATTCCCTTGGTGAGCAACATTTGTGAGTACCTTGTCTTGCATATGAATTTGCTGATTTGAAGTTGACCAATTCTTCATGGGAGCTTGCGGTAGATCCCTTTGGCACAGGATGGATAATGACTCCCACATCGATATATTCACATTTTTATTCTTCATCGATCAATGATGCTTTGAATGGGGATGAAACATCTCTTTTCTACCCCTTGGTCTACACATTCTTTTCTTGCACATGGACAACAACAACTGGCATTTGAATTGGTCTAGAAGGTGGCTTGGACTGTCCTTGTATGTTTGGAATTACATTTTGCTTGCCAACACTTTGTGGAGTGATGGAAGGTTGTGGATCACCTAGAGCTAATGACTACCCTTTGCCAATATTCCTCTTTTTTGACCTTGTATTGGCTGCTACACCCTAAGACATTACTTGATTCATACCATAAAGATCCTCAGCCTGCCAATTCACTAGTGCAGTCTCATTTGGAACTGCATTTTGTTGGGATGTTCCTTGTTGTTGGTTTGTTTCCTGGCTCACCTCACCCTCTATGCTAATTTTTGTCACCATCAAGGCTTAGTTCAAGGCACCATTGAAGCACATAGATTGGTTGTGAGGTTCATTACATGGGAAGCTTGTGCTACATTATTCTGCAATGACACTAAAGCTTTAGAGGTAGATGCAACATTGAGATTATATGGCTGAAATGGTTTATTGGCAGGAGGCCTAGCTTGATTTTGATTTGTAGTTGAATTGGGTGGCCTATTAGGCTGATATGGTTTCCTATTAGGCTGAGCTTGAGACTGATAAGAAGGTCTAAAACTTTGGGCCTGCTGCCTCTTGAGTGTAACCAGCTCAATGCCTAGACTTTGCAATTGCTTCATGACTTCTTGAAGTTCATTTGAAGCACTAGAGGATGAAGTAGATGTTTCACTTGAACTTTGATTTCTAGGAGTGGGAATAAGAGCTATAATAGGTGCTTGACTAGTGTTTGGATTCTCCAAATTTGGATACAAGGGCATGGGAGTCCTAGGAGCTAGCTTACCATTCGAATTAAGCAATTCTCAGCTCTAATGGCAATACTATAAGCTGCAGGTATAGTTGTACCTCCCATGGACTGAATTAACATAGAAATATCAGAATTCAAAGCTTTAAGATAGTATAGAAAAGTACCTTCAATGTTGGCCTTACTGCCACTGGAATTCTATCCCAAGTCCTTTGAAATCTGAAGTTGAAGTCTGTCAGCTACTCATTGGGAGCTCTCTTGATGGTAGTCAGTTGTTCCAATAGAGACAAGTTATCTCCCTTTTCTCCAAACTGCTCATGGAGAGCTATGCACAACTGATTCCAATTTTGGATAGAACCAGCCCCAAGGCTTCTAAACCATTGCAATGCTTTCCCTTTGAATGAAGATGCCAACAATTTGACAACAATTTGCATCTCAACAATCTCATGGATTGCACAAACATTAGCAATGTCTTTAACATGATCACTAGGAGTGGTTTGATTTTCTCCAGTGAAGTATGGAATGTTCTTCAATGTCTTTGTCTTTGGGCTGGATTTTGCACATTGAGAGCAAGTGGGCTGCTGCTAGTGAAATTGATATAAGGGTTGGGTTGTGCCATTTTGATTGGCCTCAGAACCCTTGTTGTTTGCGTGAAAGGTGTAGAAGGTGGAGGAGTTAATAGAGTCCTATTTGGTGGAGATGGAGACCTCTGAATCCTCCTTCCTCTATGCCTTCTTCTAGGAGATAGCTGTAGATACTCAAAAAACACTTCTTCTCTGGCTTTTGATCTTTTGTTGATTCTTCTCATGAATTTTCAGACTATGATTGCTGAAACCAGTTGATTCTTCCTCTTTAGAGCCGCCAAATGTGCAGATCAAGGCTCTTTTTGAGCAAGAAAATTACAACAAATGCACATCAAATTTGTTGCAATGAAGATGAAGACATCTAAGGTCCCACTGGGCATGCCAAAACTGTTAGTGCAGGTTCACAACACCCCTGGATGTTTATCAGATTTCTAGTTTGATAATGGACATCCAGTGTGATTACACAACATTAAATATTTTCCCCAAGTGTGGGACTTGAAAAATGGGAAAAGAATCTCCAGATTAGAGGTTGGTTACTCAACTCCTCTGATCAGATGTATAACTTGAAAATTGCAGAGGTTTAAGCTCAAAATCCTACTCTAAATTCCAAGGGGACAGAGATAGAGAATGTAAAAGAATAAAACTAATACTAACAAGGTGATATACTGAAGGAGTGGTAAAAATTTACTTCTGCAAATTGACACAAATCACATAATTGCAACAAAACATCATGCAAAAACTGATGAAATGTAATGAAAGATCAAAAATTAAGCAAACAACACAAGCAGAGGACTGAAACTCATTCATAGAACTTGTGTTGTCCTTTCTAATGTCAAAAATACATGCATTACAACAACAGAGAGGCATAAAACATGCTGTAGTCTTGAAAGAGGTATGAAATTCCACAAAATCACTTTCTAGGGTGAAAGAGGGAGTCTGCAAAACATAAAAATGTCCAACCCTTACAAAATGAGCCAAATCTGGCTTTTAATGGTGAAAATTCGAGCTTAGGAAGGAGAAACACAGGAAAACGTGAAAGGAACCTTCAACCACCAACCAAATTACATTAAAATGGCATGGGCACCCTCAAGAGTTCATTCCCTAATGTTTTTGACCATGCTGGGAGAGAATGCGAGCCATACTTCATTAAAAATGGTGGTTGAAATGTCAGTTCTATTCATCTCCACGTGACAGAGGTATTTTTGATTTTATCTCTCCAAACCCCACCAAAACACAAAATTGAGCCCTCCATCATGTAGTAGATTTCACTAGCTTTGTAATGACACCAACAACATGAAAATCGAGCTCTAGATCAAAAGTTATGCCCTTTTGAAGATTTAGGGTAAAACAGGGAAAATTTGAATTAGCGAGTTTGAATATTTGAAATTTTCCCTCTTTTTTGACTTTGGGAAAATTTCCCCAAAAATCTCTGTTACCCAAAGCTCGATGACACGTGGCAAGTTCTAATTGGACATTTGGGGCACGCTTCCAAATTTTTCTTTGACTCTAACCATTTCCCCAAATGGGACACATGGTGCCTTGGC
The DNA here is from genome assembly GCA_018340775.1 of Taxus wallichiana var. yunnanensis. Taxonomy (NCBI): domain Eukaryota; kingdom Viridiplantae; phylum Streptophyta; class Pinopsida; order Cupressales; family Taxaceae; genus Taxus; species Taxus wallichiana. The sequence continues at coordinate 571,070,106 of CM031244.1, forward strand.
ATTGGCGCGGGCCTAAACAAGCTCTTTCTCCTCCACGGGCCTATCTTAAGTTTTTTGCCGACTACATGGACACATGGCAACTGCTGATTGGCGTAGGCCATTGCAGTTGGGCCTTCGTTCCATAATTTTAATTATTTTGGTGCAAAAGGAAAATTTCCTTCCGCCTCCCGACACCCCTAAGACACGTGGAAAACTGTGATTCGGTGGTGGGCTTTCACTTCCAAATTTTTCTTTGTGCCAACCTTGGAAATTTTTCCGATTTCTCTCCACCGAGCTGAACTCCGATGGCACCAAGGATGCGTGGCCTCCTCCTATTAGGCTGGCGGGCCTACGGGCCAAAACATTTCTTTGTGCGCCCGCCTATTCTTGATAATTTTTTTTTAAGTTGCGTCCGCCCTCCGCCATTCCAATGCCACGTGGCACCTTTTGATTGGCTGCGGGCCTCCTATGGGAAAATTTCCCTCCAAAACTCCTTGAGCCATAACTTGAAAAATACAAGGAGTTAGAAGGAAAACTTTACCATTCTGGAAAGCTGAGAAGATGCTCTATCCAATGAAACCATTTCCAGAATGTTTTGAGTGCCTAAAAGATAATTTTTTTGACTAAGACACAAGGGAGGAAGGAATGAAGGGAGTTAGCCAAAAAATAAGCAAGGGGCTTATTTTGGATAACTCCTACACTTATCAACCACGACTAATCCCAAGGATGTTATCCTATATGCATATGGAGTCGAGTCCAATATTGTTGTTGTTTTAACATAACAAAATGATCAAGGTATAGAGAAACATGTGGCCTTCTTGATAAAACACTTTGAAGGATTATAAACTTAAATATAACCACATTGATAAACATGTCTTTTCCATCATGTGATCTCTTAAGAAATTCATAAGTATTCTTTCCACTAATCACATTAATTTTTGTGAGTAGCTGGCCTCGGATGCTCAAGATGATCAAGAAACCTATTTCTTCATGGATGAGGGACCTCCACACAATGCATAAGTCCTACAATATAGAGAAAATTCACCCAATGTCCATAACTAGATTGATTACATGACACATTCCTATCCACTAGTGCATATCCTCCTAGTCTAAGAAAAATTAAAAGAAGGAATCTAATGTTGCATAAATTTTGTATGCATTGATTGGTGGGATCCTCTTCAAAAGGAATCTTGATGGAGTGTTGTTAAGGTGTATTGAAGGTGAGAAGGTGAACAAAGTATTGGCAGAATTCCATGATGGATTCCCTGGCGGGAACTTATCTACCAATTCCACTACTATGAAAATTATAAAGGCAAGATACTACTGGCCCACATTGTTTGTAGATTCTCATCAATGGGTAAAACAAGGTAAGGAATGTTTGTTCTTCAGTGGTAAGAAAAGGTTAGCTGCACTTCCACTTCATCCAATCCAAACAGATCAACCCTTCTCTCAATGGGGTATTGAATTCATTGGCATGATTAATCTTCCATCAAGTGTTGGTCACAATTGGGTCTTGACATCAAATGATTACTTTACTAGATGGAAAAAATTTGTGGCACTCAAGGAAGCTACTAAATCAACTATCCTTGACTTTCTTGAGGATATTGTGACAAGGTTTGGGGTTCCTCAAACCATCATTTTTGATAATGCAAAAGCCTTTTTAGGTTCTAAAATTTCTGATTGGGATCTTGGACTTGGAATTTATTTGAAGAATTCTTCCAATTACTATCCTTAGGGTAATGGTTTGGAAGATTCTACCAATAATAACTTGATTAAAATCATGAAGAGAAAAATGAACATACACCGAGGTAGTGGCATAAAAAGGTAAGAAATGATCTTTGGGCTGATAGAATCACAACAAAGATAGCAATTGGAACTTCCCCTTTCAAACTTGTCTATAGTAGGGAAGCTAGACTCCCATTATCACTTGAAATTCGTTCATCGGATATGTCTCGGTAGTTGAAATTGGAGGGTACATATCAAAGATAAATTCAAATGGCGGGACTAGTTAAACTTGAGGAATTGAGAAATTCTTCCATGATTAGATTATAGGAACATCAAAGGTGAACCAATTAGTGGTTTGAAAAGAAATCTAGGGCTCATATTTTCAAAGTTGGTGACTTGTTTTTGAAATGGGATGCCGAAAAATCTAAACTAGGGTGACACTCTACATTTGATACACTTTGGAGTGGGCCATACATCATCATGCTTGTAAAAAGGCTAACTCTTTTGAGTTGTCCAAAATTGATAGAATTTCATTACAGATCCTAGTCAACAAGATTTATCTTGAACATTCCCTTTAGGCTATGTAGTCACAAAATTATGCGGTTTAGACATTTATTTATCCTAGTTTCATACTACTATTTAGAAGGTTTCTTGAGTGAAGAAAGTACTAATTAACCCCATCTTTTGTACATCTTATTTTATTTTATCTTGTTATTACTGCCCCTTTTCATCCACTTACCCAATCTATTTCAGTTATTTCCTGTCATTTTAGCCTCGACTAGGGCATCTCGAGCCAATCTTGGGGTACCGTGGGTGCCACTGGTCCCCAGGGGTGCGCGTTTCTTTTGCACTTTCTTGCCACTTTTTAGGCTCTTTATAGCCATTTGATATCTTTATATTTCTTGTGGTCAGAATTTTCAGGGTTAATAACAAAATTAGATTAAGAGAACCCTATAAATATATAGCTATGAGACCATAATAAGGGACCTAACATCACTTACTACTATCACTCCATCTAGAGTTGCATCTATCTATTGCATTGGAGGTCATTTACATCCACGTAGATCCATCATCAAGGCTAGGACATCTACATCACACTTCATAGGGAGAGGTATTATATTCTATTCTATGTACACATTCTACTACATTTTCTACACATAGTTATTGTTCACTACTTCACAAAGTGCGACTGGCATAAGAGCAACCTAGGGCATGTTCATAAAAACTTGCACATAGAACTACATCGGTCTGAGATGTAGTGCAACGATCGATTAGTAAGTCCACCATTGTGGCAGCTGAGTTTGGTCCATACCCTTCATATGCATTATGTTTTTTTTAGGGTTTGAGGTTTTTTTGGGTTATTGTAGGTGTTTCTTTCATCTTGGAGAATTGGCGACATTTAGCGCAGGACAACAAAGTTGATGCAACACACAGTGAAGGTTCCGAGTTATCTTCTAGCTTTGTAAAAACTAATATTAGTGATTTTTCACAAACCAGGCACCCATATTGCATAAGCGCCCCATTCCTCCTCCAGCACCCTAGTCTAGCTAGATCCTCTAGATCCATTATTTTCGGGACTTCGTATAGTCTTTCATACTCTTGATTTTTCCAGTCACCTTTGCGATACTCTCAGACAATAATTTGTTATCAACTAAGTTCTTTTCTCACTCTCTTTTGCATATTAGGGTTAACATTTCCTTTTTCATAGTTGTTTAGCTCATTTACATTCTTGTTTACTACATTTATCTACTTTATTACCATTGTTCATATCTTATAATAACTATTTATATACTACATAGTTAGTCCATTTTTATTTAATCATTTTGGTGAACCCGACGTCTTTCATGCTTAGGATCATCATTTGTCTTGTATAATGGGTCATCGGGTTTCTTTATCTCGATTTTCTTAAGAGATATTCCAATTTTCGGTTGATTTAAAAAAATCCCTAGACGTCAAGTATTTTGATGATAATATGCCACCACATGGGTTAATTTCTATGCCTCATTGCTTATTTTTGACCCTAGTCTTAATGATCCTCCATCTAATCAACCAATTTTATACTCAATTCAAGCCTTACAATCATTATTTTGAGATAGATGTGTAGCCATGGAATCCACAATTACATCTCTTAGATATGAAATTCAATAGCTTAAGTATGATTCTCAATCACATGTTTGTGTTCCTTCTACATCTTGTACATAATATATGTCCACTACATGTCATCTAGCTAAACCTCAAGACATGTCATTACTTGAGCCTCTCATATTTGAGTGTAATACTAAGCAACATGACATTCTTACTAAGCTCTTTAGTCATCAATTGATCACTTTTCCACCTACTCATTACTATCCTCCTTATCGGCTAACAAATTATCAAGGTCATCCATATTACAACTACCATCGAATCAATGTATAATGATAATGATTTCTATGCCTTACAATGTAGAGTCAAACATCTTGAGCGCCAAGGGGTTATCTCATTCACTACCCAATGTCATGTTACATTTCAATGGTCTCCTAAGTCCGTTCCTTCTACATATAATGAGCATTAACTTATCACTTCTCATGCACATTCTTCAAGTAGCCATGATTCACTTAAGAACCACCTATGACATCACTAAGTAAACATAAGCAACGACCTCTCCAACTTAGTTCACCACCTCCTCCTACTCTGTCCTCTACAACATTACCAAATAAAAACAAGTCATCACTTCTCACGGTTTTCTCTAAATCACATCCTTTTACTAAGTCATCAATTGTATTACCAAGTCAAGCTAAACAACCTCCTCTTAAGGACGATCTCACTACTCCTCCATTAAAAGTATCGCCACATCACCAAGTCCTACGCAACAATCACCACCTAAAGTTAAACTTGTAATTCCAACATCCACTATATACCCTACATATGTTGATTATTGGGACCCAAATGAAGTTTAATATGATGATGAACCATTATATGGTCACACTCCTCTATCTCCTCCACGTCCCATCACTTTTGTTAAGGCAAATACTCCTTATATTGATCCACTTAGCATCTTTTGATTGGACTTCCATTACTTACACACTTGGGGGGCATTACGTTCAACACATCCCCCCTCCTCATACTAAGCGTTAGCACATATATCATACTTGCATAATCATACATCAATATTCTCACATAGGCATACTCCTCACACATTTAGCATCATCGTTACCCGATTATGTACTCTTGTGCTTCGATTCACACTTGTTTGTTGAGGGATTAATATTACACTAAACTCCACACATTGCACTATAGGAATTATACATTGTGTTTCATCACACATCGCACATCATACACCATACACCATACATTCTCCACATTTTTCTACAACATTGTGCCATTTCCATATTCATACATCATACATTATACTCGTTCTCACCTTACGCATTTTACATCATACACTATTAGGATATTTATGCATATTGCCTCACATCCTATACATAGTCATATACCATACATCATACATTACGCATCTTCATATCATACATTTTCTATATACTACACTAGTCTTCATCGCATATGAGTCTAACATTACATTCATCCCTACATACTACATTACTCATCTATCTACATGTATTACACTATGTGTTATACATTCTACACATCTTGCATTTACATTCTACACATAGCATATTTACACATTGTACTCATCACATGGTCATCACCTATAATACATTGTCTTCTACGTACTACATTCACCACCCTATGATGCACTTTAGTTCCTCGGTCCATACTTGACTACTGAGGGTTTACTAATCAAATGAACCTTACACTCATCACATGTGCGACAATTCTAGGTTAGTGAAATATGCTTTAGAATAAATCGCCACCCATTCTATCATTTTGTAGTGGTATACACCTTAGGTTAAATCACCATTCCCTCCTTTCATCTTATAGTGATATACGTTTAGGGCTAAATCATCACTCTTCCTTTCATCTTATAGTGATATACGTTTAGGGCTAAATCATCACTCTTCCTTTCATCTTATAGTGATATATGCTTAGGATACATCATCACTTATAATTTAATCTAGTTGTGATATATGATTCGGCTATAGGGTTCATGCACACATCATTTCTAGTCGCATCTCATCACTACACTTACACATTCATCACAATGCGTTAGACACAACATCCTACTCGACCATTTCTCGATGACACACTCTTGTTTATAGTTCATTCTTGACTGCTGAGGGAAAAAAATGAACCTCATTGCATAAAATTCCATTCACTCAAGGGGCACGTGGCTCATATCATTCAATGTTGCATTCCATTCCATCCATCCACAACATATTGCATTGTCTTGGGGGTATTTACTCTTGTTTACTAGTGTCTTCTATGATCAATTTACTATAGGTGTTATATTGATTTCGTATATGTCATTATCTATACCCTCCACACATTTGCGTTCAAACCTTTGTCTAGTTGTGATTGCAGATACAAATATTTTACACGCAACATGGATGCTCGCCTTCTACCCTTCCTACATTGGTTGATGGGGACATCCACATTCAGTTCTTACAGTGCTATTGTTTCATTTTTACTTAGCACTTTATATTACTTGGTTATTCATGCTTTAAAATATTGGTTATTTATCTAACATGATAACTGGTGTTCCATGTGCAACACTTGTTTTGCAAGATTCATGTTTTCATGGCTACTTCTCTTGTTTGTACTTGTTTGCCATTATTTTGTTTCTTGTTTGCGGGTTTTACCGTATGTTTGGTGTGCACACTTGTTCATTATTTGTAGCCATGATGGCCTTGCATGTCTTGTGACATCATGAGTGATGTCCCATGTTTGCGACCCGCTTTGTGTGGCTTACTTGTCTTCTTACGTGTTTACACTATTGTGCTTGGTAGTTTTTACATTGGTGCATCTCATTACGCTTTTTTCTACATGCATGTGTTTTTGTATTAAATGTGTGTAATAATTAGTCAGCAATGAATAAGTAAAATCAAGACTAGCACCTAATAGCCTCAATACAATTCTAAACTAAAATCTATGCATGATCATGCTAAGAGCTAAACAAGTAATAAACATCAACAACATGCATTAAAATTTTGAAAATAAAACTCAAGCTAACATGCTAAAATTTAGTTCTCTACTATTTAGAAAGATAAATAAATGAAATGAACATAGGTATATCCTTTAGCTATCAAAGGGTTGATAGTTGTTGCTTGATCCAAGAGGCTTGAGGATGGAGGTTCATCAAGTCATGGCAACAAGGCCTTTCTTTATTAACTCCATTGATCTTCACAAAATAAGTCGGATGAATGAATGCAAAGGGATGGTGCTTAACTCCACTCTACTGGAGAATGCTCTAAGATGATAAAATGACTATAATTTAGGCTCTATGCTCATTTAGGTGTATAAAGGTGTAAATAGAAAGGTAGGAGGAGGGCTCCTTATATAGCCCAATGGATAGAAGAATCTATACATCCCTTTACATTTGGATAATAGTTAGGTTAAGTTAGTTGTGGATAAACATGGCTTAGAAGTGGTTGAGTTTACTTTAGGAGAGTTTAGTTTGTCCTCTAGTGACTCATGGGGATTGAGGGGGTTTATTAATTAACCAAAGTGAGTAATTAATAAGTGTGCAAGCTTATAAAAACTATTTAGAGGAATGGTTAGTATGATTTAGGGGATATGAAGGGTTTGATAAAACAAATGATGATTTATTGATCTAATAGAAGATGAAACTTAATTAATTAATTAAGGTAGAAATGGGTTTAATTAACAGAAGATCGTTGAGTGTCATCCTTGCTGGATAGAAGGGCCAATTAACTAGCGTAATGTAGTTAATTAACGACGATAGAAGATAAAATGTGTTATATTAACGATATGTCATCAATTTGTGGGAAAGGGGATAATTAGCGCAATTTAAGTATTTAAATTTTTGGAGCTAAATTATAGGTGTCTAGTTTTCCCCTCTTTGGGGTGGCATAAGTGACGCCACTTCAAAGATAGTAGACATGTAAAAATTTTAAGGGTAGAAGAAAAATTAGTAGAAGTGAGAGATGCCCCCTTAAGTGTCAATAGGGTGATGAAAGAAGGTCATCGATGATCAAAAAAGGTGAGATAAATGGATAGAAGAATGGGTAGGGGCAGGATGCCCAGGTGAATAAAAATAATAGTGGTTATATGAGAATGATGTAGAAGAGGAATGAAGACGGAAAGAAAAGAGAAATATTTCATCTAGTGTATTGAAACAACTTTAGTGTCATCATATTGCCAAAGATCTACGTCATCGGTCCTTATTAAAAATATAAGCATACGAAAAAAGTAGAATGACATGAAAATCCATACTACAAACAATTGTCCATTGCTGAAAACACCAACTCAATGAAACATACAAAATGTAATGCAATACGAAAAAGTAAAAGATGCCTAACTCCTTACAACATACATAATGCAATGCAATACGAGAAAGTAAACAAGCTAACCTAACAGAGAAACATAATGCAATTTTTTGTTATCAAGCTTTGATTCTGACCTGTGTGAATCAATGAAAAGGTTAAAAGATGGTGCCCCAAGCAAGGATACATGCAAGGGGAATAATGGAGGACACTTGGGTCCTATGAAAAGCAATCATGCACTATGAAATAGTACCAAACAACTCATTTTTCCCCAAAGTACAAACATAGTAAGCAAACCAACTTTGTTAATGGAGGTAGATCAATATGATCCACAAGTCATGCACAAAAATAGGCGAGAACCAAAGAGCAATGTTTTATAGGATGATTTTTATTGTTTTTGATTTTCTAGAAACATATTTGAATGTTTTTTTATTTTGAAAGTTTTTTGAAACTATGTACAGAAAGACAAAGAAGCGTGGATTCTGCAGCGATAAATGGGATGTCAAGGAAGAATGCCATGCGTATTCGTAAGAAAGTGAAGATGTAAAAATGCCCCAGTGATTAGGTGGGAGTATTCAAAGGTACAATTTTCACACACTGAAGGGGGATCAATGAAAATATAGAATAAGTTCAATCATGGGGAGCAAGGATGCCCCAACGTAAGTTGGCCAAGAAACACATTATAGAAAGAAAGTAGAAGATTGTCTTATTAAAAGGGGATAAAAGTGTCTGCAAACATGGTAAAGAGGCCATCCTATACACATGGATGTTTTAAATGATTATGAAGAAAAAAGGATGATCTAAAAATATTTAGAAGGCAATGATGAAAAAGTGATTAGACCAAGGCACAAATCATGAGATAAGACATGCGCTAAAGAAAAAGTTTGAAAAAGCTCCAAAAAGTAACCCTTGGTAACATTCTAATCCTGTTTTCTCATAGAGATCCAATGTGTGCATATGGAAATGACTTACCTCTTGAAGGAAAGAGTTAGAAAACAAGTGAAGAAACTAGCCAATGTGTAGGAATGATTTAGTTGGAAAGGTGATTTATGAATTGAGGGTGGAAGAAAAGCCGTACATTGCTCATTGCCATCCAGGACATCCATATCCCGATGAAGATGTTTTTGATTCTAATCGCAACATTTCTCTCTTGCCCGATCGACATCCATAGCCCGGTAGAGATTATTGGAAATATCCCAAGAGAGAGTTATATATCAATTTTCTTTTGCTTTGTAGATTTTTCTTCATTGATTAATTGATTTTGATTCTTGTTTTGTTTACTAAAAACTTATTTCAGCTCTCTTATTTGACAAGGGGTTAAGAATCACTTTGGTGGCTTAATGGAAGGATGTGGAAGTGATTATGATGATGCCATTGGATAGTGTCAAAAATACGTCCAAAAGTTATTCACAACAAGTTTATTAGATGAGAATTGTGATAGGATCTCTAAGAGGTTAGTCATTCTTTAATTTATCAAGGTGATAACAAACCAGGGTCAAACAAATACCATAGAGATAAATGTCACAAAATGTGTGCGAATAGGCTAACCAAAATAACATCCAAAGGATGAAAATGGTGGATGACTTACAGAGGAATATGAAAGAAAGGTAAGAAAGAACATCCATGTGTACGCAATACCTGATTGCAATGTTTGATCTTTGTACCTTTGATTTTGTTTTTTTAATGTTTTAATGTTTTCTCAATTTTTTGTATTTTTGATCTATTTTATGATTTTTTTTTAGAGTTTTTGGAAGTTGGGATCAACAATGTCACTTTACGTGATAAAATCCAACAACGATGTGTGTGAATTCCTTGATAAGGGAGACTAAGTGCTTTTGTTTATCAAGAGTGAGATTATCCATGATCTTGATGATCGTGGTGAGTTTACACTCAAAAAATGACTGTAGTTTGTTTTGAAACATGGGTTTCTTATGTGGGAGCTTGAGTTCCCTTTCCATAGGTTTTTGCACTTTACACCATACTTGATGGGTAAATTGGTGTGCATTATGGAATCACGTTTGATTTTGAATTTTATAATCATTTGAGTTGTTGGGAGCTTTGGAGCTCTTCGGTGTTTTGGTCTTAGCTTAGTAAAAAACTTGTCTAGGTTTCTTATAAGCTAATGTGTGACTTGTTTGATCCCGAGAGGTGGGAGAAGAATGTGGACGCTTAGAATTGATGGGAGGAATGTGAGGAATGATGGTGGGCTTGCCACAATCATTGATAGAAGAAAAATGTGACGGATGAAAAGGATATGGTCCAAGAATGGAAGAAGAGGGACTACCAGGAGGTGAGCCATGAATAGAAGATGAAGGGCTACTAGGATGTGGCCCAAGAATAGAAGAAGAAGGGATGCTTGGATGCGCCCCATCGATGGAAAAAGATGGGCTACTAGGATGTGGCCCAAGAATAGAATATGATGGATGTTAGGATGCGGCCCAAGAATAGAAGATGATGGGCTATTAGGAGGTGTCCTATAGATAAAATACAATGGTGGGCTATTAGGACGTGGCCCATGAATAGAAGACAAGGGGCTTGTTGGTCATGCCCCAAGAATGGAAGGTAATGGGATACCCAAAGGAGACCCACAAATAGATGGCGAAGGGATATTTGGAGGTGGCCCATATATAGAAGAAGATAATGGGCTACTAGGTAGTGACCCAAGGTGAGATTGTGATTGAGGAATTTTGATAGATAGAGAAGGATTGGGTGATGAGAAGATAGGCCATGGATCAATGCAAGACCCAAGAGTTTCATCACATAATGAAGAATGTGAATATGGAAGAATAAGAGGAGGATCAAGTTGCATGATCTGAGGATCTTCCTCCATTTCTTGATAAAAGGAATCAACCTTTTCTTCACAATATGTGGACGTATCTAAGTCTAAATATAATCCATGCTCGTAATATGCTAGAGGAATATCTTCGTGTGCCCCTCTAAATTCCTTGATTATTTCTTCATTATGAAAGAGATTAATCGGTATGAGTTGTTGATCGACCACTAGGGGTTGATTGGAAGAAAGAGGATCAATTGGTATGGAAGAATTATAATATGTTTGACGATGATTGATAGAAGAAGATGATGTGGGGGACAAAGAAGATGTGGAGCTAGATGTCTCAGGAGTAGAAAAAGGTGGTGTGGACCTACCTATATGATGGTATATTGTCTGTAAACTAGTAGGATTAATTCCAAAGTCTGTAGATTGTGACGTATGGGTCTATTAAGACGTTTGACTAGAAGGAAGACTTCATGGGGGTGATTGATGAAGAAGGTCTTGTGAAGAAGGGGAGGACCATGATTCAAGAACCGCATTGGATGAATAATAACAAGGGTCCTACGAAGAAAGAGAGGACCACAATTCAAGAATTGTATTAGATGTTTGAAGGGATTTGGAGTCACTCGTATCTTCAAATAAAGAAGATGTCATTGAGGCGATGATAAAAGGGGTCCTGCAAAGAAAGGGAGGACCACAACATAGGGGTCGTATTAAATGTTTGATGAAGAGGGTCCTACAAAGATAGGGAGGACCACGATGTAGGATTTTCATTAAATGAATGATGAAGATAATTTGTGGCGACACAAATCTTTAGGGGAGGAGAACATTGTTTAGGTGACTGATAATAGAGGTCCTGCGAAGAAGGGGAGGACCATGAATTAGGAGTCGAATTAGATGAATCTGAATCATTAGCAGAAATATTTGGATTGGAATCCTCAGAAGAAGAGGAAATGTTTGGATTAGAATTAGAAGAATAGTGGGGGGAACCTGAATAATAATTTAGATCAGAAGTGTCCAAACTATACCACCAACTATGAGATGAAGGTGGGGAATGGGTTACCTAGATGGGTTCTCTAGCGTGAAGAACCAAACGAGGTTTGGTCATGATGGGTGTCTTTTGATGTGAACACTAAAAATTTGATTCCTTATTATCGTATGTATAAGGGACCTTGCGATAATCAATCATTGTTGGCACGTGTTGGGTTCAAAGGCCTACACCTAGATTATATGATCAAACTTCTTCAAAGTGAAGAAGGTTTCATGTTGATTTGGGCAACATAATGAAAACCAACTAGACATTTCATAAAGATGGGGATGCTTGTGTGATTTTCCAAAAGGGAAGCTAAGGAAAAAATACATTGTGATGACTCAAGATTGATAATCCAACAAGGTTTGGAGGCATAAATTTCAAAGGATTGATCAAAATTTTAGCAACATAAAGGATACAAAGGAAATATTTCCAATGTTCGATTGATGTAAAAGTTGCTTGATAGGAAATGTTTTTGTCAAGGTTTGAAAGATATGTTCAGAACTGATCATGAATTTAGGAAAAAACAAGAAGATCAAGAGGATCAAATACCCAAAGGATTGTCCTAGAAATGAGTTTATAAGGTGGATAAACACAAGGAACAATCATGCAAGTTCAAAACACAAATCCAAATTAATGACCAAAGAATAATGAAGAATCAATGGATCAAATTGATTGTCATAAATGGATAAGTCAAAATGACAAATAATCGTAAGAAACAATCACGAAGGTTTTTTTAAACCAATCATTCCTAAATCTGTTTCCAAATGATAGTTGATGTTTCAAGATGATTAAAAAAATTTCACTACTTATGTCGAGTTCAAAGAAATGAACAAGGCGTAAGTAATAACAAGGAGTTAACATGATCCCCAAACAAAGTATACTAAAAGAAAGCCTGAATCCAATCAAGACCTATATTCCAAAAAGTGGTAGTTACGATTGTGAGTGACACAACAATTCCACCAAGATATGTTAACCAAACTTTGCGAGAAAGTAAGGTATTAATATCAAGATGATATTGATATAACACACACAAGTGGTAACACTCAACACTTTTCAAAATCGAGGTAGTAATTGAAATCAAACTAAAGCTAGAGTATACCTAGGAATTGTTAAAGTGTATATAGTGTAACATCACAATATAGATATTTAGGTCAAGTTTACAAGAAACAAGATGTAAATACCAAAATTATAATGACATGATATAAATAAGATAACCGTTCAAAGGATATTCAAGGTGATGAATCCATCCTAACTATGATGACGATCTTGACTTGGGTATCAAGATAAAAAAGGCTACCAATGATATGAAAACATCTCCACACACTTTAGACATTTAAGAACTCATCCGCAAAACATATGAGTGTAAACGGACACAAAAGTGGCGAATACAATCAATTAACAACACAAGGGTAGTCACTCTTCTTCTAATCAACAAAGTGTCAAAATAAAGTGAAGGAAGTAGATCAATTGGGGTGAAAAATGTTGGCCTCACTTTGGTAGAGTTTCACTTGCCTTAGGGCGAGTGAAAAACTAAGCAAAAGTAATGCTTCACACGTTTCATGATGAACAATGGCTCTCAAATCAAATTGGTTTTAATATGGTCAAAGTTGGCTCCTGGTCAAAGATAGCTTCCTAGGTGGCTCACTCAACTAGGTGTCACAAGTTATCTAGATGCAAGCTTGATTTTCCAAGAAAAGTCACACTGACTAGTTCTTAGAGTATCTCGGCTTTACTTTACCCCCTTTAAGTACAGTGGGAAATAAATGTGTCCATCATGTACTCTCACTGGGTTGTGATACAGATAACTTTGACGCTAAATCTCACAAATGGTAAAACTAGTCAAGTAGGTTGTGCGGAGCACTTCCCGTTTTGTCCACAAGGTTCCCTCTTGCATGGACTACTTTAGGGTTCCTAGAACCACCCCCATTGTTGTAGCTTAAGGTGTTATGCCAAAGGGGTTATGTTCTAGTTGAGCGGATAGGGACGTACCCTTTTCCAAAACTTGCAAATACAAGTGTGATGTTTGTGGTGTGTTTTTATCTTGTTTAATTTAATGTGGTTTGCTTGAACACCTTTTGGAAACCTGCATGAAAATTGTATTAGTAGTTTTGTTTTTTCTTGACTCCTCCTTTCTTTGACAAACATTTTTGGTTCTGTACATTGATTAGTAATTTTCCATATACATAAAGAGGACAAACGCCATTTCTAATTCTCAAGATCATCCTAGGATGCAAGAGAAGAGCATATGTGACGTAAAATCCAATTAAGAAATCAAAAATGGAAAATAATTAATTCAAACAAAAATACATACATCTTGACTCAATTTGGACATTCTAATTTTTTAAAGCAATGAAATAGATAAAAAACATTTTTGATTCCCAAGATCGCCCCAAAAGACACAAGGAAGAGCATACATGACCTTACTCTTATGATTAAGCATGCAAGGTTTATCCAAGTTTAATACAATTTAACAAAAGCATGTAAACATACCCTGTAAAATAAAAATTAATTAGATTAAACCTACAATGATGTTAGTATTTAATGACACAAGCCTTTGTAAACACATAATTGATATGCAAGTTCGGAATGAGGTACTGCGCATAGGTTATGGTGTGTGCATGTGGGTTATGGTGCCTGCACGCCTCTGTGTAAACTTAGTGGGTTTGCAGAGTTCTGTGCTACCCGAGAGATGCCCGTGCATGTATCGGTGTGCCTACGCTAATGGATAGATGCCTGCACGTGGTAAGTAAAATAGAAGGTAAAATAAGCTATGATAGTGCGTGTGTCTTGGAAGAAGGATGCTTGCACTAACAAATGGGTGCATGTGGCACTAATCCGAGAAGCAGGCGTGTGCACTAGTAGAATGGTGTATGCACTACCTTTAGGGTCTCGCGCTTAGCTTGACATGTTTTGACATAAGGTAAGGTACAATACTCTAATAGTGTGTGTGTGCGCCGATATTAGTGCATGCGCATGGTTTTGTGTAGCTTTAGACCCCTTGTAAAAATGGTACTGGTGATGACATCAAAATATGACCTAATGATGTAAACAAGTTCAAAAAGCTCCAAATTTTAACATGTTAGCTCAAAATTGACAATAACCCATCAAAATTAAACCTCTAAATAAGACTCAACACATGCAAGGTTAGAAAAATCATAAGAATTTTAACATTATTTCACACATGTGCATATTAAGGGTTAGCCAAATATTGAAATAACAACAAAAATTGAACTACAATGCTAAGGGACTAAGGACCCGTCCCACTAGGCATGCCAAATGTGTGCAAGAATTAGTTAGCAATGTAAGTAAAATCAAGACTAACACCTAATAGCCTCAATACAATGCTAAACTAAAATCTATGCACCATCATGCTAAGAGCTAAACAAGTAATAAACATCAACACTATGCATTAAAACCTTGAAAATAAACCTCAAGCTAACATGCTAACATTTATTTCTCTACTCTTTAGAAAGCTAAATCAATGAAATGAACCTAGGTAGATCCTTTAGCTATCAAAGGGTTGATAGTTGTTGCTTGATCCAAGAGGCTTGAGGATGGAGGTTCATCAAGTCATGGCAACAAGGCCTTTCTTGATTAACTCCATTGATCTTCACAAAATAGCTTGGATGATTGAATGCAAAGGGATGATTCTTAGCTCCACTCTAATGGATAATGATCTAAGATGATAAAATGGCTATAGCTTAGGCTCTATGCTCATTTAGGTGTGTAAATGTGTAAATATAAAGGTAGAAGAAGGGCTCCTTAAATAGGCCAATGGATAAAATATTCGCTACATCCCTTTACATGAGGGATAATAGTTAGGTTGAGTTAGTTGTGGATAAGCATGGTTTAGAAGTGGTTGAGTTTACTTTAGGAGAGTTTAGTTTGTCCTCTAGTGACTCATGGGGATTGAGGGGGTTTATTAATTAACCAAAGTGATTAATTAATAGGTGTGCAAGCTTATAGAAGCTTTTTAGAGGAATAATTAGTATGATTTAGGGGATAAGAAGGGTTTAATCAAATAAATGATGATTTATTGATCTAATAGAAGATGAAACTTAATTAATTAATTTAGGTAGAAAGGGTTTAATTAATGGAAGGTCATTAATTGTCATCTTTGCTGGATAGAAGGGCCAATTAACTAGCGTAATGTAGTTAATTAATGACAATAGAAGAGAAAAAGTGCTATATTGATGATATGTTATCAATTTGTGGGAAAGGGGATAATTAGAGAAATTTAAGTATTTAAATTGTTGGAGATAATTTATAGTTGTCTACACTAACACTTTTTTTGGATATCCATCTTTGTTTGTGCACTTCTTAGTTTCTACTAAGCGCATTCCCTTCACCATGCGGGCATAGTTACAGAGTACATGTGGTTGGTCCTCTTTTTGGGCCGCATTCTCTTATTAATGACGCGTTGCATGCGTCCCTAAAGAGGGGAGAATCATTTGGGGTTTTTCTACATATTAACATTAATATTCTACACTTGGTTTGGTTCATTTACATGCTTAGAGGTTCTGATGGGTGTGCCTCTCTACACTAGTTCGATTTAGTGGTGCTAGATCACCAAAAATATAGGATGATACAAAGATCTCTTCACATACATTTAGGGAAGTAGTCGAGCTTGGACGACACAAAACATTTCCTCCCTACACGTCTTGGCCACGGTGGCATGAGATCACCAAAAAAACTTGCAGATACATGATATCCTTCTACACTCTTTCTCGACATGGATCAAATGCACATGTTCCATTTACATTTTTGATTTAGATTTACGTATTTTACAATTACATACTTTCATAGACATGCATCTTTTACATTGTGTTTTTACACATACGTATATATATATATTTGACTACTTGATCATTTTCTCCTTGAAAGTCCAGTCATATGAGAAACAAACAAATCAAATTGGGGGCAATAAAAATAGTAACGTCAACAACAACATTGTTGGTGTGAGTTATCTTGTGTCCTCCACTCACATATGGAGGGTCATCTCACATGGGTTAGGTTTAGGGTTTCTTTATTGAGTCATGCACTAGGGTTGCTCAGCACCCTATATGTATCCCTTCATTTGACATTTATGAGCATACCAAGACACTCCACTGCTTTTTCTCTACATGTGCAAGCTTTGTTCTGTTATGCAAGTTATTCAATTATGGATCGATTCTTCCTCGTGATTACGTTGGAGCCATTACGATTCAACTAGAGTGAAACTTCATCGTGGTGCACAGTTTCTGATACGATCCGTCAACTCTTTCATGGTATCAAACCTGAGATCGGGTAAACGTGCACTCGTTTTTTGAGTTGTGATTACTCTTGTTTTTCATTTTTAACTCCTCGTGCAAGTTTTCGATCATTATATTCTGGTTTTTCCTTGCTAACGTATTTAACTACTTGCTCTTGGAAAGTTTTATGTGTTCTTCGTGCGTGTGTAGGTATTCCTGAAGCTTTCAGGAGTTTTGTAGCTACTTCTAGTTAATTGCAGCTAAATTCAGAGATCAGTTAAAAATAGAGTTATTTTTTCTGGTTTTTTAATTTTTTTTTATTTAACTTGAAATATGTATTTTTTTTCTCTCCTATTTTTTGCATAGTTTCTGTAGAGATTACTGGATTGTCTCTCGGCCGAGCCGCCTCTTCTACCTTTTCGTGAGGAAGTGTGTTTTTCTTTGTGTGGAGGTGTAACCCACGTTTTTGCCGAATACAAGTTTAGGTGTGGACGTTTTGCTTACTTGTGCACCAATTTGCAACGTGGACATTTTTTGGGTCTCCAAAACGGCTTAGACACATCATTTATTCCCTCCTCTACCGCAACCTACACCAAACCCTAGTTTTTTCCTCCTCCGTGCCATCCTGTGTGCTCGTGGTTGTGGTCGCATGCTCATGGTTTGCTGCTCGCCGTGTCCGTGGGTCTCCACCTCCCTCCACAACGCCTCGGACTGAAATCGCATTCCGTCCCTCTTTCCTCGTATCTGCCCAGTGATTGCACTTTCTTCCCGGTTGTGCATTTTTGGAATGTTCTTCTAATTTGTGGTAGTTTGGTAAGTATTTTAAATACTTTCTAAAACAAAACACAAAAGCTTTTCATCTCCGTGGTAAGTTTTTTTAACTACTTTCTAATTTAAACAAAATGTTAAACTTTTTACTTTTTAAAACTCTTTTAAAATAAAACGTGGCATTTTTAGTAAGTATTTAAATTACATTCTTTAATTTAAAACCCTACGCTTTTTTGTATAAGGTTTTAAGTTTTTAAATACTTTCCTTTTTTTAAGTTTTTAAAATTTGCTTTTTTTAAAAACCATAACTTTAATTTCTTTTTCAAATTTCTTTTTTCTTTTTAAAAGTGGAAACTTTTTTAAAAAAGAGGAAAATATGTTTTTAAATTAGGATTTAAAAAAATCTTAATTCATTCATCATATTTAATTAGATATTAAATAATCGTAATTAAATTTTTTTTTTGCGATTATAATTTACGATTAGATAATTAAAATTCGTTCTTTAAAATAACGTTAAATTGTCATTTTTAAAAACTCCTATAGATTTCAAATTAGTTAAATTGGACGTTTCTAAACGATAATTTTTGTAGGCGTCGTTGTCAATTTTTTTATTAATCGTGCGCTCAAGTGTGCAGTGACACTCTGAGCCCTCCTTGTCTTCCATGTTCCTTTCCGACATTCTGAAGATCATCAGAACTCTTCCCGAGTTCATCTAAACATTGTAAATTACCCTTCTTATTGCTTGCGACTAGTGATCACATCTCGCCACTGTTTGCAGTAAGGGGGTCTCCTTTGTGACGTGAGATGCTTTTTCTCACAACCAGGTTCTGATTTCGCCTCCTTCCTAGTTTTTAGCTATTGTGCTTGTATATGGTGTCACTTTGCTGTGCTCCACAAAACACGATTGTGGTCTCCTCTCTTGCGCGTTATTACACTAATTACAAGGTGAGTTACCAAGTGTTTTACAACGCATGCTCGGACTGATTGTATTCAATGCATTAAACTATAAAGCACCAAAAGCGGGGATTATTATATTGTCACGGGTGGTTGTGATTCTTCTGTTTCTTTTCTCTCTCTTCACTATGGATGCACTTTCAATTCCTTTGCTTACATTGTTCAACTTTTTCGAATGGATATAAAAAATGATAATGAAACTATGGGGTAAAGGGTTATTCTGCATCACCATGGGAACCGAGACCGAACTAGGCGACAAACTTGAAAAATCTAAGTGGTTAAACCGCATGTGATGAAACTTTAGGTCTTCTTTGCATGTCCGTTTCTCCCGACTTGCTCTTCCACACTTGAGTTATCTCAAACACCTAAGTCTCGGGACAACGTTAGATGAAATGTTAGGACAACACGATGACATAAGAGCGCATGAGTTGGAAAACGAACTATTAGGGTCAAATACTAGTGATTTTGAAAACCTCAAGCATTCTTCTCAAGTTTTCCACACTATATGGTTGTTAAAGGAATGTCAAGTAGAGAAGAAATATTCTAACCGGTCTTGTCAATTCTCTTTAAGTTAGGTCCGAATATTACGTCTTCGTGTCAATTTTTATGCTACAAAAGATGCCTTGGGAAATGATTGGAAAATGCCCTCCTTTGATATTTTTCATCCCAACTCATTTGAGAACAGGAAAACTCATTCAAATGGGGTCTCTCAAGTCCAAGTCACATGCCCTTGTAGAAAGTAATAATAAGGAAAGAAGATTAAAAAGAAGAAAGAAAGAAAGGATCAACCTAAGAAAGAAACCAAGACCAAACCTAAAAATGACATAAACACTTGAATTCGAGCCTAAGGCATAGAAAAACAAGTTTTTGTGTTCCTATTACAAGAAGCTTGGTCACGATGAGCACCACTTTTTTTCGAAAGCAGTTGATTACTTATCTTATTTACTTGAGAAGAATAAAATAAGTGTTCTGAATCCATAAAACAAAATGCTCTAAAGGCCGAGTCTTCCACTGCAAAAGATTCTAAATCGATAAGAAGAAAGGAACGACCCTTGTAGCCAAAGTTTTCCTTTATCGACATGGATTATAGATTCCAGTTCCTCGCACCACATGGGTTCTTCGCATGTTGAGTTCTCCAACATCAAACCTTATGGAATGTCTAAATCACAATGGGTAACAAACGCAGCGGTGTCGGTTCCGGTAGATTGGTAGAGATGGATGGGGGAATATTCAACCAAGTGTTGAGCGTTCATGATCTCTCTACCAATATCCTATCGATTTACCAAATTACTCACCTTGGTGAAGGAATGCGAGTGGAATTTGGTCATAACTTGTAATTATTCATGAGCTTAACGATGATAGTGGTGAGGGAAAGGTGGATCACCATTCACGGTTATATATCTTTTCCCACTTTACTTCTGATTCTACGCCCACTTGCCTTGCTCACTCATGCAAATGAGGTTAGTAAGCTATGGCATGAGCGATTCGGACATCTAAATTATTGCTACCTTGAACAATTGAGCCAAAACAAAATGGTCAACGGGTTACCCCATGTCAAGTTTTCTAAGGGTCTTTGTGAGGGTTGTACTTACTGAAAGCATCATGAAAAGAACTTTGAAAAAGGAAAATCCTGGAGAGCTACTCGTCCCTTGGATCTTGTTCACAACAATATTTCTGGTCCATTTCCTTCTCCTTCATTTACTAGAGCTCTTTATGTGCTAACCTTCATTGATGACTATTCGCGATATACTTGGGTATATTTTCTTAAGATTAAGTCTGAAGTCTTTGAACATTTTTAGGACTTTAAGGCTCTTGCTGAGAAATAAGCGGACGGTCTATCAAGGTTCTTCGAACCAACAATGGAGGTGAATATGTAAATAATAGGTTCATGGATTTTTGTACTTTTGAAGGGATCTCTTTGTAGCATACAATTGCTTATAGCCCTTCGCAGAATGGAGTCGTAGAAAGAAAGAACCGTACTCTGAAGGAGATGGCCACTTGTATGATTCACTCGAAGTCTCTTCCTCCACAGTATTGGGCTAAAGTAGTGAATTGTGCAAATTACATTCAGAACCGTGTTCCACACAAGGTAGTAAGAGGGATGACACCCTTTGAAGCCTAGTTTGGATGCAAGCTTGATGTTGAGCACTTTCGAGTCTTTAGATCCAAGGCTATGGCTCGGATTCCCAAGAAGAAACGTAAGGCCTTGGAACCACAATCCAAACCTTGTATCTTTATAGGGTATCCTGATGGCGTGAAGGGATATCGATTGATGAATCCTACTTCTCATGAGCTATATATTGAGAGAAGTGTTAAGTTTGATGAGTCTTCTTCGAATTCTACTTCTCCACCTATTGAGGTTCTTTAACTCGCTGATTCGGATTATAACTCATCAGATGATGTTGTTGTTGAGCGTGCTCCTCTTCCTGATCCTCTTGACCATCAAACCTTTGATTATTCTCGTTCTAGTGATGATGAGGACTATGTCCCTTCTCACTCAAGTGAAGAATCTTCCAACTCTGAGCTTGATCCTCCTGGTCCTTTTTGGGCTAGGAAAACTTTGCAAAGTGCTGGAGATTTAGTTGGAGATACTTGAATATGAGACGTAATCACTCAAATTTCATTGGACCCCACTCTTTCTTCTCCTTTGCTTCTGATCCACAGTCTTTTCGGGAGGATTCTGGTATTCCTGAGTGGGATTCTACCATGGATGAGGAGTATTCCTCTCTCATGAAGAATGATACTTAGGATCTCACCCCTCTTCCGAAAGGAAGAAAAATTGTTCGGTGTAAGTGGGTGTTCCGAACAAAGTATGGAGTAGATGGAGACATCGAAAAGTTTAAAGTATGATTAGTAACTAAGGGTTTCTCCTAGATAGTTGGGGTTGATTATACTAAAACCTTTGCTCCGGTTGTGAAGATAACTTCTATTCGACTGGCCCTAGCCATTGCTACAAAAAATAGATGGAAAGTCCATCAAATGGACGTTAAGAGTGCCTTCCTTCATAAGGACCTAGATGAAGAGATCTACATGGAACAACCTCCGGGTTATGTCCATGATCCCTCCCTTATTTGTAAGTTAAAGAAGTCTCTTTATGGCCTTAAACAAGCCCCTTGGGCTTAGTATGCCAAGATGGACTCCTTTTTACTTACATCAAGGTTTACTACATGTCACTCTAAGCCAAATGTAGAATTCTTGTTCTCTATGTTGATGACTTGCTGATCACGGTAGTTCTTCCTCTATTCTTGATTCGTGAAGATCACCTTGGCCAACAGGTTTTTCATGACCGACTTAGATCTACTTCATTACTTTTTGGGATCCAAATTTCATAATTTGACTCAGAATTTTGATTTCGCAACCTTAGTATGCTCTTGATTTTCTAGCTAGTTTTCGATGTCCGATTGCAAGTCTTCTCCTACTCCTTTTCTTTATGTGGCTAAGCTAGTTTTTGATTTCTCTACTCCCTTGGTTGATGGTACCCTTTATCGAAAGTTGGTGGGGAGCTTGATTTACCTGAATCACACTCGACTAGATTTATCATATGCTATTGGGATCGTGTCCAGATTCATGCAGGAGCCACATGAACTGCATTGGAAAGTAGCTAAATGGATCCTTCATTATGTTCGTGGCACCTATACTTGATGGCATTCACTATCATGGAGGGGTGGATATTGACTTGATTGGGTTCACAGATTCTGATTGGGTCGGTGACTTAGATAATTGGAAATCTACTTCTGGCTACATTTTCTCTCTTGGTTCGGGTCCTATTAGTTAGTCTAGCAAGAAGCAGAATGCAATTGCGATATCATCTACATAGGTAGAATACAGATGAGTTGTTAACGCTGCCACATAAGCTATTTGGCTATAGGGTATTCTGACAGAGTTTGACATCCAATTTTAGTGGCCTACCATTATCTACTTTGTGATAACACGAGCACTATCTCTATTTGTAGAAATCTAGTTCAACATCAGTGGACGAAGCACATTGAGATCCATATGCACTTCATACGAGAACTTATTCATGATGGTATCATTGACATTCAGTACATTCAGATAGCTGATCAAATTGTAGACTTATTTACCAATCCTTTCACTGAGATGAAGTTTCTTCACTTATGGTCTCTTCTTGGGGTGAGGTCTTCTGTAGCTATTCATCTTCTTTGGGCTATGTAGTCCTCTTTTTTTTTCTTCTTCTAGGAAGATGTTGTTTATATATAGGCTCCTTATTAGGCCTCTAGTTGCTAGGCCCCATTGACACATCTTTCTTAGTTGTTTAGGAATTTCTTCTCTTTCGTTCTGACTCATCATAGCCACTACCCTAGCTTCGATGAAGGGGGGTGTTGGTGTGAGTTATCCTATGTTTCTTCCACTCACATATGGAGGGTCATCTCACATGGGTTAGCTTTAGGGTTTGCTATTGAGTCATGCACTAGGGTTACTCAGCACCCTATATGTATCCCTTCATTTGACATTTATGAGCATGCCAAGACACTCCACTATCTTTTCTCTACATGTGCAAGATTTGTTTTGTTATGCAAGTTATTCATTTGTTGATCAATTCTTCCTTATGATTACGTTGGAGCCATTATGATTCAACCAGAGTGCAACTTCATCATGGTGCACAATTTACGATACGATCTGTCAAATCTTTCAAACACTTTGTGAAAGCACATACTTTACTAACCATACGGGTACATTACACACTGCTGCGAAAGCTACACACGCATTCCACCCTAGGTTCACTCTCATGAATTTTTCTTTGTATATTTTTCATCTTTAGTTTCCATGCTCCTCCATCATTTCTATCATTCCCCGCCTTTGTCTAGTCCTTCAGCGCATTTCTACTACACTCTTCATGGACATCAGGTATGCATCTCTATCTACTTTATGTTACTGAGCTTTCCACTCACCAACATAAAGTGGGGGAAAAATGTAGTCATAAAATCATGTACTTTAGAAATTTATTTATCCTAGTTTCATACTACTATTTAGAAGGTTCTTGAGTGAAGAAAGTACTAATTAACCCCCATCTTTTGGCCATCTTATTTTATTTTATTTCATCATTACCGCCCCTTTTCAGCCACATGCTTAGTCTATTTTTGTCATTTCCCATCATTTTAGTCTCAACTAGGGCGTCAGGGCGATCTAGGGCGTCCGTGGGTGCCCTGGTCCTACCAGGGGCACCCTGGTCCTTTTCGTACTTTCTAGCCATTTGACATCTTTATTTTTCTTGTGGTTATCCTTTTTGGGGTTAATTACAAAATTAGATCAAGAGAATGCTATAAATATAAAGTAATAAGACCATAAAGACAGACCTATCATCACTTACTACTATCACTCCGTCTAGAGTTGCATTCATCTATTGTATTGGAGATCACTTGCATCCACATAGCTCCATCATCAAGGCTAGGACATCTGCATCACACTTCATAGGGGGGATTCTATTATATTCCATGCACATATTCTACTACATTTTCTACACAGTTATTTCTCTCTACTTCACAAAGTACGAATAACGCAAGAGAAACCTAGGGCATGTTCACACACACTTGCATATAGAACTACATTGGGTCTGAGATGTAGTGCAACACTCAGTTAGTGAGTCCACCATTGTGTCACTGAGGTCATTCCAACCCCTTCATATCCATTATTATTTTTTAGGGTTTTATGCTTGTTTTGGGGTCTTGCAGGTCTTTCTTTCATCTTGGAGTATTGGCGACATTTAGCGCAAGAAAACAAAGTTAATGTGACACACAACGAAGGTTCCAGGTCATCTTCCAACTCTGTAGAAACTATTTTCAAAGATTTTACATAGACCAGGGTGCCCAGATTGTAGACCGTGAGCTCCCGAAGGTGCCCCAGGTCCTCCTCCAAGTGCCCCAGTCTAACTATATTCTCTAGATCCATCCTTTTTGGGACTTCTGCATAGTCGTTCTGGTTCCGATTTTTCCAGTCACCTCTGCAACACTCTCTGAAAGGCATTTGTTATAAGTGAGTTCTTTCCTCACTCTCTTTACATATTAGGGTTAGCATTTCCTTTTGCATAGTTATTTAGCTCATTTACATTATTGTTTAGTGCATTTATCTACTTTATTATAGTTATTCATAGCTTAGATTAACTATCTATATACTACATAGTTAGTCCATTTTTAGTTAATCGGGTTGTTTGTTTCACCCTGTACATATTAGATAAATTTAAATTGCTCCAGTGCTCATTGGCACATTGTTTTTTTGGTAGTGTAGTTTCCTCTCCTTAGTGCTTTGCACATTTTTTTTTGTCTTTGGTTGGCGTTTGTATTTGTACGGTAGCTCATGGAAATTTGACAATTATATATATATATATATATATATAATTTGGAGTTGAAAGTGAAAATAATGAGTTGTTAAAGCAACATGACAGAGTTCATACCAATACGCAATAATTTAAGATGTTGAGAGGCATTGTTATAACTCTATTCATGGATTTCTAAGGAATGTGGTGGAAAATCAATTTCAAGATAGTTTTCCACTCTCATTAAAACCAATTTAAGAACAAATTTTATGATAAATGATCGATTCAAGAAGAAAATTTCAATGTCAAGTCCATATTGTGCTTTATACAGATCCGGGGGAAAGTTTTCAAGTTTTAGATCAGTTTTTGAGTTATCGGGTTGACTCCTTGTCGAATGGACGTTTCAAGGCCACTAATATCTTATTTAGAAGGAATATAGCCCCCATTGAGTCACCAATTTTTATCCGAATATTCTCTCCCATATTTTTTTTGATAGCTTATATTTCCATCTTGGACTTGGGAGTTGTAAATTGATCAAAAGAGGGAAAAACCAATGATCTAGTGCATTCCTATCCCTCCTACAGACCCCCACAATTCAAAACTTAGTCAAAGTTTGATTGAAATGGGGAAAAACACAAGCAAATAGACCAAATAGGCCTTTGGAGGAACATGAAGAATTGTTCCTTTGTTCCTCCTATTCTCCGCATTGTTGCATCGATCATAGGAGGCGTTAGGTATTTTAGTTAGCTATGTCGGATATTTATGGATAGGATAAAAAAATTACTTTGGGCCTTTGGTTCCTCACATAAGCGACATCACTGATGGAAAAGGGGTAGAGTGGAAAGAGTAGTCGAGTGAATCGGTTAAGGTGAGCCCTAACAAAACATGTTGAACCATTCCATGATTCCACCCGACCACGATTATTTTCCCCGAAAATTCAATGTGGAAAACTTGGCCCTCGTGAGCACACCTATCATAGTACCCAACTTCCCTCTATTCCTTGACAAGTTCATTTACCCAACCCCAATGCAAAATTGATTAAAGCAACTTTTCGTGACCTGCAAAAGAAATCTCTCATGTTCCTTTCGAGCTCTATAAATCCACATGGCCATAACTTCGTCCTTGCAACTCAAAATATTATAAAATTGGTCTTTTTGGGAAGGTCTTGTCATGCACTACAATTTTACATCACGCATTTCAGAAGTTGGTGGAGTTAGGTAGGAAAAAGGGCAAAAATAGTCCCAATAATTTAAATGTAGTTCCGGTAGTTCAATTGCCAAAATTGATGAAGTATGGTTCCCATATATTCTCTGTAAGAAAAAAAGACACGAGGAATGGTCTTATCGGGTGTCCATTCTTGTTTTCAATCATTCAATGTATATTGTTGGTGGTTGAATGCAAAAATATGAGTTTACCTCTTTTTTCCTTCCTCTCTCTTTCTCCCATTTTTATATATTGGTAAGTTGTGCCAATTTGTAAAGGTGGGAACCTCTCGAGAACACAAGGACATCACATCAAAGTGTTGCACAAGTGTTTTGATTTGTAGGCCTCATATTTGGAATCATGAAATGTGATTTTGCCTCCTCCCTTCAACGCAATGGACTATGCATCCTTTTAAGCAATAAAATTCATGTTTTATGGCCATTCCTTACCCTAATTTGTGTTTTATTTTATATTCTTGCCTCTTTATCCATTACATGTGTGTTGTGTATGTTTTTCTACTTTACAGGGTTTATTTATGTTGTGTTTTGCATGGAAATGGAAGGTAAGGTGTTTTGTTTTATCTATGGAACTCATGTCTTCCCTCTTCATTGTCATTTCCTCCCATTTCCCCCTCATCGAGAATATATTTAGCCCTCTTCTTGGTGCTATCACCTCTAATTTCTTAATATTTCCCTTTTATGCATATCTTTCTAACCTTAGTACCTTGGATGATTAGATTAGAATTAGATAGTTGTATTTTCAGTTATAAGAGTAGTTTTAACATTAGGAATTGGTAGAGGAAACCGACCTTCTCCATAGATCTATCTTAAGTAGAAAGTCCCACACTTGGAGACAATCCCATGTTGCCTCAAAATCTTGGGTCTCTCATGTTGATCCAAGGAAGGGTGTAATTTTGAGCTCCAACAGTACTATAACACACTGTACGATGTTCAAAAAGATGAATTTTTAAAATAATTTGGAAGGTAGATCCACCAGATCTAGGAAACAAGTGATGCATAATCTTGAGAAGTAAAATTTTCTCTCAATTCAGTCATGTTACAAATATTTTAGCCCAATACTTATGCAAATGTTAAAGAAAACCCAAAATGGGAATCACCATGAATATGGAGTATAATAATCTAATAAAAAGTGAATTTTGGTCTTGTCGGTTTACCCACATGTAAGAAATTCATTCATTGTAAATGTATTTACAAAGTAGAATGTAAGTCGAGAGGTTCTCTACATAAGTATACATATCATCTTTTTGCTAAAGGATATGCATAGGAATGAGTAGATTATGAGGATATAATATCCCTTTCAAGGGATGAAAATGAAAAAAAGAGGAAACCACACAAATCCAAGTGAAGTAAATTTTTATTTTTATAACAACCGTAATATTTCTTAAAACTAGAATAATATTATAGACCATGAAGTCTTATTGATTGTGTAAGCGTGATGGATGATAGGAGGATGAAGGCGCTAGGGTTCTAGATTGAGAAATCCTTAAGAGCTTGCGGTGGCTTTGGAGCATAGTGGTGGGAGTGGGTGGAGATGTTTAGCGAGGTGGAGAAGCTAGATCTTCTCAGCTCTTTCTTGGTTGAGTGTTGCATGGAAGGGTTTGAGATTCGCTACGGTTTGCTCGAGGAGAGCTTGGCCACTAGGCTTGTTAAGGAATCCAATAAGATTGTTGGGTTCTTGCTTAGTCGGGATGTGAAAGCCTTCTTGACGGCTCTCGGGAGTGATCATAGCCCGGTATATTCTTTTACGGTTGAGGAGTTAGTGTCCACTTTCGTGAAGTTTTATTCCTATTTTCGTCATTTGACGGAAGTGTTGGAGGTTGTACCTCATCCTTTAGGGTATTCCACAGATTTCAGGGGTCCTTCCGGTGTAGAGGCTCATGTTGTGAGAGTAGAAAGCATCGGGACCCGGATCTTTGTTCTTCCCTAGCTATTTCGATCCTGAACTCGGCGAGAGTCCCACGAGAGGAGCTCGGATCTGTTTTGGGTGGTTGGGGGATTTTTTCCCTTACATGCGCATCGGTTGTGGGGCTCGAACTTTGTGTCTTCTAGATTTATCTCAGTTGGTTTGTTTTCTCGAAGGGGGTTGAAGGAAGTTGGGTTGAAGGATTTCAAGTCGATCTAGTTTCTCTATGTATATGGGTGTTTGTTTTGATTTCTTTTTATTTTTTCTCAAGGATCAGCCATCCTGGTTCCCTAAGTGAAGAATTAGGAAGAGATATTTATAATTTTGGGATTTTCTTTGGGATTGAAGCTTCATCAGATTGTGCTTGGGATATTGAAGGTTCGAAGGGTTTTGGAATTTGAGGGTGTTTTTGTTTTAGCGAGAAATGGTCTCCCGGGTTGTGAGCATGATGTTTTCCACATCGGTAAGAGCAAGGTTTTATAGTGGGATGGGCTGATTGTTGATGGTGGGATATTTTTGGTGGTGGTATGTTGAGGTTTGTCGTCATTTTTTTAAGTTTTGGGGCTTCGCGTAGGTGGGGGTTTGCCTCCATCAAGGTTGGGCTTTGTGAGTGGTGATGTTAGATGTTGGTATCGAGGTTGTTTTCCTAGATTTTCTTAGTTGTGGGATTTGCATGTTTGGTGGCATCGGCGTGGTGGGGATTCTATTCTCTAGCATGGTCTTTTGGTGGCTTACAGGATATTTACTTCTTCTACCCCTCAAGCATGATCCCGTTTGGGGTGGTAAAGTGTGAGGGCGTGGGGTCTTTGATGAAGGAAATCCTTGCTTGGAATTGTCTAGAGCATTAGGAAAGGCGTACATGTTCTTTAGTGGGTCATCGGTAGCTTAGGATTTTTTCTATTGTTGGATATTTCTTGCATATATATCTTGTCTTAGGTGGGGTCCCATAAACCCTTTAGTTCATAGCTCCGGTGAAAAGCATTTAACTATCTAAAAAAATATTTCTTAAAACCCTAGAAAAAATTGTATAGGGAATTAAATGCACCATAAAACCATACACAAGAGCTTGAAAGTACTTCTAAATAATTATTTCAATTAGGAAAACCAATATCCATCCAATTTTCAACAAATAAATGGAGAAAACCAATGATGATACGCTGATATAATTAATTTTTTTGACAACGGGAAACTATAAACAAGGGCTGAAAATAATAGATTAACTCCTCCAAAAATAACCAAATTATGGATTCCACCTTATACATTATGGAGAAACAAACTATCATGTAATATATGAATTATGTGCCATAGAAGGCACCAAACCACCTCCAAACCCTAGTCACTCCCCTTTGGAAGAGCTCTAAAAATCATGCAAAATTTTTGCAATCTTTCTTTTTAATGTCCTTGATCCAAATCAACAAGCAAGTCTGTAAGAGATGTCTTCAATTCACCAACATGGAGAGTTTTCATTCTCCACCAAGCCATAAGGAAGGTTTCGTCCTCCTTGGATACCACAAAAGAGGTTTTTCATTCTCAAGTGGAATGGTATTGAGTAACTAGCCCAACAAACCAAGTGTAAGTGTAAATATGTGCTAAAGATGATTTGTAAATGAGGTCATACAATCATTTTTATTTCCCTTGGTTGGCGCCAAAGGCCAAAAATGTGAAGAATGACCTATTTAAGCTTCACTTTATCTTCTTAATCTCTTTTTGGGGTCTCATAACCCCACTCGACCTGTCTTATGATATAATCACCAAAGAAAAGCATTAAAAATAATAAAGGAAAACAAAACTAAAGTTCAATTAATTCCTTTACTTATTCTTCTTGGCCATGAGAAGAGAGTGGAAAGAAGTCCTCATTCAACATTACTTTGAATAAGGAGATGTTATAGTCCTCCTTCCCAAAATTTCTTGTCTTCAAGCGATTGTAAACTCCTGGATCCCAAATAAATCTACGTGGCTCCTTTTTTGATGTTCATGTACATGAAGAAAACTCATTACAGGACAAATTCATTCCCTTCTTTATCTACTGATGCTTTGTGGATATGATGGCTAGGTCCTTTACTTGACTTACTACCATCTCATAATTTCCATTTAAATAATGGGTTCTAAAAACTTTAGTAACATGTTGTCCCAAAAAAAGTTGTAACCTTATATTTTCCTCTAAAAATCACAATGTAGGTGGATGGAAATAAGGTATGACAGTCATAAATCTCCTTATTCCCCCTCCCCAAATTTGGGGCTATATTGGTTGAAGTAGTAGTCTTCTTCAGCTGGAACCATCTACCACTATTTTTCAATGATTTTATGACCTCAAAATGACCACTCTTACATCTGATCATTATCATAATTAGCTTCTTAAAAATGGAACAACAGCTACAAAACTGAAATCTCCTTGCAAAATTAGGAATTGTGAGCATGGAAATGACTAAAAACACCTCTCTAAAGGCTGAAAAATTTCTCCCAACATTCATCAATCGAAAAATGCTCCATCTCTTGACTGAAAATACAATGCAAATGAAATCATGTGGTGGCTGATATGAATAATGACAACGTAGCAAGGCTGAAATTCAGAGCTATGCTTCTCCACAAGACACTCCCTTTATCACCACTAACCACCCACCTAAGTTTCTGGTGTTCCTTTGCATGAATAATCAACCATGAAGTAACTCTACCATGCTTATGTTGTGCTACTCTGATATTATACTTGGTTGGAAATGTACAAAATGGGGCATGTTTTGTGAATCCATCAACCACAACATGTAAACAACTCTTACCTTGAACCACAAGCAGACCAGTGATGATTTCCATGGAGATACCTTTAAGTGTCACCTTCTTGCCCATATCCATAAAGCTTATTTCCATGTTTTGGAAATTGAAAGTGAGTTCTCCCAAAGAGTGCAACCATTGGACCCCAAGCACAAGATAGATACCAACCATGCTAATCAAATAAAATACAACACATACCTCATGTTTTCCCAATGTGAAGAGGAGTTGGGGGCACCTCCTTGTACATGGCATAGAGTAGCCAACCATTATCTTAACCGTGAAGTCTTTGAAGTCTTCCACCTTCAAATTCACCTTTGCCCTCAAACTCTCATCAATGAAACTGTGAGTAGCCCCATCAATCAAAACCGTGACTCCTTGTCCATGGAGAGTAGAACTTGGTTTCAAGGGACACTCTAGGAGTAAATCCTTCACAACTTTGTTAGGATACATAACAAATTCCAAACAATCCTCCATAAAATTTCTTCCTAACCATATGTAGGGAGTAGCAACATTGAATTCAACAAGGGCTTCCTCTTTCTTATAATTCAAAGGATTAACTAGAACCCAAACTTTAATGCTCACATAGTCTTGCAAGAAAATATCTATGTGCCATATGTTACTCCTCAAGTTCTTCACATCATCACCAATTATATTACCAAACATCAAACATGACATGTGATCTTTCTTAACAAAAAGTTGCCCATAATGACACAATTATAACGACATAAAAGGAAGGAAGATGTGATTTTTTTCATCATACCTTGGGCTACCAATAAGGATCCCACCATTCCTTTGTTGGTACTTGTTTGGAACATCTTTGAAACTCACTCCAAGGTGATAAACTCTCTCAATTTTCCCATCCTTGACTGTTGTTTGGAAATTTCCAGTGAATTGAAAGTAATTATGAGGAACTAGAAGTGCCTTTCCTTCATGAACATACCATCTTGTAATTTCATTATCTTTTCCCTTATATAACTTTGATTTATTTTTAACAATTTTCCACAAGCACCAATTAGAAACCAATGAAATATTAAATATTAAAGAGCTTTTACCTTGGGACTCATGCTCTATGATTTCCCTAGGTTCATGCTTCAAACTTTCATCAAAACTTGATTTATTCACATTGTTGTTATGATAATTAGTCAATAGATTTATTTTGGTATTGGAAATGCAGGATTCTAGGGATTTAATGGGTTGTTCCCTCTTAATTCCCAACAAATTGAATTTTTCTTCTTCCTTCTTTGGTTCAATCTTCGGAATGCTCAGAAGATGGTTAGGGGCATCTTGGAAAATATCCCTCTTTCCTTTACTACCCTTCATCCTCACATATTTGTTAGAATAATTCTCATGATGATCAAAACCTTGCAAATACATAGTGTGAGGGTGATGCAATAAATTAGTTTTCTTACCATCTGTTGCTGATATGTAAATTCTAGCAGGACCAAAACTGATATGAGTATAAGGTGATGCCTCTATTTGAAAGACATGTCATTGTATTAGGTCATTCCATATCTTACCGTAAAGAACATCTTGTAGATCTGATTTTACTTCACCATCTTGCCACCACATGCAATCATTAGAAATCACAAAAACATCATTTATCGTCAAAGAATATTTTCCTTCCCTATGCATGATGGTATTCTTTTGTTCTTCTTGCCTTATTGCGAAGGGAGAATATATTTATTCTTTGGATAGAAAATGTTTCCCAATTTCCTTTGGCATGGTGGATTCATCCATGAGATGTTCACTCTCCATTATTTGTAGCCCTGATTTTTATTCTTGCTCTTCCATTACAACTTGGAATTTATTCTCCTCTTCCTTTCTCCATGCATGTTGAAGATACTTTTGTGGTGTCTAATACCTAAGTCATTTCCTTTCTCTTCTTATGTTCACTCTTATGAATTATGAAAGGGATATGGCATCACAAATCTCACCTGGAAGATCCTTATACTCCTCATAGATGGACACAATGTTTTGACCCATTGGAATGAATTATTTTCTTGGGAGCAAGGTAGGAATGAAAGAACTAGATGAAGAATCACCCACAATTCTTTGTGAATGAATATTATTACTTTCCTTTGAAGAGATTCCTTCAATATTTAGGTTTTTCATGGCATGAATCAGCTATGCCATCTTATTCACCAATCTTTCTTGCCCTACGGAAAACCACTCAACCCTAAAATCATCAATATGTCATTTATCTTTCTTTTGAATAAAACCCTCTAGGCTCATAGGATTGATGATGTGATGCCACTGCAATATCCCTTTCAAGAGATGAAATTGAAAAAGGAGGAAACCACACAAACCCAAGTGAAGTAAATTTTAATTTTTATAACACCCGTAATATTTCTTAAAACCCTAGAAAAAAACTATTTATAGACTTCAATGCACCATAAAACCATGCACAATAGCTTGAAATTACTTCTAAATAATTATTTCAATTAAGATAACCAATATCCATCCAATTTGTAATAAAAAAATGGAGAAAACCAACGATGATACACCATTGTAATTAAATTTGTGACAACATAAAGGAAGCCATAAAGAAGGGATGAAAACAATAGATAAAATCCTCCAAAATAGCAAAATTATGGATGTAGACACAAAATCACGCACATATTACTATTTTACTATACCACCAAGTATGTTGTTATATGCATGGATCTTGAGTAAGAAAAGTATTCATTAGTGACACACTCCCTAGTCCATTCACTTGTTTGACTTGATTTCTATACCCATTTTTGGTTAGGTCACATGGATCCTGTCTATTATTATTTTCACATTTTCATCATTTAACCATAGCATCGGTGCCCATTATGGACACTAGTGCCCGTGCACTCCTGTCCTCTTTGTTATTTTCACTTATTTTGACATTTATGGTCGGAATTTTGGTTTTCTTATCCTTATCCTGAGGTCATAGTCAACATGTCATGTCACTAGTGTTGAAATTCAAACAAGAGATCCCTATATATACACAACATACATACTATTATATGGGTGGGAAATTCTAAAGGGAAATCATATCTACATACTATCAAAGGGACTACATTTTTGGGTTGCTTACTCTGCATACACTACATAGGAAGGGGAAGTGTTGAATTCCATCTCACACATTTGCATTTTATCTATCTTTAGCCCACTATCTTGGTGCCATTAACACGTGGGAAACCTAAGGAAAATATTTCACGCAAAATCAAAAAGAACTAAATGGAGTTTGGAATGTAGTGCAATGCTCGATCATAAGTTCATCCTTTGGATGACCATTGGGTCGATCGACTTCAAATATTACATTTTCATTCCAATTTGATATGTTTGCGAGCTTTTACAGGTATCTAGGGTTTGTGTTGTAGGTTACAAGTACCTCAAAGAATCCAAGTGTGACATATAGGAGAACAACATCGAATAAGTGTGAAACCCTAACAACACAGGAAAAATTAGATTTCAAGCATTTACGTGGTCACCAACACCCGTGAGTGGTCTCTCGCCTGGGGGTGACCTCGCCTATCCGAGACACCCATGTCTAGCTTTTTCCAAAGATTCAAGAATAAATATCGAGCATTTATGAAACTTTTCCCAACCTATTCATCAGTTTTCCCAGTTCAAATATGTTCTAGGATAAGTGAAAATAAGATAAGTGTCATATCTCTCCTATTTTCTTACATGGTTGCATCTTTAGAGTGCTTAACATTTGTATTATGTTTTATATTATCATAGTAGTGACTCGAAATTAGATTTAATAATTTATTTTTTAAAATCATTTGGTGAACCCCTCTCTTATTAGAACTCCTTGCCCTAGGATCCCCAAAACCCTCATGGCTAAAAATAGATCCTCTTCTCCCAAGCAAGCTATGGAACATATTAGTGTGCAACCTATCCTTGATGATGTTGTACAAGCTAAACTTAATGATATTTATTGTTATGCTCACTGTGATTCTAAAGTTCTCCAATAACTTCTTGATCATGAACACACTATTCCCACTACTTTTGACAACTCTAGCATTGCCATAGTCTCATCTGCTCAAAATTTCACTTCATGTTTTCCTTGTTCTTCCATAGTCACCCATGTTGCTCCACCTTCTTCTACTCCTCTTATAGCACTTGATAATACTATTATAGATTTTATGTTTGGTCTTACTTGTGACACTGTAGATGCAAATAATGTTACTTCTAATGTTGAAAATGTACATGTGCATGATGTTATTTCTACTAGTTATCAAGATGAATGTAAAATTGTATATCCTACTCTTCTTACTTCTGAGAATGTATCCAATGAATGCAATGATAAATATCATGATAGTTATCCTACTACTTCTATATATGCTAATGAATCTCTTGATGAATTACTTGCATGTGAAAATATGTTTGATAGTGATGTAGGCTATGCTTTTGATCATGAACTTGTTAGTAATAATGTTCTTTCTCTTCCGATTCTGAATGTGAATTTAGTACTCCTCTTTCTTCTCTTTCTAAATTCATTGCACATAATGATTCACCTCTTATCATATCTTTTGATTCTCCTTCTAGCATTTCCATTGACATTCCATGTTCTTCTTCTCCTCTTCCACCTCTTTCTTCTTCTTCTACAAATGTTATTCATGATGCTTCTACTATTCCTATTAGTACTTCTTTTACATCTACTTCTAGCATCTCCATTGATATTCCATGTTCTTCTCCACCTTCCACATCCGCTTCTTCTTCTCACATTCCCATGATCACTCACAATGGCAAGATTCAACCTCTTAATGTGCCTCTCACTTCTTCTACCATCCCCTCACATGATATTCTATCTCTCATGCATGTTTTTAGTAATTTTCAAGCTCAAGTTCATACTCTCACTCTTGAAAGAAAAGCCTACTATGCTTCCATTGATAATAATTATTTGCATGGAAATCCAATACCTAAAAAAATTTCACAATTCTACTTTCCCTAAGGATTTCATCATGCCTACATTTACATGTTTTGATGGCACTTGAAACCCCTATTTGCATCTCAAGCATTATCATTTAATGCAATGCCATCTTATTCTAATGACCGCTTGCTCCTCAAATATTTTCTTCATATTATTTTTTATCATGTTCTTCAATGGTACACTCATTTACCTTATGGATCTATTAACACTTATTGTGATATGGAGGATGCTTTTCTTAGGTAGTTTATGGTTAATAATGGTCCTAGAGTTACATATGATCATTTACCTACTTTGCATCAAGGAAATAAATAACCCATCATAAATTACATCTTATGCTTCAATTATTATATGCATTAATTATTATTTGAGCCAATTGATTTATAAAAGAAATTTATCTTTTTCGTGGCTTAATTCTTGCATTAAAAGAAAAATTATTATATGATACATGTGAATATTTTATGCTTTTGTGCTATAAATTTATAGATCTAGAATAAGATTTAATTATAGAACATGTTATTCCATCTCCTCCTACTTCTACTTCTTCTACTACTTCATTGCCCACTTATTCTTCACCTATTCCATTTAGAGCGGTCTTCATAGCCTCCTCCACGCAAGTGTCTTCTTTCCCCTCCACCACATCAGTATCCACTTAAGTCTTATCCATATCCTACTCGGGAACCATTGCACTTTCCATATGCTTTGCTAAGCCTCATGATGTTTTGTGTACTTTTCGCTTGATAAGCATCTAATTTGATTTCCTCTAATCATCATCAACCTCCTCATTGCTTACATCGCAATCGCGATCGCCCTTATTTTAATTTTCATTGTATCAATGGCCACTGTGATAATGTCTGTTATTCCCTTCATGAAAAGTTACAACAATTAGAAGACAAGGGTGTCATTGCCTTTGGCTCTCACTCTCGTGAGCGGTCTCTTTCTCCCATTCCAAATAAGTGTGCTTCCATAGTTGTTCACTTGTCACCTCTACGCCTACTTCTAAGGTTGTCATTCATCCACATCCTAAGATCATTATCCATCCATGCCCTCCATCCAGCTCATCCATCACCACATCATCTCATCTATCTCACAGTGCTACTACATCTCATTGGCTTCCTAAGCCATCGACATCTATGCTTCCTACCACTACATCTCCCATTATTGGAACCATTTCATCGACATTTAGTTTGGCTCTTACACTCATGATGCTACCACCTTACATGATTCCACCATCCCTCATGACCTCTCCATATTTCATAGATGATTTTTACATGATCATGTTCTTAAGGTTCTTACATGACTGTTGAGGGATTTTTACAAAAATCAACCTCATTCTCACACCGGCAGGGCATCGCTCTTTCCCCCTTTTTGTTTATCGTTCATCATACATTATTATCAGCATGGTCTTACATTTTCTCATCCTACACATATCAGCGTCTCACTATTCTACTCTTATACACATCACATTCCTATTCTATTGCATTACATTATAAAATATACTTTCTTTTAGTCATATCATTATACTACTCATTCACATATAAATTATTTTCAATTCACTACTTACCTATTATATCCACATCACAATATATTTCAAATATTCAACAATCTTAATAACCATTTCATATGCATACAACATCTAGCAAATAACAAAGAAAATGAAAACCATCATATCATATCCCAATACAAAGACTCAACACATATTCGATCTAATATATGTCTATATATATATCATTAAAAATCATAGTTTCAAAATACAATCATTGGGGGGAAAGCCACCATGCATCGCTACATCCACATATGTCATATATCATCCTCACTATCACTATATACAATCGTAGGAGCTCTATAACTAGATGCTTCACTACTCAATCTACACCACTAGTCACGATCTCTATATCTCTCTACCTACTTTGTACTATAACCACCTCGGTCGAATGCTCCCGAATTGTCTTTATAACTCCACATGTCTTGCGATCACATCCTAAGCTAGGTCCCCTCCTCCTATGACATATCTATCTCACTCTATCTCCACATGAGCATCATCACACTTGCTCAAAAGAGTGGGGCATGTGGATGTCACTATAGCCACTAGATCAAACAAATGGGCATGCTTACTCGTGATCACATCCACTCGCTCTATCATTCCACCTCCCACAAGTACATCTAGATGTACATTACACATCAATGTGCGTATCGATGAATAAAAAATCAACAACCAACTATCATCACTTACAACCATGCCACACCACATTAGTTATTACACACATTTTACAATATATAACAATCACACTACAATCAACGAATAGAAAAAATAATACTCATGCTACACTAGTGTCACTGCTTATATGCCATCTCCATCGTGGGTAGATGCCTTTCTCTCTACTCCTCCAATTGATAGTCCACTTGTCACATTTATGAAAACTGGAAATAATATCACCCATTGATTTGATACCCACCACTCACTATAGGCCTAGGTACACTAATCATCATCCACCTATATTGGCCCTACGACCGCATCAACCTCATCTTGACTAGGAGGCACTAACTATGCTACTATAGGACCTGGTCTCGCTCGCTTTGGGCCGTCTCGGTTCTCTAGTGGATCTCACCCATATATATGGATGCGTGGTCACATCTTGACCCATACAAAACTTCCTTAATACACACTCCACCTGGAATAATTCTAAAAATACTAGAAATCATTCCTCCAAGCACATGGTGCATCGAATTCACTTTAAAATCTACTCCATCCTCTAACACACCACCATAGTCTCTATGTGGTCTCCATATAATGGCCCTAGGGCCCATCTGATCTAGCATTGACCTATAGGTGGTTATGTACATTCTCTTGTTATGCGTACTTACCCACCTCACTTTGAAAATATCAAGCCTCGCCCATTCGAACCATGGCACATTGAGTGGCCTCAATATCACAATGTGCTCATATGCCCATACATGTAACAAAGTGGTGGCTCCTAGTCCACCCAAATGGTCCTCCTATGTGAATCTATATAAATCCCTATACAAATAGGCTAGTAGACATCACACCCATGTAAATCTTGTCCTATGCTTCTATATGCACTAACAAATATCACACATCTTATATAATATACCCACTGATGAAGTTATAACCACTGCGATAAAATTCCGCAACCGCAGAACACCTAATCTTAATATAACATCTAGATTAATATGGGTCTCTGTCTGTACCCGTGTCCTAGTAAAATATCATCTCGCTACTCTCATCTGTCTCTAGGGCATCCACTATGCTCATAATTTGCACTCTCTCTCCCACAATTGGTAGTCGTAATATCTGATAAACATCATCTAGGGTCACCTTCATCTCACCAGTAAATTGAAAAGGTACATGTATTGGCACACCATCTCTCACATAATGCAGTCACCATAGGAATATTATGAGGAACCTCCCCAATATCGCTATGTGTCATGAGTCGGCATGGTCTAGTATGCCCCACTCAAGCATTAGAAAACCCCAAGGTCAATAGTGTGCTCAAATCCCGACCCCCGTAGAAATCTCTTGCGTGTATATCTCTTGGAACAACACAAAAACCAAACAAAATTCTTACATTAGTCTATCATACATGCCGTGAAATAGATCATCATAGTACTCAAATTGATCAAAACACAACTCTTTCACATCACACTATGAAAGTCCTATTCAGGATGTCATCGCCAAGAGTAGGTCATAGGCACCCGAAATAGGTCACCGATTGCTTGGAGGCCCAGGCATTGACATCCCAACATACATCAATGCCTTGGTCATTCCCACCAAGGTCAAAAATGCACAAAAATATAAAAGTTCAAATTTTACAAAAATTGACAAAAATGGGAAAATTTCACCACATTTT
The DNA here is from genome assembly GCA_018340775.1 of Taxus wallichiana var. yunnanensis. Lineage (NCBI taxonomy): Eukaryota > Viridiplantae > Streptophyta > Pinopsida > Cupressales > Taxaceae > Taxus > Taxus wallichiana. Next base: position 571,109,887 of record CM031244.1, read on the forward strand.
TCAAAACCAATCACACTTACCAACTCATTAGTTGTCTACACTCGATACGGACATATCGCTACTCTTTTAAACCTAGTCAAACTCACTTCCATAACATACGAAATCCTCATAGCTCAAAGCTCCAGATTTCAATCAATCATGGTGTAAATGAAATATTATTCACTTTTCACTATTACTATATATAGTAATTCCACTTTTTCCATTACTATAGTTACTATTTCTAACCACTCTTACAATTAATACACATTACACATGGTTTCAATCATATCTCGAGCCTCGTTACTCTGTTTTATCCCCATTGTGTCATTCGGATAAACATTTCTCCTAACTTCAAACTATACATATCATGCAATTTTTTATTCCAATTTGGACTAAGTACATCTCGATCTACACACATTATTACATTATTTTCCATACTATCTCTCGTCCACTCATATATTTACTTTTGGCTCAGTGCTCGTCTCTTCACCCCTCACCCTTTCGATGAAAGGGGGGCATATAATTGAGATCACCTTACGATCCCTCTCATGTTACAATATAATCAATCAACACTTTTATCACATCACTATTGCAATATTTTTCCTTGATTCTATTCAAAAAGGAACAAAATCACTCTATATTCAACACTCATATACTTTCTACTTGTTTTCAAATCTACTCCCCCTAATGACCTAATTTGGGGAAAAATGCACAAACCTATCTTTGAGTAATATACTAAGTACAACAATCCTACAAAATCTTTCTATAATTTGAATCAAATCAATTAAATTTTTACTATTTCTCCTACATGACCAAACTTGGGAGCTAGAACACAATTACTATCACTCCTAGATGACATAACTTGGGATTCATTTTACATTTATATCACTTCTAGATGAAGTAACATGGAATCCATCTAGAATTATACAAAAATTGGGACACTCGTAGGAGTGGGGGCATGATACATCATTGAATTTCCTATAGTGCTCCTATATGGGCTCTTTAATATGGAACAATATGGTACAACACAGAACTAAATTTGGTCTTTATCCGTCTGCGGATTGGAACTTTTCGGATGTAGTCATGGATGGAGAGTAAAAATAGACCTCTCCCCAACACTCTTCTTGTGCAGGGATTCCCATCCTTCTATTTATAAACAAAATCAAGTTGGGATTTGATCACCGTAATGCCTCGCCTTGGGACACCGGAAACCACACCAAAAATAAATCTAGAAAATTTGGGTAAATTTTTTTAATTGATTAAATAATACTAATCCCTTTCTTAACCCTTTCCCTTTCTTCATGTTATTAATAAATTTATACCAATTTAATTTACCCAAACTAAATAACCTCTAGTCCCATATCAACTTAAAATATTTATTTCTATAAGTTATACTAGAGTCACCACTTGTAATATACACCCCTTTAAAATTTACTAGTTATTTCCCCCATTTTATTTAATTACCACACACACACCTTTTAAATTATTTTCCCATTCCCATAAAATGACTTTGAATTAAAATTATGTAGGGTTACATATGGACCCTAGGATCAGTTTAATCTTGGCCATAGATTTCAATCTTAACCTAAAGTTTCCCTAAACATCTCTATGTTTTTCTTTCCCTCTCTATTCCTTTTCTCATTTTGTTTTGTGTTGTCATTTGAATGTGTAGGTTGTGGAGGAGATAAGGGAGAGATGGATTCATGGAATTTCTCTTTTGATGAGAAGGATCTTAATATCATTGTATTATTATTATCTCTTTTGCATGCCTACCCACCGAGATACTCTTAGATTGGGCATTTATTTCAAACCCTCATGGTTATTTTATTTATTTATCTATTTATTATAGAGGCATATCTTCTTGATTATATATATATTCTTAATAAATGTATTATTAAAACTGAACTAAAACGAAATATCTGATACCCATAATAGCCAAACCGCATATTTACCAAGAGTTGGGGTTTGAGAAACATGTGGGTGGCGGTATTGGAGAGAGGGTTGGCTGCGGTTATGGAGGATGGGGAAAACGGTTTGGAAAGATAAGGTGGAGGTGGGTGCGTAGGAGAAGGGAAGATGGCTACATAGAGGAGGAGGGGGTGTGGCAGTGTGGAGGACGGTGGTAGGTGTGGTTTTATGCGGTGAGGGGTGTGACGGCGTGGAGGGTGGTGGGAGGTGTTTTTTCACGCAGTTGGGAGGGTTCGGCTCCTCCCCATTTCCTTTCCTTTGATTAAAAATTGTAAATTTTCACCGCAATGTTCATTTAAAATTTATTTTTAAAATTATATTTAATACCTATATATATTATAAAATATGAATTCTATTAAGTATATTTAATATTCTTATATTATATATTATATCGAATAATTCACAAGTTGTTAAATGCTAAAATATGACTTGTAAACATGTATGCTTTTCTAGTTGTAAATAAATGATTTTAATGGCAATTATACATATATACATATCAAAGTTAAATTACATGTAAATCAACATCACAATATGATCTACTTTAAAATCTGAAAACATTTATGATAAGTTGATTTTAATCACAACAAATCTTAACTATGTAACATCCAAAATGGACCCCTACAATGCAAACTTTTCCATCGGAGAATAATACTCAATATATATATTTATTTTAATGCAAGCACCCATTAAGTTTTCACATGAAAAGAGAGAGTGTAAAATAATTTCATCTCTTTGTATAATGCCACCAAACTTTGCAAGAAAGATACCTATTACAAGGCTAACATTACTTCCAATAAAGCAACTTTTCTTCTCAAATAAAGGTTACAACAAGGTCTTATTAAAGGAAACATCTATTACAATATTTCATTTCCAAGAAGCTTAAACTGAATATGCAATATATTTCTAAAATACATAACTACTCAAGACATCCCATTATAAGGTTCTTTGAAAGGTTGAAGAAAGATTGCTCAAGTAAACATGACCCAAGTTTACAAGTAATACCAAATAAAAAATGGGGATTTGGAAAGACAAGAAAAGCTTCCACATAGCCATATCCATAAAGTTACAATGAGAGTGATGTCCACAAAAAGATGAAGAAGACAATGAGAAGCCAAGATGAAAAGAGTCTCCAACTATCTTCCATTTGAGCTCCAACTTTGAATGCTTTTAAAGAACCAACACAAGGAGAAAAAACTTGTTTAACCAACAAACTTTTGGCATCATTACATGTCTTTCCAAGGTTGGAAGACATGCTAGCCTCCCCCAATCCCATGGGAGAGAGAGCTAGCTTCCACAAATTTTGCACAAGATAAAGGGAGACATAACAACATTATATTTTCACAATCAAGACAATTCAAAAACTAAGATGAACACCAAATATTTGCAAGGAAAGGAGGAGAAACCATATTCTACCTCCAAAATGGGGAAGAGAAGAAGAGATATCCAAGGTGCCAAAAGTGTGGTCCAAACATTGGATGCACACAAACAAGAATCTTCACAACCTCCTTATTCCTCCAAATCATCAAACCCTCCTTATTTCTCCACCCATTCACCAAAATCCTTCTTGGGAGGATTTTCAAACCCATTGGGTTTCCTCTCTAAGAATGAGGAGCGGGTTCAAACCATATGAACCACATTCCCCACCTCAAACCATATGAGGGGAGTAAAAAAAGAACCTACATGGCTTGCCCATAAAGCTATGAGGTTTGAGAGGGAAAATCCCTCTCTCTTCCCCCATAAACTCTAAAATCCATCGTGCCATATGATGGATGGAGAAAAAAAAAATAACACAAGGCATACTCATTAAATAACACACACATTTTAAAAAAAACAAGACTAAGATCTAACATAATATAAAACATAAAATGAGCTCAAGGAGCCTACCTCCAAAATCTCTCCAACACTCTAGATTTTTCACTTCCTTATCCAAGCAAGCTCTAGCTCCAAAATCACCAAGCCCCCAAGCAAAAGCTCCAAAAAAAAAGTTCTCTTCTTCCCCCATGAGGGAGAATTTGAAGAGAAGCCAACAAATTTCCTCACCAATGAGGGGGTGACATGTGTCACCCCTCTCTTCCCTCCAAGTCAAAGATTCCCAAAATAAAAAGGAGAAAAGATAAACTAACTTTTAACACTCTTCTCCCAAATTGCCCAAAATGAAAAACAAAACAAACTTGTGCAACTTTTAACAAACACACATACCAATCCATCTTACATGGATGGTGACCAAAGAGAGGCAAAATGGGAGGGAAACTCCCTCTATGCCTTGAAATTAAGCCCCTACCTAATAGGTAGGGTCTAAGGGCTTATTTTCATGCTAAGTGAACTCCCAAAACTAAAAGGGGTCACTTAAAATGCCATAAATAGCCCAATTTCGGGTTTGGCACATTTGGGCACAAGTGTAGAGGATGTGGGGCCCACCCAAGGGTTCACATGTGACCCTAATCCTCTCTAATTAATACACAATTACCCAAATACCAAACTTAATGCAAGTGGGGACCATTTAGTCCCCAAACCAAGTTTACTTAACAAAAAAACTTCCTAAACAAGATTAATTTTATATGACATACTACATTACATATGAGGGTCACTCATGGTGCTCAAATAATACAACATACACTAAGGCCTCATACAGTTAACACAGTTAGGACTTAGCCCCGTGGGCTGCTTGTGCATAATTTTTGTAGCCACCTTGAAACCCATGTTCTCTTGTGACCTGTCACCTGCACACTCATTGCACACATTAAACACACATGTCCGATACAATTTAAATCAACTAATAAATAAGAGATCAATGAAATCTATGATATCCTAACATCATCATGGAATCATAAGTGTGAAAACATGCACAATTACACCCAATTTACCATGAGTTAGCCATAGAGATAAATATAAATGACATACATCCATAAAATCTAGACATGCGACTAAGCAAAGTATCCAACATATATCAATTAGGTCCAAACAACATTGTAAAAACTTAGTATCTGCAACATCAAATGAAAAGGTGTCAACATATTAATGAAGTCAAATTGGCGCTACGCGCCCAAATCTCCATACATGTCTAACAAGGTCAAATCTCATAACATAATGTAAAAACTATATAAAAATCCTCACAATCATGTGTCTATTAATAAAGAAATCAATAGGTAACTGAGGCTATAAAAATGTGGGCACTACATCCCCCTAAAATTAGACTTCCTCCTAGAAGTCACTGAAAGAGATAGATATATCTAGCCATTAATGGAGTAGCATCCTCCTGTAGTAGCTGTTGTCTCATCATATCTATCCCATTGCACTCTAATCTGGTGCAAGTATTTACCCCGAAGGGCCAACCTTCGGTGTTGCACTCTACGTACGGGCTCCACCTCCACCCCTCCATTCTCTGCTTGTAATGCCGACCAATCCAAATAATGAGAAACATCAGGTATATATCTACGTAGTACATAAACTTGAAAAACATCGTGGGCCTGTGCAAGGCATGGTGAAAAAGCTAGGCGATAGGCAACTGGACCGATAACCTCTAAAATATCAAAAGGCCCCACAAAACGAGGTGAAAGCTTATAACCCTTTCCATAACAGATTGGAATCTTATGTGGGTGAACTCTTAAGAAGACTTTGTCACCCATTATGAAGTGATGATCAGTACTCTTGGTGTCAGCATACGCCTTTTGGCATGCTCTAGCTTTGCTCAAGACTTTGTCTAATCGTAACAACTTGCTACTCTAAGTCCTAAAGATAAACGGGTCCTAGAATAATCCTGTCATCTAGTTTGTCCCAACTCAAAGGTGTCCTACAAGGTCGACCATACAAATCCTGGTAGGGAGCCATACTAATGGAATTGTGATAGTTATTGTTGTATGCAAACTCAACTAAATGAAGATAATCTTCCCACTTCTTCTGCTGGTCCATCACATACATCCTCAACATGTCCTCTACTACCTGATTAACCCTCTCTATCTGTCCATCTGTCTCTGGATGGTATGTTGAGATGAAATTAATCTGAGTACCTAGAGTGGTCTGAAAGGAAGTCCAAAAAACTGATGTGTAAATGGTATCCCTATCATTGATGATGGTCTTCAGAATCCCATGCAATCTAACAATGTCCTCCATAAATACTTTGGCGATGGCCTATGCATTATACGTGACCTTAGTTGGCGAGAAATGTGCAACCTTGGTCAACTTATCCAAAATGACCATAATGGCATCATGATAATAAGAAGGCATAGGGAGTCCTACTTTGAAATCCATGGAGATCACATCCCATTTCCAGATATCATGAGGATGTAATAGTCATTTGGGATGAGAATGTTTTGCCTTGATCCTGTGACACTCAAAGCAACATGCAACAAAATATGCTATGTCTCGTCGAAGAATAGGCCAATAATATAACTCCGTCAAATCAACATGCATTTTATTTACTCCTAAATGTGCTGCATATGGAGCTTGATGAGCCTCTCGTGAGGATGAAGATACGCAGATCACCTGACTTAGGCACATATATGCACCTATGGAATTGAAGTAGACCATCTGTCTAAAAAATGCACCCTGAATATCTACCCTTTAATGAACACTGTGACTCCAACATCTGTCTAGCACCTCATAAAACTTGTCCTCTAGAAGATGCTCAAGAATCCTGCCTCTCAAATTTGATTGTAGTGTCAATGAAGCAAGCACATGTTGTCGTCTGCTAAGTGCATCTGCAATGACATTTTCCTTTCCTTTGATATATTGCACCTCCATGTCATACTCACATAGGAACTCCATCTGACACGACTGACAAGCGTTGAGGTTCGGCTAGGAGAAGATATGCTGCAAAATATGGTGTTCTGTCCTCAAAGTAAAAGGTCTACCCAAAATAAAATGACGCCAATGAACAAGTGCATGAACGACTGCTGCAAGCTCTAAATCATGGGTAGGATAGTTAAGCTCGTAGTCCTTGAGCTTACGTGCCTCAAAGGTGATAACCCGATGCTCCTGCATAAGGAATGCTCCCAAACCCTCGAGTGATGCATCGATACTATTATGTTTGTGGAGCCTATTTGCATGTTAGAATGTGGTACACATTCTATGTGTTACACTTAGGTATTTTTTTACGGCGGTCTCGCTCGCCGGTGAGTGGGTTAGGGAGGTTGGGGCGAAGCCCCGAGAAAATTTTCATGGGTGGTTTATTAACCCATGGGAAATGGGTAACCGTTATGCTGCTGCTTTTTTTTGGGCCCATGGTTTTTTCGGTCTTTTGCCCATTGTTTTGATACTCACGGTTTTTTTCCCTTGGTTTTGATACCCATGGTTTTGTATCAAACTACTTAAGCAGTTGTCTATTTATATGGTCTTATGCATATGATAGATGTACAAGTAAATGTATTGCAGATGTGTTTTGAATTCGGTGTGAATTCTGTAGAGTTTGTTGAGTATAGCTCCAAATGGATCTGGGTATTTTATTGAGAGAGTGGAGGCTTGTAATAAAATCTTGGTGGACGAGCAAGTGAGGCTTGTCTCTCTCGTGTTGTGTTATTTATTCTGCACTTTTATTTGAGATCTGTAATATTTTCTGCATATTATTTTCTACTGTTGCGATTTTGTAAGGGATTATTCCACATATTTTATCTCTTATTTCCTAACAATTGGTATCAGAGTCTGGTTTGGTTTACTGAAGTGTTGAATCGCAGGGAAAGTTTTTAGCTTGAGTGGGAGCTATGGCGGATGAAGGAAGATCTAGGGTTGATAAATTCAATGGGTAGAATTTCAGTCTTTGGAAGATGCGACGACGAAGATTACCTTTATCAAAAGGATCTTTATACTCCACCGTCTCTGCGAGAAGGTGAAAAAACCCTCGAGTATGACAGATGCGGAATGAGATTTACTTGATAGGAAGGCACTTGGGACAATCCAGTGTGTCTTGCATCTTCGGTATTATTTAATTTTTCAAAAGAAAATACTACAAACGATCTAATGGATGCATTAGGAAGTTGTATGAAAAACACTCTACCTCTAACAAGATATTTTTAATGAAAAAGTTGTTTAATATGAAGATGTCTGAGAATAGTTCAGTAGCAGATCATTTAAATGATTTCAATACGGATTGTGAATATGCTAGCTTCGGTTACAATAGAATTTGATGAAGAAGTTAGGGCTTTATTAATTCTGTGCTCTTTAAAAAGGATGAAGAAGCCGAGAGTTGGAATAGCCTGGTAATGGCGGTAAGTAACTTGGTTCCAGCTAACTCGAAGTTGAAGTTTGAGGATGTTGTAGGGGTGATTCTAAGCGAGGAAATGTGAAGAAAAAGCTCCGGGAATCTTCTACTTCAGGGAATGCTTTGACAGTGGAAACTAGAGGGAGACAAAAGAATAGAGGAAACTGTGGAAAATCAAAAGATCGGGCAAGGTCAAAATCAAGAACAAGATTGTATCTTTGGAATTGTGGAAAGCTTTCATGCAAAGAATGACTTTTGGGAGCTTCGGGATAAGAAGACACAAAAGGAAGAAAACAAGGAGGCAAATGTGGCATCGGGTAATGTATGTCAGGATGCTTTGATTCTTTCTTTGCATAATATTACCGAATCTTGGGTTTTAGATTCAGGGGCTTCTTTTCATGCTACTCCACATAGGCATTATTTTGTTGATTATGTTCAAGGGGATTTTGGGCATGTTTTTCTTGGTGATGATGAGCCTTGCAGTATAGTTAGAAAAGGTTCTATTCAGGTTAAGATGCAGAATGAGAATACATGGCTATTGAAGGATGTCAGACATGTGCCTACATTAAAGAGAAATTTGATATCGGCGGGGCAATTGGGAAGTGATGGTTGTACTGTTATATTTACAGCTAACTCTTGGAAGGTTATTAAGGGTGCTCTTGTGGTGGCAAGAGGTAAGAAGGTTGGAACCTTGTATTTAACCACCGATAGTACTAATGATTGTAATCTTGTGGCTTCGATGTAGATATAACATTATAGCACTATAGGCTCGGTCATATGAGCCATAAGGGCATGGACATCATAAAGAATAATTTTCTGGATATACATAAACAGGTTTGAAGTTCTCGTGAGGACTGCATATATGGGAAACAGCAGTCGATAAGGGTTTCTCAAGGTTGGACCTACAAAGAAAGAGAGTAAGTTAGAGTTGGTGCATTCTGATGTGTGGGGGCCACTGTATCATCTCTTGGGGTTCAAGTTATTATGTTACTTTTATTGATGATGCAACAAGGAAAGTTTGGGTTTATTGTATTAGAAACAAATCGATGTGTTTGACACTTTTGTTAAATGGAAAGCCTTGGTAGAGAATGAAACAGGTTTTAAGCTAAAATGTCTCAGGTCAGATAATGGAGGGGAGTATTGCATCAATGAATTTAATGATTACTATTCGAAGAATGGAATCCACAAGAAAAAGATGGTTCTAGGAACTCCGCAGCAGAATGGGGTATCAGAAAGGATGAACAGAACAATAATGGAACGTGTTAGGAGCATGAGGTTACATGCAGGACTGCCTCTTTCTTTTTGGGCATAAGCGGTGAGCATAGCGGTGTACTTGATAAACAGAGGACCCTCAAGTGCCTTGGATGGAGGCATACCTGAGGAGGCTTGGTATGGTAAGAAAGTTGATTATTCATTTCTTAGAGTCTTTAGATGTGAGGTGTTTGTTCATATAGACAAGGATGATAGGACCAAGCTAGAGGCTAAATCAGAAAAATGTACTTTCATTGGTTATGGTGGTGATGACCTTGGCTATAAATGTTGGAGTATTAAGGACAAGAAAATCATTCGATCTAGGGATGTGGTCTTTAATGAGAAAGTCATGTATAAGTAGCGATTGCAGGGAAAATAGGGAAGAATCAAAGAAAGAATATGCGTGGTAGAGGATCTTCCGATGGGAAAGTGACACATGAATCAATTCAGGAACCCCCTCAACAGGAACTCCAAACTCCTATATTGAGGAGGTATTTTAGGGTAAGAAGAGAACCTGAACGTTTTCTCCTTCTCTTTATTATTTATTACTCACTGATAGTGGAGAGCCAGAGAGCTTTGATGAAGTAATGCAGGTAGATGCCAGGAAGAAGTGGGAGCAAGCCATGGATGAGGAGCATCAGGCTCTCATGGAGAACTAGACATGGGATTTGGTGAAGCTACCCAAAGGCAAAAGAGCATTACAAAACAAGTGGGTGTTTAGAGTCAAAGACGAAGAAGGAGGAAAGAAAAGATATAAGGCCCGGTTGGTGGTCAAGGGGTTTGCATAGAAACAAGGTATAGATTTTGATGAGATTTTTTCTCCTGTAGTAAAAATGACTTCTATTAGAACTATTCTAGGAATAGTTGCAGTAGAAGACTTGCACTTAGAACAACTTGATGTAAAGACTGCATTTCTCCATGGTGATTTGGAGGAGGAACTATATATGCAGCAACCAGAGGGCTATGAGGTCAAAGGTAAAGAGGAGATGGTTTGCAAACTGAAGAAAAGCTTGTATGGCCTGAAACAAGCTCCACGTCAATGGTATAAGAAGTTTGATAGCTTCATGATGGAGCAAGGTTATATCAGATGCCATTCTGACCATTGTGTGTATACAAAGAAATTTGAGGATGGAAGTTATATTATCTTGTGTTTGTATGTTGATGACATGCTGGTTGCAGGTAAAAACATGTAGGAAATAAAAGTACTCAAGAAGCAGCTAAGTGAATCCTTTGCTATGAAGGATTTGGGTGTAGCCAAACAAATCCTTGGTATGAGGATATCTCGAGATAGGAAGGAACAAAAGTTGACTTTATCTCAGGAAGAGTACATTAAGAAGGTCTTGGAGAGGTTTAATATGTAGGATGCTAAACCGTTTGGGACTCCTTTGGCAGGCCACTTCAAGTTATCAAAGGAGCGGTGTCCCAAGACAGTAGGAAAGAAATCGGATGTCAAAGGTACCTTACTCATCGCGGTTGGCGCTTTGATGTATGCTTTATGGTGTGCACTAGGCACGATATTGCCTATGCAAAGGTGGGAGTCGTGAGTAGATTTATGAGTGATCCAAGTAAAGAGCATTGACAAGCGATAAAGTGGATCCTTTGGTATTTGAGAGGGACCATGGGGACAACATTTGTGCTACAATGGATCGACACCACTTTACGTGGTTATGTAGATTCGACATGGTTGGAGATGTAGACAGGGAGGAGCACAACAGCTTTATATTTACACCGTAGGTGGGACAACAAAGTGAGCTGGATTTCATGACTACAGAAGCTGGTGGCTTTGTCAACCACGGAGGCTGAGTATGTTGCTACCACAGAGGCAAGCAAAGAGATGATTTGGCTACAACAATTACTTGAGGAGTTGGGGCATAAGCAGGAGGAATGTAAGCTATATAGTGATAGTCAGAGTGCTATACACCTAGCTAAGAACTCTGCTTTCCACTCCAGGATGAAGCATATACAGTTGAGATATCACTTCATCAGGACAACTTTGGAGGAAGATAAGTTGAAGTTGGAGAAGATTCATACCAGTCAGAATCCTGCAGACATGATGACCAAGGTGGTCACAAGGGATAAACTAAAGCTATGTTTAGCTTTGGTTGGCCTTCGTAGATGACAGTGAAGGGTTGAGAAGCTTGCTCAGTGGAAATTAGTCTCCAAGTGGGAGATTGTTATGTTTGTGGAGCCTATTTGCATGTTAGAATGTGGTACACCTTCTATGTGTTACACTCGGGTATTTTTACGGTGGTCCCACTCACCGGTGAGCGGGTCAGGGGGTTCGGGGTGAAGCCCCCGAAGCAAATTTTCATGGGTGGTTTATTAACCCATGGGTAATGGGTAACCGTTATGGGCTGTTTTTGGGCCCATGGTTTTTTCGGTCTTTTGCCCATTGTTTTGATACCCACGGTTTTTTGCCCTTGGTTTTGATACCCATGGTTTTGTATCAAACTGCTTAAGCAGTTGTCTATTTATATGGTCTTATGCATATGATAGATGTACAAGTAAATGTATTACAGATGTGTTTTGAATTTGGGTGTGAATTCTGTAGAGTTTGTTGAGCATAGCTCCAAATGGATCTGGGTATTGTATTGAGAGAGTGGAGGCTTGTAATAAAATCTGAGCAAGTGATTCTTGGTGGACGTAGCCCAAATTGGGTGAACCACGTTAAATCTTGTCTCTCTGTGTTGTGTTATTTATTCTGCACTTTTATTTGAGATTTGTAATATTTTATGCATATTAGTTTCTACTGTTGTGATTCTGTAAGGGATTATTCCGTATATTTTATCTCTTATTTCCTAACAGATACAAACAACAAAATCCTTTGTCGTGTCTAAAATTGCTAAGATGGGTGCCGTGGTTAACTTTTCCTTAAGCAACTGAAAGGCATTCTCACACTTCTCTAAGCAATCAAACTTCTTTCCTTTTCTCTGAAGGGAAGTAATAGGGTGAGAAATCATGGAAAAATCTTGTACAAACTTGTGGTAGTAACTTGTTAAACCCATAAAAATCCTCACCTCAGTGACTGATGTGGGTGCTGGTCAATCCATGATAGCATGTATCTTAGAGTGATCTACCGAGAAACCCTCTCATGATAAGATGTGTCCCAAGTACTGAATCTCTGTCTGAAAGAAGCTACATTTTTACAAGTTCCCAAACAACTTTTTCTCTCTCAAAACTTATAGTACTTGTCTCAAATGCTCCTCATGTTCCTCCTCGGAACGAGAATATATCAATATGTCATCTAGGAACACTAAGACAAAATGATCCAGAAAGGTCTTGAATACTCCATTCATGAGACTCATGAAGACAGCCGGGGCATTAGTCAAACTAAATGGGACAACGGTGAACTCATAATGCCCATAACGTGTGCGGAAGGTTGTCTTATGAATGTTTGCATCGGAAATATACAACTGATGATACATTGACTTGAGATCGATTTTGGAGAACACTCTCGCTCCCGTATCTGATCAAACAAGTCATCAATCCTAGGGAGTGGGTAACAATTCTTTATTGTGACTTTGTTGAGCTTCCTAAAGTCTACACAAATTCTAAGAGAATTGTCCTTCACAAATATGACTGGCACTCCCCAAGGAGATACACTAGGACAAATGAGACCCTTCTTCAACAACTCCTCTAACTGAATCTTGAGCTCATGGAGCTCTGGAGTAGTCATCCGATAGGGTGCCCTAGAAACTGGTGCAGATCTTGGCACTAAATCAATGGTGAAATCCACCTCTCTGTGGGGTGGTAACCCTAGAAGCTCTCCTGGAAACACATATGCATACTCCCTCAAAACTGGATGATCATCTAAGAGTGAATTCTTTGGAGTGCTCTCTGATCGATCACTGATGGTGATAGAAAACAATTGACAACCTTTACGCATTCTTCGCTTGAGTTGCTTAGCTGAGATCATGCGTAAAGAGATAGGCCTCTGCATCCCTGATATCACAACTGCACTCCCAAGATCATCCTGACATTCAATGACCTTATTCCTGTAATCTACCTTAGCTCAATGAGCCTCAAGCCAATCCATACCTAAAACAACCTAATATGAACCTAGAGGAATAACTCGGAGGTCACGTATAGTAGAGAAGACTCCTAAATCAAGTACACAACTCTCCACATATGAGTCCATGACTAGTTTGGCCCCGGAGGAAAACTTAACTTGCCAACTATCTGGTTGCCTAGTCACCACTAGCCCACACTAGTCCACTACAAAAGGAGATATAAAAGAATCTGAAGCACCTGAATCAAAGAGTACTAAGATAGAAATACCCCTGATAGTACATGTCATCTTAATAACTATAGTCGATGCTTGGCCTGGCGATTATGTCAACATTGCATATACATGATGGCCTCGTCCCACATCACCCACCGTTTGCTCGAATCTAGGATCTCTCTACATATCCATGGTAGTAGGTTTGTGCGGACACATACGCACATAGTGATCAGGAGACCCACAAATAAAACATCCTCCTATACCCCTATGAGATGGGGTCCCTCATGTACTCTGGTGAACTGATCTTGCCGGCCCAACCCTAGCAGACTATTGTATGTGAGATGAATGTACTTGATGAGTACTTTTTCTCCTATCTCTGGCTCAACCAAAACATCCTCTAGTACCAACTCTCTGTAAGCTCTGAGTCTATCTAGCCCTCTACTACCGATGGGCCTAATGCGTATGCCTTACGTGGATGTGGTGGAGACCTTGATACTACTGGTGGAGGCTAGAATCCTCCTCTAGGGGGTGGTGTCACCACTGTGACCTCTGACTCTGGAAGGCCTGTATCCTATCCTAAAACTTTCTCTTGTTCTTGTCTCGGTGCTCCTGTGCCCTGGTCCTGTTCTCCTCAGCTAAGTAGGCCTTCTCAATGACCTTCTCAAGCGTGGGAGGAGATAAAATCCTAACTGCTCTCCAGCTATGTCTGCATTTAGGCCCCGAATAAACCTGTTAACATGTAATTTTTCATCTTGCAGGTAGTCCACATACTGTAAGATCCGGGAACCTAATATCATAATATGCCACCGTGTGCAGAGCCCTATCGTAAGTCATGAAACTCATCAATCCTCTTCTACATGAAATGCTCTGACATATAACGAGCCCTAAAACACTCCTCAAACAACTCCCAGGTCATTGTATCTCGAGTCAAATGGAGCTTCTGCTCCTCATTCCTCCACCAAACACTTACTGCGTCCCGGAGGAGGTGTATGACAAACCTGACTTTGACATTGCTCTCATAAGAGTGCAAGCCAAAGCAGCTATACAAGGCTAAGGAGCCATGACTTAGCCCCAAATCCATCTGTAGAGTTGGTGTAAGTAGGTGGTTGCAAGAAAATAAGATCCCTAATCACACTACTCGTATCACGATCCTAACGATGTAGTCCAACAGGTGAATGGGTTTGCCTATCCCAAAAGGGTCCCTCAAGACTGTGTGAATGGCTTCGACGGTATGAGGCCACCCTCTTACAAAGGTGAATGAAAGGGATATGCAACCTCTCCCGCCTTAGGGGTAACGTGCTCCAGTGCCTTCGAGTGTTTGTCCTCACCTATTGGATCCTCGTCTCCTAACTGGATATCCTCCTCTCTTGCCTCATGTGGTGGTGGAAGATGATGGTGCACAACACCGATCAACTGCTGAAGAGCCTCTAAGATTTGAGGTCCTAACTCGGTGCCTATGGTTCGGGCGTAGGCGAACTACATCCCAAACCCCTAACCGATTGTCGTCTCATGGGTGTCATCGTGTGCACGAGGTAAGAATTTTTTTATAAAAATTATAATGAATGCGGAAATGGTTTTAATTGTTTTAGTTTTAATGTTATTAAAGTATTAATTAAATATTTAAATGTTTTACCCAGAGTGTTCACTTGTGCGAACCTTGCTCTTATACCAAATGTAATGCCCCGCCTCGGGACACCGAAACCACACCAAAAATACATCTAGAAAATTTGGGTAAATGTTTTTAAGTGATTAAATAATACTAATCCATTTCTTAACCTTTTCCCGTTAATAATAAATGTATACCAATTTAATTTACCGAAAATAAATAACCTCTAGTCCCATATCAACTTAAAATATTTATTTCTATAAGTTATACTAGAGTCACCACTTGTAATATACATCCCTTTAAAATTTACTAGTTATTCCCCCCCCCTCCCGCCTCCTTTTTAATTTAATTACAACACACACACCTTTCAAATTATTCTCCCATTCCCATAAAATGATTGACTTAAAAGTATGTAGGGTTACATATGGACCATAGGATCAGTTTAATCTTGGCCATAGATTTCAATCTTAACCTAAAGTTGCCCTAAACATCACTATGTTTTTCTTTCCCTCTTTATTCCTTTTTCAATTTGTTTTGTGTTGTCATTTGAATGTGCAAGTTGTGGAGGAGCTAAGGGAGAGATGGATTCATGAAATTTCTCTTTTGATGAGAAGGATCTTAATATCATTGTATTATTATTATCTCTTTTGCATGCCTACCCACTGAGATCCTCTCAGATTGGGCATTTCTTTCAAACCCTCATGGTTATTTTATTTATTTAGTTTTTAGTATAGAGGCATATCTTCCTTATATATATTCTTAACAAATGTATTATTAAAACCGAACTAAAACCAAATATCTCGATACCCATAATAGCCAAACCGTAGATTTACCAGAGCCGGGGTTTGAGAAACATGTAGGCGGCAGTGATTTGGAGAGAGGGTTGGCCACGGTTATGGAGGATGGGGAAATGGTTTGGAAGGATAAGGTGGAGGGGGTGCGTAGGAGAAGGGGAAATGACTGCATAGAGGAGGAGGGGGTGTGGTGCCGTGAAGGACGGTGGTAGGTGAGGTTTTGCATGTGAGGGGACCGTGGTAGCGTGGAGGCGGTGGGAGGTGTTTTTTTCATGTAGGTTGGGGAGGGTTCAACCTCTCCACATTTCCTTTCCTTTGAATAAAACTTGTAAATTTTCACCGCAATGTTCATTTCAAATTTATTTATTTTTATTATATTTAATACTTATATATATATATATATTAAAATATAAATTCTATTAAGTATATTTAATATTCTTATATTATATATTATATCGAATAATTCACAAGTTGTAAAATGCTAAAATATGATTTGTAAACATGTATGCTTTTCTAGTTGTAAATAAATGATTTTAATGGCAATTATACACATATACATATCAGGTTAAATTAAGTGTAAATCAACATCACAATAGGATCTTCTTTAAATCTAAGAAACATTTATGATAAGTTGATTTTAATCACAACAAATCTCAACTATGTATCATCCAAAATGGACCTCTACTATATAAACTTTTCCATTGGAGAATAATACTCAATATATATATTTATTTTAATGCAAGCACCCATTAAGTTTTCACATGAAAAAGAGAGTGTAAACTAATTTCATCTCTTTGTATAATGCCACCAAACTTTGCAAGAAAGATACCTATTACAAGGCTAACATTACTTCCAATAAATCAACTTTTCTTCTCAAATAAAGGTTACAACAAGGTCTTATTAAAGGAAACGCCTATTACAATATTTCATTTCCAAGAAGCTTAAACTTAATATGCAATATATTTCTAAAATACATAACTACTCGAGACATCCCATTATAAGGTTCTTTGCAAGGTTGAAGAAAGATTGCTCAAGTAAACATGACCCAAGTTTACAAGTAATACCAAATAAAAATGGGGATTTGGAAAGACAAGAAAAGCTTCCACATAGCCATATCCATAAAGTTACAATGAGAGTGATGTCCACAAAAAGATGAAGAAGAAAATGAGAAGCCAAGATGACAAGAGTCTCCAACTATCTTCCACTTGAGCTCCAACTTCGAATGCTTTCAAAGAACCAACACAAGGAGAAAAAAATTGTTTAACCACCCAACCTTTAGGCATCATTACATGTCTTTCCAAGGTTGGAAGACATGCTAGCCTCCCCCAAGCCCATGGGAGAGAGAGCTAGCTTCCACAAATTTTGCACAAGATAAAGGGAGACATAACAACATTATATTTTCACAATCAAGACAATCCAAACACTAAGATGAACACCAAATTTTTGCAAAGAAGGAAAGGAGGAGAAACCATATTCTACCTCCAAAATGGGGAAGAGAAGAAGAGATATCCAAGGTGCCAAAAGTGTGGTCCAAACATTGGATGCACACAAACAAGAATCTTCACAACCTCCTTATTCCTCCAAATCATCAAACCCTCCTTATTTCTCCACCCATTCACCAAAATCCTTCTTGGGAGGATTTTCAAACCCATTGGGTTTCTTCTCTAATAATGAGGAAGGGGTTTAAACCATATGAACCACCTTCCCCACCTCAAACCATATGAGGGGAGTAAAAAAAAAAACCTACATGGCTTTCCCATCAAGCCATGAGGTTTGAGAGGGAAAATCCCTCTCTTCCCCCATAAACTCCAAAATCCATCATGTCATATGATGGATGGAGAAAAAAAAAACAACACAAAGCATACTCAACAAATAACAACACACAAGAAACAACACACACATTTTAAACAAAACAAGACTAAGATCTAACATAATATAAAACATAAAATGAGCTCAAGGAGCCTACCTCCAAAATCTCTCCAACACTCTAGCTTTTCCACTTCCTTATCCAAGCAAGCTCTAGCTCCAAAATAACCAAGCCCCAAGCAAAAGCTCCAAAAAAATTTCTCTTCTTCCCCCATGAGGGATAATTTTAAGAGAAGCCAACAAATTTCCTCACCAATGAGGGGGTGACATGTGTCACCCCTCTCTTCCCTCTAAGTCAAAGATTCCCAAAATAAAAAGAAGAAAAGATAAACTAACTTTTAACACTCTTCTCCCAAATTGCCCAAAATGAAAAACAAAACAAACTTGTGCAACTTTTAACAAACACACATACCAATCCATCTTACATGGATGGTGACCAAAGAGAGGCAAAATGGGAGGGAAACTCCTTTATGCCTTGAAATTAATCCCCCTACCTAATAGGTATGGTCCAAGGGCTTATTTTCATGCTAAGTGAACTCCCAAAACTAAAAGGGGTCACTTAAAATGCCATAAATAGCTGAATTTCGGGTTTGACACATTTGGGCACAAGTGTGGAGGGTGTGGGGCCCACCCAAGGGTTCACATGTGACCCTAATCCTCTCTAGTTAAAACAAAATTACCCAAATACCAAACTTAATGCAAGTGGGGACCATGTAGTCCCCAAACCAAGTTTACTTAACAAAAAAATTCCTAAAATAGATTAATTTTATATGACATACTACATTACATATGAGGGTCACTCATGGTGCTCAAATAATACAACATACATTAAGGCCTCATACAGTTATCACGGTTAAGACTTAACCCCGTGGGTTGCTTGTGTGCAATTTTGTAGCCGCCTTGAAACCCACATTCTCTTGTGACCTATCACCTGCACACTCATTGCACACATTAAACACACATGTCCGATATAATGTAAATCAACTGCTAAATAAGTGATCAATGAAATCTATGATATCCTAACATCATCATGGAATCGTAAGTGTGAAAACATGCTCAATTACACCCAATTTACCATGAGTTAGCCATAGAGATAAATATAAATGACATACATCCATAAAATCTAGACATGTGACTAAGCAAAGTATCCAACATATATCAATTAGGTCCAAACAACATCGTAATAAGTTAGTATCCGCAACATCAAATGAAAAGGTGTCAACATACTAATCAAGTCAAATTGGTGCTACGTGCCCAAATCTCCATACATGTCCAAGAAGGTCAAATCTCATAACATAATGTCCAAACTATATCAAAATCCCTATCAAATCATGTCTATGAATAAAGAAATCAACAGGTAACTGAGGCTATAAAAATGTGGGCACTACAATCACTCCCTACCACTTCAATCTCCATTGGAAACAATCATAATCTCAAAATCTAAAAAAGATCATTGCAATATTTATCCAAGTGCTCAACAGTTTTCATCTCTGTTTACACCATATGGGTTGATACAACGATCCATTGTTCGCCACACTATGAGTTCTTACATTCTACACGCACCTTTGTAATTTGGATTTTCCAAAATTCTCTCGGGTATGTTTTGCTACTTCCTTTACACTACTTGAACTTAATTCAAATAGAATAAAGGGGTAGAATGTAGACACAAAATCACACACATATTACTATTTTACTCAACTTTGCCAAGTATGTTGTTATATGCATGGAACTTGAGTAAGAGAAGTATTCACCGGTGACACATTCCCTAGTCCATTCACTGTTTGAATTGATTTCTATTGTCTCTTTCTCTCACATCTCTCACTTCTATACCCAGTTACGGTATGATTTAACAAATAAAGAGATTTGTAAAACCATAATTTCATAGTCACAATGCAATGATAATATAATAAAATACATATATGACTTAAGTAATAAGCTAGATAAATATAAATGACATACATCCATAAAATCTAGACATGAGACTAAGGAAAGTATCCAACATATATCAATTAGGTCCAAAAACATCGTAATAAGTTAGTGTCCTAACATCAAATGAAAAGGTGTCAACATACTAATCAAGTCAAATTGGTGCCACATGCCCAAATCTCCATACATGTCCAAGATGGTCAAATCTCATAACATAATGTCCAAACTATATCAAAATCCCGGTCAAATCATGTTTATGAATAAAGAAATCAACAAATGCTGAGGCTATAAAAATGTGGGCACTACAATCACTCCCTACCACTTCATCTCCATTGGAAACAATCAATCATAATCTCAAAAATCTAAAAATCATTACAATATTTATCCAAGTGCTCAATAGTTTTTCATCTCTGTTTACACCATATAGGTCGATACATCGATCCATTGTTTGCCACTCTATGAGTTCTTACATTCTACACGCACCTTTGTAATTTGGATTTTCGAATTCTCTCGGTATGTTTTCTTTACTTCCTTTACACTACTTGAACTTAATTCAAATAGCATAAGGGGGCGGAATGTAGACACAAAATCACACACACATTAGTATTTTACTCTACCGCCAAGTAAAGGTGTGTATGTTGTTATATGCATGGAACTTGAGTAAGAGAAGTATTCACTAGTGACACAGTCCTAGTCCATTCACTTGTTTGAATTGATTTCTATTATCTCTTTCTCTCACATCTCTCACTTCTATACCCATTTCTGGTATGATTTAACAAATAAAGAGATTTGTAAAACCATAATTTTTATAGTCACAATGCAATGATAATATAATAAAATACATATATGACTTAAGTAATAAGCTAGATAAATATAAATGACATACATCCATAAAATCTAGACATGAGACTAAGGAAAGTATCCAACATATATCAATTAGGTCCAAAAACATCGTAACAAGAGTTAGTGTCCGCAACATCAAATGAAAAGGTGTCAACATACTAATCAAGTCAAATTGGTGCCACATGCCCAAATCTCCATACATGTCCAAGATGGTCAAATCTCATAACATAATGTCCAAACTATATCAAAATCCCGGTCAAATCATGTCTATGAATAAAGAAATCAACAAGTAATTGAGGCTATAAAAATGTGGGCACTACAATCACTCCCTACCACTTCATCTCCATTGGAAACAATCATAATCTCAAAAATCTAAAAATCATTACAATATTTATCCAAGTGCTCAATAGTTTTTCATCTCTGTTTACACCACATGGGTCGATACACCGATCCATTGTCGCCACGCTATGAGTTCTTACATTCTACACACACCTTTGTAATTTGGATTTTCTAGAATTCTCTCTCGGTATGTTTCTTTACTTCCTTTACACTACTTGAACTTAATTCAAATAGCATAAGGGGGTGGAATGTAGACAAAATCACACACATATTACTATTTTACTCTACACTAAGTATGTTGTTATATGCATGGAACTTGAGTAAGAGAAGTATTCATTGGTGACACAGTCCCTAGTCCATTCACTTGTTTGAATTGATTTCTATTGCCTCTTTCTCTCACATCTCTCACTTCTATACCCATTACCGGTATGATTTAAGAAATAAAGAGATTTGTAAAACCATAATTTCATAGTCCCAATGCAATGATAATATAATAAAATACATATATGACTTAAGTGATAAGCTAGATAAATATAAATGACATACATCCATAAAATCTAGACATGCGACTAAGCAAAGTATCCATCACATATCAATTAGGTCCAAAAACATCGTAATAAGTTAGTATCCGCAACATAAAATGAAAAGGTGTCAACATACTAATACATTCAAATTGGTGCTACATGTCCAAATCTCCATACATGTCCAAGATGGTCAAATCTCATAACATAATGTCCAAACTATATCAAAATCCCGGTCAAATCATGTCTATGAATAAAGAAATCAACAGTAATAATCGAGGCTATAAAATGTGGGCACTACAATCACTCCCTACCACTTCAATCTCCATTGGAAACAATCATAATCTCAAAATCTAAAAATAATTGCAATATTTATCCAAGTGCTCAACAATTTTTCATCTCTGTTTACCATATGGGTCGATACACTGATCCATTGTTCGCCACGCTATGTGTTCTTACATTCTACACGCACCTTTGTAATTTGGATTTTCCAGAATTCTCTCAGGTATGTTTTGCTACTTCCTTTACACTACTTGAACTTAATTCAAATAGCATAAGGGGCGGAATGTAGACAAAAATCACACACATATTACTATTTTACTCTACCACCAAGTATGTTGTTATATGCATGGAACTTGAGTAAAAGAAGTATTCACCGGTGACACACAGTCCCTAGTCCATTCACTTGTTTGAATTGATTTCTATTGTCTCTTTCTCTCACATCTCTCACTTCTATACCTAGTTAAATATGATTTAACAAATAAAGAGATTTGTAAAACCATAATTTCATAGTCACAATGCAATGATAATATAATAAAATACATATATGACTTAAGTGATAAGCTAGATAAATATAAATGACATACATCCATAAAATCTAGACATGCGACTAAGCAAAGTATCCAACATATATCAATTAGGTCCAAACAACATCTTAATAAGTTAGTATCCGCAACATCAAATGAAAAGGTGTCAACATACTAATCAAGTCAAATTGGTGCTACGTGCCCAAATCTCCATACATGTCCAAGATGGTCAAATCTCATAACATAATGTCCAAACTATATCAAAATCCCGGTCAAATCATGTCTATGAATAAAGAAATCAACAGGTAATCGAGGCTATAAAAATGTGGGCACTACAATCACTCCCTACCACTTCAATGATCTCATTAGAAACAATCATAATCTCAAAAATCTAAAAATCATTGCAATATTTATCCAAGTGCTCAATAGTTTTCATCTCTGTTTAAACCATATGGGTCGATACACCGATCCATTGTTCGCCACACTATGAGTTCTTACATTCTACACGCACCTTTGTAATTTGGATTTTCCAAAATTCTCTCGGGTATGTTTTTCTACTTCCTTTACACTACTTGAACTTAATTCAAATAGCATAAAGGGGCGAATGTAGACACAAAATCACACACATATTACTATTTTACTCAATGCCAAGTATGTTGTTATATGCATGGAACTTGAGTAAGAGAAGTATTCACGGTGACACATTCCCTAGTCCATTCACTTGTTTGAATTGATTTCTATTGTCTCTTTCTCTCACATGTCTCACTTCTATACCTAGTTCTGTATGATTTAACAAATAAAGAGATTTGTAAAACCATAATTTCATAGTGACAATGCAATGATAATATAATAAAAAAATACAGATATGACTTAAGTAATAAGCTAGATAAATATAAATGACATACATCCATAAAATCTAGACATGCGACTAAGCAAAGTATTAAAAACATATATCAATTAGGACCAAAAAACATCGTAATAAGTTAGTATCCGCAACATCAAATGAAAATGTGTAAACATACTAATCAATTCAAATTGGTGCTACATGCCCAAATCTCCATACATGTCCAAGATGGTCAAATCTCATAACATAATGTCCAAACTATATCAAAATCCCGGTCAAATCATGTCTATGAATAAAGAAGTCAACAGATAACTGAGGCTATAAAAATGTGGGCACTACAATCACTCCCTACCACTTCATCTCCATTGGAAACAATCATAATCTCAAAATCTAAAAATAATTGCAATATTTATCCAAGTGCTCAACAATTTTTCATCTCTGTTTACACCATATGGGTCGATACATTGATCCATTGTTACCACGCTATGAGTTCTTACATTCTACACACACCTTTGTAATTTGGATTTTCCAGAATTCTCTCGTATGTTTTGCTACTTCCTTTACACTACTTGAACTCAATTCAAATAGCATAAGGGGGCAGAATGTAGACACAAAATCACACACATATTACTATTTTACTCAACTGCCAAATATGTTGTTATATGCATGGAACTTGAGTAAGAGAAGTATTCACTGGTGACACATTCCCTAGTCCATTCACTTGTTTGAATTGATTTCTATTGTCTCTTTCTCTCACATCTCTCACTTCTATACCCGGTTCTTGTATGATTTAACAAATAAAGAGATTTGTAAAACCATAATTTCATAGTCACAATGCAATGATAATATAATAAAATACATATATGACTTAAGCGATAAGCTAGATAAATATAAATGACGTACATCCATAAAATCTAGACATGCGACTAAGCAAAGTATCCAACATATATCAATTAGGTCCAAAAAACATCGTAATAAGTTAGTAGCCGCAACATCAAATGAAAAGGTGTCAACATACTAATCAAGTCAAATTGGTGCTACGTGCCCAAATCTCCATACATGTCCAAGATGGTCAAATCTCATAACATAATGTCCAAACTATATCAAAATCCCTGTCAAATCATGTCTATGAATAAAGAAATCAACGTGTAACGAGGCTATAAAAATGTGGGCACTACAATCACTCCCTACCACTTCAATCTCCATTGAAACAATCATAATCTCAAAAATCTAAAAATCATTGCAATATTTATCCAAGTGCTCAACAGTTTTCATCTCTGTTTACACCATATGGGTTGATACACTTTGATCCATTGTTCGCCACGCTATGAGTTCTTACATTCTACACGCACCTTTGTAATTTGGATTTTCCAGAATTCTCTCGGGTATGTTTTCTTTACTTCCTTTACACTACTTGAACTTAATTCAAATAGCATAAGGGGGCAGAATGTAGACAAAAATCACACACATATTACTATTTTACTCTACCGCCAAGTATGTTGTTATATGCATGGAACTTGAGTAAGAGAAGTATTCACTTGGTGACACAAATCCTAGTCCATTCACTTGTTTGAATTGATTTCTATTGTCTCTTTCTCTCACATCTCTCACTTCTATACCCAGTTCTTGTATGATTTAACAAATAAAGAGATTTGTAAAACCATAATTTCATAGTGACAATGCAATGATAATATAATAAAATACAGATATGACTTAAGTAATAAGCTAGATAAATATAAATGACATACATCCATAAAATCTAGACATGCGACTAAGCAAAGTATCCAACATATATCAATTAGGTCCAAACAACATCGTAATAAGTTAGTATCCGCAACATCAAATGAAAAGGTTTCAACATACTAATCAATTCAAATTGGTGCTACATGCCCAAATCTCCATACATGTCCAAGAAGGTCAAATCTCATAACATAATGTCCAAACTATATCAAAATCCCGGTCAAATCATGTCTATGAATAAAGAAATCAACAGGTAACCGAGGCTATAAAAATGTGGGCACTACAATCACTCCCTACCACTTCAATCTCCATTGGAAACAATCATAATCTCAAAAATCTAAAAATCATTGCAATATTTATCCAAGTGCTCAACAGTTTTTCATCTCTGTTTACACCATATGGGTCGAGACACTTGATCCATTGTTCGCCACGCTATGAGTTCTTACATTCTACACGCACCTTTGTAATTTGGATTTTCAGAACTTCTCTCAGGTATGTTTTGCTACTTCCTTTACACTACTTGAACTTAATTCAAATAGCATAAGGGGGTGGAATGTAGACACAAAATCACACACATATTACTATTTTACTCTACCGCCAAGTATGTTGTTATATGCATGGAACTTGAGTAAGAGAAGTATTCACTGGTGACACAGTCCCTAGTCCATTCACTTGTTTGAATTGATTTCTATTGTCTCTTTCTCTCACATCTCTCACTTCTATACCTAGTTCTAGTATGATTTAACAAATAAAGAGATTTGTAAAACCATAATTTCATAGTCACAATGCAATGATAATATAATAAAATACATATATGACTTAAGTAATAAGCTAGATAAAATTAAAAATCTAAGTGTAAGAGAAGGGAATGAATGTTTATCTAATTTTGAAATTTATCCTGAGATGTGTTGTATTGAGGAAATGATAAATAGGAGGAGGTATGTGTCGTAAACAAACCCAAAAATTGTATGATAGTTGGATCTTCTTGGAATGGGGTGCCTAGATCATGTCGGGGTGATTGGGTGTTGTAGATTGTGAAAATGGCCGAGAAAATGATTTCTTTTGTGTCTCTTCTATGACACTACCATTTGTTGATCATTTGTGTGTCGCACTATGCCCTTAGAATATTCTTGTAACCTGCAAAGAGAAAGAGAACCTGCAAAACCCCAAAACAAATCAAATCCTAAAAAGAAAAAGATGTAAATGAGGATTTAGAATGACCTTGGAGGTCACCCGATTGAATAAAGTTATGATCTGATCATTGCACTGAATTTTAGACTCCATGTAGTTCTGTGTCTGTGCAGAATCATGCCCTAGGTGGATCTTGTGCAAGATATAAGGAGTAGCAAGCAAGAACTAGATGTAGAAATGTAAATAGATGTGTGCATGGAAAAATTAACTTCCCCTTCTATGAAGTGTATGCAGAAAAATGCATTCCCTTTTCCCTTGAATGATAAATAGATAGATGTTTTGATGCTCTTGAAATGCCTTTCGATGCAACTTTAAGTGGTGGTAATGGATGATTATAGCTTGGTTCTTTATTATGATCACATAAGATTGTATTTATATGATTACCTTCATTTAATTTCATAATAAACCACTAAAAGGTTGACCCATAAGAAAAATATATTCCCAACGGCTAGAAGAGGTCCAAAAGAGGCGAGAAAGGTACAAAGAGGTTGAGGGCACCTAGAGGGGACAAGGGTGCTAGCATCTTGGCAGGAATTGGTGTCAAGACTCGGAAAATATGAAGTATCGAAAGTCAGACTAGGCAATAGGGTGTGTAAGGTCAAGAAGGAAACCAGAAAGAGAGCAAAGAGGCCAAAGACAGTGGTTAATTAGTAATTTTATCACTTAGGAATCATATGAATGCAAGTATGTGATTAGGACCTAGAAATGTACCCAAGTGTGTGATTTTGTGTCTACATTTGTCCCCACTTTATGTTGTTGAAATAATGATCGATAACATAAAGTAGATCAGAGATGCGTACCTGATAACCATGTAGATATATGGAAAAAGTGTGCTGAGGAGACAAGAAAAAGCGTGGAGTGACAAAAATGAAGTGTAGAATCTAGAGAAGAGGAAGTGACCCTAGGGATGAAAGCATATGTGTATATATCAATTTGTACCTATTTTCATTTTCGCTTGATGTGTTCGATGATGTGAATTTTGCTTCTCATAAGGAAAAACCTACAAAAGAGAAGAGAAAAAGTAGTCAAATATGTGTATATGAAAAATTCGATCCAAATATGTAAAAAGTGTGTAAAAGTATGTAAAAATGTGAAAAGGAACATGTGCCCCTGATCCGTGATGAGTGGAAAGGATAGAAAGGATCTTGAAAATGATGTAGAAGAATGAGATTTTTAGGTGATATCACACCATGACAAAAAGTGTAGGGATAAATGTCTATTGTTATTCTCCATCCTTTGACTACTTCCCAAAATTTATACACCACTGCAGATGGTGTGATCCTTCTTTGTTGAAATTCGATCCAATGCAAATATAAAAAAAAAAAGATAACATGCATGTTGATTGCTGGAGGACTGTGCCTATTATGTGTAAACCACTAAAAACTATGTTGATATGAGAAAAACTCTGTAACATCTCCCTAGTCATATGCACCCGGGAGGGTCAAGGGCATCCAAGCGCTAGTGTTTGGAGGTGGGCGTTGGTGTCTGTGTTGAGGACCCAAGTCAGATTCTAAACCCTTACTAAGATTGTATAATGTGATTTGTCTATATTGTGTAGGTATGAACTGTGATTGTGTACTACTGAATGGGGTGACTGATTCACCCAATGTATGCCCCCTTGTTTGGGGTGCATACGACGTCACTAGGAGAATGTGACCCAAATGAGAGGACCAAACGTTGATCTAAAACTGATTCCCATAGGGGAGGGAATGTGCTTGGTAAAAACCAAGGCACACATAAACAATGTGGCTGAAAATATGTGTTAGTGTAAAAAATGACAAATACCCATAAAAAAGAAAAAGTGTAATCTAGGAAACAATAAGACAATGCAGACTACAAAAGTGGATTTCAAACATGGGACATCACTCACAATGTTGCAAGAGAATCAGGGAAAAAGTGGCCAAAAGCATACAATGTGCACACAAGACAAAGGGAATAGCCCGCAAATAATGGCATACAATGGTAAATAGTGACAAACAAAGAGTAACAGACAACCATGGTAGCAAATAGTTCCTACAAAATAAATATTGCACATGAAACACCTATTAGCATGTTAGAAAGATAAAAAGTATGTCAATGCGTGTATGATCTGATACAAAGTAGTGTACTAGAAATAATAAAAAGTAGTATATAACGAAACAATAACACGTATGATGTGTACGAAAATAGATGCCCCCAGGAGCCATTATGGGATTGGTAAGAGTTAAAGTTCCAAACAACCATGTTGCATGTAACGATCTATGTAAAGTATGCATTCACAACTAGAAGACAAGTGAAATTTCATGTGTATAAAGAAATGGCATACGATATATATGTCTAACATAGTAAGTAAAGTGTAACATGCAAACATAAGTAAACAAGAACAATGTATAGCCAAGATATGCAATATGTTGTGAGTATGAATGGAATGAAATGTAGTGTGAGTGTGATAGGAGAAGTATTCTCCCCAAGTGAATGTGTACGGATGTGTATGAGATGAGATTCATTTATAAAATACCACTCACTAGTCAAGAATAAACCATAGAACAAGAGTGCGTCATCAAGAAATGGTTTGAATTGTGTGCTAGAAAGATATGATCGATAAAGTGTAGAGCATAGAGAGTGATTGAGTGTGATGAGGTTTATTTCAGATTTATAATATCAACACTTGAGTATGAACCGTAGAACTAGAGTGCGTCATCGGGTAGTGATTTGTGTGACAATGTGATGCTAGAAAGATGTTTCGTGAATGCGTCGAGTGTAAAATGTGTCCTGTATATGATGTGAGGTTCATAAATTTACTATGCCCTCAACATTCAAGTGTGAACCATAGCAAAAGAGTGTGTCATTGGGATATGATGATACCAGTGTATCAAGATGTGCATGATGTGCACAAAATAATAAATGTGAAGCATGAAGTGAAATAATAGAAATGTGAGACACATGAAAATTTTAAAAGGGGGAGAATAGGGATGATACCCCCCAAGTTTATGCCAATGAATATGATATCCGACAAAAGTGAAGTGTAAGGGTCTCCTACCCGGTGCTTACAGAGATAAAGGTGTGTGACTATGCTATGAGATTGGTGATGTATGAGATAGATGATGTATCGATGAATGAGACCTATGTGAAAGAGAACGCGGAGGCGATGAACACCTATGTGAAAGAAATCGAGGAGGTGATGTATACCTATGTGAAGTAGCTTCCCAAGTGGTGGACCTAGACCGATCACGCATGGACTAATAGACCGATGAGATAGAGCCAGAATAGGTCAATTATTGTGCGAATAGGTGAGCTAGGAGAAGAGTGTGGTTTATATTTGGGAGGTCGCGAGGACATAGATTCTCTAACAAGTGTAATGAAAACCTCAAGAGGAGGTTATGGCCACGGTGTGTATGGGGAACACCGTTGATAGTAATTACTTTCTTGTTGTGAATGAACTTTAGACACAAGTGATTCATGGAAATGATAGCTTGACTAATATGGAGCTAAGGAATACCTAAGAGTGTATCACACCCTTTTATTGAAGGCGCCACAAGAAATGGCACAAGCATAATAAAAGGACCAACTATTATTGGACTCTTGACATAACCATATGATTTAAGAACCGGATATGAAATATGTGATAGTGGATAGTCGATAGCAACAAGAAGTGTGATAGAGCATACACACATATGAATTGATGGATAAATCATTATATAATTGATAAAGTGAGGTCGATAGAAGCTTTGATATGTAATGTGTCGAGAGGATAATGTATTGTGATAGTATCGTAGTTGGAGAATTAAATAAATGGTGGAGATGCATCAATGTGAGCAACTAGAAAATTGAGATACCTCGATGAAGGAGGAGGCACTTTGCATGATATGTATAATTAGTGAAGAGTCAACTAATTGTTTTCATATTTTAGAATAGGATTATTGAAGATCTTGAGCTTGTGATTTTTGTTAACCGCGTAGATACTATAGGCTTAGGAAGCTCAATTGCATTATTGTCAATGAGATCTTGAATAAGATGTCAAAGTAAAAAAATTGATGAGTAGAATGAAAAATGCATTAATGATACTTGCATCTAAAAATTTCATTGTAATTGTAACCTTTAGGACGAGATGGGTCCAAATTAAGCGGTGGAGGAAGTGTAATATTATTTATCTCAATATCGAGTTGTCAGGCAATAGTATATGTTTAGCACAAGGAAATTTAGTAAACGTATGCTTAGGTGGTTTCCATTGAAGCTTTTCAAGATTAGAGACAATGTTGACAGTATCTTTAACTTTAGTAGGTTTAGTAGATGGCTTGAAAGTTGATTTACTTTGAAAGCACATAGAAGATGAAGCCTACTCATGATACTTAAGCTTACCCATAGATAATAGTTTACTTTCACGTAGCTTAAGAGTATGACATAAATGATCGAATGATGGAGATGTTTCAAAGATGACACTCTCTTACAGAGGTAGTAATAGACTTTGGATGAATAGATCTTGAAGTTCAAAGTCCTGTAAGTATATTAGACATCTTAGATAAGTTGTTCTTGTATCGCAAGACATAATCCGCTAGATGTTCGTTATATCCTTGTTTAATTTGTGCTAGGGAAAACAGAGGAAAAGGACTCATTCGAGACATCTAGATGAGTATAGAATATCTTAAAGCCGATATTGATAGAGAAATGAGCAATAAAATCATCAACTAAATGCGTAAAAGATGTTATCGAGTGGACAGGTAGATCATAGAACCAATGCATTGCATAATCTTCGAGACTTATAGGAAATATCTTTTTGAGTTAAGTGTGATCATCTGCATAATCTAGACATGCTACATGAAATACTCAGAGATGCTTTTAAGGGTCATTATGGCATTTGAAAATGGGCAGCTTATGAGTGAATTTTTTTAAGGAAGTTGGTAGGCGAGATGGTGGGCACAAAAAGGAGTAAAGTGGAATCAAGAGATGGGGATGTGCGAGAAGTGGCCAATTGAAGTTGAAAAATTTGAGTTTGCAAATCCTGATATAAAGAAGTTAAATCATGAATATTTGAAGAAGTGTTAGGTTGTGCATTAGAAGAATTAGGTTGAATGATGGGAGTGGTAGTAGTGGGAATGGAAGAAATAATATGAAGGGGTTGGGTGGAGGCCATGACAGCCAAGGAAGAACTAACAAGGGGTGCCAAAGTAGCATCATGAGAGTTTTTAGCAATAATCAAAGCATGAAGAATATGCGAGAAGATGGGCGGGATTATCACACAAATCTTGACGAAAATTTGTGAGCTTGTATAATTGCTCTTGATCAACATTGGTGTCTTCATCATATGAGTGTTCACTATCATATGCTTTAATGTTTTTGAGAGGAACTTGTTGAGTGTTAGTGAAGGGATTATTAATTTCAGCCATTGATTTTGAAACCCTATGGGAATATGGAGGAAGCTCAAGATGCTTAAAAGACCTAAAAATTTTTACTCGACCACTACGGGTGACGGTCATAAGAAGAAAACACTAGAAAGAAGGTTAGAATCGAGTGACGGGTTCACTTTGAATGATTTAACAAATATAGAGATTTGTAAAACCCTAATTACAGAGTCACAACACAATGATAATGTAATAAAGTACATATTTGACCTAAGCAACAAGCTAGATAACATTAAAACCCTACGTGCAAGAGAAGGAAATGAATGATTAACTGGTTTCAAAATTTATCTTGACTTGTTCCTGACTAGAGAATTGATAAACAAGAGGAGGAAAGTGTAGCAAACAAACCCAAAAAACTGTGTGATAACCAGATCTTCTTGGTGGGAATCTGATCAAGTCGGGGGCACCTGGCACTTTAGAATATGAAAATGGCCATAAAGTGATTTCTTCTATGTCACTTCTATGTCACTTCCCTTCATTTTTGATCACCCATGTGTCGCATTATGCCCACAGAATTCACATGTAACCTACAAATAGAAAGACCACCTATAAAAACCTAAGACACATCAAATTTTATAAAGAAGAAGATGCAAATGGGGAGTCCGACCGACCTTGATAGATTGAACTTACGATCCAGGAGTTGCATTACATTTTAGAATCATGTGTATTTTTGTCTTTGTGTGTGTGTGTGTAGAATCGAGCCCTATGTGGCTCTTTTGCAAGATGCACGTAATAACAAGTAATAACTAGATGTAGAAATGTAAATAGTTGTGTGCATGGAAAATAAACTTCCCCTCCTATGAAGTGTATGTAGAAGAATGCAGTCCCTTGTCTCTTGAATGATAGCTAGGTGTATGTTTTGAAATTCCTTGAGATGCAACCATAGGTGGTAGTAATAGTTGTTTAGAGCTTGTTATTTTATTATGATCACATAACATTGTATTTATATGATTACCTTGTTTGAATTTCATAATTAACCACTAAAATGAAGACCCATAAGAAAACAAGATGCACAACATCTATAAGAGGCCTCAATAGGTGAGCCCAATAAAAATATTGGGAACCCAAAGGGGATGAGGGCACTTGCGCGCTGGTGTCTAGACTCTAAAAAGATGAAGTATCAAAAGTCAGACTGGGAAATAGGGTGTGTAAGGCCAAGAAGGAAACTAGAAAGAAAGAAAAGAGGCCAAAGACAGTGGTCAATTAGTACTTTTCTTGCTTAGGAATCATATGAATGCAAGTATGTGATTAGGACCTAGAAATGTACCCAAGTGCATGATTTTGTGTCTACATGCTCAGGTCATAGGGATCCCTGTTTGTTAGTATTTTCACATTTATCGTCATTTATCCTTGGACACCAATGCCCATTTTAGACACTAGTGCCTGGCGTTCCAGTCCATTGTGGGTACTCCTATCCTCTTTGTTATTTTCACTTATTTTGACATTTATGGTTGGCCTTTTTGGTTTTCTTATCCTTATCTTGAGGTCATAGTTAGCATGTCGTGTCACTAGTGTCAAAATTCAAACAAGATATCCCTATATATACACAACATACATACTATTATAGAGGTGAGAAATTCTAAAGGGCAATCATATCTACATACTATCAAATGGACTATATTTTGGGTTGTTTACTCTTTATACACTACATAGAAGGGGAAGTGTTGAATTCCATCTCACACATTTTCATTTTATCTAGCTTTAGCCCACTATCTTAGTGTCATTGGCGTGAGGGAAACCTAAGGACACTATTTCACACACAAGCACAAAGAACTACATGGAGTCTGGAATGTAGTGTAACGCTCGATCATAAGTTCATCCTTTAGATGACTGCCAGGGTCAGTCCGACTTCACATATTGCATTTTTCATTCCAATTTGATGTGTTTTTGAGCTTGTTTCGATAGCTAGGGTTTGTGTTACAGGTTACAAGTACCTCAACGATCGAAGTGTGATATATAGGTGACCAAAAACGAATAAGTGCAAAACCATAGTAACACAAGAAAAATTAGATTTTGAGAATTTTTGCAATCACTAGTGCCCAAGAGTGGTCTCTAACACCTAAGAGACCTCGCCCTATCCTAGGTGCCCATGTCCAGCTTTGTCTGCAGATTCCATAATTAATATCAATCATTTCCAACACTTTTCCCAACCTATTCATAAGTTGTCCCAGTTCATATTTGTTCCAGGATAAGTGAAAATCAGATAAGTTTTGTATCTATCCTATTTGCTTACACAGTTTCATCTTTAGAGTGCTTAGTGTTTGTATTTTGTTGTATATTATCATAGTTGTGACTCTAAAATTAGATTTAATAATTCTATTCTTTTTGAATCAATGGATTCTAGACTTATAAATTATGGAGAATCATAATATAAAATAATATGTGAATTATGTACCCTAGAAGGCACTAAACCACCTCCAAACCCTATTCACTCCCCTAGGAAGAGCTCCCAAAATCATGCAAATATTTTGTAATATTTCTTCTTAATGTCCTTGATCCAAATCAATAAGAAATTATTCAAGAGATGTATTTAATTCACAAACATGAAATTTTTTTATTCTACACCAATCCACAAGGAAGGTTTTGTCCTCCTTAGATGCCACACAAGAGGGTTTTCATCCTCATGTGGAATGATATTGAGAAACCAAGTGTAAGTCTAAAATTGTGCAAAAGATGATTTGTAAATGAGGTCATACAATCCTTTTTATATCCCTTGGTTGGTGCAAAGGCTAAACAAGTAAAAATGACCTCTTTAAGCTTCGATTTATCTTATTAATCTTTTGTTAGGGTCTCATAACCTTATCCAAACTTCCTTGGGAGATAATCACTAAAGAAAAACATTAAAAAATAATACAGGAAAATTAAAATGAAGTTTAATTATTTCCCTTATTGACTTATTATTATTGGTCACAGGAAGATAGTGACAAGAAGTCCTCATTCAACATTGATTTGAAAAAAGGGACATTATAGAGGAAACATTTTCTCCTACAACAAAAATGGCAACATTCACAATGGTTATTGTTATTGCTTCTCTTTTTGGTTGGTATGTCTATTAGATGAATGCCAAGAGTGCTTTCCTAAATGGAGACTTAGAGGAAGAAGTGTACATGGTACAACCACAAGGATTTAAAATTCCTAGAAAAGAGCATTTGGTTTGTAGGTTAGTGAAGTCCTTATATGGACTTAAGCAGGCTGCTTAAGCTTGGTATTTCAAAATTAATAAATATCTTAGAGAGTATAGTTTTAAAAGATGTGATGCAGAATCTACTCTCTATATTAAATTGGTTGGTGATGACATAGTGGTTTTAGTTGTTTATGTTGATGATCTTTCCATCACTGGAAGCAGTAATGACTTAATTAAATAGGTGAAAGTTGAAATCTATTATGTTTTTGAAATGAATGATCAAGACTTCTTCAATATTGTCTAGGTGTAGAGTTTTGGTAGTGCTACAATTTTGGTTAGACAATTTTTCTATTCAAAACAAAATATACCAAGTCCTTGTTAGAAAAATATAGAATGTATGATTGTAATCCAATAGCTACCCTTGTGGAAGTTGGGACAAAACTCTCAACTAACATTAATTCACCATTGGCCAATGAAACAATGTATTGAAAATTATTATGTAGTTTAATTTATCTTATCACTAGACCATATTTGTGTTTTGCAGTGAGTTATCTTTCTTGTGTCATGGATAAACCACATGAAGAACATTGGCAAGTTGCAAACGATTTCTTAGATATGTTAAATGAACTCTTGATGTTGACATTATATATAAACAAATTGTTGATTTTGAGTTGAAATGGTAAACCCGATTGAGATGGGCATGATCAGTTGCTTCTAGAAAATCTACAACATGTTACATTTTCACTCTAGATTCATGAGCATTTCCACGGTAGAGTAAGCTTTAGAGATTAGTTATATTGTATTCCACTAAAGTTAAGTAAAAACAATTGTTAGTGCAAGTCATGAGTTGATGTGGATTCAATATGTATTGGAGGATCTTCAACTTGATTCATTAGCAGCAACACCCATCTTTTGCGACAACCAGAGTGTACTAAATTTGGTGAAAAAGCCAAAATTTCATGCTAGAACTAAGCACATTGAGTTTCATCACCACTACATTTGGTAGTTGGTTAATAATGAAGACATATGTCTTTATTATTGTCCTACCTTTGAACAACCAGTTGATATAATGAATAAACCTTTTGTGTAAAGACAAATTTATAAAATAACGAGATAAGCTTGGAGTTGTTTCTGGTTCAGTCATTAAGGGAGGGTATTAGAATAATATTTACCAATAAACAATATAACGTATCTAGTTGGCTTATTTTTATATTATTAGTGACTTGTTAGAGTTAGTAATGTAGTTTTACCTTTACCTTTGATGTTAGATATTTTATGGCTATATAGTTTTATGCAATCTTATTTATATGAAAAATAATAATAATTTAAAATATTTTATTTATATATTAAATAATATGAAAATGGATCATTTGAAATATTTTATTTATATATTAAATAATATGAAAAATGGATCATTTGAAATATTTTATTTATATAGTGAATTATATTAAAAATTAATTTGAATTATAAATTTTGATTAAATTAGAAAAATGATTTTAAAAATACTTGTTAATATACTTAATGAAATCATTTTTAGCTCATTACACAATATATATTAGAATATTATTATCTCTGTGTGTGTGTGTGTGTGTGTGTGTGTGTGTGTGTGTGTGTGTGTGTGTGTGTGTGTGTGTGTGTGTGTGTGTGTGTGTGTGTGTGTGTGTGTGTGTGTGTGTGTGTGTGTGTGTGTGTGTGTGTGTGTGTGTGTGTTCGTGTTGTTTATATAACGAGTTATATGAAAAATTAATTATTTAAATTATTTTTTTATATAATGAATTATATGAAAAATTGAATATTTGAAATATTGAATTAATATAGTGAGTTATATAAAAAAATAATTTTATTTGTAAATTTTGATTAAATTAAAAACCTTTTTTTTAAATAATTATTTTATATATAATTTACATTTAGTAATTTTAAATTATTATATTATGAAATATCCTTTATGGGATGAATCTATAAAATTCTAGTTTTCCCTTGAAACCTTTATGATAGAAAACAATAATTTGTTTTTCCTTCAATAAACCCTTATGAGAAAATGACAAGAGACTCATTTCTTCAATTTATTTTTATTATTATTATTTTGATAGATAAACGCTTTTGATCGGAGCTATAAACCAGAGTAGTACAATACACCAAGATATATAATTAAGCTCAACAATTAGCAAACCATGAACCACCACACTTGAACACACGTCTAGTGAATCACGAGCCGCCACACATGACTACACCACACCTCAAGCAAACCACGAGCCAGAAACTACATCTGTTAAACCAGCTTGCTAGCC
Organism: Taxus wallichiana var. yunnanensis; assembly: GCA_018340775.1. Taxonomy (NCBI): domain Eukaryota; kingdom Viridiplantae; phylum Streptophyta; class Pinopsida; order Cupressales; family Taxaceae; genus Taxus; species Taxus wallichiana. Next base: position 571,146,766 of record CM031244.1, read on the forward strand.
ACGCCACCTCGGATATTACCACCCCGAACATGGATCATGCCTTAGTGGGATTTGAACCTGGGTGGAGCTGGAAACAACCATCTAACTTAACCGCTCCACCCAAACCCCATTGGCTATTTTTCTTCAATTTATTAATACCAAATCAACACAATAAAAAAACCTTGTGTTGGAGAACATTGGAAAATACTCTGGATATGTGGATTTGATGGAAAATCAAATTTACATCCAAAATCTGATTTTTTAAATTTTTAGAATAGAAATAAATAGAAAGTACAACTGACCGCATATGGGTAAAAACATAACAAATGAATGGCTCTGGTTGGTTACAAATGATACCCTACGGAAAATCATGACTTGGTGCAAACCTTAACACTTACTACACTTTAGATTGTAGCTGTAATGGCTTCCAAAGGCGGTCATCCAAATCCTCAAGGTGTTCGCCCAACCCTAGGAGGGCTCCAAAGTGGCTCCAAAATTCTCCAACAACCCACCCAAATGAAGTCCCAACTAATTGGTAGTTGTCTAGCTATAGAAATTTGGAAAATTACCTTGAGGGTGTGCCCTAGCCATTTGATCTCTGAAAAATGCCCTGAAGTGTGCCCTAGCTACTAAATCAGTTATGAAAATGAAGATCCTTGATTGAAGCACAAATGTAACCCTTGTAATGGAGTCACCTCTAAAGAGTTGGAGGGTTTCCATCCTCAATACCTAAAAGTAGAATCATGAGTGCTCAACTCATAAAAATCAAATGATAGATGTATATTTCCTTTCCAAAAATGAACCCCTTCATCCTCCTTTATACCTTTTCTGTAATAATCTCAAAAGTGGGGTGTTCCAAATGGGGGAATTTCACTTTAATTAATAATGTAATTTCAATTTAAGCGTTGAGTTACTTAAAATAGAAAGTCCCCTTTTTAGTTTAATAATAAAATATATTTTCTTTTAATTAACATTACTTTTGCACTTAAGTTAAATTATTAATCTATTAAACTTTATTTGAAAAGGGGACATGACATTTTCCCATCCCAAAAATTTCTTGTCCTCAAGAAATGTTATTCAAATTCTTATCCTTCCATTATGAACCTCCTTGCAAATATCATGATCCCAAATCCATCTTGTGAATTTGCAATTTCCAAACCTTGAAGTTGTTAGATTTTGTTACGCCTTTGTGATACGATGATTAGGAAACCATGCACTAGGGGAAGCTCTTTCAATAACCTCAACAAAGAGAATCTAGAGTAGTTAAATCATGCATTAGTTGTGATATAGAAATAACACTATCATCTGTGATACCCTACATTATGCTTCTTGAAATTGATGTTAAAACTTTTTAGTGATCTCATGGAGTACTACCTCTTTCCCATTTGATTTAAACTTCAACTCCATACAATGAAAGTTTTGGATGAATTCTCCCGACTAATGCAGGCATTTAACTCATAATACCATGTTAGTCTCTTTCAAAATAACACCATAAAAGTCATCAATCATATGATGGTCATCTAATGTGAAGCTAAGTTCAATTTGTTTTGCCAAGGCATGGTAAAACCATAAGATACAATGATGTTAAAACATTTTACCTCCTTTTTCTCCAACTCATTCCTGGTCACCAATCCTTCATATATGAAATTATGGGTTGCCCCATTATTAATCAACACTATAATGTTTTTCCTAAGGACTCCATTAACCTTAAAGGATTGATAATATGGTGTACCTGTAAGTGTAGAAAGATTTCTTCCTAAAACCTCTTGCTCTTCTTCTTGAATCTTCATCTAATATTACCTATATATAGTGGATTTGTCCTTTGGCAAGACAATGGTGACATGGAGTCCATGGATCCTTGCATGAAAAGTATAGGTTCTTTCTCCTAAATCAATTTTAGGTCTCTTCTCCCTTTGTTCTTAGTTTCTCAATGTGTTATCCCTAATTACCCCAAATGTGTTTTGTTTCTAAATGAAAATATTTTTTGATGGCTTCTTGGAGAGAACAAGGGTTCAATGCCTTGACCAACACCTTGAGTGGATCATTCAAACCTTCAAAAAAAACACCACACGCCTCCTTTCAGATACATCCGGTACCATCATGAAAACTATTTGAAATTCAACCACATAAGTATTTTGTTTCAGCTGCGCTAACTCCCTAAAATGGGTCTCTGGATCAACCCTATCAAGCCTATCAATCAAAATTCAGTTGAACTCATCATAAGAGTTGATGAGGTTTTTCCCTTGGGTGATCAATTTGTGGTACAACCACTCATGTGTCGTGCCCTCAAGATGTGAAGTAGAAAAATGATGGCTTCATCTTCCATCATAGGCCATAGAGAAAGGTATGTATCTGCATTTTAGATCCAAGCTAGAGTTGTGCTCTTGCTAGATCCATCATGTGTAGAAAGTGTGAGATTTCCCAATACTTGTTGAAGGTTCCTATGATTATTTTGAGGTCTAGGATCAGCCTTAGGTTGCTATTTGCTCCTCTTTAGTTGTATGAAATTAGTGAGGTACATTTCTCCCTTGATCTCATGTTGAAGAGTCTTGTACTTTGCATCACTGACAACAATACCATCCATCACTGAATATTGCATCTCCACCTTAGGTATGACTTCCTCTCTATGAAGGAAGTTAGGCTGAAAAGGCCTAGTTACATATCCAACTATTCTCTGTGTAAGAGGAGGGTTGTTGTTGGCCCCTAAAATACTCCCCACACCATTGTGAGTTATTGATGCATTCATTCCTTACATGGTGTGAACCATCTCAACCATCATATCTGCCATACGCTCTTGATTTTGAGCAAATATCTCAAATCTAACACAATTTACATCTGGATCATCCATATTATTGTGCCCTAGTTGCTCAAGTCCTATTTTCTCGTCTAGACCATTCCATCTCTCTTTAGTAATACCTAAGCTCTTTGTCATTTACCTGCATGTAGAAGAACTTGTAGACAACTCAATTCCCGCAACTAACAAGGAGATCACTCGATACCATTGAAGTTTGCCTTAAAGGAATGATATATAAAATTCTAGTTTTCCTTGAAACCCTTATGATAAAAGCAATAATATGATTTTCCTTCAATAAACCCCGTGAGAAAATGACAACAAACTAATTTCTTCACTTTATTAAAATACCAAATCAACACAATAAAAATACCATTGTGTTGGAGAACATTGGAAAATACTCCAAATATGTGGATTTTATGGAAAATCAAATTTACATATTAAAACTGATTTTTTTCAATTTATTTTATGATTGAAATAAATAGAAAGTACAACTAATTGTATGGGAAAAAATATAGCAAATGAATGGCTTTAGCTAGTTGTAAATAATGCCCTAACACTAATTATGACTCAGTGCAAACCCTAACACTCATTGCACCTCAGATTGTAGTTGTGATGGCTTGCAAAAGGGGTCGTCCAACACCTCAAGGTGTTCGCCCAACCTTATGAGGGCTCTAAAATTATCCAACAATGCACCTAAATGAAGTCCCAATTGATTGATGGTTGTCATAGCTATATAAATTTGGAAAATGGCCTTTAATGTGTGTCCTAGTTGTCAAATCTCTTAAAATTGCCTTAAAGTGTGCCTTAACGATGTCCTAACTACTAAATCAAATTTGAAAATGAAGATCCTTGATTGAAGCACAAATGTAACCGGCGTAATTCAATCACCTCTAAAGATTTGGATGGTTTTCGTCCACAAATCTATAGATTATGAGGGTTTTGTCCCCTAACCTTGTCGCAATGGAGGGTTTTTGTCCTCAATAGCTAAAAGTAGAAGCAAGAGTGCTCAACTCATAAACATCAAAATGACCAATGTGTATTCCATCCCCATATACGAACCCCTTCATCCTCCTTTATACTTTTCCTATCACAATCTCCAAAGTGGGGTGCTCCAAATGGGAAATTTCACTTTAATTAATAAAGTGACTTTTACTTTCTATTTAAGCGTTGAGTTATTTTAAAATAGAAAGTTCCCTTTTAGTTTAGTAATAAAACACAAGTACTTTAATTAATGTTACTTTAAATTAAATTATTAATCTATTAAATTTTATTTGAAAATGAGACATGACATTATATAACTTTTATACTTTAATTTTGTCAATATGTTTATATGAAATCATATCTCTCTCTCTGTGTCTCTCTCTCTCTATATATATATATATATATATATATATACATGGAAAATTGAATATTTGAAATTTTAATTTAAATAAAAAAATAATTTTATTTATAAACTTTAATTAAATTGAAAAATTGATTCTTTAAAATGCATTCTATATAAAATTTATATTTAATAATTTAATATATACTTATATGAAATAATTTTTAAATCATTACACACCTAGGTATTATCGGAGAGAGTACGAGCAATGGAAAAAGCTGGAAATCTTAATGGCGGATCTTGCTGGTAGGGCATGGCTGGTAGTCATGGCCGCGGAGCGGAAGAACAGAGAAATGGGGTTAACGGCCATGGCAAAGAGATGACAGTAGTCTCCAAATTGATTTATCTCCTTCTGCTCCAACGGTAAATTCTTGAAGGAGGATTATGCCAGGGAAGTTGCGGGTCTTTGCACCTATGCCAGATTATGTGCAGAGATTGACTTGAGCAAGGGTCTGCCTGATAAGATCATGCTGAAATTGGGGAACTACCAGCATGTTCAAACCTTGGCTATAAAATCACAGCTTTCAGGTGACGCATTTGCCGAATCCCAGGCCATTTGCAAGCAGATTGCCCGCAGGGCAAGAAGAATCGACGAAGAAAAAATTGGAATACTCCTTCATCGAGCACAGAGAGCAGTACATGCCATAAGGAAGATTTCGGTGAAGCTCATCCAACAAACCTAGGAAATGGTGTGAAGAGGGGCCATGAATTTGATTTGTCGGATTCAGATCAGGAACAGAATCTAGATTCTTCCAATGACCTCATGATGGTGGTTGCTTCTGATCAAAACAAATGGCATGAGGTAAGAAAAAAAAGGGTAAAAAAGGGCGTTTTGCGAACTTACACGATTACTACTCTTCGAATGAAGAGTAGCCCGCAGCCTTTTCTTTTCTGAATAGTTCGGATCTGGTTTTTGCGTGTTGGGTTTGGGTTATTTTTCTTTTCTCAGTGTTTGTTCTCCTTTTTTTTTTCCGGGTATATAAACTAAAAAAATGTTACTCATGTGAATGTCAATATTAGAGAAAACACTATAACACATTTTTAATGGTCGATTTGGTGTTGTGGGAGTGTTTTTGTGAAGATGTTTTGTAAGTGTTGATGGAAGCACTAGCCTTACCATCATACCATTCATGGCAGCGAGCTCTTATATATCTTATAATTTGAATGTTATATATACCTTATTTGAGTTTAATATGTTTATAAATACCACATTTCATTCAATTCCATTGACCATTGTGAACACCAAAGAAGCTTTAAAATGTACACCATAATCATGAAACATAAATTTCATCACTTTCCCAAAGATGTATATTACATATATGACACAGTACCAGCAATATAGACTTTTCAGAATGCCTTGCCACTCACTATGAGGGAACCTTCATTAAAATATCATCACCTCAGGCTTAATCAATTTTTTTTTTTCATATTTCAAGCAGCAGATTTCAAGTATTACATGTTAATAGGCTTTGGATAGAAAATTCAAGATGATGACTAACATAACGACATGCTATTAAAGCCAACCTGGGGCTCCCAAAAATATATATATCATATAATACCAGCTGTAATATAGACTTGTTCAGAAAGCCTAGCCATTCATTGTAATATCAAACTATCATCACCCAAATCAACTAATTCCTTTCTTCTTTCAAGCAGAACACTTCAACTATTACAAGCAGCAGGCTTTGGACAGGAAATTCAAGGTGACCCACTTGTCTTCTTGCCATGCATTAAGAATTCAACAAAAGGAAAGAAAACCCAAAACCCACCTTGGTGCTCATGTTTTCACTGGCCATGTTTCCTAAACAAGCATGATTCTAATCAGTTTGCAGCAGACATCAATGGATATTGAACAATCTAACAGCGCCGAGCAATTTCTATATGGATTAAACAAGGGAAGAAACATTACATCACAATACTTACTTGAGGAAAGTGGCCTGGCCAGAGCTATAACAAGCATGCATGCCAATACCATCAATATAAGATTATTATGGTAAGTTCATGCCATGTTTTGCTGATAACGTGAAGAAGAATGGTGCTCCTACGCCTCTCCTAATGCAGCTAAATATGCATATTATGTACTTATAATATCCCCATGGGTTTCTCCATTTAACAAAGGACAAACAGACATCTTACCATCTTACAAAAGTTAAAAATGACACCCCACCATGTTTCAATGTTCCCAAGACATTTTTCTGACCACCCACTTTCAAATTGCTTACCACCGTAAAGCAACAACTTATGTGACCTTTTGATATTAAATAATTTGTTTGACTTTTTAAAAAAATTTGCTAAGAGATTTGTCTTTTGTATAAACTACTTGTCGGTGGAGGTAGTTTTCTAAATACCATAAATTTTAGTTGTATTGCCATCCTTGGAAATTTGTGGTTTGGTTGAATCTAACATAGACCCTTTCCATTTGAAGCAATCTCACTTCACATTTAGGGTAAAGTGATGGCCTAAAAGTCTGAAAATGATACCAGCAACCACGACTTAAATGAGTGGCCCTATTCATTTTCATTGTATGTTTGACACTAACTTGAAAAGTTTTTAAGTCAACATTGTATTATACCTTAATATACTTATTGAAAGTAAAGCATTACAAACCAAGTTTGTAATTAGGATAATTTTATCCTTTTAAAAAAGATAAATTTGTATGCACTCTCTCAATGTCAATATATTTGATTTTCTTGGATAAAGAATATTTTATTTATCTTAGTTAAATAATAATGTATAGTATATTTAGTAAGGTTTTATTTTATTGCAACACATCAATACATTAAGTAAAAGTCAAAACATATGGTAATATTAAGAAGGGTGGCGAAAAAAATATGGCCCATTATTCATGTTGATAAAATACATGGCTTAACATGTAACCAAAATGATTGCATGGGTCAACCAAAAAATTAGATTACAATAAGATGGAAGAAAGCTAAGCACACGCATCAACAACACCGTAGGGAGGTGTCAAATCGTCCCAAGGAGAGAGAGCTCCCAATCTAGTCGGTTCATTAATCTGAAGGGTGTGAAATAAGCCACTCATCCAAAGTCTAAGGTCATATATGACCTAAGGAACCATAATTCCCCACCAAGGTGGCAAAGAGCCAACAACAATAGCACCACATTGCATCGAGAGAGGGTCAATGAGCATGAGAAACAATAGATGGACTAATAGAGTACTGTCAACCTCTAAGGGCCTTCATGTGGAGGTGATGAGGTGGTTGTGACCTAGGGATGGGAGTCTATTATGTGACTAGGATTTGCTTATGCCTAGAAAAGCCAATGGAGAACCCAATTGTGGTAGATCTAGCGGAACCCGACTCATGGTGTAAGGGGTGCTCCTTAGTGAGCAAGAAGCTCTTGTACATGTTTAAAATTCCAAGACCACCTTCTCGGCTTATGCTTTAGAATCTGTAAGCACACATAAGGGATGATGATGAATTTTTCGTTAGTATATAAATGTTGCGAAATAACATCGTGATTAATAATAGTAGCATTTCTTGCTTTCCATAAAAGAAATAGAATAATACCTCTAAACAATTACCACAAAAATATATAAAAAGGACAATTAGAAGGATCCCCCCAAAAAATCAACTTCCATGTGAAAGGCTTGGGTTGATATGAATGAAAGAGGGGTGTATTCAGGTCCATGCATCTTGAGCACATGGACAAAACCATAAGAGGTGTTTAAAATTCTTATATAGATCACATGCATGACATTTGGGTGTGGAGAACCAAATATGTTTGAGTTTCTCCTCTAACAGAAAAGCTTGATTGATAAAGCACCATGAAAAGTGTGCGATCTTGGCTTCTTGTTGGGAGTTCCAGACATGACTAAGTTGAGAAAGATAAGATAAAGGAAAAGAGTTCATGCTCTAATGATATTTCATCTGATATCGAGAAGAGGCGAAGGGGCTCACAAGATTATAGAGAAATCCTAGGGAGTAATGCTTGAACGGGGTTTCAACATTCCAATGCCAATCTTGCCACCAAGTTATCGGCGGTTGAAGGATGAACTTATGTAACATAACATATGGGAGGTGTTTCAAAATTCTTAGAATAAGAGGTTTGATCTGGTCAATTTATATTTAATTTTAAGTCAAGGCCACAAAATCTAATATTTGGAATGAACTAGGCTATGAATAGAAGTGATTCCATTTTGTATAACCAAATAGCCTTAAAATATTGAGTCTCTACTAGAGGAAGGAGATGCCCCATCATGATCGATGACCGCCAGATGTTATGATTATTGAAGAAGATCCCATCTCTGACACTGTTACCAACTCAACGAAGATATGGTTTGACCACTTCAAATTTCTCACATAAGCTTTTAGTGACGAGTGATCCCTCAATTTTTATAGGTAAGTAGTATTGAGTAAAGTTTGAATGACACTTTTCTTCCAACAAGTTTTTCCACAAGGTGCACTTGTAGAAATGCAATGTATTAAGAGAATTTTCCAATCCTCATTCCGTTTGATAGCTTTAACAACCCATTTAGTGCAAAATGCTAAGCTCTCTCTATAAACATTTATAATGCCCATGCCACCATTTTCCATGATAGAGGAAATAAACATCCCAAGGAACTTGTTGAAATCCCTTAGTTTGTTTAACATTATTCTAAAGAGAGTATCACAAAAGCTTGGCCAACTTGCATAAGATGCCTAGGAAGGATCCCAATAGGAGTAATATATACATGAGTAAATATTGGTGTAAATATGATATTTTATAGCTAGAGAGAGAGTTCGAGTCACCCAAAAGGTGATTTTCTTCTCAACTCTGTCCAAAACATATTGCCATAACTCATATGTGGTGCTCTAAAATACAAAAAGGAATAAAAGGATTTCATATTGTTCTTGTTGTAACGACTTCCAAGGATAATGCAAAAGACAATATGTAATGGTGAGTGCACTTTTTCAGTAACACATATATTTTTTCCATTGCAAATTAAAGACTAGATTTGTAAAAATATCAAGACATTACATAGCTTCTTTGAAATAGGCTTCATTTTCAGCAAGAGTAAGAAAGGTGTCATATGTGAATTGACCATTGATAAGATGAGTGGAGTGATTTGACAATTAAATGCCACATACTATTCCTAAAAAGTTGTATGGGAAATGAAATATCCAAAAGCTTCCATGGCTAAAACAAAGAGCACGTGAGATAAAGGACAACCTATCGGATAGAGAGAAATAGGCCAAATCTTTCAAACCTGTGACCATTGATAGTAAGACAAGTGGATGTATCACATAAGAGTGTTTGTACATCTCTTACAAACTTCACCAAATCCAAGATCATGAAGCATGGTGAAGATGAATGGCCATTCGATGTGATCATACACTTTCTCTCAAAATCTAGCTTAAGGAAAATAGTCCGTTGATGAGAAGCACGGGCCCATTCCATTTCTCAAAAATAACAATGATGTTGTCAAGTGGTGTGGAGGATTTAGTAAAGACTCCTGCAACACTCAAACCTATTCATATCCATCTCCACTTATCTTGGATAGTCTTTCTATCAAAATAAGTTCCTTGATCAATCAACAAGGTTTATAGGCATTATAGCTCCAATAAGAGATTCATCACATTCCTCACAATCTTCTTGGATACTCAAGATCCTTTTAACTCCTCTGCCGATAAAATTCTATTTGTATCTCCTTGCACACTACTCACTACTAATTTGCTTTAGCCTAATGAGGCTCTTCATAGCTCCATTATACTCAAACTCCCCTCCATGGTTCTTATCATCCTAGATTGATTTGAGATCTCTTATTCCACCATGCATAGGGTGATTAGACCATAACTTCTTTCATTACCTTACCAACTAACATAGATCTCATGATTAGCCTTGTGAGGCTACTAGCCCTCCTAAAGGATAAATGCTCAGGTATCTAAAACTAAACATGCAATCTTCCAAAACAAGTTAGTGATTCAAATACCCATTATTGGGTTCACAAACATACTTCAATAGTTTGACATGGTCCTTTGTATTGAAATGGAGATTCTAATCCCCTATCATAGGCTAATTAGGCCTATTTCTCTTGTTTGCTTTTAATAGTGAGGTCTACATAGCTTAACTTCAAAAAATATGAATAATATCACATTTACTATGTTCTCCTTATGCTCTGGAACCAATTCTATACCTTCATTCTTTAGGTCGCTCATGCATGCAATTAAATTCCTTCTTCTCTGCACTCTGAGAAAGTCTACAGACCTCTGTCTCCTCATATCTTCCTCACACGTGTGATTGGGAATTTGAAAATTGGCATACCTCTATAACTCACAAATACAAACATATCCTCAAAATTTCATAAGATTTGACTAGGTAGATTTTAAATGGCTTGATGCCCTAGTTAGGGCCCGAGAGGAAGAATATAGGTCTACAAGTTACTATAGCTAGTTTCATGAGATATAAAAAATTCTATAAGACTTATTATACCTCTACCCTCCTTTTCCATCATTTACAAATTTCTAAATTCTTCTCCTTGTCCTACTATCAAATTCAAGCTCTCGGCTTGTGACGAGAGATTTATATGCGATTATACAAAATACTCACAAAACCATGTAAAACAAAGATAAAAATCCTGCGATTTCAATCTTTCTCCTTATTCCTCATTGTTCAACTCTATTATAATTCCCCTCTCTCTCTATCACACATGAAAATCCTTCTTCAAATGAGTATTTCTCACAATAGCAATAAAAACAACTCCCCTGGAATAGTGTAACCACCGCTATATTTGACTCAACAAATGTCTAGACTTAGAACATGACTAAAATTACCTCCAACAAACCTATACACATGTCTACAAGTAGGTATAACACCTTCACATAGCTTACAAGGCTTGATTTAGCCTATACCAAACTTACTAAGACAATTTCACCCTTTTTACTCAACATATTCATTTTCACTAATTTAATTACATACATATTTGAATTTGACCAACTCCATTATGGAGGGAAAATATCCTTGACAACATACCTAGACCCTCTAAACACCTAAACACCTATGATGCTCCTCCATCATCAAGAATGTATTTCCTTTTATAAAACGTATTTCTTTGGGCTCGATAATAGAAGGGAGAATGCGGCAAATGAGCAATGCTAAAGCTTTAGTAATGATTTTGTACAAGTCATTCAAAAAAGTGATAGGATGATAATTGGTCATGAGCTTTGATCACCATAATTAGCATGAATTTAATATTTCCTTTTGATTAACAAAAATATAAACATTCTAGCCTAATCTAATGCTATTGTAGTAGTAGGTAAATGAACAATTAAGTACAATATGTATTCAAACAAACTAAGCACAAAAGTATGAAACCCTAATTGCAATATAAAGGAAATAAAATACTTAACTGGTTTGTAATGTTGCCAAGGGTATGCTGAACTGGAAACTTGGTAAAATGGAAGTACAGATTGTCATAATCGTGTTAAGAATTTTTTTCGCGATCATTGGATAAGTTTGAATTGAAGCACCTGTGAGGACTGGAGTGCCTAGGCTCTGCAATCCTTCTGGGCACTGTAATCCTCACAAGTTTTCAGGATCTAAATTTTTCTGGGTTGGAAGAGTGTCACAAATATTCTCTGTTTGTCACACTAGATTTGCTTTGAGTTATGCCAGAAGTGTAAGATAATGAGATGATGACTGCAAGAAGGAAAGAAGTATCAAACCCTAAGAAAAATAAAAGATGTAAAATGAATGGGTTAGATTGACCTCACTACCAAACTAGTGGTCTTATCACTGAGCGCTGCAATACATTTCAAACCTAGATGTAGTTCTGGTGCATGTGTGCATGTCGTGCCCTAGGTTCTCTTGTGCCAGTCGCACTTTGTGAAGTAGCGAGCAATAATAACTAAAGAAAATGTAATAGCATGTGTGCATGGAATACAATAGAATCCTTCCCCCTATGTTGTGTGTGTTGATGTAGATCTCCTAGCCTTGATGCATGCCACTATGTGGATGCAAGTGATACAATGGATTTAAATCTAGATGGAGTGATAGTAGTATCCGATGTTAGGACCCTCTTTATGGTCTTATAACTTTATATTTATAGGGTTCTCATGCTTAATTTCATAATTAATCCTGACAAGGCCGAATGAGAGAAGGATAAGGATGAAAAATGATTAGAAAGGCCCAAAAAAGAGTGGGAAAGGATGTGCATAAATCGGGGTGCCCAAGGCATCCCGAGGTGCCCCCAATATAGATTGAGGTGCCATGATTTTGGGCTATAATGACAAGGAAGTTACGAAATGCATATATAAGTGCAAGAAAATATGTGGGAATGAAGAAATAAAATATAAAATAAATATGGCCAAAAGGTGGGATTAATTAGTACTTTATTCACTTGAGAACCTTCTAAATAGTAGTATAAGACCGAGCTAAATAATGTCTAAAGTTCATAATTTTGTGTGTACACACTTTATTAATAAATTTGTAAGGATTATGCAACTAATGCCTCCTTTTGGACATGAAGTAGGTCAGGGCCAACAAAGCTCTAAGTACCTTTACATATGTCACATGGAAAATAAAGATGTAATAGGCTTTATCTTGTCAAGCATTGCAATACCATATGAAACTCTTCTAAAATGAGAAGAGAATCACATTGTATTTGAGATGAGTGTGAAATATTGGAAGGAACAACATCAAGACAATGTTAAAAGAATAGTTTTGTCATTCCCTGTGAAATATTGAGCACCGAAAAACCATCTTGTAGTGTTATAAAAATGCATTAAAAATATTAGGAAAGTTGGTGAGCAAACAATGTGTGTATGTGCAAATCTTTAATTTGTTCTCCATATTTCTTGACATAGAGGTCTTTTGAAGAATTACTTGGAGGCATAGTCACCTACCTTAAGCCAATGTATATGGTTACATGTATAATCTCCTCTAGCTACTTTCTCTTCATTGAGCTTAAGATTGTGATGAAGACCAACAACTAAAGATTTCAACTTAGGATTAAGAGGGTTACATTTAAAGCACTTCGAGACTCTTTGAAATTCATTGTGAAGGGAAAAATTGGTTTTCTTGTGTACTGAGAAATCCATTTTTTGAAAATGGTGGAGGAAAGCAAGAATGTGATGCATGACTTCATTCCACTACTCAATCCAACTAGTAGCGTAAGAAGGATACGTGGTACCAAATTCCACACTCAAGCAATGAGATGGATGGTCCCTTCATGTTGAGGCTGAATTGATTACATGACACAATAAGGCCAATATTTCCCTAGATGAGTTGGAAAGTGATAATGATAGGATCGAAAAGAAGAAAGACTTATCCGATGAAAACAACTGAAGTGTTATAACTAGTAAAAGAAAAAACATGTTTCTCATTAAACATACATGATTAAGTATCTTAAGCACCCTGTCATATCCATATCAAAACTTGGACCAAGTAAACCAAGGATGGGGAGTATGCCAAGCTCCACTAGTTTTTAAAATAAAACCATGCTTCACATTCTCCAACACACCAATACATCGCAACCCCCTTATTTGTCCTTGAGATGTTCAATCAAAGCCAAAATTCAAGTTGAAAATTTTCCACATGCCATCTTTATAACGTCCGTTCTTTCGGGACATCATTGGAAACAAAAATTGAACAATGCCAAAATATATCCATTAATATTTAAGAAAACCCATAATGTCCGATGTGACAAATCTTCCCCAAAGGCGGCCATTAAAGGTGAAAATTGTAGAGATATTGATATGCTAGCTCCACAATGATTATCATCGTGTGAAGTATGGAAATAAGCGAAGTTAGACACAATGCACTTTAATGTATTATGGAGAAGAAAACCTATGATTTTAACCTTCCACCTGTAAATAAACAATATCCAAAATTTTAACTTGCTGATAAGTAGATTGCACAGAGAATTTTTGTGAGGTCTTTGTGAGACCTCTTATATTCCAAGGTATGAAATTCATGTAGGATACTCATCCATGTTAAGTTCCACTTGTCCATCCTAAAAAATTAGAAACATAATCGGAAGTAGAAAAATTTCTAAATAAAAATAGATGCTAGTTTGGTTTGATAAAATCATCATGTGAAATGAAGAGATGATTATCCCCATTTGATCCCCTCAACAACTCATTGCCACCTCACAATGGACTACATGAATGTCAAGTAGGTTAAGATGAACTCATAGGAGTCCTAACATCAATCAACACTATATTCTTAGAACTATATTGCCTCTACAAGGGCTCTAATTGGGATTGGATAAGGAGGACATGTGATGGTAAGACGAGAGATTTTTTTAGTTGGTGAACATAGGATTGGGTTATGTCCATGTTAGACGTGCTATCCATAGAAGGAATTTTATTTCCTATGGAGGTCTTTTTGTTTCCTACTATGATCTAACCATAATTTTTGGCTGGCATTTTGGGCTTGTTGACTGATGGTTTCTCCTCTTAAGGATTGGGTCTAGCCACAAGAGGAAAATACTTGATTATGTGGTGTAGGGACCGACACTTGAAGAAAGTGTTGGGAAAGTTAATGTAGATGAGTTTTTGTGACAAATGATTAGAGCCAAGTTGAATGAAGAGATGATCTTTCAAGTCTTTAATTAGGTCAACCTACACATAGACCCGTTTTTTGGGGTGAGATGAATAGAAAAGGTCAGGTTCATGACATATAACACACCTGGTGGGATTGGAAATATCTAAGATATAATACTAGAGAGGGATTGGATGGATCAAGAGCTCTATCCAAATAGGGACTTTGTGAGATACTTACTTTGATAATGTAAAGTCTTGAGTCCAAGGAAAAGAACAAGAAGGGTATTCTAAAAGAACTAACTTCTCAATTTGGTGAGAAGAGATTGTACATGTGAGTTTTCATTAAAAGAGAAAATGAAGAAACTATTGGTAAGGTTTCTAGTTCAAGTGACATAGATACCATTGGTTTCCCAGGTGTTGCATAATCCACATTTGAAAGAAATATTTCTAGGGTATATGAACAACATAGTAGGCTTATCGAAGAAGCACCACACATCTACTATTTCAAATAATGCATAGGTGAATTGTTCCAAGACAAAACAATGCAAGCATACAAGACTACAAATTACAAAAATACAAGAGAGATAATTGCAATAACACAAAAATAGCTCCAACTCAATATGATCAAATAGAATAATGCAAGAGATGTACATATAGGAGGTGAATGTGTAACCTCCTCCTAGAATCATGGCAATATCCACCTAGAATAGTGGTAACCAACAACTAGAATGGTGTAGTCAAGTGGTGACTAACACCTATAATAGTGTAGTCAAGTGGTAACCAACACCTAGAATAGTGTAGTCAAGTGTACACCTAAGAAAGCATATCCCATAAGTGTAGGGAAACTCCAAGTGATGTGGAATATCCCGAGTAGGATAATACAAATAAAGAGAGGAAAATAAATCCTACACTAACACAAATAAAGCGAGGAAAATAAATCCTACACTAACACCTCCCCATAAGCACAACTTAGGTGGGCAGTGAAAATGAAAGTGGGTCCCAAAAACAAGGCCTAATGAGGTACCCATGTACAATGCAATCTCTCATAAGATAGAGTAAAAGGAAAACCCAGTGGGAAAAAAAAATTCTCCCCAAAAGAGAGACATAAAGAAGTGAAGAGGCTAAAAAGCCCCTTGAAGATGATGAAGTTGTTGATGTAGAATGCACCACAAGAAGATCTCATAGATGAATGAAATTACTCTCAGTGAAAGGTTTGGTGAAGATGTCAACAACCTTCTCTGAAGACTGGAAGAATATCAAATCGATGACCTACTCATGAATGAGCTCCCAATGAAGTGCATGTGAATCTCAATGTGTTTGGTCCTTTGATGAAGAACCAGATTCTACATATCTAGATAGTGCTCTTGTTTACACAAAATATGATTATAGGCTTCCTAATTTGGATACTAATCTCAGAAAGAATCCCCTGAAGTCAAATAGCCTCAATAGCTACATTAACATCTCCCATGTACTCTTCCTATGTGGATGATAGAGAAATAACATTCTACTTCTTGCTCGACTAACTGATAGGACCATAACCCAATGAGAAATTGTAACCTGAAGTGGACTTACGAAACATGTGTCGCCAGCCCAATCTAAGTCTGAGTAGCCGACCAAGTCAATGTATGAACCAACCCTGTAGTGAATCCCATATCTATGTGATCCTTGAATGTAGTGCAAAATCCTCTTATCTTCTTTCCAATGCAGCTCATGAGGTTCTTGCATGTACCTTGAAACAATACCAATGACATAGGAGATATCAGGTCCGTGTGAGTCAAGTAAATAAGGTTGCCAACAAGTTGTCGATACAAAGTAGCATCAACCAAGGGTGTGGAACAATCAACCTCAAGCTTGACTCTAGATAAGAAAGGAGTCGAGATGGCTTGTAGTCATACCATGTGAAACCAAGCCGAAGATCGAGAGAGTACTTGGGTTGTGCAAGTGAAATCCTTGAATTAGACTGTATGATCTCAATGCCAAGGAAGTAGTGTAGTAGACCCAAGTCAGTCATGGAAAATATATCCTGAAGAGTTGTCTTCACTGCTAAGATAGCTGATGAAGTACTCCCAGTGATCAAAATGTCATCAACATAAAGTACCAATATCATTAATGAATCATCCTACCACAATAGATATACATTGGAATTTGAATAACAACCGTGTAAAACCAGAATCTAGGAGGAAGCAATCCATCTTGGCATACAAATATTGAGGGGCCTATTTGAGGCCATAGATAGATTTCCTAAGTATAAAAACTAAGGATGAATCCTGAACAAACCCTGGTGGCTACTCCATGTAGATATCCTCCTATAGGTCTCCGTGAAGAAAATCACTCTTCACATCCATCTAGTGCACACTCCAACCATGTGTTATGGATAAAGCAAGTGTGAGTCTAATCAAAGTCATCTTGGCTATGGGTGCAAAGGTTCTCGAGTAGTCTATGCCGGATACCTATGAAAAACCCTTGGCTACTAACCGAGCCTTGTACTTATCAACTGACCCATCTGCTGCAAATTTGGTCCGATATATCCATCGACATCGAACCATCTTCCTTCCCTTAGGAAGTGAAGTCAAATCCCAAGTGTGATTATTGATTAAGGAATTATATTCCTCATGCATAGCATTATCCCACTCAAGTATGCCTGATGCCTCTCGGAATGTTTGTGGATCTTTCACCGGCATGTGGCCTAAAAGGCTTGTGGCCTATCTCCCAATAGTCTTCCCAAGTATGTTTTTCATCCTCCGAATTATGGAAGTATGGCTATAGAAGTAGATGAGGATGACTCCTCATTACTTTTCTCGTTGTCAGAACTAGAAGAAGTAGAAGATGTTGCCTCAGGAACCTGCTGTGGATGATCTGAATCCTCAGACTACTCATCAAAACTAAGTGAATCCAAAGTAGATGGAGAAACATCAAGTAAAGAGTCAGTAGTGGGACTCTCCTGAAACTTAACACTTCTCTCAATGAACAAATCATGAGTAGTAGGATGGATAAGTCTATATCCCTTGACCCCTCTGGATACCTAAAAAAGATGCAAGGTTTGGATTGAGGCTCTATTGCCTTGGTTTATTTTTGGGAATGTGTGCCATCACTTGGTGATCCGAAGACCCTAAAGTGCTTAAATTTGGTTTCATGTTGTGCCAAGCTTCAAAGGGAGTTATACCTTTTAAATCTTTATGGGGAACCCAATTTTGTATATAACATGACACAATTGATGGCTTCTACCCAAAATTGTGGAGTCAAATATTTAGAGTGGATCATATAGTTTTCCATCTCTTTCAAGGACCTATTTTTGTGTTCTTCCACGCCATTCTGCTAGGAGTGTAAGGCATTGTCCATTGTAGATCAATACCCTCTGTGGTGCAAAACTACTCAAATATATTGCTAACATACTCCCCCATTATCTGTTTGAATAAATTTGATGCTTTTCCCAAATTGTTTCTCAACAAGTGCCTTGAAGTCCCGAAAGTAATCGAACACTTCATATTTTTCCTAAGGAAGTAGACCCATGTATATCTGGAAAATTCATCTATGAAGGTGAGAGAATATTTTTCCCTAGTGAAATAAGGATGGGGAAAATCCCCTGTGACATCACTATGAATCAACTCTAAAGGTGTTGAAGCTCTCCAAGATTTTCCCTTGTCAAATTTCTCTTCAAGGTGTTTTCCAAGAGCACAACCCTCACAAATTCCTTTGAGAAATAAACTCTAGGAAATCCTATAACCATGTCATGTTGACTGAGTTGCTCAAGGTAGTGGTAGTTAAGATGGCCAAACCGCTCATGCCATAATCTGCTAACTCCATCTAAGTGTGTGAGAAATGTAGTAGGGGAAACATCAGGTGAAAATTTTGAGAAGGTATATAACCTAGCATGGTGATCTACCCTTCCCACTGTCTACTGTAGTGTCACTATGCAACTCCCTGATCTCAACTGAATCTGGATCAAATAGGACTCTCATGCCCTTCCCTATATGAGTCATTGATACACTGACAGGAGATTAGTTGAAAGTGAAGGTACACTAAGAACATTTGTGAATGTTCCACCTTCGACTTCAATAGACCCTCTCCCTAAAACTATGGCTAGAGTATCATCACCCAAAGTGATGGAGGACATGTTGTAGGGCTCTAAGGAAGAAAACTCAACTTGTGATGAACCCATGTGGTGTGAAGCACCAGATTCGATAACCCACGAAGGAGTAGATGAGGATGCAACTACAACTAGTGTTTTTCCCTTATGTTTCTCTTTATCTTTTTCCTTTTCCTTAGTATATTCTTGGGTTGATGAAGACTATTTGATAGATTCAAGGACCCCTATGTTGTTCTTCTCAAGGAGATGACTGAGGTGATCAATCTGCTTCTTCATACATTTTTGCTCATTGTGCCCAAGTTTCTTGCAATAGGCACACTTAACCTTTTCCTTTTAGGCTTCCCATTTGAACTAGAGGTTTCAATGGTAGACTTGGAAGAGGTAGTGGATTTATGTTCTTTCTTCTTTTCTGGATCCTTACTCTTTTGCTTCTTCTCTTGGTTGCTAGAAGATTTTTGTTTCCCATTCCCGGAAATGAGGGCTTGAGGTTTGGATGACTTCAAGGTACCCATTTGAATTAACTTGTCTTGCTCCTTAGTCAAATCAACAATGAAGTCATCTAAGGATGGCATAGACCATGTGGCTCCAAGAGCCCTCTTTGGTAGCATAAAATGTAGAAAAAAGATAGAGTAATCAGACCTAGTTTGGCAAGCACTGAAAGAACAAGTTACTCATAATTCTTTTCTATTCCAAATTCTTTTAACTACAATTGTAAGGACTTGAGCTTGGTAAAGAAATCTTCCAAGGTGTCAAATTTTCTAGGACTTAAGCTAATAAGTTCTATTTCTAGCTCATGACCCTCATAGTGTCAACTTTTCCAAATAATTTTTCTAAGGTTTTCCACACCTCATTGGGAGATTTGGTTGACTCTATGTGAAAAAGGAGTTCAGAGAGACACTGAAAGACAAAAAATACCAAATGCTTCATCACACTTATTATACCACTTAATTTTTTTTGCATCTATACTAGGCTCTGGTTCTAACCCCATTGTGATATGGTACAACCCTTTACTCCTTAGTCCAATGGATATTTTTGATTTCCATTCATGGTAGTTAAAAGGTGTAAGTGGGTTAATTGAAATTAGATCCATTATTGTAGAAAGAAAGGTTGTGGTAGTTGTTGTAGAAAATAAAGAAATGTGTGGAAAGAAATAAGAGAGGAAACACCCTGTACACCCCCAAAACTATATCAAAAGCCCCCACAATATTGGCACTTTATAACTTAGTGTGTTTTACAAAAATAAATAGGTCCAGTGCTTTGGGAAATGAAAAATATTTAACTTTTGTAAAAATGGAACTCGATATCGAGCTACCAATCAAAAAGTTTTCAAATAAATATTTCCAGTAAATAAGCCCTATTTTAAATGAATTTACACTAAACTTGAAATACACTTTTTTACTAAAATATACATTTAGAAAAATAAGGAGGAGGGTTTGATGAACCCAAGGTTACGATCACATTGGATCAAGAAGATATTCACAAATGAACTTGAAATTACTACAAATATGTGTGTATCAAACAATACTACCACAAGACTCAAAAAACAATGACTAAATCTAGATCAACAATGTGTGTATGGGTTGTTGGAAACTCGGTTGCATGTATGAAACACCTCTTTATCATAAAAATGCCCTTTGCAAGTTTGAACATGCATGCAAAGCACTACCATAGGTGAAAATGCCCTTCACAGGTCTAAAAACACCTAGATATGGATAAATATTCCAGGGATCCTGTAACAATGATTTAGGGCCTGTAAAAAAACAATCTCCAAAACTATATATGCACTATGTGGGCCTGTAAACCTCGAATCCTTGAAAATACTATATACCCACAAACCAGGAAAAACCAACACCAAATAACACCCAAATACTTGTAAATAATGATCTCAAATGAAAAACAAATTTGTAAAATAATAACCAGACAATCTCAATACCAACTCAACTCTGATACCATATCGGAGAAGCATCATAGATCTATTGGTTTGAAGAATGCACAGTGAATGATGCGAGATGTGAATTGTTCCAAGACAAAACAATGCAAGCATACAAGACTACAAATTATGAAAATACAAGAGAGATAATTGCAATAACACAAAAATAGCTCCAACTCAATACAATCAAATAAAATAATGCAAGAGATGTACATATAGGAGGTGAATGTGTAACCTCCTCCTAGAATCATGAAAATATCCACCTAGAATAGTGGTAACCAACAACTAGAATGGTGTAGTCAAGTGGTGACTAACACTTAAAATAGTATAGTCAAGTGGTAACCAACACCTAGAATAGTGTAGTCAAGTGTACACCTAAGCAAAGCATATCCCATAAGTGTAGGGAAACTCCAAGTGATGTGGAATATCCCAAGTAGGATAATACAAATAAAGAGATAATACAAAATAAAGCTAGGAAAATAAATCCTACACTAACAAGGCTATCCAATAATTGTTCTCATACCATTAATAATAGGCTCAATAGAAGAAACCTTGATTTAAACATCCGGAGTAATGAGTAAAACTCATTACTTTATTGTAATCCTTGGTGACAAACTTTCTTGTGCATTTGGAATCCATTTTCATAGTTTTGTACGAAAATGGTTGCGATGGGTTAGCTAAGTGTCATATATGAGGATTAAAATACCCTAAGGTTAGATTACAATCCAAAATAAATGTGCCAGGATTTCAAAATCCCATAAGAGTGTTATGGAAAACTCAAAACAAAAGTGAAATCTAATATGCAAAAACCTAGCATAGATGAAGAACAATTCTCCTCTCTTCCTTTCCTTCCCCAATATGTAGTTTGATTATATAATCTTTTTACTAAGGCTTTATTTAATTAATTCAAAATGCAATTAATATGTGTAAAACATCTTGCACAAATTTTATTATTATTATTTATTAGAAACACACACACAAATTAAAAAAGTAGACATAAATTATATAATATGTTTATAATTAAAATATCAACAATCAATAAAAAATAAGGCATATGATTTGAGTTTTACAACAACATATTATAATATTATGAAAATTCACGCACAAGCAAAAACACCATAAGGAGGTGGAGGTGGATCATAATTGTGAGTAAAAACATCCCAAGAGGAATGCCCTTATGACATCGGATATTGGTGTTAGCTAGTTATCCTAACCAGATATTGCTCATCCAATGAAACTAGCTCTCCTAAACTAGATGGTGGAAAAATGACAACCCTAATATCCACAATATCTCGTCTTTAGTGAATGCTAATGTGATGGGTGGGTAATAGATTTACCTTGTGGTGGAATCCATAACTAGTAAAGTATCTTTAAGTCAATGATGTAAATATTATATCTTAATAAGAATCAAACTTTTTAAAAGTAAAACATGGAAAAAATTGTAACTAAGATAATATTTTATCTATTGAAGGTTAATTTGTTGACATTATATGAAGGTATTGGATTCTCTTAGTTACAAGAGGGTAAAATAATAATTTTTATATAGATAAATGATTTTGATCGGAGCTATGAATTGGAGTACATTCAACCAAGATATAACATTTAAGCTCGACAATTAGCAAACTAGATCCACCACACTTGAACACACTTCTAGCGCAGGAAATCTTGAACCAAAATCCACCTCTGTTAAATCAGCCTTCCAACCGTGCCACCTCAACATTACTACCTCAAATGGGGATCATGCCTAAGTGGGATTTGAACCTGGGTGGATCCAAATACAACCATATGACTTAACCACTCCACCCATACCCCATTGGCAAAAATTTGGATGGTAAAATATTTTATTATCTAAGTGGGACATGGGGGTGGGATTGGGTCCTTAATGTCCACCAAGTGATCCACATTCGGAACACCTCGTTATGTTCCTCTTGGTCCATATGGAGAAGTTTGACCCCTACCTCAAGGTGACCCCATGGCCATTTATTGAAATCATCCAATGAACTCAATGGGAAAGGAACTTGGGTTGATGATTACAAACTACTTGTAACTCACCGATAGCCCAAGACCTTGAGTGAGAGGGGGTAAAAAATAGTTTTTATTGAAACATATCATTATTTAAATCAATTAATTGTTAATAAAATATAGTTATGATAAAGGATGGCCGATTGACATACAATAGTTTTTATTGAAACATATCATTATTTAAATCAATTAATTGTTAATAAAATATAGTTATGATAAAGGATGGCCGATTGACATACACGACTTGATATCCATGTCTAAAATAACATGCTCAAAAACCCAAAAAATGTCAAGAGAGAGGTGGATACATGTTATTAGTATCCAATAAGAATTCTATAAAACATCAACTAGTATGAAATTCATGTACAGACAATAACAACACTAGGGGAAGTGACAGATTGTCGTTTGGAGTAAGGGATTCCAATGTATAAAGATCTCTCAAAGGAGGATCTTGGGAAACCCACCTATCTTGAACTTTTGTATTATATTTCAAATCGAGAGGCACTATGATTCCCTATTTGAGCATCAAATATCCAACCACCATAACACTTGCAGTGGTAATAAACATTGAGAAGGTCCAAAAACATACTAGACATGAGGTAATGAACTCCATTATCTCCATTAAGGAGTGGAGAAATGACCATATACATGTGAAGATATCTTGTTGTAGGAGTGACTCTTCCTATGCTTGATGAAAAGAGGTAGAGAACCCAATAATGACGGATCTAGTGGAACTCTTCTCATGTGCATAGAAACCCCTAATGATGTAAAATATCCTACAGATGTTGTAATTTTATAGTCAATTTCTTGGCTTACACTTGGATATGAAGATAAACAATAGATATAAAACTTTTTCATTAACAAATAACAACTCGGGATATAACTATTATTGAAGATAACACCATTTCTAGCTTTTTCAGAGTGGAAATAAACTAATACCTCTAAAAATTCCATGAATAAGATATTATGCTGAGAGTAATCCCTAAAAAAGTGATTATTTAATTAATGGGATTAGGATGGAAGGGATGAAATAAAACATTAATCCATTTCTAGGAAATTCTAGCGCGAAGATAAGTCTAAAAATATGTTAAAAGGTTTTAAGACATGCACAAGAAAAACATGGAAAATCAATTTTATAATTAGGATAACATGAGGTCGAGTTGATTATTCCATAGTTGAGGAACATTAAAATCCAATTTTATTCCAACATAGCCCATTTGAATCATACATGGACTAAAAAAATATTGTTCAAATACGAAACATTTTCCATTATCCATATGGTTCCTATGGCTGGACTAAATGGTGGGGAAAATCCATTAATTGCATGAAAAATTACCTAAACTTAAGGTTGATGAACATTAAAAAGGTTAGTAAAGCTCAAATGGAGACCATATGCATTGCCTAAAGATCAAGGACAAATCATGCAAAGAATTCTTGGCTAGTTGGTGGATCAAATTAAAGTTATCAAATATGCCAACTCTCATCTCACTAGGCTTTCTAACATTATCAAATATTTTATTTCACACTCCAGGTGTTTTTTCTACTCAACCTTCACTTCCGAGAAGAAGAAAACCTTAACTCAATGTCTGCATGTGGTCCCCTATGTTCTTTCTCAAATCCAATGGGTTGTATGTGATTTCTCGATGTCTCTTGAAGAATTCCATGAAGCCACTATATATATATGTTTGTTGATAAAGCTCCTACGATTGATGGTTTCTCCTATGAATTATACCAAGAATTGTGGGAAACTGATGGGCTAGACTTGGATAAGGTCTACCTTGAATTTGTTCGCACTAAATCATTTGGGAAAATCATCAAAATTTCAACATAAAATTCATACTCGAAGTTGGGGACTTGGAGCTCATCACCACTAAGAGATTGGTTATGTTACTCAATGTATCTTATAAGATTATTTCAAAAGATCTTTCCTAAGAGTTAGATATTTTTCCCCTCATCATCTGGCTTGAGAAAACATGTTTCATTCACAATAGATTCATTCTAGATAACATTATCTTCATTTGGGAAGGCATGAAATGGGTTAGGATTTCAAACCAACAGGAATTTTTAGTGAAAATTAAGTTTGGAAAATCCTATAATGGGATTGAATGGCCCTTAATTTTGATGATGCTTCAATATCTTGGCTTTGACCTCTAGTTTGTTAACAAGGTGAGAATGATTTTATAAGATATTAGGGAGTATAACCATTAATGGTGTCCAATCGTAACTTTTTATCTTGCATTTGTCCATTTGGCAAGGTTTCCCTCTTGCCTCCTCTCTTTATGTTTGAATTTTGAAGGGCTCAACTATCTTCTTGCTAATTACACTTCATATGGCTTGTCAAATCTATTTCCTTTCCCCATTTATTACACCAAATGGTTAATGGAAAATTTGAGTATGACTTGTTTCTCACCTTAATTAAGGAGGAACCATCCTTCAATATTACCATAAATTTCTTGCACATCTTTTTCCTAGCCTTTGGCTCCTTCATTCAAAGATGGAAAAAACCAAATGTTTTAGGTAGTCATATAACCCCATGCCAATTGGTTGAATAAATTCAAATGGAAGTGGATTGAACTTGGTGAAAAAAATTAGTTTCTTTGCATTCCTTTTTTCATCGAAACCACAAATTTAGACCTTTTCTCTTTGTAATTTAGTGTGTGGAAAATAAGTGGAATATTGGGTTTCTAAACTTCTTTCGCTTGCTAAAATATTCCAAGTTTGTTCTATAATTTTAGCTTCTACATGTCTAGTACTCCTTCTGTTGGGCCTCCTCCAAGGCCATTTATTTCAAATTGAAGAAAATTCTAAGAATTTTTTTTGGCCAATGTTGAATAAGGAAAATGATTTCACAAAGTTGTGTGGGATATCTCATGTATGCAAAAAGAATTTTTAGCCTAGGGATCCTTGACATCTAAATTCAAAGTCATGTCATTTGTACTAAATGGGTCATTTTAGCTCTTGAAGGTGATGAATATTGGAAAATACTTATTAGGAATTGCATCAATCTTAAAGTTCCTATGTGTAAAGGAATCCGAAAAGGTTTAAATCTACAAACCCTCATGCTCACTCAAGATCTTATCAAAATTGTTGGCATTTTTGTGCTCAAAAGCATATGGAAAATTTGGGAGTTGTTAAAACCCACTTAATTTGGGATGGGTATAGTTTCACAAATAGGATCTTTATCGATTCCCACTTCATGTGGTGGTCTCTAGTTATCTCCTATTACAATGTGTCATTTCCTTAGTCCCTTAGATCAAATATGTTAGACCATTTAGAAAAAGACATCAAAGGCATTGCTGACTTGTTTTGTAATATCTCTAGGGACAAGAATCTATGTCCCATGCTTAAAGAAAAGTTTTACTTGCAATCCAATCCAATGATCATTTATCAAATATGGAAATACAAAATTCCATACCTAACCATCATCTTCAAAAATTGGTATGCAAATGCTATATTGGAAGTGTCATGTTGAAACTCCTTTCAACAAGTATAAACCCCAATTAGGGTACTAACTCATTGTCCCTCAGTAGTCACTAATTGAGCCTCTAAATTCACTGTTGAAAAATTTGATCCATTGAACAAGTCTGGAATAGGGGATTCACTAGAGTTTGGGTGGCCATTATTGAACCCAAGCAATCCCATTTCCTTAGGCACCTTCTTCACCAAGGTCTCATAATTGGCTCTTGGTTGGTTCGCATTGGCATAACTCACCCTATCTGTTCTTACTAAAACCACCCAAATTCTATTAAACTCATCTTTTTGTTTTGTAATCATGCTCAATCAACTTAGCATTGGATTCATATCCTCTTTCAACCTTTCGCCATGAAATGTTCACTTGGAAAATGGTACTTTTGGGGGATTTGGACATGCTCCTTACAAAATACATACAAATTTGGCTTATTGTTTATTATAAAATATTTATCAAATATGGAAAAATAAAAAACGATGTAATTTTTAATCATCTCTCTATTGAATAAGTCTTTTCTATGGTTAATAAAGTTAACATGATTTTGAATGTTACTCTTTAGATTTAGGTGCAAGCAGAAAATTCATCTTAGAGGTATCACACCTTCAATAGTTTCTTGATCAATGATCCTTTTATTGTTAGTTGAGTTCATTCAGAATCACCTCACCACCATTCTCCTCTCAATGTTGTGATTGTGTGAAATATCCCTTTTAGGATACCACTCTAAAACCCTAAAATTTATCAAAACCTCGCAAACTATAGTTCTAATTTTCCAGACAACAAGGTAAAGAAATTTAAAATATTTTTTATCTTCAAATATATTCACTCCCAAAAATACCTAGAAGATTAAAAAGATTTAGAAAAATATAGAGAAGGATAAAAACTCGAGAAATACTTTTTTAACAACTAGATTTGATCTTATTTTATTTATTTTATGACAACAAATGAGGAGAAAGTACAACTGACCATAAACTCTATAATAACAAGGGAAAATGATTAGAATAATTTTATTTAGCATTAATATGATAAGAGAAATCTTTAGATTTGAAATATCTGAAAACATGCCACAAAACCATTCCAAAATGCTTTCCGAATCTCCCAAGTAGGTCGCTCCTCTTGGGGAAGAAACCCAACAGCCCCAAATATGAAAATAACTAAAACCTTGATGAATAATGGTTATCTTATTTCTTTAAATCTGAAATTCTAATTACTCTCCAAATATGATCCAAAAATTAGAATAACAAGC
This sequence comes from Taxus wallichiana var. yunnanensis, assembly GCA_018340775.1. Lineage (NCBI taxonomy): Eukaryota > Viridiplantae > Streptophyta > Pinopsida > Cupressales > Taxaceae > Taxus > Taxus wallichiana. The sequence continues at coordinate 571,174,155 of CM031244.1, forward strand.
TAGGGATATGGGTGAAAAAGCCTCACCGAAGAATTCTCTACTAGTTAGGGACGAATCTCTCACCACCGAAGCTAGGGATCATGTAGAATTTGACTCCACAAGCAAGAAGACTGAAAATAGCAAGAGCTCAAAATGGTTGCATGCATGAATGAATCTCCAAAAGACCCCAAAGGTATATTTATATCCTTTCTCTCCAAAACCCTAATCGCACCCCTTTGGGAATTTTCTCATAAACATAAATATAACTTAAGTGACTTTATTGTACACATACTATAAAGTACACTAAAGTTGTCCCAACGAAGAGATAGAACATAAAGTACCACCTAGTTGCCCATCACTTAATCAATGACATAATATAACATAAAGTGAAGGTGCTAATAAAATAACCCATACCGAATAACCTCCACGTCTCTAGCCCCCTTAGGTATGACCAAAGATAAGATGAAAATAATCCTCTAGGATTTTGACGTAGGAATGGGGACAATACAATCCTCCCTTCGCAAATATTTCCTACCCACAAGCAAATGAAAATGCAAACTAGGATGTTGTAAAATCTGCTCACCCTCCTAAATGGCATCCTCAAGTGGAAAATCCTTCCACTACACTAGATACTTAATAATAACTTGTTTTTGATCTTCCTTTGCTTCACCTCAATGATATTCTTTGGTTATAAGACCAACTTTCCATCATCTTCTAAAGGTGGAAAATTTGTACAAAAGGCATAATATATTGTCCAAGTGCCTTTTTAAGGCACAAAACATGAAGACATTGTGGATCCTACTATTTTCTGGAAGCTCCAACTCATATACAACTTCCCCAAATCTTCGTACTATCCTCAGTATGGCCCATAGAACCGTGGTTTCAACTTCTTAGCACCACTTTTCTTAAGTGAGTATTTCATGTAGGGTCAAATCGCAGAAAGACCAAATCTCCTATCTCAAAAGATCTATCAACCTTGTGTCTATTTGCATAAATATTTTGCTAGTTCTATGCTCTCTGTAGATTCTCCTTGAGGGCCTTCATGATATCTAGTTATCCTATAACCAATCATGAGCTTTGGGAGCTCACCTATCTGATAATACCAAGTCCACGATGATTAGGAATTGTATCCATATAATGCCTGAAATTTATCCATGCCAATACTCATCTACTAGGTGGTATTATAAAAATACTCACCCATGTGTAGCCATCTAACCCATGCATGTTGATTTAAATATCTCTGTCTCTATCTATGGATGATAGCTAGTACTAGGAGATAACTCCATACCTACAAGTTTGAAAATATCATGCCAAAATGTGCTCATGAAAATCTTATCCTAGTCATTGAAATTTTTTTAGGAAAGCCATGAAACCTAAAAACACTTGTGAAGAATTTTTGAGCTACCTATAGTTCCTTATGCCTAAAGGCATAGAAAATAAATGGACATACTTGGTCAACCAATCAACCACCGCATAAATGCAATTGTTCCTATACACTGAAGGAAGGCTTGTAATAAAATCCATAGATATGCTCTCCCATTTCTACTTGGGGATGGGAAGAGGCTATAGAAGTCATGCTAGAAAAGAATGCTCATCCTTGACCATTTGTTGAAAAACCAAACACTCCGTAATATGGTTAACCTTTCCATGAAAATATCTCTCTGATGTACCTATAGGTCTTAAAATACCCAAGGTTTCTTTGTAGAGGTGTGTCATGCACTGCTCGAAGGATATTCTCCTTCATCTTGGACTCTAATATAAGGAAAATCCTATCCTTGTAGTATATGAGGTCATCCAAGACTTTGTATCTATCATCTTGAATAATGCCATCCTTGATTTCACATGCAAACTGATTTTGGAATACTCAACAAGTATGTGAGCCTTCCAATCAGCTAAATATCTGACATAGAACTAATCATAGAATCAAGGTAAGGTATCCTAAACAAAGCATCAACTACCACATTATTGTTACCTTTTGTGTACTCTATGTCAAATTCATAAACATGTACCTTGTTCACCCATCTTTGCTAGTTCATTGAGATCCTTTTGCCCCAAGAAAAACCTCAAACTGTTGTGATCCGTGATCGTACTAAAAATTTATATCCCATAAGATACTACCTAAATTAGGCCAATGCATACATAATGGCCAATATCTCATTACCATAAATTTATTATTCCTCTCCACATTACACAATTTCCAAATCTCATAGGAAATGGGATGCCTATATTGTATAAGTACTGAACCAATGCCTTCAATTGATGCATCATACTCAAGTAAAAATGGCCAAGTAAAATCCGGTAGTGCAAGAACTTAACATGAGATCATTACCTCCTTAAGGTGATCAAAAACTTGCTGCACAAATTCTAACCAAAAAAATCCCTCTCCTTGGTCAAATCTATCAAAGGTGCAATCCATTGAGAAAATCTATTCATAAACATCTTGTAGTAAGTGCATAGACCTAAGAACCCTCTCAATTGTGTCAAAGTCCTAGGCGATAACCAATCTAATATTTCCTAAATCTTGGCTCACAACCTTAACTTTTCCTCCTCCAATCATGGCCCAAGTATGAAAATTCTATCATCCTAAGCTTACACTTAGAAATCTTCGCATATAGTGAATTAGTTTCTAAATACCCAATACCTCATCAAGATGTCTCATGTGATCCTCCCATGTCTTGTTATAGACCAAAATGTCATCGAAGAATACCAACACAAACTTCCTCAGGTGGTGGTTGAACACATGGTTTATATAGGACTGAAATGTAGCGGGTACATTAGACAATCCAAATGGAATCACAAAAAACTCAAAGGGAGCATAGTGGCATCTGAAAGTTGTCTTCTACACATCCTCCTCTCTAACCTTAATATGATGGTATCCAGATCGTAAATCTATTTTAGAAAAATAGATTTCACTATGTAGCTCATCCACCAACTCATAAATGCAGGCACATGATACTTATTCTTAATGGTCTTCTTATTCAAGGCATAGTAGTCTACACACATCCGCATGGTTCCATCCTTCTTCTTCACCAAAACTACCAAAGAAGCAAAGGGGTTGGAACTAGGCCTAATATGTCCCATGTCTAGAAGATCATGTATGGTCCTCTCAATATCATCCTTAAACTATTTGGGGTGACAATAAGGATTTGTAACCTTGGGATTTTTGTCCTCAAACTCGATCACATGATCAAATCCTCTATCTGGAGGTACACCTAGAGGTATATCACTAAAAACTGCATTGTGCTTGTCTAGTAGGGCCTGGACATCAACATGATACTCTGGTCTATCCTCACATGAATCATTGGTCAAACCAAGAACTGAAATTCCCAATCCACATCATTTTTCCCGAATATCTTGTACATCCATTTGCAATGACAATTTGGGTACATCTGAATATAATACTCTCAAGACCACATTCCTACTCCTAGACTTAAACTTCAGCTCCATCGTCTAAAATTTAGTCCAAAACTTGCCAAGTGAGTGAATCCACTATTCTCCAAGCACTATGTTGGTCTCTCCAATGCCAACAATATAGAAATTATCGGTAATTATATAGTTACCCATAATGATGCTTAACTGTGAGATCATACATGTACATATCATGAAATCCCCATTGGTGACAACAATATTGAAGCCCTCGAAGTCTTCTCGTCTGTAGATCTTATATCTCTACCAAAGTGAGATTAATAAAATTGTGGGTGGTCCCACTATCAATCAACACTACCACACGATGTCCCTACATGACTCTTTGAACCTTGAATTCCTTGTACCTAGGGTTAGCTAGACAATGTAGCTATGGTCTCAGTGGGAAAATTCTCCTCTACATTCTCAACACCTACACTATTCAAAGCATCACCCATCAAGGTCATGAGGTCTATTACCTCCTCTCCCTCATCATCACTATCCTCGTAGACCTCAATATAGTGGTACTTTCCCTTCCCAGAGAAATTATGTCCACGTGCCCATGGATGACAAAATTCATAACATAGCTTCTTCCTTCTAAATTCCTCCCTAAATTCTCGATGCAATGCTAGCTTCCTAGATGAGTCCTTTCTCCTATCTAGGTGGAGGAATTTTTTATTAAACTATGGGTGGGAATCTAGACTTTGGAGTACATAAATCCAAATCTCAAGCTCTCCTAATGGCATCATGTAATGAAGGAGGCTCAAATGCCTTCACAAATCCATCCAAAGCATCTTTCAATTGTGCTATAAATGATGAAGTCAACCTCATATCAGAAATATCAGGAACCATCACCAAGAGTCTTTGAAAATCTGAAATGTACACATCCAAGGAACCTGTCTATCTCAAGTAGCTCAAATCTCTGAAGAATCTATTAAGATCTCTCCTATCAAACTTGTCCTCTAACCTCTATGTGAAGTCTGCATATGTAGCAATGTGCATGTGCCCCATGTCACAAGTACATAATGCCACCAATCATGTGCATCTCCCTTAAGATGTAGGATTGCAAACTTAATTACATCCTCCTCATGCATGGGGTTCAAATCAAAATAGGTCTTCAAATTTTGAACCCATGACCGTGTGGTACACTTCTTAGAGCCATCAAAGTGTGGGATAGAAATATGCCCCAAATGCTTTTGTAATTTAGGTACCTGCATATGATGATCCCTCTTGGGCTTGCTAGCAATTGTCATCCTGCAATAATTTGGAAATGACATATTATCTCTAAAACCATTTCTCAAATATTTGTATTTCCCAAAAAGACTCCTCATCAATCACCTATGTTGAATACCCTACATGTGATGCTTCATAATCTCTCAAGAAAAAGGCTCATGAAGACTCAACAAATTGTTAGAAGAATGGAAGGATTGATGCCTTGAATCATTGCTCTCACCTTTTTCCTTATTATTCCTAGATCTGATTTGATTCTTGTTCTATGTGAGCTGACTCAAGTAGAGGTTCGTTGTCTCTTGTAGTTTCAACATGTTGATGAACATCTTCTTCATAAAATCCTCATTGAGCTTTTCCACATTCTCTTCCTGATTTGCCATATTTTTCCTTCTTTTTGGGGTGTATTCCTCCTAGAATATACCTTCATTCACTACCCAACAGGCTAGAGGAAAGGTGGCTTTGATACCATTGAAATATCCCTTTTAGAATATCACTCTAAAACTTAGAAATTTATCAAAAACCTTCAAAATGTAGTTCTAATTTTTCTAGGACAGAAAGGTACAAAAATCTAAAATATTTTAATGTTGGTTGTAATCCCCATTGCATAATGTTATTTTTCCTTGTTATTTTTTGCATTCTTTTCATTTCAAAAAACTTATTTAAATTGTTGATTTGACTAAGTTTCTTGACTTTGGCTCATGTGATGGTTGAGTATGATTCATCCACTCGCTTTTTGTATGATTAGCTTATTTTTATGTGTACATCAATATATGGAGAAAAAAATTTCAATCAATTTTTTAAATATAAGATTGTTATTTTCAACATGTTCCCACATGTATAAAGACATTTATATAATGTTTAACATGTTTCCAATGATATATGAGATTGTTGTTTTTAACGTGTTCTTTGTTATTGATTCCTTGAAATTGGAACTATTAACCATAAAACAATTCCACTTATTAGAATAATATGACATAGGTAATTAATTATTATTTTCACATATTTTAAATTATTTTTCCTAGGCATTTGAAATATATTAAGTAAGTTATTATCATCATTATTTTTGGTAGTCCAAAGGGATTTATGCTAATAACAATGATGGTGACAAAGGGAACATTAAATCCTTAATGTCACCAAATTTTTTGGATGTGAATCTATCTCAAGGTGTCCCCATCTTTATAACTTTACCATGGGCCTAAATGCCCCACTAAATATGTCTCGAATTATTTTATTTTGGTATTTAAAATAATTTTGTTTTACACATTTATAATTACTTTCTTCAATTATTTGATCTTAAGTTTATTTAATTTTATTATCTAATATAGAATAATTAATATAATCTTTAATACAAATTAATTGTATTATCTAATGTAAAATAATTAATGTATGTTTTTAACCTTAGATGGCCATAAATTCCTTAAAATGGGTTTTTTACCAAATCATTTGTTTTATCTATTCAATTATTTATTAAATAATTCATTTTTTTTCATATCTCCATATTGTAATATCTTTTCATTTAAGGGCTAAGAGTAAATCAATAAAAAAAATAAGATAATTTTGGTTATTTATACTTTATTAAATTTTGGTTATTCAAACTTTATTAATCTATGCCTTAATATTTTCTTTTTATTAGGAGTAAATAAATGGGTTTTGAAAGGTTTTTAACTTTAAACAAAAATAGAATATAGAACTAACAAAACATAAACATAAGAATAAAAGAATGTTGTAGAAATTAATCTTTCCTTCAATTTTTCCTAGATACTTCTCATTAAATTTGGAAAAGGCAACTGAATCATTTCAACTTTACTTCTCCTACAAGAAACTAAATTCCATTCATATGATTGTGCATTTATTTCCTCAAATGTTTCTTGTGTTAAGTCTAACTTATTACTTTTCCATGCCTTTTGAACATATACTCAAATATAAATCTCCTCGAAAATGAGTTTTGAAAGGATCTCATAACTTTAAACAATAATGGAGATAAAACCAACAAAACCTATACACAATAACAAAAGAAAGGTGGCCCCAAAACCAACATGCCAACTAATTAGCAAAAGTCAACATAACATCAACAAAAAACTACCCATGACCAAAGACAAGTAAAACTCCTTTCTTGCCACTCTCATTGACTCTGGTTGCTTTCTATTTCAAAATTTTAGCACTTATTGTTAAAGTTGGAGAGGCCAAATGAATCATTTCAACTTTACCTCTTGTATGCAAAACAAATTTCCATCTATAAATTGTGCATTTATTTCCTCCAGGTTCTTGGTGTTAGATATACATTGTTACTCTTCCATACCCTTTGAACATACTCCTTAAACATAGAACCTTCCCAAAAATCAAGAACCCTCCACATCGGCTCACCATTCTAAGTTTAGATTGTAGTGAAATCTTGATCTCGATATCCTATCGAAATGGAATAGGCAGGCCTGCTCTCACCCTGAACCTTATTCTATTGATAGTTAAAGTCCTTGTTTGATCTTAAATCTCCATTCCCACTATGCAGCTCCCGAGAGCTAGAAGCCGCCTTCATTCCGCTCTTGATCTTCTAAAGAACATGATCTTGACAAACTAGTATTCCTCTAGAAAACTTGCATTTTAGTATATTTTTATAGCATATTTTGTATCCTTGATATTAGATTATATGACTAATGTTTTTCTTGATATTTTTTCTTGAGCTTTTAAACCTATATCATCTCCAAATAGACTTCCTTCTCCATATACCCATACCTCGTGTTGTATAACTAATATATTTATGGATAATTCAATTAATTTGGTTAGAGGTTTATTTTATATATGCCATGATAATACTATGTTAAATGGTACAAGGATTACATAGTTAGTATGTATCATCCAATGGTCTTTTTAGGATGTTGAGTTATGGAATTTTAAAATTATGAAGATTTTGATTGGGCTGCTTGTTATGTTGGTAGTGTTTTATGGAGAGAATTCAAAAACACCAAAAAACAAGTAACTTCAACATTAAAATGGAGGAAGCACACATGGGCGAAACAAAACGATGAGTGGATAATGAACAGATAGGGTATTGGCATGCAAGAGTGCCTAAATACCAATGAGAAAATAAAAAAGTTTGTGAGAGAAAAGTTCAGAATAACAATATACGCAAAGCAAAATGGGCAAGAGAAAGGATACCATGTATCAAAAAAATCAATTTTACATGTGATCATATGACAAAAATACTAATATAGGGGAAGATGAAGCTTTCAGAAACTGTTTAAAAGCTGGTCCTCTAGTAATTTATTCCACATGGCATAGCATGTATAGTTTTCAATCCGATATGGTTGGAATTTTGTAAAGGATTGATTGATAATTTGTCAAGTAGAATACAAAGAATGTTGATAGCTCAGCTATGGACTAGCTCGCATTATCTTAGATGTGAAACCGACAAATAGAAAACACCTAAAGAAGAGTGGGAAAGAGAATATGCTTAGTTTGTACTTTGGAGGTGCTGAAGACAAAATGACACCACATCATGGAGTGTCCGGTGTGTCTCGTGTAAAGTGACATTAGAATCAAATATAAAAACATTTTAAATGTGACAATCTGACTGCCTTATTTGAAGAAGATAAATTACAAAAACTAAAATTTATAACAGATTACATACCAAAGAATAATGGATATGTTACCAATTTATGATACAACCCTTATTGTCACCGCCTTTCCACAATGCTCCCTTATCACAACGTTTGGTCCTATAAACTGTTTCGTATCATGAATGACATTAAAATCTTTCATTGAATTCATACTCTCCGAAAATCACGAAGAACAAAGAGCCACTTTGATGAGGTTTTCCCTCATTTTACAATTATTTGGATATTTTAATTTATATCTCTATAACTTTTACAGAAAGTGAAAATTTGAAACCCCAAAGTATGGCTGTCATAAATGAAGTGCTAAGAGAAAACAGGTATATACTTTTTTTTTTAAATTTTAAATTTGACAACCAAATACATGTATTTAAATAAAATATTGGTAAATATTAATATTAATATTTAACTTTATCTTAGTAATGGAACAAGGTAGCTGGCTTACAACACAGTACCAGTAATATAGACTTATTCAAAATGCCTAGCCACTCATTGTGAGGGAGGCTTCATTAAACTATAATCACCTAAGGCAGAGCTTAATCAATTAAATGCTTTTATATTTCATGCAGCAGATTTCAACTATTACATGTATATAGGCTTTGGATTGGAAATTCAAGGTGACTCACTGCCACTGGGCTTCCTGCCACCACCTCCTCCGGATTTGGAATTACCACCTGGATTACTCTTGTCATGCTTTGGGTTGGGCCCACTTTCATAGTCCATTGCATTGTTTTCCAGTATCCTCTCATGCAATCCAATACCATCATCATTCTTCAATACCATTTCTTCCTGCAATCCCACCAAAAAAAACCAGAAAACAGTCATATAATCTGCTTAGCCATGCATTAGGAATTCAACAAAAGGAAAGAAAACCCAAAATCCACCTTGGTGCTCATGTTTTCACTGACCATGTTTCCTGCACAAGCATCATTCTAATCAGTTTGCAGCAAACATCAATGAACATTGAAGCAATTTCTATTTGGATTAAACAATACATACTTGATGAAAGTGGCCTGGCCAGAGCTATAACAAGCATGCAGGCCAATACCATCAACTTAAGATTATTATGGTAAGTCCATGCCATGTTTTTCTGATAACAACAAGATTTTTCAGCAGCTCTTTTGTTAATTTTCCGCAGCTACCAAACTTCCCTGATAATGTGAAGAAGAATGATGCCTCTCCTCCTGCACCCAAGATATGCTTAATATATCCCCATTTAACAAAGGACAAAAAGATATCTCACCATCTTACATACAGTAAAAATTGACACCCCACTATGTTACTGCGTTCAAGGTAAACCCCATCTTTTGCCCTGTGTTTCCAAGACATTTTTCTGACCACCCACTTTCATTGTAATTAAATAATTTATATGTTTTGTAAGTCATATGAAATGCTCATATCACTTTATTTTATTTATTTTTCAAACTTTTTTGATTTGCTAAGGGATTTGTCTTTTGTATAAACGACTTGTCGGTCGCATTAGTTTGGCCACATGTGATGGTTGACCCACTGCAAATTTCTTATGATTATGCCGCACTCTAGATTTTATTTGTATTTGCTATCCTTGGAAATTTTGGTTTGGTAAATTTTAACTTGGATCTTTTCCATTTAAAGCAAGAATACAAGTTACTTCTTTTTTGTTTAGTAGTCAACTATGAGAGGCAAATTCACTTCAGATTTAGGCCAAAATGATAACCTAAAAATTTGAAAATGACACCAATAAGACAAGCTAATAATTGTAGCTTGACATTTATTCATTTTCATGAATGGTCCTATTCATTTTCATTTTCATTGTTTGTTTGACATTTCATGTGACACTAACTAGCAAAGTATGTTTAGGTCAACATCATATTATATCTTAATAAGACTCAAACTTTTTGAAAGTAAGGGTGTAATTAGATAATTTTATCTTTTTTAAAGGTGTATTGAATTTTCTTTATTTTTATTATTGTATCTATAATTTTTTTTAAAAGACAAAAAGTATGTAAGATGGTTTATAATAACAAGTAGTTTGTTGGTATTTAGAGTTACACTATTAACTATTGATAAAAAAACATGGCATAGGTTTAGAGTTTTAAAACAACAAATTAATAACAAATAATATTATGAAAAAACATGCATAAGTAACAATACCAAAAGGAGGAGGTCGTGGTGCATCGTCATTGGGTGGCAAACAACCTAAGATGAAGGCCCTTATGACATCCGGCACCACTTGATTATTTTGACTAAAATCTTACACATATAACAAAACAAACACTCCCCACTAGAAAAAGGAAAAACAACGATCCCAATATCCATAATATCCTGTGTACTTGCGAAGTCCAACACGACATTTGATGGATAATAGAATTACCTTGTGGCGTGAGACTCCAAAACTAGAAGAGCATCTTTAAGTCAACGACATAAATATTATATCTTAATAAAAATCATTCTTTTTAAATGTAAATCATGGAAAACCAAATTTGTAATATGGATAATATTTTTATATTTTTAAAGGTTAATTTGTTCACAATGTATGAACGTCTTGGATTCTCGTAGATAAAATACTATAAAGAACATTTTTATTGGACAACATTAGTATATAAATCAATTAAATATCACGATATACAATAGATTTATAATAAGGGGTGGCCGGTTAACATGCGTGACTTGACCTCCATGCTTGAAAAAACATGCTTAAAAACTCAAAAATGCCAAGAGAGGTGGTTATATATTAATGTTATCTAAGGAACATTCTAAAACACAAATAGTATGAAATCCATGCATATGAAATGATAACACTAGGGGGACATAAAAATTGTCCTTTGGAGGAAGGGATTTCAATGCAGAGGGCTCTCTCGAGGGAGGATCTAAGGAAACCCATATGCCTTGAACTTCTATATTATTTTACAAAGTTAGATGCGCCATGAATCTCCATTTGAGAATTAAGATCGAACCACCATAACACCTCCTTGTGCTAACAACAACCACCGAGAAGATCCAACAATAGACTTGCCACGAGGCAATAGACTCTAGTATCTCCATTAAGGAGTGGAGAAATGGCCAAATATTGTTTACACCCTAAATAAATAAATGAGGGTTTGGTATAAATTAATTCCTATTTAATAAAATGTGTAAGGGTTATACAAGTTTGTATATTCTTAATTAATTAATACATTCATTAATGTGAAAAACAAAATATAGCTTTTAAAGTATTGTGCGATATAGAAATGATTGCTTTAAACACAAAGATGGAAGAGTTATTAGTTGGTTATAAAGGTACAAAGAGGATCTCGTGTCCAAAGTGGTAAGGATCTAGAAGTTTTTGTATTTGAAACCATGATTGTAAATTGAGCTGTATAGAATCATATAAGTTATCTAGGGCATAGTATAGTTTGGTCATGAAATATATGGTCTTGGATTATTGGGTGCTAGGGTTTTGTAACATTTGATGGTCATCTATGGCCTGCAATTTTTTCAAATCTATCTATCGCTAAGGTTCAAATCGTCACGCGATGCCTTCCTATAGTGACTTGCAATGGATAAAAAACCCTAGATACCCACACTAGCACTTCATGAACACAATTAGATAAAAAAATGATAAATAAGTGTGTAGTGCAGTTAGATTGACCATGGTGGTCAAATTTTGCTAAATCGATCTAGCCGCTACACTACATTCCCTTGCAAGCAATGTGAATCTCCATGTAGCTCTCCTAATGTAAGTGCAATCGTGTATGCAAATCTAAGCCAACCCCTATTGTGCCCTAATGTATCTTAACACAAATATTTTGGGTGTAACAATACAATAAGTAAAATTTACCCTTCATAGTAGTGATATAGTGTGTTTTGATTTAAATGCTAGATTGATTCCCTTTGTCCCTTAATACTTTGAAAGGCTTGGTATTGAATTGCTCTCACTATGACTTGGCTTTAGGACCTTTAGAAGCTTGTAGATGGGGAAGCTAAACTCTTTAACTTGGTTTAAGTGATTTAAACATGAGTAATAGTTGCTCTTAAGGATGATCTATTACTTTAGGAAGATTTAGGAGAGTCTTGAGTGCTTTAGGAATGTATTTTTCGATCTTGAAAATTTCAAGTTACTCAAATGAGTGGATTAGACATGCTTATATAGGATTTTGTAGTTTAATTGTTGCATTAAGGATGACCTAATAAATGAATCATAAGAACATACAAAATTTAAAAATATCTATTAGAGAGTGGGAGAGATGACCGTATAGGTCAGCCTGACCCGTAATACAACCTCGATGATAGGTCGTAAAATTTGGATAGATAATTTGTAATGTATGGGAAATATTTTGTGTGAGATGCTTGGGAATGATATATTTTTGGAAAAATTCAATTTGGGTATACGAACAACTAAGCAATGTGTATAGTAAAGTGATTCATGTATGAGAGGGAGATATTTAAGTCAATTGAGCTAAAGATATGCGCACAAGTCATAGTCTAAAGATAATTCCAAACTTTTCATTTGAAAAGAATAAGTTTGTAGATGCACAAAGCTTGGGGTTGATTTTGTGGCCATTTGGCTCATTTTTTTCACAAAATTGTGTACACCCTTTGTAAATCCCTTCTCGGACCTATTTTGAACAGGCTCGAATTTTTTTAAAACAAACATTTGAAAATGACTCAAATATGGTGTAAACCTTTTGCACACAAAAAGAGTGTATTATCTTTGAAATGCAAATCACATACACCTTTTGTAATGAAAAGGGTGTATGCCTTTTTAAAATGTAAAGGGTATATGCCCTTTGTAATGTAAATAGGTGTACCCTATTTTCACTACAAAGGGCATATGCCCTTTGTAGTGTTATAAATTAATAAAAAACAATGTTTTAAAGTGTTTTGAGTGTTCTCCTCTTCTAAACAACCTTGTATTTTGGCTAGGTGATTCAAACCTCAACTTTGAACATGCATTAAATCAATCAATGAGGCTTTTGGAGGATTTCAAATATTTATCCACCTTTGTAGGAAAAAATATTTATTTGATTTATATAATTTTGGACCAAGCTTCCTCTGGAGTAAAATGATCAAGTATTTTATGTTGTGTGTGATTCTGAATGTAATTAGCACATTTAACTGGTAATGCCTAGTATATAAGAGGTAAATATCTAGAATTCATAATGTAGCTAGACATTTCCTTCAAAGTTTATTTCTTCTATTATGCTAATACATTTTTTATGGAGAATGAGGAACAAAATTTTGGTGAATAATGCCATGAGATGCCAAAAAATTAGAAAACTCTTTGTTGAATTACTCTCCCCATTATCAGTGTGAAAGATCTTTATGAAACTAGAAGATTGTTTCTTAACCAAAGCCTTAAAGAATTTGAAGTGTGAAAAAACATTACTTTTGTACTTGAGAAAATGAACCCAAGTACGCCTCATGAAATTATCAATAAAGGTAAGTGCATACTTATCTCCATTGAAAGAGGGGGTAGGAAAAACCATCAAGTCACTATGCACAAGCTCAAGTGGTGAATAATCTTTCTTGGAAAAATTCTTAGGGAATGGATCTTGGTGTTTTTCCTAATGCACATCTAGGAAAACTCCCTTAAGATAAGAAACTCTAGGAATACCATCAACCATACCATGAGTTCTCAATTCCTTCAAATATCTGTAATTGAGATGTCCAAATCTTTCGTGTCAAAGCTTACTCTCTGAATCTACATGAGAAACCAATCTTATCCTTATGGAGGGAGTGCCATCAAAACCCTCAAATTGATATAGTATAGAACCATGATCAATAATGCCTTGAGAAATAAGTGAATGATGGTCTAACAAGGTTTGTACTTCTACCCCTTGTGGTGTATAATTCACTATTTTACTTTAACAAAATGAAAATTTTGATATACAAAAAGAAAATTATAGTGATGTTATGAACATACAATGCATCTTGAATACTTCCACCATTAAGGTGTATGCCACCTTTTCCTTTAACATAAATAAATGAAAAATCTCCAACCTTAATTTTGGAAGTAGAACTCAAACTTAGAGATAAAAATGACTCCTTGGAAGAAGTCATGTGATGAGAATCACCAAAATCTATAACCCAACTATCGACATGAGTTGATGGGATCTCTCAACAACATTAACTTATTTTTTATGCTCACTCGAAGGGAAGGTGGAGTGGAGATAGAGATTTTGTGTTTCTCTATTGCATCCTCTAAGGCTTGCATTCACTTGTAACACCTATGTTCTTCATGACCACTCCCCCACAAAAATAGCATGAAAGACTAGACTTATTCTTGGATTTAGAAGACTCTTTAGGTTTAGAGTTGTTTTATTTGGGTTTAGGAGCATTTTGAGATGGAGGAGTGAACTCGGATTTACCTTTTGGTTTTCCCTTTCCCTTAAGATTAAATGCTACTAATTCCTTATGAGAGGTGGAAGACTCAAGCTTATACATTTTGGATTCTTCCCTAGTAAGTCTTTCACAAAATATTTCTAAGATATGCATTTGGAATGTGTCACCTAATACATCCATGCTAGAGAAAAAGGTAGAAACAAATATTTGGAATGGACCTCTCAACTTGGATAGAATTAGGTAAACACACTCTTCATCTTTCTTATCTCTTCCACTCCCCTTCAATTGTTTCAAAAAATTATTGAATTTAGTAAGATCATCTATAATTGATGGAAAATATTCAAGAATAAGAGAGGTGATCTCAATTTCAAGTTACATGGATCTCATGTGATCCATCTTACCGAAAAGCTCTTCAATTTCTCCCATATTTTGAAAGGAGAGTCACATTTTTCCAAATGAACAAAATACTATCACTTACATAGGTTCCTATCAAACCCATGCACTCATCAAATTTGAAAAGTAATTAAAATTTCTCATATTATCTAGTAAACACTTGTTGTTTTATATAAATTTAAAACCCATAATCCTTTGTGTTTAATGATTGTTTCATTCTTAGTTTCCATGTGTTGTTAATAGCTCAAGTTGATCTAATGTAAAAGAAGATAAAGACACCATTCTCTAAAATACCAAAGAGAAAAATAATGCAAGAAACAAAGAATGCAAGATGACCCCCAGATTGACACTTTATAATTGAGTGTGTGTTACAATAATGACACTTTATAATTTTAGTGCATTTCTCAAAATAAATAGTTTCAATGGAACACACATAAAAATATTTACACTTTTAAAAAAATGACACTCGATTTTAAGCTATTAATCAAAAGTTACAAGCTTTTTACTTTGTGCTTTAATATTTATTTGAAAAAAATAAAAAGCCTTTTTCATTCACCACACAAATTAAAACTAAGGGGGTTGGACTTAAATACCTACTAGTAGGAATCACAAGCTTAAGCCTTCATATGACCATACCATATGACCAAGGGTTAAGGATTTTCTATATGCACTCTTTGCATTGAACATGACCTCGAATGCAAATCCGCAACCACACAAAATGTGATTGATTGCCGGAAGATAGAAAATGTTGCACAAAACCCGTAAATTAACCACAAAAAAACCCCATAAATACTTTTCCCTGAGTATTCCCAGAATCCCTTCTTCGATTGTGCGGATTCCCGTGTTAGCCTAGATGTATGCAAAACACAAGTAAACCCAGAAAATACGTCGAATCTTCTTATTCCCAAATTTAGAATTGTTATAGGGGTTTTCCACCTTCCATATCTAATGCCACCCTCCGTTTTGTCCGAGAAATGAATGTTGTAAAAATTAATTCCAACGGATAACAAATAATCAAATATATGATAAAAAATAGTTTTTGCTTGTAAATAAAATTTTCAAATGAATGTCTACATCATCTATTGCTTCAATACCATAAAAGGAATGATAAAGAGATCGTTCCAAGCCACAAAGAAATCATATCTTGATAAGACATCACACTCAATAAGTTTAAAGAAATTCACCAGAATAACTTTAGAAAACTTTTGCAAACAAATGAACAACAATATCATATAGTATTATGGAACTCTATGAAGTATAATGATAAAGGGTCTTAGTTATATAGGCATGAAGATCAGTCTAAGAACTAGTCAATGCCATAGATCAAACCATAAATCAAGGAAAGAAATAGACATCAAAGAACTAGTTAAGACCATAGATCTAGGAAAGAACTAGACAACAAAGAAATAGTCAAGACCATAGATCAAGGAAAGAACTATAGATAACTACTAGATAATATATTTCTAATATCTAAATAAGATAATAGAAATATCCACACATAAGTGAGTGAGGATAAATAAAAGAGAAGGTAAATAAAGTACCTAGGTGAACATGAGCTAAGGTAAATAACCTACTCTAACACAATAAGTATATTAAAATTAAAGCATTAAGTTTCAAATAAAATTTAAATTTTCATTTAGGAAAATGTTCAAAAATAGTCCTCATATATATTGTGATCGGTGTTGGCTAGTAATGTTGGTATTAGAAAGTATAGATATGAAAAGTGTCTCTACACTATCTAATATACCAAATTAATTATATTTAGGACAAAAATTACATTTAATTTATATAAATAGTAAATCTTATTTATTTAGTACAAATATCTTGAATTTATTTATGAAGATATCTTGAGATATATCAATCTTAAAGTTCTTATTTTAGATTTTTCACATTCCATGTATAGATTAATAATTTCATTACTTTCTCCATTAATTTCTAATTGAATGGAGAAAAAATTGCATCAATCTAACTACATCAATATGTTGGATTGAGTGTATCTTTCTAAATATTAAATACAACATCCAAACTCCATCATATGGCCAAGAAATTATTATATCATCTCAATATTTTTTTATCTTAGATTTTTCATATATCACATTGATTAATAATTCCACTACTTTCTTTGAGAATTTATTACTAATTGATGAAAAATGACATCAATCTAGATGTGCCACTATGTTAGTCTTAATATTTTAGGAAACATGTCGAAAAATAAGACAAACCAACATGGCTAGAAGACAAAAGTTAAATGACCACATTGAGGTTTTGAAATGGTAATGAAAAAGTCTTCCCTATCCAATACAAAATAGGTTTGTGAATGTGATCACCTAGTTTTGGTCATTGGAAATCTCTCTCTCTCTCTCTCTCTCTCTCTCTCACACACACACACACACACACACACACACACACACACACACACACACACACACAACACACACACACACATACAACATTGAGCTCACATTCACATAAGGGCTTATCCATGTTTAGAAATCAATTGACACCAAATGTTGTGTAAATAACATTCCTAACCCACATTACATTGTTGTATTCGGTGGATTAGGTTTGATTTGGACTTGTTTGCACACAATATTGAATAGATCAGTTTATTGTTATGCACAAACAAGGCCAATCAAGTCCTAATCCATATTATACCATCACTTAATGCTCAATTAATCAATGCACACAAAACATTGAAAAATTGGTTTGATATTGTGTGTAAAGAGACCATTCAAGCCCTAATCCAAATTATATTGTGGCATTTGATTGATTAATATTTGATTGTCTATGTTTACACACAATATTAATTTAATTAATTCATTATTGTGTACAAATTAGTTGAATTGAACCTTAATAAATATTATATTATCACAATTAATAAATAAATTTCATAAACAATTATTGGTTCTAAGTGGGAGAGGGCCAAAGCTCTCTAACTTCTTTATTTGGCAAAGTTCATAAGTGTTTCTTTCAATTTTAGTCTAGTTTCATTTCAAACTCTCAATTTATTATATGTTTGTTTTTTGGAGGTTGGGTTTTTAGTTGACTATGGTTGGTAATTTTTGGGGGGGGTAATATTGCTAGGATTATTGATTGACTTTTTTATGAATAGCTCTCTTAAATTTGGGTGAGGACCCACATTCCCTCATTTTATATGTAAAAAAACATTTTGAATCTTAAAAACTTATAATTTACTGGAAATAAAATAATTTGAAACAATATCACTACAAATAGTTGAAATTTTAAGCAACATTTTATGATTTTTTTTGTTTTTTGTTTTTTATTTGTTGATATAAGCCCCTCCACAAAACCACTAGGCTAGGATGTTTGCATTAGATTGGTTAAATTTTAATTTTCATGGACCTAGTCTATTTTGATCATTTATAGTTACATCTAATATATAATACCTCCTTATTATTATTATTAATAATAATAATATTTATGAATAATATTTATTATAACGATTTTTTTGCCAAGTCATTTTAATAATGTGTATTTCATTAAAAATAAAATTTTAATGTCCTCTCTTATCCATACATAATTGTCATAACCATTATATTTCCTAATAACTAATATATATTATTATAAGAAATTGTGAAATTTAATAACTAAAAACACACACATATACATATACTCATATATATATAATATATTTTTGTGAAATTATATATATGCCATGTGACTGCAGATATTAGAATATTAATCTTATTCATTGCTAGTCTTATCATTTAAAGAAATGACGATAGTGGTCGGTGCTCATCCCTCGACCTTTCTCCATTAAATATTATTATTGATGAGCAGAAAAACCATCACGGAAGAAAATATGCACCATTCATAACATATTCACCCTGCCATTTTATTCATTGAAATACTTACTACCAAACCCATTCTTGGTATAATGGTTGACTTAGTATATATTTAATCAATATTGACTAGAATTGTTTCTCCCGTCACACCACACATTTCTAATGGTTATAGTTGAGACAAATTTCAATATATAGACCACGGAGAAAGCCACTCTGCATTTTCCACTATCTGTTTTCGCTGCAAGTTGTTTTGACATTGTTACAAAATGGTCATAAGAATTATGATTTCTCCCCACTTTGGTGACATAAGGAATCAGCATGGATAGTCTTGTTTAGCTTTTAGTTTGTCTCTATGTGGTGCCTTTTTTCTCTCCTTTCTTTTTCGATTAATTTATTCTTATGTCATCTTTCTCGGAAACAACCTTCAAGTTGTAATGCACAAACAAAGTCAAATTGGGACTCTATGCATGAACTTAGGAAGAAAAAGTTTCAAAGATTCATGAATATATAGGCTAAAACAAATCAAGGCCTTATTTAGAAAGAGGAAAGTACCAAAAGTACCATAGTACAACTAAATTTGTACTAAATTTCATGTACAATGTACAACTAAATTTCTCACAAGTTAGAAAGTCCATTGATCTTAAATTTTGGTTAGTTTTATGTCATTTGTGAAGATATTTTTTTTAAGGCCACTATGGACAATTGTGGTGGCCATCTAATATATATATATGATAGTATGTTGAATGTAAGGCGTCACATACATGTTATGCAATTTATCATGTATTTTGATGGGTCTTATTAACATTAACATATCTATCTTAGATAAATCAATGTAAAAGATGTCAAGAGATATCATTTTTGAGGTGCTTATATTAGATTTTAGATATAAGTGGAATAGGCACCTCAACAATAATACCTCCAACATCTTTTACATAGATTTATCTAAGATCTAAATTGTTTTTGAACTTATTTCATTTTGTTAAAGACACCTTGTTTACTAATGAATTCTTTTGATCTACTTATTATGCCGAGAGGCATTCTACAATGGTAGCATGGAGTGGAGGACTCTCATGTTGTGCACGTGAAAGAAAAACTAAGGACGACACTATTTTAAATATTTAGTTTAATTTATAGAAGCTTTACATTTGTTTTAGTGGACTTTATTTTTGTTAATTAAGTTATGCCCGAGAGACATTCTACTACGGTAGCATGGAGTGGAGGAGTCGCATATCATACATGTGAAAAAAAAAAACTAAATCCAATATTATTTTAAATATTTAGTTTAATTTATAGAAGCTTTACATTTATATTAGCGGGCTTTACTTTTGTTGATTTAGGATTTGTGTGAATAGTAAACTTTTGACCATTTAAATAAGACACATTCTTCCTTGTTCATATTAAATAATTATATAAAAAATAAATATGGGTGAATTAGTCTTAATCTAAGTGTATATAAATAATATTGTGTACATCATTATAATGTAAGGTATTTATTTACTTTAAAGTTCTTATGTATATTATATCTGTTGACCTCTTAAATAGTATGCTAAAATTATTTACTAGAGTAGGTATTTACCTTTGCTCATGTTCCCCTAGGTACTTTATTTACCTTTATTGTATTTATCCTCACCCACTTATGTGTGTGGATATTTCTTTTATCTTATTTAGATATTAGGAGATATTATCTAGTTGTTAGGTATAGTTCTTTCCTTGATCTATGGTATTGACTAGATCCTTGATGTCTAGTTATATCCTAAATCTATGGTTTTGACTAGTTCTTTGATGACTAGTTATTTCCTTGATTTATGACTTGATTTACGACCTTGACTAGTTCTTAGATTGTTATTCCTTGCCTATTTAAGCAAGACACATTCTCAATGTATTGCATTGAGTTCCATAATAATATATGATATTCTTATCATTTGTTTGCAAATGTTTTATGTAAAGTTATTCGCGAATTGCTTTCATCTTATTGATTGTGGTGTTTGATTAGCATCTGTGTTCTTGGCTTGTACGATCTATCATGTACAATGATGTATTACTATATAACATTATAATGTAAGGTATTTATTTACTTTAAATTTCTTCTATGTATATTATATCTATTGACCTCTTAAATAGTATGCTAAAATTATTTACGTATGCTAAGATTTAACTTAGGTATTTCATTAAATCACAAGTAAACTAATTAATTTACTATCTATGTAATCTATGACAAAATCTAAGATTTAACTTAGGTATTTCACATACTAAATCGCAAGCAAAATATTTAATTTACTATCTAAGCTGATATAAATATGTTAAATTTATTATAATAAGGAAATGCCTTTATACAATATTGTACATCTATTTCCATTCAAATTACTAAAATGAATAATACAAATTTTTCAAACTCACACATGTGCACATGTGTAGGTCTATCGATGTGGAATTGCATATACATTAAGGAAGCATAAAAGTTAATGTTATACATGTGTTTTTAATAAGAGTAATCAAAGATATAGTTAATATAAAAATATAGTTATCAATTTTTTCTAAATGTAATTATTAAGCTTGAAATGAGTTCAATTTTTTAAATGAAGAAAAACAAATAGAATATCAACTAGCATACCTATCTTAGAATAATCTTTGTAAAATATGGTGAGATGTTTTAATCTCAACGCGCTTATTTCACTTATGTTGAAAATCAAATATAGGCACGTCAAGAATGATACCTCTTGACATATTTTACATAAATTATTATAAGATATGTATGCTAGTTTATTTTTTGTTCTTCACATTTTACTATACTTCCAATATTTTAAGTTTATTTTAATTATATTCATTACCAATCTCAAAATATAAAAAAATACAACTAAATCAAATATCGGTTGATAGTCAAAGGCTTTTAATATTTTGAATATCAAATATATGTTGGTTGTCATTGTGATGATCAAATGAACATGAAATTTAATGGTGAGAATAAAAGTGAATCATGTATGCCATTGCAACCCTAGCTACCAATGTAGGAATGCCTCTTGGCATAAAAATGTGAGTGTTATATGTATATAAAAACCAACAATAGTCAAACATTTATTATGAACATAGTCGGTAATGCACTACATCACATGTAAGAGGTTAAGGTTTGAATCTCAATCATTTTGATGTAGTTTACTAAACACACATAGATTGATAACACATAAAGCATGATTAACACATGTGCTTAAAAACATCAATTGTTTTTCAAGTATTTGATAATTGATAAACACACACAACAAGTTGAAATGATGGAGAAAATTTGATATCTTTTAAATATACATTTAAATGGTAGAAAAATTGATACTTTTAAATATACTTTTAGGTACATGGATAAGAATACATAAAGATTTTGATTTTAAAAAATCACTTGAGTAGGTTAATATATTGTTTTAAATATTTATTTGAATATAAAAATCTTAAATATCAAGTTTAAATATATGTTAGAAAATATTAATTTCAGGTTCTTATTTTAGATTTTATATATTTTATATTTATTAATAATTTCATTACCTTCTCTCGTTAATTTTCTATTATTGGTGTCAAATAATATCTATTTAGCTATACCAAAGTGTGTTGGGCATGCAAATTATTTTTGGAAAAATAAAGTGGCTACAAACTCCACCATATACCCAATGATATTACAATATTTTTGAATGAATTATCAAAGCAATTTTTTTCCGTAAGTGATGGTCAAATGGATGTAAAATTTAAGATTCAAATTTCCATGCAACAATCCAATGGATGTCAAATTTAAGATCGAAAATAAAAGTAAACAACTCACCGCATTACTCTCCATCCCCTATTGTCATTGTAGAATACCTATCAATATAACTAACATAACTATTTTAGATAAATCTACGTAAAAGATGCGAGAGGTATCATTCTCGAGGCACCTACATTGGATTTGAGACATGAGTGGAATAGGCACCTCCAAAATGATACCCCTCATCTTTTATATAGATTTATCTAGGATAAATATTCTAGTTATATGATTTAATTTATATTTCTCACTTATTTAGTGATTATAAGAAATGAAAATGTCATTTATATTTAATTTATATTTTCATACAAATATTTTTTAAAAATGTGGATAAATATCAACCTCAAGACTCTTAATTTGAATTTTAAACATATCACATTGATTAATAATGTCATTATATTCTTTTGATATTTCTCACAAACTGGTGATTAAAAAACCTTCCCAAATAAAAGGGATCCAAATTCAATTGTATAACAAAGATATTACTATTTTTTACTAACTTCTAAAAGTCAAATAGAAAACACTTTAAATAAAAATCAAGTAAATGTTAAATTTATGGTCAAAATTACCTTGTAATAATAAAATATAAGTAAAATTTAAAGTAAAAAATGAATGTGCATATGCTTTTTACTTTGGCAATGCATTTTACATCGAAAACAATTGTTCATCTACGAATCTCAATTTTCATATTCCTTCCATGTTTTAAATAAGTACTACAATGTTAAAAATATATTGATTCCATTTCCTAAGTTATTTTTTGAACCTATTTCAT
Organism: Taxus wallichiana var. yunnanensis; assembly: GCA_018340775.1. Classification (NCBI taxonomy): domain Eukaryota; kingdom Viridiplantae; phylum Streptophyta; class Pinopsida; order Cupressales; family Taxaceae; genus Taxus; species Taxus wallichiana. The sequence goes on from CM031244.1 coordinate 571,197,426, forward strand.
TTTGTCAAAGACACCTAGTTTGCTAATGAATTGTTAGGGCTTGATTTATATACTTATCTACATGTTTTTTTCTTCACATATTACCATATTTTCAATATTCTAAGTTTATTTTAAATATATTTATTACCAATCTCAAAATGTAAAAATAAAAAAATCAAATATCGGAGGTAGTAAAAGGTTTTTAATATTTTGAATATCAAACATATGTTTTTAGTTTTTAATCCACCTAATTTTATGCATCGCTTGGTACCTCATTCGAGAGATCCGAATGATCACCTAAAGCACGCACAAAGCTACCATGTCCCTCATTTGTATTTTCTTGTCAAGATGTTAGCATGCATAATCATAGTGATATCTAACCAAGTACTCATTCAGTCATACTAGATCATTACATACATTCACTTGGAAACACATGTAATAAGGAAACATAATAGATTAGACAATTACCAATATCAATTGCACCATGAAATCTCCATAATCAGACATATCAATGACCATAATCCATCCACCATGATACATCATACTAAAATTATTACATTATAGAATTTGAATACATCATCCTACCAAGGCGCTAGAACATGTGCAAGCATCAAACCCTAAGTCATAATTACATAACAAGACTCTCAAGCTCATGCATGATCATGATCCCCAAAACAATGGTGTACTAATATATATGTGTGTGTGTGTGTGGTGTGTGTGGACTTTCCCTTCACCACCCATGCACTCTCCTAATAATAGGCATGCCAAAAGTAGACTACATGCATGCTTTACAAAATAGCTAATAATAGATTATCCTATAAATAAGACTTTTTTATCCTATTAATAACCTCCATGCATGTCCTCGATATGCATGTCCATTCTCCAAAATAGCCCTTTCTTGGCCACCAAGTTATCATGCTTTTTCCTTTGCTTGGTCGACACTCCACTCTGCTTTTCTATTTTTAGCCCGTAATATGCAAAATCAGCTAAGTCTCAGGTTTTGTCTATCTGGGCACGAAACTTTTGTGCGTTGTTCTAACCCTTTTCTCATGCACCCTTCCTACCTCCTTCCTCACATGCCCAAAAATCCCATGTGTGACTTATACTTGAGCATTTTTTACTTGGTCAACAATACCCCACACTAATGTCATTTCCCATCCTCAGAAATGGGGATTCTTGACTTATCCTCCAAAGAATGAAAAGTTCATAAAGAATGAAAATACAAAGAATAAGGCAGAAGAATAGAAGAGTCTTTAGTGCACATTGATTTCCTACTCCTCAATCAGCTTTGTAACAATTCGAGGAACTCCTTAGTAAGGGTTTTATCCATCTCACCCCACTCTACCAAACATTTGGTGGCCATCTCTAGGATTAAACCTTTCTGTTCCACCATCTCCTCAGGGGTCATGTTTTCACCCTTATGCTTTAACTCCCTTATTACTCTGCTAGACCCAAGATCAACCCCTCCAAGTTATTTTTCTTTCACACGAGGGATCCTAGCTCCTTAAGCCTGTTTTCTTAAGTTTCCCTTTTTTCTTTAAGGCATATCTCTTCTGTGCAATCTCGGCAAAGAGCTCCTCTCACATGAGCTTCCCTTTTTTCCTTGCAGCTTGTGCTTGCTAAATATGCCTCTCTCTTGAGTAGTGTATGCTTTGAGGATGGGGTCAAGGTCTTGACTATGGTCAAAGGCCCATCCTACATTCTTCAAAGTATCCTTTATTGTTTTCAACAAGGCATCAAGCTCCACAATCTTCTACGCCACGATATTCTTATTCTTCTCCTTCTCTATTGTTATGCCCCCTTGATTCGCCCCTTGTATATTCGGCTTCTCTTGTAGTAACATATGAACCAAATCTTGCAAGAAATGCAAGGCCGATGGGTACTTATCTTTAGTTCACTCATCAAATTCTAGGCATGCTTCCAAAATCTCATCTCCAATATTGGCTACCATGTCCAAGATAGCCTTTGTGCACTTTCTTTACTTTTCACTGCACCTCACCAATTATTGTACCTCTTGTTCTTTATTATTCTTATCCTAGATCATTTTCCTAAGAGTGGCCCCCTTATCCAAATTTCTGAGCCACTTCTACCACCATCTTTGTTAATACATTACTATCCTGTCATTAGTTAGCTCAGTGGGCTTTACTATTACATGATTTACGTGAGGCAATTTTCCTCATCCTAAACCTTATACATGCTATTTTGCTACATCAAACTCATGTTCATCCATATGCATCTGTATAGTCCATGAAAGCATTTTTAGTGCGCATATTCATGCCCTCTAGGTCAATCATCTCCCACCCATATAACTACTCAACAATGAGTGTGCTTTTAGAACCTTGCACATATTATATTTGTAGGGTCATTGAAATACCCAAAGTTTAGGTGTGTGCAATTTTCTTCTCCCCTTCGCCTACCAGTCTCTTACCTATGGGTATATGAGATTTTAGCATTCCAGAACATACCCTCTCCTTTCTCACCATAAGCTTCTCCATGCACCTCGATGGTTCATCCTCACTCTTTTATTTTTATTCATCTCTCTAGTGAAAGATTCTTTACACTCACTAGGCACCTCTGCATTGGATGGGTCTCCTCATCCTTAGGATCTTCTTCATTTCCACATTATGAATATGTGGAAATTTTTTGTTATGTGTAGCCTCATCTAACATCCTTCTTCATCACTATCACTCTTATGCTTTATCTTGCCTTCTTCTTTGTTTCTTCTCTAGGCTTGGCTTGACTGGCGTTATCCTTGGCGACCTTCTAACTACTTTTGAGGTCCTACACCACCACTTATGCTCCTTGACGTTTCTTCTCAACTTTATTTTGTGGCTTTGGTCAAGTGCACCACTTTCTTCCTTCTCTCCGTCTCCTCAGCATCAAGATCAATCTTTATTTCTTCCTCTTCCTTCCTTGGAGGAGTATCCTCATGTCCTCTTGGTTCCTATAGTTTATTTCCTTTGGAGGGTCTAAGTTTCACATCTTCTCCTACAACATACTTCCCATCCTGAAACTTAGGCATGAGGTAAACATATATGCGTGAAACTTCTTTCTTCCCAACTACCATGGACTTAGGAGTGATGTCAATATTATCTTACTCCATCGTTTCTTCATAAGCCATCTTATTAGGATAGACATAGGTCTTCCACAATATATGGTAATCTACATCCACCTTATCTACATCAAATTTCAATTTCTTCATTTGTATAACCTATTCACATAGTCCTTAAAGTATCATTTCTGTAAACACGAATGACAATTTACACCATGGGATTTTCTCCCCATCCTTCATATAAAACCTGCCCAAAAAAAGTGTTGGTAGGCCATAAATTCATCTTGTCCATCTAGAACCATAGGTAATTCTCTTGGTATGCGTCATTCTCCTTCAAATGCTTCATGCATCCTTCTTGTACCATTTATCTACATGTGCTACTTATAGCACCCAAATATTACCTTCATAAGTAAATTGGGTGAAACTGGGCTCAGGGGATGGACTTGTGCTCCATAAGATACACCCACATCTTTTCTCTAGGCCCATCTGAGTACCCCAATCTCACAAAATACCAACAAAATAATATTGCACCCCATGTAATTTTCTCACCTTTATCACCTTTACATGTGTGCTTCCTCAATAATGCCTTCAAAAATATAATGTACTATGTTATAATAAGTCTTATTCACCATTTTATGTGCAATATGTAGCCAATGCTTGTTCACTTCCTTCCACCTTTCTATGTGCACCCAACTTGCTCACCAAATGTGTGACCACTCTTGTTGTAGGATCCTCGATGCCTGACACATCCATCATGCATGACCTCCTTTATGGTAGTTAAGCATGAGTTTGTGTAGCTTCTTCCCCCTACTCATCATCCAAGTCTGGCTTCTATCTCTTCTCCCGAGCTTGTGCAAATCTATCACTTTCCTATCAACTTCCCCCTTGAGGCATTCTCCTACCTACAAAGTAAAAATAGTCCTCATGGACTTGTGATACCAACCACCATATGATACAAGTGTTTCTAGTTTTCCAAGAAGGGAAGATCATAGAGTTGAAGCACTCCAACACTCTCCAGAGTCTTTGTACTAAGTCATCATAAATTATTTTCCCTAACTCTATCCTCTCATTTATTTTATGAATCATATCCTTCTCAATGTCACTTTCATTCTTCTCTGAGAAATGATTAAATTCACTAATTTTACACTTTGTTAGCTGTGACTTCCATGGTTTCCCTTCTATGACCTCACCTAGATATTTCATCTCTGTAAACCATTCCTCCGATGCTTCCTCGGTCACAGGTTTCTTTTCTTGTTCATAAATTTCCTTGGTGTCATTACTAACAAAAATAAACTCTTCTCAACTTATAAGGTGCCTAGATGTCAAAGTTACTCACCATTATACTCTTTTACTCTTTCACCTTTTTTTTTTCCTTTCTCTCTTCTTTTGAACCCATGTGCCCTCATTGTGAAATTCCTGCTTCTCAAACCCTAGCTCTGAAATTCAACCCTCAAACCTTGTCTTCTCCTCTCCTCATGCCTTTTCCTTTCTCTCACACTTCCCATAAGGAGCTCCACTTCAAGCCATGCCAAATTTTCTATAGGTTTGATAATTCTCTTTGTATACTTCACACTTCACACTTGTTTCACACTTCAGTCACTCTCTTCAAGGCTCAAACACTCTAATCATGCAAGGTAAGAATGAAGTTTCTTGCACTCCTTTTATAGATTTTTCATGATTTTCCCACATTAATTACTCTTCACCTACCACCGTACTCAACTTTAATTATGCTTTTTCACTTTTTGTGTGCTTTTTTTTTTTTCCACACACTTTAATCATAACCTTCTTAGGCATGCCTACTACTTTTAGGCCATAAACCTCCTCGCATGCACTCCCATGTCCATAGTACATAAACCTCTATGCCATATACCAAGTAGTTCATCCTGCCACTGCCTACCTCACATTACTCTACATGAACCTTTTCCACGTGGTCTTCATCCTAAGAGAAATTTTCTTGTGAGTGCCATCATCCCTAACACCTGTAGCACCCTTTCCTTTCACACATATTTTAGAGAGTATCCTTACTTCACACCTTCATATGCACTGTGTAACTTTCCCAAATTGTGCCACCCTTTATATAAATCTCAACACCAATGGATTTCTTTTTCACGCATTTGCACTTGTTCACCCTACACTAAAAGTATGTGCATGGTCCTCTATGCATGAAATCAATATATAGTAATCAACTTCTTGCACATAAAATGCACTTATTACAACAGAACAAGGAAAAAAATAATAAATTAAAATCAACAAATAATGGAAAGAAACACATGAAAAGGAAACCTAAACTAAATGGAAATTAATGCCTTATTACAAACACCAAAGAAAATTTATTTATAGTAGGGCTTTAACCTACTCCCATTGAAGTAACCGAGAAACATGGTGCCATCCAGCACCTATAATTGACATGCACTGATTCAAGTATCTTGGTTACTACAAAAGGTCCCAACCAATGCACCTTCAACTTCCCTAGGTGGCACACAAACTTGGAGTCATAGAGAAGGACCATCTTGCCAACTATAAATGTCTTGTTCTTAATGTGCCTATCATGCCAAACCTTCTCGTGCCTTCTTAGTCTTCTGGATCCAACGTGCAATAGTGTGCCTCTCATCTAATTGCATTAGTTTTCAATGCGCTCCTCAATAACTTGTTCATCATCCAATCCACCTGCACATGCAATACGTAGGGATGGTAAACATGAATTCAACTAGTAGCACTACTTCATGCCAAACACCAACTAGAAAGGTGTGGCCTTATTAAATCTTTTATAAGTGGTCTTGTAAGCCCAAAGTACAATTGACACTTTATCATCCCAATCCTTTCTTCCAACATCACATATTTTTGTAATGTTTTCCCAAAATCTTGTTGAAATATTCTACAATACCATTAGCTTGAGGGTGATAAGGGGTAGTTTTATGGTGTGCCACCATAAACTTCCAACAAAATTTTGATTGTCTCATTCAAGAAATGAGTTCCTCTATCACTTTTCAAGCTTAATGGGAAGCCATACCTACTAATAATGTTTTCCCATAAGAACCTTTATTGTTGTATTTGCAAATATAATCCTTTGTAGGCAAACCTCTGCCCACCTTTTCGATAGTATACAAGTAATAATATAGCACGTGTTAGTTCTATGCGTGGGTGGTGCAATAGGTCCTACAAAGTCAATAACCCACTTTTCAAAAGGTTCCATGCTCACAATAGGTCAAAGTGGCATCTCATCTCTATGTCCAGGATTTCCAAGGTGCTTGACAATGATCACATGCTTTTGACATATTCCTTGGTATCTTTGTAAAAATTTTCCCACCAAAGGCTAGCCAAAAGGATCTTGCATGCATAATTGCATCACCTACATAATGTCCTCCTAATATACCCATGAGCTCTCTCCATAATAATGCTTCATTTCTCATGTTCAAGTACACACAACGAACAAGACCTCATCTCTACCCATTTTGTATAAATATCCACCAATCAAATAATAAGGTGTCGTATATATAGAAAGCTAATTTTTCTCCAATGTCTTCATTCCTTCTAGGCACCAATCCAATGCACAAAAAACTACAACTATATCTTCCAAATCTGAGGGCACACGGTTCAACCTAAATAACTATGCATCATGAATAATATCTTTAATGCTCTGCACATTCTCACTTGAATTTATCCTTGAAATATGATCATGCCCTAAATTTCTCTTGCCTAGTTTGACAACAATTGTAAATCAAACTCAAAAAGAAGTATCCACCTACATATGTGCCCTTGTAAAACAAGCTTGTTGACTAAGTACTTTAATGCCATATGATCTATATAGAAAATAAATGGGTAGTAGTAAAAGTATTGTATAAACTTGTGAAGCACATAGATCATAGACAAGGCTTCGTGCTCCATTATTGTATAATTATTACTATGTGGGTGTTAACTTCCTACTTACAAAAGAAAATAGGATGATCCACAATTCCTTCCCCTAGTTGTGCCAAGACTTGCACCAATTTCCATTCCAAAGGCATCAACATGTGTACATGAAATGGTTTTCCCATGAAGGAAAGTGAAAAATAGGTAGTGGTAAGCCTTTCCTTTAATGTCTCAAATGCATGTTGTTTGCATCACCCCCCCAATAAAATTTCCCTTTAGCTTTGAGAAACTCTTCCAGGGGTGTGGAAAATTTTGCATATCCCTTGATAAAATTTCTATAGTAGTAGCCAATATGTCCCAAAATCCATGCACACTTCACTTTGATTGGTAGGATCTTCCAAACCCAAAATCATACAACTATTTTGGTTGGGTCTACCAATAATCCTTCTTTGTAAATGATGTTCCCAAGTAAAGTTCCAAAAGGTGTAGCAAAGATACATTTTTAATGTTAAGAGAGATGCTTAACTACTTACACCTCTCAAACATGATCCTCAAATTATCACAATGATCTTTGACTAACCCATAAACAATCCAATCATCTAAATATACTTGTAAGAACTTGTGAATAAAATCATGAAATGCATGCACAACAATGCACATGAGAAAATATCTTGGCACATTTTTATCCAAAAACATAACTTGTATATGCAAAATTCCCCACTCAGTGGTGAAAGTGGTCTTCTCTTGGTCTTCCTTTCACATGCGCACCTGGTGATAGCCTAAAAAACCATATGTGAAAGAATATATCTCATGCCCAACAACTCCTTCAAGTATTTCCTCCATGAAAGGTGTGGGAAAAGGATCTATTACACACATGAAGCATTCAACTCTCTATAGTCCACACAAATCCTAATCCTCCCATCCTTCTTAATATGATTATAACCATAGGGCTAACCCATTTAAACTCTTCAATTAGCTCAATAATTCCAGAGATTGAGCATCTTATCAATTTCTTCTTTCACCTTGATGCACAAATTAGGATTCATCCTATAAGGCCTCTTCCTAATAGGTATGTGCCTTCTTTCAAATTTATCTTCATCTCACCTAAAGAAGGATGTACTCCCTTTAACTCATGGTAACCTCTTGGAAAGAGATCCTGAAAAGTCACGTAAGAGCTCAATGATCTTTTTCACCTCTTGTTCTAACCAATAATCCCCAATGATTTCTTCCTTAGGCTCATCCTCAGTGCCAATATTAACCTTCTTAGTTCTCATGGGTGCATGGTATGCACATTTTTTCTCATATGTAGAATCCATGACCTCATGTGCACCCCTCATGTGGCTAACATCCAAGTTTTCCACTTCTCATCATCAATCATGTATACTAGTTTTCCTTTTTCTTTCTCTTTCCAGGCATGACCCATATGTACTTCTTTTGTCTCCTCAAGATCAAGGTGTGCCTCGAATCAGTTCACCCAAAAATTTCTAAAGATGAATCTTCTTCCTTTTGTGTTATCCCCAATGTGATGCACTTCATGATCTCTGCAATGCTTCATGGACTAGAGGCTTAGTAGAAAAGTAATCAAAAGTTTGAATCATACCTACAATCATCTCTTGCTAGTTTGTAGTCTCCCTTTTTAGCTCGGCATGGACATACCAAGTGCATGTGCATCCACATAATGTGGAATAGAAATTATGTACCCATAGGGATGGTGGTAAAGCCTCTGGCCTTGCAGCCCATAGTCTCTCACAATTATGGACATGTACCAAAGCTAGAGTCTTACCATGAAATTCACATATGTGTGTAGGTACATTGCTTCGAGTAAACCTGTGGAAAAGGTGATTCTCACTTCTCACCATTCCAAAAGGCTATCTCTATGTGTACCCACTAGTGCACTTACGTTGTCCCACACAAGGTATAGAACAACATATTTCTTCTATCCCCTCATTCTTCCATTGAGCCTCCATGGCACATAAGAATGTATCGCTTTCCTTCACCAATATACCTTGGTACCTAAGTTGATCCTAACCACCTAACCATGCGTGACTAATCATCCTGGTGACTCTTCCTTTAACTTCATGCTTGACCATCTCCATCTTGTATGTTCCATGAGCCCAGTTATCACAAGAAACACTAGTAGTGTCACTTATAGATTGTGCATGTCTTCCCACTAAAGTACATATTCCTTTGATGGTTTGACATGATCTCTAGATCATGCACTCATTTGCATAATTTGATTAAGATCTTCCTCACTTAAGGGATCAACATAAGGCTCCACCTTCTTATCATACAGAGGTATGATCACACACTCATCTTTGTTCTCAAAACTTATGTATCTCTTGTTAAAGTAGTAAATCAACATTGTTTGCATAACACCAAGGCCACCCAAGTAATGTTGGAAATTTATTTGCTTCAACAAGTTCCAATACCTCAAAGTCTCTAGTAAACTTGGCTCCTTAATGATAATGGATGCATCCTTCAATACCCCAATAGGCATAGCCCTAGTTTTTTTTCCATATACAACACATTTGAAGATGGTTGTAATGTAGGTCTTCCCATCTGATTCCATGCATCCAGAGTCAACACATTTACTTCAACACTTATATCTATCAAGATATTTCTTACCAACCATCCATCAATCACTACATCAAGTGTGATTTCTTTGTCAAATTCATGATTATGAGGTGGATGATTTTCATGAAGTATCTACCTCTCACGCTCAACCCTAGAGCACGATACATTTTCACGTAGTCATTCCCCTAAAAATGGAATGATATTCTCTTAGCACAACATCTTACACACCTCTTTCAGATCATCCACATCCTTCTGGGAGCTCAACATTCTTCACACATTCTCTCTCGTGTGCCTGTTCTTTTAAGCATTATATCTCACCCTATAGATCTCTGATGACTCCCATGGTCTCTTGATATAATTCCTTCTGATGTATTGTTTCTAGATACTTAGCATGTATCACTTCTTCTCTTGTAATGAGTGGCTTAGCCTTTAGAGGCTCATGTGTGCGTGTGAAACCTCAATGCGTGTAGTGACCAATATTATCTATAAATGAGGATCAAGACATCTTCTTAGGCATCCATTGATTAACATTCACACGTTATACCTTGATCATCCCTCGTGCCCTTTTCCTTCTTCTTGTTTTTACTCATGTGCTCATATAGATCCATAAATATCCTCTAACTTATGCTTACTTCCCACACCATGAGAAAGCTATATTTTGGGGGACAATCACGTTGATAATGATTAGGGACCCACAAGTGTAACAAGTTCCTCTAGTGAACCTACCTCTACCACCACCACGACCTCAGCCTCGATATCCTCCTTGAAGCCTCCATTTCTATTATCCCCATTGTTGCACCCTTCATTATGTTGTCCTTCATGTTCCTTTGATCCATCTAGCCACTACTAGTCAGCATCTCTCCTATCTCAATGGATTCATGGATATGATCAATCAATCTTAAATCAATGGTGTCATGGGTATGGGCATGAAAAATATTACAATACATGGACATGTTCTTCTGAATCATGTGTTGCAAGAGAAGACATTTATGAACATCATGGTCCTTATGAAAAATTTCACAATCTAGTAACAATGCACACACTGAATTACATGGGTAACTATCCTTAGTATGTCCTTCAACCTCACAATCAGTGCACCATATACCACTATGTGTCTCATGTGTTGAGTTGGCAAAGATTTTCTCTAATTTCTTTGCCATGGATGCGATCTACACCTCTAAGAATGGGATCACTCCAATATCAACACTTCCAACTACCTCTACGTGCATGTAGAGCTACTTCCAATGCCTCGCATGGATCAATATACATCTTATGAGATAGATCTCTATGAAATGGAGTCAATAATCCCCCAAAAACCACTATGCATGTTGAATTTGATGAATGTCATAAGATAATTTTGACAACAAGTCTTAAAATGCGCATCATACTCCCTCACACTTTTAGAAAAACCTTGTTTGATATCTTGAGCATGCTTATGCTCTACTGCTCAAACTCTGGAATGTGAAACTCAACCAAAAATGTAGTGCATAAAGCATTGTAATCCACCACATTCTGATGTGGGTCATACTTCATGTACCAATTATGCATGTGCCCTTGAAGCATAGTAGTGGAAAATTGACTTGCCTTCCTATTTAAAGTTGTAATTCCCTTAGCATGCCATAGTAATTCACACTTATGCACATGCTTTGTTGCATCTTCAATACCTCTATACTCTAAGTGGAGAGACATCTCATAGTAAACTTGAGGTGTTTTTGAGATTTTTGGTTTGAGGTGGTTATTGATGTGGTGATTGTTGTGGATGTGGACCTTGTCCATGTCCCAATAAGAACCAAAACCTCCTCCTCCCCATGTGGTTGTTAGATCCATGATCCTCCTCATGTGCCCTCTTGCGTAAGTTAGGTCCAGTTGATGAACTCCCTTGTGTCCTAGTTGTAGTATTGAACTAGACACCCATTGTCTGGAAATCATAGACCCACATAAGTGATCCCAACCAATGGTATATGTGATAATACAATACCTTTCCCTATGATGCACTTGAAAATAATCTTACATAGGTACTCCCAAATAATGGCACCTATTGTGTTACCATGGGTACGCTACTAACTTGATTCCTTAAATTCAATGCAAAATGATATCTACCCATCTCTACTTGCTTACTTGCACTAGCTTACTTCTTCTCAATAACTACCTCTAGATCTGGAACACCATGCATAAGGATAGGTGGCTATGTGGGTTCGGATGTGTGCTCGTATTCCTCATTCTTTCCTCTACAGTGCTCTCATTTGAAGTTTAAGGGATTCTCTATTACACTTTCCCAATATTGGGAGGACTCGATGATGTGTGGCTCCTCATCTTCCACAAGAGCTTTAAAACTTTGTGAGCCATCATTCCCCTCAACTTGAGTGACTCCTCAATGTCCTGTGCACATGTCATGTCCCTCTCTCGTGCTTCATTAAACTTGAGTTGTCTTTCCTCTCTCTATCTTTCTGCCACTAGGTCTACCATCCTTTCTCCACACCTACTCCTGCCCTGCACATGCAGTGGGGGTTTAGCTAGCCATGGGAGGATTTCTAAATCTATTTCTATAGTCAAAATCTTGATCGATAAAGGTATAGTGCACAAGTAAGATCCTCTGGGCTCACGTAAGAACTAAATCAGCCTCCTCTACACAAATACGTAGAAATAGTCATACTCCAATGTATAATTGCACAACACACCATCCCACCAATGATCTACAAATCTAGTCCATTCCACATCTACATCAAAAAGAGTCAAGTAATATTCTTGCTGTCCAAAATCTTAGCCTAGGATCCCAATGTTTCCTAATGCATGTGTAATTACTTAAACACTCATACAATTCTACTAGAAAAAAGCTAAAGAACATGTTTCATAGAGCTCATGATAAATATTATCTTCCACCCACTTTTGTGCATTGAAATTAGGTCCAATACTATACCTCTACATGTAAACTTATCTTGTTTGTCTTCTACCTAACTTTCAATGCTCTCCAGAGTTCAATCGATACACCATCTGCAAGCAACATCCTGATAGACAATTTGAAAAGAGGTCCAGAAACATGGAACCAAAATGTAGTATTTTATTTCATCTAACCTCATGCATATTGACACCTCATTCAGAGAGATTTGAATGCTCACCCAAGCAAGCTACCCGTCCCTCCTTTGTATTTTGTTTTCAAGATGTTAATATGCATAATTAACAAAGATACTCATTCAAACATAAATAACCATTCACCATACATTCATTGAAACACATGTAATAAGGAAACATAACAAATCAGAAAATTACCAATATCAATTGCACCATGAAATATCCATAATCATACATATCAATGATCATAATCCATCCACCATGATCCATCATACCAAAGGTATTACATTACAAAAGATGAATGCATCATCCTACTAAGGCATTGGAACATGCGCAAGTATCAAACCCTAAGTCATAATTACATAAAAATTCTCTTAGACGTTAGGTGCAATCATGATTCCAAAAAATTAGTGTATAGTAGATATATATAGGGGTGGGGAATTTCCCTTCACCGCCCATACACTCTCCTAATAATAGGCGTGCCAAAATAGACTACATGCATGCTTTACAAAAAAACTAATAATAGATTATCCTATTCCCGCATGATGTTATAATCCTTTTCTCATGTGCCCCTTTACACCTTCCTCACGCATGCCCAAAACTACCGTGTGTGAATTATACTTGAGAATTTGTTCTTGGTCAATAATGTTGGTTGTCATTATGATGTCAAATGGACATGAAATTTAATTTCGAGAATAAAAGATAATCATGCATGCCATTACAACCTTGGATATTAATGTAGGAAAAATAATTGGCATAAAATTTTAGAAGTCTTATATGCACAAAACATTTAAGCAACAATAGTTAAACATTTACCGCAACGTAGTCGGTAAAGCTCTGCAACCATATGTAAGAGGTTGTAGGTTCGAATCTCAATATTTTTGATGTATTTTACTAAACTCACATAGATTGATAAACACATAGAGAATGATTAACAAAATGTGTTTAGAAAAACATCAATTTATTCCAAGTATTCAAAATTGATAAACCAACACAAGTTAGTTTAATGACATGGATGATATACACATATATGTTGAATGCTATCTAATAGGATGGATAAATGTCACCTATGTACAATGGTTCATAAGATAAGTGAAATGGTAGAAAATTTGAGACTTTTAAATATACATTTAGATTCATTTATAAGAATAACTAAAGAATTTTATTTTAAAAAAATTACTTGAGTAGTCATGTCAATATTGTTTTAAATATTTATTCATGATTAACTAAAAATGGACTAACTAAGTAGTGCGGGGATAGTTAATCTAAGCTATGAACATCTCGTAATAAAATAGATAAATGCAGTAAAGAAGTATGTGAGTAAGCTAAAAAACTATGCAAAAGGAAATGTTAACCTAATATGTAAAAGAGACTAATGAAAGAACTCAAATTGATAACGATGCATGTCGAGAGTGTCGTAGAGGTAATTGGAAAAATCAGGAGTAGAAACGACTATGCAAAATTCCCGAAAAGGATGGATCTAGAGGATATAGCTGGATTAGGGTGACTAGAGGAGGACTGGGGCACCTGCTGGAACTCGCTGGTACTGTAATTTGGGTGTCTTGGTCTATGTAAAATCTTTGAAACAGCTTTTACATGGTCGGAAGGTGGTATGAAATCCTCGTTGTGTGTCACATCAAATTCATTGTCCTATGCTTTGAATGTCACCAATACTCCAAGATGAAAGAAAGACCTATAAGACCCCAAAACAAGCATCAAACCCTAAAAAAATAATGCATATGAAGGGGTCGACTATCCTCAACGGCCACAATGGTGGACTTACTAATTGAGTGTTGCACTACATCTCAAACCTAATGTAGTTTTATGTGCAAGTGTGTGTGAACATGCCCTAGGTTGCTCTTGTGTCAGTCACACTTTGTGAAGTAGTGAGAAATAACTATGTGTAGAAAATGTAATAGAATTTGTGCATGGAATAGAATAGAATCCCTCCCCTATGAAGTGTGATGTAGATGTCCTAGCCTTGATGATGGAGCTATGTGGATGTAAGTGATCTCCAATGCAATAAATGGATGCAACTCTAGATGGAGTGATAGTAGTAAGTGATGTTAGGTCCCTCATTATGGTCTCATAACTTTATATTTATAGGGTTATCTTGATCTAATTTTGTAATTAACCCCAAAAAGGTTGACCACAAGAAAAATAAAGATGCCAAACAACTAGAAAGAGCCCAAAAAGTGGTGGGAAAGTGTGAAAAGGATCAGGGCACCCCTGGTGGGAGGGACCAGGGCACCCACGGGCACCCTAATACTACCTAAGCACCCTAGTTAAGGCTAAAATGACTGAAATAGACTGGGCATGTGGCTGAAAAGGGGCGGTAATGATGAAATAAAATAAAATAAGATGGCCAAAAGATGGGGATTAATTAGTACTTTCTTCACTAAAGAACCTTCTAAATAGTAGTATGAAATTAGGATAAATAAATGTCTAAAGTGCATGATTTTATGAATACATTTTCCCCACTTTATGTTGGTGAGAAAAAAGCTCAGTAACATAAAGTAGATAGAGATGCATACCTAATGTCCATGAAGAGTGTAGTAGAAATGTACCAAGGACTAGACAAAAGTGTGGAATGACAAAAATATGGAGGAACGTGAAAACTAAAGATGAAAAATGTGTAAATAAAAAGTGATGAGAGTGAACCTAAGGTGAAACGCATGTGTAGATGTTGTAGTGTGTAATGTACCTACATGGTTAGTAAAGCGTGTGTTATCACGAAGTGTTATTGTTTATGATGTTGTTGTTGTTGCCCCCAATTTGACTACTTTGTTTCTCATACGGCCAAACCTGCAAGGAGAAAATGATCAAGTAGTCAAATATGTATGTATGTATATGTAAAAATACAATGTAAAAGATGCATGTATATGAAATCATGTAAGTTTAAAATACATGTAAATGTAAATGTAAATGGAACATGTGCACCTGATCCATGTCGAGAAAGAGAGTGTAGAAGGATATCCTATATTGTAAGTTTTTTGGGCGATCTCACACCACCTTGGTCGAAGAAGTGTAGGGAGGAAATGCTTTGTGTCCTCCAAGCTCTAACTTCTTCCCTAAATGTATGTGAAGAGATCTTTATATCATCCTGGTTTTTTGGGTGATCCGATGCCATTAGTCAAAGTAGTGTAGAGAGGCACACTCACTTTGTAACCTCCAAGCATGTAACTACTTCCCATAAATGCTAAGGACACCATGTCTTGTAAAATTTATTGTGTATGGGGTTCATAGACTGGTATGAACCCACTCACTATATATAACCCACCAAATTGGTGTAGAATCATGTGTGTTAGTATGTAGAAAAAAACCCAAATTATTCCCCCTCTTTTGGGCGCATGCGATGTCACTGATAGGAGAATGCGGCCCCAAAAGAGGACCAACCACATGTACTTTGTAACTCTTCCCTGCATGGGGAAGGGAATGCGCTTGGTAGAAACCAAGGCACATAAAAACAAGGATAACTAGCCAAAAAAAGTGTTAGTACAAAAACACATGTATGTAAGAAGAAAATGTAAAGTACACATACAATGTAAAAACTACCAAACACAATAGTGTAAACATGCAAGAAGGAAAGTAAGCTACAAAAAGTGGGTCACAAACATGGGACATCACTCATGATGTCACAAGACACAAGGCCATCATGACCGCAAAACAATAAACAAGTGTGCACACCAAACATAGGGCAAGGCCCACATACAAGAAGAAACAAACAACAAAGTAGTCAAGTAAACAAGTAATCCTAAAAACATGTAATGCTACAAATAAGTGAAACACTGAATTAACATGTTAGCATGTTAGAGAAATAACCAATATTTCAAAGTGTGAATAACAAAGTAATGTAAGTGTTAAGTACAAAATGAAACAATAACACCTGTGAGAGATGAATGTGGATGCCCCCAATGATTGGTGTAGGAAGGGTAGAAGGTGAGAATCCATGTTGTGTGTGAATGATCTGTATCTGTGATCAAAACTAAACAAAGGTGTGAACACGCATGTGTGGATGGTATAGATAATGACATATAAGAAATCAATCTAACATTTGTAGTAAAGTGAACATGTAAAACACTAGTAAACAAGAGTAAATTCCCCAAGACAATGTAATATGCCATGGATGGATGGAATGGAATGCAAGATGAAATGATAGGAGCCATTTTGCCCCTCAAGTGAATGGAAGTGTATGTAATGAGGTTCATTTTTTTCCCCCTTAGCAATCAAGAATGAACTCGTAAACGAGAGTGCGTCATCGGGAAATGGTTGAGTAGTGTGTGTTGTGTGTCTAACACGTTGTGATGAATGTGTAAGTGTAGTGGTGAGATGCGACCTAGAAATGATGTGTGCATGAACCCTATAGCTGAAGCGTATATATCATGAATAGATGAACATATAAGTGATGATTTAGCCTAAGCATATATCACTATAAGATGAATGGATGAGTGATGATTTAGCCCTAAGTGTATATCACTACAAGATGAAAAAAGGGAGTGGTGATGTAACCTAAGGTGTATACCACTACAAAATGATAGAATAGGTGATGATTTAGCCTAAAGCGTATGTCACTAAGTTGAAATGTTGCATGATGAAAGGTCGAATGATAAACACATGATGAATGTAAGGTCCATTTGATTTGTAAACCCTCGGTAGTCAAGTATGGACCGAGGAACTAAAGTGCATCATAGGGTAGTGAGTGTAATGCGTAGAAGATGATATAGTATAGGTGATGACCATGTGATGAGTAGAATGTGTAAATATGCTATGTGTAGAATGCAAATGCAAGATGTGTAATACATGATATGTAGAATGTGTAAAATGGCATGTACATAGATGGACTAGTAATGTAGTATGTAACAATGATGTTATGATAGGCTCATATAGGATGAAGACTAGTATGGTATGTAGGATATGTGTGAAAGTACATGGTGTAAAATGAATGGTATGTAAGGTATGTAGATAAACAAATAATGTAGTATGTAATATAAGTAGCATAGGATGTAAGGTGCGTAGCCAATGGTGTAGATATAATGGTAACTAGTATGATGTATAATTTTCAAATGTTGTAGACTAAATGTAGAATGGATGGTGTATGACACATAATTTGTGATGAAATGCAATGTGTAATGCATATAGTGCAAGTGTAGTAATAATCCCTCAACAGTCAAGTGTGTACTGAAGCACAAGAGTGTATCATTAGGTAACGACACTAAAGTGTGTAATGAGTATGTGTATGCTATGAGATTGATGTATGAGAATGCAAAAGTGAGATATGCATAAATGCTAAGATTAGGGGGATGTGGGATGTTATGCCCCCAAGTGTATGATAATGCATGTATAATGTGATAAATGATGTATGAGGGTGATGAAGCATTATAGATTTCGTTTAATTGATGATGTGTAAGGAGCGTTAAAGTCTCATAGATGTGTGTATGTATAGGTGGTGGTATAATGGATGAATATGGTAATGTAAGATGAAATGAGGTTCTTTATGGTAAAATACCCTCAATAGTCATATAAGAACCATAAGAATATGAGTGTTTCATTAGGAGGGTAGAGTGACAAGAGTCACCTACCAAAGACCAAGTTTACGCATAGTGGGACCTTGTTGAACAAATTTTATAGTAGAACTATGTGGTGGTGGTGAAAGTGAGGATATATTATAAACACTAGGGGAAGGATTAGTTGTTGGGATGAAATTAATCGGTTGGAGCTTATATTTGAGAGGAGGCCAAGTTGCATAGAGTCTCAAGGGAGATTGCTTAGGTTTATTTGGTAATGCAGTAGACAACTTAGTAGGAGTGGTTTGTGAACTAATTTTGATAGGTGGCTGAATTTTTGACTTGGGGATATCGTAGGTGATTGATTAGGCGTGCTTTTCCATCAAAAGAAGGTGTAGAAGAAATGGTGGTGTGATGCTCAGTAAGTGGAGAAGAAGCAACATCGAAATAGGAGAATCATGAGATGGGACTATAGTATTTGTCTAACTAGGAGAAGAAGCATTATGCACATGTGAGTGATTGTCAACATCAAGCATGTAATGAATAAGAGAAACATCTAGAAATTTTGTAGAAATATTAGAGGGAGACTCACTAGTAGCCACATAACATGGTGTAGCAGTTGTAGATGGGCATTCCTTAAGGAGATAAAACCCTAACACTCAAGATGTTTGATCTTACATTGTATAACATAACAATCATTGTCATTATGTCCATTGATTCTATGATAGTTGCAATATGGACAACCTTGATATTTTGTAAGCCGATAAGGAGGATAGCAATGAGTAGGTGGAAAAGTGATCAACTAATGACTAAGGAGCTGAGTAATAATTTCATGTGGTGTAGTATTGTGCTCAAACATAAGAGGCTCGGAAATGACATGTCTTGAGGTTCAGCTAGATGACATGTAGTGGACATAGATTGCATATAAGATGTAGAAGGAGCACAAACATGTGATTGAGAAGCATCCTTAAGTTGTTGAATTTTAGATCTAAGGGATGTAATGGTTGATTCCATGGCTGTAAATTTATCTTGAAATAATGTATGTAAGGCTTGAATCGAGTCTAATAGTGGTTGATTAGATGGAGGATCATTAAGACTAGGGTCGACAAATAGACAATGAAGCATAAAACTTAATTCATGTGGTGGTTGGGGGCACGTCGGGTAGGGGGTAGGTGAAGAGGCAGATGATCGGCCGTCCCCAAAGGTCTGAGGGGGCCCGGCCCCTATAGATATAGATCTATTAGAGATCTGGGGCCCGATATGGGTGGGAGGGTATCATGGGCTGGGAGTGGGGAGCGGTGAGGGGTCTGGCCGATCGGGAAATACTTTGTATTAAGGGATTTGTAAAACAACTTGACAATGGGATATCTCTTACGAAAATTAGATAAATAAACTTGATGATCGGTAGGAAATTAAGAGTAGCGGAACAACTTCCTACGCTAATCTTTGAGGAGAGATATTATGCAAAACTTTCAACATAGTAAAACAGTTACAAAAATATCAGCAACATATTCATAACAAAACACAAACACCAGATATACGTGGGGAAAATCCTTTCGGATAAAAACCCCACACTCCAAAATCCCACTCAATGTATTTCAAATCTAATAACAAGATTACATACACTTGCAGAGCAAGTTTCTTACAGGAGTATCACCAGAAACAATTCTAGGAGGATTAAAACTCACTACACCAATTGCTTCTCCAAGCCTTCAATTTATAGACCTCCGGTTATACAAGAAACCATCTATGGTTTACAAAACCATGTGCCAAACCTCTCATGAGGTGGATAGCATTAAAGAGCAAGATTTCGGTCTAAAATTAGGCTCCCACGTCCACAATATTCTCCCCTATTTTTGACCCTTACAAATGTCATAAAATTTGTCATAATATCTCTAAAAATAGTCCTTCCATGATATACTATCATATGAGAATATTTTGACAACTCCTATTTCTATTTTTAGAGCATAAACAATGTGAAACGGTTGTAAGAAAATCTTAAATGAATAAACCAAACAAGGTTGAGACACCTTATTTCCAACAATCTCCCACTTTTCGAATACCTTGCAAGGGCCAAGGGAAAGATACCATCATGGATCAACTTCTAGGGGCCAAGAGGCCCATAGACTTGGAACACCACCTGAATTTCACTATGCTCACGGGCTTAGTTAATGCATCTGCAACATTCACAACTGTCTCTACCTTTTCCAGCTTCACCCTTCCATCCTCGACCATATCTCTCATGAAGTGATACTGAACATCAATGTGTTTGGTCCTGGCATGAAAAGTCGGGTTCTTCGCAAGGCAGATTGCGCTCTGACTGTCACAGTATATTGTAACTGCACCCTGTTTTAATCCAATATCTAAACACAAACACTTCAGCCAAATGGCTTCTTTACATGCATGAGTAGCTGCCATGTACTCTGCCTTAGTAGTGGACAAAGTGACCACAGCCTGTCGCTTGCTCATCCAACTAATTGCACCACCATTAAGAGTAAACACATATGCACTGGTGGATCTTCTGCTATCGACATCACCGGCCCAATCTGAATCCACAAAACCATGAATACGTAGGGAATGTTGATCTCCTCTTCCATGAAAACATATAGAGTACTCTGATGTACCCCACAAATATTTGAAGACCCTCTTAACTACATCCCAATGCACTCTTCCAGGATTAGACATAAAACAAGAAAGAACTCCCACTGCTTGGGCAATGTCTGGTCTTGTAGAGACCATAACATACATTAAGCTTCCAACTGCACTCTGGTAAGGAAATTTGCTCATTTCTTCCATCTCCGATGGGGATGATGGAAATTGAGAAATGGAGAGCTTCATTCCCAAAGTAACAGGAACACAAAGTGGTTTACAATCCTGCATGTTGAACCTTTGTAAAACAGAACAAACATACTTACTCTGGCCAAGCGATAGCTTTCTATTCTCACGATATCTTCTAATCTCCATCCCAAGTATGTGTTTTATTGCACCAAGATCTTTCATTTCAAATTTCATAGAGAGCTGAGATTTCAATTCTGCAATCAAACCTTTTCCTTTCCTAATAAACAACATGTCATCAACATATAAAGTAATTACTAGGAAACAATCACCATCAGATTTAAAATATACACAGTGATCAAATTTAGACCGCACAAACCCCAAACTCAACACATATGAATCAAACTTCTGGTACCACATCCTAGGACTTTGTTTAAGGCCATACAGGGATTTCTTTAACTTACAAACCATATTGCTTTTACCTTTCACCATGTAGTGCTCTGGCTGTGTCATATAGATTTCTTCCTCCAAATCACCATGAAGGAAAGTAGTTTTCACATCCATTTGTTCAACCTCTAGGTCATAAGTTGCTGCAATAGATAATAAAAACCGAATGGATGTCATTTTAGCAACAGGAGAGAATATCTCACCATAATCAATACCCTCAACTTGAGAGTAACCCTTCGCAACCAACCATGCCTTATACTTTTCAACATTTCCATCTGAACCAATCTTTTTCTTAAACACCCATTTACATCCAACAGGTTTCCGACCTTCAGCAATGGTACAAGGTCCCATGTATCATTCTTTTTAAGGGCTGCCATTTCTTCATCCATGGCTATTTTCCAAGACTTTGCATCATTCATACCCAAAGCCTCTTGTACAGATCTCGGTTCATCAATGTTAGTACTCAAAGCAAATATACACTTCCAATCATCAGGAGAATACCCATACCTTTCAGGTGGTTGCCTTTGCCTTGTAGACTTTTGAACAAGCTGAGGTGGAGATTCTTCCACTTCTTCCTCTTCTGAAGATTCAGAGCTTGGTGAGCTCTCCTCAACTTCTTGTCTATTTTGGGGTCTCGATTCAACTTTCTCAGGTGTAGAAGGAAGTTGAACCACATCCTTTTTTTGTTCATTTTCTTTATGTTGTTCTGGCTGAAAATTAACAGGGAAAGATTTAATCTCTCTAAAAATAACACTTCTAGAGTATATTAACTTTTGCGCAATAGGATCCCAAAGCTTGTATCCTTTAACACCATAGCCATATCCGATGAAGATACATTTGACACCTTAGAATCGAACTTTGTTCTCTTCTCCTTAGGTACAACCTAAAGAAAATGAACAACTCCAAAAACTCTCAGATGTCTAATTGAAGGATTTTTCCCCAACCACACCTCCATTGGTGTTTTATCAACAAGCACTGATGTAGGAGATCTATTTATCAAATAGCAAGCAGTGGTAATAGCTTCAGCCCAAAACCTCTTTTCTAGACCAGCTCCAATAAGCATGCTCCTAGCCTTCTCCATCAACATTCTATTCATTCTTTCTGCAACTCCATTCTGCTCCTGGAGAATACGAAGTTGTATTTTATCTTTTAATCCCGTAATCTGTACAAAATATTTCAAAGTCTACAGAATAGTACTCACCACCACTATTAGATCTCAAACACTTAATTTTATTCCCAATTTGAGTTTCAACCATAGCCTTAAATTCCTTGAAATGACTAAAAACTTTAGATTTACTCTTTAAAAAATATACCCATGTTCTCCTACTAAAATCATCAATGAAAGTAACATAATAAACTGATTTAGCAATAGAAGCAACCTTAACAGGACCAAATACATCCAAATGGATTAGATCCAAGATACATGAAGACTTATGAGTAGATGAGTAAAACTGAACGCAGTTCTATTTGCCATACATACAATGTTCACATAAATCAAACTCCAGATTGCGATCATTCAACCCCTCAACGAGGTTCTTATTTTTCGGGCTTTTAAACCCTTCTCTCCAATGTGGCCAAGCCTTTGGTGCCATAACATGGTCTTCTCTATAGGTAATTTTGATTCGGTAGACAGAGCACCCTTGGGTACCCAGAAGCCACGACCATCCGCAGAGGAGGAAACCCTCTCATTTTTCAGTGAAATAGTTACCCGTAAGCCACGACCATCCGAAGTACTATTACACTCAACCGTGCATGCATCAAGTTGGTACAATGTACCCAATCTACTTCCTCTTGCTATCACCATAGCACCTCTCACCATTTTCACACCTGCTTCAGAAAATTGTACATGCACTCCCACATCTATTAGCTTGCTAATAGATAATAAATTTCTTGCTAGTCCTGGGATATACAAGACACCATCAAATCTTATAATTCTACCATCAGAAAATTTCACCTGAATACTACCACGACCAACAATTTCAAGGAAAGAATTTTCACCCAAATACACCTTACCACCATCATAGTTTTCATACTTACTAAACCAATTTTTGTTAGGAGTCATGTGGAAAGATGCACCTAAGTCTATCAACCATGCATTATCACTTGCACGAGTGGCCAAAGCTGCAATAAAGGCATCTCCATCTTCTTTTTCAGACTTAGAATCAGAATCATGCTTCTTCTTTTTCTTTTTCTTTTCTTCTTTACATTCCCTTCGGAAGTGTCTAGATTTGCCACAGTTCCAGCATATCGCCTTGGACTTACCAGGGGATTTTGATCTCCCCTTATTCTTGGAATGGCCATGCTTCTTCTCATCTTTGCCTCGTTCTTTTGTTCTTCCTCAAACACTCAAAGCCTCTTTGGCGTTCAGAGAGACCTTCCTTCTCATCTCTTCGGAGAGTAGAGAACCAACAACATCCTCCATCTTCAGAGTGACTGAAGTGCTCCCAATGGCCATGACTAGGTTGTCCCATGAGTCTGGCAGTGAAACCAACAACATTTGGCACCTTTCTTCTTCGTCCATTTTAACCCCAACCGAGCTCAACTGAGTCACCGACATATTGAATGTTTTCAGATGCTCAAATATTTTTCCACCTTCTTCCATTCTTAAGGAAAACAACTTCGTCCTCAAGAAAATCTTATTTATAAGATACTTAGCTTGGTATATCTCACCATACTTTTTCCAAAGCTTCTCCGAGGTGGATTCTTCATGGACATTTATCGAGATCGAATCTACAAGACATAATCTAATAAGACCTCTAGCTTTTCTATCCATTACATCATATTATGCAGCCAAAACTAGATCCGTAGGCCTATGGACCTTCTCATCCACCGCATCCCATAGATCTTGATCAACCAACAGATCTTCCATCTTGTTATCTCCGTTTTGAGTTCACGACAAAATGATCAGATAACCCCTACGAAATTTTTGAAGTTGATTTTGCAATATTGCCTCTTTAAGAGAAATTCGGGTTTTCGGACCTCCGGCGCATCGGAACATGACTTATCCAAAACATGCTTTGTGTCACCTATTTCCGATACCCGAAACCCGCTTCATGTAGAGTCAATTGGTTTTCGGACCTCCGGCGCATCGGAACATGCCTTATTCAAAACATGTTTTGTGTCACCTGTTCCCCGATACCCGAAGTCCGATTTAGTCCTTTGTATCGGGTTTTCGGAGCTGTGAAGCATCTAAACATCTCATGCTCTATGTCTTGTGTTTCCCGAAACCCGAATTGCTCTAAGCTCCCTTGTGTCGGGTTTTCGACCTCTCGAACATGCTGACATGGCATTAATCGAGTTGTCGGTGAGTTGTACGGCACGGCCGAAATGAGTGTATTAATTACAAATTTTCTTATAAATACGCGGATTTCCACGTCATTTTTACCTGGACGTATTTTTAACTCGTGGATTTTCGTACATGCTCTTCCAATCTCGAAACCCGAAAGCTCGCTTGTGCCCGATTGAATCGCCTGTTTTCGATCTTCCTTTCTCTGGTTGAAGGTATTTCTCTCTCCATTCTTTGTTCCTAGTTTTTGTGGATTGATTGCGTGGATTCTTCTCATTTTCTTGCTGGGTTTTGAGGGATTTTTATTCTTCTTCTTTCTGGAGTTGTTTTCTAAACGGGGTTTAGGTTTTAGGGTTTATCTCTTCGAAATTACCACTTGGTGTTATTTCCTCAAAATTTTATTATGTGCTTGGTACATGAATGGTTAAAAGGAGATTGCATGTTTGAAATTCAACAAAAAACCCTATTTTTCTCTTCTCGGGTTTTGAAGGCTGTTGTGCAGTGTCGAAGACCCGAAGTATATTGAAGGTTTGGCTTGCCGGACTTTCCAGAGTTTCCGACATCAACACAAGTGTCGGGATTTCTTCAGTTTCCGACATCATCAGCAGTGCCGGACTTTCCAGAGTTTCCGACACTCTCAGCGCATCGGGTTTCCTGGATTTCCCGCCAGTGTCGGACTCTTCCGTTCTTCCGACATATCCAGTAGATCAG
Organism: Taxus wallichiana var. yunnanensis; assembly: GCA_018340775.1. Taxonomy (NCBI): domain Eukaryota; kingdom Viridiplantae; phylum Streptophyta; class Pinopsida; order Cupressales; family Taxaceae; genus Taxus; species Taxus wallichiana. The sequence goes on from CM031244.1 coordinate 571,222,672, forward strand.
GTTTTTCACAGTGCTCGACATCCCCTGATCTCTGAACTTTCTTCCTTCGACATCCTTCATGTCAGACCCTGGTCCGTCTCAAGAAAAGACAGAGAAGTCGGGAAGAATGAAATACAAGTTTAAAAAGGTGGAGTCTACATCATATATTGATTGCAACTACGACATCCGGGACACAGAGCTCGGGAATATAGATATTGAAGATTTCTGGAGTAGGGTAAGGAGTTCCTCCCCAACTCCATGGATGAAATCTATAGCTGATAGTGGTTTGCCTCTCGCAGCGGGTTTTCCCATGTCTGCTCAGTGTCTGGAATTCATCTTGGCCTGTGCCTCCAGTTATGACTCGGCTTCTCGTTCTGTCAGAAGTCAGGCAGGTGAAGTAGTGATCAAATTGGATGGAGGATACTTTGATGACCTCCTTAAACTGCCCAATTTTGAAGAGTATGGAGAGTTGGACATCAAGTCAGCTCAGAAAGCCTGGGACAACGATCAGGAAGACTGCATCAAGCATGTAAACAAGAAGTTCCTGATCAAGGCCAAGCCGGCTGTCTCCAGATTTCCAAGACTTATCCCCAGGAGTGATTTCATCCAAGAAATCAATGACATCATTACTCTGCTGAGTCGGGTTTTTGGTTTGCCCGAATCGAATGTGTTCCAAGGATGGATGTATCAATTCATGATCACCATCAAGAAGAATCAGCAAGGGATTGACTGGGGCACTCTCATCAGCAATGAGATTGATTCCCAAATGACAACGGTCTTGTCAACGGGGAAATTTTATATGTCTTCATATGTCACATACGCAGCAGCCGGGATGAGGAATTATCCCGGCTGGATACCAAGGGAAGCAGAATGGTGAACCAGGTGTATCAATACTTCCCTCAATTGACAAAGAAGGGATCCAAAGACCAATTCAGAAGGGTGAATGATGCCTTCTTCTATGAAAACATCTGCAGGCTAAACCCTGAATTGAGGAAGACAAGAGTCTCAGATGAGGCTTGGGCCGAAGTTTCCAAATGGGGATGTATCTTCTTACAATTCAAGAAGTTTACATATCTTCGGGTGGTCATGTACTCGGGAGATCCTTTTCGCCTGCCCCGATATCCAGGGGATAAACTGATATTGATGGAATTGGTTAGGTAGCTATTGGATTTCCATAAATTCCAACAAAGTAAACATAAGGCTGCTGTATCCTTCCCAATTTCTATTGGGAGATACACTTGCTCAACAGTGGTGAAGGCTAAAAATGTTTTCCATGAGCTTCAGGACAAGTTAAAGAAGCATATGAAGCCTCGAGATGGTTTTGACATCCGAGGAGTGCTCAGGGCGTATGGAATCCTGCATCTGCACAGGCCAAACATAGCGGATATTTGGGTTGATCTGCGTAATGAGGTTGTTGTCCGCAGAAAGGATAATAGTAGATTGACAATTGCTGAGATTCAAACACTGGAGCTTGCTGATTTACCAGAAGGTACGAGTGACAATGAAAGTGTTTTGGATCTTTCCTATGATGGGATAAATGAAGATCAATATGTTTTCCCACCTATTGATTGGTCAGTCAGTGAAAAAGCCTCTATTTCAGATAGGTCAGCTCTAATCCTTGCTCACACCAAAGCATGGCTTTCCTCTTGGGGAATGAATTTTAAAGATGATGAGTTTTCAAAGTTGGCTGCTTCAGAGGCGGGGCCCTCCAAAAAGGAAAAGGACAAAAGATCTTCTAGGGCGCCTATAAAAGTCAGGTTTGTCAAGAAGAGGAAAGAAAGACAAATCTCTTCAATTATTTCTCCAGCTGAAACGGTGGATGTGCCAGAATCACCAACACCACCAGAAATAGGAGAAATTAATTTGGAAGAAGGAGGAAGCCAGCTTCTGGTTTCATCATTTGTTGATTACCAAACCGAAGAGACCTTGTCTCTTGCATCCCAGGCTTTGGAGTCTGAATCTGCGCCTCCCCCTCACAACCACTCCTACCTCCTCATTCTCCATCCACTTCTTCAGGCATGGCCAGTATTTTCTCTGGACTCTCACCCCTCTCTGCTGGAACCCAAGTGATCACCAACACGCCCCCTCCTGTGCCTCTTTTTATTGGATCTACTACCACATTGGTAACTATTCCCCCTCCACTGGTAGAATCTTCTCCCCTTGAGAGTGGGATACCAGTTTCTACAACATTGGCAACTTCCTCTGATACGCCGCAATGGCTACTCGAGCAAACTCCGAGGAAGAGGAAGGTAATTGTACCCCTACCAGCCTTTGATTTCAGCTCACTCAAGGCTCCTACTGCAAAGTCAGCCAAGAAGCCCAAAACAGTTTCAAGGGTTTTGGTGGATGCTTCAGGAGATAAGTTCGCAGAGATTGCCACTCCCTCGACTGACAAAACTAGAGAGGATATAACAGCCTCTGATTATCAGATAACTAGGGTGGCTCTAGGGAAAGTGACAACAGAAGGGGCGCAACAAGATGCACGGGATGCCACAAACGTGCTGTGCCAAAAGTTAAAAGAAACAAAAGACAGCAGAGATGAGCTTAAGAGAAAAGTGGAGCAGTTGACAGAGGTTTTGCTTAAACTCTCAAAACCCCTTGAATCCATACCACCTTCTTCCTGCTCCAGCCGGATTCGATTTCTCATCGGTGCCTACAATTGAAAAGATTGCTAAAAAAGGAAGGGTGGTTGATGAATGGATCCAAAGGTTGCTCCAACAGGGGAAGGAAGTAATTCAAGACGTTGTGAAAGTTCATCAGTCTTTAGGGGACATTCAGAAGGAGGGAGAGAAGATGGATGATGAATTCTCTCAAGAAATTGGACATCTTGATTTGACTTTTGAAGCTCTCCATGTGTTAAAGCAAATACCAGCACATCTCTTAGTAGAAGAAGGTATTCTCCCGCATACGGATAAGCATTTTCAGCTGACCAAGGCCATCAGGTTCAGAGTAAAGATTCTCAATGAAGCCTGCAGCAAGTTGAGAGAATCAAGGGATAAATTGATTGATGGAAAAAGTGATCTAGAAGAAGAATTGCTGAAGATTTGTCCAAAGGTGTCAGTGGGGAACTCAGGTATACTATCAGCAGATGATCTCTTCAAACAAGTCCAAGAGTCTGTTCAATATGAACCAGTGCACGGATTTGGTCTTGAGATCATTGATCGGTTTGTAAGGATTGAACATTCTTTGGAGGCCTTAAGAAAGCTCAGCAAAGGATTGAAAAAGCTTCCCGGCAATGCCAGCGATACTCATGAAACTTGTAAAATTTGGAATGATCATTCCACTGCGCCTGATGAGAACGAGATGCAAGGCATAATTCGGAAGTTCCAAGAATTTCAGAACAAACAGTCTCAGCTGGAGGAAGAAAAAGATGAAGGAGCAAAGGATGACGATTCAGACTAAGTCCCAATGTTTCATGTCATTTCAATCTTGAAATTGACATGTCTTTTTCATTTCTGTTTCGTCACATAGGAAGTAAATTTTGACTTGGTCTCCTGCGTGAGAGTCAAGCAAAATAGAACTCTATTTTAAAGAACACTATTTTCTAGGATTTATCCTATTTTCTCTCGTTTCCTTTTATTATAAATAAGGGATGCTTATGCATTCCAAAGGGTCGAGATTTTTGTGATATTCGAGCTATTGGAAAGAAGAAAAACTTTGTGTTTTCGTTCAATCATTTTGAAGAATAGGAGTCGATATTATTTTACAAACTTTGTGTTGTGGGATATATCTTACTTAAGATAGTGTTCTTATGTTCATGATCTTAAGCTATTCTTTGCATAGCATCTTAGTGTTTCTAATCATCTCAGACATTGTATTTATGATCTAAAGCTCGTATGATTATTTCATGCTCTGCGTTTACTCGAAAGAAAATACGTTTCTCTCATTTCCTTTCCATTGTGCTTCTTTCATTATAATAGTTTCTAACCCCGTTCATTTACGAAAGCAATACCTTTGAATCGTGTGAATGCGGATTTCAGGATTCTATCCCAACCCCCAATGGTTAGATTAGTGTGAATACTGTATATATTGTTTTCGTTGTGTTTTAGATTAGTAGCAAACAGGCAGCCTCACCTGTCTTTGAGGAGGGATTTAATCCCATATACTGTGGTTGAACCTCATATTTTGGGTTGACAAAATATCCAACCAACACATCTTCACTTCCATATTTCAAATTTTGTGCCGAAAAAATTCTCTACGTCAATCCTCCCGAGATGTGCTCACCATTTGAAACAATATCTCAGTAACCGAGATAACAAAATATTCTTTACACAAGCTCCCACTCAAACCTAAATTAGCACAAAAACCCAACAACCCATAATCAAACCAAAGGTGATCAGGCTCTGATACCACTTGATAGGAAATTAAGAGTAGAAAAACAACTTCCTACACTAATCTTTGAGGAGAGATATTATGCAAAACTTTCAACATAGTAAAACAGTTACAAAAATATCTACAACATATTCATAACAAAACACAAACACTAGATATACGTGGGGAAAATCCTTTCGGATAAAAAACCCCACACTCCAAAATCCCACTCAATGTATTTCAAATCTAATAACATGATAACATACACTTGCAGAGCAAGTTTCTTACAGATTATCACCAGAAACAATTCTAAGAGGATTAAAACTCACTAAACCAATTGCTTCTCGAAGCCTTCAATTTATAGACCTCTGGTTATACAAGAAACCATATACGGTTTACAAAACCATGTGCCAAACCTCTCATGAGGTGGATAGCATTAAAGAGCAAGATTTTGGTCTAAAATTAGGCTCCCACATCCATAATATTCTCCCCTATTTTTGACCCTTACAGATGTCATAAAATCTGTCATAATATCTCTAAAAATAGTCCTTCCATGATATACTATCATATGGGAATATTTTGACAACTCCTATTTCTATTTTTAGAGCATAGACAATGTGAAACATCTGTAGGAAAATCTTAAATGAATAAACCAAACAACGTTGAGACACCTTATTTCCAACAACGAACCATGATAGAAGAAAAATAAGGATCCTAAGCATGAAATACACTGGGTTCACCAAAATGATTAACTAAAAATAGACTAAGTAGTGTAGGGATAGTTAATCTAAGCTATGAACAATTGTAATAAAATAGATAAATGTAGTAAAGAAGTATGCAAGCAAGCTAAACAACTATACAAAAGGAAATGCTAACCCTAATATGTAAAAGAGAGTGAGGAAAGAACTCAGTTGATAACAGATGCCTATCGGAGAGTGTCACAAAGGTAACTGGAAAAATTAGGAGCAAGAATGACTATGTAGAAGTCCCGAAAAGGATGGATCTGGAGGATCTAGCTAGACTGGGGTGCCTGGAGGAGGACCGAGGAACCTACGGGTGCTCTGCAGTGTAATCTGGGTGCCCTGGTCTATAAAAAGCTCAAACTAGTTTTTATAGGGTCAAAAGGTGGTACAAAACCCTCATTGTGTGCCGATCAACTTCATTTTCCTACACCGATTGTCGCCAATACTCTAAGATGAAAAAAATACCTACAAGACCCTAAAATAAGCATCAAACCCTAAAAATAATAATGCATGTGAAGGGGCCGACTATTCCTAATGGCCACAATGGAGGACTTACTAACTAAGCTCTCTACTACATCTCGGACCTGATGTATTTTTATGTGCAAGTGTGTGTGAACATGCCCTAGGTTTCTCTTGTGCAGGTCACCACTTTGTGAAGTAGAGTGCAATATATGTGTAGAAAATGTAATAGAACATGTGCATGAAATAGAATAGAATCCCCCCTATGAAGTGTGATGTAGATGTCCTAGCCTTGATGATGGAGCTATGTGGATGTAAGTGATATCCAATGCAATAGATAGATGCAACTCTAGATGGAGTGATAGTAGTAAGTGATGTTAGGTCCCTCATTATGGTCTCATAACTTTATATTTATAGGGTTCATGTGATCTAATTTTGTAATTAACCCTGAAAAGGATGACCATAAGAAAAATAAAGATGACAAATAGCTAAAAAGATCCCAAAAAGTGGCGGAAAGTACGAAAAGGACCGGGTTGCCCTTGGTGGGACCAAGGTGCCCATGGGTGCCCTAGTTGAGGCTAAAATGACGGGAAATGACCGAAATAGACTGGGAATGTGGCTGAAATGGGGCGGTAATGATGAAATAAAATAAAATAAGATGGCCAAAAGACGAGGGTTAATTAATACTTTCTTCACTCAAGAACCTTCTAAATAGTAGTATGAAACTAGGATAAATAAGTGTCTAAAGTGCATGATTTTGTGACTACAATTCACATGTATTTAAGACCAATGTGGACGTAAGTTGTGGGTTCTAAAGTAAAAAATCTAAAAATGTTAAATATTAAGTTTAAATATATGTTGGAAAATATTAACTTTGAGGTTCTTATATCGAATTTTATATATATTATATTGATTAATAACTTCATTACCTTCTCTATTAATTTTCTACTAGTTGGTGACAAATAGTATCCATTTATCTATACCATTGTGTTGGGCATAAAAAATTATTTTTGGAAAAATAAAGTGATATAAACTCCATTGTATGTCCAATGATATTACAGTTTTTGATTGAATTCTCAAATATTTTTTTCCTAAGTGATGATCAAATGGATGTAAAATTTGACATTGAAATTTCCATGCAATAGTCTAAGAGATATAAAATTTAAGATCCAACATAAAAGTGAACAACTCACAACCTTACTCTGCACCCCTATTGTTAGTGTAGAATGCATATCAATGTAACTAACATACATATCTTAGATTAATATATGTAAAATATGTTGAGAGGTATCATTATCAAGGCACTGCATTAGATTTGAGACATGAGTGGAGTAGGAACCTCGAGAACAATACCCCCTCCCAATCTTTTACATAGATTTATCTAATATAGGTATCCTAGTTATATTGTTTAACTTATATTTATCACTTATTTAATGATTATAAAAAAGAATATGTCATTTATTTTTAATGAAAATGTTTATGTACAGATATATTTGAAAAATGTCAATAAATATCAACCACAAGACTCTTAATTTGGATTTTACACATATCACATTAATTAATAATGTCATTATATTCTTTTTTATGTTTCTCACAGACCGGTGATTAAAAAACCTTCCCAAACAAAAGGGCTCCAAATTCTATGTCATATACCCAAGATATTACTATTTTTTACTGAATTCTCAAAGTCAAATAGAAAACACTTTTAAATAACAATGAAGTGAATGTCAAATTTATGGTTAATATTACCTTGTAATAATCAAATAGAAGTAAAATTTAAAGTAAAAAAATGAATGTGCATATGTTTTTACTTTGCAATGCATTTTACATTGACAACAATTTCTCATCTAAGAATCTCAAATTTCATAGTCCCTCCGTGTTTTAAATAAGTACTACATAGTTTAAAATACATCGATTCCATTTCCTAAGTTGTTTTTGAACCTATTTAATTTTGTCAAAGATGCCTAGTTTGCTAATGAATTGTTAGGGTTTTATTTATATACTTATTAATTTGTCTGCTTTTTCATATTTCACCATATTTTAAATATTTCAAGTTTACCCCAGCAGGAGGAAGGTTGGCAAGTTCTCGGGGCCGGAAAAAAAAAAAAAACCCAACAATCTAAGGCCTCTGGATCCAATGGCCAATGAGAGCCACCTGTTAAGGAACAACCCTATAGCATACAAGCTAAGAGATAACTACTACTACTAAAGAACCAACTACCACTTCCAACTTGGCTATCAAGTTGCCAAAATATTCCAACACGCCTCAAGCAACCTCGATTCTCATGGACTAGAAAATTCCATTTACAATATCACCATGCCGCAATCATTGCCGCTACTCTTTCCAAACAACTCACAAGGGCCCTCCAAAAGGCCCCAAGTCTTCACATCTCTCAAGATTATAGCCTGGCTTGAAGTGTGTACTCAACCAAAGAAGAGTACAACATCGAATACGTCAAATGGAAAACAATTGAATTATAGGATTTTTTGCAGCATAATACTGCTCAATTCCTACAAAACCAATATGACGCCCTTGATGGCTTAGAGGATGGTGACATGGCTCTTGACCACCATTTCCCATGAATTTTCTATCTTGGAATGTTTGGGGTCTTACTGGACTCTGTCATAAATATGTTTTTCATGAAACTCGAAAAGATTTGCAAATTTGGATGTTTTATTTTTGCAGGAGGTGAAAATTATAGGTTTTCAGTTATAGATGGTTTGTAAATCCATCTGGCCTAACAACTTGGCTTTCTATAGTAATCATGAAGCAGGGCATGGGGTTTAATTTCCCTTTTTTCCCCTAAATGGTGGCCCTTGTTAATTAACCATGGCATTGACCCCACCAACTATGCCATATGGGTCCTATTTAATGTTGATGGCTGCCCTTTTGGCCTCATTAATATTTATGCCTCTAACAATGTGGCCAAAAGGGCCGATCTGTGGTGGTGGATCACCAACACAATTCTCGATGCGTATTAGGTCATAAGTGGAGATTTTAATATGGTTGAGTCACCCACTAATAAATGTGTCCACTTGCTAATGAGTAGGATAACTGGCAAAATGAATATATGGTTTTTTATGCGTAATAAGTTTGGGTTTTATGACCCTAACGCCTCTCGCTTTCCCACATTAGAAGCATGGTTTACTTGGTCCAATCTCCAAGGAGGAACAAATCAAGTACTTAAATGGCTCAATAGAGCTATGCTATCAGCTCAAGATTATTTTGAGTTTGATAGCATTTATTCCATGCCAACAGAAGTCATTTCTGACTTTTTCCTTTCGGATCACTCTCTAATACGATTTCGTGTCACTTGGCATGATACATGCACTTTTTGTCATAAAGGCCAATTCTTAATACTTTTGTGCAATGAAAATTTTGTAAAATATTATGAAATGGGGGTAAGAACTCAAAAGAAAACCCCAAAATATTTGGAACAAACAACCCAAATGACCACCATATTAGAGATAAGAAATAGCTACCTATTTTCATACATATTATAAAGTTTGAAACAAGCAATCAACCTCTAAACATTACTATATTAGTTCTCTACTCCATAAAAGCTATCTATAAGTGAACTTATTAAATCTCTAGTAATCAATTTTTTGTTTATTGATGTTTTAAAAGCTTAAGAATGGAATCTTGCCATTAATGGCTTCTCCCATTTACCTAAAGCTTTGAAAGGATTAGCAAATACCAAGTAAATAGCTCAAATAAACTATGAAATGACTCTAAAATACCTAAGCATGACCTAAATAAATTAGAAATGAGAGAGAGAGAGAGAGAGAGAGAGAGTTATTGAGAAAATGTGGGAGAGTATCCCTCTATTTATAGTTTTGGATTTGAGAAAAGGATGTTTTGGATGTATGTGGGACTAAAAAGGAGTCAAAAAGTTGATTTTAGAAAAACATATTTGGAGGTGTGAACAATATTTTAGGAAGCTAAGTGGCTATTTGGAAAGGTAAGATATTTGTTTAAAAATCAAATCCTTCCTAAAAATTCAATAAGAGGGTTAGTTAACCTAAACAAGGTTAATTAAAGGAAAACAAGCTTATAGAAGCTGTTTAGAGATGGATTAATAGGTTTAGGGGGTTCAGAAGAGGTTAAAAAGGGTATTATACTAGCGTAGTGTAGTAAATTAACATGAGACTAGGATAGTTAGTGTGATTTTAATAATAAGATCATGTAGACCAAATTATAGGTGTCTACATTTGCCCCGCTTTGAGGTGACGTATGCGACGTCACTTCAAAGAAAGTAGACAAATAAAAACAACCAAAAAATTTGAAGGGTTAGAAGAAAAATTAGTAGGAAGAAGGATGCCCCCTCAAGTGTCGATGGGGTGATGGAAGAACTCGATCGATGATCAAAAAGATAACAAAAGAAAGAAATGTGGTTCATGTATAAGTTGAAAAGCTATGGAAACAAGGTTAGAAAACCTCAAAGCTTAACTAACTCATCTATGGACCATAAGATAAGAGATAAACAAGGGAAACAAACATGCAACCATTATAACTTTAACAAAACATCAAAAATAACATGTATATTACTCTCTACTCTTTGAAAGCTATAAAACATGAACATATTAAGATCCTAGAAATCATATTTGTGTGTTGTTTGCTCCCAAAAATAGTGAAGAGATCTCTCCAAGTTGGCTACATGGCCAAGATTTAAATCTTCCCTTACTAACTATATTTGGATTGGATGGATGCATGATGAAAGAGCTCTTAACAACGGATTATGGTCAAGATCCAAATGTTTTATAGCTTAAAGCTATCACAAATGATTTATAATGCCTTTCCAAAGTGTTATGATATTTTGTTATGTAAACAAGGTGTTAGGTTGAAAGGGTAGGCTTAGCCATCTATTTATAGTTTTCCAAATGGAAGAGTTTAAACTTTGGGTACATGTGGGACTAAAGGTAAGCCAAAACCACTTTTAGATTAGATTAGAATAAACATGTTTTAGGCTTAGTTAAGCTAGGTTTAGGCTAGTTAAGCGTGATTAGCAATGGATTAGAAAATTTTATAGAGTTGTGAGGGTATGCTTAATCCAAAGGTGTGATGGGTTAATAGCCTAGGAAGCTAGCGAGGTGATCGGTTCGAGATGAATATGAAGGTTTTGAATGTTTAAAAGAGGGATGTTTGGATAAAAAGGGGTAATTAGTCAAATAGGTTGATGATAGGAAGAATCACGACCAAGAAGGTGTCGTGAATGGGCATCCAAGAATTGATCGAAGAAGCATCAATTAACGAAGTGTTTTTAATTGGTAAAATTTGAGGAAATGTTGAGTGTAAGCATATTTTAGGTGTCTACATTTTCCCCTCTTTGGGGTGGCGTAAGGAACATCACTTTGAAGAAAGTAGACAAGCATAAACAAGTAAAATTTTGAAGGGATAGAAGAAAAATGAGTAGAATGAAGGATGCCTTATCAATTGTGGATGGAGTGATGGAAGAACTCGATTGACGATCAAAATGATGATAAAAAGATAATAGAAGAAAGAATAGTGTGAAGAAGAAGAAAAGAAAGGGGATCTAAAAGAAAATGAGTATGAGGAAGGGGGAATGAGCTAACATCCATATAGTGCCTTTTAAACAACTTTATTCTCATCATATTTCTAGTGATCTTCATCATCACCCTTATTAAAAATAATGAACAAAAGTGTAATATGAAATGAAAATCCATATACGAACAAATGTCCATTGCTAAAAACACCAACTCCACACAACATACAAAATGTAATGCAATAGGAGAAAGTAAAATATTCCTAACTCCATGCAACATACATAATGCAATGTAATACGAGAAAGTAAACAAGCTAACCTAACGGAGAAACATAAGGTAATGTTTTTATTATCAAGCTTTAGTTTCAACCTGTGTGAATTAATGAAAAGGGTTGACGATGTTCCCTCAAGCAAGGATACATGCAAAGGGAATAACAAAGGATAATTGGGTCCAACGAAAAAGAAATGTGCACTAAGAAATAGAACCAGGCAACTTGTTGTGCCCCAGAGTACATACTGAAGTAAGTAACCTAGCTTTTGTTGATGGAGGTAGACCAAGATGATCCACGAGTCGTGCACATGAACAGGTGAGAACCAAAGAGTGAAATTTTGTAGGATGATTTATATTATTTTTATAATTGTTTATTGAAACATATTTGAATGTTTTTGTGATTTTTTTAACATATTTGAATGTTTTTTGATGATTTTTCTCACATATTTGAATGTATTTTTGTTTTTTCTAACATATTTGAATTTTTGATGGTTTTGAAAGTTTTCTCAAACTATGTACAGAAGACAAAGAAAGGTGGATTCCCTAGTGATAAATGGGATGTACAAGGGCATAATTCCACACACATGCGCAAGAAAGTGAAGATGCAAAATGCACCAGCATTAGGTGGTCCGAGTATTCAAAAGAAAAATCTTCATGCGCGTGAATATGAACGGGAACCAAGGCCAAAATAGATATGTTCAATATGACAATGAAAACAAACCAATGGAGTGCTATAAAGGATCAAGGATGCCCCCGACATACATTGGCCAAGAAACACATGATAGAAATGAAGTAGAAGATTTTTTTGTGAAAGTGACAAAGGTGTCCATAAACATGGAAAAAGGAAATACTATACACATGGATGTTTTGAACGAATCAGAAGAATAACGAATGTTATGAATGTATCTTAGAAGCCTAGTGAAGACGAAGTGATTAGCCAAAGGCACAAATCATGAGATGAGATATGGACTAAAGTAAGAGTATGAAAAAGGTCCAAAAAAAGACATTTGGTAGCATACTAGTCCTGTTTTTCTCATAGAGATCCAATGTGTGCACGTGGAAATTAATTACCTCTTGAAGGGAAGATTTACTAGACAAGTGAAGACACCCTAAGCCAATGTGTAGGAATGAAATTTTGATAAGTGATTTATGAATGGAGGGTGGAGGGAGAGTCATACATTTCTCCACTATCATTCAGTGTCCATAGCCTCGACGAGAGATGTATTTGATTCTAATCACAACAATACTCTACTACCATTCATGCATCCATAGCCTCGATAGATATTCTTGGAAATACCCCAAGATAGATTTATATATCAATTTGTGTTTGCTTTTAGGTTTTAGCTTTTGACTTTTGATTGATTTTGATTCTTTTTCTTTCTAAAAACTTATTTCAGCTCTCTTGTTTGACAAGGGTTTAAGAACCACAGATGGATTGATGAAAAGATGTGGAAGTGATTGTGATGACGACATTAGCTAGTTTTAACAAATATGTCCAAAAGTTCTTCGCAACAAGTTTATTAGATGTTGATTGTGATAGGATCTCTAAGAGGTCAGTCATTCTTTAATTTACCAAGGTGATAAAAGACCAGGGTCAAATGGATACCATAGAGATAAATTTCATAAAATGTGTGTGAAAAGGCTAACCAAAAATCAACGAAGGGTTGAAAATAATAGGAAGACTTGCAGAAGAATAACAAGAAAGGGAATGTATGTAATACCTGATTGCAATGTTTGATCTTTGTACCTTTGATTTTTTTGTTTTCTCATTTTTTTGTATTTTTTGTATTTTTAGATTTTTTGATAGTTTTTAGAAAGGTGGGACCAACAAATTTAATCTACATGATAAGATCCAACAATGTTTGTGAATTTCTTAATAAGGGAGATTAAGCATGTTTACTTATCAAGAGTCATGTAATCTCCGATCTCAATGATCATGGTGAGCTCATACTCAACAAATGACTGTGATTTATCTTGAAACATTGATTGTTCATGCGGGATCTTGAGTTCCCTATCCATAGGTTTCTGCACTTTATGCCATACTTGATGGTTATGTTGATGTGCATTCTTGAATCATGCTTGATTTTTAACCTTAAGATCGTTGGAATTGTTGGGAACTTTGGAGCTCGTAGAATTTTTGACCTGAGATTGATTAAGAAATTGGTTTGGATTTCTTATAATTTGATGCGTGACTTGTTTGATCCCGAGAAGTGGGAGAAGAAAGTGAACATTTATGATTGATGATAGGAATGAAAGAAATGATGGTGGGCTTGCCCTAATGATTGATAGAAGAATGATATGACGATTGAAGAGGATACAATCCAAGGATTGAAGAAGATTGGATACCCGAGGTGAACCACTGATAAAAGATGATGAAGGGATAATAGGATGTGGCCCCAAGATGGAAGAAAGTGGTCTACGAGGACATGGCCCAGGAATAGAAGATGATAAGATACCCGGAGGTGTCCCATAAATGGAAGAGGATGAAGAGCTACTAGGACGCGACCCAAGAATAGAAGGTAATGAGCTACCCCAAGGTGACTCATAAAGAGAAAATAATGGAGGGCTACTCGGACATGGCCCCAAAATAAAATAAGATGACAAGAGACTACTAGGGTGTGGCCCAAGTATAGATGACGAGGGAATACTCGGAGGTGTCTCATAGATAACAGAGAGACGAATGGATACTAGGACGTGGCCCAAGAATAGAAGGTAATGGGATACCAGGAGGTGACCCAAAAGTAGAAAATGGAGGAATACCTAGGGGTGGCTCTAAGATAGAAGAAGACGATGGGCTACTAGGGTAGGGCCAAAGGCAATATTTTGATTAAGGAATAGTGATAGATAAAGAATGATTTAGCAATGAGAAGATAGGCCATGGATCAATGCTAGACCTTGTTATCGCATCATGCTCAGGAGGAACGTGAGAAGAAGAATCAAGTTTCATGACCTCGGGATTTTCCTATATGCTTTGATAAAAGGAATCAAATTCTTCCTCCCCATACATGAGCATATCGAGTTCTAAAAAGAATCCTTGTAGAGGTATATCTTCACGTAGTCCGATTGTTACTTTATTATGAGAGAAATCAATCAACAGATGTTGTTGTTCTTCTAACATAGGAGGTTGACTAGAAGAAATGGGTTTGATAAGTGGGGAAGATTGATTGTAGAAGAAGATGAAGATGTTTGATGATGTAGACAAGGGGATGATTGACCTTATCACTCCCATAAATATATTTTTAGTGCTTCAAAAGATATCTTAGCACATGACTTCTTTTAATGGTTCAACGAGGTTACGAGACATTTATATTTAGAAGATGGATGGAGAAATTATACAATATGGTTAAAAGGGCTCAAGGGCCGATGAGGGATTGAAATTGGATTGATAGTAGAAGATGACTCAAGAGAGGAAGTAGGCCTAGAGGCACTCGTCTCATGAATGGATGATTTGAATTTGGACCTAAGTCATTTTTTTAGAAGATGCCGCAATGTAGGAAGAAGAATATGATTGCATAGCCATCCATTAAGTTACGATGTAGGAGTCAAATCGGATGTTTGACTAGAGGGAATTCAAGTCATGGAACTCTTTGACAGAGTAAGGGATCGTCAAGGTAAAGCGATGAAGGAGGTCCTGTGAAGGAAGGGAGGACTGTGACTCAAGATCTCGCATCCAAACCATACCACCGACTATGAGATGAAGGTGAGGAACAAGGTACCCAGATGGGCCTCTCAGCGTGAAGAACCAAATGAGGTTTAGTTGCAATGGGCATCTTTTGATTTGAATTCCTAAACATAGGTTTTGTATTTTTTTAAGTGTGAGGAACCACACGATAGTCATAATTGTTGGTGTTGTTTAAGTAAAACTTCCTAGACCTAGATAGTGTGATGGAACTCCTTCAAAGGGAAGGAAGTAACATGTTGATTCAGGGAAGCATAATGACATCTAACTAGACATTCATCGTAAGATAAATAGGGGATGCACGTGTGATTTTCCGAAGGGAACCTAAGGAGGACATACATTATGATAACACAATTTTGATAACCCAACATGATTGTCCTAGAATAAATATATGATTTTATTAACACGCAAGGAACAATCATGCAAGTCCACTAGTAAACCAATCATTCACTCAAACTATTTTATGGAACACTATACCTTTAAGCTATGATTTCAATGATAGGCACAAAATTATATAGTGACAATACCCTATCAATACCTAGGTCGAGTTTAAATATCAACAAGATCTAAGCACCAAAGTTGTAGACGATCGGATCTCTCCATGAGATATACTATGACTAGTTCAAATGTTGACAAAATTGAAGTCTTTGATAATGAAAGTTGCGAATGTAGATAACGTAACAACACTATTTTTATACGTTAACCAAGTATGAAAGGTGTTAGTATTAAGATGATGTCATCACGATATAAACAAAGCAATATCAATACTCTCAAAATAATCAGATGATGTTGGAATTGAAACTAAGTACAAGTATAGCCAAAAGTTATTATCCATGAGAGAAGCGTAACGATACAATAAAGAAACTTATACTAAGTTCTCAAAAATGAAAACAAGATGTAAGTACCATAATTGTATAGCTAAAATGCGAGAAAAAATAACAACTCAAGGGGAAATAGTGATGAAACAAAATCCTAGCTATGAAGACGATCTTGAAATCAAGATCAAAGGACTATTAAAGACATGAAAACGTAGTCACACATTTTAGACATTTAACAACCTAGCTGCAAACATGGATCGGTGTAAATGTAAAAAAAAGTGGCAAACACTGTCTATGATAACACTCGTGAGGTATGCCTCCTTCTTGTCCTAAATGGGCAACAAGGATGCCAGGGTATCGATCAAGAAATGGAAATAAACTAAGTGTTACTTAATCAAAAAAATTCCTCGTCCTAAGGCGAGATTGAAACTAAGATAAGTAATACGTCACAAACTTCGTGATAAGTGGCACTTAGATCTAACTTTCAAAAAAAAAGGTTTAGACTCAAGTAAGTTGTCACTTCGTGAAGGCTAGACAAGACATGATAATGGACTAGCAAAGTGGGCTCCAAGAAGATATGGCTTTCCTAAAATAGTTCACTCAACTAGGTGTCACAAGTTGTCTAAATGCGAGCTCGATTTACCCAAAGAGTCACACTGACTAGTTTGGGAGTATCTCAGCTTTACTTTACCCCCTTCTGATATAATGAGCAACTAGTGCGTTCAGTTGTATCATCACTGGGGTCACGATATAAACAACTTTGACTCTAATTTGTAATGTAAAATCTAGTCAAGTGGGTAAGTTGGAGCACTTCATGTTTCATCCATGAGGTTACTACGCGTTAGAATACTTGAGGGTTCCTAGAATGATCCCTATTGTTGTAGGTTAAGGTGTTATGCAAAAGGGGTTACGTTTTAGTTGAGTGGATAGGGACGTACCATTTTCTGAAACCTACAATACAGTGTGATGCAAAGTGATGTGTTTTTATCTTGCTTAGCTTAATGTGGTTTTAAGTAGCACACCGTTTGGCAACCTACAATCAAACATGTATTAGTGGGTTTGTGTTTTGAACCTTCCTTCTTCAACAATGATTTTTGGTTCTACATGCAAGGAGTTAGTAGTTTTCCACAAAAGATCATGATATCAAAAGAGAGTTTGTGTGTTGCTTTTGATTCCTAAGATCACCAAAAAGGCATGAAGGAAGAGCATACACAACGTAAAAACCCAACTAAAACAATATATGGAAAATACTTTAAGTGTTTTGTAAAAGGAAACTTGTTTTAGCCAACTTTGACAAGTTAATTTATTTTGAATCTTAAATTGAAGTGTTTTGAAAGCAATAAGAAGGTTTTGGAAGTGTTTTTGGTTCCAAAGATCACCTAGAAGGTGTGAGGGAAGAGCATACACACTTCGAAGACCTTTCCCAATGATAAATTGAAAATAATTAACTAAGTTGATCCAAAAATAAACTTAAAATAACCTATAAACCACTTATTAGTCCCACAAAGACCTTTCAAAGTGTTAGAATAACCAAGAAAACAATTTTGTAAACTTTTAGACATGTTAGAAAATGACTAGTTATCTAATAATGTAAACCATAAATTTTATTTCAGTCAAAATCCTAATTTTATGTTTCCATTGTGTAGTTCGCTTCAATACCTTTCCAACGCAAAAAAATGGAGTCATTTCGAGGTCGGGAAAAAACGTTACGGCCTCGGAAGATAGATAATGAGCACAATTAAACACATGCGCACCTGGATGACATGTGCATGCCTGCTTTCGGCGAGATACGTGTCTATTTTGATGGATACACACCCCTGTGCAAAAAATTGTAATAGCGACGGATAGGTGCCCTTCATGACGTGTGCACTGCTGTTTCGACAGATACACACCCAAAATGATGGATATGCACCCATTTTGATGAATACGCACCTAAAATGATAGATACACACCCGCTTCGAAAGAAACACTCGATTCAAAGACACCTACACGTACTCCCCGCAAAACCTAAAAATTCATGGAAATGAAAAACTTAAAGAAGCAAACAAGTTAGTTATTGATCATGGAAACCTATTTCTAGCTTAAACCCATTAAATGCTTAAGCAAAAGGGAGATTTTTTAAGAAAAAACATGAAATCCATTAAAAGACAAGCCTTTTAACCCTATAAATCATAAAAATGAATTAAAATGGACATAAAAAGATGAAAATATCTCCATTAATGGAGGATGGACTAAGATTCCCACTGAGCGTGCCAAATTTGGTTCATGTGTAAGTTGAAAATCTATGGAAATGAGGTTAGAAAATCTCAAAGCTTAACTAACTCATATATGGGCCATAAGATAAGAGATAAACAAGGGAAATTAACATGCAAGCATTATAACTTTGACAAAAACATAAAAACTAACATGTATATTACTCTCTACTCTTTGAAAGCTATAAAACATGAACCTATTAAGATCCTAGCAATCATATTTGTGTGTTGTTTGCTCCCAAAAATAGTGAAGAGATCTCTCCAAGTTGGCTACATGGCCAAGATTTAGATCTTCCCTTACTAACTATATTTGTAGTGGATGGATGCAAGATGGAGGAGCTCTTAATAATGGAGTATGGCCAAGATCCAAATGTTTTATAGCTTAAAGCTATCACAAATGATTTATAATGCCTTTCCAAAGTGTTATGATATTTTGTTATGTAAATAAGGTGTTAGGTTGAAAGGGTAAGATTAGCCTTCTATTTATAGTTTTATAAATGGAAGAGTTTGAACTTTGGGTGCATGTGGGACTAAAGGTAAGCCAATTTTTTTAGATTAGATTAGAATAAACATGTTTTAGGCTTAGTTAAGCTGGTTTTAGGCTAGTTAACCATGATTAGCAAGGGATTAACAACTTTTAGAGAGTTGTGAGGGGTATGCTTAATCCAGTGTGATGGCTTAATAGCTTAGGAAGCTAGCAGAAGTGGTTCATAGAGGAATATGAAGGTTTTGAATGTTCAAAAGAGGGATGTTTGGATAAAAAAGGGGTAATTAGTCAAATAGGTTGATTATAGGAAGAATTACGACCAAGAAGGTGTTGTGAATGGGCATCCGATAATTGAGCGAAGAAGCATCAATTAATAGAGTGTCTTCAATTGGTTTAATTGGAGGAAATGCATAGTGTAAGCATATTTTAGGTGTCTAAATTTTCCCCTCTTTGGGGTGGTGTAAGTAACGTCACTTCAAAGAAATTAGACAAGCATAAACAAGTAAAATTTTGAAGGGATAGAAGAAAAATAATTAAAATGGAGTATGCCCCTCGATTATCGATCAAACGATGATGACAGAAAGAGAAAAAAGAAAGAATAGTGTGAAAAAAAAAAGAGAAGAAAGGGGATATAGAAGAAAATGAGTATGAGGAAGGGGGAATGAGCTAACATCCATCCAATTCCTTTTTAAAAACTTTTTCTCATCATATTGCTAGTGATCTTCATCATCGGTTCTTATTAAAAAGAATGAACAAAATTGTAGTATGACATGAAAAGCCATATACGAGTAAATTTCCATTGCTAAAAACACCAATTCTATGCAACATACAAAATGCAATGCAATACGAGAAAGTAAAATATTTCTAACTCTATGTAACATACATAATGAAATGTAATGCGAGAAAGTAAACAAGCTAACCTAACAGAGAAACATAATATAATGTTTTTATTATCGAGCTTCAGTTTCAACTTGTGCAAATTAACGACAAGGGTTGGCGATGGTTCCCCAAGAAAGGATACATGCAAGGGAAATAACAAAGGACACTTGGGTCGATGAAAATCAATTTGTACTACGAAACATTACCAGAAACTCGTTATGCCCCGAGTACAAACAAATTAAGCAACCTAGATTTTGGTGATGGAGGTAAATCAAGATGATCTCATGTAGTCGCACACATGAATAGGTTAGAACCAAAGAGAGAGGTTTTGTAGGATGATTTTTATTGTTTTTTATTGTTTCTTGAAACATATTTGAATGTTTTTTTAATTTTTCTAACATATTTGAATGTTTTTGATGATTTTTCTAACATATTTGAATTTTTGATGATTTTGAAAGTTTTCTCGAAACTATGCACAAGAATACAAAGAAGCATGGATTCCCGAGTGATAGATGGGATGTGCAAGGGTAGAATTCCATGCACATGCACAAGAAAGTGAAGATGTGAAAATTTCCCAGCAGTAGGTGGGAGTATTCAAAGGCAAACTCTTCATGCGCAGAAGATGAATGGGTGATCAAGGCCAAAATAGATATGTTCAACCTAATGATGAACACAAACCAATGGAGTGTTGGGAAGGATCAAGGATGCCACCAACGTACGTTGGCCAAGAAACACATGATAGAATGAAGTAGAAGATTGTTTTTGTAAAAGGGACAAAGGTGTCTGTAAACATGGAAAAAGACAATACTATATAAATGGATGTTCTGAACAAAGCAAATGAATAAAAATGTTATGAATGTATCTTAGAAGCCTCGCGATGAATAAGTGATTAACTAAAGGCACAAATCATGAGACGAGATATGGAATAAAGGAAGAGTCCGAACAAGGTCCAATAAAAGACACTTGGTAACATATTAGTCCTATTTTTCTCATAGATATCCGGTGTGTGCATGTGGAAATTTATTACCTCTTGAAGGGAAGATTTAATAGACAAAAAGTGAAGACACCCTAGCCAATGTGAAGGAATGATTGATTTTGATAGGTGATTTATGAATGGAGGGTGGAGGGAGAGTCATACATTGTTCTGTCATTGTCGCCTAGCTATCCATAGCCCGAAAAGATGTATTTGATTCTAACTACAAAATTTCTCTCTTGTCACAATCAGAATCCATAGCCCGATATAGATTATTGGAAATACCCCAATAGAGATTATATATCAATTTGAATTTGCTTTTAGCTTTTATCTTTTGACTTTTGATTGATTTTGATTCTTTTTCTTTATAAAAACTTATTTCAGCTCTCTTGTTTTACAAGGGGTTAAGAACCACGAATGGTTTAATGAAAGGAAGTGGAAGTGATTTTGATGACAACATTGGCTAGTGTCAACAAATATGTCCAAAATTTCTTCACAATAAGTTTATTAGATGTTGATTGTGATAGGATCTCTAAGAGGTCGGTCGTTCTTTTTAATTTACCAAGGTAATAAAAGACCAGGGTCAAATGGATACCATCAAGATAAATGTCGAAAAATGCATGCGAAAAGGCTAACCACAATATCACCGAAGGGATGAAAATGGTAGGAATACTTGCAAAAGAATAGCAAGGAAGGGAAGAAAGAAACATCCATGTGTACACAATACCTGATTACAATGTTTCATCTTTATACCTTTGATTTTTTTTCTCATTTTTTTATATTTTTGAATTGTTTTAATTTTTTTATTTTTTTATAGTTTATGTTGCAAAGCCTTTGTGTGCCACTACAAGCTTGTGTTTCAAGCTCAACAACCCTCTATAACTCGATAAGTTGCTCTTGATCAATTTCTGGGTGTTGTGTCGTGTAAGTTTTTAGAGGCTTAAAAGGATATATGCGACCAAATTCTCATCATTGAATACCTTCATGATGCTACCATGCAGATGGCCAAGGATAAAGCTCCAGGGTGCGATGGGTTCCCCTACGATTTCTACAAAGCCCTTTGGGATTCATTCGGTCAAGACCTTTTTCAAGTTTATCTCGAGGGATTTCAGAACCAATCCTTAGGGCCATGAATCAACAAGGGGAACATTAAATTCATTCCTAAACAAGGAGACCTAGAGAAAATTACTTGTTGGTGGCCTATCACCCTGTTGAATGTCTCCTACAAAATCATTGCCAAAGCTTTGGCTATGTGGCTTCACAATATCCTCCCGGATGTTATTCAGCTAGAACAAACATGATTCATTCAGGACGATATATCCTGGATAACATCATTGTTTTTTGGGAGGGCATGGAATGGGCTTGCAGATCCAATCAATCTACCATGTTCATAAAAATTGATTTTGAGAAAGCATATGATCGGATTGAATGACCGTTTATTCTTTCCATGCTCCAAGCCCTTGGTTTTGGCCCCATTTTTATTCAATCTGTCAACATGCTTTTACAAATGCCTCTACTCAGATCACTATTAATGGCATCATGTTGGAACCCTTTGGAATTTTTTTCCATTCACCAAGGCTTCCCTTTGGCTCATGCACTCTATGTGCTGGCTGCTAAAGGATTTGGGTATTTATTGGCCCATGTCAAATCTCATGGGCTTGTTAGGGGAATCACGCTACCTTCTATGCCCAATTCTCAATCGTTAAATGTTTATTTCAAAAATTATTCCTTTCTTACACTCATTGAAGATGAAGCCAACATTCACAATGCCATGCAATGCTTGGATATTTTTTTAGCATTTGGTTCCTCAATTCAATGGCAAAAATCCAGTGCTATCGGAAATATTTCCTTCCTACACCTGATTGGCTCATCACTTTTTAATGGAAGGTTTTGGATCATGAAAAATATTTAAATTACTTGGTATTCCTTTCGATTTTCAACCATCTCCACCTAGCTTTGGCAATATGTTATTCAAAGAGTGGCCAAAAACTAGAATATTGGCTTACCAGACCTTTATCATTGGCTAGGAAATTCCAAATCTGTTCCAAAGTTCTTACATCCATACATGTTTATTACTCTTCGTGTTGGGTTCCTTTCAATTCATCTATTTAGAAGCTAGAAAATTTTCTCAAATCCTTTTTATGGGATAATGCCTCTACAGGTAGAGGTTTTCATCATGTGGCTTGGGAGATATGTTTCCTTCCTTGAAACTTTGGGGAGCTTGGCCTTATTGATGTTTAACATGAAGGGTAGGCACTATGCATAAAATTGATTGTTAGAAACATCACTGGACAAAAAGCTTTGAAAATGCTCCTGCAACATGGCATTGAAGAAGGCTCACCTTATGGCTGCCCTGCGTGGAAAGGATTGGGGTTTAACAATTTGCTCATAGCCCCAATGCCTGTCAAAGTTATTGGCACTTTTGTGCTCAAGAGCATTTGGAAATCATGGGAATGCATCAAACCCTAGCTTCAATGGAAAGGTGACGGTTTTCGTAATGGTATTTCCATTAACCATTAATCCTTCTCATAGTCACATATATTCTAGGCACAGGATAAGTTTCTTGCAGAAGTTTTGGGAATCTCCGCGCTCAAATTTTTCAAATGTGGAATTCACACCATTCAATATTTATTCTGCAAACACTTGCAATCTGGTTCTCTTGGCCTAAAATTAAAACTCATTTTCAGCTTTCCAACCAAGACCAAGCTAGTTATAATGAAGTGATCAGCTCGGTCCCTGACCACATGTTGCACAAAATTGTTGTGTGTTCTTCTCGCCCTTGGTGGATGGACTAGAAATGGTATGTGGATACTCCATTTCACAACTACTCATCCAATAAAGGCTACCATTGGCTTTTGCCTCATCTTCCCATGGTGGATAAACTCAACACACGATGGGGAATTCAGTCCACTTCGTCCTCCTGGAGTAGGCTGATTTGACATTATTTGGTCTATTTGTGTGGAGCCCAAGATTGCCCATTTCCTTTGGTGTATTTTTCACCAAGGTCTCCCTATCGGGGCTCACCTTGTTCAAATTGGGGTCTCGGCTCCCAAATGCCCATTTTGTGGCCATTTGGAAACTATTCTACATCTTTTATAGTTTTTATGAAAACTCATCTTTCCTGAACTGGATTCATTCATTCTTCTTTCTTCTTAGACCACATTTCTTTACCTAGCAACATATCCTTTTGGGGGATAATCCCAAGCTTCTGCCTATGTTCACCCATGATTTGGCATGTTTTCAAAGCTAATTTTTGGATATGGAAAGAAATAAATGATTTTTTCTTTGCTAATTCTACAATTGATCAACATTTTTCCGTTTATAACAAATCTATGGTGATCTCGAATGTGTTGTTGTAGATACAAGTCTAGGAGAACAAAGTCACGCTGGAGGTGGACCACCTCTAGACCTTGCTACGACACTAGGGGAAGCCCCATGTAATGTTTCCCGTGTGCCACCTTCTCTAACTCGACACTCCTTGCCACCGGTCATGATGGTCGACATAGCCATTCACAATGACGTGCTTTCAGTTGGGCTCGGCTCTCCCTGCACCCTCTTCACCGAAGAAGTTATTCACTAGCTCACCGGCATGACAGGGGTTATCGTGCCCTCACCAAAAATAAGTCCTTTTCCCACTCTCCGGGTCAGGGGTTATTGGCTCGCCAACATGGGTGGGGCTCTCATACAGCCTCCGTGTAGGACACTACTCATGGGTAGAATCCACCCCCTCCACCACCGTCTTCCAACAAATTTCCTCACCTCAGCCTCGCCATCTGCACTCGAGGAGAGGTAGATCGGAAAGAAGAAAATCCCACTGGCTGGGATATCTCGGGTCTTGACAAAGACTTACCTCGCTCAAAGCTAGCTAGATGATCATGATCCACCGCTTTGGGCATGTTTGCTACACGCTTGATTTTGTTTTTGTAATCCTCTAAGCACTTGCTAGTTTTTTTCTCCTAGGCTCATCCTAGTTTGTTTCTCATTCTCCTAGGCTCGACCTAGCTTGTTTGTGGTTTTGGGGTGTGCTAGCATACCGCCCACTTTTTTTTGAAATTTATCTTATATCTTATTGAATTAATATAATATAAGATCTCTTTTCATTAAAAAAATCAAGTTTATGTTAATTATATTCATTGCCAATCTTAAAATGTCAAAAATAAAACTAAATCAAGTCTAAGTCGGTATTCAAATGTTATTAATATTTTGAGTATCAAACATATGTCGATTGTCATTATAACGATCAAATGGACGTCAAATTTAATGTCAAGAATAAAAGTGAACCAAACATGCCATTACAACCATGGCTACCAATGAAGGAATGCCTCTTGACGTAAATATAAATATTTAATATTTAAACCTAATTTCCTATATTTTGATGTAATCTTGTCTTTTATCTACTATTTTCTAAACAAAATTAGAAATAAATATTTGAAATATAAAAATCTTGGAAAAATTATTATGTGCTAGATCGTTTAGTGTTTGACACAACCATATAATTTTTATTTAACAATAAGACTCTAATCATAATATATTGAGTGTTTGACTAAAATTTCTTAAATTAAAATAAATTTTCATTTTAAAATTAGTAATATTATTTAAAACTATTAAATTTGATTTTGAGTTTGAAATTTGGTCTAGATTGAATACAACAAACAAGAATAAATCTCATAAGTTTAAAGACCAACAACATAATACTATTTATTTGGGACATCATACATAAGGAGATTGTTTACATTTATAGGTTGAGTGGCTCCTTAGATCATGAAGTCATACTTCATCTCAATACCTACTTAGTATCTCCATAAATGTATCTTTCTATCCCCTATAGTCTCTCACATCCCTATTCTATCTCAACCATCCTATAATCTCTCACACACTTTATCTACTTGAGTTATTCTCACAACTAACTATTACAATATTATTATTTATTCTTACTACACATAATATTTAACTACCCATAATGAACTCGTAATGTGAATAGTAACAAGAAGGTCTTCCTAACATTCCCCCATTAGTGCGAACATGGGAAACATATTCACACCTCTTATGTAGCATCTCTCCTATGTTTTCTC
This sequence comes from Taxus wallichiana var. yunnanensis, assembly GCA_018340775.1. Lineage (NCBI taxonomy): Eukaryota > Viridiplantae > Streptophyta > Pinopsida > Cupressales > Taxaceae > Taxus > Taxus wallichiana. The sequence goes on from CM031244.1 coordinate 571,248,099, forward strand.
ATGATCTTAGTCTACAAAGATAGAGGAGGAACCCATCAACCATGCACTATTGAGAACTCATCTACCAATAAATGAGAACTCATTAACCACCATGGGAGCTCATTTTACCATGTATAGGAATATCACTCAAAACAATGTGGGAATTGAAATCATGAATTCTACATCTATTAATCCTTCACAAAATATTTTCATAGGATGAACACTAACCAAGGTATGAATAGGGAATCACACATTTGTTCATCCTCTTCAAGTATCATGATGCTACATTACATTGTACTCTTAGGTTTCCACTATATCTATGTATTAGGGGATTACACATGATTTATGCTCACTTATTGTATAAGATGTGAACAAAACTATACTTAAATTTTTAGTTTTTAATACCATACAAAATGAAATGAAAAAACAATAAAATAGAAATACCACCAAAGCACCGTATGCGGGCTCTTCGTTAGCTTGATTGATGAGAGGTCGTTATTCAACCTCCTTTCTTTGTTTCCTCCATCCTCTAATGTACTGCTACTTACTTAGCGGAATATGATTTTAAGCTCAAACTTACAATCCCCCATAATTCGACTTGGACATTGTGTACAAGTGATAATGCATCTACTTGAATTGCAAGTAATTTTTTAGAGTTTTTATGTGACTCATTATAGAAACCCTAAAAATACATACATATTTCTATCCCACTTCTATCCAATTAGAATTAATTAAATTAATTCTATCTTGCCGCAACATACCCCTTTGGAATTAATTAAATTAATTATATTTCCTAAGTCACATTCCCACCCTTTAGAATTAAATAATTTAATTCTACTATGCCTTTGAAATTAATTAAATTAATTCCTAACACCTTATAGCTAATATAATTAAACATTTAATTAAATAAATGGTTAATTATTCCCTCATAATTAAATACTAATTAAATTAGTTATTTAATTAATTCTTTTATCCACTTCACTCCACTTCTAGAAGCCTACAATGGTGGGGGCAACAATAATGCACATGCAACCACTTCTCGAATGAATTCAAAGATAATGATTTTCCTTGCGCAAAGCCGCAATCGCACGACATGGCCATCTTACTATTTCAGGTAATTATAATTATTACCCTGGAGCCAATTCAAACCAAGATCCACTTCTCATGGCTCTACCCTCAACTATAAGAGGAGGCCATTTTCCTTTGTAATCCATCCTTAGAGCTTTGAGAAAATTGCATCCAACTTCTACTTGAATTTGTTCCCACATCCTTGTGAAATCTGCTCGTAGCATCTACAAATCCCTTTGGAGAGTAATATCAAAGAGCACCCACAATCCAAATATCAACAAGATCAAACAAGTTTAAAAGCTTCTACGGTCTTACTTGAGGTTTGCAAGAGATTACAAAGAAGGTATAGCTTTGTTGTATTTCTTTATCTTCTTTTGTATGTTAATTTCCCTTGCATACATTATGGCACGCCCATGAGACATCCCACGTTATTTTTTTCATTTTAGTTTATAATTTTGTGTTTTAAATTTATTTGTGTGTTTCTTATCTTCATTTAACCTTTTTGTAAAAATTTAGGTTCCCAGGTGAAGCACAAAAGCTAAAAACAAGAAAAATCAACTTCTTGGTCAGTGTTTTTGACATTTTTGCATTTTATAGAATTGTCTACGCTACCATTCCCGAGATCTACACCAACGTTAAAGTTATTGTGCTAGAGTTTAAGTTCACGCACTACAATCAACAATGTATGCATTTCCGTATAAGTTCACGCTCTAGCGTCACTCATCCTTGCACTAGCGCTCTATTGCATGCATTAAAGTTCATTTTGCTTCTCTCTTATTTAAATAACTTAGTTTACAGGTCCTTTGTAATGCTAACACACTCAATTGCATGTGCTACCATTATCAGTAACATTAGCACACTCAAATTACACGCACTATTGTGCTACTACACGTGTTAGCATACTCTATCTATATTTTCTCACTTTTCGTATTTTCCAACTTTTATGATCAAATTTAACCCATGTTTTAGATTATTTCATCATGTTTGTGTTTTAAGCATTGATAGAGGAATTAAATTTTTATTTTCTTAATCACTATAGGATCACTTGTGTGCTCTTTCATATTACTCTATAAGTGATCTTGGAAATCAGAAACGTGATCTTTGTTGTTCAAGTTTTTGTTTAAGGATTTAACCTTTTTGTCATTAATCAAAGGTTATTCATGCGTATGTTCTTTCCTCATGATTTATAAGTGACCTTGGAAATTAAAAGCGTAAGCTTGATTTTATCGTATTTTCCTCTATCTACCTTAGGAAAACATTCTAATCCTTATTTGTAGGACCAGCTTTAAAGGAGGCTATAAAACATTTAAACTACTGAGTACAGGTTTCCTTGAATGAAGTTAAAACATGTTACTAACTTGAAGTTGCCTTGTTCAAAGAATGGTGGTTGAAACAATCACATATTTTAATCAAGATAAAATGAACAATTCACATTGTATTTGCAGTGCGGTTGACAAGGCTATTTCCCAACTATTATAACTGTGGGAAGTACTTTGGCATCAACCATAAACCTCATTTGAGTAGCACCACGTGAACCCCAAAGTAGTCGGCACATTGAGGGAACTAGATGCAAATACGGGTACCCCATCCCAATTGATTAGTACACCTTGTGAGATTAGAGTCACGGATATCTAGTAGTGGTGACCCCAATGTGATTCATTTTGAGCAAGATCTTTGCTCAAGGTTTCAAAGGGGTAAAATAAATCGACAGAGAGAAATAGCACCATGCTCACTCGGGTATACTACTGAAAACAACTACATAGGAAGCCACACACTATCTAATCCAATCTAAGGTAGAGGCCAAAACAAACCATAAACAAAAACTCTCTTTTTGTTTCTTTCTTTTCATAGTAGTGTTCCACACTTGTGTATACGTTCTCATTTTCGTACCTCTTCTCATCATCCAAACACTCCTTATTTGGATTCATCTTTCATATCTTTTAAATCTTTCCAAATACTCCTTATTTGGATTCTTTTTCATCTCCTTTTCACTATCCCAAATACTCCTTATTTGGGATCATTTTTTAACTCTTTTCCCAATCTCCAATTTTTTCCTTATTTGGACTTGTTGTTCACCTCTTTTCTTATCATCCTTTTTCTTCATTTAAATTCATTCAATACATCTCCTTTACACTCTTCCAAATATCCTTTTGGACCATTTATCTCTTTTCCATTCTTTACATATTTTCATTCATTTGGAATCCTATGAATAATGAATGAAAATAGACCCATTCATGATAGACCCAAATAAGGAATATTTAGGAAGCATCTCATCTTGATTTTATCCCCATTTCATTCTTGTCTTAAACCTTTGGATCACATTTCCCAAAGTTTAAGTTTTCATTCTCCCTTTGACATCAAGTCTTGAGTTGTGGATATCCACATCCTTGCTTAAGCATTTTTCATTTCACAACTTACGTCTTGACATTGTCATATCCTACTTTATCACGATCAAGTCCTTCACATCTTATCTTTCATTAAATTTTGTATTTTCATCCTCCTCTTACGTCCTTTAGTTCAACACCATCATTGTTGAACTATACACATTCATTTATTTCATGTCTCTAATTTGACAATCCCTTTGTTAAATTTTATACATCTTCATTATCTCTTTTCTCAATATTCACATTATTGACACTCAAGTCTTTTCCTTTCATCACTAAATCCTCTTCCTTATTAACTTTTTCTTAATAAGGGTTAATCATATCGCGTACGGTTTGACTCCTTTTAGACCTTCTTCCTTTCTAGCATTCACGTTTCTAGATTTTCATGAGCACAAGAAAAATTTTAATCGAGAAAATACTCTCCCCATCTAGCATTCACTTTGCTAGAGGTAGAGTACATTCACAATTTTTCTATCCTTGCTCCTCCATTCTAGCATTCACTTTTCTAGAGGTTGAGTACATTTTCAATTCATCAATGAATAATCCTCTCATTTAACATTCACTTTTCTAGAGGATGAGAAATTTCAATCACATCGGAATCCTCTTCCATCTTGGCATTCAATTTACCAAGGGTTGAGTTTATCATCACTTTCACACACTTCTACCTTGACATTCACTTTGTGGCTTCTCAAAGCATTCTAGGAAGAAACATATTGTACATGAAAGGAGAGATCAATCTTGAAAGGCTATATGGCCTTCTACCTCAACTCCATTATATTGTTGATGCCATGGCTCTTTGCTCGCATACTAGAGTAGAATTTTAGGTCATAAGTAGCGGCACTGGTTCTCAAGTCCTCTTCACATGGAAATAATCATAGGGATAACTCTTCTCGAGCCACCCAATTTACCCTAGATCATCTAGACCATAACCAACATATGAGCCTTCACCTCTCCTTGAGCCCCGACCCCCTTAACAACATTCGGCTTGGCATCCTCACTCGGTTGGAGGACTAAATAGATGACACTTTATTTGCCACATGGTCTGAAGTCCATAGAAATGTAGCTATTACACAACATATTATTGAGGACCTCATGACTCACACCCACAGTCATATTTTGAAAAAAGTGGATGATATCATCACCGATATTGTACAATCATTCACCCCTCGTGCCTAAGCATCTTCTCTAGAAAGACCTTGATTTCATCTTTGTCCGGTCACTTGCCTTCATTTGGACTCTTGGCCCCCCTTGAGTTTTACACACATCTTCAAACTCCATTATCCTTGCTTTGGCTCGTTGCCTTGTTTGGTTTTATTGTCACATATCGTTTTCCATGACATCTCCTACCGTTGGAGTGTCACGGTCTTGATTCTGCCAATCTTGGCTTCAATTTTCCCTGGCCTTTCCTAGTGGATCATCGTGGTCTTGTGCATCCTTTCTTAGGTCCTTGACCTCACTTGGATTTATCTTCCTTCCTACTAATTCTCTTGCCTAAATATCATTATCGTTCTTCTTAAGTATCATGAGTATTACCACATACATGCATGAGAAAAGAAAGGAAAGTGATATGTAAAGAATATACATCAACAAACACCATCATAATCAAAATCATATATATATATCAAATCAATTTTATACATTGTCAAAAATCATGGTCCATCATAATACATCATCAATATCTATATGTCTCAAGTGTCTTCACCCCCTTAAGGGGGTCTTTAGATGCTTTGTACCAAAGAAACTATGTTGGATGCTCGATTTGTGCGAGCTAGAGACTCTGCACTATATCGGGCTCTTGAGGCATCTCCATGTGCTATCGCACTTGTGCCTCTAACCTCATGATAATATAAGTAGTGCTCCTAACTTCTAAAATGTATGATGCCTGCTCCCGAACCAATGAACCCTATTCCTACAATAATATCTCGCAACATCACATCTATGTTGTCGGTGTCTACCAATGCATGCACATCCCCCATCTCTACGAGTGTTACGGCTTTGTTGGTGTATATGACTAGACTTGTTGTCATTAAATTCTTGTCCACCTACTTTGTTAGTCATCTAACTTAGTTATAATAGGTCATAGTTGAATAGGTCATATGTTTGTGTACACATGTAATGCACAGGGAGTTACACAACACTCCTATATGTACTTATTTTCGATCTATGAGCATGCCATACACACTGTTGTCTTTTTTGTACTTGATTTTTCTTATGATTTGTGATCTTACTAATTATGCGAAGCATTCTCATCCCCATTGGAAGTGTAACCCTCTTAGATGTAGATGAGGTTCTAACATTGATCCTCACGGAATAATCGATATGGTATCGAGTAGATGTTTGGTAAGCATTCACTCTCTTGAACTGGTTGTTGATTACTTCTTTGGTTTTATCACTTTTTCGTGCAAGTTTTTCATCTATTTGGAATTTGTTAACAGATCTAATAATCTAGTTTTTGAAGTTTGTGCAATTTTTGGTGTTGCGTATGCGGGTTTCGGGGTTTTATAGGTAGATTTAGCTAATTATAGCCAAATTTGGAGGCATCGCTAAATTTAGAGGATGGGTCTTTTGGTATTTAATACTTTTTTGAAAAGTAAATGATTTTTTTGGAAATTCTAGTTTTTATTAGTTTTTTTCAAAATAAAAGTGATTTTTTTAACAAAACAAAAAGTCTATGGTTCTCGGATCTGTGTTGTTTGATCCTTCCGGCATCTTTCCTGTCAATACCCCCACCAAGTTTGGTTTTGAGCTTCTCATCGAGCTACTCAAGCTCTAGGTGAGTTATTTATTTGGTCGAGTTGAGTTGTCTGCAGTCAAATTGTAGGTTTTGTTTGGGATTTTTTTGTTCTGCATTGCGGTTCATGTGAGTTGTTGTGATTTTTCTTTGGCCATGATTGTTTGCATTATTTTATGCTTGCTTTTTTTTCTCATTGTTGTTAGATCTCTATTCCGAGCTATGTTTTCTCTCTACCCCAAATAACTTGCATCAACATTATTCCCCACACATGATTGTTGGACATAAGCAACACATTTTTCAATCGATTTTCATAAAGGAGAAATAGGTCTAATATTTGAAATGAACAAACCTGCATTCAAAACCATATTTCACTACTTAGAGATCGAGTTTAAACATGAATTTTTACTACTACTATTGAAGCACTAATCTACTTGACACCGAGCCATTAATGGTTACACTTGGGTGGGATGTTTATTCACGTGGCCTACATTTTTCTTGGCCATTTCCCCCTCTCCTACCACCCATTTGTTTTCTTGGCATGTCTCTTTTCCGTTGAACGACTCACTACTTTTCCTAATCTCAAGCCCATGACCCACTCACTCAATCTTGACTCACGCCTGTGTCCTATCTCCTACACTCTTCTTTCTTTGATCCCTAAGCCATCTTGTACACCCCATGTACCCGTTCTAGTCCATCCTTTTAAAACTTCTTTCTCATTTTTTCTATTATTAACCTTGTTTAATTCTTTTCATATTAAGCGGTGGTTTAATATTTTTGTGGTCTGTTTGTTAATAAAGTGGGGTGGTGGGTTTTAAGTAGAAGGTGTTTAAAATTAAAATTGGATGTTCAAACTTTTTTTTAATTAGTCGGTCTTTTAATTCTAAGTTAGGTTTTTAAGTGAGGTGTTTGTTATAGTGGAGTGTGGGTGTTTTTCTTAAGGGTAACTTATTAATTATTTAAGTAATTGTCCTTTTAATTAAAGTAAATTTTAAGGCTTAAAATATAGATCTTCGTGGTCTAATTAATTTTTGGCAATACATTAAATTAGTTAAGATTCTTAGGAATTTTTAATTTAATTTCCTTTTTGGAGTTTAATTAATTAGGCTCTATTATTAAAATTAAGCATTTAAATCGATTAGATTAAAAATTAGTCTTTTCTTAGCATAATAATCAATTTTTGATCCCTTTTAGCTCAAAAACTAGTTAGAGTGGACGTTCCAAAAGGTTGAATTTTAAGTGTTATTGGATGTTTTTATCTAATCATTTTCTAGAGTGTCTAACACTATTCCTAGTTGTTTTTTCCTTTCGGGAGTGCTTTCAACATCTTGGAGGTCTTTGGGAATCATCTTGAGCCCGTTTTCTTCATTGTAATAACCTTTTTTATTGCTTGCAGACTAGTGAACACGGCCACCACAATCTTGTAGCAAGGGGTTGGACTTGATTTTTTTGCTTCTCTTGTTTTTTAGATTATTGTGCTTGTTTATGGTTTCGATTTGCTGCGATCCATGAACTTGATTGTGGTATCCTCTCTTGCGCATTATTACATTGATTGCAAGGTGAGTGACCAACTATTTCGATGCACACTCACACCATATTGTATTCAACGCACTAAACTATAAAGTGTCAAAAGAAGGGAGGTTATAATATTGTCCTGGGTGGTTGTGTTACTTTTTTTTCTTTTTGCATTTCTTCTTTCTCTCTCTTCACCATGGATGCAATTTTAATTCCTTTGCTTACGCCATTCAAATTATTCGAATGGAGATCGAAACGTGATGAAACTAAGGGGTGAATGGTTATTTCACATCACGATGGGAGATGAGACTCAACTCGATGATGAGCTGAAAAATTTAAGTGGTTGAAATGAAGTGACAAAGCATTAGGTTTACTTTGTATGTTTGTGTCTCCTTACTTTCTCTTCCACATTGATTCATCTAAAACACCTAATTCTACGCAGAAAACATTAGATAGTATATTTGGACAACAAGGTGATGTGAGAGAGCATGGGTTCGAAAATGAACTACTAGGATTAAATCCTAGTGACTTTGAAAACCTATAAGAAGTATTCTTAGTCCACACTAGATTATTGTTAAAGGAATGTAAAGTGGAGAAGAAATATTCCCAATTGATCTTGTTGATTCTCTCTAAGTTAGGTCTTGAATACTCTGTCTTCGTGTCAAATTTTCACGTTATGAAAGCCGCTATGGGCAGTGCTTGGAATATACCCTCATTTAACATTTTTTCATCCAAACTCATTCGAGAATAGGAAAAAATAATTCAAATGGGGTCTCTCAAGTCCAATTCACATGTCCTTATAACAAGTATTAGTAAGGAAAAGAAGACTAAAAAGAAGAAAGAAAAAAAGGATCAACCTAAGAAGGAAACCAAGACAAACTTAAACCTAACATGAATGCTTCAATTTTGAGCCTAAAGCGAATAAATAAAAGTGTAAGTGTTCCTATTGCAAGAATACTGGTCATGAAGAGCATCAATGTATGATAAAAATAATATAGGTTTTCTTGAGTCTATAAAACAAACTTCTCTAAAAACTGAGTCTTCCACTGCAAGAGAGTCTAAATCTTATAAGAATAAAGGAAAAGACCTTAGAGCTCAAGTTTATCCTTTATTGTCATGGATTATGGATTACGGTGCCCCGCACCACATGGCTTCTTTGCATGTTAATTTTTCCAACTTCAAACCTTGCGGCATATCCCAAATCGCGTTGGATGATGACATGAAAGTGTCGGTTATTGATAGTTGATTAGTAGAGATGGATGGGGGAAAATTTAACCAAGTGTTGAGTGTTCTTGATATCTCTACCAATCTCCTATCGATTTACCAAATCACTCACCTTGGTGAAGGGATGTGAGTGGAATTTTGTCCTAACTTGGTGATTATTTGTGAGCTTCAACATCGAACCTTATGGCATATCCCAAATCACGTTGGGTGATGACACTAAAGTGTCAGTTTTCAGTAGTGGATCGGTAGAGATGGATGGGGAAAATTTAACCGAGTCTTGAGTGTTCTTGATCTCTCTACCAATCTCCTATCGATTTACCAAATGACTCACCTTGGTGAATGAATGTGAGTAGAATTTTGTCCTAACTTGGTGATTATTTGTGAGCTTCACAATGAAACTCTAGTGGCTAAGGGAAAGGCATATCACCATTCACTATTTTATACCCTTTCCCACTTCACTTCGATTTGACTCCCACTACCTTTCTCCCTCATGTAGATGAGGTTATTAAGCTATGGTATGAGCTTTTTGGGCATCTAAATTTTCGTTACCTTGAACAATTGAGCCAAAATGAAATGGTCAATGGGTTACCCCACATCAAATTTTTTGAGGGTCCTTATGAGGGTTATGCCTTTGCGAAGCACCTTGAAAATAGTTCGACAAATGGAAAACCTAGAGAGCTACTCATCTTTTAGATCTTGTTCATAGTGACATCTCTTACCCATTTCCATCTCCTTCCTTTACAAGAGCTCTTTATATACTTACCTTCATTGATGACTATTTGTGATATACTTGGGTAGATTTTTTAAGCTTAAGTCTGAAGTATTCAAAAAAATTCAATACTTTAAGGATCTTGTTTGAGAAATAAGAAGAACGGTCTATCAAGGTTCTCTCGAATTAACAATGGAGGAGAGTATGTGATAAATACGTTCAAGGATTGCATTACTTCTAAAGGGATTACTTTGTAGCATATAGTTTCTTACAACCCTTCACAAAATGGAGTTGCGAAAAGAAAGAACTAAATGCTTAAGGAGATGGCACATTGTATGGTTCACTTGAAGTCCCTTTCTCTGTAGTATTGGGTTGAAGTAGTGAATTTTTCTTGTTACATTTAGAATCATGTTCCACACAAGGTAGTAAGAGGGATGAAACCATTTGAATCCTAGTTTGAATGCAAGCCTGATGTTGAGCACTTTCAAGTCTTCAGATCCAAGGCTATGACTCAGATTCCAAAGAAGAAATGTAAGGCTTTGGAACCACAATCCAAACCTTGTATTTGTTTTAGTATCTTGATGGTGTGATGGGATAGTGATTGTTGAATCCTACTACTCATGAGCTTTATATTGAGAGAAGTGTGGAATTCGGCAAGTCTTCTTTAAATTCTACTTCTCTACCTTTTGAGGTTCTTATGCTATCTCGATTTTGAATCCAACTCTTTAGATTTTGTTGTTGTTGAGCATTCCCCTCCTCTTTATCCTCCTTCACCTCTCAGACCTCATGCTTCAAGTATTTCAATTCTGATGGTAGTGTTGAGTGGAACCTTGTTCCTTCTCACTTGAGTGAAGAATATTTTGACTCTGAGCTTGATCCTCCTAGTCCTCATTGGGCTAGGAAAAATTTGTAAAGTGCTAGAGAGTGGATGGGAGATCCTTCAGACAAGATGCGAGACTTTATCGAGTTGTTTGGACCTCACTCCTTCTTCACCTCCAATTCGACCATCAATTTTTAGGGAGGCTTCAGGTATTCCCGATTGGGATTCTTCCATGGATGAGGAGTATTTCTCACTTATGAAGAATGATACTTGGGATATCACCCCTCTTATAAAAGGAAGATAAATCATTTGGTGTAATTAGGTGTTCCACACAAAGTATGGAGCAGATGGAGAAGTCAAAAAGTTTAAAGCACAACTAGTAGCTAAGGGTTTCTCCCAGGTAGATGGCATTGATTACACAGAAACCTTTGATTTGGTTACGAAGATGACTTTTATTCGACTGACCCTCACCATCATTGTGGCTAACAGATGGAAGTTAAGAGTGCCTTCATTCATGGGGACCTAGAGGAAGAGATCTACATGGAACAACCTCCGAGTTATGCCCATAATCCCTCCCTTGTTTTTAAGTTAAATAAGTCTCTATGTGGCCTTAAACAAGCCCCTTGATCTTAGTATGCCAAGATGGACTTTTTTTACTTACATCAGGTTTCGCTCGGTGTCACTCGACCCAATTGTTTACATTATGTGGTAAGATGACTCCATACTCATCTTTGTTTTGTATGTTAATGAATTTTTTATCCCGGGAAGATATTCCTCTATCATTGATATCGTGAATATTTCCTTATCCAAAAAGTTTTCAAGTGAGTGAATTAGGATTGATTCATTACTTTATTGGGATTTATATTTCACAATCTAACACAGAATTATAATTTCATAGCCTAAATACTCCCTTGGATTATTTTCTTAGTTTCATATGTCGATTGTAAGCCTTATCCTACTCCTTTCCTTTCGACATTAATTTGGTTTCGATTGCTCTACTCCCTTAGTTAATGGTACCATTTATATACGCTTTATGGGTAGCTTGATTTACCTTACTCACACATGTCAAGATCTAACCTATGTCATTCAGATTGTCTCCATATTCATGTAGGAGCCACATGAGTTGCATTGGAAAGTAGCAAAGTGGATCCTTCACTACATTCATGGCACTTACATAGATGGCATCCACTATCTAGGAGGAATAGATATTGATTTAGTTGGATATACTGAATCGATTGGGTAGGTGATCTTGATCATCAAAATCTACCTCATGCTATAGTTTTTCTCTTGGTTCGGGTCATGTTAGTTAGTCTAGTATGAAGTAAAACACAATTATGATATCTTCTACAGAGTTAGAGTACGGAGGAGCGATTAATGTTGCCACATAAGATATTTCGTTACAAGGTATCTTGAAATTTTTGGTATTCACTATCGGTGGCATATTATCATCTACTACGACAAAATGAGCACCATCTCGATTTTCTCGCAATCATGTTCAAGATCATCGCAGATGAAGCACATCGAGATACATATGAATTTAATCCAGGACTTGATTCATGATGACATCATTTATTTTTAGTATCGCTTGTCATACATATGATAGGTTGCGAGACATTATTACCAAACCCTTCACTAAGGTGAAGTATCTTCAATTGCGGTCTCTTCTTAGGGCGAGGTCTTCTACAACAACCCATCTTTTTGGAATTTCTAGTTATATTCTCTTCTTCTAGAAAGATTGCAGTTTGTACATGAGTACCTTATCAAGCATTTAGTTTCCGAGACTCATTTGATGCATATTTCTTAGGTTGTTTAGGGATTATTTTATCTCTTGTAAGTGGATGTTTTTACTTAGGGGTTTCCTCCATTACTTGATATCCTTATTGTACATGGGTACCTCATCAAGCCTAGTTTATGGGACCCATTCTTCTACTCTTTCTATTTTTAAAAGAGATGTTGTTTCTAAATGGGTACCTTATCGGGCTTAGTAGACGGGACCCTTGACATATCTTTCTTAGTTGTCTAATGTAGTTCTCTTTCCGTTTTGAATTTCTATGACCTCTACCATAACTTCGATAAAAGGGGTGTTTTTCTATATGACTAGACTTATCATCATTCAACATCTTTCCCACCTAGTTGGTTAGTCATCTCACTTAGTGAGAATAGGTCATAGTTGAATAGGTCATAGGGTTGTGTACACGTGTCATGCACAAGAGTTACACAACACTCCTATATGTACTTCTTATTTATGATCTATGAGCATGACAAAAACACCTTTGTCTTTTCTAAACTCAAATTTTCTTTATATTCATGCTTTTGCTAATTATGTGAAGCATTCTCATCTCCATTGGAAGTGCAACCCTCTTTGATGTGCATGAGGTTCCAACATTGATCTTAACAAAACAATCTGATATTGGTAGCCTCCCCAAATCATCTGAATCACCCCTATTGACTCTCTAGCCAATGACGTTGTGGGGTTCCCCATGATGAAGGTATCTTAAACATCCAATACTCGATCCGAATCTCGCGGTGTGTAATATCTATCAAGGAGTACCACTCTCTCTGTCATCTTCTATGCAAAATAAAAATTTATTAATCAATACAAATATCATGATATGTTTATCAAATATAAGCATCTACATTATTAAATAAAATCATCACATTCATAACTAGCTTCCCATCTCACTCAATGAGGGTCTTTCTGTCTTTGCGGTTGCCCAATACCACCCCACCTCATAAAATCTATGAGATCTCTAGACAAAATATTATTCCCACCTATCTCGAGGCATAAAAATCACATCTCCTCTATGGTAGGTCCTAGGCTTGTCTCACAACTATAAGGCCATCTACATCCCCAATGACGTCCACATAACCACCTCCTAGTCGCCACATCATATGCTCTCTTAGCCATGGTCCTAGTTTTGTATCCTCTCTCCCACGTGTGGAGTCTGGGTAAGTGGTTCCTCCATCGATCCCTCATATGATCTCTCTCGTGGTAATAATCTTTGGTGGGTCTAGATTTTCCCCACCTCTCTTTCTCTTCCTCCATCCCTATCTTCTTGTGGCTCATACTCTTCGAGGCCGCAGTACCGTACTCTATCCTCTACGCTCATAGGCTCCATCACATTTCATTTTCTATAGGCTAGTAGTGGTGGTAAAATGGCGAGCTCTAGTCGACCAAACTATTTGGGTACCCTTTCCATCAAATGGGTCTCTACCCAATGCAAGTAATGTCTTGTCACCTCCTCAACTACCTATAAGTCATAGGACAACTAGGTAGTTGATCAACATTCCCAATATAGGGATCCCATACGACATCATCTGGATGTACCTGTGATAGTGGTTGATACGTTGAAAGTGCTTTCACTGTTGGCCCCTATGCCAACCGGATTACTCTCGGGAATCTATTTCTATGATCAATTGCATCCTTGTGGGCTTATACATGGGAAATATCTCATATATCCAAGTTGTCAGAAATATCACGGGACCTATCGTCCTTTGTGCCCTCCATCGGACCATGTATAAGTCATGCACCGATGCACCCATATAGTGGTCCCCAACTGAATAAAACATCCTACTCAATCACATATCTACATATAGCCACCAAATACAATGGAATGGTCCCATATTCCTTGTGACATAATATGTGTGCCACAAGAATTCCCATTACCACCTCTCGAATGGTTGGAATCTTTGTAGAAAATAATGTGGTATGTTTCATGTTGACCGTCCCCTCATCATATGACTCGTTTCATGTGGCCCATGTGACCAAGGCCCTCCTCTCTGCAATATCCATGGTAAGATCACAATATATATGACCCCCTCAATCAGTAAGCCCAATATCCCATGCATGTCCTAAATTTCCATGGTCATCTCTAACTGTCTCACCTACCCACTATTAAAAGGTATTGGCTTGAGGCTCCCATGCGATTAAAAATATATGCGAGAAATATAGGCTTAATGGTATCCTGGGCATATGCATGATGCCCCCAAATCCCCATCCATGAAACTTTGATACCTCTCCATTTGACAATTTCATAATCAAGTCATTAATCCATGTTATATCAACCACTCACCATATGTGGATCCTCTGATATTCCTACATTCACAAATCAACAAAATCCAGGCATTAGATTCATCAAAATCAATTTAAAATCTAAAATCATAATCATTACATGTTTTTTCTAACATTCATATGCCACTTTGGCCCTCTAGCTTATGCCATTATCCCTATCTAAATTTCTAAATATCTCTGACGTCATTCACCATGTTGTTTCGGGGTCCAATGGCATTTAGTTTCGTATGATCGTGAATTTTAGAAGTTAAAAAGTAAAAATCTACAAAATGACAAAGTAAAAAGAAAATCCCTCCCAAACCCACTTGTATTTTCCCCTACATTGATGCAAAGCCTAATCAAATTTAGACAACCCACAATTTTAAATTCACGACAAAAATCAAAACAATCCTTTATGGATTTAAATTAACTCTTTCCTTCTAGATAAGAATCTTAACTTCAAGAAAACTTTTAATTTTTAACCTTGTTGTAATCAACCGGATCTTGTGCCCTGTCTCTATACATTGGACTAAGTCAATTCAACCATCACTAAGATTCAAATTAATCAAAAATTTGAATTTTTGTTACAATATCCAACAATGCCTTTTCCAAGTTTCTCAAAAAATTCTCTTGGTGAATCCATGGTTGGAATGATTTGTATATACCCAAGACAAACTAGAAACATTTCTAAGTATGTGTTCTTGCTAAATTACAATGCCCCTTATTGTTTGTGATTTGTGTGTGAGGCAATCAATGTAACCTACATAACATGGGATTATCCTATAGTGTGGGACCTTGTAAGTAGGATAATCCTCTAGAGAAAGCCAAATTCTTCTCCTAACCTAGTGCCAAATTCTCCAAAGTGTAGAGAATGGAAAACCAAACTAATCCTACCCTAATGCTTTCCAAGGAGACATGGATAGAAGAATGCATAAAAGTAAACCTACTCTAAGGGAAGGTGATGCACCAAGAAAGGGAGTGAGACACTCTAAGTGAGTAAAAAAATAGGGAGTAAACAAAGTGAGAGAGGGTGAGTAGAAGTGCCACAAGCTAAAACAATATTCAGTTCCCTATATTCATAAAGCACAACAAATTAAAGGTCCTGTAAAGGGATAAGCATGCAAAATATACTTGCAAACATAATGGAAGGAAAAAGATGCAATGTCATACAAGCTAGGGTGAAAATAGCCACAAAACATGAATTTTATTGCTAAAAACATGCACAATCCATTACAATATAGGCACAAGGAACGAATTCTTTACAAAATGCCCAAATTTGAGGCCTTTAGCTCACAATAGCTTTGGAACAATTTTGACAGAGTTCCTTTACAAAATAGAATGAATCCCCTCAAAATGAGGTGGATTTTACAATATATAGGAAATTTGGGTCACCAACCGGCAGGATGCATTAAAGAGGTATGGGAAACCATACAATTTGGTACCTTGTTTGCACGGGCAGTCATGGGAGCCATACTTCATTAAATCTAGTTGTTGAGCTGTCATTCACCCACCTACCTTTTCCTGGCATGTGACTCATCCATCTTGTGGGTCATCCAACCATGTTGGGTTGGACGATGTCCAACCATATGGGTCATACAAACCCCTTTGAGAAAACAATTGGTCAGCCCGTGAGCTCTCCTCTATGTCTAGGTTAGATGGCCATCTAACCATGAACCATACAAAAATGAGTGGGTTGTCCAACCTCAATGTCATCCAACCTAGGGGTTGGATGACTTCTAACTTCATGGTCATACATGATTTTATTCACTAACCAACCTCGGGAGTTTCCATCTTCACACCGTGGGCCGTCGACTTGGGAGGTTGGATAGACATCTATCACTTCCCGTACGATGTGTTACCCGACCAAACGATCTGTCTAACCCTATGTTGTCCAACCCAAAGGGTTTGGACGCCACCCAACTCCTCCGTATGCTACTTACTCGTCCAACCATGAGCTCATCACCGCGCTGCCATAATAGTCATCCGACCAACCCCGCCGACTAACCTATCCATCCATCTCAACCGACCAACCTAGGTGACACACCCATTTGACCAACCTCACCATATAATGTTCCACCCATCCAACCCTATCCGTACAAAACATTCTTGACCAAACCTTGATCATCCAACCTGTTGGACTTTTCCAATTTCACAATGAGCTTGACCAACAACTCGAACATTCATCGTGGTGAGCTAGACCAAATCAGCCAAGCCAAAACACAGCTCTCTTTCTCTTCTAAATGGAGCTGAATTTGACGTCTGTTTACACATCCCGGAGAATCGAATATCTAAGTGCATTTATAATGTGTTATCCAGATTAACCACAAGGGGTGAATTTCGATAACAATACCCTTTTAACTCTTGATGGTGTGGTCCAAATTTGGTATTCCCACTCTCAATCTAAACCCACTTTCTATCACCCACTTTTCTCCTTTAATCTTAGCTTCTAAAGTAGCCTATGGAACTAATTTTCTACGTACAACTTGTGATATAAGGACCTTCAAGACAAAATGAACCACTTTCTTAGAATACCCTTTTGGGAAAATTTTCTTTTAAAAAGTGTCAAGATGGCTTCTTCAAGAAATTATTCTAAAATCGACATCTACATTCCATAATTATGCCTATATTAGGCTTTCATTGTCCTAAATACCCTCTGTTACAAATTTAGAATTGGTGGAGCATTATTAGGCACTCGAAAATTTGAAAATACTTGATTTATTCCTCTCCATATGATCTCTAATGAATTTCAAGGATAGATTCCAGTCATTTACCTCTATTTTGCTATTTTAACTTCTCAAGATACTCATTGTATTAGATTGCAGTCTTCTTAGCCACTCACTGTTAGAAAAAAACCAATCAAATGAAGTCGTTTATTCCTCAAGACATTCAATTTGTGTTTGTTAAAGAGATTTTAGGGAACACCTTGTGGGTTTTAACCTTTGTCTCCAATGTAAAACCTTTTATTGCTCTTGACCAACTCATTCTTGGATCACTAATACACACCTACAAGTTTGATTTAGGAATGTCACATTTTTATCACTAATTAGGTGGTTCAAATTAACTAATCAATATATTCCATCAAGTAAAGGCTTCAAAAACTTACTTGAAGATTGTAAAGTTTATCTCACTCCTTAACTCCCTCAAACCACTCTTTTTCTCAAAACCCTAAGGAGGGTTTCTCACAAGCCCATAAGTGAAATTTTATCACAAAATGAAAACAACTTGCTTTAAAATCTTTAAATTTAACCCTAAATATTATTTTAAACCCTTTCACGTTTATAACTTACCATTAATACTATGTATGTTATCAAACTTTGAAAATAGTTATAAATCTCCCTACTTTGTTATTAGGAACAAGGGACTATTGATCGATACCAACTCACATAAGGAGATAACCCTCAACATGTTTTGTAGAATATTTGTTATAAAATAATGGGCACAGTAGATTAATGTATCTCTCTACTACTTTCTTCAACCCTCAAGAAAGGAACTTACCTCAATGTTTACTTTCTCTTAAATGGTCTCCACACTCGATTGTCACAACTTTGTTCAATGTATTCCAACTTATATTCACACACACAGTCATAAATCCTCACAAAAATCAATGCAAAAACATAACATAAAGCTTCTTACCTTTTATAATCCTCATTTATATTGCATGCATATATTCCATTGATCAAACACACTTTGCTTAAGAACACTAATAATTTGTCACCAATGTGTACACATCTAATTCCTCCTTCAAACTCTCTTGGAGCTTCTTTCTCAATTCATGATCATTCGAATGATGATCAAAAGTAGTTCAAAGATGTTTGAATATGATTTCTCAAGTATTTCTAACTGAATCTCGGCCTCTTAAGACGCTTCAAATTACATGTTTGTCTTTTATTATAACATTAAAAGACTCAACTTAGTCTAGAACCTTAGGACCTAAGAACTAGGTCACAACCATGACCTTATTAGGACTTCTAGACCTCAATAGGACCTCCCAAAACCTTATTACATGATTTGATGCTCCAAGATCACATTAATACACCCAAATACAAGAAAAATTCCTTCTAGATTCAAATTTGTAATTTTGGAGGGAAATTACCAAATTCAAATTTGTGAAGGTCTTGAACAAAACTAACACACCTAGATGACCCTAGATGACCCCTAAACCTATAAACACACTAAGAAATCCAAATTTTCATGTTACCAACCATATTTACAAGCTAGGAGTGATGCTCCTACATCATACCCTTTCTAATGACACAATTTTTCAAAACAACGCCCTAATACCTTCATATTTCTAAAAATACCAAATTGCTCCTAATCTACCTAACAAAATTTAATGCAATGACTTACCCATGGTCAAGTGCCACCATGTGCCCCTCATCAATATATTCCTTCTCCTTATACTCATGTCATAGTATCATGGTACTCTCCAAATTTGGAATTCCAGAGCTCAATTCTCTTAATTCAAGAAATAGTAATAAGCAAATAAAATAAAAATCCTATATAAACTTAATCTTTCTATTCAAATTTTCCCACATTGGTCCTCAATATTTAATTACCTATCATTTTCATTCCTAATATCCAAAAATCCACTGTCATCAGGTTGTGGTGGGATCGTGATATTCTCCTATTCTTTTTTACATATTACACGCTATATTCTACTCCTTGACCAAAAATCAGATTTTTTGACCCTATATCTCTAATTTCCAAATCACGACATCCATCCCATGTGCCCCTAGCTAGGTAGTTTATGCCTTATTTTATTTATGATCCTCTAGTGTTTCGTTTCGGTTTACTCCTCCGGGTGCTCATGACATGGATTGTGCCCATACGTGGCGGGATGACCAATACTATCGGATACACATTGGTGGTTATATATCATTTCAGCTAGTACTTTCTTTACTTACAACATTTACTTTTAGCTTCATTATGATATATTGTTATTTCATTCTAGCTATTCCTTTCTTTACTTTTAGTATTTACTTTTATTTTTAGCATGAGACTCAAATGGAGAAGGAAAAAAGAGATAATTTCATTGGATATGTGACTCACTGGGTTGAATGTGGGGAACATGGGATGGGGTTGTGAGGATCGGGGTGGGTCGAATGCGGGTCACACTTGCGATATAGGTTGGAGTAAATAGAGGGTGAGCCGAGTGGGAAGGGCTTGGTTGATCCAGGGATGGTCGAGGTGAATGAATCGGGGCATGCCAAGGGGTAGGATGTCACAATGGCGAAGGAGGGAGAAATAATGGAAGAGCTAGGCTATTTGGGGAGAAATTCATAAGGGAAAATTAGGGCGCAAGAAAAGGGAGAGGAAGGTGAGATGGATGGAAGGCGTGATATGGAAGGGAGGGGTAGGCAAATGGAATAGGAATAGGCGGAGTCACGCATGACACTCGGTGCGGGGAGGGGAGCTAAGATTGGAAGTGATATAAGGGGCTCACGAGGAAGGGTAGTACTGTATTATGAGGGGTGATTGACTCAAGGTGATAGGTGATAAGTCGGGGTGACTCCACGAGTCACTAGAGTGACTCGTCGGGGAAGAGGTGGGGAAATGCAGTATGTAAAGTTAAAAGGAGCATATTAGTTGGGTATTTAGGTAAGAGATGTGTGTGATGATGAGTTAGTTCACGTTGAGTCACTCATGTGACTCGAAAAGGTGGGGATGTAATAGGAGGAAGAGAGAGCTCGGTCGTGCACATAACCAAGTGAGAGGATGAGGAGGGGAATCGATGCGTGCGCAGTGATGAGGATGATATGGGTTATGGGGGATTTGAATGATCGAGTGATGGCTTTATAAGTCGGGGAGATGAGTGGTTTGAATGGTGTTGAACCGAGTCACTACTAGCGCGACCTAAGAGTGAATGGGAGAGTTAAGAGGGAGTACAAGATGTGGGGGTGAACATGGCGGGGTGTTAGGAAATAAGGAATAAAATATGTGGAATAATCCCTCACATAATCACAACAAAAGAGAAACAAATATGCATAATATATTACGGATCTCAAATAAAAGTGCAGAATAAAATAACACAACACAAAGAGACAATATTTAACATGGTTCACCCAATTTGGGCTACGTCCACCAAGAATCACTTGCTCAAATTTTATTACAAGCCACCGCTCTCTCAATACAATACCCAGATCTGTTGGGAGCTATGCTCAACAAACTCTTCAGAATTCACAGCCAAATTCAAAACACATCTGCAATGTTTTTCATACTTCTATCATATGCATAAAAACATATAAATAGATAACTGCTTAAGTAGTTTTACAAAATCGTGGGTATCAAAACCATGGGCAAAAACCGTCCCATAAACTTATGGGTCAAACTCTTGCCCATATGAGAAAATCACGTTTCCCGATATATCGGGCACGTTTTAAGGCCCATTTTTTTTTTTGGGACTATGCCCCGAACCTCGGTGAGGATACATGAAAAGTGTACAATACTTTTAGTGTATAGTCTTCAACACTTTCACACATGAAAACAGGCTCCACAACCTAACAATCTCCCACTTGGAGACTAGTTTTCCTCTAAGCAAGCTTCTCAACCCTTCACTAGTTTTCATGAAGGCCAACTAAAGCTGAACACAGCTTTAGTTTTTCCCTTGTGACCACCTTGGTCATCATGTCTGTAGGATTCTGACTAGTATGAATCTTCTCCAGCTTCAACTTCTCTTCCTCTAAAGTTATCCTGATGAAATGGTACCTTAACTGTATATGCTTCGTCCTAGAGTGGAAAGCAGAGTTCTTAGCTAGGTGTATAGCACTCTGACTATCACATGTAGCTTTACTTCCTTCTACTTATGTCCTAAATCCTCAAGCAATTTTTGTAACTAAATCATTTCTTTACTTGCCTCTATGGCAACAACATACTCGGCCTCCTCCGTGGTTGAAAGCCATCGGCTTCACGTAGTCATGAAATCCATCTCACTGCTGTCCCACCTACAGTGTAAACATAACCTATCGTGCTCCTCCTGCTGTCTACATCTCCAGCCATATATGAATCTACATAACCACACAAAGTGGTGTCTGATCCACTGTAGCACAAAACTGTCCCCATGGTCCCTCTCAAATATTGAAGGATCCACTTTACTACCTGCCAATGATCTCTTCCTGGATCACTCATAAATCTACTCAATGCTCCCACTGTATGGGAAATATCAGGCCTGGTACACACCATGGCATACATCAAACAGCCAACTTCTGATGAGTAAGGTAATTTGGACATTTGGTTTCTCTCCTGCTTTGTCTTGGGACACTACTCCTTTGATAACTTGAAATGGCTTGCCAAAGGAGTCCCAACCGGTTTAGCATCCTGCATATTAAACCTCTCCAAGACTTTCTTAATGTACTCTTCCTAAGATAAATTCAACTTCCGTTCCTTCCTATCCCGAGATATCCTCATACCAAGGATTTGTTTGGCTGCCCCCAAATCCTTCATAGCAAAGGATTCACTTAGCTGCTTCTTGAGTACTTTTATTTCCTGCATGTTTTTACCTGCAACTAACATGTCATCCACATACAAACACAGGATAATATAACTGCCATCCTCAAATTTCTTTGTATACACATAATGGTCAGAATGACATCTAATATAACCTTTCTCCATCATGAAGCTATCAAATTTCTTATACCATTGATGTGGAGCTTGTTTCAAGCCATACAAGCTCTTCTTCGCCAGACCATCTCCTCTTTACCTTTGACCTCATAGCCCTCTAGTTGCTGCATATATAGTTCCTCCTCCAAATCACCATAGAGAAATGCAGTCTTTACATCAAGCTATTCTAAGTGCAAGTCTTCTGCTACAAATATTCCTAGAACAGTTCTAATAGAAGTCATTTTTACTACAGGAGAAAAAATCTCATCAAAATCTATACCTTTTTTCTTGTGCAAACCCCTTGACCACCAATTGGGCCTTGTATCTTTTCTTTCCTCCTTCTTCCTCTTTGACTCTGAACACCCACTTGTTCTGTAATGCTCTTTTTCCTTCGGGTAGCTTTACCAAATCCCATGTTTGGTTTTTCATGAGAGCCTAATGCTCCTCATCCATGGCTTGCTCCCACTTCTTCCTGGCATCTACCTGCATTTCTTCATCAAATCTCTCTAGATCTCCACTATCAGTGAGTAATAAATAATAAAGAGAAGGAGAAAAATGTTTAGGTTCTCTTCTTACCCTAGAAGACCTCCTCAATATAGGAGTTTGGGGTTCCTGTTGAGGAGGTTCCTAAACTGATTCATGTGTCACTTTTCCATCCGGAAGATCCTCTACCGCTGCATATTCTTTCTTGGATTCTTCCATGTTTTCCTGCAACTGCTGCTTATACATGACTTTCTCATTAAAGACCACATCCCTATATTGAATGATTTTCTTGTCCTTAATACTCCAACATTTATATCTAAATTCATCACCACCATAACCAATGAAAGTACATTTTTCTAACTTAGCCTCTAGTTTGGTCCTATCATCCTTGTCTATATGAACAAACACCTCACATCCAAAGAATCTAAGAAATGAATAATCAAATTTCTTACCATACCAAGCCTCCTCAGGTATGCCTCCATCTAAGGCACTTGAGGGTCCTTTGTTTATCAAGTACATAGTTGTGCTCACCGCTTCTACCCAAAAAGAAAGAGGCAGTCTTGCATGTAACCTCATGCTCCTAACACGTTCCATTATTGTTCTATTCATCCTTTCTGATACCCCATTCTGCTGCGGAGTTCTTGGAACCATATTTTTCCTATGGATTCCATTCTTAGAATAGTAATCATCAAATTCATTACTTTGTAATACTCCCCTCCATTATCTGACCTGAGACATTTTAGCTTAAGACTTGTTTCATTCTCTACCAAGGCTTTCCATTTAACAAAAGTGTCAAATACATCATATTTTTTTCTAATACAATAAACCCAAACTTTCCTTATTGCATCATCAATAAAAGTAACATAATAACTTGAACCCCCAAGAGATGATACCTGAGCCCCCCACACATCAGAATGCACCAGCTCTAACTTACTCTCTTTCTTTGTAGGTCCAACCTTGAGAAACCTTACTTGATTTTGTTTCCCATATATGAAGTCCTCACATAACTCCAAACATGTTTCTGTATATCCAGAAAATCCTTCTTTATGATCTCCATGCCCTTATGGCTCATATGATTGAGCCTATAGTGCCACAATGTTGTATCTACTTTTGAAGCCACAAGATTACAAACATTAGTGCTATAAGTGGTTAAATACAAGGTTCCAACCTTCTTACCTCTTGCCACCACAAGAGCACCCTTAGTAACCTTCCAAGAGTCCGCTGTAAATATCACAGTACAACCATCACTTCTTAACTACCCCGCTGATATCAAATTTCATCTTAATGTAGGCACATGTCTGACATCCTTCAATAGCCAAGTATTCCCATTTTGCATCTTAACTTGAACAAAAAATTTTCCAACTATGCTGCAAGGCTCATCATCACCAAGAAAAACATGCCCAAAATCTCCTTGAACATAATCAACAAAATAATGCCTATGTGGAGAAGCATGGAAAGAAGCCCCGAATCTAAAACCCAAGATTCAGTAATATTGTGCAAAGAAAGAATCAAAACATCCCAACATACACTACCTATTGCCACATTTGCCTCCTTGTTTTCTTCTTGTTGTTTCTTCTTGTCTCGAAGCTCCCAACAGTCCTTCTTTGCATGCCCAAACTTTCCACAGTGCCAACATACTATCTTGCTTTTGGATTTTGACCTTGCCTGATCCTTTGATTTTCCACAGTTTCCTCTATTCTTCTGTCTCCCTCTAGTTTCCACTGTCAAAGCATTCCCTGAAGTAGAAGATTCACCAGAGCTTTTTCTTCACATTTCCTCACTTAGAATCACCCCTACAACATCCTCAAACTTCAACTTTGAGTTAGCAAGAACCGAGTTGCTTACCGCCATTACCAGGCTATTCCAACTCTCAGGTAAAGAGCACAGAACTAATAAAGCCCTAACTTCTTCATCAAATTCTATTGTAACCGAAGCTAGCATATTTACAACCATATTAAAATCATTTAGATGATTTACTACTGAACCATTCTCAAACATCTTCATATTAAACAACTTTTTCATTAAAAATATCTTATTAGAGGCAGAGGGTTTTTCATACAACTTCCCTAATGCATCCATCAGTTCTTTTGTAGTCTTTTCCTTTGAAACATTAAATAATACCGAAGATGCAAGACACAAATGGATTGTCCCAAGTGCCTTCCTATCCAACAAATCCCATTCCGCATATGTCATGCTTGAGGGTTTGTTCACCTTCTCAAACAACGGAGTATAAAGATCCTTCTGATAAAGGTAATCTTCCATCTGCATCTTCCAAATACTGAAATTCTACCCATTGAATTTATCAACCCTAGATCTTCCATCATCTGCCATATCTCCCACTCAAGATAAAAATTTCCTATGATTTAACACTTCATAAACCAAACCAAACTAGGCTCTGATACCGATTGTTAGGAAATAAGGGATAAAATATGCAGAATAATCCCTCACAGAATCGCAACAATAGAAACTAATATGCAAAAAATATTACAGATCTCAAATAAAAGTGCAGAATAAAATAACATAACACAAAGAGACAGTATTTAACGTGGTTCACCCAATTTGGGCTACGTCCACCAAGAATCACTTGCTTAGATTTTATTACAAGCCACCGCTCTCTCAATACAATACCCAGATCTGTTTGGAGCTATGCTCAACAAACTCTACAGAATTCATAGCCGAATTCAAAACACATCTGCAATGTTTTTCATACTTCTATCATATGCATAAAACCATATAAATAGACAAAAGCTTAAGCTGTTTTACAAAATCGTGGGTATCAAAACCATGGGCAAAAACTATCCCATAAACCTATGGGTCAAAATCCCACCCGTATGAGAAAATCACGTTTCCCGATATATCGAGCACGTAAGGCCAAAGTGTAAAGTGTACAAGACTCTTAGTGTACAGCTTCAACACTTTCTCACATAAAAATAGGCTCCACAACCTAACACGAAATTACCACATGAAGAACAAGAGGAAACAATTGTATCAACGAGGATACATGAAAAGTGTACAGTACTCTTAGTGTACAGTCTTCAACACTTTTACACATGAAAATAGGCTCCACAACCTAACACAGGGGTGTGTAGATTGGGTGGCGAGTTACACTGTGATTCACGGAAGGAAGAATGGGTGTGGGGTTTTGGGTACGAGGAGAGGTCGATCGAGTTGTGTGGGTGACTTGGCAAGGTGGGTGGGTTGTTTCATGGGGAAATGTGGTTTTGGCAGCTAGTCGTAGGGATGAATTGTTAGAATGAATGATGGACTTAGCGAGGTAGGTAATTAGGAAGCTAGCTCGGTTGGGGACAAGGGTAAGGGGGTGAGTGAATGGAATTTTTTTAATCTATTTTTGGATTTTTTCAAATGTTTAATGAATTTATTTTTGAAATTTTATGTAAATTTTTTTATAGCAATGAAAAAATATGAAAATGAGTGCAATGGGCATATCATAGAAAGAGAAAATGAATAAATGTAATGATGAAGTAAAGCAAAAATGTGTGGAAGTCAGCAAATACCTACGAATGTTCACTCCAAATGGCAATGAAGTGCAAGCATAAAACTATCATGGTTGAAACAACAAAGTGCAAGAGGTAGGCCAATGTATGAATGTGGTTTGAAATAAAGTTTTGGTGAACACACGAGGATATTGAAGACATGAGACATGAGACAACAAATGCTCTATAACTAAATCTTGAAAAAGGGCTAAACCATACAACATTACATACTAGCCCTATGAATTGTCGAGATCCCGTGTGTGCGTGTGATATTTAATTGACTTATTGAAATGAAAACCCATGAGACAATGAGAGAAAACACAAGCCAACATGTAAGTGTAAATTGAAACAAGTGATTCATGAGTAGTGAGGTTGAAGGAAATTATAAGACGTGTATTGCTCCACTTTTAGCGAGGCGTGCATAGGCCTGACAGAGGTACGTTTGATTCTAGTCCCAACATATCTCTACTACAAAATAGGCATCCACAAATTTCCAAAAGAGAGATCTTTGGAAAGACCCTTGAGAGAGAGTGATTTGATATTTATTTAAATTTTCTTTTGAATTTTGAATTTTTATTTTGATATTGATTTATTTTATTTTTTTCACATGATATTCAACTCTCTCTGTTTGCTAAGGGGTTTAGAACCACAAGTGGAATGATGTAGGGAATGTAAGTGACAATGGAAATGACATCAACAAGTGTCAATAGAGAATGCCTTGTGGTCTTCCGCATAATTTGTTAAGTGTGTAAGTATGTGTGGATCTCAAAGATGACAGTTATTCTTAATTCATTAAGTAGGAGAGACTAAGTTCAAACAACTTTAGTTTAAACTATTGACTCATGAAATGTGACAATAAGATAATCAAAGTTTTCATCAAAAGTTGTGAAAAAAATGTGGAATGTGAGTGAGTTGTAAATGAAATGTGTAACAATGATATGAGAATTGGAATGAAATATGATTGAATGGAATGTGGAAGAGCATATGTGAGAAAGCACTATTGATTAAAATTTTTTGGAATATATTGATTATTTTGGATTTTTGAAAGATGTTTAGCCATGTGGAGAATCGATCATGTTTCAAATCTAGTCCTAATGAAAAGAAGTGTAATGTATGAATCATGTAGAATGTGGTAGTAAATCCAAATGAAATTCCCCCACTCTACATAGGGACTAGATGGGCAAGAGACGTGATCTATAAAAAAATCGATAGATAATATAAATTATTAGAGTGGTGGGGATGTCATTAATGATAAGTGAAGACATAATTTTGAATAGAACCAACATAATGATAGTGTGTGAATAACGTGAGTGTGGGGATGAAACAAATAAAAAGTGAACAAATGTTGTGTATGTGCAATAACGTATGGTGGTCGAGGACATGAGAATAAACCAATAGTCAACGATGGAGTATTATGAAGCATGGCGCTAAGGATGATGTCAAGTGGAGGAGGTGTAGAAAATATGATGATGTCTCAAGAAAGTGTAATGGTCAATTGTTAGGGAATAAGGGATAAAATATGCGGAATAATCCCTCACAGAATCGCAACAGTAGAAACTAATATGCAAAAATATTACATATCTCAAATAAAAGTGCAGAATAAAATAACATAACACAAAGAGACAATGTATTTAACGTGGTTCACCCAATTTGGGCTACGTCCACCAAGAATCACTTGCTTAGATTTTATTACAAGCCACCGCTCTCTCAATACAATACCCAGATCTGTTTGGAGCTATGCTCAACAAACTCTATAGAATTCACACCAATTCAAAACACATCTGCAATGTTTACATTATATTCTACCATATGCATAAAACCATATAAATAGACAACTGCTTAAGCAGTTTTACAAAATCATGGGTATCAAAACCATGGGCCAAAACTGTCCCATAAACCTATGGGTCAAAAACCCGCCCATATGAGAAAATCATGTTTCTGATATATCGGGCACGTTTTAAGGCCCAATTTTTTTTTTAATGTGTGCCCCGAACCCCGACAAGGATACATGAAAAGTGTACAATACTCTTAGTGTATAGTCTTCAACACTTTCACACATGAAAATAGGCTCCACAACCTAACATCAATGGTGTGATCATTTGATGAGTAGATGTGATAAGCATAGGATGACATGGAATAGGAATATTTATATAAGAATGAATGTCAAACAAATGAGAATGTGGGAGAAAATTGAAAGGATTTTCATACGTAATGGGATATGAAGAATGCTTGTTAGGTCCATGACATAGGAAAAAGAGGCGTGTGGGTGTGATAGATGATGTAAACTCAAAAGGAGTGGATAGTAAAAATGGTGCTTGAATCAGTGGTGTAGGAGAAAAGAAGTTGAATGTGAAAGAAAACACCAAAGGAGGTGTAGAATTGGGAGTGTGTGGCGATGACTTACAAGGAATAAATGGAATAATAAGGGTATACAAATGACAAGGAATAGATGCAAGAGGGGTGGAAGAAATCTTAATGGATGGTATAAGATGTAATGAAGCACCGCAAGTAAGAACAAAGTTTGAATGAGTGAAAAGGAAGGAAGTGAGATGCATGTTAAAGAAGTCCGTAATGTAGGTGAGGTGATGCATGACAACCTATGTGATGAAGAGTGGAATATAGATGTAGTAATGGGTTGAATGATAAGTGGAGCATATGTGATCAAAGTAAGTGAATAATCATGTGGTGATGGATTACTAGATAAATGTGGTAATAAATTAAAATCCTTTGACAATGATGCAGATGAAACAACTTCCATAGCAAAAGGACATGATAACGGAGAATGTGATGATGATGCAAATGATTGATTAAGTGGTCACGATTGTGGTGATTCCAAAGTGGATGTATGTAATGGAGGGTATTACGATGTGTTGGATTGAGATGATGAGACACTAAAAGTGCATGATGATTATTGAAAGTAAGAAGTGAGGAATTAAATGATGGATAAGAACCACATGGGGAAGAAGTGGGAGTAGTATTGTGTTAAGTGATTGGATAGTTATTGGTTGATGAAGGCGAGAGGGGATGGTGGTTAAATGAAAGTTTCCCCCTTGTCGAGAAGGTAGTGAATGACATTGCATAGTTGAGGACATGAGTCAGTGGAGTGACCATCCATACAATGGTAGGAACATGTGTCATGGGTGTGTTAACACAAAATCATAGCACCCCAAATGAGTTCTACAGGTATGCTTTTCTAAGGTAGAGTCATTTGGTGTGATTACATAACATTGAACTTTCCCCAAGGTGTGGGACCTTGCAAAATGGGAAAGCTCTCTAGATTGAAGGTTGGTTCCTTATTCCTTTGTTTAGGTGCATACGTAGAAACTTGCAGAGGATCTGTTCTTAATCCTAATCTAAACTTTACCAAGGAGACAAGGATAGAAGGAATACAGAAA
Source organism: Taxus wallichiana var. yunnanensis (assembly GCA_018340775.1). NCBI lineage: Eukaryota > Viridiplantae > Streptophyta > Pinopsida > Cupressales > Taxaceae > Taxus > Taxus wallichiana. Next base: position 571,277,548 of record CM031244.1, read on the forward strand.
TTAAAACAAAGCTAAACTATGAGGTGATGCACCAAAGGAATGATGAACACTTATTTTGATAATAGACACAAACCAACAAAATGCATACAATAAACAAGCACATATAGCCAGATATATAATGGGAGACTAGATGAAAGAAAAAGAGACAAGAAAGGATCTAAAATTGATCACATACATGTTTTATTACTCTGTAGATTGATACAGTCCATTATAAAGTAGCCAAGAGGCAGAAACGTAATACAATTTTGATGGAAGGCCTGAACCCCACAAATCCTTTTGCTAAAAGGAGAAGGGATCCTATAAAACAAAGAATGTCCAACCCTTTACAATGAATCCTGCCCCCGCATTTATAGATTCAATCCTGAAAGAAGAAAGAGAGAGAGAAGTGGGAAAAGTAGGTTGAAACTCAACCACCACTGTTAATGCCTCTAATGAAATCTCTCTCCAAATCCATCTTTACTACATCAATCTTTGGTTCAAAAACTTGGAGGAAGAGGAAACAGTGAAACAGATCAAATCTGATCTAGTTGTTGAGGTAAGAAGATCCTGCATTAAAATCCTAAAGACATTTCCTCCATTTTTCTTCACCTAACCTCCTCGAATTAAAGTTTCGATCTCCATGACATGGGTGAGGCCAAGATCCTTCCAATGACATCAGATTCACAATATTTTGAGCCCTGAGTCGAAAGATATGCCCCTTTGGAGTTTGTATCGGGTCCATACAGAGGGCAGGAAAACAACTTGAAAAATGGGTCCCCTTTTGATATGGGACACGTGGCAGCCCAGATTGGAGCAAAATCAGGCCTACGGGTCTGCAATTTATCTTTTGCCCCTTTCTTTTGATTCCCGTTTTGGATTTGACTCGGGCCCAGATGCTGACTTTTTCCTTGGGCGGAGTTACGGGCCATTTTGTAACTTTTACCCCTTGAAACAAGTGCCATACTGACACTTGGCATTCTCTACTTACACCTTTATACTTAGCCAATTTTGAGGCCCTTCTCGTTTGCCTTTTGACTCTTTTTCCGTTATGGGATAGCCAATTTTGAGGCCCTTCTACGCTTTGCCTTTTGACTCTTTTTCTGTATGTGGGATCATGGTTGATTTAGTATTTGTACGGGGTGAAATATGGATAACAGGGTGGAATGCCATCATGGAAAGGGTGTTTTGGGAGGGAAAGTGATGATATTGGCATCAAGAAATTATTTGAGAATAGAGGAAAGCGGCTCAATCAAATGGGAGAATTTAGGAGGGGGTTGGATGAAGCTAAAATTCCTAGAGGAATGTAATGAATGCAAATATGTGATTTTGGAAGGTGATGAAGTGTGAGGAGGATTTGATTGGAAGATATTATGAACATGGGAGTGTAATGGTGTAGTAGGTGATGGAGGCATAGAAACAAGCAACAAGGATGGAGGATGCTTAAGATGGACATCCTCAAGGCATTGTGCCATGTGCACGACCTCATCAAATGTATGTAACAATTGAATTTATAAGTGGTGGTATATGTGAGGGATGTAAATTTTGGAAAACATGTCAATGATCTTGGATTGTGGAGGGGAAATAAAAGGAAATGAACAAGAGCACGCCAATGTGCAACAAAGTCAATGATGGACTTATTATGGGATTGATGAATCATGTGAAGGTCAAAAAGTGTGGATTTAGGTGCACAATGAATGAATAAGTGAGATAAAAAGGTATCCGTAAGTTGTGTGAATATGTAAAGGCTATGTTGTGGAATGTGTGAGTACCAATCAAGTGCGCGGATGAAGATTGAAAGTGGGAAAGTGCATAGGAGGATAACTTCATCATGTTAGATAAGGTGACATGCGTAATGGAATAGATGCAAGTGATGTTGAGGGTCCTTGGTGCCATAAAAAAATTAAAAGTGGACAATTTGAAATACAATAGATAGGGATGATGTTATACCATGGGGCGAAGAGGCTCATTGTGAATAGAGTAATAAGTCGAAGTGGGTAGAATTCCCCCCAAATATTTAGACTCAATCTTAACAATATGGTCAAGAAGGTGTTGATGAAGCAAATTATAGTGTGGATGATCATGGAAATGAATAGAAGACATGGGGAATGATAATGAATGGGACTTAGAAACATGGGTGGAAGAAGTTAGCAAAATGGTAAGACCAAAAAAATCACATGTTAGTTATAGTTGCAAGAATCGGGCTCTTGGAAGAATATGAGGTGGAAAAACTTGCAGCAACGAAATCGTAGTTGTGACTAATCCTAAGAAGATTCAAACTCAAAAAGGATGACATAAATAAATAAGATAGTGTGATAATGGTCTCAGAAGAACAAAAACATTCGCAAGTGCAACTCATAAACAATATTGTTGTGATGTTTGTTTGTCTCAAGGTGGAATAAAGGGGCTCGGTCTGCTGGTTTCCTATGAAAGGTTCTACCTTTAAATACCAAGAGTTATCCAAATGAGTGGTATACACTAGAAAAATTTCTATTCACCATATTTAATTTACACCCCCATGATTAACTAAGAAGGTTTTCACTTTTCTCAATCAATCAAACAAGGGCCATCACTAAGTATAATCTTTGCTCTATTCCTCACGATTGTCTTGTTGTGGTCACCAACATGTATACCTAGATTTGGATCACCTACGGGATGGAGTAGTCAAATATTAACAACCAAATAAATGATACTAAAACCGAATGGGCTTATGATTCCATCATTAAGAGAGGGACAATTGTGGTTTATTTTGTTGAATAAAGTGGTTAAAACTCTTTAGATTGGGATCTAAACCTTCACACAAGCACACTTGGAAAATGTTAGTTATTTTTAGTGGTTGGGGACCTACCTTGATCAAATCCATAACCCATTTAAGGAGATAAAAGACATTTTTTGGATGTAAAATGAAAATAAAATTGTACCTCACTCAGATTGTAGGATAATTGAAGTTACATTTCACCAATAATTACATGAAGATCACAAGAAAATCACATTTTTATTCCCGCTTGTGTTGATATGTCGATAAAGTGCTGCAATAAATTATATCTATCCTTGGAACTTCAATTTTCCTTCTTCGAAACCTCCAAAAACCAAGATATGCAAGCAATACAAAGAAAACCCTAGTATTTATGCACCAAGATCCATCAAGGGTTAGAATGAGGGGGTGAGGGTTAATTTATAGATTTGGAGTGTGTTGGTGAAATAATTTGTTGTATGGAAAATTAGTTGATTTTCACAAATGTTCACGGGCTACGCCCCTCCTTGTGTATGGGGAGGTTCCCATTATAGAATGTAAACTAATATACTCCTATCTATTATTGTGGAGTGGAAAATAAGGTCGGATCACATTAGAACACTTCACTTAACCTATGACAAAGTACTTAAATGAGGTACAAGGGAGAAAATTATAGTGATGAGGGTGATTCAACTAAAATAGAAATGTAATAGTCTATTCTAGTTTAATTTGATGTTGTGTAAAGTAGTAAATAATAGATAAATAAATAAAGTAAATGACCCAAAAAATCTAAGTAATGATATATGAAACCCTAATGTGTAAAGAGGGTTAAGAATTTCTTAGTTGATTCGTAGAGATATGTCGAGACTGTCACGGTCGAGACAAGATGAACATGAGGAGGAAACGACCACATAGAAACTCGAAAGCGTAGATTTGAGTTGTCTAACCAAACTGGGGTTCTTGGAAAGAGATAGGGGCATCCGGGGTACCCTCGTCTGCGAGATATGAGTGCCTGGTATGTGGAGATGACCAGAAAACCTCATCTAAGGTATCGTTAAATGATTGTCAGTATTCGCTTCCCGTCGTGTGAATTTCATTAAACCTCGTTGGATGTCACTTTGCAAATCGGATATGGAGGAGACACTTGCAATACCTCGAGAAAAAGCATCCAAAACCTAAAACATAAAGATGCATATGAAGGGATAGGATTTTTCTTAGTTAGTTGCCAAATAGATGGAATTTTCACTTGTGTGTTGAACTACATCTCAAACCCAATGTAGTTCTCTCTCTCTCTCTCTATGTGTGTGTGTGTGTGTGTGTGTGTAAATCATGCCCAAGGTGCTCTTGTGCTAGTCACATTGTTTGAGTAGCTAGCAATAAATAGATGTCAAATGTAGTAAATGTGTGCATGGAAACATAAAGTAGACTAGTGTGCATGGAAAGGGAGAGGGGAATCTGGGTGCCCTTGTCGATATTTGGGTTCCCGGTCTATGTAAATGACTAGGAAACCTCCTCCGAGTTGTCACCAAATGATCTCCTATGTTCTCTTCTTATCATGTGAATGTCACTAAATCTCGTTGGATGTCACTATAAATCAGAGACGGAGGAAACACCTACAAAACCCAAGATAAAGCATCAAAACCCTAAAAAAGAAAGATGCATATGAAGGGGTCAAAATGTCCTAAGATGCCAAATAGATGGACTTATCATTGAGCACTGCACTACATCTTAGACCCAATTTAGTTCTAGGTGTGTGTTTGCAAATCGTGCCCTACATGATCTTGTGTCGGTTGCATTGTTTGAGTAGCAAGCAATAACTTTATGTAGAATGTAGTAAATGTGTGCATGGAAACAATAGACTCCTCCTATGAAGTGTGATGTAGATGAACCGGTCTTGTGTGCATTTTTATGGAGCTAGATGGATGCAAATGTAGCTTTAGATGCCTTTGATGGATGGAACTCTAAATGGTGATAATAGATGCATAGTGCTTGGTCCTTCATTATGGTCTCGTAACTTTATATCTATATGGTTCTCTTTATCTAATTTCATAATTAAAACCAAAAATGTTGACCACCAAAAATATAGAAAACTCAAATAGTTATAAATTTCCCAAAAGATGAGAGTAAAGTGCAAAGAGGATCGGGGTGCCCCGCAGAGGATCAAGGTGCCTAGGGTGCCCCAATTTCGGATGGGTGCCCCAATCGAGTGGGAAAACATAGTGTGACAGAATCGACTAGTAAAAAATAGGTGAAAGATAAAAATAAAGACAAAAAGGAAAGTAAAATGGCCAAAGACATGGGTTAATTAGTACTATTTTTCACTTGAAAACCATATGAATAGTAGTATGAGACCAGGACTAAATAATTTCTCAAAGTGCATGATTTAGTGACTACATTTGCCCCCACTTTATGTTGGTGAGTGAAAATCTTGGTAACATAAATTAGATAGAGATGCGTACTTGATATCCATGTAGAGTGTTGTATAAAATGTGCCGAGGGACTAGACAAAAGTGTAGAGTGACAAAAAATATGGAGCTTGGAGACTAAAGATGCAAAACTATTAAAAAAGTATTGAGATTTAACCTAGAGTGGAAGCATGTGTGTAAATGTCAATGTGTATGATGTACCTGCAAGGTATTATGCTGTGAGTGGTGTTTTTTTTTACGTTGTTGTTTTTGTTTTGTTATTGACTTCTTGCTTCTCATACGAATAGACCTACAAAGGAGAAGACAACCAAGTAGTTAAATACGTATGTATATGTGTAAAAACCACATGTATATAGTAAAAATATTGTAATGGAATTATGAAAATGAAAAAGGAACATGTGCACCTGATCCATGATGAGAGAAATGGTATAGAAAGGATATCCTATAACTATCGGTGAAGTGTGAGTTTTTCGGTATATCTCATGCAAATGCGGCCAAGAAGTATAGGGAGAAAGGTGTGTTATTATCCAACCTGTAATTGCTTCCTTGAGAATATGAAGTGATATTTGTACTGCCTAGTTTTTTGGGTGATCTAATTCCATGGTTTGAATTAGTGTAGGGAGGAAATTCCATTGTAGCCTCCAACCTGTAATTGCTCCCTAGAATGCTAAGGACAACTTGTCCTATAAAAGTCATTGTGTATCAGAGTTCTATAAACTGATCTAAACCCATTCACTGTGTAACCCATTGTTTCACGGATGAAACTAAAAAATGAACTGTACAATATTGCGTTGTGTAGTGTGTAAACCCCAAATGATGCTCCCCTTTGGGGTACATGTGATGTCGTGGATAGGAGAATGTGGCCCCAAAAGAGGACCGATCACGTAAATTGTTCCTGTTGGGGAATGAAATGTTCTTGATAGAAAATAAGGCACACACAAACAAGTGGATAGAAAACAAGTGTTAATATGAACAAGCATGCATGTAGAAGACAAGTGTAAGCTACCAAAATAATGTGTAAGCTAGAATGTAAGTAAACACAAAAGAAGCCAAACATAGACCATTAAAATTAGGTTATAAATATTGGACACTACTCATGATGTCGCAAGACACTCAAGACCATAGTGCCCGCATAAAAACAAACAAGTGTGCACACAAAAGAAAGGGAAAGGCTCGCATACAATAAAAACAAAGACAAACAAGTACAAACAAACAAATAGCCATGGTAGCAAGTAATCCTGCAAACAAATGCTACACATGAAACACCTATTAGCATGTTAGAAAGATAAAATGTATGTCAAAGTGTGTATAACCAATAGAGTAAAGTGCTAAGTACAAAATGAAACAATAACACCTATAGTGTATGAAATTGGATGCCCCTAGTAACCACTATGGACCGGTAGTAGCTAAGAATCCATGTTGCATATAAGTGATATGTATTTGCAATCACAAATAGAAAAGGACATGAATGTGCATGTGTGTCTGGTAAAGATAATGAAATACATGATATCTATCTAGTATGAGTAATAACAAGACTATGAACAAGAAAATGCGAGTAAGAGTAAATGCAACCAAGATATGCAGTATGTTGTGGATGGATGGAATATAATGCAAGATGGATAATAGCAGCCACATGTTCCCCATGTGAAAGGAATTGTATACAATGAGCTTCATTTTTTTTTACCCTTCAGTAGTCAAGAATGAACTAAAATGAGAGTGTGTCATTGGGAAATGGTTGAATTGTGTGTTGTGTGTAGTGCATTATGGTGAATGTGTATGTGTATTAATGATATGTGACCTATAGATGATGTGTGTGTGACCCTATAGCCGAAGTGTATATCACAACAAGATGATCAAAGAAGTGATGATGTATCCTAAAGCATATACCACTACAAGATGATGGGATAGGTGACCATTTAGCCTATAACATATATCACTAACCTTAGAATGTCGTATGATAAGAGATTGAATGATGAATGTGAAAATATGATGAGGTCCATTTGTTATGTTTACCCTTAACAATCCAATATGGATTGTGAGATTAGAGTTTGTCATCGTGTAGTGAGTAAAGTGCATATAAGTAGATGAGTATAGTATATGTGATGATGAAATGCGACCATGTGATGTGTATAATACGCAAGGTGTAGTGTCTATTATGAATTGTGTGGGTTTCATGTGTGTAGGAAGCCCTCATTAGTCAAGTGTGAACCGAAGCACAAGAACATGTCATCGAGTAGTGAGGGTGATAGTATAGGTGTGATGAATGATTGGATGCTAGTTTACAATGTGATGAAGATATAATATACAAATTCATTGATGATAAGGGGTGATATATGGATGTTATGCTCCCCAATTGTGTAGTGGTAAAGAAAATCATGTGAAACTATCTAAAAGATCATCATTGTCGTGATTGAAACCTATTGGGGCAGCATTGGAGACATGATAAGCAATAGAATGAGGTGGATCGTACAAATATCCATTTCAATGTAGTGTAGAGACACTTATTGCCTATTATTCATTAGTGAAAAGGGATGGTGGACAATCTTATGCATACCAACAAGACAAATTCGAGCGTAAGCATGAGATGAGTCATTACTGATGGAAACATTTTTGAAGGCGTAGGAAATGTGACGAAATGTGGTTCGTATCTAAAGTACCGCCAATATAATCAATCCAAGATTTCCCAAGTGTTAGTGGAGAAGGGCAAGGGGCTCGTGCAATGAATATCGTCAAATGAAACACATGAAGGCCATAGGCGGTTGTAATGTGACAATAACCATGATAAAGATGAGGTGAGTGAATCGGTGGTAAGATATCATTAAGTGTCAAACCAAGTCTAGTTAATCCCTCAAGTGTGAAAATAGTATCTGAAACAAGCACGATCAATCGGGATGTTATGCCAAAAGGAGTTGTTGATGAATAACGTTCATGTGAAAGGAGGTGGCGAAATGTAGACCAGTATGGTAGGAGATGAAACAACATCTAAAGTGTTAACAGATCCTTGATAAAGTATCATAGCATTGGTAGAAGGAGGGGTCTTGAACTTATATTCACCTGGGCCATCGACCACAAATGTGTCTTCAAAGTAAGAGTCATCTATGTTAATAGGTGTAAAATTTAGTTGGCCTAATGCTTCATCAATGAGTTCAACAACGTCAAATTCATCATCAAAGTCCTCAGAATCATTTGTGTTAGCATTTTCATGTTGTATATATTTTTTTATTATATTGTTAGGAGTTTCACTTTGGGTGGAGAAGTGGGACGTGTTATGATAGGCAAAGAATAAGTGATCATCGGACTAGGTATGTTTGGTGAGATAATTTCCGTAGCGTGAGTAGACATAGCCGTAGTAGTTAGAGCAACGAAGAAGATTGTGAAGCACTAGATTGACCAATGTCATATGTATCAATACTACTATATGGAATGCATTGTGTAGGAGGTATTGGCATAGCAATAATATAGTCCATGCAACAAAATTTGAAGGGTTCAGGGTCTGCAATAATTGTATGTTCATATCCATCATGCAATAATTTGACACATTGATGTACAATAGATGACACTGCTTGCATTGTCTAAATCCAAGGTCTTCCTAGAAATAATTTGAATTACAATGATGTATCTATAATATAAAATTCGATGAGAATGGTCTTAGGACCAACCCGAATGTGTAATGAGATATTCCCTAAACATTTGCGAATGGTAGAATCATAACCATGAATAAGAGTGGAATTCTTAGAAATTAGATCATCATTAATGCCCAGTTGTTTTAAAAGAGAATGAGCACATAGGTTAATGGTTGACCCATTATCAATAAGTACTCATTTAACACAAGTGGTGCTAATGATGATGGTAATGAGAAAGGGTGTACATGGATTGATTTTAGCAAAAGGTGAAATGTCCTTATCAATGAAGGATATAACACGTGGAAGATTTCGGAGAGATTGTATGAGGTGTGTAAATTCCACAAAAAAATTATCACTTTCTATATAAATGACATGAAGGCACTCCTCTAGTGCTTGACGATAATTAGGAGAATTACGCAACAAGTCATAAATAGAAATCTTAGTGGGTGTATGTTCAAGTAGTTTGATGATGTCATAACCCTTATAAGTAGCAGGAGGAGCTAAAGAAGTGATGGGTGGAGAAATATAAATGGGTGGAGCCCTATGAGGATGAGTACGATGAGTAGTTACTACATTGATGGAAGGATTATCCCTAGGTGTAACAAAGCTGGGGATGTTGAGTATGCATTTGCATAAAATATGCAACAATGGTGACTATACCAGAGACCTTAGTAGGTGAAAAAGTAAGATAAGATGATTGAGCCATGACTTGATAAAGCATGAAGACATAATCGAAATAAATTGTTGGATAGGTCAGGGTTCACCAAAATGATTAAACTAAAATGGAAATGTAATAGTCTATTCTAGTTAATCGATACTATGTAAAGCATTAAATAACATATAAATAAATAAAGGAAATGACCCAAGCAATCTAAGTAATGAAATATGAAACCCTAATGTGAAAAGAGGGTTAAGAAGTCCTTAGCTGATTCACAAATATGTCAGACCGTGTCGCGGTGGAGACTAGATGAACATGAGGAGGAAAGGACCCCACGAAAACTCGGGAAAGTGCAAATCTGAGTTTTTATCGACCGGGGTGCCTAGAAAGGGATAGGGGCATCTAGGGCACCTTGGTTTGATATATGGGTGCCCCGGTATGTGGAAATGACTAGGAAACCTCCTCGAGGTGTTGTTAAAGGATTGCTTTTGTTCCCTTCCTATTGTGTGAATGTCGTTGAACCTCACTGGATGTCGCTGCAAATCAGAGATGGAGGATAAACCTGTAAAACCTCATACAAAGCATACAAAACATGAAAAATAAATATGCATATGAAGAGATCATACTTTCCTCAGCTGCCAAATAGATGGACTTTTCACTGATTGTTGCACTACATCTCAAACCCAATGTAGTTCTAGGTGTGTGTGTGTGTGTGTGTAATTCATTCCCTAGGTGCTCTTGCGCTAGTTTCACTTTATGAGAAGTGAGTAATAACTAGATGTAGAATTTAGTAAATGTGTGCATGGAAACAATAGACTCCCCTCCTATGAAATGTGATGCAGATGAACCAGCCTTGTGTGCCTTGTGATGCAGCTAGATGGATGTAAATGTAGCTTTAGATGCCTTTGATGGATGTAACTCTAGATGGTGATAGTAGATGCTTAGTGATTGGTTCTTCATTATGGTCTCATAACTTTATATTTATATGGTTCTCTTAATCTAATTTTGTAATTAACCACTGAAAAGACCGACCGCCAAAAAGATAGAAATCTCAAATGGCTAGAAAGTGCCCAAAAGATGAGAGTAAAGTGAAAAGAGGATCAAGGTACCCCAGAGGGGATCGGGGCACCTAGGGAGCCCCAGGTCTTGGTTGGGAACCCCAATAAGAGTGGTAAAAACATTGTGTGACAAAACCAACTGGGTAAAAATAGGTGAAAGATCGAAAATAACGATAGAAAGCAAAGTAAAATGGCCAAAGACATGGGTTAATTAGTACAATTTTTCACTTGAAAACCATATGAATAGTAGTATGAGACTGGGACTAAATAATTTCCCAAAGTGTGTGATTTAATGACTACATAGGGGTGAAGGAGAGAAATTAGATAAAGGAAGGTTATTGTTGTGAGTAGGAATAAGCATAATTCACACCTAATAACCGGAGTAGCTCAACATTCAATTAGAGGAAAGAAACACTAAAACCATTTAGTAAGAAGAAAAAACCTAGACACAAAGTTCTTAGATTCATTTATCAAATATACAAATATCTTTCTTGATCATTATGCTTACAAAGTGTATAAAAGAGATAAAATAGAGGAACACATGAAAAGGAAATGGAAGAAATGTAGCTTTTATTTCTTGTGTTGGTGATACCAAGCTCAACACCCAAACCACAATCCACAATTTCTACAAAGAACTAAATTTTCAAGATCCTTTGGAATGGAGAAGCCATCTCAATTTATAGCAATGTGAACTGGCCTTTCACCTACCCCCACATGACTCTCCATGTTCTCATTCACTTGTGATTTTACATCTTCCTAAGAAGTGAGATATAAGTTCCCTTTTTATAAATTAAAGGGATTTTTACAATTCAACTTTATAAATTCACTTAAGTGAACGTGAAAAATAAAATGCTTACTCTCAATGAAGAGTTAGAAGAGGAAGGGAATGTAGTATTTTTCTTTCCAACACTAGTTATGCGCAAGACACTTCATCCAGACAAGTCTAGAAGATCACCCAAAGTGTGCATAGCCACCAGGTCCCTCCTTTTCTTTTCTTATCAAGATGTTATCATGCATGTTCATATTCATAATTATAGCATTCATTTATAACATAACAATTTTATAACACATACAATAAGGATCTAATCAACAAAGAATGATTAACAAAATCTATATTCCCATTGCTCCATACTCGGACATGGTTAACTTAGTAATCCAAACACAATAATCCATTGCAAATTATAATCAAATATATAAAAATAAGTTGATTCAAATATACTCATTACATCCATGCACTTTGGAAAATGCACACATTCAAAAACTACCATCATTGGTGTATACACAAACTATTTATTTGCACTCTCATCGTCTTCACACACACTAAAAAATTGTGTATCATCTATATTTATAAGGAGGGGAATTTCCTTCAACACCTTCATATTCCTTCCTAATAATAGGTGTGCTTAGAACAACCTACATGCTTTTTACATCATGTGTTAATAATAGACTATGCTAAATATACAATATACTTTAATCCCTATTATTGGACTAATCCATGCGTGTTCTTTATCTTGTTCTACATGTGCTTTATTTTGATTTGCTTGGCCTCTAATTCTTCCTTCTTCTTTTATTTCTAAATATTTTCTTGAGTGACACTCAAACTTTTATTTTTATTTTTAGCCAAGTCTCCAAAAATGGCTAAGTTCCAGTGTTTTACTTGCACGCATGAAGTCTTGCGCGCTAGCTTATCCTCCACGGTTTGCACATCCTCGTGCACTACTCTCTTTTCACATTCCTCTCTATGCACAAACCCTAACATGGTATTACATATATTTCTATATTTTTTTCCTCTGCGTGCATCCTTCTTTGTATATTATGTCCGGTACTTAGTCAATTCTCATGACCAACATTACCCCACACTAGGGATATTGTCTCATCCTCAACAATACTTATCAAAAGAAAACACTTTAAAATAATCAAAGAATATAGGAATAGAAGATCAACAAATGGGAAGCATAAACCCAATGAATCAAAGAATACATTTTTTTCCTTATGCACATGTTTAAATTACTCCGGGGTGACTAGAGTAGTTTTGGGAACTCTGTATTCAAAATGTTCTCCAAATCTTCCCATGTTATAAACTCTCTGCTAGAAGCTACATCCGGTGCCAACCTAGAAATGTCCGGCACTTTCTCTAGGATCACGTTCTCACCATTCTGCTATAACTCCCTAACAATACTAGAAAGGCATGATTCCATGCCCTCTAATGCATCCATCTTTCATGTAACCAAAGCCAAGCTCCTTAAGGCTTGTCTCAAAGGTCTCTTTTTGCCTTAAGAAACTCCTACTTTTGTGCAATATCAGCCATTATTTCCTCATGTCTAACTTTACTATCTTTCTTGGAGGTTTTTATTTTTCAAGGTCATCCTCCTCTTGAGTAGTATGTGCCTTAAGGATGGGATCAAGGTCTTGACAATTTTCAAATGCGCAACTTACCTTTTTCATTCCATCCTTGATTGATCCATAGGGATCCAAAATGAATCTACTTTATCAAAATAGTCATCACGAAGAAGAGGAAATGAAACACAGAGGTTTTTTCTTTTTAGTAATAGGACTACCACTCTATGCAGTGCGGTGGTTACAGAACCACCACCTAACCAGAGTGATAGTCCTGGGACCACTGGTTTGTATTGGGTGGTGGTCCTGGCTCTTTCAGACAGAAAAAGGAAAATATGAAATGAACAACCCAAAATTTAGAAAGTTGTTCATGGCTCTTCTCCTCCATGAATTTTCCCATCCTCTAGTACACGGGAGGACATGGGAGAGGCTATAAATACATGTTTGTAGAAGAGAATATGATCATCGAATCATGAAAGCAAGTGAGCAAGAAGTTCTTAGTGCTAAAATTGTGTTTTGTAGAAGAAATGAGTGTTGAGACAGAGCAAACAAGTATTTGGGAGGAAGTGTGAGATATTATCTACTTCTCTTTCATACTTATTGTAACTTCTGTACTTGTTTATTTTGAATTGGCCAATAAAAGTGGGAAGAAAGAGCAATTGCCCTTCCGACTAGTTTTTCCTCCTCTGGAGGTTTTCTAGGATAAAATTTGTTGGTGTTTATGAGCTTAAATTATTTCCTTTCTTGCAATTGTGGATTCTAAGCATAAGCATAATTCATTCACTAGCTATCTCTGTCATTTTCTAATAGAAAGTAGAACAACAACATTTATTTGTGTTTCTATGGATAATTCCAAAGTTGAAGAGTTTACAGATCATTTTGGTATCAGAGCTAACAATTATCTAGGACTGTGGTATTCGTTCTTGGATTTGTATGACAGTGATGAGATCTAAAGGTGAAGAGGCTTTACCTTGCGATCCAGAAATTTCTACAAAGAAGTGGAAACAGAGAATTCGGGGACAAATGGAGGAAGAGAACTTGGTCCGTAGAATCGAGATGTTGGAGACCATGATGGATAGGATGTTTAGAAGGAAAGAAGAGCTTGTTGATTTACAGAAGATAGCTTCTGTCAAACAAGACTCCATGGACTCAGTGGTTCGGGCTTAGCTAAAAATTTTGGCATCGGAAGGATCCACCATGAGGAAAGTTACGGGGAAGAGCATGAAGAAGAGACTTCTAACACAATAGAAAGGTAAAATCTGATCATACTCCTTTTAAAGTTGAGACAAAAGTTGATATTAAAATCTTTGAAGGACAAGTAGATGTGGAGTTGCTTGATAAATGGTTAAAATAGTTAGAAGTCTACTTTAGCATCCATAATGTCACTGAGGCACAGAGGATCACCTTTGCACGTCTCAAAATGGAGGGACACGCTCTGGTTTGGTGGGAAACCCATCTAACCACTTGTGAAAAGAAGAAGCATCCTATTGTGAAAACTTGACAAGAATTTAAAGAATTACTTAGAGCTAACTTTTATTCTATTGCCACAAGACTGACCAAATGATTAAATGGCAGTATTTTAGACAAGGTAGTGGTCAAAGTGTGTAGGACTATACTACGAAGTTTCGAAGGCAGGCCATGTTGCTAAACATGGATTTGGAGGATGAGGATATTTTGACTAAGTACTTGGGAGGACTTCACACTCACCTTCGAAGAAAATTCATCTCCACCAAGCCCAAAGATCTCAACGAGGCATGTGTACAAGCATACTATATAGATGATGAAAAGAAGCAAGGAGAAGCAGAGCCGAGGGAAAAGCAGTCGACAAATCAACAGAAAAAAGAGTATGGGCAAACAAGTAACAAGGGTAAGTGGAAAGGGAAAGGTAAACAAGCTGCCACTACTTTAAATACTTGTAAAGATCCCAAGAATTTTTGTAAGAACTGTGATATTAATGGTCATATTGATGCTACATGTTGGAAGTTACATCCGGAGTTGCATCCAAAGAACCAAACCAAGGACTCGAAGAAGTCCATGATAGCTGTAAAAATAGAAGGGGAGGTGGAAATCAAAGATGAATTTGATGTAGATGAAAGGCTTGGATGCACGGCCACCAACATGGACAGCCAGGAAGAGGAGATGAGTAGACTATTCTAGATCAAACTCCAAATCAAGAGAACTAAGGTAAATGCTTTGGTGGATACTTGGTTCTCGCCTAATTTGATTTCTGAAGCGAGTTGTAAAGAAGCTTGGTCTTGAGACTTACGAGCATCCACACCCTAATCCTTTGGGTTGGGTGAAGAAGGGTGTTGAATTTCAGTAGCAAGAAGATGTAAGGTCAAGTTTGGGATAAATTCCCAGTATATTGATGTTTTGGAAGCTAACGTTATTCTACTTAATGCTTTTGATGTTGTATTCAGAGTCCTTACTTGTATATTAGGGATGCAATATTTATGAGAAGGGAAAACTAGTACATGATGGGTCAAGGAAGGTATCACTACAACATCCGGGCACACCAAAGTGAGACACAGTTACTAGGGTGAGTGCTAACCAAGTAAAATGACTTATTCAGAAAATCATAATAAGTTTTGTTTACTTTTGTTAAAGGATAAACAAGATGGGGTAGAATTTTTAGAGATTTCTAACCAGAGAAAGAATGATTTGGATAGTATTATTCAATATTTTTAGGAATTATTTTAGGCTCCCAGTGGGTTACCACCAAAATGAGAAGTAGAGCATGAGATTCAGCTATTTGCCTCGAGTCCCTCTACCAAACATTGGGTTGTATAGGCAATCCTTGCTTGAGAGTATTGAAGTAAAGAAATAACTCCAGGAACTACTAGACCAAGGAGTGATACATTTGAGCACCTCACCATGTGGTTCACCTATTGTGATGGTGCCAAAGAAGGATGGTTCTTGGATAATGTGCATCAACTGCTGCACTTTGAATAAAATCACCATAAATAATAGATATCCACTTCCCCACATAGATGATCTCTTGGAGCAGCTTCAAAGATGCAAAATTATTCATGAAGTTGTATCTCAAGTTTGGTTATCATCGAGCCGTAATGAAGGAGGAGGATATATGGAAGACTGCCTTCAAAACAAAACAGGGTTTGTATGAATGGTTAGTACTTCCTTTTGGGTTATGCAATGCACCTGCTACATTTATGAGATTTATGAATGATGTATTGTGGGATTTCATATATTCATGTGTCATTATATATATAGACGATATTTTGATTTTTATTACCACATGGGAAGAACATCTAACTCATTTACAACAAGTCTTGCAAGTTCTCAGCGAGAAACAACTACTTTGTAATATGAAGAAATGTGAGTTTTCCAAACAATCACTTGTCTATCTTGGGCATGTGGTTGGAGAAGGAGAGATACAAGTGGATCCAAAGAAAGTGGAAGCCATCACTAACTGGCCAACACCAACAGGAGCCACAGATACTAGGATTTTTGTGGGAGCATTACAGTACATGCGGAAGTTCATTCTGGGATTCTCCACGATTGCAACACCTCTACACATAGTGGCCGCAAAGAGTAAGGGTTTTGACTAGGGTAAGGAACAAGACAAATCCTTTGATTTATTGAAATACAAGATTAGTCATGCTCTAGTACTTTCTCTTCCTAATTTGTAGCAGCTTTTTGAAGTAGAGACAGATGCCGTGATTATGCCATGGGTGTAGTGTTGCTTCAAGGAGGTAAAGTAAACCTGTATGTTATCATTATGAAAATTTCACTTCAGAAATTAAAGGATATTCAGTAAATGATAAGGAAATGTATGCACTAGTTCAAGCAATTAAAAAATGGAAGCATTATTTGTTGGGTAAAGAAACTATTGTGCACACTGACCACAAACCTCTCCAGTATTTGCAAGCATAGTCTAAATTACAGAGAGGCAAGGCACTACAAATGGATGGGGTTCCTTTAGTAGTTCCATCTGGTGATTAAATACAAGAAGGGTAGTAAAAACTTGGTGGCAAACATGTTGTCTAGGCCACCCACACTAGAGACGTTTTCCTGTTTGGCCACTATCTCTCAGATTGATCCCTTCACGAAGGAAGCTTACGAGAGAGGCATATGCCTAGGACAAAGACTTTGGGGTGACATTTCAGTAGTTGCAGTCCCAAGGGGCTGAAAGGATAGGGATTGAAGATTTTTATCTCAAAGACGGGCTACTCTACCAATGGGGAAGCTTTGCGTGCCAAAAGAAGAGTGAATTCTATTGATGAGGGAAGCACATACCTCGAAAGTAGCGGGACATTTCGGTGTTGGTAAGACCCTAGCCCACTTGCAAAGGTACGTGTATTGGCCCAATATGTAAGAAGAAGTATCAAAATTTATACGGGGATGTAAACTTTGTTATACTAGCAAGCCTAAGACTAGGAAGGAGGGTTTGTATATGCCTTTTCCAGTACCTACTCATCCATGGGAGGACATTTCTATGGATTTTGTAGGAGGATTACCTATGTCTAAACATGGCCATGACTATCTATATGTTGTTGTTGATAGATTCAATAAGATGTGTGTTCTTATGGCATGTAAAAAGACAGTAAAAGCACATGAGGTAGTAGATCTTTTCTTTACTAATATATGGGTGCATTTTGGTTTTCCAAAGTCCATTATTTCTGACACGGACTCCAAGTTCTTGGGGAATTTTTGGACTAATTTGTGGAACGAGATGGATACCAGGTTACAAAGGAGTACAACTTTCCATCCACAGATAGATGGACAAAAAAGGTGGTAAACAAGACTTTGGTACAATTGATCAGAGGGTATAATAGCAAATATCCAAGGACTTGGGATGAGTCCTTAGCCTACATTCAACATTCCTATAACCAAGAAGTACACACATCCACTATGAAGTCACCATTTGAAGCATGCTTGGGATATCTACCTACAAATCCATTGGACATAGCAGTTGGGCAATAAGATGAGGAGGAGACACGAGACACAAAGGTGACTAGAGAAAACAAATTCATTGAGAGGATCCAAAAATCCATCTCAAAGTCAAAGAACAACTAGAGAAATCTCAAGCCAAGTACAAAGATAGGCATGATCAACATAGGAGAGAACATAAGTTACATGTTAGAGATAGAGTTTGGCTTTACTTGAGCAAGGAGAGATTATAAGGTCAAACATGAAAACTCAAGCCACTACAATATGGGCCCTTCACCATATTGGAGCAAGTTGGAGAAGATGCTTTTTGACTTGACTTGCCACCATTTATGAGGAAGTACTCTATAGTAAATCAGAGAACTTGCACCTATATGAGTCATCCATGTTAGATGAAGACGAAGGAATATAGTTGCTACCTTTCATTGAGGATTGTGTCTTGGACTCATGAGGTGAATTGGAGGATGTAGTGTTGCAGGCGAAGGTCGAGAGACTAGGAGAGGTCCACAGGAGTCTTGACGTATTGGATTAAAAGGAAGACACCAAGGAAAGCCCGGTGGTACTCGAGAGGAGCAAGTGAGGGAGTTATTTCCTCATCTACTCCCCACTAAGCTTTTGTGGGACAAAAGCCTAGGTGTGATCCATAGGGATCCAAAATGAATCTACTTCATCAAAACAGTCAGCACGAAGAAGGGGAAATGAAACACGGAGGTTCTGTCTTTTTAGTAACATGACTACCACTCTATGCGAGCGGTGGTTACATAACCACCGCTAAACTAGGGTAGCATCCTGGGACCGCTTGATCTACATTGGGCGGTGGTCATGTCTCTTTCAGATAGAAACAAAAATATGAAATGAACAACCCAAAATTTGGAAGGTTTTTCATGCCTCTTCTCCTCCGTGACTTTTCCCATCCTCCTGTGCACATGAGGACATGTAAGAGGCTATAAATACATGTTTATAGAAGAGAATAGGATCATCAAAGCATGAAAGCAAGTGAGCAAGAAGTTCTTAGTTGTGAAATTGTGTTTTCTAGAAGAAAGCAGTGTTGAGACAGAGCAAGCAAGTATTTGGGAGGAAGTGTGAGATATTATCTACTTCTCTTTCATACATATTGTAACTTATGTACTTGTTTATTTTTAATTGGCTGATAAAATTGGGCAGAAAGAGCAATTTCCCTTCCCAACTGGTTTTTCCTCCTCTAGAGGTTTTCCAAGATAAAATTTGTTGGTGTTTATGAGCTTAAATTCTTTCCTTTCCTGCAATTGTGGATTCTAAGCATAAGCATAATTCATTCACTAGTTATCTCTATCATTTTCTAATAGAAAGTAGAACAACAACGTTTATTTTTGTTTCTATGGATAATTCCAAAGTTGAAGAGTTTACAGATCATTGATCGTGGTGCTCAACACCTCATATTCAATGATTTTGCACACTCTGCTTTCTTATTCTTATTTTGTTCGAGTGTCAAACTCTTCTTCTTATGACCTTTACACATACGCCTTATAATGTAATAAAATTCTTACTAGATCCTCCAAGTAGTGCAATGATGAAAGGTATTCTTCTTTATCATTCTCTTCCAGGTGCGTTCTATAATTGCATCTATAATGTGAAAAATTTGTTAAAGGCATACTTTATATGCTTCTCTGCCTTTCCCAACTCCTCTATAATTTGATGTACTTCATGATCTTATCCTTTTTATCTTCTATCAAGACTTTAATAGTCCCCCATTGTCCAAATTTCTGCACACTACTTCCGTTGCCATCTTATTTAGAGCATTTCTAGCCTACTCATCAATCAACTTCCTAGGTTTGATGGTCATGAGGAATTTACTTGGGGATTTCTTCATCTTACACCTAGCATACACATCATTATTAATTTTGAACTTAGGCTCCTCCATGCGATTCTCGCATACTCCACAAGAGTATTTTATTCGTGCGCATTATTGCTCCTTTTAGATCCATTACCTCCCATCCATAGAGTTCCTTAGTATTCACCATGCTCAATCTTTCATGTAACACCTTTGATTTATAATTAATATAATTCACTTGAGGCATTCAAAATATATCCTCCCTTTTCCTCCTTCCTCCATTTATCTCTCCTATTGGTATTTTCTTTTCTACACTTGGGTGCGCACTACCCCCATCTCTTCTTGTGGCTCCCGTGCCTTCTCCGGATGGATCATCATCAATTTTAATGTCCTCTTCATCCATGGATCCTACTTCATACATGTTGTGCACCTATGCATCATACTGCACCATTTCATCCTTAATTTCTTTTTCATCCTCATATATATCATGAATGACCTGGGCATATTCATTATGTGCAGCCTCTTCCTCAGACTTCTCCTCATCGTTATCTCTGCTTATAACTAGGTGTCTCATTCTCCTCTTTACGGAGGTCTTCTTCTTAGAACTTGTCTTCATTGGAGCCATCTTTGGAGAATTCTTTGTTGGCCCTAAAGTCCCCGTGTCAATATGTTGTCCATTGCACCCTATTTGTAATTCCCTCTTACAACCGTGGTCGAGCATAGTGTCCTCCTCTTCTTCTACCTCTTCCTCATCCTTCTCCTCCTCATATTTGTCATTTTATTTTTCTTCCTATTTGGGAGGGGTCTTCTCATGCACTCTTTTGGTGCCCACAATTGTTTTTCCCTTGGGCAGATTTGGGAGGTTAAGGTCTGCTCCCATCAATATACTTCCCATCCTTTACTCTAGGCCTCAAGTAAATATAAAATCTCATTGCTTCCTTTCCTAATACAAAATTCTCGAGAGTGACATCTATATTGTCGAGACTCCATTGTTTTCACATATGGAGACTTGGATGGATATACATACTTGGTGCTTGAAGTGTGGCATTCGACATCCACCTTATCTTCATCAAAATTTAAATTTTTCGTGTCGTTGATCCCGTTAATCGATGCTTGAAAGTTCTTAGCAGTGAATGTGAAGGGTAGCTTACACTATGGACTCTTATCTCCAATCTTCATGTAAAATCTCCCAAAAAATAATGTTGATATACCGTAAATTCAGCCTTTCTATCTAAGATTGAAGGTAGATCCCTTAGGTACACACCACTTGTCCTCAAAGGCTTTACGCATCCACCTATACCACTTATATACCTGAAGCTTATATACATTATTGATGCCTCCATTGCATGTATACTCTCCAAACCTCTATGTTGGGGACTTATACTCCATTAGATATTTCCATACTTTGTCATTGGGCCCATCTAGTACCCCTATCTTCTAGAATACAATTAATAGAAGGATGGTGCCCCAAGTTATATTTTCTCCTTTCACTACATGTACCCTTTCTTCCTCAATAATTCCTTTAGTAATTAAGGAGGCAATGTTATATGCATTCTTATGTGCCATTTTTTGCATAATATGAAGCCACTTTTTATGTACCTATGTCAACCTTTTTGATGCAACCAACTTACAACTCACAAGGTGCACAAAGAACCTTGTTCCTTGGTCAATACATGAGACATCCATTGCACAACCTCCCCTCTAATAATTTAGTGCAATGGAAATGGACTCTACTTCGACATCATCCTCCAAGTCAGGGTTTATCTCAAGGCCCGAACTACACAAACATATAACTCTCCCAATACACCGTGTGGTGATGTGCATTCTCCTACATGCAAAGTAAAACATAGTCCTCATAGACATGCAACATTAGTCGTTGATATAAGCACTCATGATTTCCAAAGCAGAAAATTCATAGAACTAGATAACTCCAGCGCTCTCCAATTCTTTTCTCGTATTGTGTCATTTTTATCTCAAATTCACCCCTTGGGTTAATTTGGATAACTCATTATAAGTGGAAATAACCAATCAAAATTCAATGACGCCCATACAACCATCAAATTTCAGTCCCGAGTATAAGAAGAGAAAGGCAATTCAGAATGGATTTGAGCACTAGACAGGGCTTCATGAAGTGATATGGAAGGATATAACTGAGATTTCAAGTTTGGGAAGCATTACAAGTGATTTAGGGAAATTTTGGAGGTTTTGGAGATGATTCATCAAAAGCACACTTTTAGGCCTTAAGGAGCATGCCTTTGTGAAAGAGGACCTAATCTTCAAAGTAAGATTCTAAAATACACATGAGGAATTATAAGCCCAAAAAATTTCCTATGGAAATCATTTTCCATGCCCTACATGGTGGAAAATACGAGACATCTTGAAACATCATACAATTTCCAAGGTAACTCATTCTTCTGGCACACAACTAGAAATCACAAGAAATAAGGAGACATTTTGAGGTGTTAAATTAAAAATTGGATCTTTATACCACAACTATTGGGCTCATTGGGTTTTTTTAGGTGGAACCATATAAAATTTCACCCCAAAACTCATTTGGGAGCTCAAGATATCACCTTCGGAAGTTGGCCCCAAGGGGTTGGACGGGTGTTGGACAGCTATCTAACCTAGGTTGGATGGCATACGATGACCGAGGTTGGATGGGTTACAAGGTTGGATGGTTTGCAAGGTTAGATGACTTGAAAATTGTTCGAGACAGAGGATAGATGGCCATCTAACCCAACCAGGTTTGACAAATCATGAGGTTAGACGAGTCGCGAGGTTAGACGGGTCATTCACCGACATAGATGTACAAACGGAGGATGACAACTATCCAACCTAACAAAGTTATATGGATCATTCACTGACATAGTTTTACGGATGGAGGATAGAAGTCCATGTCAACCCAACTAGGTTGGGCGCGTCATAAGGTTGGTTGGGTCATTCATGACATAGTTGTACGGACAAAGGATAGATGACCATCTAACCCAACCTGTTTGGAAAGCTCATGGGTCACGATCAAACAAAGGTAGGCATGAAAAGATAGATCAATTACCACTTTGATGGTAGTATTTAGGGTTGATCAACCACACCGTCAGGATTTAATGCAAGGTAGGTGAGAAAAATTCCTATATATACGTAAAAACCCCTCATTTGAAGGGTTGATTTTTCTTTATAATGACACCATGCCCAAATGGTGATCAATTTCCCATGAGTTCCAGACCTCGAATCTGGCCTCTGTAATGTAATTTCATGCCTTTTTCCATGAATATAATGGAATTGTGCATATTTCAAGCAATTTAAAGTGTGTTTTGTGTCATGTTTTTTTCTTCCCTAGCTAATTTTATTTTTTAGCCTTGCCTTTCTTCATTTTTGGTATGTTTGTGCATTTCTTAATCAGCAAGTTCCATTTTTACAGTGTTGTCAATGTGTGGGCGAGTGGAGGATGTAGGGTTCTTGATCTGTGGCACATTTTGTCTGCCCTCTCTCCCTTTTTTTCTCCCCTTTCCTTCCCCTCATGGAGAGAGCTCAACCACCCCTTTTTCTGGTGCTTATCACTGCCCTTAGCTTAGAATTTTAACTTTTTGCATCTCCTTTTATCCTTGGTCCCTTGGCACGTTTAGGTTAGGATTTGCTTTCAAGTTTAGGAGTAGTGTTAGCATTAGGATAGGTAGAGAAACCGGCCTTCTCTAGAGGTTTGTCTCATTTCGCAAGTCCCACAACTGAGAGATAATCCCATGTTGACTCGTATCTCAAGTTTTCTATGACTAGGGCATGGGTGCAAATTTGAGCTCCAATAGTTTTGGTATGCCTGGTGGGACTAAACATTCAAAGCTATACATTTGACAGGTGTGTGTTTTGGTTCATTTTTCATTTCATCAAGTTTGTTGTGCTCTTGGTGGAATTTCAGCCTTTGGAGGCATGTTAAAGCACAACTAGCGACTCCACAGATCCAACCAACCCATTATCTCGATTACAGACCTTTCCCTTTTCTTTCCATTCATTTCCATTTTTCTTCCATATCTTTCCATTTTCATTCATTCATGAAGTTGTGCAATCATGGCTTCATTCACTTCCTAGGATTCTCATTTACAGCAACAAAATCATTCCCCTCCATCCCCACAGTTTTATAATCCTCCTCTAAATTAGTATTATGATCCCCATCATGAAGAAAATGCATATAACCCATCCTTCAATGACCCATATGGTTATTCATCTAACCAAAATGTTTATCAAGAACAAGGTTATGCGGTGATGGCATCAATTTCATGGAAAAAGCTGATTTCCATAAGCAAATCGAGGAGATGGAGATGAGAATGGCATAACCCAGATTTATGTGCATGGTGAATGCATTCATGATAGGTTTCAAAAATCCCTACCCATGGACACGATTTACACCAAAATGGTTCAGCCCTCAACATAAGCTGAAGTTTTTGGTTGAAATAATGTCATAAATTACAGACTAGGTTAAAGAAATGGAGGATTACCAACCTAGTGTTGGAAAACCTTGTCAATGGGATATCCCTACACTTACATCCTACAACCCTCTCATTCATCCTCTATAACTTACACCATCTCATCATAAGTTTCATATCCCTATCTTATTTTCTAATGCCCCCATTGAGGATTCCTCTTCTCCATATTCTTCCCTACCCTCCCACCTTCAATTATCCACCCTCTTTCCTTCCAAGTATCCATCTCCTCCACAAGAAGATCATACACCTCCCCCTCCACCACAAAAAAACACAAAAACCAGTTAAACAACCTAGCATAGAAGATTTCATACAAAATTTGAAGGATTGGGATTTAAATTTTGATTCTGATCAGATGTCACAGCTGGCTAAGCCCTCAACAAAGGTTAGGGATGAAGAACAAAAGGTGGAAGCTGATTTTGTAACACATCAAGCAAAATAAGATGATTAGCAGTCTCTCTTCTCTAAATGTAGTGTGCATGATGCTATTGTGTTTATGGAGGTTGTTGATTCATCTCAACTTGTAGAATAAGAAGTGAAGGAATAATTAGATCTAAATCTGTAAGAAGAGGAGTAAATAGAAGCATAGATATGAGAGGAGTATCTTGCATCGCTTGATCATGGAGAGGTTGATTTTCTATCAAACTTGGAAGATTGCATTGGTTAAGAGGAACCCGTTGAGCTCACCAATTTTATAGCCACACCATTTGTTTTCTAGCACAATGAGCCTCTTGCTATAATAATTCCTCATCAGCCATACATGGAGGAGGAAGAGAAAGATGATGATGTCATTACAAAATAAGAAGTCATCATGAAGGAAATAGATTCTTTTATAGGGTTGTTTGTAGAAGCAAAAGAAAGTACACATCAGCTTGCAAGTAGCCATGCTCTGCAAGCGGGATGCCCCCATCCATGGGGATGAGCATCAAAAGAGTGGCCAAATAATAGGGATCAGCCCATTTGTTCCCAAAGGTCCTTGCCCAATCAAGTATTTGGCTAGCTTGGAGCAAAAATCAAAGTTACCACCATTTATGCTCACTTCGAGAGAATGAGGAAGAGTTTCGATGCACCAAGGATTGTTAGAGTATGAATTTACCTTAGCTCATGTTCACCTAGGTACTTTATTTTCCTTTATTGTATTTATCCTCACCCACTTATGTGTGTAGATATTTATTTTATCTTTTTTAGATATTATGAGATATTATCTAGTTGTTAGGTATAGTTATTTCCTTGATCTATGGTATTGACTAGATCCTTGATGTCTAGTTCTCTCCTAAATCTTTAGACTTGACTATTTCTTTGATGACTAGTTCTTTCCTTGATTTATGACTTGATCTATGACCTTGACTGGTTCTTAGATTGTTATTCCTTGCCTATATAAGCAAGGCCCATTCTCATTGTATTTCATTGAGTTCCATAATAATATATGATATTGTTGTTCATTTGCTTGCAAAGGTTTTATGTAAAGTTATTCTAGCGAATTGATCTCATCTTATAGATCGTGGTGTTTGATTAGTATCTGTGTTATTGGCTTGGTACGATTTGGTTATCATTAATTTTATGGTATCAGAGCTAGAGATTGTTGTTGACATCATCTGTAAGTTTTATTTTGCAAATAAATTCTTTGTATATTCATATATTTGGGATTTGTTCGTATTTTGTTGTTGCATGCAGTTTTATGCAAAATAGAGACTTCCATTGGATATAGAAGGTGTTTTGTTTGGTATTTTTTTGCAGAGGCATGCGCAAGTTTGTCTCAAAATTCATGTCATTCGAGAAAACCCAAAAAATCATTTTTTGGGTTTTTTACTTTCTCGAAAACAAGTGGCACACCCCAAAATAGTAAGTTGTGCAAACACCCATTGAAATCCTTAGCCCTTAGTCATATGGTATGGTCATATGAGGGCTTAATCTTGTGATTCGTACTAGTAGGTGCTTAACTCCAACCCCCTTTAATTTTATTTGTGTGGTGAAGGAAAGAGCATTTTATTTTGTTTTAGTGGCAACTAAAATAAATAGTAGAGCATAATATTGAAAAGCTTGTATCTTTTGATCGGTAACTCGGTTTTGAGTGTCATTTTTTGCAAAAGTGCTTGTTTTTTTGTGCTCTTTCCATTGGAAATATTTATTTTGAGAATTTCACTATAATTATAAAGTTCCATATTGTAACACGCACTCATTATAAAGTGTCAAATATGGAGGAGTGTTGTAATCAATTGTGGACGTAATTTTGGTTGAGCCCGACGTCCTAAAATTTTGGGAGTTGCATTCTTGTATCTATCATGGATTTTGAGAATGATATGCTTTTCTCTAAAGTGTTTGGACTTCAAGAGAATATTGTAAAAATTTTGGAAGAAAATAGATTTCTCGAAGTAAAATTCTCTTCTACAATCACTCATTCACGATAAGGATACACTAATACACTCCCTGTGGTAAAAAATTACTAGCCTAGAACATCTCCATCCTATTATGGACAGACATATCCATGCTCTGGTCCACTTGCAATTGTTACTTTTATACCCACTGACATTGATATGTCATTCTTTGAGCCTGCTACTGCTCTTTATGCTCATAATCTTGTGAGACTTGTTCTCGCATGCTCTTCCACATCTCGTGCCTATTACAAAGAACACATGTTGTGTATCCTACTTCTACTCATATGCATGTCTCTTTTAAGAAGCATACCACTGCATTGATTTCTCACATGCTTTGTTCTATGGGTTTCACTGGAGGAGGTATTGGTAGACATTCATATGGTATTGTTTCCCCTATTCAACATGTTAAGTGGAATTGTTGCCATGACATTGGTTTTCGAGTAGATACTTATTTGGGATCACACATTGATAGAGGTCCTATTTTTATTCCCTCGAATCTTTATAAGAATCATGAGAAACACATGAGTTATGCACCTTCACTCGTGCTTGAAAAACCTGATATTTCGGTTGTTAAACATGATCAACCTCGACACACATTCGATGTTCCTTTGCATGCACCCATTGTCTATTTTGGACCAAGTCATATGCAGGCATTTTCTTCATCCATTAGTGTTGATTTGGGGTGGATATATGATCACTCGTGGTGGTGACATAAGCATTCATTGAGAGGACTCTACAGATCATGCAACTCCTCCACCATTTGCCCTCTTTCTCAACTTTTTATACTTTCTACATTGTAATACTCCTTATTTTGAGCATTTTTATTTAGCATGTGTAGTGTATCTCTCTTGTTTGTTGAGATATTTTGTATCTATATTTTCAACACTTTTGATATCTTAACAGTATCTCTTGGGGGATTTATTCTAATGAAGTCTAGTGGTAGTTTTTCATTGTTTGAGTAGTTGTTTTGACAACTCATATAGATTTGTAGTGTCACTCCACCCATTCAGCAGTATGGGAGGGTGCGGTGTTGATCATGCTTCTTTGGGTTTTGCATCTTGTTGTCCACTCAAAATTCCCCGCTCTGATAAGAGTAAAATTTTCAAAATTTTGAGTTTAAGTGTTTTTCTCTGAAATGCCTAAGTCGTGAAATTGAAAAAATCTGTGTTTTGGGTCATTTTGTGTGATTTTCGGGCCTGTCGGAACTTTTTGTCCCATCTGTTCCAAGTACGAAAGTGCATTCTGTTACCCGACCGGCCGAAATCCCCGAAGCTGTCCCATTTTCGGGCCCGTCGGAGAGTTTTGTCCCAAGTGTCCCAAAACTTATTTTGCATGTTGTTCCAATTTCGGCCGAATCATCCTTCCCGCGTACTTCGCACTTTCCTGTCCCAAATGTCCCATTTTAAAAAGTGCGAGCTTTCCCATTTTCGGCCGATTTGCCCGAACCGCGTCCTTCACGCAATTTTGTCCCAACTGCCCCATTTTAAAAAGTGCGAGCTTTCCCAATTTCGGCCGAGCCGGTCAAGTCGCGTACTTCGGAACTTTTTGTCCCGAATGTCCCAAGTCCAAACGGGCCCTTTGTTCCAATTTCGGCCGAAACACCCGAATCGCGTACTTCGCACATTTTCGTCCCATTTGTCCCAAATGCATTTGTGCGTCCTCTTCCTGTTTCGCTGAACCGCCGAGCCGTGTGTTTCACGCATTCGCGTCTCACATGTCCCAAGCGTACCAAGTGTCATTCACACTTAGTTTTTCCCGCTCACTCCGAGTATGATGCTTTTCAAATTGGTGGTTGTGTATTCAATGCGCATTAAAGTCATTCCTCTCTCCAAACGGCTATATAACGAGCATTCCCCTTTGCATTTTTCACATTGCTTCCATGCTATCTTTTGCTCGAACCCTTGCAATTTGAAAACCTGCGCGATTCCCCCTCCATTTGCAAATTCCTTCCAGAAGTCTAGGTTGCAGCTCCGAGGCTATCAATATGAAGATCAAGTTCCAGGGACAGGAGCAAATTTCTCCGCTTGAGTCTGCTGTTAGCAATATAGGGGACAGCGAAGCTCGTCATCTCGACTTCGGCGATTTTTGGGCAAGAATGACAGATGCAAACCCTACACCAATGGCACAGATGATTAATGATAGTGGTTTAGCTTTTGCAGGAGGATTCCCAATCTCAGTACAGTGTGCTGATACAGTGCTTTCATGTGGAGCTCACTTCGACCCCGCTTCGAGCGAATTGACAAATGTACATGGGGAACTCATTGCCAAGCTGGACGCTGCCGCCATTGGCACTGCTCTGAGGATTCCGGAGATGGACAATGCTATAGTCATTTCCCGGGATCAAGCACAGGCCATGTTCGACCAAGACAGTGACAAATATAAAGCTCGAGTGGCGAAGTCTTGGTTAAAGAACCCTAAGAAAGGTGCTTCTCGCCTAACCAAAACCCTATTCCGAGCAGATTTCAATGAAGAATTGTCAGATTTTATAATCTTGCTGGCTCGGGTTATGGGTTTTCCCTCCACCAATGAGTTCCATTTCTGGATGTGCCCGCTCATCAGCATGGTGTGCGAGGGAACACAAAATATCAACTGGGCAGAGATCATCTGTATGAATTTGGCGGAGCAGCTATCCAACGTTCAGCAAACAAAGAAGTTCTTTATGACTTCATACCTGATGTATACCCTAGCAGCATCCAGGCAGTGGTTTGGTTTCTCCTATATAGATGCACACAAAGATGATCCAGTGTATGCCTATTACCCGCAGTTCACCTTGGAGACCAGCAACCGCAATTTCAGAAGGGTCAATGATGCTTTCACCATGTACGTGGTCAGATTGCTCGAAGGGGATACTGCTAGAAGGTTTTCAGATGAAGCCATGAACCTGATATCGCAGTATGGCGCCTATTTCATCCAATTCAGAAAATTTTCCTATATCAGGCTTGCTGGCTATGAGAGCACTCCTCTGCGGCTTCCCATGTTCTGCAATGACAAAATGGCCTTGATTGAAATATGCAGGCAACTAGACAAGTTGCACAGAACTTGCAGAGACAAGAAGATTTCTGGCTTGCACTTTCCCATCTCTCTGGGAAACTACACATGCAAAACAGCTCTGGATGCTCAGAACATAGAAAGAGCCCTGGTCCCTATCACTGTTCATTTCTTCAAGCCAAGAACCTATTTTGACTTGAAGAAGTTCATTGAACAGAACATCAAGATAGTCTATCATCATAGGGCGATCTGAGGAGACTCTTTTGGGCTGACTGTGCAGATGATTTTGAAGCCAGAAGAAGGCATTGTGGCAGGTTCTCCCTGCAATTGATCCAAGAACTCAGTCTGTACCAAGTTCCTGAAGGTCTCCAGGATGACAATTCTGATCTATACTCTTATGAGTATGAAAATGTGATTAAGCACACCCCTCTGGAGGACCTGGATTGGAACAGAAAGAGAGAGATGATCTGGCTGAGATTCTTGCTCCAGTCTTAATCAGGACTAGGGTCTGGTTCAGTAAGAAGATCCGAGAATTCAAGAGGCACTCAGGAGAATCCAGCTCCAAGGATGATTCGACACCCATAAGAGAGGCATCAGTTCCAGAGTCTGGAACACCAGTGAAAACCCCTCCGCCTCAAAGAACTCGGGGACCTATGGAATCTACTCCTTCTCCGCCTACCCGGTATACAAGAAGAAACTCAAAGAGGTAAAGAAGGAGCCACCGAGAGAATGACCCTCCAAGAAAACAGCAGAGTTGCCTATAGGGCCAGAGAACATCATTGTTCTCAGTGAAAGTGAAGAAAGCGAGATGCCAACTCCTGCAAATGTTCCTGAAGATCCAGCAGATAAGGACAAAGAGGTCCAGAGCACTGAACTTTCGGGTGCTATTGATTCTTCTACTGCCATTGCCTCCAGTGCTCTACTCACGTCTCAACTTGAGTCAACAGCTGCGCAGACCCTGAGTGTCATGAGCTCCCTGTCTCTTGGTCCCCTTGCCCCTCCTGCAGATTCTTCTTCCTCTTTTGCTTGGGTGCAACCTCTGGTTGACAAAAGGAAGAGGAAATCCTCCTCTCAAAGCTTGGGACCAAATTTTGATGCTGTAGCAGCCTTGTTGGGCACCACTCCTTCTCGTGCCAAGAAAGCCAGAACTACTTCCAGGATTGTGTCTGATGCTCAAGGTCAGCAGTTCTTGGAGATTGCTAAGCCTACAGTGGATAAGTCAGAATCAGACTTGCTGACATCTGACTTAGAGCTTTCAAGGATCCCTATGGGAGAGTCTACTCCTGAAGGTGAAATTCACAACCTCCAGGAAACAGTCACAAGAGTCATTGGAAGGGTAGAGAAAGGGCAGCAGACTATTGAACAGCTGGAAGAACAAGCCCAAGTTCTCACAAGTTTTATCAAGTCACTCTTGTCTAAGGACAAAGTTTTGGACCCTACCCCCTTGACTGCTCTACCGCCTCCTGTAATTCTAAGCCAAGATGAAGTGCAAAGTATTAAAGATATGCACAAGTATTCTGTCTATGGCAGAGCTATTGAAGCCATGGTGGATGACATGCTTGTTGCTGGGCTAAACTTCATCGATGAAGCTTTTAAACTACATGGAAAGGTAGACAATTTGCAACAGAAGCTATCCTCTGCTATTGGGGTTATGGATAAAGAGCTTAAACTCTGGGGCAGTTGCATTGTAGACCTTCGCCTCATGGGACAGACAGATGAGAACATCTTACTGGCGAATAAGATTTTCGATGATGCCAAAGACAATCTATCAAAATCCTGGGTCTACAGCGTAGAGTGGAAAATCAAAGTCCTGGAGGAAGTTGTGGGAGAAATGAAGCACAATTTGCAAAAGGGAAAAAAAACGGACATCGGGAGCTCTAGATATGTCTGGTCAAAGTTCGGTCAACGGGAAAGTCAACTCTAGTCAACTGGTCAATAACGGACCAATCACACTGCGACACGTGGCGAAAAGGCGGGGAATTGGTTGTTGGTTTTCGATCGATTTGCCTATCGGAGACGACAAGTGGTATTTTATTGCCACATTTCATTTGGAATGTCATTATATTAATTGGGTCGAAATTATATAATCTTGATAAGACCACTTTGCATATTCCACGCCTATATTAAAATTTCCATGCATATATATTAAATTTCCCACGCCTTAATTTAAACCCCCTTCCACCAAATGAGGGATTAGGCGCCTAAAAAACCTGCCATGCGCCACCAAATGCTCCCCAAAAGTCAAAGCGCCTATCACATAGGCTTAGGTGGCTACCTTGCCACACAAAATGAGCGCCCACTTGCTATTTTAAAACCTTATCCTAGTTTTCATGCGCCCAATGTGGGATCTTAATCCTAAAAGGATAAACAAAAAGCAAAGGAGGGGAATGGAACTCGGGTGGGCCGAGTAAAAGGATAGGCGCCCAGCCGTCATACCGTCCAGAGGCGCCTAAACAATGTAGAAGGCGCTATATTCTATTTGAATAGGAGGAGGTACAGGTCTGTGTAAAGAGCTTAAGGACCAGATTGCAGAGAACTCCATTTTTGAAGGCCGTACACTCAGATTGGGCTTTTGGAGTAAAAAGATGAAATGTAGAGAATTCTGAGACAATTCCAACGATATAAGGTTTGATCTTTTTTGATGATTTTTAGCCTGTTTTTGGAAGCTTTGAATGCAGATTTTAACAGGGATCTTCAAGACAGCCAGTTGGAAAAACACAAATTTCAATGCACTTCTAGTCCGAATTGTGACTTGGTGTAAACATGAAAAATGTTCAGAATTCAGATCTGATCTCAGAAATATGATTTGTTTTCATGGAATGTTTTTAAATCTCCATTTGTAGGTGTTTTTCTAACACAATTGCAGGGAGATCACATTGTGAAAACACAAGTTTCAGTAGGAGCCACGGATCGTTCTTGGGAGAGTTTCTGCTATTTTTCAGAGTTCTTGGGACATTGATCAGCTCATTTGCAGGTTTTGATTCATTATTGGTTGTTTGTAAGGGTTATTGTACTTGCAATTCAATATTATTAATGGATCGGTTCAATCTGAACCCGGGGACGTAGGAATTCCGAACCCCGTAAACAATCTCTTTTGTTATCTGAGTATTTTCAGTTTTTCTGATTATTTATTTGCTACACAAGTTTTCCGCACTTCTATGGATGCAAATAATCAGAATTTAATCAATTGTGGACTCAATAATACTTAAAATTGGTTAAAAAAATCACGATATTTGGAAACTTATAAAGTGATAAAAATACACATCACGTTTTTAGATCACTTGGCATTCTTTGCTTTCAAAGATATATACATTGTCATCTTCAAGATGAAAACTCTGGTGCTTCCTTGTCCTTGCAAGAAATCAAAGCTCAGTTCAGAGCTTTTGTCAAAGATCATCTATTCAAGGAAAGCTCCATCTCTAAGGAAAAGATGAAGGAAATTTGTTCTCTTCAGTCTGCCATTGAAGAAGCAAACAAAGATTATCATACTCACGTCGAGTTTGATAAAGAGATGGAGAAATGTCTGGGATTTTGGACTCAGTCT
Source organism: Taxus wallichiana var. yunnanensis (assembly GCA_018340775.1). Taxonomy (NCBI): domain Eukaryota; kingdom Viridiplantae; phylum Streptophyta; class Pinopsida; order Cupressales; family Taxaceae; genus Taxus; species Taxus wallichiana. Next base: position 571,310,454 of record CM031244.1, read on the forward strand.
GCAGCCAACACGTCAGTCCCTCGTGGCAGAGATATAGCTGAGTCATTGAAGAAATTCAGGCAGTGGATTCTGAAGACAGTGGGTCCCTCCCAATAACTGGCCACCTGTCTCCTTCTCCTTTCTTTCCTCTTCTTCCCTTTCTTTTCGTATTCCTTGTAATTAGTTAAGGTATCGCAATGGGCGATCTTTAACTATTCTTTAATTAAAAGAAACGGTTACGAAGAGTAACTGACTTGTAAGCTATATAATGGCCTTTCCACGCCATTTTGAAAGGAGGAAGAACTTGGATATTTGTTGAAAGTGTAAATATATCTTAAAGAAATCAATACAAAAGGGATTTCCATTCTTTGTCTGTCTAATTCTTGTTATCTCTTTGTTTTCCTTTAATATTGTGGAGATCATTTTGTTCCTAACTCGTTAGTCTCTCTGATTGCATACTGTTCAGTTTTGCAAATACAGTGATCTTGTACAACCAAGAAGGAACTTTGTGTCCTTGATTAATAAATCTGAAGAAGGTTATTTATGGAACTTTGTGTCTTTAAATTTAATCTCATTCAGCCAACGCAAATGATCTTGTCTTAAATTCTTTGAAGATTCGCATACACAAGAATTATTCTCTACCTATAATTACAGAATGTTGCTATTCTGCGCTCATCTTCTTATTCCCTTTCCTCGATCCTTGTGTAATTGATGATCCTTGTGGAAAACACTTTCGTAAAATCTAAGTTTGACCATAAAACAATGTTCACAGTACATTTGTAAATAAGTTCGTTTGAATAAGGAACCTCTCCCATTAAAGAGGAGGGACTTCTTGTCCCCATGATTGCTCTTCTAAAAGTCCTATTTGACGACCAACACGTCCTTTCTTTGTTGCCTTGGATTTTCTTGGATCGTGACACTCTGGATTTTGTTTCATTTCCTTGTTGCTTTAGTTATTGTTCTTGGATCATTGCACACCTATTTGTGGTAGTTGATCAAATTATGTTTGGTGTTTTTTTACACTTTCAACATCACTCCATTGACAATCTTCTTGTATGGAGCTATTTTGGTGAAGCCCAAAGTGTCGGTTATTTTTATTTTTGTGATCGAGCGGTGGATTCATATTACAATGCACACTAAACTTCTTCAGCATTGTATGTATTTTTGAGCCGAGATTCTTGGGATGCCTTGCAGCTGGTTTTTACTCTCTTTACTTTGTTGTTACTAGTTTTAGGTGCCTTACGTTGTCCCTTTTTCCTAGTTATTTTACATGAGTACCTCATTATGCCTAATTTTTGGGACTCATATTGTGGACATGCCACTTCTATTTTTTCCCTAGCTTCACTTGAGGGGGTGTTAGAGTAGGTATTTACCTTAATGATGTTCACCTATGTACTTTATTTACCTTTATAGTATTTATCCTCACCCACTTATGTATGTGGATATTTCTTTTATCTTATTTAGATATTAGGAGATATTATCTAGTTGTTAGGTATAGTTATTTCCTTGATCTATGGTGTTAAATAGATCCTTGATATCTAGTTATCTCCTAAATCTATGGACTTGATTAGTTCTTTGATGACTAGTTATTTCCTTGATTTATGGCTTGATCTACGACCTTGGCTGGTTCTTAGATTGTTATTCCTTGCCTATATAAGCAAGGCCCATTCTTATTGTATTTCATTGAGTTCCATAATAATATATGATATTTCTTCTCATTTTTTCCAAAGGTTTTATGTAAAATTATTCTGGAAAATTACTTTCATCTTATAGATCGTGGTGTTTGATTAGCATTTGTGTTCTTTTCTTGGTATGATCTGGTTATCATTCCTTTTAAGGATCGGCTATAACACCTCCAACCAAATGCGAAAAATCGAGAGGAGGTATTCATAATTTTTGTGGTTGATACTTTGAGGAACTTGGGAGTGTAGGTAATTTTTGCATTTCAACCATGTACTTTTGTTGCTAAACAAATCACATGGCCACGCTTTGTAAAGAAGGGAAGCTACTTATCCCTTCTGTTGAAGGCTTTGTTTAGCTTCTCTTTGTATCTAGTTAGAGTAGAGTAGGTAGGTTTTCTTTCATCATAAGAAGTGTTTACGCACATCTTACATGCTCCACTTGGAGTATGTATGATTTTCTTCTTTGTACATAGTTTTTGGCTTCATTGTTTCTCTTGCACAAGTGCATTTTAGAAGAGGCAGTGTCCATGGCAGAAATCGAAAGTAGTTCTCAAATCTGTAGTGCTTCATTATTTTTCAATAAATCGATTCAGTTCAGCTCCCTATTCTTGAAAAGAAATCAGATTTTGGGGCAGATTTCAAAATTACATCTCTCAGCCCCAACAAATTAGTTGTGAGTCTAGAGTTCTTTGTGCTTTTTCCTTGGTCAAATTTTCAGTTATGGAGACAATTTACAAGTTTTATCCAGAATCCCAAAATCATTTCTAAGAGCAGCCAAGGAGGTTTCACTTGATGCAATTAGGTTTCCTAAAATGTTTAAAAACTGGCATGTGTAAATGGAGACAAATGTTAAAATTTCATAAATGAAAAATCATTTTAAATAAATGTGCAAGGTGTGGAGGGTAAAAATTCAATGAACTTTCATATACACAATCTAACATCTAACTTGGGATGTGCTAGGATAGCTTCCCATGGAAATACTCCATCCACAAATCATATTTCATGATAGTAAACAAGGCACATACGACCCATAGAACTGAATTGGGAAAAAGTATTTAAATGCTCCCCAACACTATGAATTGAAAATGTTTAAACATACTTACTTTTATACAAATTAATTTAAAAATCTAAACATATAGCATTAATGGATGGTATGAAAAAAATTACTACATTTCTACTAATTTCAAACCAAAACCCTTTTAAACAAAATAATTGCGATAGTTATATATCAACATATGCCAAAACATATATTTCAATCAAAATAACAAAGATTAGGCAATTGTAATCAAATCAGTTGAAAAAATTACAACATATACTAATATTTGAAGGATATGAATGGTTATATTTAAATAAAATATAACATGGATTACTCTTCTAAAAATGCACTTTAGTAAAAATTCATTTAAAAAGTGTTGGGTTTAGACACATTTGTTGTACATATCTATAATCATAATTGAAGCATACAAGCAATAAACACAGAAATTAAACCAAAAGAAAAATACACAAGATATAACGTGGTTCACCCAGTGTGGGCTACGTCCACCAAGAAATAATCAATCTATTAATCTTTGCTTTACAAAGTAAATACAATGAAGATATGCAATCTTCCACACCTCTCCCGGATGTACAATAATTTTTCCTCACAAGCTTCTCTTTTCTCTCTCCAAGAATTCCTTCTTACAATAATCACACTTCTTATCTTCTAACCCTAGTTTTCTATCTTATAAGAATATACAAACTTTAGGGCAACTTAGCTATGCATTTATAACCCACTCGATCACCTTTATAATCAAGGTTCGGATCTAATCCCGCATTTAAAATAAAATCTTTCACACAAAGGTAACCGATGTTGGTTACCCAACCGATACCAGTTGCTCCCAGGTGACCAATGTCATTTGATCCCAAGTGACTGATGTTGGTTACCATGTAAACCTGTAAGTTTGTAAAGTATGTTATTTGTGAAGTCATTTAGCTCGACAACCTAACAATCTCCCACTTGGAGATAAATTGTTGCATTGTACCATACAACTCCATCCTTGGATCCTTTCCTTGGCTTGTTTATTCCTCTTCAAGTGTCAAACTTAAAGAGCAATGAAAGTGGAGCGAAGCTCCAACTTATCCTTTTCCAACGACTTCATTAACATATCCATGAGGTTCTTATTTGTATGAATTTTCTCTAGTTTTAGTTTCCCATCCTCCAACACCTGCCATATGAAGTGATATCTCAACTGAATGTGTTTTTTTCTTGAATGAAATGTTGAGTTCTTTGTCGATGAATTGTAATTTGACTATCACCGCACAATGTAATCCTCTTTCTCCTTTCCCAACTCTTCCATGAACTTGCTCATCCATATCATCTCTTTGCTAGCCTCTGTAGCTGCAACATATTCAACCTCTGTAGTAGACAAGGCCACAACCTTCTGCAATCTTGAAATCTAGCTAACTGTCATGCCACCTACTATGAATACATATCTAGTGGTGCTTCTCCTACCATCCAAATCTCCAGCCATATATGAATCAACATAGCCGCATAAAGAAGTATTTGACCCTCCATAACATAAATGCATGTTGGATGTCCCTCTCAAATATCTGAGTATCCATTAGAATGCTTTCCAATTCTCTTTACCTGGATTGGCCATAAATCTACTCACAACTCTCATTGTTTGTGCAATGTCTAGTCTAGTACAAACCATTGCATACATAAGGATTCCAACTGCTGAAGCATATGGAACCCATGCCATGTACTCAACCTCCTCATGTGATGTAGGACATTGATCTTTGATTAATTTAAAGTGTCCAGCCATAGGTGTACTTACAGGTTTTGAATTCCACATATATTAAAACTTTCCAACACCTTATTGATATAATCTTCCCGAGACAAATATAATTTCATGTTCTTTATATCTCTGTGAATTTGCATGCTTTGAGAATTTTCTTTTAGATCCTAAATCCTTCATTGAAAATTTATGAGCTAACTTTTTTTAAGCTCAACAATGTCATGCATACTAGATCTTGCAATAAGCATATCATCTACATACAGTAACAAAATAATATAGCTTCCATTTTCAAGCTTCTTGAAATAAACACAATGATCATATTCACATCTCATATAACCATGCTCATGCATAAAACTATCAAACCTCATATACCATTGCCTTGGAGCTTGCTTGAGCCCATACAATCTCTTTTTCAACCTGCACACAAGTTTCTCCTTACCCTTGACTTCATAACCAAGTGGTTGTTACATATATATCTCTTCCTCTAAATCACCGTGAAGGAAAGTTGTCTTAACATCAAGTTTCTCTAAGTGCAAATATTCTACTGTAACTAAACTCAAAACAAGTACGAATGGAAGTCATTTTTACTATAGGAGAAAAAAATCTCACCAAAATCAATACCTACTTTTTGTGCAAACCCTTTTACCACAAGCCTTGCCTTGTATCTTTTCTATCCACCCTCTTCTTCCTTGATCCTATAAACCCATTTGTTTTGCAATGTTCTCTTACCTACTGGAAACTTAACCAAATCCCATGTCTGATTCTATTCCAAGGATTCCATCTCCTCATCCATGTCATGCTCCCACTTCTTGTGGGTATCTACCTGCATTTCTTCTTCAAAACTTTTGGGCTCACCACTATTAGTCAATAATAGATAAAATAAGGAAGGTGTAAATATTTTGGAGGTTTACTTACCCATTGTGACCTTCTCACATAAATATGGGGTGTCAGAGGCTCATTTTATACATCTTGTACATTCATATCAACCTCTGATAGTGACCAACGCTGGTCATCTGTAGCCAACGTTGGTCCAGAAACCGACGTCGGTCCTACTCTTCTACTAGCGACATCGGTTCTGGTTGCCGACACCGGTCCTGTGTCTGCAAACACCAAAGATTACTATAACCGACACTTGTACCTATAGGTGTTAATTTTAAATCTAAGAATGCATTTTCTTCCACAAACTCTTCCATTGGTTCATCCTTGGGTATCAAAATCTGATCCCTGTACATTCTCTTTTCATTCCATTTAATATCATGACTCCTAACAATCTTAGCATCATCTAAATCCCAAAAATGGAATCCGAAATCACCAGAGCCATAACCAATAAAAGTGCATCTCTTGGATTTAGCATCCAACTTCTTCCTATTTTCTTTATCAACATGCACAAAATCTTTTGAACCAAATACTCTAAGAAAATAAAGATCTACCTCTTTTCCATTCCAAGATTCTTCTAGTATTCCACCATCCAGTGCACTTGAAGGCCCATGGTTGATTAAATATATTGTCATGTCTACTGCTTCTTTACCCAAAACTGTAAGGGTAATCCAACATGTATCTTCATGCTTCTTATACGTTCCATGATAGTCATGTTCATTCTTTTAGCCACACCATTCTCTTATGGTGTTCTAGAACCATTATTTCTCTAGCGTATTCTATTCACTGAATAGTAATCATTGAAAACCTTGTTGTAGTACTCACCACCATTGTCAGATATAAAGCATTTTAACTTTAAATTGGATTCATTTTTCACAAGGGATTTCCATCTTTTAAAAGTCTCAAAAACATCAGATTTACACTTTATACAATAAACCCATACCTTTCTTATGGCATCATCAATGAAAGTCACATAATATTGGGATCCTCCATGAGAAGCTACTTGGGCTGGTCCCCACACATCTAAGTGCACAAGATCCAATTTTTCTCCTTCTTTGTTGCCCCAAATTTAAGAAATCTCACTTTATTTTTCTTTCCAAATATACAATGCTCACAAAAATCAAGATCTACATGTTTCAAATCTAATAACTTACCCTTTTCCTTTAATATTTGCATTCTTTTTTACTAATATGGTCTAGCCGATTATGCCACATGAATGCATCCGAATATGAAGTAGATGAATGAAAAAGAATTAGTAATACAAGTAGAAAAATATAATGTTCCTACCTTCTTGCCTCTTGCTACAATAAGAGATCCCTTGGTAACTTTCCAAGAATCGGCTATGAATGTAACCATGTAACCAACTTCACCTAGTTGTCCTGCAGAAATTAGATTTCTCCTGAGGCTTGGCACATACCTCACATATTTCAATATCCATGTATTTCCATTCTGTAATTTTAGATGAACTTCACCTTTACTAGTAATATTGCATGGTTCATCATCTCCTAAATAAACATGCCCAAAATTACCCTAGACATAATTTATAAAATAACCCTTATTAGGGGTAGCATGGAAAGAAGCTCCTGAATCTAAAACCCATGATTCTATTTTACTATCCAAGGAGAGAATAAGAGCATCTTGCATTACCTCGATGCAACATTTTCCTCTTTACCTTTATCTAGTACATTCTCTTTGTTTTCCTTAAACCAACAATCCTTCTTTGCATGTCCTTTCTTTCCACAATTCCAACAAGTTATTCCTCTACCTCTGGATTTAGATATGCCATTCTTTAACTTTTATTTATCATTATTCTTACTCTTGGATCTCTCCTTCTACCTTCCCTGCTTTCTACATTCAAAGGAATTCTATATGATGACTATTCCGAACTTTTTCTACGTGTATTTCTTCATTTAGGATTATACTAACCACATCATCAAACATCAAAATATTAGTAGCAGATGTTGTATTACTAACAACCATAACTAAGTTATCCCAACTATATGGAAAAGAGCATAAGAATAAAAATTCTTTTACTTCATCATCAAACGAAATATTAACCGATTTTAATTGATTTACAATAGAATGAAATCATTTAAATGGTTTGATACAGATCCATCTTCTTGCATTTTAGAACTAAATAATGTATTAATCATATAAAATTTATTCAAAGCACTTGGTTTTTCATATAAATTAGCTAAATATTTCATCAAATCTACCGTGGTTGTTGCTTTAGTAATATTAGATGCTACAAATGTGTTGTTGAACTCAATCTTATAGATCCCAAAGCCTTTCAGTCAAGAATCTTCCATTCTTCATCAATCATCTTTGTAGGCTTTGCACTCACATCTAACGGTAAATATAAATCTTTCTGATACAGATAATCTTCCACCTACATCTTCCATAATTTATAATTACGACCGTCAAATTTATCCACTTTTTATTTTTTATCTTCTGCCATTGTTGTGCTCCCACTCAATCAGAAATTCCTCTGTGAGTAAATTTGTCAACACACAAAACCCTAAAAAAATCTCTGATACCAGTTGTTGGGGTTAGACACACTTGTTGTAAATATCTATAATCAGAATTGAATCATATAAGCAATAAACATGGAAATTAAAACAAAAGAACAATACACAAGATATAACATGGTTCACCCAATGTGGGCTACGTCCACCAAGAAATAGCCAATCTATTAATCTTTTCTTTACAGAGGAAATACAATGAAGATCTGCAATCTTCCACACCTCTCCCGGATGTACAATAATTTTTCCTCATAAGCTTCTCTTTTCTCTTTCTCAGAATTCCTTCTTACAATAATCACACATCTTATCTTCTAACCATAGTTTTCTAGCTTATAAGAATATAAAAATTTAGGAAACTTAGCTAAGAATTTACAAGCCTCTCGATCACCTTTATAATCAATGGTTGGATCTAATCCCGCATTTAAAATAAACACTTTCACACACAAGTAACCGATTTCATTTGCTCCCGGGTGACCAACATCGGTTACCCGATCGATGTTGGTTACTTTGTAAACATGCGAGTTTGTAAAGCGTGTTATTTTTTAAGTCATTTAGCTCCACAACCTAACAAAAATAAATGCGAAAAGAAGTGGAATTGATGGATGTCATCAAAATTTGAAAATTCTTTTTTAGAACAAGAAAAGAAATGAAAAATAATTGTTTACAATATGTTTGTATGCCATGAATTATGGCTTGAACACAAAATTTTATAAAACACTATGACCATTTGTTTTATATATATATTAGTAGCATTGTATATACATGTTGTGTTTGGTGATGTCACTAAAACCATATCATTGGTCTTTGAACCTAATTGATACGGGTTATTGTTTGAGGGAGGAGAGGAGGATGGTAGTAGAAACAAGGGTAGTCTCACCTAGATACATGGCAGTAATAGAGGGTTTGTTTCTTAGTTACCCTTCTCGATGAGTGGAAAATGTATGTCCTGACACAAATTTTTGCCTCGGACATAGGATGTGGGTTCTCACATGTCTCCTATTGAATACAACACAGGGAACATTTTTCGTGTCGTTAATAGGTCACAAGAGCATCGGTGGTTCTTCAATTGAAGTGATTTTTAGATGCCAAGCCTATGAGATGATCCTTTGTTGAGGTGGCTATGGAGGGAGATACAACTAAGGTTACAATTAGATCCAACATCTTATCAAGTGCCAACTTTGTTCCTTTTATTTCCTTTGGTGAAGAAGTTGTGGGAAAATAATGCTTTCTTGGCAATCATGGTCCGATTTGTAGGTTCAATGGGCTCTTGTCGGTCTTACCCGCACTCTATTCCTAGATCTCCAAGCATTGTCAACCATTAGTGAGTTGAAATGTAAACATCCACCCTTGTGTAAGGGGCTTCTTCATTATGGTTTTCGACCGATATAGGATAGAACTCTATTTTGCATCGTCATTTACTATAAAAACCTTGGTATCCATATTTCAACCCTATTACCAAATCCTTCTCAATCAAACCTATTTGGATAAAATTATGACACCTTCCTTTGTAGTTTTGGAGTAAATATCACTTTATAGCCATCGACATCTCTTTGGGCCACACATTGTAGATAGACTCTAGGACTAAGTTGGTATCACATCCCATATATGCTAGAATATTAATGGATTTGAACACATCAAAGGGCCTCCTAGCTCATTTTTGGGACCTACATTGACTAAGTCCCAAGGCGGCGAAGGAGTTGACACACAAGGAAATCGAGGAAGAAGGTGCTCAAGGAAAAGTGCGTGGGAGAAGAGGTTGGCGCATGATGAAATCGAAGAGGGTTTGAGAACTTGGTCGTATTTCAAAGGTGGTGTTACGGGAGAAACACGTAAGGGCCAAAGTAGGTGTGATGAATGGATAAGGTGTCGACTGGAGCCTTGAGGTCAAGAAAATAATATTCCATGTAGGGAATATTCTAAAGAGGATCATTACAAATATTATAGGCCTTTTTAAGTTGCCATAAGTACTGATCGATCATAGAGGACCACATTTCCACTTGGCATGTGATCTTCTCATAGGTGAAACTATGGCGGTGAATCTAGATTCTATTTAAGGGAATGCTTGGGTCTGAAATAAACACGGTTGGAGAGGCAACAAAGTGCTGTAAGAATTTTGTTATTAGGCATATATGTATGCGCTTGGAGTCCGAACAAGGGTCAGTAATGGGAAAGCGTAGCTAAGATCTCTGTTCGAGTAGTTTTGTAGGTTTGAAATGTTATTTCATGATGTATATGGTCTGAGATGACCATGTTTGATGTAATATGGCTATTGTAAATGCTTATAAATCAATATATGGTGTCTTATTCTAGATATCTTTGTTTATGGGCATAAACCCTTGTGTTATTCATATTATTACATATTAGATCTAGCTTCTTTATGCTTATTACAATGTTTATTTCCATTTATGGTACATTTGTGCCTAAATCTAGTATCTATACTTTCTAATTTTAAGTGAATTATATATGTGTGTGTGTGTTCCTACAAGCCATCCTCCATTAATGGTGAAACATTATCACGAATCTCACTTAAAGGAGGGGATCACCGACCTATGTGCCTCGAGTGAGCACCCAGCCGCATCTTGGGTGATAGGTGACATGCTTGGGGTAGATATAAAGTATAGAAAATATGACTACATTTTGGTTCTTGTTGTTGGGACCTCTTTTTAAACCGATGTGAAAATGATGTGTGATGACGGAGTGGCTTACCTTGGACAATGTCGAGACCTAGATTAAAAGCATGGAGGATGAGTTTTCTCATAGGTTTAGTATTGGATCTGAGTTTGATGCATGAAAATGGATGGAGTAGAACCTATATCATGAGCTCAATGAGATATTATTTTGTTGATTCCCAGTAGATTTGTATGAATGGCTCTCAGCATATGCATCAAGGACAAGTTGGTACTATAAACCTCGTGTTTGGACCCAAGAGGAATATCAGCGGTTACAGGATGTTGATCTAACCTGGAATCATGTTGTTGATCACTGGTGGAAAGGTGTGTTGACTAGTTACATGTTGGAGTACGCAATCTCAACTTATTCTTGTCTAGAGGTTGTTGAGTTTGAGTTCTTACAAGAACCCAAAGGATATTTCTTGCATGTTTTTCCATTAGCCATCAAAATCCTGATTATTACTTTGAGTTTGGAATCATTTCCTATGGCTGGCTAAACTCTCGCTAGGTGCGGGGTGCGGAAGTTGGTGTGGTGGAGATGGCATACCTTGTAGTGGAAGCGGAGAAAGAGGAGAGGAAAATCAAGTATAATGAAATTCAAGAAAGGGAGTTGGTGAGACAATGTAAAATTTCGATTATGATGAACTTATGGGTATAAACGTTGCGATAAGGATTTGAGGTTAGCACGGAGGGCATGGGACCTGAGAAGTCTATACTACCCATCTTGGAAAGCATGGAAGAGAAACTCCTCAGCTTCTAATGAGAGCTTGTCATATGGAGAAAGGATAGCCGTAGGCACACATCTTAGCCCACCTGGCGACCAAACCCTGGTGCTTATTTTTCTAGTATCTGAGATAAGTACTTCTAGTTTAGTTGGTGTTAGTGAGAAAATAGCTTCAGGTAGATATCATTTTACATTACACCCATCTATGGCCACGTAGAAATTTCCAATGTTTGGAGGTATTTTGTCTGGCACATTATTTGGGCAAGGTGTGGGTTCACAAAGTTTGGGTATTGTGTCTAGAACTGCCGCGGAAACACATTTGGGAGTGGTTTGGCATCGCAGATTGTCGGCATGTAATTTAGCGCGATGGTGGGAACGCAGAGTGTAACTACGTCAAACCCATTACCTACGATAGGAGGAGGATTTGGAGGATCCGGAGGGATAAGAGCTAGTGGATCTAGTGGTGCTGGTGGTGGAGGAAATTTAGGAGGAGGTCAAGGTTCTGGATCTAGTGGGAAAGGCCCACAACACCATCAATAGGTGTTTTATGAGATGTCACTCCACTTACCCGATTACAAGGGTGTGGAAGATGTTGCAGAGCATGTGCACAAATGTGATTTTCTATGGTGCATAAAGGGAATGACTACCTCATAGAGGAAAGCAAGTTAGTTTATAACTATGTTACAGGGGCACACACATATTTGGTACCCAGTAAGTATGACCCCATCAAACAAAGAGTGGATTATACCATGTTGCGATGACTTCTTGGAAGAGTTTCACATTCTGAGTTCAAATAGAATAGCATCAGCATGTTGAAGTAAATCCAACAAGGTATGGCAGAGAGCGTGTGAGAGTATGACTCACATTTTAAGACTCTCCTATCAAATTTATCGTATGATATCCATCTGTTACAACATGCTCAATGGTTTGTCGGAGGACTGATCACCCCATTCAGGAGGGTGCTTTCACATAAGACCTTCATAGATATGTGTAAGGCCTTGGAGGCTACCTTACACATTGAGGCAGTGAGAAGCGTTGATACTAGAGTTAGCCCATTCCTAGAAGCCCAGATTATTGCCATGTCAAAGTAGCTAGAAAAATTGTTTGCGAACTCATCTTGTGAAACTCACAATGGTTTATGGTGCACAAATTGTGAATTAGAAGGACATATAAACAACATTTTCCCATGAAATTCAATGCGCGACATGTCGTGAGATGTGATATTTTCCACAAAAATCATAATGCAATCGGATGCCCATTATTACGATTGCATAATCCATAAGAATGTGTCTTGTTATTATAAGATTTGTACCTCGACTACTCATGACACCAAGGATTGTAGATTGATAGACCAAATCCATGATGTCATTGATCTCGGTGTGCACTAGACTAGTATTGCAAGTAGCTCCAAGGATGATGTTCATCATTATGATGGGCACACAAATGGTGGAGGCCATGGAAGAGGATTTCGGGGAGGCTTTAGAGGCTATGGCAATCACGGAGGAGGAGGAAGTGAATTTCTTTGTGGAAACTGCTATAATTACGGATCCACAGAGCATTACAAGCATGAGTGTCCATACTTTTTGTAATGCTCATGGTGTGGAAAGAAGCAAAAGTATGAAGAGTTCTCGAGTTGTATGACCACATGAGCAAGAATCAGAAGAAGGAAAAAGGTGCGGGGATGGTGAGTGTAAAGAGGACTGACCCATAATGGATGCCGAGGGTAGTGCTTAACTCTGAGCTAGAGCCTGTTTTAGTCACTACACGTGTTGAGGTTGCACGCGCTGAGAGAGAACAAACGTAGAGGCCCCTTATCATAATATAAGAAGTGTTACATGGGAAATATCCTAATCCTACCCACTAGAAGGAAGTGTACTAAGAAACCATGGAGGTGATTAGGATTTTGCAAGGAGAAATCCAGTGTATGAAGGAGAAATCGTGCCAATTAGAGTAGAAGAAGAGCGTTGAGGTTCCTCAGCAGGATATGGATGAGGTTAGGGAAGTGTGTCGAATGTTGAGGTAGGATAACATTATTCCCATGTTGGGAGAATGGCTGAGGGAGAAGGTACCACACATTAGAGGAGGGTGCAAGAGAAAATTCTTACATGTTAACCTACCTCCTCACAGCATTGATTATGACAGGAGATAACACTGAATGCATATGTTGATGGGTGGCTCCTGAGTAATATATTAATTGACATAAGCACGAAGGTTAATGTCCTTACTCTTGATGCATGGAATCAAATGGGGAGGCCCCCATTGTGGCCATCTTCAAATATGGTGTACATGGCTAACATGATGAAGGCCATGCCTCAGGGGGTTGAAAGGTACATCCATTACAATTCAAGGGGTAAGGTTTACTAGAGACTTTAAGGTCCTAGACCTTTCTGAGGCTGATAGTTTCCCAACATTACTTGGGCATCCTTGGTGCTATGCAAACAATGTTGACTTGCATTTCAATAAGGGATACATCAATTTTGATAACAAGGAAGAGCATGTGATCATTCCACTGACTGATGGACTATGCGTGTTGTATGTGGAGCCATTGGGTGAAGAGGGATTAAACAAGATATATATGCAAACCATCAGGGACCCAGAGTTCATTCAACCATCAAAGGAAGGGGTCATTTAATGAGATGATGCATAGTACATAAGTGATACAAACAACATTTCTTGTGAAAACTGGTTGTATGGGACATACGAGTTGGTTGGAAGGCATCTGAAGGATACTGAGACTTGAGTTGTCAAAACACACTTAGTTAGGCACTTGGGAGCAAGTCAACTACCACAATATAGTGGGGAAGCTAACCCTAATGTCTTTATGCATGAAATGGAGACCTAATGGAAGTTTCAAGTGGAGAGAAGGAATATTATTACCTATACTTTGTGTGGGATAATAGCATATTGGTGGGTGACACATCGAGATAATCTTCTAGAGTGGCGCGAAGTGAGAATCACGCTCTCTGTTAGGTTTCTCTGAAGCAATGCACCATCTCAAATTTGTGACTATGATGGGAAGGGATCCGCCTCATGTCATGTTTAGGAGTGTGAGAAGAATTAGATGGGAGGTACAAAAGCTTTACCCCCTTCCCTATGGGTACAAAATTTGTATTCTACCTTGCAAGGTTGCACGTACGCATGGTATATTCATTCATAGTTGCACCATCGAAAGGGAACTGCGGAGTTGATGGTGGACCTTATTCAAACATTTGAATATCAGAGTACTAAGCCATTAGTGAATGAGGCATTGCAGGTAGTCAAGCACCTTACCTTGGGATAGAGGATAGGATTCTATAATCATTAGGTGAACTAGAGTTGGGGGTGTGCTTCAGTAGAGGAAGAATAAGAGGAATTACAACTTGAGTGTGCCTTCCCAGAGAAGGAGAAAGGAAAGTTGGTCTACTTGATAGATGATGAAGAGGTGGATAAATTGGATGTTATCCATACAGAAGGTACGTGCGAAGTGTTAAATAACTCTAATGAGCAAGCACGCGCTTACCATAAGCCATTGAAGATAAAGAAGGTTAACATTGGTATGGAGGAGGAACCAAAGCAAGCTATTATTGGGGACAATTAGAAAGACCATGAGGTCTGAAAGATTATTGAGCTTGTGGGTGATTTTCAGGATTTTTTTCTGCGGTATCAAGAACTTAAAGGAGTTCACCCCTCACTAGGATAAATGAGAATCAAGTTAAAGGATGGTGTGCACCTAATTCAGAAGAGACCTTACATGATAAATCTAAATTTTGCATCAAAGTTAAGGAGGATATTGATAAGAAGATAGCATCTGGGATCATATAATTCGTTGAAGAATCTAAATGGGTAAGCTTGATGGTCATCAATATCAAAAAGGATGGGAGAATAAGGATTTGCATTGACTATAGGGATTTGAATGCAATATGTGTAATTGATCCTTTCCTAACCCCGTTCACTGAGGAGATCTTGGAAGGAGTAGCTGTGTGCGAGATCAGTTCGTTTAAAGATGGTTTTTAAGGATATCATCAAGTTTGAACTACGAAGGAAGGTTAAGAGAAGACAACTTTCACCACTGAATGGGAAGTTTTGCCTATACGGTAATGCCTTTTGGACTAAATAATGTGCCTGTTGTGTTTTCGCACATTGTGGTTTAGGCGTTTCAAGACTTCATTCACAAGTTTCTTCAAGTCTACCTAGATGACTGGATGGTTTACAGATTAGTAAAAGACCATTGTGACAATCTACGATTGATGTTTGAGAGATGTAAGTAGTTGAGCATCTCCCTGAATATTAAGAAGTGTGTTTTTGCCACTCCTTTTGGCACGTTGTTGGGACACATTATTTGCAAAGAAGGCTTACTAGTAGACCCCACAAAATTTGTTGTTATAGTGGGATTAGAGGAGCCTACCAATCAAAGTGTGGTGTGTGGGTTCCTAGGGCATACATGGTACTATATGAAATTCATCAAGGGATATATCTAGATTTCCATGCCCCCTGGAAAAGCTATTGAAACATAAAAGTAAGTTCTATTATCGAGAGGCGTAGTAGGTGGCATTTGACAAGTTTAAGGAAAATCTTAGCACCACACCCATTTTAAATTTTCCCTCTTGGAATAAACCTTTTCATGTGCATGTTGATGCATTTGGGATGGCGATTAGAGCAGTCTTAGTATAGCCTGAAGAGGGGATTGTTGATCATCCCTTGTGCTTTGCCAATAAGAATCTTACTCCAACATAATAGAATTATACCACCACAAAGCGTGAGGCATTATCAATGATATACATGTTGCAAAAGTTCAAGTGGTATTTTCTAGCAACTCCTTTTATTTTATACACAGACCACGTGGCATTAAAGTACTTGGTGAACAAGCCCATTTTACAAGGGCATATATGTTGTTGGATACTATTGTTTCAGGAGTTTGATTTTATGGTTGTGGTGAAACCAGAGAAGATTAATTTGGGACCTGATCATTTGTCAAGAATTACCTTAGGTGAGGACACACATATCATTGAGGATACGATGCCAAATACACATTATTTAGGCTATAACATAGGCCCTCGACTTAGAAGATATTTTGTTGTTCCTATAAATGGGTGGGGCACCAAAAGAGATGAAGGCATTAGAAAGGAAGCAGTTAGCCATACACATTGTGCCCTATATGTTAATTGGTGGGACTTATACAAGCTAGGTCATGATGAGGTGTTGTACTGGTGCGTAATAGAACATGAGTGCACTACAATCATGGAAGATGATCATGGTGGAATTGTAAGAGGACACTTTGTGGGGAATGTGACCAAGTGCAAGATCCTCTTAGGTGGCCTTTGGTGGGAAATGGTTTACAAGTACTATATCGAGTATTGCAAGGCATGCAACAATTGTCAGCACCTTGGTAAACCTGGGAAAAGAGATGAGATGTCATTAAGGCTTCTCGCCAGTGTAGAGCCATTTGAGAAATGAGAAATTGACTTTGTAGGCCCTATTATCCCAGCCATGCAAAGGAAAGGTTTTCATTATATCATTACATGCACAGAATATCTTACACGGTGGGTAGAAGTGACGCCTATGAAGGATTGCATGGTGGAAACAACAGTTAGATTCTTGTGGGAGAATATAATCAGCAGGTATGGATGTCCACTGATTTTAACAAGTGATAGAGGTACTCATTTCTGAATGACACAGCTTAGAATCCTATTTGCGAGAATTCATCTTTGGCTTATCACCGGACTACCCATTATCACCCACAAGCTAATGGGACAGTGGAAGCTTTTAACAAAATTTTGAGTCACACGTTGACCAAGATTTGTGATGTTGGTAGACAGGATTGGGATGATAAAGTTTCTACCATGTTATGGTCATATCAGATAACCTATAAAATACTAAACAAGGCCACACCTTTTCAATTGGTGTTTGGCATGGAGGTTGTGTTACCTATTGAATTCATGTTACCATCATTGTTTATTACACGTGCATGAGGTTTAGCTAATGAACAAGAACTTGAGGAAAGGATTGACAAGTTAATGCAGTCAGATGAAAGGTGTACAATAGCACGATGGAGCCAGAAAATGGAAAAATCCAGGTAGAAGGCATGGCATGATAGACGCATCAAGAACAAGAAGTCTGAAGTTGGGAAGATGGTTCTACTTTATGATTCTAAGTTTCTATGCCATCCTAGGAAGCTCAAATTCCATTGGTTGGGGTCGTATATTATATCCTATATACTTGATTCCGATGCTTTTCGATTCTAAGTCTTTGGATGGAACAATGTTGCTTGGTCATTTTAATGGGATTAGCTTGAAGACCTGTTATAAATAAGTCTTTGATGTATTAGTAAATAAGGTAGTATTTCTAGCTAGCTTAGGATTTCCCTTAAATTAGTTTCCTTTCTTTGTGTTTCCCTTTTTCATCACTTTTCTTTGTCTTTTCATTTTGGGCACATTTGTGCGCCGGTAGCCTTACTTTTTGAAAGGTTTTTATGCATGAGAGGACCGTGTGTGTCTATTTAGTATGGGGTGGAAGGTGTCAAAGGATAATTGTTGGGAGTGATGTGTATAAGCATCCTAAGTGATAAAATCAAAAGCTCATGGGTTCGAGAAAAGTGCGTGTAGCGAGGTGATCATGAGAGAAGATAAGTGTCAAAATGCTTTGAGAAAACCACGTACAAGGGTAAAAAGCATAGGAGTAACATGAGGTAGGAAAAGGCAATAACTTGGTAAATGATGTAGAGGTTTACATACTTTGGCACGAGGAGTACAAGAAGTTTATTCTGATGTCAAAGAAGTCTTTTACGCTTTGAAGGTTGTGGAAATTTTCACATGATAATGCGCGTGGAGGAAAAACGCATTTGGAAAAAACGTGTGGAGGGATTTCATTGAAAAAATATAACATTATTTCATTTGTATGTCAGTAGGTGGCATCATAGTTTGTGTGATAATAACACAATGCTATAAATAGAAGGTCGGGTGAGTTATTCTTTTACCTTACGTTTGTGTTGAAGATCTCTTGTGAACTAGGGCATCCTTGTGAAGAAAAATTTGTGGAGATTTGCGTGCATAGCAGAGGATTCAATGGATTTGTGAACCAGAGTGGAAAGGGAGTACATGGGCATGGGTGAAGAAGTGTGTTTGGAGGATTCCCATGGGTGTTACGTCATCTTGTGGAAGGAGCAATTTCCAAGTTATGGTTTGTAGAGCTAGGGCATGGGATTTGGAGTTTTCGCAGAGGATTAAATCTGCACGATTGAGAAAGAAGGAAGGAAGAGCTTACAAGGATTGGATGAGAAGAAATGGCACCAAGGAAGGGATCTAATGTTTCACCGAATAAGGGTAAGGAAAGAGCAAAGGAAAACCCATTGTATCAACCAGTTTAAACGAAAGAATGAGTACGCAAAAATATAGTACCCAAATGGAATTTTGATGGGAATGGAGTGGGTTTTTTATGTGCGTAAGATGGCCATAAGTGATTATAAACATAGAAAAAATACCACAGAAAAGGATATGGCATTGGAGTTCATTTTTCAGACTGGAGAGAGGACACAGGATGATAAGCATGTTTATGACAACTCAGTGAAAACCACTTTAGAAAAGGTCAGACTCCTACAAACTCTCTATGAGTTTCCCTATTTTGGTAAACCTAATAGGTTGTACCATTGGTTGATGTCACGTGTACATGAGGATTATTTTTACTTTGCAGAAGAATAATGCACCTAATCGCCACGTTGATTACAAAATACATTGTACTTATATGCGTAGGAGAATAAATAAAGGATGATTTGGATGACAAGGATGCAGTCAAAGAGACAACTACATAAGTACGAGTATAAGAAGGGTTCGCGCTACTTTGAAATTATCAATATTACAAACCCAACTATGAAGATGTCCGTGCATCTACTTACTAAGTTTGAAGCAGATAGGAGCGTTGGGCCAGTAGTGAACAAGAAATGGTTGAACATTTGTAAGAAGATTTCGTAGAGGAAAAAACTACAACCTCTCGGCCTTCATTTCATAGGAGATTATAAATGTGGCACGTGATGGAGATAATATTATGTATGGTAATATTCTCCTTACTATTTTGTTTTAAGATATTGGAGTGCCCGATGGGCCAATAAGCTATATATGGGAATACCCTAATAAGTGTCCCTCTCCTGTGAAGAGGTTCAAATCCTACACTTGTGACTCGATGACTGCACCATACAAAGCATGCTTAGAGAAGTGGTATAAGCGAATGCGTGATGCATTTAGGGAAGAATGGAGAATCCCAGAGTAACTACCAGCCTTGGTGGATGGTGAGGTTGAGTTTTTGTATACCAGCACTTCTGCATAGGTAGATTTACTTTGATTGATGGAACAAAAGCCCTTGGTGTAAACTACCATTTCCTTCACAGCACAATACTTTCAAAGTGCGGTCAATAGGTTCAAGGAGGCAAAGAAGTTCAGATTTTATCTAAGTGAGGTAGATCATGATTACCGTGCACTATGCCAAATTCTAGTTTACCCTAAGAAGCGTGCATATGTGGAGAAGTATGTCTCCCATGAAGTACATATGGTGAAGCCAGTGTCAATTCCTATTGCAAGTAAAATAGTGGAAAGGGTGTATATCCACTTGAGGCCCAAGTTCAAGAAGGGAACATACTTGGAGGATGATGTATCTATCCCGAGAGGACCCTACCTTGAAGAAGGGAACAAAGAGAGAAAGAGTAGAGACCACATGACAAGTAGGGCACCGAGGTGTGCACACCGTTCAAAATACGGTGGCGTAGGAGTCGGTGTAGGACCATGTACCTACACAATGAGGAATAAGTCTCATGTTAAGGAAAAGGTACCAGAAAAAGAAGAGTCCCCTATGTTAGAGGAGTCGCTAGTGAAGAAGAAGAAGAAAGTAGCACAAAGCTCGGACTCTGAGGAGACAAAGAGCATGTAGGGTGATGACTCGGAGGAGGAGGATGAAGAGAATGATAAAGGTAAGAGTCCCCCTATTTATGATAAACATGAGTCCGATGAAGAGAAAAATGACTATGAGGAGGGCGCTCATAAAATAGGAGGAAGTGAGGAAGTAGACATGCATGCTCAGAAGACCCCGACCCTAACCAGAGAACAAATAGATGACACAATAGAGAAGGAGGTGGTGGGTATTATATAATATTTGGTGGAGAATGAAGAGGAGCGCAGTGATCTTGACAAAGTGCTAAATGAAATGGAGGAGAGTGTGATCGTATGGAAAGAGTATGGAAGCATGGGCGGAGATCCCATCCTAGCAGTAAGTTTCCCAAAGGTAGTGTGCACAGGTGGAAAGGGCATAGTAGCGGTACAAGAACATGCCATGACTTACATCAATGATCCAAACAAGGTACTATGCATGCATTTCCAAATCACAGTGCCCACAAACTAACTCCTCGCTTGGTATTCTTTTTGGTGAATAGGGTGTGTAAATGCGCACAAAGAAAATGTTATCCTGGGATTTTGAGTCACATGTTGATGAGCTCGAGTTCGAGGTTAATAATGATGCATTGATGATGACAAGGGATTAAACCCTCTTATGAATGAATAGTATTTATCAAATGAGCAAGTTTGCGGTGTGCTCAAAAAAAGTATCGGTGGAGGTAGAAGTAAGACTTTTTGCAGAAATGATAGAATAAGAGTCTTGGAAGATGATTTTGGGAAAAAGAATGAGGAGATCATTAAGAGGGACAAGGAGATTAAGCACAAGGAATTGATCAATTGCGTAGTTAAGGCATGAGATAAGGGATGAAAAGGTGAAGGTACACAAAGTCTACAAGAATGTAGAAGTTATTTCAAATGTCATTATCTTAAATTACCCAGTTATTTCAAATGTCATTATCTTAAATTACCTAGATATTATCTTAAAGTCTACTTGATGCGCATACTCACCATAGAGAGACAACCACTTGCATTAGAGTCGGTAGAAGCGGTGATGATGTGCCGAGAAGAAGAATAAAATTTGAAGGTTGGGAGACAATAACTCGGTACTTCGAGCTCCTTTCCTCGGTGAATACCATGGAGTAAATGGCCAAAGTTGTGTATGATAATTGTAGTGACAAAGATAGTGTAGTAAGCTACTAGTGGCTAGCCATGAGGCAGATATGAAGGATTTTCAAGATAAAAACAAGGGCAATAGGGTGGATCGAGATAAGATCTTGGTAGAAATCGAGAAGAAATCAGAGGCTATCGTAACCTTAAGAGTTTCAATTAAAATAAATTGAAGGAATTGTACCCCAAGTCACTCGCAGGATGGACATGTTGG
Organism: Taxus wallichiana var. yunnanensis; assembly: GCA_018340775.1. NCBI lineage: Eukaryota > Viridiplantae > Streptophyta > Pinopsida > Cupressales > Taxaceae > Taxus > Taxus wallichiana. Next base: position 571,331,916 of record CM031244.1, read on the forward strand.
GTGACCTTAGAAAGCAGATGGAAAACATCAAAGATATGTTGAAGGCTAAAGGAGATGAGCTAAGGTTTGACGAGGTTAACACGTTGGTGGGTGATTTACTTCAACATATACAGGGTGAGGTAGATGTTTGGGATAAAATTGAAACATCTGTGAAGAGATACTTCCCACTCCTCATGTAGCAGTAGCAGGATCCCTCTATTCTTCCATTTATTTATTCAATTGTAGATTATTTCATTTCTCCTATTCTTTATTATTTGGTGAAAGAGAATAGTGTTTCGAGGATGGATGACATGTGTAGTGTGGGGTAATGTTGGGCCCTAAATTAATTAAGTCCCAAGGCAAAGGAGAGCATGCACACAAGGCAAGTGAGTAAGAAGGATCTCAAGGAAAATCGCGCAGGTAAGAGGTTGGCGTGTAAAATCATAAGAGGGTTTGGGGACTTATCCACATTTCAAAGGCAGTGTCATAGGAGAAATATGTGAGGGCCTGAGTAGGTGTGATGACTGGATAAGGTGTTATCCTAGATCCTTAGAGGTCAAGAAAATAGTATTCCACATAGGGAATATTACCGGAGGATCATTATAGCTAGTAGATGCCTTTGCAAGCTAGCATAAAGCACTTGATCGATCAAGGAGGACCACATTTCCACTTGGCATGTAATATTCTTATAGGTGAAACTATGGTGAGATTATGTTTAAGGGAATGCTTGGGTGCTAAATAAACATAGTTAGAGAGGCGACGAGTGCTACAAGAATGTTGTTACTAGGCATATATGTATGCGCTCGGGTCTGAACAAGGGATGTAATGGGAAAGTATAGCTAGGATATCTGTTCAGAGTAGTTTTGTAGGGTTGGAATGTTATTTCATGATGTATATGGTCTGAGATGACCCCATTTGATGTAATATGGCTACTGTAAATGCTTATAAATCAATATATGGTGTGTTATTATGGATATCTTTGTTTATGGGTATAAACCCTTGTGTTATTCATGTTATTATGGATCAAATCTAGCTTCTTTATGCTTATTACAATGTTTATTTCCATTTATGGTACATTTGTTCCTGAATCTAGTATTTGTACTTTCTACTTTCTAGTATCTATACTTTCTACTTTGTAATAAGAATAAAGAATCTCGATCGATCCATAATAACATGAATAACACAAGGGTTTATACCCATAAACAAAGATATCCATAATAACACACCATATATTGATTTATAAGCATATATAAGTAGCCATATATATATATATATATATATATATATATAGGATGGCTTATAGGATATATATATATATATATATATATATATATATATATCTATAAGCCATCCTTCATTAACAAATAGAACATTCTCGAAGCTCACATAAAGGAGGGGATGACATCATGTACACCTCGGGTGAGCGTCCATCACATCTTTGGGTGATAAGTCGATGCACTTGGGGTAGATAGAAGGTATAGAAAAGATGAATATACTCATGTTGAGTTCAATTTTCATGACCATTCTTGGTCCTAACCTATTGATTATGAGGTTTTCCTTTGGATGTGTGAATTTTTTTAGCTATATAAGTTAACTTATGACTACTAGAGCCTCGAAATGTAAAGGGCTTGACCAGGATTCCCTTCCTGCCATATTTTTCACATCCCGTAATTATGTCTATTTGGCTGGTTGTAAATTATTGTCATTTTGGTGTACTTGACATGGATGTTGAACACCTCCTTGTTTGTATAAATTATAATTTCATAATCATACAATAAAATTGATCCATTGCTCTACTTTTTATTATTTTAGTGTTTTGAAAAAATCATAGTTTTAATGTTTTGACTAATTTCCTGGTCATAGAAATTTGGTCATAGATCACAAGGTATTATAAAAATTATTTTACGCTACTAGGAAAAGGTTATGAAATGTTTTTGTATATTTCTTAGCAATGTTTAATAACAAAAGTAAAGATTTTTGACATACCGATTTGATCTTGATATAAAGTATGATCGTCATGGACCGTAAGCAGTATCGATGGCAATAAATAGGTCAAATGATGTATGTGGGTTAAGGTTTATTTTCTTGGTCATTGACTATCACCGCAATTATGAATTGATGGTTGTAACCTCCTCCTTGATGCTTGGCTAAATGAAGGTTAATTTCATTGTTCACTCATGTTGGTCATGGACCATGGTAAAATGATTAAGTTCAATATTTCAAATGAAAGGTCTTGAAACATAGTGAATTGGAAAAATTATTGTTTTATTCTTATGTTATCAAAGGTATTGGACCCTACCGTGATCATTGAAGTGGCATTGGGGTCATCGAACACCATAGGGAAAGGGATAATATTTAGTAAGGTTTTATTTTAAAATGGTCTTACACCATATGTATGGCATTGGTAATGTTTTATTTTTAATACGGTCATGCAGACCGACCACCATGCAATATTTTAATAATTTTATTAAATTTTTAAACTTTATGCAGGACCACTCATTAGGTAACTCAAGCGAAATTGGAGGGAAAATGGGAAGCGAGAGAGTTGAAAAAAGCCACAGGGTACGTGGCAATGCAGTTAAATGGCATTAATGCCTTGGGATTCAGTGAATGCATAGGAAACGGGAAGTTTCACTTGGAAGCTATTACATGCAAATTGGTTTTTATTTTGTATTGTTTTTGGCTCGTCATTTTCTTCTTCTTGTGCATGCAAGATAAGGGTATTTGCATGAGTCTTTAGAAAAAATCTTTAGAAAATTTAGCAAGTCTGTTATTATGGATTCAATGACATTGAAGATGAAATTCAAAGGGGATTGTGTCTTATTTTTATTGGAACTAATTTTTATTTGGAGGCAAGAGAAAGCAAGGAAATATCAAATCAATTATAAGCATGAATTATTATAACTTTCATCCATCGAATCATTACGAGATATAAAATATTTATTTCTTTTCTTGTGTTTGAACATTTGGAAAATATACATGTGACAAATCAATTATTTTTGGTGAATAAACTTAGATTGGACAATCGTTATCATGTGGTAATTTAATTATTTGATTTCTTGGTTGGAATTGAACAGGTATGAATATTTGTGTATATTTGTGACATGTTGTTTTATTATCAAATTTTAACACCGATCCATTCTAAGTGTTAATGAGATTTATTTTAATTGTATCATTGTTTGATCAAATTGACTACAACTCATTTGAGCTCTCTTGATCTTGCCAAGTAAATATTAAGTGTTATAAGGATGTATAATACTTTAAAATCATATTTTATTTTTTATCAATTGGTTTGTGCGTGTAGAGCTCTCTTGAGCTCGCCAAGTAAATATTAAGTGTTACGTTAACTCATTCAAGCTAGGTGGAAAGTATTTCTTAATAGGGAAAGTTTATATAAAATTTTTGAACTGTGACTTGATGATTATTGACTTTTTTAAGATTCAAACACTGCTATTAAGTATTTAAGGTTTGTTTGGCTTGGGTAGCAGATTGCTTTGTGTTAGCTTGACCTTTAATGGTTTGTTATTAAACTTCTTGAATTACATATACTTCCATAGTATGGATGGTTTGGTGTTATTCTTGTAGTAGGTTTATTCTTTGGGAATTGGGATCTTCTGAGAATAGTGCTATGATTTAATAATAAACAAAATCATGCACACAGATCTAAAAAATTCCCTAAAATCTACAAAGGTAGGGAAATATAAACTAGGATAATCCAAATCAAGACAAAGTACACACACATAACACAACATGTATTGTGGTTCACCCAATGTGGGCTACGTCCACCAAAGATAGAGATCTCATATATATAATACAACAAGAGTATAAACGAACTCTTCAATACAAGAGTACAATGCATCTCTCCAAGAATATCTCCTCTCCTCCATATCTCTAAATGGGTCTCCATGAGTGCACTACAAATGTGCCTCCAAACACCACCAGCATATCTCACATAACCTAGAACTACTGTATCTCTGAACTACTACCAAGTTCTTTGTGGATCTGCAAACAAGACCTCTCACATGGGTCTACCATATATACAACTATGATTGTGTACCAATAAGTAAGTATGTCTCTCCATCACTGCATAACCTATGCAAACATGAAGACAACCTCCTCTACAATATCTATATCTACATGGATCTACAATACAAGACTAGATCTACATAGATCTATAATACAAGATCTCACCAACATGTGGATCTACAAGAAGAAACTCTATGTGCTTTGCATACTATGTAAGCCATTACAATGAGATAATAACTATACGGAGAGGAAATATAGTAGAAGATGTTACCCTCTTCTCACCATTCGGATGTACTGCTATTTTCCTTGTGTCAGCCTCCTCTCCATGGAGACTTTGTCTTCATGTAACATGTTCTTTCTTTCTCTTCTTCTTCTTCATCCTCTCAATCTAGGAGTATCAAGGATCTAATTCAATGCTTCTCTTAATTCTACTTCTAACCCTAGCTTTTATACTTATATAGTTGTTTATAAACTTAAAGTACTTAGCCATGCAATTATAATCAATAGATATACTTTAATGCTAAAAATAGATCTAATTCCCAAAAGTCAATTAAAACACTCCCACAGTAATCGACGTCGGTTCACCCCGACCGATGGTGGTTCTTATGTTGACTGATGGCGGTTCTTATGCTAACCAATGTCGATTACACCCTCGATCGACGCGTCGGTTCTTGTCGAACTAGTAACATGTAAAAGAAAGTTTCTTGTGAAGTAATTAAGCTCCATTCTCAACATATTCCTACTGCAATGGGACTGTAGAGTTGGGTTTATTATATGCAAGCTATCTGTGATATCCAAAAAGCCTACTCTTGTGAGTGAGTTGTAGTTACTCGGTTATAGGAATTTGTTTATTATCTAAGTTTGTAGATGAATTTGTTATGAGATCACTTATTATTGAAAATGGAATTACATGAAATTTATTACTACATCTTTATACTAATGATTGTTTTTCAAACTATAATAAGATGGGAATTGATTTCAGTTATGAATAAGATCCAGTTCATTATTTGATGTTACTTAGCATGGTTTGTCGATTTATATTAGATTGTTTGATGATAAATTAGTTATCCATAGTTGTTTGGAAGATGACTTGTTGATTATTAATATGATTTTTAATTTGAAGTATTATGTAGATCATAGGATGGATAACCTTTTAATATTTTGTATTTCATGAGGCAACATGATTACGAGTTGTTAATTCATGCCGGTTCGATAAACCGACCATGCAAACTATTTTCTCTCTCCTACACCATGTAGGATGGAGTAACCATTAAGAATTGACTGATTTGATTATTACGCGTGATTTTTTCATGCAATGATTATTTTTATTTATCTAATACGGATTATTGTACTTAATGGAAATGTGAAAGTATTCTTTGCGTAGATTGTTTAAAAGAATTTTTCCTTATGTGTCATTCTTGATTAAGATGATCGTTATTTTGTATGAACATGAAAGTATTTCATATGAATATTTAATATAAAATGCACTATTTTTAATATATGATTGTACTATATGAAAGTGTATAAAATATATTTTTACATAAATGTATAAATACCATTGAATCATGTTACTTACGATATTTAATATTTTTTCATGAATTCATTATCAATGAACAAATATGTATTGAATATTCATTGAATGACGATGAAATCTGAAATACGTGATGAATTATTATATTATGATACTTGAAGAAATGAATGCATTATTATGACAATATAACTTATATATTTTTATAAGTTATCATGTATGAATAATATAACATGTAACAATTATAAGTTATAAATTGTAATGGACATGTTTTTGTACTTTAAACAATGGAACACATATATTAGTGTAATAATTCTCATATGTTATGAAAACTATATCTATATCTATTGTACCTGTTGATAAAAATTACATTGATAGAAAACAAAGTACAAAAGGTAGATTACAATCATTAAGAGACATAATATAGATGTACTTAATTAGCTTTGAGTATACTATTTTGATTAAGTGACAAAGAATTATCATAATTACTATTTATGTTATCATTATGAATTTTTCTACTTTTATGCTTAACTACGTTAATTCAGGTCTTATTAGGCTAGCATAGTTCACCTTATGACATGTTGTATAGAGGTACTTACAATATTCGATGACTTGGTGAGTTATTTGTACACCTCTATCGTGAAACAGATAACATAAAGACATTATGTAAAACCTATCCATGGGATGAAATCATAAAGAATTAACAATGAATATAGGTATCATGAGAGTACATTCGTGTCATATGAACCTTGTCCATGCCGGCTCAGGGATGGCTATGGGAAGGATAACGAACAAGTAATGACATAATTCATTATGTGAGTGAAACCTTTCTCATAGGGATCCGAAGATGGGAGTGATCGATTCATCGGCCGAATATCGAGTCATTATCTTTGAAGCTTCATAACTATAATTTAATTTGTAATCAACGAAAAATAATCCTAGTAACTATATTGATACGGTTGTGTGGTGAATGGAATAGGTTTTCGTAGGCTAGTGTGCAGTCTTGAAACTATCTTGCTAGCGTAATGATGGATAACTATGGCCACAATAGTGCAAATGACTGATTGCATTGTCTTTTCACCATTTATTCTTTCAGTAGTGTATTGAGATGGAGGAAATTACTTGAATATTTTATTGGATGGCATTAAGAATATGTGCAGGTTCTCATGACATATAAAAAGTTTTAACCAAAGGTATACAATGTATACATGCTCATATAAAGAGATTAAGGGAGATTGGGAATGATCTATAACCCTTGCAATTGCACATGGTTATTGTATGTTGTCAAGATGGATTATGGAATATTAATAATGTTGGATTACTTAGTATTGAGCTAAGTAATAATGTTATTCATTACAACATAAAAATAATTAAGGGATTTTGTAAATATTATTATGCTAGATTTTATCTGTTGCGTGTTGAAAATCATTGAAGGCATAAAAAGGTAATTAAGGGTTCAATATTAAAAAATCCCTTAATTTGGATTAATCATAACAAGGGTGTTACATTTTGGTATCATAGTTGAAGGTTTACAACTCTTAGACTTAATGGGTTCATACGCTAACTGAACATCTTATTCTTGTTAATAAAATACAATGGATTTGAGAAGGATGAACCATGGGAAAAGGACCGATTAGTTTATACTATAGGTTCAATGGTTAATAAGTTAAATAAAATTACAACAATCCTTTAGGACACACAAAACCAGATAACTGCCTTGGAACAACTGGTAAGGGGTGAAAATGATGGGTTCGAGTTAAAACAACTTGAACTTATTAATAGAAATCAACGAGGGAATCGCTTGGCTATTATTGAATTGTTGAATCATGATAGGTTTCAAATCTATAAATCCAATATGGAATTTAACCTAAATATGGGAGACAAAGTAGATAAATATGAAATGTCTCTTTGTAGAAGCAATGTTCGGAAAAGTCGGTGGACTACAACAAAATTTGTAAGAAATTTCAGCTCGTAAAGAGAAAAAGTATAATAAGAGTGTTATCTCTTCTTCACCATTAACTTCTAGGAAAATTTGGTGGAATAAATATGGTAGTAAAATGAGGATTGTCGGGAGGAAGACATCGGTAAAACTTATTGTAATTACAAGTAAGAAAGAGTGAAACAACGTTGCTTATGGTAAAAATAGATGCAATTGAAAATGACCTATGGGAGGATGTTTCAAATGTAGTGTTGACCATTACATTAATAAATGTCTCCAGGATGAACTAGGGGAACAATTAGAAGTTGATGATGCACACTTTGCGGGTGGCGAATTGCCAAGTAGAGGAACAAGTTAATCCTAACAAAATGACAGGTAAGTTATGTAGGACTTCCTATTGTTATTTTTGTATAACATTAGTCAATTTGAATTATGTGTATATAATGATTAGTTGGAAAATTGAATGAGAAATATGGTCTTTATCATATAAGAATAATTATTTCCAAACTATAGACCTATGTTTGTCAACGCAACATTGACATTGTTTAACTTCATCATGGAATTTGAGTTATACTTAAGCTCATTTAGGGACCTATGACTTATTTACTAACATTGATTGTCCCAATGTACGTCAATGGTTTATTGGTTTACAAAAACAAATAAACGCCTTAAAGGTATGTAAAAACAACAAGCATACATGGCATAGAAAGGAACTTTCTCTTAAAACGTAAGATTGATTTCACGAATGAATTCAAACCTAAAACTAAGTTGTTATTACAAAGGTATTATTTAAGGATCAATTTAATGATTTGATTATCATTGGCTATGTATGAAGGATGAAGATATCTATAAGATAGCATGCATTTAATAAGATGAGAGCATTGTAAGTTTCAATGTTACTCTTTAGACGTACTAACTCATATGTTGCATTCATGAACATTGTGACTAATATTGTGTAGAAATATTTGTATAAATTTGTGATTAGTTTATTGGAAAATGTTCGGATTTTCAATAAAAACTTAGAATAACACCAAGAACATTTGAGAATAGTGATGAATGTAAGAAATTGTTTAGTAAGAGCATGAAGTAGTCGTTAAATCAAGATAAAATATAGAAACGTGGGCACATAATAGACTATTATGGAATTTCAATTGACCCATTGAAATAAAAATCCACTACTGTAATGACCAACACCTAAAAAGATACAAAGCTAAAAACTTCATAAGGTTAGCTAGTTATTACGTAACATTTCTCAAAGATTTCCTTTGAGTAGTTGCACCGATAGCATCCTCACTTTGAAAAGAACAAGAGATTCATGTGGATGACAAGTTTGAAATATAATTTCATATGATGAAGATAAACTAACAACAACACTTTTTTCAAGATTCCAAATTTCAATGGGAACTTCGTCGTAGTAATGGATGCCTTAGGTGAGGGGTTGGGTGGAACACTTCAAAAAAATCTTGTTATTGTTTTCAAAATCGAAAAAACTAAAGGTGTATTATCTGAACTATGCTCCCCACCATATAAAACTTGTCATATTTCATGACTTGCAAGATTGGAGGCAATACCCTGCTACGGTAGCATTTAAAAGATTGAAACAAACTAATTAGGAATGAAATATATCTTCATGTAACACGATTTTGACGCAAGATAGCATAGTTGGTTGGAGTTTTGTCCCAATATGAATTGAGAATGCTTACATTTAAGAAATTTAGAACTAAATGGTTGATATGATGAGTCACGGAAGCAAACTTCCACTATAATGACCATGTAGAACACGCTTTTGAAAGAATTAAAGAAGAAATGGTAAAAGGATTGGTGTATTAACATATGAATCATGTGAGAATAAAATTCTAATGAAGCTCGGATGGAAGGAATCAAAAATTACATAATACAACTTATTATGGGCATATACAAATAATGAAACTATTGACTAGTTTAAGATTTTGGAAAAATCTGAGTTTTTGGACAAGACTTTTCATGGGTAAAACCCGAAAAGAGCACTAAATTGAGCGGCAAGATTGCTAAAACTATCATTTAGATGTGTGTATTATTTTGAAAATTTTGGGAGCAATGATTTCAGTAGCCTTTGAGGTTATCATTATCACCAAATTTCCTAGAATGCATGATGTTTCCATACTTTTATGTAAAAAGAAGTGTTTAGGATATAACACATTTCCTATGTTTGAACACTTTGGATTAGAAAAGGACCACGAGAATTATCTTGGTAGAACCAAGATGAGAGATGAAATTCATTAGTTTCATTTCAAATTTTGACCAATTACATAAGGCAAGGTCTAAAAATAAAAATGTTCTAATGAACTACATAGCTTAGAAAAACTTGGATGAATTAAAAACTATACTTTTCTTATTTGTTTCAGTGATGAACAACCTTATTTGACTATTTGTTATGATATATTTGATATTATTTCATAATTTAATTGACTATAATGAAAATATTTTGTCATATTACTGACTATTTGGAAAAAAATTCTGATTGAAATGTTGTTAGAGCCAAGAATTTTGAAGAATGATAGACCGAAAATTTGAAAAAAATTAAGTTTTTGTGTAAAAATGTGACGCTTTTCTTAGCAGGGTTGTGGGGATTTGTTTTTAACTGGTATTTTTTCTACTCATGAGTTAAATCATCACAACGATGATTATTTAATGGGGAAGTATGTCACACCCCATAATTAAGTCTATTTATGTGGCTGTAAATTATCGTCATTATGTTGTACTTAACATAGATGTTGAGCACCTCCGTGTTTCTATAATCTGGTAATTTCATAATCATACGATGAAATTGATCCATTTCTCTACTTTGTATTATTTCGAGGTGGTTTGAAATAATCACAATTTTAATGTTTTGACTAACTTCGTGGTCATAATAATTTTGTCATAGATCAGTAAGGTATTATAAAAAGTCTTTTACGCTTCTCGGAAAAGGTTATGAAATGGCGACAAGGTAAATGTTCATATTTGTTTATATTTCTTAACAATGTTTAATAACGCAATTAAATATTGTTGATATATCGATTTGATTTTGATACAAAGTATGATGGTCATGGATCGTAAGCGATGTATCGATGACAATAAACAAGTCAAATGATGTATGTGGGTTAAGGTTTATTTTTATTAGTCATTAATCGTCATTGTAATTATGATTTGATGTTTGTAACATCCTCCTTGATGCTCGGCTAAATGATAGTTAAGTTCATTGTTCACTCATGTTGGTCATGGACCATGGAAAAATGATTAAGTTCAATATTTCAAATAAAAGGGCCTAAAACATAGTATATTGGCAAAATTATTGTTTTATTCTTATGTTATCAAAGGTCTTGGACCTTACCGTGATCATTGTGAAATTATAAATAAGTAAAATTGGGGTCATTGACCACCATAGGAAAGAGATAATATTTAGTAAGGTTTGATTTTAAAATGGTCGTAGACCATACGTAAGGCATTAGTAATGTTTGATTTTAATACAATCATGTAGACCGACCACCATACAATATTTTAATAATTTTATTAATTTTGTAAAAAAAAATTGGGACCACTCGTTGGTAACTCCATGCAAAATTGGAGGAAAATGAGCGGTGGCGAGTTGAACGAAGCCATAGCGTGGCATTACGAATTAAATGGCATTAATGCCTTGGGATTCGGTAAAGGCATAGGAATTGGAAGCTTCACTCGAAGCTATTGCATGATAACTTGGATATTTGTTTTAGATTTTTTTGCTCGCCATTTTCTCCTTAATGTGCATGTAAGTTAAGGGTATTTGCATGAGTATTTGGTAAATAGTTTCAAAGCAAATTTAGTGAGTCTGATATTGTGGATTAAATGACATTTAAGATGCCTTTCAAAGGGAAATTACGTTTGGATTTTTTTGGGAACTTATTTGGCTTTAGAGGAAAGAGAAAGCAAGGAAAACTTAACGAAATATTAAATTAATCACATGCACGAATTATTCTAACTTTCATATGTTGAATAATTATGAGATATAGAATATGTATTTGGTTTTTCTTCTCTGTTTGAAAATCTAGAAAATATGTGTGACAAATCAATGAGTTTTGGTGAATAAACTTAGATTAGAACATTGTTATTATGTGGGAATTTCAGTATTTGATTTCTTCTGGTTGGAATCGAACTGGGTATGAATATCTATGTATATTTGTGACTAGATTTTATATTATCAAAGCTTAACACCGACAATTCGTTACGAGTGTTCATGAGATTTATTTTTACTTTGTATTAGTATTTGATCAAATTGACTACAAGTCATGTGTTATTGGGTATGATGAATTTATTTATCTCTTTGTTTTAGACTTCGAGTTCAAGAATATATTATCCCTGATCTGTTGTGATTAGTTCTTTTGTTTATGGTAACGAAATTGACTTGCATGGTCTCATACACATTTTGGGTTATTAAAAGGATACATGTTAATGTTAGGAATATACGATGATGTTTGTGACGAATAAATTGAAAATGTGACAACATGAGGATCTGCGCAATAAAATAAACATCAACCAACTTACACTCCAGCATCATGACGAGGTTCCATGGGCGAGTGAGCATCAACCATGAAATGTGCATGCAAAGAAAGGAAAGGGTCACAACAATCTCATGTCCTCTCATATATCTGAAAAGAATGGGTAAAAATTCGGGGTGTGTGTAACCACCAATGTAAGTAATATACCTCCACAAGTGGAGAAGCGATTTACATTCCCAAAATAGAAGTAACTCCCATATGATGCGGTGACATACACCGACGCACAAAATCTAATGATGACCCCTACTACACTTAAGACTTATGACCTCACCTAAGTGAAATGATTCACCACCTAATGTGGAAAATGAATCACACCAACACCCCCTTCATCATAACTTAGGATGAGGTAGCAAGTTAGAAATGAGAAATGGGTCTTGCCAACAAAGACCGATAAGGCACCCATGGAAAACAAGGATCTCAAGTAGCAGAGGAAAATAGAGTGGGAAAAACATAACCAACAAGAGATGGAAAAAACTCTCTAACAATCTAAGAAATATTCCTCAAATGGGTCCTATAAAGTGAGGAGCTTGATAAGGTACCCATGTACAAAAAGGCAATGTCTCTGGAAGAAGAATTGTTATCCAAATGTGCCCCCTGCTCATTTTGTGGCTAACTCCCTTTCATTCTTTCCTTCTATTGTGCCTCAGTCATAAATTTTTACTTTTTAGGCACTCAAAACCTTCTAGAAATGGCACCATTGGATAGAGCTCTCTCTCAGCTTTCCAGAAAGGTAAAGTTTTCCTCCTAACTCCTCATATTTTTCAAGTTATGGCTCGGCGGAGTTTTTGTGGGAAATTTTCCCCTTGGAAGCCCGCAGCCAATAGGAAGCTGCCACGTGTCCCAGGAGGTGGTGGAGCACGGGGATTTTGAAAAAAATCCAAATGCAAAAAAGAGGTAAAATTCGAAATTTTTCCCGCCGATCCGTTTTGGGCCTATTTTTGCCCTAAATCTTCAAACGGCCATAACTTTCGATCCAGAGCTCGGATTTTCACGTTCTTTATATCAATGGAAAGCTGGTAAAATTCTCTACATGATTCCATGGTAAATTTTGAATTTTGGTTCAGTTTGGAGGGAGAAAATAAAAATGCTTCTGGTATGCGCCCATGGACAGAACTGACGTTTCAACAACCAATTTTAATGCAAAATGGGTCGCATTCTTCTCCAGCATGGTCAAAAATGTCGGGGATGGGTCTTTCAGGTCACCCATGCTATTTTTAATGCATTTTGGTCAATGAGGAATGGCTCCCACGTTTTTTCACATTTTCTCTCTCCTGGGTTCGACCCATGCACGTATAAAAGCCAGATTTGGCTCATTTTTCAAAGGGGAACACTTTTTTGCAATGAAGCTTCGCTTTCACCTTCAACAAGTGATTTTGGCAAGTATCGACCTTCCAAGGATTGTAACAGGTTTTTTGCCTCTTTGGTGTTGGGATACAAGGATTTTGATGTTGAAAATCACAATGCAGCTCTGTGAATGCTTTCAGGTCCTTCAGTATGTGTTGTTTGCTTCATTTCAAACCCTTGATTACAGCTTATCAACCTGTGCATGATGTTTTATGTTACAATTTCTGATTTGTGTCAATTTGCATGAGTAAGAAGTGCTCACCACTCCTTTGGTGTATCACCCTTATCAGTTTAGTTTTAATTTTTGCATTTCTTATCCCTGTCTCCTTGCAAATTAGGATAAAATTAGGCTCAACCTCTGCAGGTTGTGCAAATAATAGATCTAATCAGAGGAGTTTGAGGAACCAACCTCTAATCTGGAGATTCCTCTCTCATCTTGCAAGTCCCACACTTGGAGAGAGGTTTCAATGTTGTGCAATCACACTGGATGCCCTAAACATCAACTTAGAACCTTGATTTGCATCCAGGGGTGCTGCTGATTTGCAACAACAAGAATATGAGAGGAGGAGAAGGAGACAAGAAGGATGCAGAAGATTCCATAGATGGATCTAAACTCTACAACTCTAGGAAGTCTCCAAGAAGAGTGTCGATGACGTGGTCCTTAGCTAATGGACTAAAGAAGAACCAGCCACACTAAAATGTGTGTCTGCCCTTAGGAAGGATATAAATGGAGTACTGGAATTCTTCCCACTCCATGAAGGAATCCGAAGATAGAAATATAAAGAACTATGAATCTGGTCCATGGAAGTGTGACATAGGTCTAGCAAAGGAGTGCACAATAACCGAAGGTAATGTCACTTGCATAGAAGCTGTCGAGTGTGAGAGAGGAACATACGCTAAAAGGATTCCCAAGTGAAGTGAAGGTAATGCAACAACCCCCACAATAGAAAGAGGATCCACAAGAAGAGGTGGATCAATGATGATCTCTAAAAGAGTGGAAGTGATAAGAGTCCCAGAAGGGGCACTCCCAAAAAAGGAGATGAAGGAATCCTTTGAAAAACCTATAGAAGGATGAGGAACTCCCTATACCACATCATACATAGGCATTGTGAAGAGACGATGAAGTTCTAGAAAATACTCCTCCTAAGGAGGGGGCTTGACAAATAGAAGAGTGATGTCTGACATGTTTGGATCATCATATGAAAGAGGAGGAGTGAAAACAGACTCATACACTAGAAGTAGAAATGAGTCGTATCAAATGACGGTATGAGGCTGGGAACAAGACTTCTTGATGTCTGATGGGAAGGGAGGAGTGTCAACATACTCTGGAAGGGTGAGAGAAGGAAGAGAGGAGTCCTCATTGGTACTCTTGTCATTAGAACTAGAAGCACAACCCTCATCATTAGAGATGGAAAGAAGTGATTCCATGTAAGTAGAATTGTCATCACATAATGAAGAATTGGAGGCAATTATATATCAACAACAACAACATCATAAGTATGTGCAGGGTCTCCGAACAAGGACTGAAATATGTGCCTAGATGTGTGAGGAGGATCTAAGTCTGCCACATGAAGGTAGAAAGGTCTTGAGACATGCAATGGTAAGTGAAAAACAACATGGTCGTATGTGTCAAGTTAATCCACAAGACAACAAGAATCGGTGGGTGCAAGAACTGGCCCATGTAGAAAGGGAGTAAGGCTTTTATGAGGAAAGTAAACTTCCATAGAAACACACCATGATTTATAGTTCTCTCTCCCAAGAATAAGTTGTGGAGGTTGTAAAGCAATCCTACGACGCTCAATTCTAAAAATATCACCCTCCATGATGCTTCCAAAAGAAGTGCAAGGTGCACGAGAAGAGTGTGTGTGGATACAAGTAAGGTGGCAAGACATCAGACTCAACCAAGAATGCATCTGCGTGCAATATAACACCTAAGAAAAATGATAACTCCCATGTTTGCAACACTTTATAAGTAGTGTGTGATTACAATAAGGTGTGTTCATGCGACGTGGATAGTTGACCACTCACCTTGTAGTAGGTAATGAATTGCAAAAGATTGGAGGCCACAATAAGTCCTAGTTAGAAGAAAAGGAATGACACACAATCAAGCACAAAAGGGAATAAGAAAAACAAGGGTACAACACTACTCAGTGTGAGAGAAGGTGTCTCACATCACAAAAAGAGGGGATCTCTTGTCATAAGGTTGTGGTGAATGTGCTCACTATTTGTAAGCAAAGAGGAGCACTACAATAGACAAGCTAGAAAAAATCCCGAGAAAAGCTCAATAACCCTATAAATGATGCCCAAAAAAATCTACTCCCCTTATAATGATGAGTTCTATTAATTTTTCCCTTAATTATAATTACCTAATGTGAAAAAGGGGGGAAATGTGAAAATTTCAAAAGGAGGGGTATAGGAGGTCTTCGGCCCAAGGGTGAGCTAAAACAACTTGGCAAGCTGCAGAAGGAGCTCAGTGGGCGAGTTGATGGGATAACTCAGTGAGTTAGCTCGGTGAGTTGGGTTGTGTGATGCACCAAGTCGGGGGTGAGAAAACCGATGCACGAGTTGGTGAGCTATGTTCAGGGTAATACGCGAAGTGATGACTCCGTCAGGGAGGTCACCTTATAAAGACCAAGCTAGGCATTGGACATGTGGCAGGATGTCAAGGATAGGTCTATGACGAGTCAAACAGATGAGGCGGAAAGATTTTCGAAAAGAAAGGATGGAGGGATTGTGAATACCACATGTAGGTCTCAAGAGAAGTCCGACACACGAAGAAATTAAGTGTATTGGTTTCAAAGACGGTGATGAGGAATTAGACCGGTGTGGAATGCATAACTCGGTATGAAAGCGTAGGGAGTTCGGAGATGACATATAAGGGCTGAAGGGTGAGCACATCAAACTAGAGATAAAAAATAGTGAGCTCGAGGTAGATATGGAGTAAATATCAAAGCAGAGGATGGGCACGATGAACAAGCATGACATGGTGCTCGGAATACATAAGGTAGGAAGATTGGTCAAAGGAAAAAGCAAACAACACCGATGCGGGGTGATCTAAACACGAGATGAACCAAGGTTCGCGAGTGAGCATAGAAGCCAAGAATGAAAGATGGAGAATGGGCATCAAACACAACAAGAAATCAAAGTCGAGCACGAATGGTCGAAGATGCAAGATCTAAAGCCAATACAATGGGTTTGCAAGAAAATGTGAGATTTAATGTAGATCCCGATGTAAAGTATGTAGAGAACCCAAGGTAGTTCAAACATAGAGAGGTTGAGAAAAACACGTAGGATTCAAGCGGAGAGGTGAACACCAATGCACGGAGAGCTATAGTCAATGTATAATTCGGTGAGATGGAGTAGATTGGTTCCCATCTCGGCAAGTTGGGGCTGAGTTGCACCTAAAAACAAAACTTCAAAAACCTTAAAAACACACAAAACCAACACTTAACACTTGATCTGGCCTACATAAGGAGCCTACAGGACACTCCAAAACATGCATGCAAGGATGGTAAACCCTGAAAAACATGAAAACATGATCGAGTATCTCAAACGATAGTTAAAACCCGAATCAAACCATGTGAAGCACAAATGGAATATCCATTACAACACTTACACATGAAATTTGTAGAATGCCAAACAGAGAGAAAGAAACAACTAAAAAAAGAGAGAGTAGCATGGATCCCAACAACATGTGCTCTAATACCATGATGAAGAAAGTGAAAACGTGACAACACGAGGATCTACGAGATAACATGAACATCAACCAAGTTACACTCTAGTAGTGTGACGAAGCTCCATGGGGGAATGAGCATCAACCATGAAATGTGCAAGCAAAGAAAGGAAAGGGCCACAACAATCTCATATGCTCTCATAGATCTAATAAGAAGGGGTAAAAATAGTGGGTGTTGTGTAACCCCCAGTGCAAGTAATCATACCTCCTCAAGTGGAGAAGGGGAGTTACATTCCTAAAATGGAAGTAACTCCCATATGACGCACTAATACACACAGACACACGAGAATATAATGATGACCCCTACAACACCTAAGACCTATGACCTCACCTAAGTGAGATGACTCACCAATTGATGTGGAAAACAAAGTTCACACCAACAATCAGTGTTTTATTTAATTTAGGAGTTTTAAGATGTTCATACCAAGATTATTTTATTATCCGGGTTGAGTCGTTTGATTCCAAATATGGGTCAATCTGGGTAAATAAATATATATGTAGATACTACATGTTCCTAACGTTTGCATTTGTTAGTGGTGACTCGATAAACTTTGTAGAGTTTTTACGAGCTTGCAAGATAGTGAAAAGATATTTGACATCTCTCATTCGAAATAAGTAGAACATATTTTTTCTTTGAAAATATATACAAAATAGATGACTATGTTATCGGGATGTATAATCCTTTAAAAGTGTATTTTATGTTTGATCAATTGGTTTGTGTAGTGTAGAGATCTCTCAAGCTCGCCAAGTAAATATTAAGTGTTCTATTAACTCATTCAAGCTATGTGGAAAGTATTTCTTAATAGGGAAATTTAATATAAATTTTTTGAATCACAACTTGACGATTATTAATATTTTAAGATTCGACCACTTTCTATTAAGTATTTAAGGTTTGTTTGGCTTGGGTAATGATTGTTTTTTGTTAGCTTGACCTTTAATGGTCCGTTATTAAAATTCTTCCATATGGTTTGGTGTTACTTGTAGTAGGTTTATTCCTTGCAATGGGACCCGTAGAGTTGGGTTTATTGTATCCAAGCTATCTCAGATTTCCAAAAAGCTTACTCTTGTAAGTTGAGTTGTAGTTACTTGGTTATAGGAATATGTTTGTGATCTAAGTTTGTAGATGACTTTCTTATGAGATCACTTATCATTGAAAATGTAATTACAAGAACTTTATTACTACATCTTTGTAATAATTATTGTATTTTTTTCAAACTATAATAATATGGGAATTGATTTCGCTTATGAATTAGATCCAGCTTCATTATTTGATGCTACTTAGTATGGTTTGTCTTATTTATAGTAGAATCTTTGATGATGAATTAGCTATCCATAATTGTTTGGAAGATCAAAACATGACTTGTTGATCATTAATATGATTTTTAATTTAAAGTACTATGTAGGTCGAGGATAGATAATCTTTTAATATTTTGTATTTCATAATGAGGCAACATGATTACGAGTTGTTAATTCATGCAAGTTCGATGAACTCACCATGCAAACTATTTTCTCTCTCCTACAAAGATACAAGATGGAGTATCCATAATGAAGTGACTGATTTGATTATCACGTGTGATTTTGTCTTGCGATGATTATTGTTATTTATCCAATATGGATTATTGTACTTAATGGAAATGCGAAAGTATTACTCAGTAGATTGTTTAAAAATGCTTTTTGCATTATGTATTGATCCTTATTTTGTAAGAACATGAAAGTATTTCATATGAATATTAAATGTAAAATGTATTATGCTTAATATATGGTTGTACTATATGAAAGTGTATAAAAAAAAAAATTTACATAAATGTATAAATATCATTGAATCATGTAACTTATGATATTTAATGTTTTTCATGAAACCATTATTAATGAACAAATATGTATTGAATATTCATTGAATGATGATGAAATCTGAAAAATACAATGAATTATTATATTATGATACTTGCATAAATGAATGCATTATTATGACAACATAACTTATCTATTTTTATAAGTTATCATGTATGAATAATATAACATGTAACAGATTATAAGTTTTAAACTATAATGGACATGTTTTTGTACTTTAAACAACAAGACATACATGAATGTAATAATGCTAATATGTTATGAAATTTATATCTATATCTAGTGTACTTTGTTGAAAAACAAATATATTGATAGAAAAAAAGTACAAAAGGTACATTACAATCATTAAGAGACATAGTGCATATGTACATAATTAACTTAAGTGTACTAATATGATTAAGTGACCATGAATGATCATAAGTACTATTTATCTTATCATTATGAATTGGTTTATCTTTATGCTTAACTAAGTTAATTCGGTCTCATGTATCTTTGGCATAGTTCACTTTACAAAATGTGGTACGAGGTATTTACATTAGTCATTGACTCAATGAGTTTTTTTACACCTCTATCGTGAAATAGATAACATAAAGAAATTCAAAATAACCTATCCCTAGGATGAAAGCATAATGAATTAACAATGAAGGGTAGGTATCATGAGACAACATTCATGTCGTATGAACCTTGTTTGTGCCATCTTAGGATGGCTACGGGGAGGATAACAAACATGTAATGACGTAAGTCATTATGTGAGCGCAACCTTTCCCGTAGGGATCCTAAGATGGGACTAACATGATTCATGTGACCCGAATATCGATTCATGGTCCCAACAAATTCGAATTATAATTTAATTTCTAAACAATGGAAAAGAATCCTGATAAATATATTGAGATGGTTATGTGATGAATGGAAGATAGGTTTCATATGCTAGTGTGCAATCTTGAAATCGGATTGTTAAGACGATGCCAAATAACTGTGACCATAGTAATGCAAATTATTGATTGCATTGTATGTTCACCATTTCTTCTTTCAGTAGTGTTTTGAGATGGAGGGAAGTATTTTAATACTTTACTAGCTAACACTAAGAAGATGTGCAAAGTTATTAGAACCTTTAAAAAAATTTAACCAATGGTATACAATGTATACATGCTCGTATAGACTGATTAAGGGAGATCGGGAATAATCTAGAACCCTCATGCGATTGCACATGGTTAATGTATGTTGTCAAGATGGATTTTGTAATATTAATAATGTTGGATTACTTAGTATTGAGCTAAGTAATAATGTTATTCATTACAGCATAAAAATAATTAAGGGATTTTGTAAATATTATTATGCTATATTTTATCTCACTACGTGTTGAAATAATTAAAGGCATAAATCGGTAATTTTAAGGGTACCATGTATATAAAAAAAATCCCTTAATTTTGATGAATCATAACAGGGTGTTCTGATATTACAAAGTGGAAGGGAAAATGGATAGTCTCTCAAACTCAAAATCAACAGATCGGGATGATCCTATGACCCAATAAGATGTGACATGTTCCATAGAAAATGATTCATATTTGAACTCTATGAGGGTGACTCCTATAAGGCAAAGGTACGCTGTGCTTGAAATACCTTGTGTTGCTTGAATAACTGTTGGTCCCAAATTGGATGGATAATAAGAATTAGTTGTTTGCTAGCCCAATTAACATTTTGGATGAGGATTTTACCTCCAATTAGTTTCATAAGATTCAATCCTTGTAAGTTTGTATTCCTTGTGACTTTGTTACCAAAAATTTCCAAAAGGAATTGATTAAAGCTTGTAAAACGAAGAAGGATCCCAAAAAATATGTGGAATGAACAAACGAATAGGGGTAAGTTTACTGCAAGTTAGTTGTTTGTCATTTACTAAATTTTAGTTGGGTTCATTGTACTTATATTTATTGTCTTAGTCTCTCTTTGTGTCGTATTGTTATATCTTTCATCTTTTGTAAAAGGGTTTGGGGTACTTTCAAAATTCCCAACTTTACCCTTATAAAAAAATATTGGTGTAGAATGACTCATCCTTATGACCACCTTTTTTAAAACAAAAAATAATATAATTAACTAACGCACTATATGTTGTGCTTAATATTTTATTTTATTAATATTATATTAAATACACATGCTCTACTCAATTATAACCAATTGGAATGGTTTCATTTCTTCTACATCAATTCATACTCACTCTCTCTATTTTTATCTTCATCTTTTCTAATAACAATATTTAATAAATAATAAGGTTTTTCTATTAAAAATTTCTTTGGTAATGTCATGAACATTATAATTAATTTAATTAACTTAATATATACAAATATCACAACTAAACCATGACACAAAGATTGTATGTAAAGAGTTATAGTTATAAAACAAATTAAATCTATTATTATAATTACTCTTGTTGGTTGTAAAGGCAAGTTAATATCATCATCATCTCTTCCATTAGAACTCCCTAAATAAAATAAACCATTACAAATTGTATCTAGTAGAGGTGAGTATAATTAAAGGAAAAAAGTACTTAATTTTCTATTCTTAATTTTCTATTGTCCTTTAATGCATAGAGAATTCAAATCCATTTCTAATAAAATATATATTTTCTTTTTCTATTTTGCATAAAATAATTTTTATTGTTTATCTTTGTTTTCAATTTTATTAAGGCTAGGAATTAGTAGAGTAATGTTGTTATTGTTGGTATATTGGTAAGATTCATGAACTGCCATAAGTTAGCATATAATCGCCACAATTCTCATCCCCACTACAATAGATTAAGATTCCATACAAATCTTAAAATTTGTTATGCAAAAAAAAATCTCCCATGCGGGAAAAAAATGGCTATACCAAAGTTTAAGTCATAAACATTATTCCAACGTTATAAAGGGAAAGTTACAACAAGTTGTTGAGTTTGATAGGCATGCAATTGACAACTCAAGGAGAAATGAGTGGTGGAGACGAGGGTAATCGATGCTTCACATGGTTTAATCATTAAATTTTACTTTGAAATTTATAATGGTAAAATAAAACAATTCATAGCGACCATTACAATAATTTTTCCATTACCAAGAATATCTACTTTAGAAAGGCCTATCAACCAATTATACAAGTGCCAATTATACAAATGTGTATATAATCCAAATGATTTTTTAAATTATTAGACCAAACAAAACACGAAGAAACAAAAATAGACATTTACTATCCATATTAATTCTTTATGTCACCAAAAGGGAGGAAGAATCATAATCCTTATGACCATTAACTTACAAATGTCATAACAGCCAGCAAATACAGATAGTGGAGTAAAAATAATAATATAAACAATTACTATTATTAATAAGGTTATTCTAGACAATATTGACCGTGAATATATTTATATACAAATTAATATTATTAATGGGTTTGGTAGATTCATGAATGTTTTTCCACTCTATCATTACAAATTGACATTATGATGTGTTGCTTAGTGGGAGAAAAATGAAGTGCATTGGTAAAATTTTTTTTTTTTTTTTTTTGTGTACGGTGCAAATAATTCTTGTTTTTAGAAATAATAAAATATAATATATTTTAATATTAAAAATTAAAATTGAATATTATAATGTAGGATACAAATTTTTCTTCTAATATGATAGTTTTTAGTTTGAGGAATGGGAAATGGTCAAAGACTTCGATGATAATTACCCACCGCTTCATTTGCTATAAATTATAGTTTAATTTTGTACAAGAATTTCAATGCGTTAATATATCTACAAGTGTATTTATATATGTATATTAATATTTAAGAAATTAAATTGAATTTAACGGAGGAATTTCTGGCCGGGATTTAAGAAATTCAATATCATTTTTCCTTTTCCATATATGAGGGTATATTTAATAAGTTTTAACAATTCGAAGGATATGAAAACATTTTTTTATGCAATATAGAAGTTTAAAGATTTGTAATCATTATAGAATAGTCTAGAATAAATTAAGATTTTAGTTTTTTATCAATATAGTTATTAATACATATTACACTATCATAACAAATAAAAATAGACATACACATGAGACAATAAACATATACAGTTTTTCCAAAGAAATAATTGTCTAAAAAAAAAAAAAAGTCATATATTTGTTAATTAATTCATATAAATATAGAATGTAAGTTGTTAAAAATTGTAATTAATTCATCAAATAATAAATATTGATAAATATTATGCTTTCATTTTTTAAAAATGAAGGTTGATTAAATTTTTAATAACTAGCTCATAAAAATGTGAGATATAAAATATTAAAAATTTAATGAACATAAATATTAGTGAGAAAAGTTTAAAATTTTAGACAAAATATTCTTGTAAGATTAAGAATGTCACATGTGTATATGAAAAACATTAAAATATTAGCTATGATTGAAGAAAGTAGTATTAATTTACAAATAGGCACTAACAAACACAAAATGTTATTATTTTATTTAACATTTAAATTGTCCAAAGATGGTTGACTTTACTCTTGACCTTTTCCTTATGGTCATCTCAATTACAGATTGGATGGCTTTAAGTAGTAAATAAATTTAAAGCTTAATTTAATGTCATTGCGAGCTGCAGGTTTGATTTTTCCTCAATAAGTCTTTATTAATTTTAAATATTAACTTGCTTATTAATTTTTAAGTGAGTTCATTTCTTTATTCAATTCTAAGATTTTATCAACAAAAATTATATTATTAAAAAGAATAAATGACACTATTATCACTTTTTATTTAAAACATTATATTTAAACTGTTGAAATTGTATGCAATGGAAAGTTGCAAAAGCTATGGAATGAGGTTAAAGAACCTCAAAGCTTTGTTAACTCAACTATGCACCATGAGATAAGAGCTAAACAAGAGAAACTAACATGAAAGCATTATAACTTTGACAAAAACATCAAAAACTAACATGTATACTACTCTCTACTCCATGAAAGCTTAATGAAAGTGAACCTAGTTAGATTCTAAGCAATCAAATTGTGTGTTGTTTACTCCCAAACATAGTGAAGAGATCTCTCCAAGTTGGCTACATGGCCAAGCTTTAGATCTTCCCTTACTAACTATATTTGGAATGGATGGATGCAAGATGGAGGAGCTCTCAACAATGGAGTATGGCCAAGATCCAAATGTTCTATAGCTTAAAGCTATCACAAATGATTTCTAATGCCTTTCCAAAGTGCTTGAGAGAGGACTTGTGAGTGAAGTTGTAAGTTTGAGAGGGAGGGGTGACCCTTCTATTTATAGTTTTCCAAATGGAAGAGTTTGGAATTTGGGTGCATGTGGGACTAAAGCTTTTAGATTATATTAGGATAAACATGCTTTAGGCTTAGTTAATCTTGGTTTAGGCTAGTTAACTAGGGTTTAGGCTAGTTAAACTTGATTAGCAAGTGATTAGAGACTCATTGAGAGTTGGGAGGGTCTGGATAACTAATTGTGACTGATAGATAGCCTACGAAGCCAATAGAAGTGGTATAGAGAGAACTAGGGAGGTTCTGAATGGTCGAAAGGAGGAATGTTTAGCTAATAAGAGAGATATTAGCCAAATAAGATGATTATAGGAGGAATACAACCGAGAAGGTGTCATAAATGGGCATCCGAGAGTGGAGCGAAGAAGGGGAATTAACAAAGTGTCGTCAATTGGTTGAATTGGAGGAAATTCTAAGTGTAAGCATGTTTTAGGTGTCTACAGTAATAACATAACATTATTAGTTTTAAAATATGGCTATTAAAATAGAGGCTTTTCTAATAATAAAATTGTTGTTGTTGTTAAGTAAAACCTTTCTAGTTTGGTAAATTAATGTATGATTAACAATTTAATATTTATTTTAAGTGTTAATTATTTATTTTTATGGGATTCTATTAGTGTGATTTTAGTAATTATCTAAATGACATAGATGAATAGTCATTATTTTAATGACATTTTTCTTTGTGTATTTTTTCATAATAATTGCAAGGCCTCATTTACAATCGGATCATGTATTTTGTGTTAAGTTGATGGCTTCCAAAATTAATTTAAATCATTCATAATGAGACAAGAGTAATCTATTAGGCACTACAACCACCAAAAATCATGACAATATGAAACACTATAAAACATAAGATGAAATTCCTAAATGAAGGTGGTAGTAAAATGTTATTTAATATTGGTAGTTACATTTAATTATTATACCAATTAGTTGTTCATTTATTATTGTGTGAGTTTTCCCATATGGGGAGGGAGTTATTTTGTAAACAACCATTGTTGGTAATTTGTGCATATTTTCTATATCATTTGAAATGCCATCACTTTCTTCTTGATGGCATTTTGAAATGAGGAAGATTGCAAAAATCTTGCGTGAATCCATTTATCTAGATTGTGAGATATGAACATTTCTTCGATCTGAGGCACGAAGTCATTCAGGCGAAAAATGATCACGAAGCTTTGAAAAAATGCAATTTTTATGAGATATTTATTTTTTGTGATTATGGAAACATGGAGAATGGAATGGAGGAGGAACAATGGATGCAAGAAATTTTGGATAAATTTCACCATATTTTCAAGAGGATTCGGATCAAAATGGGGAAAAACATAAAAATACACTAACTCCTTGAACCATTTTTTCTTTTATGCCTTGAGGAGGGGGGCACATTTTCTTGTCCTTGGAAAAGGGGAAGAGGGGACACAAAATGTTTCCCTTTCCCTATAATGACAAGTGGCAGACATGCATTGGCAGAGGTGGGGGCTGGAAAATGAGCAAAAAGTGCTTACGAGACTTCCTGGGTCATGTGGTGGGTCTAGGAAATCCAAGGTGGTCCGAGGGATGTAAATTTTTCCCATTTTTCCCCTTGGACAAGGGACAATAGGGACACAAAAGTGCACTTTTAGCATCATGTTGACATGTGGCACTTCGAAAAAATTCTAATCTGCGAGAGCATACCTTGGGAAGGTCCTTGAAAACGAAGTTGTCGGAGCTCCCGGAGGTCTTTTTGGGAACTTATTTATATTAATTTTACTGGAAACATCATTTGGAGAAGAATGAGATGGGTCTAAAGGTATGGTTATTCCTAAAAACCCTTTAAAATTTTCCTTCTTCCTTGGAATCACAGAGTGTGATTTCCAAAAAAAGTCCCCTTGAGAAGCACCAAGGGCTTGTGAAATATTTGAATGTTCCAACTTGTATAGGATCCTCTTAGCTTTCCAATGAGTATTTTATTTCCTCTTGAATCCTTACGGAGCTCCCACAATCATCCGCCGAAGATCGGTGCACTGCTTTAACTACCTTCTCCTCCTGGGACTAAGACTAGGTCATATGAAAAACCATGTGGAAGCAAGAGGGAGGGCACATTTCTTGTTTCTCTTATCCCCTTGAAAAGGGATAAATGGGACACAAAATTTCACCTTAGTCTCATGATGAAAAGTGGCACTTTGTGATTGCGCAATGGAGGGAGCTAGAATGAGGTGAAAAAGAGCTTAACTTGCTTCACAGAGCTTAACGGGGTCATGTGAGGGTCCAACTCCAAAGTGGGGGAAAAATTTGTGTCCCCTTTTTCCCCTTGGAAAATGGACAAGAGGGACACAAAATTTCACTTTGAGCGTCATGTTGACACATGGCACCAAAAAAATGACTATGTACGGAGCCAGTACCTTGGGAAGTAACTTGAGAATGAAGTTGTTAGAGGTCTCGGAGGTCTTTTTGGGAACTTCTTTATATGATTTTAATTAAAAAAATAATTTTGAGAATAATGGGATGGGTCCCATGATCTAATTCTTCCTGAAACACCCTAAAATATCTTTTTCCTTGGGACTGCAAGGTGTGCTGCCAAAAATGGATTGTGGAGAGAAGAACCTTGTTCTTGTGACAAATATGAAACTATCATCATGTAGGGAATTGAATTTTCTTTCCATTGGTATATTTTTTTACTGTAAAATAATTCTGGAGCTCTCATAATCATCTTCTAAATATCATGTGCTTTTTTGCAATGCAAGCTCCTTTGCCCTCAAAAACCCGTTTTTGTTGAACTTTCTCCGAATCTCCAAATATTGCATAAATCACTCACACAATGATCTTAGCTCATTTATATCATTCCCTTATGAATTTAGGACTTCAAATCCACTCCGAATAATATGCACCAGCCTTAGAAAGGCTACAAATAATCATTCCTAAGTCCATTGAAAAAATTGTCTTGGAAGATACTACCTCCAAAGAAAATCGTGAACTTGTTACTATCTTTCCAAAACAATGGCAAGGTCATAACAATACACTAGAGCACAAAAAGGATGGGGGTAGGCCTAACACAGGGATGCACTAATCTGGAAGGGTGCCCGAGAAGGTTTACAATCCAAAATTTTGACATTGGGGTTCATTGTCATGCTTGAAAATATGAAATTTTCATGTTGCACATTTACATGACAATAGTAGTGTTCATCATCATGCCATTACCATTAGCTCCAGTATATTCATGGAACTTTCAAAGTTTGACTCCCCCTCATGTCTAACTCCTATATCAGCTAATACCTTCTATCGATATTCTTTGGATCATTTTCACTTAAGCTCTCAATTTTGTGAAGCATCCGTGTTGAAATCTCAATTAATCACACCCCTCCTTTCGCAAACCGTTCACATTGCTCATGCATATAGGAATTTAACCAGCTATGTGAATATTTTCAATAACAAGATATTCCATGAGATTATTTATATCAAGTGATAGGTGCTTCAATTAGGTTTCACACGGCTCACAAATAATTTGGAATTCCATTTTCATAGGGTCCGAGTATTTAGGAACAACATACTCTAATACGTAATTATGAATTTCTCCACTCTACCAAATGGTAATTGTATGCATCCATGTGGTGTCTAGCTTCATGATACTCTAGAGGCATCCTTCACTCTAGGGGCACTTTCATCCCAAGTTCAATCCTTGATGAATAGTATAAGCCACCAATCACGTGTGTAACTATGCAAGGAGTTACCTAAAAATGTTTCATGCGAAACATCATACAAATGTCTCCCGACCCATTTCCTTAGTGAATAATGAAAAATCTTCTTTGACCCACTCGAACTAGTGCTCAATTTTCCTAACTAAGATGAAACATCATCCTCCAACACCTTCTTAGTAAGGCAATGCAACTTATATTAGAAACACAACCAAAATTTTACTATATTTTCCCGACCAAAAATATATAAGGTACACACATGGTTTCAAATTACAATGCACACTTAACATATACAATTCCCTCATGTTGGCATATCACAAGAGTAGTCCTCATTGTGCACTCACTTGAGGATTGAAAGAAGACCGATCCCCATTGGTTTTAGATGATTCATGATGGTTAGGAGGCACTTATCCATAAATTAATCAAGAAATAAGAACATGATCATCATAGAATATGATCAATAGTAATTAATATTCATATCATTAACCCCATCAATCACACATATGTAAATAACATTAAATAGATAAATCACTTGACAATCACAATGCTTAATCCACAATATTAATTCAATCTATTCCAATGTTAATTGTAATGACCATTACAACCATGATCAACAAACCTAAAGCCAATGTAAGGAGGGGTATTTATTGAAAGGAATGATAAGAAGATTTTTCCAAGTTGTGAAGATCTCATATGAAAATAGCACACAACATTTGATAATCTGAAAGGAATTTGATAGAATAACCTTACAAAATGATTTGCAAAAAAAGAGCTAAAATGTCATATATGGAAAGAATCAAAGAAGAATTAATTAAATCGATAATCAAGATGTACATATAGGAGGACATAAGTGCAATTATTACCTAGATCGGTGGTGAAGAACTCCCACTAGCTGATGCTAGCAGCTAAATTTAACTCCAGTAGACTAGCATCTAACTCCACACAACCTGGTAAGCTAACTCCACACAACAGGTAAGCTAACTCAACAAAACTAGTAAGCTAACTCCACATAAGGAGTACACCTAAGCAAGCTAACCCAACAAGTGTAGGAATAACTATACACACCCAAAATTGCACAAAGGCTACATTGACGAGAATGGTAAAAATACTCTACATATGATAAATTTATTTTCCAGAACAAATGATGAAGTCAGGATCCCATTTTATTCTCTACAACATGCCTATATGACTTATTCTTCATTATTTCTCAGTTCATTGGCTTTTCTTGCCTTCACAAATGCTTTTCACTCCTCTTCCTTAGTGTTTTATTCTTTAGTTACATAACTTCCAGGACCATTGAGTAACCATCATGGTGATTGCGTAACCTTCTATCTACCAAGACCGAAGGTTACACAACTTCCATGGTTGTTGTGTAACCGCTAGTCCGATTGTGTAACCACTAGTCTACATAGACCGCGCTATGTGCGCTTTAATACAGGACTCAGATCATGAGTTATGTATGTGTGTTGCAAGCTTCTCAGTGTTTTTCTCACACGTTTCTTGACCATTTCCCCTAATTTTAAGCTTGTTGGATATATATGGAACTCCTCTTCCTTCCTTACTATTCTTATAATGTTGACTTCCCCTTCCTAGGATGATCTGGCATTTCTTGATTGCCAAGTGTGTTGGACTTCTTCCCTATTATTTTTCTATAAAAACTAAGCTTCTTCCTGAAGCATTGGGTAGAGATTTTTATTTTGATTACACCGTTACTTCGCCAAAATCTTTCCAAGAAGTACACAAGAAACTCATATCATTTCCTTGTTGCTTCATTTCCTACATTTGAGACTAGCTAGCCTACAACCAGCTTCTCTAGCGTCTTCACAATTTCTTCTATAATCAACCAAAGATTTCTCTCTATACCAATTGGATTCATCTCTGGAAAGGAAACCGAGGATAAAGTTGTTGGAGCTCAAATTTGCACCCTCCCCAAATCAAAATTACCTAGGGCTTGAGAAAACATGGGATTATCTCCAAGTTGTGGGACTCAAACTAATACAGAGACTTCTCAGAGAAGGCTTGCTTTACCTATTTCTAATGCTAATACTACTCATAGAAAGGGAAATGTATCTACCTGACACTAATCTAAAAGTCTAAGGGACCAAGGAAAGAGAGAGATGCATGAAATCTAAATCCTAAACTAAGGGAGGTGATAACACCAAGAACAAGGGTGGAGATATTCCTAGTGAGTGAAAATAGGAAGAAAACAAAGTAGGAGAGGGCAGAAAGAAGTGCCACAGTCCAAAAAAACATTCAAATCTCCATTTTTGTGGAGCACAAAAATTTGAGTCTTACAAGAAGAACAAAGTATGCACAATATACTATAAATGCAATGGAAGGAAAGAAATGCAATATAACACAAGCTAGGCAGAAAAATCCACAAAACATGAATTTTATTGCTCAAAAGGATGCACAATCCATTACAAAGTAGAAACAAGGAAAGAATCCTTTGTAGAATGCTCAAATTTGAGGCCTGCAACTCACAAAAGTTTCTAGAACAATTTTACAGAGTTCTTCTTTACATTTTCAAAATATCCCCCTCACAAAATGAGGAGAATTTACATTATATAGAGAAGGAAACTCAAATTTTTCCCACCAACCAATGACCTTTTAAATTCTAAAAAGAGGTATGGGCAAAACCCATGCTAATTTGTTTCCCAATGGTACCTTGCTTGCAGGAAAGACATGAGCACCATACCTCATTAAACTAGTCATTGAGCTACTTTGTACCATTCATTAATGCCTAGCCCATCGTTGTTGATTCCTGTAGTTGTCATTAGTTTAATATAGTATGGTGAGGGCGATGATTTAATTCTTTCTCATATCATTCAATTGCATTTTTCCTTGGTGTCGGTAGGATAGCATTTTCCCTTGTCTATCTTGGTAGCATTTTTTTCTTATCGTCGATAGCACATTTGTTTGATTGTCGATATGTCTATGTATCATTGTATATGTCTATCTAATTAACATATGTCATCCCTGTCAACGAGAGCATTTTACTAGCCCTCCATGTCTACACTCGATAGCATATTTGTTATCGGCCTTGTGTCATTTCTACTGGTACCATAGACATATTTGCATATGTCGCTAATATAACGGCCAATATCATTTTTAAATACTCGTAGCATTTCACACTTCACCTTTCCCATTGAGCATTTTTCCTTATGTCACCAGAGTAGCATTTTTCCTTGCTGTCGGGAGTGTTTTTCCTGCTATGTCATCTGGGAGCATTTTTGGCTAGTAGCATCTTTTGACTTTCTACCAAATTATATTTAGTTCCTCCCGCCCGCACCCGAACTTCGACTAAAGAATGCACTCACTTTCTACATCTTCTTCACTAACATTCATCATACTTTCCAAGTCTTTATTTTGTAAGTTAGATAATTTGCAAGGGATGCAAAATTGGATAATAATTTGGAGACTCACGGGGTAATATTCCTACTAGATTGAAAAGACCAGTGGCCTTGAAGCATCCATTGGGCATGGAGTCAATTATGAATCTAAAAAACTAATCTAATCTGATAATTGAAGAACTTACCCTTGATCTAATCTACTTTTTCCATTTACTACTTCTTTGTTCCTAATGTTGATCTATTGACTTGAATGACTTGAAACCTACCTCAAAAACCCTACTTCCATCTTGAAACCTCTTCTAAAACGAATGTGCACAAAACACAAACTATGTATAAACATGAAAATCATACATGTCCCAAAATGGAACATGTAGAGTGTGCACAACACTTATACAAAAGCAAGACCTAAACTACCAACATAACAATGTGTTGTAAGCACTTGAGGAATTACAAATCTAATCTAATATGTACAATGATGCAATAAGATAACCTAATGGAATGCTTAAGATAAATCCCATTGATTAGGATTGGTAGTGCATCTCCATCAAGGTCAATCAACTCAAAATAATTTGCTTCTTTACAAGCACTAATGATATATGGACCACTCCAAATTGCATCAAATTTGGAGTGTCTCCTAGTTTGGCTCTGTCAACATCCCATTTCAAGACCAAATCACCAACTTTGAACATCTGAAACTTGGCCTTTTATCAAACCATTGTTTGGTTGATTTATGATGTTTCTCTAATCTATCATGGAAGAATTCCTCAGTTCTTCAAGCTCAACCAATTATTCCATCTAATCTCTCTTTGATCTGCCCCTTCAAATTCCAATGTTGGGCCAACTCAAGTGAAGGAAATTCTAGTGACAAAGGAAACCTTGCTTCTTTTCCATAAACAAGATTGTAAGGGAAGTGCCAATTTCCTTTTCATTGTAATCCTATCATCCCCAAAGAGCATTCCTCACCTTGGTATGTCCATTGTCTTTGATTGAAATCCATTGTTCTCTTCATAATCCTAATCAGGTTCTTGTTAGTAGATTCTTCCAAACCATTACCTTGAGGGTAATAATTGGAAGAAGTCTTCAAATAAACACCAAGTCTAAGAGCCCAATCAAAAATCTTAGATCCTAGAAAATCCTTTGCATTATCAAAAATTATGGTTTGGGATACCAAACCTTGTGACAATCTCCTCAAGGAAGTCAAGAATGACTGATTCAGTTGCTTCCTTCAATGGCAACCTCGGTCCACCTGGTAAAATAATTTGTAGTTGTTAAGACCCACTTGTGGCCAACACTTGATGGAGGGTTGATCATGCCAATAAAATCAAGGCCCCACTGAGAAAATGGTTGATCTTCTTGAATTGGATGAAGTGGAAGAGCTGCCAACCTCTTCTTTCCGGTGAAGAAAGCACATTCCTTGCATTTTCTGACCCATTTGTGACAATCAAAAATAATGTGGGCCAAAAGTAACCTACCTTTAGAATTTTCATTGTTGTGGCTTTGGCTGAAAAATGACCACTAAATAAGCCATCATGAAATTTTGTTAAAAATTTCTCTTCTTGTTCACCTTCAATACACCTTAGCAAGAACTCCATCAATGTTTCTTTTAAATAAAATGCCATCCACAAAAACATAGGGATGGATATTGCAACCTCAAATGTCTCCTTTTTTTTTATTTAGACCAAGAGGGTATGCACCGGTAGATAGAAAGGTGATCATATCACTCATCCAGCTATGATTATTGGTTGCATCTTCTTTATTCTGTTGAATTTCAGCATCATGTGGAAGTTCTTCATTCATGAAGGAGGTCTCTTGATTATCTTGAGCATCCAAAGAATTTTCTCACAAAGTGCTCTCCCTCTTACTAGTTTTGTGGCCTTAATAGTCACATCATACTCCATTATTTTAGTGACCCATCCAACTCTCTTCTCATTGATATCTACCCCCATAATGAAGTCTCTCACACTAGAATGTGAGACCAAAACTTTGATATGATTGGTGGACAACATGCTTTTGAATTTATTTAGAGCTCTCATGATGGAAAAACTTTTTTCAATGTGACTATATTTCAATTCATAGTCCTTCAGTGTTTGACTGAAGAAGGCCATTGGTGTTCCATACCTTCATCATTTTTTGTGTCAAAACAACAACAATACTAGCATCAACTCCATATGCATACAAAATAAAATCCTTACCATAGTTAGGATTGAAAAGTGTAGGAGCTTGAGAAATTTCTTTTTGATTTT
This sequence comes from Taxus wallichiana var. yunnanensis, assembly GCA_018340775.1. Taxonomy (NCBI): domain Eukaryota; kingdom Viridiplantae; phylum Streptophyta; class Pinopsida; order Cupressales; family Taxaceae; genus Taxus; species Taxus wallichiana. Next base: position 571,365,398 of record CM031244.1, read on the forward strand.
GGCAAAAATTTCCTTCCTTTAGCTATCCATTTGAAATCTAAATCCTTCTTTAACATCAAAGTGATGGGCTTGACTAATCCTACAAAATTAGGAATAAATCTCCTAACAAAATTAATCTTGCCAAGAAATGATTGCAAGGATTTTTATGAGTTGGAAAAGAGAGAGAAAGGATGGCTGAAATTTTTCTGATCAATGGCAATGCCATCCTTTGAAACAATATGTCCCAAAATCTTACCCCTAGGGACTACAAAATTACACTTTTTGGGGTTAAGAGACACCCCAAATTCCTACATCTCTCAAATACCTTCTCCAAGTGGTTGATGTGATCCTTTCTCTTGCTTTGAGAAGATGGTAATATCATCCAAGTATACAAGGATGAACTCATTAATATAACCTTTGAAAGCAATATCCATTTCTCTCTAAATGTGGCACTTACATTTGACAAACCAAAAGGCATCTTCTGATAGGCATATGTACCCCACTTGGTTGTAAATGCAGTCTTAAATTGATCTTCTTCCCTAACCTTAATTTGATTAAAACCTGAATACCCATCCAACATGGAGAACCTTTTCATCCCACAACAATTTGCAAAATATGCTCCATGGAAGGTAAAGGGTAGTGGTCCTTTAGGGAAGCCTTGTTCAAATCTCAAAAATCAACACAAAGTCTGATTTCCCCATTCTTCTTTCTAACTAGAGACAAGATTGGCCACCCATGTAGAGTACTTGATTGGAAAAATTATTTTTCCTCAATGAGTTTGGATAACTCCTTCCTCATGAGGGGCTCTATCTTAGGGTTGACCGACCTTTTTTTTGCCTAATTGGCTTGACATTGGGATCAAGATCTATGGAATGTTGCACAATATCTAGATTAAATCCCTTTAGATCTTCATAATCCCAAGAAAACACATCACTGAATTTTTGACACAAGGAAATGAAAGCTTGCTTCTCATTATTATCACATACCTTTCCTAAGAAAAAAGATCCTTTGCCTTGTGCAATGGTGATTGATTGACAATCCTCTTTCTTTTCTTATATTATTTTCATCCCCTTTGAATTCATCATCCGAACTAAAAATATGCTCCAAGGTGACCAATCCCTTTGGAATTTATTTATTTTTAGCTGAATAATTTGGTCACCATAGCTATCATGCAAATCAGATTGCATTTCTGATGAGAATTCAACCTCATTTTGGATGAAATAAACAATTTTTTCATCACTATCAAACACCTACCAGCTAGGTTTCATTATCTAGAATGGATGGCTTGATTATCACCTTGATATGATGCTCATTTCCTTTGACAAAATCCTCAACAGGTGAGAATTGTGATCCAAGGGCTGCCATTTGATCTGCCTCTTTGTTTAACTTCCTTGGCACCACCTGTAGGTTGAGAGCATCAAAACTCTCTAACAGGTCCCAAAATTTATGCTTATAAGCTTTCAACAACTTATTCTTTGTGGCACACTTCCCTCTCACTTGGTGAATCACCAATTCATGTCCCCAAAAATCTGCAATGCCTTAATCTTCCTCTTTTCAACAATCAATAGACCATGCACTAATGCTTCATATTCTGCCACATTATTGGAACATGTAAACTACAATCTATGAGAGAAAGAAAAATTTCTCATTCAATGGAGAAATCAACACAACACCTTGCCCCAACTCCATTTTTGCTTCTTGAACCATCAAAGAACATCTTCCACAATCCAGAAGCATTATTCTCTTCTTGCTTGAGTGGTGTAGGTAAAGTAGATCCTTCTTCAAGAATGCAATAAGTACCAAGACTAGTTTTCAAATTTTCATCATAAGGATCCCATTCATAGCACGTTTTGGCCATTCATCTAGTATAAGATCAGGAATAAAGGGGAAATAGGTAGCTCTTCAAAAATAACTCATGTTCTTTTTTTCTTGTATTAGGTAAATTTCTTGGAGAGGGTGGGATCATATGACTTAATATGATAAAAAAATATGGGCTCATCTTGTATGGTAAATTTGTACCATACCTAGTTCTTAAGAGCATATGGGTCCAATCTGAAGACAAATAACCACCTACTTTGGTGAAATCTCTTGAAAAAAAAATGGAAAACATAGGGGCAAGTCAAATCACTGATATGTCATGGGTTATAGTTAGGCTTGGGAAAGCATGAAGGGTTAATTTCAGATCTTTTATGACTCCTAATACACCAACAATTGAGCCATCAAGTTACAAGACACTTTTAGCAATAGGGATGTACTTAAGACCCAAGATATCAACAATTTTCTTTGGCATAACAGAGGTACTAGCCCCTAATCAATCATACAATTATGCACCAAGTGTTTACCCACAATTAATGACATATAAAATGGTGGGGTCTTGATAACTTTACTTACTTTCTCTTCCTTTGCTTGGAAAATATTGACTCAACATGTGTCTTTTGAATCACTGGGTCAGCTAGGGGAAGTTGTTTGAGAGCTTCACATAGAGGTCCCTTTGTGATGGGATAGCCAAAGCATCCCACATTGTCACATTGACATTCATCCTCTTCATTTTCTCCACAATGTTAAAAGGGAGGCCTATAGATTTCTGCAATTGTGGTACATGATTCTCCTTTCTTGGTTGTTGCAAGGCTGAAATAGGCATCTTTGGTTGGGAGAAACCTCCTTACTAGGAGCCTCAGGTACTCTACTTTTATCTATGGAAACTTCCTTCTCTTTGTTGACATTATTTCCTTGATTAGAAGAGGATGCAAGGTTGAGATTCCAACATTCTTTTCTTAGACCTTGTATTATCAACAACATTAATCTGAGGTCTATTAGAACTTCCCACTACTTGATTTAAAGCACATAAATCTTCAGCTCTAAAGAACATGAGATTTTGTGTCTTGGTTGGCCTCTTGAGCTCCTTCCACATTAGGATTGGGTGCTTCCACCAATGGCTCTTGTTGGTTGGAAGAACGTTGAACCATGAGGGTTTGATCATGCAATGCATATGCACAACCATATGGACTATGTGGTTGATTGCATGAGAAACACCATTCAACCTCCTATATTACATTATTTTACATAGGACTAGTGCTTGACTAGAGCTAACAACAGGAGGTGGCTGAGGAGGAGCAATTGTTACAAGTGGAAGAGAGGCATTTTGAGTTTGCCACCTATTATTCTATTGATTTTTTCCATACCTCTAATTAGGTTGTTGATTCCTATGTATGATGATAACCTTGATTAAATCCTTGGTTTGAAGACTACCCTTGATTGGAATAATTCCTATAGGATGGGCTTGTTGCTTCTTCTCCAAAGATATAACTTTATTGGACAAATTTCTAATTAAGGATTTCATGTCTTCATCCTCTTTTTTTTGTGCAGGAGTAAGATGTGGAGGTAGTAGGTTGGGAATTTTATGCTCAGGAATAGGAGCAATAGAAGGTTGGGAAACTTGAGGCAATTTAGGATATAAGGGCATAGGTGGTCTAGGAGCTAATTTACCAAATTGAATCAAACAATTTTCAGCCCTAATGGCTATTGCATAAGCACAAGGAAAAATGTTGTACCCCCATAGATTGAATCATGACAAAAATATCATAATTTAATGCTCTTAAAAGTAATAAAAAAGCACCTTCCACAATTGGTCTTACTGATAGAATTCTCTCCCAGGTCTTTTGAAATTTGAAATTGAAATCTACCATGAGCTCATTGGGAGCCCTCTTTATGGTTGTCAATTGTTCAAGAAAGGAGAGGTTATCTTCCTTTTCTCCAAACTAATTGTAAAGGGCTGACCCCAACTCATTCCAATTAGTAATTGATCCTGTTGTCAAAATTCTCAACCATTGCAAAGCTATTTTCCCTTAAATGAAGAAGCCAATAAGCTTTAGCCACATCATGTTCAACAATTTGATGAATAACACAAACATTGGCAATATCTTGAATGTGGTCAACTGGAGTGGTATGATTTTCCCCAGTGAAGAAAGGGATACTCTTAAGTGTAGATGCTGGAATAGGATTTTGGGCATTAAGAGTAAGAGGATTGCTACTAGTAAAATTAACAAATAGTTTATTTCCTGATGTGTGTCATAATAGGGTCTGGGAACTCTAGTAGATTTCAAGAAAGGCCTACTTTGAGGTGGTGTGGAAAGAGTTATATTTGGCATTGAAGGTGATCTTTAAATTGTTCTTCCTTTCTTCCTCTTCTTCCTAGTACTCAAAATCCTTCTTCTAGTTCTTATTTGAATTCTTCTCATGAACCCGAGCACTAGTATTGTTGAAACTAGTTGATTTAAACAATGGATTCACCATATGTGTAGAAAAAAGCCTCCAAATGCTGGAAATTATTGAGTCACACACCAAAACTCAAAAAGATGAAAATAAATCTTCTACATTGTCCCACTAGGCATGCCAAAACTATTGGAGCTCAAATATGCACCCGTCCCAAATCGTATTAACCCGGGGCTTGAGACAACATGGGACTATCTCCAAGTTGTGGGACTCAAACTGAGACAGACCTCCAAAGAAGGTTGGATTCCTCTACCTATTCCTAATGCTAAGACTACTCCTAGAAATGGAAATGCAACTACCTAACACTAACCTAAAACTCAAGGACCGGTGAAAGATAATGATGCATGAAATCTAAATCCTAAACTAAGGGAGGTGATAGCACTAAGAACAAGGGTGGAGATATTCAAAGTGAGTGAAAATAGGAAGAAAATGAAGTAGAAGAGGGAAGACAGAAGTGCCACATTACAAAACAACATTAAATATTTGTTTTCATGGAGAAAAACATATTTGGTCCTCCAAGAACAACAAAGTATGCACAATATACCTACAAATGAAATGGAAGGCAAGAAATGTAATATAACACAAGCTAGGGCAAAAAAATCCACAAAACATGTATTTTATTGCTTAAAAGGATGCACAATCCATTAAAGATTAGAAACAAAGTAAGAATCCTTTGTAGGATGCTCAAATATGAGGCCTACAACTCACAAAATTATTCCATAACAAATTTGACAGAGTTCCTCAACATTTTTAGAACATCCCCCTCACAAATGAGGAGAATTTACATTATATAAAGAAAGAAAATCGAATTGCTTCCACAAACCAACAACCTGCATTAATTTTCTAAAAAGAGGTATGGGAAGCCATGCTAATTTGTTTCCCAATGGTGTCGTGCTTGTAGGAGAAGACATGGGCACCATACCTCATTAAACTAGTCATTGAGTTACTCCGTACTATATTCATTAATGTTTGGCCTATCAATGTTGATCTTGTAGTTAGCTAGTTACAATATAGTCTATTTAGGGCCGTGAAAAAAATTTCTCATTTCGGTCGGTTGCATTTTTCATTATGTCACCGTAGGAGATTTTTCCATTGTCTCGGTCAGTAGCATTTTGTCGACCAATAGCATATCACGGCCTTGTGTCATCCGGTATTATATGTCGACCCTATGTCGGCTGAGAGAATTTTGTCAGCCCTCTGTCAGCTGGTAGCATATGTTAGCCATGTTTCAATCGGTAGCATATGTCAGTGCTATGTCGGTTGATAACATTTTTCCTTGTGTCATCCAAGAGCATTTTTCTTGTGTCACTCGGGAGCAATTTTCCTCATGCGTCACCCAGAGAATAATTCCTTGTGTCAACCGAGAGCATTTTTTCGGCCGATATCATCATCAGACTTGCTACCAAATTACATTTGGTTCCTCCGCCCACTCCAAACTCAACAACACACCACTTTCTCTAGCTTCTTCACAGAGACCTCATCATACTTCCCAAGTCTAGATTTTACAAGTTAGATAATTCACAAGAGATGCAAAATTGTATAAAAAGAATATCTTTAGATTTTATTTTCTTTATGAACTAGTTTTACGTGCATACGAACAATCTTCCAGTGAAAAACATAATCCCTTCTTATCCTTGTGAATTTGCTAGGAAAATAAGCTTGACAAAGCTTATGTGTTTATGCTTCTTATTGCATTTATTCATTGTTAGTTTGTTCTATGCAAACAATTATTTTACCAAGGAAGTCTAAGGAGGAGATGAAATTTCTTCCGAGAAGCCTTATTTTTTCCCATGATTCTTAGGTGAGGCAATTAGAAGAAATAGAAAATCCACAATTACAAATTGGAAAATACTTTTTTAAGTTAGATTAAGCTTCACATCCTGCAACAGAGGAATAACCACATCTGGTTATTCTTTGTTTATTTTATTTTAGTGTAGAAGTATATTTTATTTAATTTAGAAGTAATTTCCCTTGTATGTAGATTTCTTTTATTTTATTTCTAGTAAACAAAAAACCCAAAAAAACATAGAGTAGAAGTTAATTAGATTTATTTTATTTATTTACATTTAAAAGCTCATTCGAAAATACAAAAAAGTAATTAGATAGTTTGTTTTGTATTTCTTTAATTAAATATTTGCAATCAGATTTAATTGAAGTAAAGGGGAAATCAATCAACTTTATTTAATTCATATTTGTTTGCTTTATTTATTTAAAGGTAGGAAATTATATTAATTAGATTTGGAATGAATAAAAAACCCCTCATTTCCATAATGGCCTAAGCTACCAGATCTTAGCTTTAGTTCCCTTTGGTTTCTTACATGTGTGTTTGTTTCGTAGTTGCTTGGTTTGTGCCCACATGACCATTTAGGGTCCACGAAAACCAAGACGTAGAGTTTACGACCCAACTATGCCACAATCGACATTGATACATGCTTGATGACATTTAACCAAGGGTTACGTTAGCTTATCTTCGAAATACTCTGGTTCCACCCAATATTATTCACTCCATTGCTTTGAGCGATGAGGTAGATATTGTTGAAGAGTTATGTGAAAACCAATCGAGTAGAGATTATATTTCATGATCTCGATTTTCTCCTACCCCATCTTTTTCATATCTTCATGACCCTCTTCAGAGAGGAATTCACAGATGAAGAAGGGAAATTTCCCGTGTTCCACAACCAAGTAGAGTCTTGTTCGAGTCTTGCAATATTGATCAGAATTGCATACGGTGATCATCCTTAATCAGTAGCATGACCCCGAGTAAGTGAGATAGGCATTTATTGCACTCAATGAACAAATACCCATTTTTCCCATTGAGAACATTAGGTTGCCTTGATTTCTTGTTGTCACTTCCATCTATTCCACCTACATCCTATTTACCCATCATACTACCATCCCATTCATTTCATTCCAGCTTTCCGGGAACGACCTCAAGAGGTCGCGTGCGTCAGGAATCACTTGTTTATTCTCGGACGTACAAAATTGGTTAACCTGACGTGAAGGAATAGTTACTTTTCATACCCCCTTTATTTATTTTCTTTCATCCATCCTTCCCCTCTCCCATTATTTTGTGGGTGTTTATAAACCCCTCGAATATGTCAAGTCAGGAGTATAGAAAACCCATCTTGGGTCTTGAATCCTATTACAACCAAGTGGGTATGTAACAATCACCCTCATTATCAAGGTGGGTTGATAATTACTCACATAATTTTCTATCTCCTCACATGCCTCCTCCTCAAGGGTTTAATACCAACTCAACAATTAGGATTAAGGAGATAGACCAACCTAACTATAGTGCACAACCTAAATTCTTCAAATCCAATAACAAGGTTTTTATCCATGTGTCTTGTCTAGACCTCATATTAGCATGCAATATGATTCCTTCTCTTCTTATTTTCCACCAAATGATGAGCTTCTAGTATGACTCACCCAAAGTGGTGATTATCTTAACGCTATAGATGAATCCTTAGATAGGATGCAAGGATATACTGATACTCTTCTTCAGAACAATATTGTCACCCCTCCTCCCAAAACAGAAAACACACCTAAAGAGGGTTGGTCTACAAAATACCAATTTATAATGGGGTATCATGTACCTAACCCAATAAGGCTTGACATGCATCTAAAAAACTCACAACCTTCACCTGAAATGTGATCTCAATATTTGTAGCTAGAATTAAGGAGTTAGAAATTGCTCAAGACTCGCACCTACACAATTTATGGGTTCAAACAATACTTCCCATCATATGTAAAAGCCAAACTATGTTCCTTCCACAAGTTCCTATCAACAACCATTGTCTCAATCCTACTTGGGTGCTCCTAACCCAGGTGACCTCCTTACAAGATCGGGCACATTAGGGATGGCCCCTCATCCTTCATATACGTATCCAACACAAGGGTCGACCGGAAGTGCATTCTCAAATGCCACTCCTCAAGGAAATATATTGTTCCATGGTTTTATTCCCTGTAATCCCATACCCTAGTGTTGTTCCCCCTACATACACATGTATTCCAAATCTCCTCATATGGATGTGTACTCTTTCCCTAGTCATTACGCTCAACAACAAGGGGTTCCTTATGCCCCAACTAATGCCTACACTATGTCGTATCAAACTCCAGTCCCCACCTCCACCTCCCCATCAAGGATCATTAATGGTTGAGTCATATGTAATGGGAACATACTCTAAGTACCTAAAATAACCTCTAGACTTCACCATATGAGGTTTTATGCTCCCACGGCCATTGTCTGACCTCCCAAACTTTAAGGGGGAGGGAGATCCAAATACCCATATTAAGGCATATGTTACTGCCATTAGAGAGCTACTCCCTTGGGATATCGTGGTCACAAAATATTTCCTAGAAGCCTATATCCATTCCTTCAAGAAACTCATATATGAATTCATTAAGGCTTTTGACATGAACAAGTTATTGAGAACATGGATTATAGAATTCCTACATATCAAACAAGAGCACAACAAGTTTGCTTCCCACTTCATTCGAAGTGGGGAAAGTCCTTTATTCACTTTGTGACTTGTTCCTCCATTCTCTTAACCAAGAGACCAAGGAGGAAGTCCAAAAGTTTCCTCTTCGGAGCTATGAAGAAGTCTTAGAGGGAACGTTTTGCATTGACTAAGTGGTGATAGATATTGGATGCAAGACTTATGGCTCAAACTCGAACAATTATAACTATCAAAATGGTTCAAACAACAATCAAGGACCCAAGGTCCTCAATCGGAACCGTGGTGTCACAATAGATGGTGTAACTGACCAACCCAAGAAGCCAAATGTTGCGAACACTAAAAATGTAAATAATAACAATGCCAACATGAATAATCAAAGGAACAATAACCTTACTCTTTTTATTAATTTTGTTGACTTTAATCTTCCTTCTCATTTAGCAGGTTCATGCCTAGGGCCTGAGTCAATACCAGAACCAAGGTCAAAGGCCTCTGAACTATAACTACAACAACCAAAATTAGAACAACAATCGAATTATGGACCACAAAAAATCAGAACCAAAGATCTAGGGATTATGATCCCAACTTGTATTGTGGATTCCATAGAGTTATAGGTCATGACGCTCGGACTTGTAGGGACTATAACAAGTTCATACAACATCTTCCATAAGATCAAAGATAGCTCTTTATTAAGATGTTCTTAGCCAACCCCACAAGAACTCTGTAAGGTACCCACATGGGACCTATTTCTCCGTAGAACGCTACCCTTGGAATTTATAGATATCCTTTCCTAAAGAACCATGAAAAAGAGAAATTTAATCCTCATTGTGAAAACAAGGGTACTCCTATAGGGACCAATGATAAGAAATCCTCTACATCTATTGATCCACAAGTTATTCATACCTTGGACCAATGGAGCAAGACTAATATCGTGGCCTAGTAGAGTTAGAGACTCGAACCGGAAATCCACAACCTCATGACTACATGTCACAACCTCTCCTTTTTACCCATTCAGGTGTAAGATGATGCACCATTATTCCCTAAACCATTGGGGGCTTATAATTCAATTATAGACCTAACCAAGACATTTTCTCACATCTTCTTCTTGGATTTGTTGAAGAACTCCCTAACGCATCGATTTTATTTATTAGAAGTGTTAGGCCTTGGTCACTTAGTTCACGTTACACCTCCTCTAGAGGCCCAAATTAACCATATAGATTTTGACATCTATCCTCCAGGCCAGCATGAGAGAGATATTGGGTTTGTTTTTTATATCAGTAATATGCCCACAGATGTCGAGTTAGCATAGAGAGGTGATCCTGCATTGTATTTATAGGTATGGATCTACAACAATTATGTCAAGAGAGATATGATCGATGATGGAGCTGCAGTTAACATTGTCCCCTTTTCTTTCTTACAAAAGATAGGCTACGGAGAAATGAATTGTTCTTCAACTCGAAACACGCTGAGAGGATATGATAGCCTTAAGGCTACATCCATTGGGACTATAGTTCTCCCAGTCACTCTTGGGCCTAAGACCATTTTAACTAAGTTCTATATTATAGACAGGGAAACCAACTATAATATGATCCTTGGTAGGCCATGGATTCATAGGATGAAGGCAATTCCCTCTACTTTGTTTCAAGAAGTCATATTCCTTCATCTAGGGAAGGTATTTGTGGCTCAAGGTGATCCAAGCCATTTGACATTCACCTAGATAACCTTAAGAATAAACCTAGGGTCCATTCTAAATTTGAGCTCCCAACAAATTAGTTGAACAAACCTATTCCTTCCGAGGACTAGTTCTCACATCAAAACTTGTTCCAACCACTAAGTTAAAGCCACCCAAGGCAATTGAAGGGGTGGATATTAACGAAAAAATCCTACTCTAGTAGAGACGGTTTCAACAAAAACCATAGCAGAATAGTGAAACTCTTAGAGAATGATCTATTGATTATTCTCCCATTTGATTCTTTGGGCATAGGCCATGCTCTTGGGATAGCCTCTCTTTTGGAAAATGACCTTGGATATTTTTGCATGGTTGAGGTGTATGAGGTTCAAGAAGAGGATTCAAATAATGATGAAACATCTATCTTTCCTGACAATTGTTAGACCCTCAACTACGATGGAGCGAAATGTCACTATGGCACAGGGGCAGGGGTGATTCTCACTTTTCCAAAGGGGATATTTATGCCCTTTGATTTTAAATTCAAACTTTAAATGTATGAATAATGGATCGAATACGAATCTCTACTTATTGGTCTCATTATGGCCAAGAGGATAGATGAACACAATGTTAGAGTCCTAAGTGACTCACAATTTATTACAAATCAAGTTTTAGAATTTTACAAGACTAAAGCAGAGCACCTTCAACTTTACAAGTCCATTATGCATGAACTATGTAAATATTTTGATTTTATTTCCATAGAATCTATTCCTAATAATAGAATCAAATCATTGATTCTATGGCTACTTATTCCTCTCAATTTTTTCCTAACAAGGATTTAAAGGAAATGGAGTTCACCATTTTAGTCTGATCCGAACCCTTGGTTCATAAGATGCCTAGCAATGCAATTTTGGCATATGTAGAGACTGAAATGAGCCTATTACATTAGATTTTATGGATAATGATGAGGCAATATTAGGATACTCCACGCATATACAGATCTTGATCTTGCACATCATAAATGTTAGGAAATAAGGGATAAAATATGTGGAATAATCCCTCACGAATCGCAACAAAGAGAAACTAATATGCGAAATTATTACAGATCTCAAATAAAATTGCGAATAAAATAACACAACACAAAGAGACAAAGATTTAACGTGGTTCACCCAATTTGGGCTACGTCCCACCAAGAATCACTTGTTCGATTTTATTACAAGCCACCGCTCTCTCAATACAATACCCAGATCCGTTTGGAGCTATGCTCAACAAACTTTACAGAATTCACACCGCCGAATTTAAAACACATCTGCAATACATTTGCTTGTTTTTCTATCATATGCATAAGACCATATAAATAGACAATCGCTAAGCAGCTTTGATACAAAACCGTGGGTATCAAAACCAAGGGCAAAAAACCGTGGGTATCAAAACAATGGGCAAAAGACCAAAAAAACCATGGGCCCAAAAACAGCCCATAACGGTTACCCATTACCCATGGGTTAATAAACCACCCATGAAAATTTGCTTCGGGGGCTTCGCCCCCGAACCCCCTTCCATCGGGGGGGCTTCAACCCCCCCCCCTGACCCGCTCACCGGCGAGCGGGACCGCCGTAAAAATACCCGAGTGTAACACATGGAAGGTGTACCATACTCTAACATGAAAATAGGCTCCACAAACATAACAATAAGAAAGGATTTTCCCTTACCCCTCACCTTATTTCTATTTTGGAGATAGAAGGATGAATCCTTCCTCATCGGAGGACTTCAAACTATATGAAATTGAGGAAGAAGAATTGGAGTTACCTCCACTCCTCCTAAGTTCAAAGAGGGTAATGCTTCCTTAATCAAAGGAACCATTGAAATTAACATTGGAATAGAAGAGGATACTAGAATTCTGAAGCTTGTTTCTTTGTCTTCACGTGAAGAAGTATAAGCGCACACCAAGGTGCTCAAAGAGCATTCCAAATCCTTTTATTTTAGTTACAAGGAGATTTCAAGTGTCACTCCCAATGTAGTAGTTCATAACCTAGTCACTAAGCATGATGCGAATCCCATAAAACAAAAATTGAGACCTATGAATCCTAAGGTTGCTTTAATGGTCAAGGAGGAAGTGATGAAGCTCCTTCAGGTAGGGTTTATTAAACTAGTGGACTACTCTATGTGGTTGTCCAACATTGTCCGGTCCTTAAAAAGAATGGGAAAATATGGATATGCATTAACTTTAGGGACATTAACAAGGCCTTCCCCAAAGATGATTTCCCATTGCCTTCTATTGACATCATTGTTGATGCAACAATTGGTTATGAGTTATTGTCTCTCATGGATGGATTTTTGGATACAACCAAATAAGGATTTCCGAGGAGGATCAAACTAAGACTACTTTCACTACTCCTTGGGGACCTTTTATTATGCCGTCATGCCATTTGGTTTGAAGAATGTTGGAGCCACATATCAATGGGCCATGACATATATTTTCCATGATATCATTCATAAGATTGTGGAGACGTATGTTGATGACCTCCTAGAAAAAGCTAAGAAACATGGTGATCATCCTGAAGTTCTTCGTATTATTCTCTCACAATTAATTGAATATAATGTAACCTTAAATCTAGAAAAATGTGTTTTCATAGTTACGGGGGTAAATTGTTGGGTTATATTATTTCATCTCAAGGCATTTTTGTAGATCCTTCAAAGATTTGAGAAATATTAGAAATGACGCCATCGATGGGTCACCTAACATTAGATCTTTCTTAGGCAAGCTCGGGAAATTCATAGATTTGTCCTTGATTTGACATATGTCATTCACCCTATTAATGGCTTGCTAAAGAAAACATGTTGTAAAATTTAGAAAATTTAATGTCGCGAGGCTTTTGAGTTGGTAAAGTGTTTCATCGTGTCAATTCCTACACTCATGCCACCTAAAGCGGATCATCCTATAATTATGTATTCTTGAGCCATAGATGTCTCAATAGCATACATGTTGACACAAGAGGAAAATGATGGTCGCCAAAGGGCCATCTAATTCATTATCCACACTCTCCTTGATTACGAAATGTGGTATACTCAAGCAAAGAAATAATTCTTGGCAATTTTCTTTACAACTAAGAGGTTAAGGCATTATATGCTTAACCAAGAAACGTAAGTAATTTTTAAATCAAAATAATTGCAGATATTTTTGACCCAAGAAGCCTTATCTAAGAATCTTGGAAAATTTATCACATTGATGGGTGAGTTCAAACTCACTTTCATTAATCAAAAGTTTGTCAAGGGACAAATCATCACTAATTGGTTCGCAGATAATCCTATAGACTGCGGAGAGCTAGTTGATCTAGATTTCCCTAATGAATGTGTTTTCTATATAGAAACAAAACCTCCCATTACTTCATGTTCATGGTATACTGACATAGTAAATCACATCATAGATCATTCATATCCCAAGGATCAAGTTCACAACAAAGGCAAATGAGTGTGCTTCATAGCCGCAAAGTATGTAATCGTATAAGAAGTGTTCTATCACGAGCCTTCAAAAATATGTTCTTGAGATGCATCGATGAAGAAGAAGTGGAAAATATTCTCTTTGAAGCCCACATCGGAGTATGTGTTGGCCACTTTGGAGGGAATTTGACCGCTTGCAAGATTCACCGAATGGGTTACTTTTGGACCACATTAGAACATGGCGTTGTAGAATACGTGTATAAGTGCCAAAAATTCCAAGAGTTCTCACACACCATACATATTTCAGCACAGACTCTATAGCCAATTGTTACACCCTAGCCCTTCTTTACTTGGGTTTTGGACCTAATAGGAAATTCTCTCCCTCCTCATCAGATGGCCACAAATTCATCATCACAGCCACATAATACTTTACAAATTGGGTTGATGTCATGCCTCTAACCATTGTGTCTAGGTCAATTATCACTAAGTTCATCATAAAAAGATCATCTCGTAGATAGGGTTTCCCACATGTCATTATCTTAGATAATGGCACTCCCTTTAAGAATGAAGAGGTGCATGAGTTGTGTGCTCAATTTAAGATATCTCATCACATAGCCTCTTTATACTACCCTCAAGCCAATGGATAGGTTAAGGCTACGAATAATACTTTGAAGTCCATCCTCCTTAAGACAATTAAGGAGAATAAGAAATATTGGCACTTAAAGCTATTTCCAGCCTTGTGGGCTTATAGAACCTCGATGTGAACACTTACAGGGAAACCCATTCTTTCTAGTTTTTGATGCCAAAGAAGTCTTACCACCGGAGGTATAACTATCAAGTCTTCATGTGTCTTTACAAAGAATTCTCGACAAACATGCGTCTTAAGAAGTATGACTAGAAAAATTGGAAACCCTAGATAAATAACGACTCAAAGCCAAACAACATCATCGGGTCTATGCTGAAAAAATGTGTCATCATTACAATAAGAAAGTCTACAAATGAGAAATATAGGTAGGAGACCTTGTGTTAATACCTGACAGTCAAATAGATAAAATGGTCAGGGCCTTATCAAGTAATGGAAGACTTTAAAAATGGTGTGTATCATATGTGTACCTTAGAGGGTGAAGATTTTGGAAAGTCCATCAACTCACTTCACCTTAAATTCTCTTACATATATTCACTTGCATTCCCACATTGTACATTATTGCATTCATACCATTTTGTCATTTACATTATCATCTTGTGAAATTGTAAACTAGAAACTTACTTTTCAAGTAACTTTTAAAATTTTCAAACATTGGTGAATACATTAATCATGGATAATTTTAGTGGCAAATATTCGTAATATGGAAAATATTCCATTTTTGAAAAATTTGAAAAGGTGAATTTTCTGGAGCGCAGTCAGTGACATGTTCGCCTAAAAATTACAGTTTAAATTTTTTTAGGGGTCGGCTTCGCCTACCCTTGAAACTATCCCCTATATAATCCTAGATTATTTTCCGGTAGAACACTACTAGCTCACTCATACCACCTAGGGGCATATGTATTATCAAGTACAGTAAACATGCGATAGGAGGGTGGAGGCTACAGACACACGATAGGATGGCGTAGGCTACGGATGTGCGACAAAGAGTTTGTTGACGTGCGATAGGAGTGCGAAGGAAGTAGATGTGCGACAGAGATTTTTTTGACGTGTGACATAGAGATTTTGTTGTTGCGCGACTAGAGGGCAGAGGCTGCAGACACGCGACATAAGATTTGTTGTCGTGCGTCAACAAGGTTGTTGTCCACAACATCCTCGCCGACACATGTCAACAAGGTTGTTGTCGCAACATCCTCACTGACACATGTCAACAAGGTTGTTGATGCACATCATCAAGGTTCATTGATGCATGACAGAAAATCCCCTATCACGTGTCTATAGCCATCTATCACACCACTTAAAAATCAGGCAAAAATTTTGTTATCGAACCCTCAAAAAAATTACCTTCCCACGAAACCGGTTCCGAGGATATTTTCCAAGTATTTTCCACCTCCGATTTCTAAGAGGTCTATTAAATGAACCCCGACATTAATCATACTTCTTCAACATTCATTACACATCTTCAAATTATCCAATCTCTATTATCATCTCTGTTCATGAGACAAAATTTTGACATTGATACTACAAGGACTTTTATGTTTATTCTTCTTCATGGTTTCTCCCAATTTGGGTGTTTCTTGCCCATATTTTTCTCTAGAATCTTCTTGATGATAAATCTTCCCTAAAAATATCTCTTTATGATAGAAACATTCTAAACATTTCACCTAGAATATTTGTTTGCCTATCTCAACCTTTGGTGATGAGCCCTCACATCCTACTAGTCAGTTGCGGTGGGGTTGACACTAGGGAAAATGTTCCCTCCTAAAAGCACAACTCAAAGTCAAGTAAAAACAAAATAAATAAACAAAAACACAAATTTCTTTCATTTACAAATAAAATTACAATGATTGTCCCCACTAACCTTCGGTGATGAGCCCATGCTTTTTACTAGTAGAATGATATTGGGAAAGGAGGGAAGTCCCCTTACTGGGTAAGTGCACCAAGATGGTGGATAATTAAGTGGACATAAAAACCTGAAATTGGTACCGCGCTTGCGCAAACTATTTTTATAGGCTCGGTGATTTCCAAACCTAAAACCGTGATCGTGGTTTACAAACCACGAGCATGGTTTAAAAACATGCTCACGGTTTCAAACCATGATCACGGTCCTCTGAGACAAAAATACAGACCCGTGACTCCTCATTTTCCCTCATTTTTCCTTTCCAACTATAATTTCTCCTACACCTTTGGCACTCACGCTTTGAATACCCCCTAAAAATTACTCTTCGGACTTGTGGATCATGATAGTTTCAACCATGCCACCAAGACAAAGAGGTAAGCCCTTGATTTTGATCAATTTGTTTGCATTTTAGGTTTTTTTGTGATTTTCATGGGTTTTTCAATTTTTTGTTTATGTATACAATTTTTGTTTTGTCAAGCTCGTAATCCTACAAACCATCAAAATATTCCTCAAAACCCTCCAAACAATCCTCAAAACCCTCCAAACATTCTCGCAAAACCCTCCTTCAAACATAGATCTACCTCCTGTGGCTCTTTTTGTCCCCACGGAACCAACAGAACACAAGCTGATATCATTGGAAAAATATGACAAAATAAAATTGCCATTGAGAACCTTATTCATAATATAAGACAAAATCATGCCACAAATCCGTCTGCATGACTTTAGCCAACACATTACAAACATTGATTGGCAAAGTTGACTCTGTAACCAACCAAATAGATAGATGGAATACCTTTAGAGGTGATTGTAGGCAGTGGTATGCAAATAAATTATCCCATGCGGTCGTAAAAGACAAAAAAATAGAAAAGACTGCATTTGTGCATTATTTACTGACCCAAGAACCAATGCCCCCCTCCCGCAGATTACTTGTAAACGGTTCCCAATCCATTGGTGCCATGATGACCGAATCAAGAACAATTTTTGGGACCGATGGTGGATGGTTTTTGATTATCCACCATGCAACAACAATGAGGTTCCCCTCTATTTTTGAAAAATTATATTGCAAGTTCGTGCTTAATGAGGTCCCAAATTATTTTGACTTTTCTAATTTTTATGGGCGAGGTGGTGGCTCTGCACAGAGTAGACCTGGTGCACACGTAGGTCAACCAAGGATCCCCATGCCCCAAAACCCCACTGCCTTCAATTATCCCTCCTATAGTGAAGGAGGTTGTGGATATTGACACACTACATGCATTGAGGGAGCTCACTGACACTCTGACCTAGCATAGTGAGCAGATTACATCTGGTGATGTTGGTGGAGGCGCTAGTTCTAGCACACCACACCACTTTGTGGATCATGTGGTGCCGTATGCACTATGGGCGAGACATCATTTGCTAGATCACATGATTTCTTTTCTCTAGATGAGATGATGGTGGATGTTTTTGGAACTAGTGCAATGGATCTTGGTCTTTCACAGTAAATGTCAAATAAATATTTTATATATATATATATATATATATATATATATATATATATATATATACACAATAGTTTAATTCATGTTTGAGATTTTAATATATATGTATTTCATTGTACGTTATGTACATACATGTAAAAACTAATTTTTATTTTATTTTAAATAGCAAGAGCCGGTGAAGGAAACATCCGGCGTCAACATGCTAGCTACTAGCAGTTGGGCATGTTACAGATGTAAGTTTCAAGTTGTACTTAAATTTAAAATTTCATTTGATTATGCACTTTTATTATTATAATGTTTCACCTGACATGTACATATTAATATATGTTTGTCTTTTAGACATGCAGGATCCTGGCGGGTCATCATCTACGCTAGGAACTGAGGCTATTGGCATGCCTCACATGACTTTTACACATATTAGTTTCTCTTTACACTTTGTTTCTATTTGTGGAAGTTCACGTGGATTATGCTTTGGCTCTGTTATGTATGTGGCGTCATGTAGATTAATATTGATTTGTACATGTTTTTGTATAGCTTATGACCGCCGAGAGAGACTCCTCTATATATGCAGATCAGTGTGGAGGTCATTGTAGAGATCTTTTGCCATAAGATCTCTGCAGATCCACTAACTGAGATACAATTTTTCAAATTTGTTAAATTTATTTAAGAATTATTTCTTATTACTTAAATCTACAATATCAAATTTTGTACATTAAATATTTAATTTGAAATTTAATTATTTGTATGTAGCTTACCTCTCATGAGTCTATTGTTGTCCCTGCCATGCGTCAATGACAAATTGATAGGGATTATGACATTGCGGTAAGATTTCACATGCATTTTAACTAAATTCTAATTTTCTAAATTTTGAATGTATTTTAAAAATATGGGTGTTAAAAACTCATTGTTTATGAATGTGCAAGTTAGGTTGTAGGACTGCTTAGAGACACCTAGGACCACACGGATGAAATCCATGGTGATATCTCCTCCACTACATCCCCAGTTGTGGACATGCTACTTCTAGCAGGCGAAGAGAGGGAAGATGTTTCATGATTAGATTCATAGGACGTGGATGTACATAGATATATATATGGGCCAATTGGTCCTAGTTCATGATTCTTCATAGGACATTGTATATATCCTTATGCGGCCGCATGTGGTCTTATATGTATGACACACTTGGTTCAAGATGTACACATGTTATGAACTTATATTTTCGAGAGACGTGCGTTGAACACAATTAGTTGGATACATTATATATACATGTGTTGGTTTTCATAACAATATTACTTCTATGTTTGATTCGAATTCATTGCGCATGATATCCTTTTATATATGTATATTCTATGTATATTAATTCTATATGTATGTTTGATTTAAAATTAAAAAACTATGGTGCAACAATAAGAAGAAAATAAGCATATATCTCATGTACCATATTCTAGTGCAATAATAATTTTTATGTATGTTATGACATGTACATGTCAAGGACTGAAATTTCACATGTTGTTGGAGTTGTCAGTAGATTTTAGGAAAATCTAGGTAGAGAACATTGTTCAGCAGTGAAGTGGGAGTTTCACTACTTGTGAGGAAAAATAAATTATTGCATCACCTATAACAATATTGGTGATTCAATTTGTGGATATTTTGATTCATATTTTGTAAGTGATTTGGAAAAACAAAGATCAACTTCTAGTTATGCTATTACACTTGTAACTGGACCTATCAGTTGGATTTCAAAGCTTCAAAATATTACAATTTTTTCAACTACTGAGGTAGAATATGTAGCTGCCTATCATAGTTGTCAGGAGGTAATTTGGGTAAAAAATTTATTGGATGAGTTTTGAAGATATCAATAGAAGATGAAGGTATTGTGTGACAATCAAAGTGTTATTTAATTATCCAAGAATCTAGCTTATCACAATAAGACAAAGCATATTTTAGTTAAGTATAATTTGGTTATACATGTTATTGATGAAGGGATAATAGCACTTGACAAGGTACACACCATAGAAAACTTTGTTGATATTCTCACAAAACTAGTACTATTATAGAAGCAAAAATGGTGTTTATCTTCTATTCATTTGCAGAAAATGCGATGAGTTGGTCATGTAATATATAAAGTGGATTGGTTATCAAGGTGGATATTATAAGATATGTGACAACAAAGTTAAATTTTAGATCCCTTTACGACAACATTTTTAGCTCACTTTCCAAAGGGGTGTGGGGGGGCTTCCCCCCACTCATGTCACAAGGGGTCTAGGGGGCGTGACGAATTCAACCGATCTCTATTTTTAGTAAAGAAAATCCTAATGTTGTTTTCCTAGTCTATTTGTAGGATGAGGAATCCTAACTATACTTGGAATAAGAGAGTAACTATTGTTGAAAAAGTTGTAATTGTTAAAAAGTTGTAATTGTTGAAAAAGTTGTAATTGTTGAAAAAGTTAAAAAAGTTGTAATTGTTGAAAAAGTTGAAAACAGTGGGTCATGGCACCAAACCGACTATGCGGACATGTTTGGGTGGCCAGTGAACACTAGAGGAGGAGTCGTTTTGGTGCGAAGACAACATCATTTCTTCCGGCTACCTCGTTTGGGCGGAGTCCCTTAAGATCCCTAAGACCAAAAAATTGTTCAACTTCGACGAGTGACTATGCGCACTCCGTGGCACCTAGACATGTGTTGTCGATCCTACACCTCGGTGTAGGGACCCTCTCAATATCTTGTCTCATCTTTTTCCTTCTCTAATTGGTGCTCTTGATGCCCTATTGTTTGCAAACACATCGAATAGTGTAGTTTGAGACAGGTGAAAAGGTTTTCAAACGGTATATTGTGTAAACGGTGGGTCGTGGCACCAAACCGATTGTGGGGACATGTCCAGGTGGCTAGGTGAACGCTAGAGGAGGCATCGTTTTGGTGCGCGCAACAATGTAGTGCCGACCAAAATAATGACCAATTTTTTTTTAAAATGACAATGCGTGGGGCAGGCTAGGAGGAAGGAGATGGGTCTTTGAGTGGTTGTGGGGACTTTTAAATTAAATAATGAATTCTTCTCACCTAACCACCGACACTTACCCTTATTCTTTGTTGGGCGCACATGCCTTATTCCTTCAAGCATTGGATTCCTCGGGAAAAAAATGCAGACTAGAGGATTGGGGAGGTAAGGCGTTGAAACTCCCAGCTACTAATTTTCTCTGGCTAGAGATCTCTCCTACATTTTACTCCCAGACTGCACCAAAATACTTGAGATCGGGAACATGGTATAGACGTCTAGCCAAGCACAAGGGCAGAGGAATTTGTTGGTGTTGTGGTTGCAAGCGCTCTAGCTGACATTCTTGCATAAACAAGATACATGCGTAAGGCATGTGAACTGTGTGCCAAAATGCCTGAAAAAAATGTGGCTTCTTTGATTAGCGCAACGATTTGTGGGATACATGAAATGGGTTTGTTAAAAAGGATTAGAAAATTTCTTGCTAAAGCACTCGTTGGTGTAGGGATCTTACCACTGCCACGTCCTCCCAGCCTGCGTCAAAAGGGGACCTCTGGAGCAGTTGTGTTCATTCAACAATTTTTTAAAGGGTAGAGGAATAGTGTCAGATGTTGTAGTTGTTAATGCTATGGCAGACTAGTACGTGAAATGGGGAAACTTGCACAAGGCAAGTTGACTGTTTGGCAATGCTTATCAAGGAGATGGGGTCTAATGGGTCTGGCCATGACCATGTAAGTTTCATTTTTGTTTATTTAAAATGCAAGCGGGAAAGCTTACTGGAAAAGGTAATTAAAAAAGGGGGATTAACTTGTCTAAAGGTCTTGTCTAGAATAAAACAGCTTGAGTCAGATGCAACATGTGTTTCCAATCAAATGCTTGCATTCCTTTCAGATCAACTATTATCATCAAGAAAGGAATTAGATGCTAAAGTGCATCAATTGAACTCTGAAGAACGTAGGATCAAAGAACAAAAAATCATTTTGGATAGAGGAAGAGAACATATCAAGGAACTGAAAATTCAATTGAAATTACCCACAACGAATCTTGAAAGTAAAAGGGTCTAGCTTCTCAATTTAATTTCCATGAAGGAGGAACATAAATCTATGTATGAGAGAAAGATTCAAGCTGCAAGGGATGCAAATTCAAGGTTGGACCATATTGACCAAGTTATGCAAAGTTTTCTGGAGAAAGTTTCTTACATTATTATGTAAATTGAATAGAAACAAGGAGTTATGAGTAGGATTCGAGTGAAAAAAATGGAGTTTTGCTTAGGGTAGTGAACTATTTGATGAAATGACTAAGTGAGATGCTAAACCGAATCCCGTAGGTTCGACCAACTTCATCCCTCTAGGCATGGTTCATCTCCCCTTATCTTTCATAATTCTTGTGCTTTAGTTTTCATTTGCAACTTAATAGAATTTTAAAATATTAGGATTATAATACATTTAATTGTTTATATCAACTCGTTGCAAAACAATGAAATGTCGTGTCGTAACTCACGAAATTAAAATAAATATTTTGCATTAAACCATGAACTTCCACCTTCATTCTGAGGTGATTTAGAAAAATTCCTACCCAACTAGGTCACCACAATATTGTTTTATCAACTGAGACAAATCGACTTCCCAAGTAAAAATGTTGACTATCTCCATGTTTAAATAGATAATTTTTGCATTTTACGAGAGACTCGTTGAGTACCCTTCGTAACTCCGAAAATGGGATGTTAAGATTCATTCATGGACACAGTTATGTGAGGAGTCACCTTACCCTTTATTTTGACCCCGAATGAACATTGTGATCTTTTTGACGTCCTTATAGGAGTCCTATTATGCTATTTCAGCGGTGGTAGGAAGTTAAATCTAGAAAGTTAGCTTTCGTTTTGAACCGCCATTTGAAACTGGATTGAGAAATTATATCCATTTTCGCAAACCTCTAGTGTTCTTACTAGACAATTACATGGAACATTCAATTTGGGGAAAACACTTTTCTCAGTATAGTTTGCGAAACCATTTTTCGTATACTCAAACTGGACCAATTATGACTTGTTGCTCCGAAAACTTACCTCTGTTTGAAAATGGTCTTCTAGTTCTCGATCCTGTTAACTCGATGAATTCTCCTTATATAGGGGAATTTGTAGGAAGTTTCTCATGTCATGTTCATCCATCAAACTTTGGTTTTGTACATGGTTTTCTAAGCCCTCGAGCTAACTTTTGTTCATTTGCAACTGGGTCAATTACGACTAGTAGCCCCGGAAAACTAGCCGCTAAACGTAAACCGTTAGCCAGTTCTCAATTCTGTCAGTTGCTATGAACTCTTGGTATATAAGTGGACACGTAGAAATTTAACCATGATGTGTTTTCTCACCATAAGACAACGTTTAAAAGTAGTTTCTAAGCCTCCTAGCCTGTTTTGAACCTTCTTTTGTAGTTAGTAAGAAAATATAAAAATAGAAAGTTGTGGGACCGTCGTTGGGTTGCTAAACCACCTTGGAAACTTTTGACACATGTAAATAACTGTTTAAAAACTCTATAGTGTAACTTGTTGTTTGAAATAGAACTTCAAACAAAATGGTGTTTTCTCTCTCTTCCCTTCTCTTTCTCTCTCCTAGGTTACGAAATGAAGTGAAATGAAATGTAATGAATACATGTCTCTAAACTTTTTCTTTTGATTGCAAATTATAATTATTATTATATGTAAATGGGAAACTGAAAAATGTTAATTATGTTAGATTAGGGTGGATGTCATGCCAGTGATTTATCACTGATTTCATGCTCACTTGGTTTTGCAGGATGTAAGAATGATGGCGAAAAGGTGATGTGTAATTCATTAATTATCATTGCAATTTATATAGTTCACTATTAAATGAATATATGTATAATATAGTCTCATGTTACGAGAAGGTTATATTTGATAATTTGCTAATATGTATGAGATGCTAGTTTTTAGGGATATCTAGGAAATGTGTATTTAATCATAGGTTCAATTTGATTCATAGTACACATGGTAAAAAGGTTTGATATATATATAAGGTAAATGAATTTGAAGTAATATTTTGTAGTGCATATTCAATGTTCAAATAATGATTAATGAATCATCTTGTGCATTCTTACTTTGTAAATGTAATAAAGAGATTTAATTGAAACACTCTACCCTTGTATAGTATCGGAGCATAACTTGTCTTCATGTTGATACTCTTTACCATAGAAGACATTGAAAACCGTAGAATGAACTTAAACTCTGCACTTGATGGAACCTCCTAGTTTGGGTAAACAAGAGCCCAAGAATGGGTTTATCGTCTTAGTCGGTATGTTTAGTGACATTGTCATAAACCTGTCTGATAGGAGCGACACAGTCAAACTTTATTTGGAGTAAGTAGAGCTATCTCTTCCTTCGTATCCTAGTGGACTACCTTGTCTTCCGAAGATAGATTTAAAATTAAATTTCTTCATCGAATGAAATCCTGTTGGATTCAAACGACATAAATGGAGATCGTGATATAGTTGTTCTATGTCTTGCATTCTTGTTAGTGAACTCTTTAGTCCCTCACAGCTAAATGTCTTATCTTTGGCTTGTGACAATATAGTTCCTTGATCTCTCATGAAGGGTTTATAGGGTAAATATGTTTTAACCTTAATCTAATCTATAATAGGGATTAAATCCCTAAGTGAAAATTGGAATTAAACTAAACCTTAGTTGATTTGGAGGTTAACATGTGGGTAGAAAATTATAAGTAACTCTTTGCAAAACAAAATTGATTTGAAAGATGTTGACTTAAG
This sequence comes from Taxus wallichiana var. yunnanensis, assembly GCA_018340775.1. Classification (NCBI taxonomy): domain Eukaryota; kingdom Viridiplantae; phylum Streptophyta; class Pinopsida; order Cupressales; family Taxaceae; genus Taxus; species Taxus wallichiana. The sequence continues at coordinate 571,389,993 of CM031244.1, forward strand.
AGAACCCAAGAAACCAAAATCTTGTCTGTAAAACCTTGTTATGTCCTTTTATGACATTAAGGAATAAATAATATTTCACATGTGGAATCGTGAAATGTAGAAACATGGGACCTTACCTTGAACACAAATCACTTGTGGTTCATGTGTAGTTTATAATGCTTCTAACCATGTACTTCTTTAAGATGTCAGACAAGTACTTTCGTAACTCTTTTGTTTTAAAGTGATGGTAATAATGAGACCTTAATGCGATGAAAAAGTAAAGCATAGAAGAGTAAAAATGAGATTTGAGGTTAGGAATAATGCCACTCTTGGAGTCCTTATAACTTAATTCAACATTTTCATGAGTTACAAAGAATATGAATTTCCTTGGTGTGATCAAACTTCGAGAAAACAAAAGATATATATAAATCAAAATGGAATTCCACAAGTCATTGAATTAGAATAACTATGGTAGGGAAATAACTATACCATGATCGAAGAATGTTTTTGGGAAAAAATCTATCTTGTATATAAATCTTCCTTAAATCCTAATATTGCTTTCTAGACATCAAGTCGATTCACTTGAGTTGCAAGGGTAAAAGGTAGACATTGAATAAATGTTCGAGAAGAATATTCTTAACATAAGAACAAGATAATTAAGCACTTTATATGCAATTTGAATTATGCCAAATAAGTATGTAAGTTATGGAAATTTCCGTAAAGGATAAAAATGCCAACTTAAAATGGTCGAACTGTAAATTAATTGTGGAATGAACTTAAGAATCTGTAGATGGAAAAAGAGAAAAGTTTTCCTTGCACACTAATGTTCTTGGAATGTTGATCGTAACTAAAATGCAATTAAAGAAATTATGTGTTGTGGGTTGCCAATCCTTGAGTCCTTTTCTTGTGGTTGGGTCATTGCTAGTATTCATTCATTGAGAAAAGTGTGGCATCGACATGTCTATGGTGTTTTCATGTGTCTATGTGAGTCGATGACTTATGTAAGTTTCATATGCGTTGTCAAGTTTCTGTATTGGAGCCCTTGTGGTGTTGTGTAGTGAGCAATGTAAGTCAAAAAAAAATCCTAGTATTTTACTATTATTTTTGTGTATGTAAAATGTGGGGCGTTATAAACAACGTCGTTGCTTCTGGGCTACCTCGTTTGGGCGGAGTCCCTTAAGATCCCTGAGACCAAACAATCATTCAACTTCGACGGGTGACTACGCACACTCTGTGGCACCTAGAAATGTCTCGTCTAATCTTACACCTTGGCGTAGGGACCCTCTATAATAGCCTATCTCGATTTTTTCCTTCTCCAATCGGTGCTCTCGCTGCCCTATTGTTTGCAAACACGCCGAATAGTGTAGTTTGAGACAGTGTAAGGTTGTCAAACGATATATTGTGTAAACAGTGGGTTGTGGCATAAAACCAACTATGTAGACATGTCTGGGTGGCCAGGTGAATGCTAGAGGAGGTGTCATTTCGGTGTGCGACAACGTCATTGCTTCCGGGCTACCTCATTCGGGTGGAGTCTCTTAAGAGCTCCGAGACCAAAAATTGTTCAACTTCAACGGGTGACTATGCACACTTCGTGGCACCTAGACATGCCTCATCTAATCCTACACCTTGGCATAGGGACCCTCTATAATAGCTTTGTCTCGTTTTTTCCTTCTCCAATCGGTTCTCTCGCTGCCCTATTGTTTGCAAACACACCGAATAGTGTAGTTTGAGACAGTGTAAGGCTTTCAAACAATATATTGTGTATACGGTGGGTCGTGGCACCAAACCAACTACATAGACACATCTGAGTGGCCAGGTAAATTCTAAAGGAGGTGTCATTTTGGTGTGCAACAATGTCGTTGCTTCCGGGCTACCTCGTTCGGGTGGAGTCCCTTAAGAGCCCTGAGACCAAAAAAATCATTCAACTTCAACGAGTGACTACGCGCACTCCATGGCACCTAGAGATGTCTTGTCTGATCCTACACCTCAATGTAGGGACCCTCTACAATAGTCTATCTCAGTTTTTTCCTTCTCCAATCGGTGCTCTTGCTGCCCTATTGTTTGCAAACGCGCCAAATAGTGTAGTTTGAGACAATGTAAGGTTGTCAAACGGTATATTGTGTAAACAGTGGGTCGTGGCACCAAACCGATTATGCAAACACATCCGGGTGGCTAGGTAAACACTATTGAAGGCATCATTTTGGTGTGCAACAACGTCGTTGCTTCCGGGCTACCTCGTTCGGGCGAGTCCCTCAAGAGCCCTGAGACCAAAAAATCGTTCAACTTCGATGGGTGACTACACGCACTCCGTGGCACCTAGAGACGTCTCGTCTGATCCTACACCTTAGCATAAGAACCCTCTACAAAAAAATTCTTAGTTTTTTCCTTCTCTAATTGGTGCTCTCGATGCCTTATTGTTTGCAAACGCATCGAATAATGTAGTTTGAGACAGTGTAAGGCTGTCAAATGGTATATTTTGTAAACGGTGGGTCGTGGCACCAAACCGACTACGCATAAACATCTAGGTGGTTAGGTGAATGCTAGAGGAGATTTCATTTTGGTGCACAACAACGTTGTTGCTTCTGAGATGCCTCATTCAGGTGGAGTCCCTCAAGAGCCCTGACACAAAAAAATCATTCAACTTCGACGGGTGACTATGCGCACTCCATGGTACCTAAAGACGTCTCATCCGATCCTACACCTTAGTGTAGGGACTCTCTACAATAGCTTGTCTCGGTTTTTTCCTTCTCCAATTGGTTCTCTTGCTACCCTATTATTTGCAAACGCATCGAATAGTGTAGTTTGAGACAGTGTAAGGCTATCAAATGGTATATTTTGTAAACGGTGGGTTGTGGCACCAAAAAAAATACTCAGACACATCTAGGTGGCTAGGTGAATGCTAGAGGAGGTGTCGTTTTGGTGCACAACAACGTCGTTGCTTTCAGCTACCTCGTTCGGGCGGAGTCCCTTAAGAGCCCTGAGACCAAAAAATTGTTCAACTTCAATGGGTGACTACATGCACTCCGTGGCACCTAGAGATGTCTTGTCTAATCCTACACCTTGGTGTAGGGACCCTCTACAATATCCTGTCTCAATTTTTTCCTTCTCCAATCGGTGCTCTCGCTACCCTATTGTTTGTAAACGCATCGAATAGTGTAGTTTGAGACAGTGTAAGGTTGTCAAATGGTATATTTTGTAAACGGTGGGTCGTGGCACCAAACCGACTGTGCGGACACGTCTGGGTGGCTAGGTGAACACTAGAGGAGGCATCATTTTGGTGTGTAACAATGTCATTGCTTCCAGGCTACCTCATTCGGGCAGAGTCCCTCAAGAGCCTTGAGACCAAAAATCGTTCAACTTCGACAGGTGACTATGCACACTCCATGACACCTAGAGATGTCTCGTCTAATCCTAAACCTCGGTGTAAGGACCCTCTATAATAGTATGTCTCAGTTTTTTTCCTTCTCCAATCGGTGCTCTTGCTGCCCTATTGTTTGCAAATGCGTCGAATAGTGTAGTTTGAGCCGGTGTAAGGTTATCAAATGCTATATTTTGCAAACGGTGGGTCATGGCACCAAACCGACTACGCGGGCATGTCCGAGTGGCCAAGTGAATACTAGAGGAGGCATTGTTTTGGTGCGTGAAAACGCGTTTCTTCTGGGCTACCTCATTCAAGTGTAGTCCCTTAAGAGCCCTAAGACCAAAAAATTGTTCGGTTTGACAGTGGCTACTGCACTCAAGTGGCACCTAGAGATGTCTCGTCTAATCCTACACCTCAGCTTAGGGACCCTATACAATATCCTATCTCGATTTTTTCCTTCTCTAATTGGTGCTCTCACTATCCTATTTTTGCAAACACACCTAATAGTGTACTTTGAGATAGTGTAAGGCTGTCAAACGGTATATTTTGCAAATAGTGGGTCGTGGCACCAAACTGATTGTGCACACACATAGGGATGGTCTTGTAAACACTTGGGAGGCATCTTTTTGGTTCTCTAAGCTCCATGTCCTTCTGGGCTACCTCCTCCAGCCAAGAACCCCCTCCACAAGTACATAAATCATTGTTAATTGCTTCTCTTTTCTTGTAAAACAATGAAAGCTTCTCTTAGCTTCAAGAATTTATAATTCTCTACTAACAGTGCCAACCATGTGAAGGTGGAAGCTTTTCTGGCACCACTAACCTGCATATAAAAGTGTTAGTCAAAGAAATTTAAGTTTCAAATCAAAACCATACTAGATATATACAAAATACACAAATTTAATAAAATATATGAACTTAAATTTATCTAACAAATTTATATATACCAAAGAAATTATATATACCAGACATGAGCATTGTAAATTCATTCCAATGAACCATCAGGATCAGATCTCGCTCAATAGCGAATGTGGATTTCTTCATGATCTGACTCTCAAACCTTCCAAAGAATCTTGTTATTAGGCCTTCCTCAATATCCATACAGCTAAATATTTGTCGCTAGAACTAGATGTGAATATAAGAGTATTTTCCTGTGTCTCAAAGTCTTCAAACACCCAAATAGAGGATTTTTTTAATGGATACCGCCGAAGCCAAGTTCCAGTAACTACCACTGACCTTGTAGGGTACTCAATATCTTCGCCATCTATAACAGGAGAAGTCAACTTCTTTCTTTCCTTGATGTAACGACATAAGAAATATTTTGTTCCTTCTTCATTGTCTTCTTTCGCAATAACTGCAAACACATGTCCTACAAAAAAAAGGTTTCAACTCAAATTTAAATTGTACATATTAAAATTTCAATGGACATAACTCAATACAAAAATTGTAAATAAACATAAATACCTTGTTGCACCAAAATCAAAAAAAAATCAAAGTCCTTGGATGTTGCAACTTCATCTGCAAAAACAAGTTGTAATGCTTGTGGAGGTTGATAACTAGCAAGCAGAGTTAGAGGCCTACAAATCCATCCATCGAACCATTATTGTGAATCACACTGAGCAATGACAAATTCGATACAAGATGCATAAAAACATGTCAACTTTCTTGTCCATGTGGCCCACGAAGTAGCGTCTGAGCTACAAAATGAGTGCATATCACTAGACCCAGTGAGTGTCATACAATCCTCATAGTTAGCAATTTGTTGTTCCTCTATCAACCAAAAATATTTGCAAACCGTGGAAATTTCTTGAGAACCTCGGGCCATGTTTTCAATACACCATTCCACTATGCTCTTTGCATCTTTCAATTTAACACCATATTTGTACTTCAACTCTTCTCTTGAAAGAGCTATTTTCACACATGCCCCTATACTGTCATGCTCTCCTTTTCCATGTCCAGCTCTCGGTGAAACTCCAAATATGTTGCACACCCATCTTGACATGCATTATGCTCATCCAATAAAACATTTGTGCATTCTTAAACCGAGACGTGTAATTATCGACCATATATAATGTTGTTTAAAGTGGATGTCCCTATCGGACAAGTTTCCATAAAATAACTGAAACACCCTTGCACAAAAATGGCAACTTGTACTTGAGTTGTAATATTGTGATTGAACCTCCATTTGTGGTTGCAATGTGTAATTCTCTACAAAATCAACCACTTAAATAATAGTACCAATAGGAAATGTGTATTTTCATATCTTGAATTATTCATCCAACCATCGAGCTCGGTGTATTCCTAGCATACTCATAAACAATTTCATCCTTCAATTTTCTCATAAATTGAAACACGTGCATATGTTCTATAACTAGCTCACACCGTTTAGACTATTTTTCATCTTTCAACTAGTGTGCGACTGATTTATATTTATCAAACTCAACTAAATTATTTCCTATTGCACCTTCAATTTTCTCATGGATGCAACTTTCCAATTTAGGTAATCCGCCACATGTACCACAACTTCCATCTAAACAATCCTGACTATAAAAAAATTGTCCAACTTCTTTTTCACAAAATATCATAGGAATGAAATCCCTGGAAGATATTGGTGGAACTTGAACACCACATTCCGATAACATAGTTTCAAAATGTAAAATAGAACGAATACATAAAAATTTAGCATAATGCATAGAAAATTCAACATGTTGCCTACAACAATAAGTGGTGCAAGCGTGGTTGATTTTCACATAGAATGGTTTTAACATTTCAAAAAAATGTTGACTAATTTTAATTTCTAGATGCTCTTATTCAAACTTACGAAAAAATTGAGTTTGAGTCATATCTAAGAAATGCTTTGGATGTGGTTCACAATTAATAGAACCAACTCTTCATTTTACAACATCTCTTGTATTAGGTGAAACTCTAGTGTTATCATGCCAAAATTGAATAACAACTTCTCTTATAGCATCAATATTATATTTGTCCTTACGCGGTGCTCTAGCAGAAAATGCCCAAAAATTAGTGTTATTGAGTGATTAAAGGATATTACATCTTTCAATTGCTTTCATTAGAGTTTTTCGATTAACTTGTAACATTCGACTTGTTTGCGTAATCGGCGTTGTTTTTATTGATTCACTTACAACACTAGTAGCAAGTACATGACGCATAATATTACTATCCCTAGTGCGTCTCTTGACACCAACAATGTGAAATGCATCATGAAGGTTTTCAACAACCGTAGAGGTTTGACTATGTATATTAGATGTTGTCAATCATAAGGTGTTTAATGTAGGTCTCATTTTATTCAATTTCATCAAACTAACCAATAACTGACATCTTTGGGAATCATTTAAAATTTCAAAATGATTATCCCAAATTTCAGTGGCTTTTCTTCTGATTTACCATTCATAAAGTTTGTCACACATTGGTTTCAAAATGTTTTCATCAATTTCAATAAAATAATTAGGTTTCTTACGAAAAATCTTAGGAGGTGTTTTTATCAAATTTTGTTTGTCTACAGTTTCAACCTAAATTTCTTTATTCACATTTTCATTGTCTCCTTCAATTTCAACATTTGCTACATCACGAGTATTTAATTCTTCTTCAACATTGACAGTAAAAACATCTTCATCACGAGTATTTAATTCAACTTCAACATTGACAATAGAAACATTACCTAGTTCCTCATTGCTTACAATAGTAGGGGTTAAAGATGAACCTCTTCTTGATTCATGAAGATTCCGCATTCGCTCAGCATTTTGAAATTTGTTTGCCTCTAATTCGTTTGGTGTTTTTAACTTAATGACTTCCTTTTTTTACTTCATTTCTTATCTCCCATGATGTTTTACTTCTGGTAATAAGAAAAACATGCGAAAAACAACAAAATTTCATATTAATTAAATGCGGTAAAGACAAAAAGTAAAAATCACATGGTAATTAGAACATCAAGATGCATATAAATATGATTTATGAACCGTGGTCACACTTTATAAACTGCACTCGTGGTTTATAAAGTGCGATCGCGGTTCTTATTTAAAACCCGTGATCATGTTTTAGTAAACCGCAATTGTAGTCCTATTTATATCATCAAATCCGATCCTAAGGCTCGAAATCTTTGTTTTGCCCCAACCAAAGCTATGAAAGGTCATTATGAAGTGTAAAGGGTCAAAAACTTCAAATTCACTCTTCCACAAACTTAACCCATGCTAAATAGCTGAAAATATTTCACAAAATGGTGTCATCGCATAGGGAGACTATTAGCTTCGTAGAAATATTGATTTTAAAGTGAATAGAATAAGATAAATATCATTTTATAATTTTTTACTAATAATAGGTCTTAAAGACATTTTTTTCCTGCGAATGTTCGTGTTAGCATTTAAGATTGCAACTTTTTTTTCGTTTATTAAAATGTGCCAAAACTTATACCATCCCAAGCGTGGAGAAATTCTATACAAGTTTTTAAAAAATTGATTTTGATATTTTTGATATAGTTATGGTGGGAAAACGAAAAGCGCTCCGTTTTCTAAATCTTTTTAGACCACTTTCACGGAAAAAATCATTAAAAAAATATTGCTCAAAAAAATACAAAATAAAATCCATCCCAAGATAGACAACTACATCTAACTTTTCACCAAAGGAAAAAAAAATAACAAGATTTGGTCATCCAAATTGTAGGCAAACGGACTACAATCTTATAGGTTTTTTCAAAAACAAAAACCAAGTCATATAATTTTAAGTGTTTAATATAGCTAAACTTGTCCATTTTTTAAAAAAATAGTATTTTAGAAACTAGATTCCGGATGCTACAATTCATATTTATATAATTTTTCTAATTTTGAGTGCGCATATTGCTAATAATCCCTACAAGTTGAGATTTTGTTGTTTTTGTAATATGACATCCACTTATGACCCCTTTTTGGTCCACCAACTTGGTGCACTTACCCTACTCGCCTATGTCTTATCCTTGGTGACGAGAAATGAATAAAAGTGCTTCTAAAAATTCCCATGAAAATGAATTAGATGTGTATGTTAAGAGAGATTCATTCCTAAAAACCAAATTTTTTCAATCAATAGGCCATCCATGAATCTAATTCTAGTCAAACTTGCAAGCAGAATTCATTTCGAATTGGGTAGTTTATCTTGGTTAGGGTTGAGTTACAAGTTTCTAATTGGATCTTTGTCAATTCTTGTCTCTTGGTCATTATTCACATTCACATTCTTCAAGTCATATAACTCATATCCTTCTTGACTCTCGATGATGAGCCCTTGCATCCTACTAGTTGTGTGGAGTTAAGAATGGAGTGAGTTCATCTTTTCATCATACCACATTCAACACATTTTTCCAATGAAATATAAATGCTAAATATTACTTGAGAAAAAAAAGTATCTAAGTTACAATTTGTTTTCATATGCATAGTCATACAAAATCATTTTGTTTACCACATTACATCATCATCCATAACATACATTTTAAAACATAAAAATATCAGAAATTCCAAACCATCTAAGAGTACACAGATGAGATAAACCATAACAAAGTCAACTCTTACAAGGAATTCCAAACCAAAAATATGTATGTGTGTGTGTATGTAATGTCAAGTTTCTCATGTATAATGTCATCACACCATAGAGTAAGTGTGGTAAAAATGCTCAATCATGAGCCCAAAATACAAAAAAATTGATATATGTGTCAAAAACTACCTCAAAAAATAAAGGCCTTAGGTTTATCCCTCCCTCCTAAACCCGTGTGAAGGGGCGCGAGAGTGGTGCGAGGGCTCCTGTTGTAAATCTTGTTATGAGATCAGCTTGGTGTAGCCCGAGAGCCTCCATGTACAAACATATGAGAATGACAGTCATTTTGCCGCTGGTGAGCGACCATTAGTAGTGGATCCACTACGTGAGTGTGTTTGTCGCCATCTCTCTCAATCCTCGTGTAGATTGATATCAATCCTCATCTGGGTCATCACCTCTGCGACATGTTAGGTTGGCGCGAACACGTCAGTATGGTGGACTACCATCGTTGGGTGTCTTGTGTCGACAAGCAACTAATCTCGAGTCATCTTCGTGGGGATCGTGAACATGCCCAGAAGTGTGCAACGAATAAGATCTCGCCACCCACCTAAATTGGTTGTAAAGTGAAAGTAAACAACGATGAGTTAGAAATATTTAAAAAAGGGAAGAGAGAGAAGTAGCTTACTAACATCTAATCTAGAAAAGTAAATATAGTAAAAGAGTGTTTTACTCACTCGGATCTCGATGCATCTAGCTTGGATCAACAACATGTGTTGGCGCAGTACTTGGTACATCTTCCTCCTTGGACTTAGCCTCCTCCTCCACCCTTTATGGGTGTATAGATGCCTCATTTGTATCCTCATGATACATTGTCTCCTCCTCCACATGTGCCTCAGCTCTATCCCTTGTTGAGGCCTCTCTTGTACCCTGTCACTCTAATTTTGTCCCCTCCTCCGAGCCTAACCTTATCTCGGCCTCCTCCTCCTTGATCTATATCGGGCATGCGGCAATTTGGAGAACATATTTAGGCCTAACTGCTACCCCAGCAACTAGGTCTAGTGTGGCCTTTCATGTACCAATAGGGATCCTAGGAGTAACCACCTTCCACTCTAACTGGCCTCTTTAGGTAGCTCTTTACTCTCGTATGCCCCTTTACACTATGGCTATCGTTGGGAGAGCATTTTCATATGGTAGCCCAGACTATTGGGGTATCTTGAGTATCGGATGAGTCTCAAATATACTATTCTAGTTAATAAGCTAAATTGTGATATGACATGTGGTCAAGGTAATGCCCTCCTGATCCCATCTATCGGTCATATCCTGATATAGCTGCGCAATCATGTATTTTTTGGTCAATGTAGAAACTAAATTATATGGTCCCTTGATTGGTTCCATATCCACCCACCTCGCTTCTCTAATTGTTATTAGATCTGTTATCCCAACTCTCCTCTAGTAGCGGATCATCCTCTCATACACCCAAGACATAACAAGTGTGGGATGGCTAAGGGACTTAGCAATCAGTTTGAAAATCTTGTAAAGGTCATGATAAGTAGTGCCAAAATTTCTACTCCCCATGTGTAGACTTTTTCATATATCGCTATACTCGAACAATGGGGGCAACAAAAAAGGAACTTGTCTCCACCCTTGTCCCCAATCAAACGTGAGGGCAAGATACCAATGATGACCTTGTGCAGAGTAGGGATAAGTGCGATGTGTCAAATAAATATAATGTAACACCCTGATTAACACTAATATTAGGTTCATGTGCATCTCCTAGATAAGTGGCCCAACTACGAGCCTCAACTGTTGAATTGGAACTATTCAATGCTAGCTTCCTATAGGTGACAACAACTCCAAGAATCTAGTAGACATCCTCTAAGGTGATAGTCCACTCACCTCGACTCCAAGCCAGCTAGAAGGTATTCCATTACGTATCCCGGTAACTCAATAAATCCTAAAGTAGGTGACTCGCTAGAGAGACAGATCGTGTCTCCAAAATCCTCTTAAGGCCAACCATCCCAGGTAAATCCTTCTCTTCTTAGGTCAACCCCTGCAAGATTTGGGCCAACCAATCCTACTCACGAGATCTTCTCCATCTAACATAACCTCCCTTCATTCATAAACAATGATGAAAGATCAAGTTATAACCTCATTGACACATAACGAGCTCACAAAAATAATGCAAATGTAAGAAAAAAACAAAAAAAAAACATACTTAGTCAATAAACTACAAACGGCCTTGATGATTTATGAAATCGTCACTCGTAGCAAATTGGTGGTTGTATAATCATCGCTATGTCGAGTGGTGGTTTCGTAACCGTCATGGATTTTTGTAACCTCTGCAATGATTACGTGATCGCCACTTCGTGCGAGTGGCGGTCATGTAACTATCACGGTGGTTTCACCCGAAAATTTGGGTTGTACCCTAAAAGCTAAAAATACAAAAAAATGAGTAAAAATGCATCAAATTCAATCAAACAAATTACATATCCTAAGTGGCGCCCCCTTTGTGATCATTTTAACTATAAAATTATTAAAAATCACCCCTACAACTAGTTTTGACTAAATCCTACATTTTAGGGAAAAAATGAATAAATGTAGATAACTTACTTGATCATGACCCTCACCACTTTCGTTGGTTATGTTTCCATCATCTCTGAATTCTCATTGATTTGGTTGTACTCTCACATGAAATGGTCATAGGTAATCTAGAGCTCCAAAAATCACTAAGCGAGTTGGGTAAAAATGATTTCTATAAATGGTAAAAATTGGTATGTACATTGTTTTCTAATGTCATTTTGAGTGTGTGTATGCAGGTCTAGAATGTTGGCATAGGTATATTTATTATCCCCGTGGATATGGTAAGTACTCTTGTCATTTTAGTTCAAAAAAAAATCGATTATGTTTTTATCTACACTTGATTCCCATTTTTCTCTTACAGGTGGTGGGAAGCTTGGATTGGTGTGGTTTCAACATGTGGATGAATGAGGTATAATTTATAAATTTTCCATTTGGGAGCGTCATACTTGAAACTTGCATTTTATGCCCATTCATGGCTAAAACAATTCTTTGAGGGGGCAATATGTACGCACCCAAAATTACACGGTGCTACATTGGTAGAATGGTAAAAATCCCCTATGATGATAAATTTCTTTTCCAGAACAAATGATGAATTTTGGATCCCATTTCCTTCTCTACAATGCCTATATGACTTATTCTTCATTATTTATTAGTTCCTTAGCATTTCTTGCCTTCGCAAATGATTTTCTCCCCTCTTCATTAGTGTTTTCTTCTTTAGTTATGTAACTGTCGTGATACTTGTTGTGTAACCGCCAAACCGTGCAGATGATGCGGCGAGTTCTATTTACTTTAATTCGGGACTCCAGGACTATGAGTTATGTACGCATGTTACAAGCTTCTCAGTATCTTTCTCACACGTTTCTTAACTATTTCACCGATTTTAATCTTATTAGATACATATGGAACTCCTCTTCCTTCCTTACTATTCTTAGAATGTTGATTGCCCCTTCCTAGGATGATATGGCATTTCTTGATTGCCAAGTGTGTTGGACTTCTTCCCTATTGTTTTTTATATAAAAACCAAGCTTTTTCCCAAAGCATTGGTTGGAGATTCTTGATTTTGATTGCACCGTTAATTTGCTGAAATATTTCCAAGAAGTACACAAGCAACTCAGATCATTGCCTAGTTACTTCATTTCTTGCATTTGAGACCAGGCTAGCTGCTCGCAACCATTACTCGCTCCAGCGTCTTCACAATTTCTTCTACAATCAACGAACATTGTTCCCTAGACCAATTGGATTCATCTCTAGAAAGGAATCTGAGGGGTAAAGAGAAGCATAACCACACTTGGGGATCATCTCATTTCTACAATAACCATGTTAAGGATGTTATTTTAGTTGTGTTCAAATCTTTTAATCTAGAATCAATATTTGTCTTTAAATCAATAGAAGTAATATAGATTATTTTAAAGGGGTAGAATTCATAGTTGTTCACTTTCCTATAAGAATATTTCATTGATACTTCCTTATCGGATTATTCCTGTGAATTTTCTTAGGAAAGGATTTGGAGGATGTTCTTGTGCATCTGTTTTCTTATTTCATCATTTAGAATATCTATAGATTTCATTTTCTTTATCAACTAGTTTTACGTGCGTGCATAAACAATCTTCTAGTGACAAACTTCTTTCATGTTTATCCTGTGGATCTACTAGGGAAATAAGTTTGAGGAAGCTTTTGTTTCTATGCTTCTTGTTATGTTTCTTCCTTGTTAGTTTGTTACATGTGGAAACCATTGTTTTACCAGGGAAGTCTCGGGGAGAAGAAATTACTTCGAGAAGCCTTATTTCTCCTACCCCATCTTTCATCATATCTTCATGACCCTCTTTGAAGAGGAATTCATAGAAGAAGAAGGTAAATTTCCCCATGTTCCACAACCAAGTATGTTCTTGTTCGGTTCTACCAACATTGATCGTGACTTGCATACAAGAATTATCATTGATCGTAGCATCACCCCTAAGAAAGTGAGACAAGCATTTATTGTACTCAATGAATAAATACCCATTTTTCCAGTTGAGAACATTAGCTTGCCTTGATTTCTTGTTTTCATTTATATATATTCCACCTACATCCTATTTATCCATCATACTACCATCCCATTCATTTCATTCTATTTGTCTGGCACGACCTCGGGAGGTTGCGTGCATCTAGAAATCATGTGTTGATTCTCGGACATATAATAACCATGGTAAATTTTAGGGCGAATATTCATGAAAAGGTGAATATAAGGAATTTTGAATTTTGAATTTGGTGAATTTTGTACTACCGTATAGTAGCGCGTTCGCCAAAATTTTACGAGGCCTAAAAAAATTGAATATAATTTTGCCTTCGTGTTTCCGCTAAGGGCCGACTAATGTTAGTATATTCACCTTCATGTTATAACATTATAATATATATATATATATATATATATATATATGATTAATTTTCCATAATATAGTCATATTATTTACATTATAAGCGTGTGAAAAATCCGAAAGTATAAGACCAGAAGTGAAGGATTCAGGAAAAAGTGAAAGACTCAAGAGGTAAGAGAAAAAGAGAACTCATTCTATATACTTTGGAAAAAAATTGTGTTAACGAATGGTAACGTTATTTGTGTTATTTTCTGAAAATAAATTCTGCGATGACGAATGATAAGACAAATGTGTATAGTTGAATGGTAATAGAAAAATATTACCAGCCAAAGAACAATTATATGTGATACCGGTCAAGTAATAGTTAAGCGTGTTACTAGCCGGTAACAATATATTCTCGCTATCGTTTTGCAGCTTTCTTTGTCATTTGACTACTCGGTTGTGTTGTCATTCGTCATTGTTAAGTTGTGTTGTCGTGTAGTTGGATAAAGATGTGTTGCCATCAGTATTTGAAACTTCTATATTTTGTCGCATGTGCAGACTTCAAAATCACCCATTCGATGGCCCCTTATTACAAATGAGAAAAGAACTCAAGGAAAAATAAAACGCGATATGGACATTTCAAAATATTTCAATCAACCAACAATAACCCCAGTGGCAAGAGGTAATTTTGACTCTTACTATGATAATGTTACTTTATTTTTTTATTTACTTAGGGAAGTTGTAAGCAAACCAATTTCTCTCAAATGCGAAAACCCTAGCAGTGACCTTACTCCAAATGAAATTGCCAATCACCAAAGTAATACAATTCAAATTGATAGTACTTGATAATCCCATTTCCCATCCAACTCAAACTTTTGATAAACATTCCAGAAACTCACATCAAAAACATAAGAGTGGGAAGTGGACTATAGGAAGGACTTATAAATTTGAATGGTCAACCAAATATCCATTCATTGAACCTGTTGAACCTAAAAATAGTATTGATACTCCTACATAATGTAGATGTACTATATGTAGTTGGAAACTAGGTAGAGACCACAAAATGCAATTGAAGTTGGACACAATAGAGAAGCATTGTGGGAAGGTATATGAGTCTAAAAAAAGAAGATGATGGAACAATAATAAAAAAAACTAGATGGAAAACTGAGGAAGATTGTTTACATATAAGATATGTTACAGAATATGATAATCATCATAAACATATTTAGGACCTAGTTGAGAAAGGTGGAACAATAAAGGCTAAATTTGAAAAAGCTACTGACGTAAGTCTTCAGGAAAAACTCATTCAATTCAGAACAATATTTCACATTTTAAAGAAGGGCATACCAATTTCATATCTCATTTATTATAAGGTATTTTTTCAATCTAATGGGTTTCCAAATATTCCAACAACACACTGGTCAAATACCAGTGCATGGGAAATGGAAAAGTGTATGGGAGAAATTGAAATCACTAATTTGAGAGAGAAGGTAAAAATGCAAATTTTATCACATTGTCAATTGATGAGGTTACAACAGTAGACAATACATCTTGGGTATGCATGCATGTCTACACTTTCAATTTCAATAACCATTTTAGGGAAAATCATCTACTAGATATGCACAAAATGATGGAGAACTGTAATGCTAAGAACCTCTATAAACTTTTTATTAAAAGTTTGAAGGAAATAGTTGGTATGGATGATCAATCAATCTCTGTAAAGTTTATTTGTGTAGGATTTGATGGCACATCTATCATGCAAGGTCACAAAACTAGACTTTGTATTCATCTAGCAAACAATTGTAGCCCCTTACATGATACCTATTCACTGTATGGCTCACTAAATGAATCTGGCTTACAAGATTGTAAGTAATTTTGAAAATGTTGCTAAAGTGGAGGAGCTGATATGGGACTTGCATTCATATATGTCAAGCAGTCCTAAAATATTTTTGGAGTTTCAAGATTTTCTATTGGAATAACAAATGGTAAAAATTGCTAAAAGATGTTGACATGAGATGGATATCATTGTATGAACCAACTTGCAGGATTTTTGAGGAATACAAGTCCTTAGTAGGGTATATGTTCAAGCATCAAAGAGAAGTGGACAAGGCTAAAGATATGTTGTATCGCTTGAAATATTTAGAGACATTATTAACTTTATGTGGTATTTTGCCAATGTTGAAGGAAATAAATAGCTTGGTGAAACATGCTCAGGAAATATCCATATACATTGTTGATTTTATAAAATTAAGGAGACAAGTATGTATGATTTTGGATACCTTATATTGCACCCAAGACTGATTCAGAAGCCAATTTTCAGAAGCTTCAAGGTTTTGACAAATACAAAATATCCCAAAAACTATTTAAAGTTCAATATCAATGGTCATCTTTATATTTCTGTTGATGGGAAAAATATTCCAATGCACACTTTATATAGAGATCCTTATATAATACGTTACTGAAATTGAAGAAATACCAGTCCTGAAGCATTATTTTGGATATTGCAATTTCTAATACACATAAAAATTTAATGAAGATATCTGAAACATTATCTTCTGAGATCATAGAGAGTTTTAAAAATAGTGATCTACTTGAGGCCATGGGAGTTGTAAATCCCATTTTCTGGAATCCGATGATTGATGAAGAACAAAGAGAAACAAACTTCGGGAAATTCATGACTTGCACTTATGGAGTAGTTTTGCAAATCTTCATATGTTGATGGAGGGAATTAAATGGTATACTGGATAGAAAATTACTCATATCATAGTCACAACATTTTGCATATACAATGTCTGATCAATATAAGTCTATTGCTGACCCAACAGAAATGGGAGCTATCACACTATTGTGGAGAAAGATGTATCGAGTAGCATTCTAAGAGAAAATATAAGTGAATACTTCAAACTATATGAACTCATACAAATAATGATTCTTGGGTTTGTTGAAGATGAAAGGGTATTTAGTGCACTTAAATTTATGAAATCAAAACTTTGTAACATATTGATAAGAATTTGGAAACTTGTTTGAGAATCTATGTTTCAAGATATGGGGTGGACACATTTCCATATGAAAGAGCACTAGCTACATGGACATCTCTTGTAGAGTGCAGAGTTGTTAATCAGATAGCGAACAATGAAGTCTCTAATAATGGTGAAAATGACTTACACTCTGCTAGACAAGAAACTGCAACCGATATAAGAAGTGATGAAGGACCATTAAGGATAGGGTTATTTCAACTGCCAAACAATTGAGTGTATTCATTTTTTGAAATATATATTGTTACTCAAAAAAAAAAATTCGTTTACATATATTGCACATATAATGTTTGGAAAAAACAATCCCTTCGATATTTTAATAATGTTTGCAAATAACAGATGGTAGACAATTCATATTTGTGGAATATGCAAATTGGATAATGTAATAAAATTAAAATTTGTTACTAATAAAATATGTTCGATATTTGATTTCTCACTATCAATTTCACATGCACAATTAGTCACAAATATATTATAATCCATATATGATATTTAACATCATGATTATTATGATTAATCAAAAACATAGTAGTCTATGACTACATCCCATCATGATTATTGGAGATAATATTTACATGATGAATCAAGATTCAACTATCAAGATCGACAACAACATGCACATTCAAGACACAAGTTTTAATTATTGAGTTCATACATATTTGAAACTAAATTGAACAATGTAAATCTAGATTCCAGAATCCATGTGTACTATTCATCAACTGTAGAAGCTTGAAAAAATAAACGACTAAAGTTTTCATTTGACAACACCCATGAGAGAAATAAAAAGATCAACAATTTCACATAAAGATAATGTTTTCAAATTCCATTTGTCAAATACTTGAATACATCAATAGTAACATAGTTTAAAGTTTTAATTGAAGTTAATTGGACCCTTGTCCTTGAACAGATTCAACAACAGCTACAACATTTGAACTATCTCGGATTACACCAGACTCTACTAATTCTTTTGCAGCAACATTAATATTTTCTAAATTTTCTCTATCTTCGCAAGTTGCATCTCCTGCTGAAAGGATAGAAGGATCCTCATTAGTTTTTTTCTTCAGAAGAATTTTTGGATCCAGTTCATGCTCCTTGATAATCCTCCATAAATTATTGTTCTACTTGTTTAATAAAACATTTTTTTCTTTAAAACCAATAGCCCCTGGACACTCTCTCTCGCTTTTCTAAGGTGCTCATCTAACACATGCACCTTTGTCTTCAAAGTATGGTATTTTGACTGCAATTAAAAATCCCATAATTATTATTTAGAATAAGATAAAGGATAACTATATATTTATCTAACAATATACAAAAAAATTAGAACTTACCACGGCCAAGTCTTTCTCTACATTAGCAATAGTGACAAGGTTCTTGTCATGATTCCACTTGTTGTAGTAAGACTACGCCTCGACATTCAAATTAGCCAATCTATTCAACATTATTGTCAAAACTTCATCCTTATTGTAAACATTATTGGTGACTACATTTCCTTTTTGTGCTTGAGAAAGTATAGCATCAATCACCACCGGTTCATTTTTAACCAATGAAAAAGTTTTTCTCTATTTTCAAAATTATGATATCTATCATTAATTTATTTTATCGATATTTCGCTCTGATCTCCCACATCTTTAACTCCTTAATGTCAGAATAACATTTTCCATGACAAGGGTTGTAGCATTATCTGACACAAGGATGTCAAGTGAAAACTTGGTCTTTGCATCATCATCCATGTTTTCCGCCTGATTGGCGAAGGAGGAATCAAGATTCTACCGGCTATGGCACTTTCTTACGAATAGATTGCGTGGATCCTCGGCATGCCTCCTTGACATTGTCATGTCAAAAAAATTCAAACTGGAGATACTCGTCATACATGTCTATATTATTTAAAATAGAAGTGCCTCTGGCACTCGGCACACCACTAACAAAAACTTGGGAACTCAGATGTTGTGAAATTTTGATTTTCCCTGCTCGTAGTCATTCCAGGGTTAGGGAGCACAAGCCTTTTTCCCCTACCATAAGCAGTTAATGGAGGTGGAAGGGGAGGTCAGACTGATGTACTCCTTGTGCGCTGAGATGGAGTCAGAGAAAAGAAGGTGGTCATGGGTGTAGCCGTGGGATGAATTTTAGATTGCAAAAAGATCTGCGAGCATCAATACTTTAACAATATCATATTCAATAATCAGTATGTTAAAAATTTGAAATTAAGAAGACAAACAAGTGAACAATAAGAACTTCAAATTAATAAGATTGAAATCAATAGAGATTTATTACGCTGTGAATGTTTTTGTAATCAACAGATTGTGGTCAGGCACTCGGTGGAAGGGTGGTGGTGGCACTGGCACAAAAAATCCTGAATTTAATGAAAACCAATTAAAAAGAATGATAAATTCGTAAAATAAATTCAAAATACTAATATAAATAAATTTTAAGTCATTATTTATTAGTTTCTTTATACCAAAACTCAAAGGGCCTAGATGATATGGTACAGACTAACACTCTTCATCCTCAGGTATGTATGTCGTGTTTGCACCGCACAAGATGAGAAAACACTCTCGAGAGACGATTCATTCGTATATGTCGGAAAAGGCTACACATTAGGATAGTGAAATTAGAAATGTGTCATTATCAAGAATTAAATATTCAAATTATCATTAGTCTAGTAAAATAATTTAATAAAATTGAAACGATTATGTAGTATGTAAAACTTAAAACCTAGATTTTCCTGTGCCATAGAAGTAGAGCATGTTCTCTCCTTGCTCTGGGACCGGGCCGAGTAGGATGAATCCAAAGAACGACACATCCGTTTGTCTAGTCTTAACTCTTTAGCCAAAGATTCATCGAGACATGGTGACATCAATTGTATTGTTTTCACCAGACCCCTCAAGCCCAGGAGGGTAATGCAAGCGAACTGTCATATGACGACGTTCTAGTGTTTTGCTTTCTTTGACCTGTTCGAAACAAAATTACAGATTACATATTTATAAGAATTAATTTACAAATGATTTTTTTAAAAAAGGAATTAAGATTAAATGCTTTTAAAACAAAATAATCACCAACTTGTTGGTCTAGAGGAATTCCATGTTTATCCATCTTCTCGTGAAGAGAAATTGGAATAGCTGTGGATTTGAGTCCATAAAAACCCTCATAATATAAAGCAAGAACATAACAAGAAGAAGAAATAACTGTAGAAGGATTCAATTTGGCTTTGTCAAGTTCAAAATGAATCTTTGATGCAAGATATGTGCACCAATCGAATCTAATGTCGAAATGGTTTGAAGAAGGTAGTACATTGCCCATTGAGGAATGTCGGTGTATCTTCCCTATAACACGATACAAGACTAGAAAAATTCCACCATGGCCAGGAGAAAGGGTTCTTTGATAGATTGAGAGTTAATGCCTCTTTTGGTTGGAGTATTAACCTCAGCCTCAACAAAGAGATTGTAATGAGACTCTAAAAATTTATTTTTCTCATCGAGAAGAATGACTTTTGTTGGGCCTCTGAAATATCAGCTAAGTACAAAAAGGCACGTAGGCGTGCAAGGCCTAGAATTGAAGAAAGTCACACAAGGAAAAGGCGTGTAGGACGGGGTTTAAGGAAACCCATGGTGCACGTGCGGCCGAGAGACAATGTCTCAAGACTTAACCATATTGGACATTTTGGGCAGACACGTGAAAAGCATGACCCGATTGCACATACGGAGCGAATAAGGTGCCAACCTAGTGATAGGTTGGCCCGGAAGAATATGCCTGTGTTAGAAGGTTCTAGAAGACATCAGGGCAAAAAGTGGAGAGCTCGTGCCTAGAGTAGCATGCTCTAATGGAGGACCACATTCGCACACTTGGCATCGGATCTAAGCCACAAAAGAATGAGTTAGCAGTTCAAAAAGGCTATATATACAAGTGCCTACTGAAGTAAAAGAGAAACACATAGAGATAGATAGAGGTTAGAGCTCTGAGAAATATCGCAGAAATCTCAGCAACTGGGTAAAATAAGGGTAGAAAAGGATGTATCAGGGTTGGGAGTTATAAATTTTCTTTTGAGGGCCTAGTTGTATGAATCCACTTATAATGCATGACTATGATGGCGCTTTTGTGACATTCTGCAATGGGCTAATGATCGTAATGAGGTTACTAGTTTATATGAATATGAGCATTAATGGTTCTCATGCATACATCCTTCTTCATATTTCTTTTCATTTATGTTTATGAACTAGAAGTATGAATGCTTGTACGACTTCCTTTATGCTTTGGTGTAAGTTCTATAATCTGCTTAAGCACTTTTTATCTGGAATGACCGCAGGATTAAGAAGTCATTCTGAGCTCTATGGTACTTACATGTCTTACTTCCTTCCAAATCTCTTAAACATGAATCATAGATGATGTTTCCCAATAAACTCACATAAAAGAGAGACTCGACACCCGCGTGTGCCTCAGGTGAGTGCACAACGTCCCACCGGGTGATAGGTCGTGCATGGGATTTCTTTCCTTTGTGATGGGGGTAAAAATGACTACATCTTGGTTCTATTTTTCATTTTTACCCCCATCACAAAGGAAAGAAATCCCATGTGGATTGGCCTATCACCCAATGGGCACTCACCCGAGGCACGCGTGGGTGTCGAGTCTCTCTTTTATGTGAGTTTAGTGGGAAACATCATCTATGATTCATGTTTAAGAGATTAAGAAGGAAGTAAGACATACAAGCACCATAGAGCTCAGAACGGCTTCTAGATCCTTGCAGTCATTCCAGACAGAAAGTGCTTAACAGATTATAGAACTTACACCAAAACAGAAAGGAAGTCATACAAGCATTCATACTTAGTTCATAAACATAAATGAAAAAGAACTATGAAGAAGGATGTATGCATCAGAACCATTAATTCTCATATTCATATAAATTGGTAACCTCATTACATTCATTAGGCCCATTACAGAATGTCACAAAAAGGCAGATCGTAGTCATGCATTATAACTGGATTCATACAACTAGGCCCTCAAAAGAAAATTTATAACTCCCAACCCTTGATACATCCTTTCCTACCCTTATTTTACCCAAGCTAACAGAGTCCTTGCAATATTTCTACAGAGCTCCACCCTCTATCTATCTCTTTTGTGTTTCTCCTTTACTTCAAGAGGCACTCAGATATATAGCCTTTTTGAACTGCCAACTCATTCTTTTGTGTCCTCGAGATCTAATGTCAAGTGTCCGAATGTGCTCCTCCACGAGAGCATGCTCCTTCAGCCCATGCTCTCCAAAGTGTCTCCACTTTTGCCATGATGTCTTCTAAAACCTTCTAACGCGGGCATATTCCTTCCGGCTAACTTTGTTGCCAGCCGGCGCCTTATCCGCTCCGCATGTGCAATGGGTCATGCTTTTCATGTGTCCTACCCAAAATTTCCAATATGGCTAAGTCCCGAGACCTTGGCTCTGCCACGCGCGCGCCACGTGTTTCCTTAAACCCTTCCTTAAACCATCTCATTTGTGCACCTTATCCTCATGCGCGCCTTTCTTCAACTAGGCCTTGTGCGCCTACATCCCTTTTGTACTTAGCTAATATTTCAAGGACCTAATAACTTTTGTGGTTACATGAAATGTGTTTCCATGGGGCAGGCCTATTAGCCGATAAATATCTTCAGTGTTATTTTGATGAGAAATTGGTGGGATGGTAATTGAACTGTGAAAGTGTCATCCAAAGTATTATACACTTGCATTAAATTATTTAATAATTTGTGGTCTGTCTGATACTGGGGCATGTAAATAACTCCATGGATTCTTGACTTACCAATCTAATAAGATTGACTGATTATTTCAGGGTCTTCAATCGCTTATAAGAATCGGGTATATGAAATGTTTTGGTAAACATAGGAAGTTGGTTTAATGGTCTTTTTCTTAGGGCCATTATTCTTGAACGTTGATTGCTTGAAAAAAGAAGAGGTTGGAAAATGGAAGATTAAGATACCTGTATATGAGCCTTGAGGATCATAGAACAAATCATGTGGCAGGTGGCACTGGCTACTATTTAATACTAGAATACTGGAAGTGGACGAGAACGATGGAACTCTCTAAAAAGTCTATCTCAGAGAAACCTGCAAGTGAATATGGGACAAAATGAATGGGGATGGGTATATATATAGGAAATGAAAGTGTCTTAAATGCGTAGAAGACACGTGGCGTATTAAATGTCGATGATAGATAAACTATGTTCCCGAACGATAACATAAAACTAGCAAGTTAACAGCTACCATCGGGAACACCATATACATTACCGCTAGGAACACTATATATACGTTACCATCTAGGAACGACGTCTTCGCGGTAGCTTTATTGCCTCTGGTAATAAAAATATGTTACCGTTGGTAACACTATGGTGTCGATCAGTAACAACAACACTAGGGCATTAGTCGGTGCCCATGTGTTACCGGGCTCGGTAACACTATGACATTTGTTACCACAAATGCGGTAACATTGTGACATATGTTTTCGGCGATAAAAAACCGACATTTTTTGTCATTCGGTACTATACCGTACTTTTCGATCGGTAATATGTTGTTGTTCCTTACTTGCGCAACAAAAAAAAATCTTGTTCCTCCAAAGCATTTTGGAAAAACACCTTCCTTTCACCGCCGTCACAAAACCCATTTCCGTACATTTGCCTATAATGCGAATGTATTTTTGTCGAATCGTCACCCATTCTATAATATTTTTGGGGGGGGTCTTAAAATGAACCCTGATAATAACACAAGTGCAATAATTATCCTAATATACAAATAAAATAATAAATAATAACCTACACTAAGATTTATATCGATAGGAAATTTCCCTTCACCATCTTATTCATTTATCACACTAGCCATGATGTACCAATTTACAAATATTATCCTAAAAATATGAGATTGACATACATGTGTATAGACTTTTGTCTCCTTTTGGTGTGCAAAATGTGTTCAAAATTGATCTTCTCTCCATATGCCACATTTAGGTCCTCATCTTGCACCACAATAGTCATGCCAACACTTCCAATTGCCCTCCCACTACTTACTTGACCTAGTTGTTCATTTTGGCATGCTCTAAAATACTTTTAGTTCATTCTATAACTTGCTCCATTGAAGTCTGAATCTAGTGCAATATTTGTTGACACCATGTTGATTTTCAAGCATTATTAGCCTTCAGTTTCATCCAAGGCTCACATGTGTCAGGTGTCGTAGAATTTTCCTTATGTTATGCATACTAAGTTTCAATGATCCTTCTATGTTTTATGCACACAAGATGACATGGATTCATTTACTCTATGCACATGCGAGTTTTCAACCCCTTACCCATTCTGCACGAGAACCATTACAAGAAATCCTAAGGAATCCAAGTCTCATGCCTGACCTAGACTTAAACCAAAATATATTATGCTTCACCAAAATTGATATTTAGCTAAAATATGTATATGCTTAGTCAACTAATAAGCTTAACATCATATTTGGAGGATGAACAAATGAGTGGATGTTTGTTCATACCTAGGTAGTTTTTGTATCCATCTTTAAGAATACAACTTTGTCGAGTATGTGTATGAGCTTGATGTTGTACATTTATAAGTTTATATGTGTAAGCCCAATGTGGCACATGTATGAGTCAAGATCATAATCAAGCTCGGTGGCGGGCACTATACACTTCTAAAGTGTTGTGTTTCTCCCATATTTGCACTAGATGAATGTTAGAAATATAACATTTAGTGCTCCATATGAGTGTGATAATATACTTCCAAGAAATTATTATTGAGTTGTTGTGAAACAACTCATAATAGTTAGTGAATATTATTGTTAGTTTCAAAGTGTCTTATGAGTTATTACAACAACTCATGTATGAGTTATTATGCGAGTATATGTTGTGATTTATAGTTGTTAGGTATGGCTCCTAAATTTTAGGAGTCCACTTGCATATATATTTTATTGTGATGAGTTAAATAGATTACAAAATAAATATTTATTTTGTGTGAAATTATACTTGCAAATTTGATCCAAATAACAAAATCCTACAAAAATCATTGAGACATTTCCTAAAAATATGACTATGACATTTAGAAAACTCTCTCTCTCTCTCTCTCATTTTATATATATATATATATATATATATATATATATACTATTTAAGGTTTCCATCAAAAAAAATTATGATTAAACACTTTTGAACAAAGCTATGAACTGGGGTAGAGGGCCCCAACCCTACAAAGGAGAAGAGCAATGGAAGAAAGAAGAATTGGAAGAAGAAAAGAGGGAGAAGGAGAAGAATAGGACAAAGACTAAAAGTCCCGACATCTTAGAAGAGCGATGAGGGGCGATGAACGCACAAGAGCACCCAAACCATACAACACAAATGAAGAGATCTCACAAACTAAGTACCCACACGAGTATTGGCTTCCCGAGAAGAATCCCGAAAGCCTCGCATTGGTGTGGTCTCTAAGTTCAATTAGGTTATCGATAGTTGAATGAACTGAAAAGAGGGCAGCATCAATGTCTACCAGAGGAAGGAGTCTATGGTCCAACCGACCATAAACAAACAGAGAATTCACATTTTGGGCAAAATGCAAAGAAATGGCGATATTGACCATAGAGTCGTTGAATGCCCCGACCTGAGCCCAAAGCTATCTCATGAACTTCTTCAACCCACAACGATGGATCGGGTAGAGATAAGTCCAACAGTTCTTCATGGAATCCCACACGGTGAACAAGATATATCCGATCAACAAATAAAAACTCCACGACCAACGGATCCGGATGAAGAAAGAGGTAGAAGGATACAAAGGCCGCAACGATATCCTATTCAAATATGGCGTGGCGCGAACAAAACCGTTAGGAATCACCAAGGATGGTTTTAATGGCCACAGCTTCATCAGGGAATAATCTTGAAAATTTCGACAACCGGTTAGGGTCAATTTCCTCATAAGTGGTCAATTTCGGATGCTCGTTGTGGAGAAAAATGAAGGGAAAACCCACAAATGCCATTGGAAGAGAAACCGAAAAGCCACATAGCGAGGCGAGGCCGAACCAAGCAACTTAAAACAAAAGAAACAACGCGAGGGAGCATGATGACACTGCAATTAAATGTCCTTCCTTTCATTTGAAATGATAGACAAGAGCCCATCCCAGACCTTCGCATCACTTGAAATTTTAACAACGGTGGGAAAATCAATCACATAAAGGTTTCCATCAATATTAATTTCAAACTATGTCTCTGTTTATTACAATTATATACGTCTATCTTTGTTTTGTTCATCCAAATTGGGAAAAAAAGTTTGAAACTAGGTCTACATTTATACACATAAAAAAAAACAATATTTTTGAAGTAGTTGAGTGGGTGGGGTGGGGTGGGGTGGGGGTGTTACACAAACAGGCATCCATTATTTATCAAATTTCAAGTTCTTTTTACATGGAACATAATTTATTTATTTTTCCGATTTAAAAAATACATCCCAAATTAGATGATCTATCTAACTTTCCACCAAATGCTTTTAAAAAATACTAAACAATGTTAAAACAAATGTGGGGATGCAAACCATCTTTATGTTTTTTTGAAAAAATAAGAGTACCTCTTTGAATTTTAGCTCTTTGGTTCACTTGTACTTGACCAAATTTTTAAAATATAGTGGTTTATAAACTACACTCGAAATGCTAGATTTCATATTCTTATAGAATTTTTGAAATTTGAGTGTAGCCACCTCAAATAATTCGTACATGTTAAGGTTTCTCATTTTTCAAATAAAAATGTCTACCTAAGATCCCTTTTTGGGCCCCCAATCCATCATACTTACTCATAATATTCCTTTATCTCTTAATTCTCTCGAGTTTTATTTATTGTTATTGTGAGTCAAAGTTGAAAGTTTTCCTTGAAATTCACATCTCTTACATGGTTTCGAACACGTAGAAGCTCTAACAAAATAAGAATGGAAAATAAAATGTGCCCCTCCTTAACACTACAAAATATTGAAGGAAACTTTATGCATCATAGTTTTCATGCATTTGGGAAGCTTCAAGAGAAAATTTGGGAAGATCACTCCAAATCACACCACCATATGGATATACTCAAGGATTTTTAGAAGAAGGGGTCGATGGAGCATACAAACTTATACCACACATTACATACATATGAGGCCTTGTTGAAGATAAAACCAACTAATCATTCTCCCTATACCAACCATTCATGGGATGTGCACGATAAAAATGGTGATCATGGTAATACTTTCTTTTAGATTAATTGTGGGTGCACATTCTTCCTTTACTAATCTCCCCCATTTTTGGTGCATTTGGAAAAAAATTCCAAGCTTTTAGATAATATGTATAAATAACGAGCTAAGACCGATTACTAACAACTCGAGGACTCCTTATCAAAACAAGGAATCAAATTGTATATGCATATCCTTTGAAATACAAACTTGGTTCTAAGCCACGAGTAGAATACATGTATGAGTCATGTAGAATACATGTATGAGTCATGGATCTCAAATAACCATTTAGATGATGATTTGAAGTACCTCCTTTGTTTTATACACTTTCCTTGATTTTTAAATTTTAATGAAAGAAAAACATACAACAATCCCAAAGATAATTCCTAATGGAATTTCATAGATTCTATTTTTATTTAAATCTCCTAAAGATGAATGGCCTTATATTTTGGTGACAACATTTTTGATCAATCAATTTTTTTATTGAAGGATTAAGCATCTCGAGTTGAAACCAACATGTAGGCATCATGCACACGGATAATTGACCTTCATCAACTTAGTCCCAACTCGCTAAGGGTTATCCATTCCACCAAATCACCTAAGACTTGAATCTAACCTCATCTAGTTTTTCTATCTCCTAGAATTTGCACATGTAAACAATGAAAATCACAGACACAACGAAGATAAATAAATAAAACACATATTATACCTTCACTATAGATCTCTTGCAAACCTCAAGTAAGATCGTAGAAGATTTAAGCTTGTTTGATCTTGTTATAGTTTGGATTGTGGATGTTCTATATGTTATTCTCCAAATGTAGTTGCAAATGCTACAAGAAAAATTTTCACAAGGATGTGGATGTCAAATTGGCAGAAGTTGGATGCAATTTGCTCAAAGCTCCAGGGATAGATTTACAAAGGAAATGGCTTGCTTTTATAGCTGAGGGTAGAGCCATGAAAGGTGGATTTGACATTGACTAAGCTCCATGTTAATGGTTGAATCACTCGGGTTAGCAAGTAGACTTGGCAATAGTAGTTGCAAATTTAGAGGGGCAATAGACATTTGGAATAGCAAAAGTTACATCCGGAAATTGAATTGCATGTACAACTCTATAGCCCCCTCATTTCTAGGAATCTAGAAGTGGAGTTCAAGTTGAGTTGACTAAGGAGAGGAATTGATTAAATAACTAATTTAATTAGTATTTAATTGTGAGGGAATAATTAACCATTTATTTAATTATATTAGCTAGAAGTTGTTAGGAATTAATTTAATTAATTTCAACGGCATGTTAAAATTAAATTATTTTATTCCAAGGGTAGTGATGCAGGAGCATCAAGGACCAAGGCATAATAAGGTCATACAAGACCATGATAAATGTTGTCTATAGGTGTGTTAGAGTTAAATATGTTGTAAAAATGAATATATGCTTGTAAGAAGTTGATAGGGTGACTTGACTTGGCATTTAAAGGGTAATATGGGCTAAATAAGGACTTCAAATGCCATGTCATCATGTTTGTTAGTCCATGCACGAGTTGGAAGAAGTATTGGATTGATATCCATTAATATTCTAGGATTAGAATATTGATTAAGTCTTGTTAGGGTATTGTGGAGTCAGTTTAGGGGCTGTTAGAGTCTATTCTTAGCTAATGAATACCTATTTCATAGGTGATTCGATGGAGATGAAGTAGAACAGGGGTTCTCAAGGTTTTTAGAAGGTGGAACAGTGAATAACAACATGTGTAGGATGTTTGAAAGAAGAATTATACTCTGGTTTGCATGAAATAGCTTGTTTCAATGGACTGTGCACAAGAACCCTGGCAGGACAGCAAGATAGAAACCCTCCATGACCTTCAAACGATGTAAATCTCTTGATTATTAGCATGGAAAGATTCTACAGGTGATGTGGATCACATTGGTAATTTTTGTATGTTTTGAAAATGCATAGTTTGGATTTTATAGCAAATTATTGCCTCTCGGGCCTGAACTAGGGCTTCGTATATCTTTTTATTCCATGGATAGAATTACTTGAAACTTTTACAATATCTCTGCATTGATATGATCTAAAGATCATCCAAATTTGGTGAAGAATGATCTTGTGTCGCTCAAGCTATAGGTGACTGTGTATTCGAGATACAACAGTGATGTATAGTTCACAGTCAAATAAAGAACATACACAGTTTTTGCATTATAACATGACTAATCATGATGATAGATTGATATGATGGACAAAATAGGGGTATATTGGATGTATTTGCATGATCTCAGGTCTGAATGCATGAAGCTATTACCTTGTTAGCATATAAAAGATGATTGCACAGATTAGGACTGTATTTGGCAAGAAAGGAGGACTGCAAACATGAAGGAGATGGACACAATATGATGAAAATACACTAATGGGAGGGAACCTATCCAGGTATATTTGTTGAATATGAATGACATTGGGCATATAGGTACAAGGGAAATTCCTTCCCTCTAGTTATAATCAGACTGTACAGTGGTCTAGGACTGTGTTAGTCCACAATAAGATGTTCAAAGGGCTAATGTCAAGGAGAAGTAGAGTTAAGTACCTGTGCATGGATGTTGGATGATGACTATCCTAGTACTATTAATGTGTTCCATGATTCTAGAGAGAAATCTACCAGTGATTTGGAGTAAATGTAGACTGTGTAGGGGTTCTAGGGCTGTATAAGTCACTTCAAAAACATACAAGGAGGTGATAAAGGAAAAACCTAGATCTAGGACAGTATATGGAGCTCATGAATACCTCAACCATTGTGAAGGGAGGTCTGTTGAGCTGTGGGTATGCCCTGGGAACCAACTAATTATGTATTAAGAGTTTGAGTTGGATGCTTTTAGACTAAGTTCAGTCTTGAGGGCAGAGTGTTGAGATTGCACACTAGTAGAGAGATGCTTGAGCATTCATAAAGGAACTTGAAACATTGGGTTGTTGCCTTGGTCATGTTCAATCAAGAAGAAAAGAGCTTGTGACTATATTGAAGAAGAGCTCCATTTGGAGGCAAAGGTGTATGGTAAGAGAACTCAAGAAGGTATGAATGCTAGAGACTTTATGAACGGATTTTGTAGCTTGGGACAGTCATGAAGATTAATATAGAAGTTCTTTACATCTATTATATATTGTTTTAGTGATCACAAAGTGATCACCTTTGCTCATCAAGTTAACTCTCCTCCAGTTGTTGTTTTCAAGTGGTAGAAGGTACAAGTTCTCATTGGACCTGAAGGAGATAAGAACAAATAGATGATGTTGCATGAACATCAATTAATGATCCTCTAGCAGGGGTGGATGGAGTAATAGAGCAAGTTCAAGCTCTTGAGTATTGCAGAGAAAGATAAATCTAAATGACCCCTGCATCGGGTAGGAATATAACTTAGGTAATAGAATTAATTTAATTAATTCTAAAAGGGTATATTTAAATGGCGGAATTAATTTAGTTAATTCTAAAGGGGTGTACTATGGCAAGATATCATTAATTTAATTAATTCTAATTGGATAGAAGCGGGATACAAATATGTATGTATTTTTAGGGTGTCTGAATACCTTGGTGGATGACATGATAAACCTCACTTTACCATCATCTCGCACCAATAAGAACACGACCCTTTCACCAATCGGACTCTACTCACAACACGATATTAGAGGTTGGGGGGCTAGGCTTAATTAACATCAAACTCCAACGCTCGACCCTTTGCATCAAAGGAATTATAAGAAATCTTGAAGGAGACGAGGCTGCAAGGTTCTTCTATACCCATGCATCTCTCATAAGAACTTCCCATGACAGAAAAAGCTTGATAGGGACTTAAGTAGTACTCCATTCTCATAATGCTTGTGTCAGCATAATTTTTGAAGGTTTAGGAGTTGCTTAAGCATAAGCTCATTTAAGATGAGAATGCGTTCTCTTTGTTTAATTTTAAAAGTGTTGAGAGCAATATGAAGAACACACTCCTAGGTCAACACATTGTAAATGTGCAAGATGAGGTTCATGCTTCTCCAAATGCACATTAGACCTTCACCCTGATTTCTCGAGGGAGTAAAGATCGAAGACGCAAAACAAACAAATGTTAAAAACTAAAACCCTACCTACTAAACTCCACGAAGAAGAAGAAGAAGAAGAAGAAAAAACATGATTTTATTCATCTCTGATTCAAAGTTATCTCTTTCTCGCACTATTGCCACAGCCACAACCACAGCCTGTGCGCTCGAAACACAAACAAACAATGCCAATGCAAACGAGTTCAAGAAAACAAAACTAACAAAACCATTGCATAAAAGTTTGAATTCTTCTATCCATGCATCCCTCGACGATAGCATTGCGAAAAAATCTGTATCAGAGGCAAAATTAATCCATTCCCATATTAAACAAACAGGTTTAATCTCCGACACTCCTTTACAAAACACACTGATGAATACCTATGTCAAGCTCAGAAAACTGGATGATGCACGCAAGGTGTTTGACGAAATGCCTAACCGAATGGTACGCTCATGGAACGTCATGATTGCGGGTTATGCAAGGCAGGGGCTTGCGGAAGATGCTTTGGCACTCTTTTATCTGATGAAAGACGCAAAAATTAAAGCTGATGAGTATACATTTTCTGGTGTTGTTGTCGCATGTGCAAAATTGAGGGATTTGAAAGAGGGTAAGAAGATCCATGCTGAGATAGTTGGACACGGAGGGAAGCTTTTGTCTGATGTTTTTGTGGGGAACGGACTCATTGATATGTATGCGAAATGTGGGAGTTTGGAGGATGCACGTGATGTGTTTGACAAAATGCCTACACGAGATGTGGTGTCCTGGACCAGCATGATTACAGGGTATGCGCAGAGTGGGTGGGGAAGGGAAGCCCTGGAGATTTTCCAGCAGATGAAGTTGTCAGGTATTCTTACGAAATAATTTAGTTTATATTTTTTAAAGAATTAAGATTTTCCCAGTACATTATAATTGATAGGTTTTTTCTGGATTTGAACCTTCATTTGATTACAAGTCCAAAGAATTGTAAGTGCCTCACCAAGTTTGGTGTTTTTGGTATGAATTTATATCTGCAAGTAAATTGATGCTTGCTTTCATTTGGATTTACATTTACAAGTAAATTGGTGTGTATGCTCTGTGAAAAAGCTAAACTTAAACCTAAAATTGATGCCTGTTACCAACATTTCAGATCACACTTCTTGAAGGCGGGTGTACCCATGTTACCTGAAACAGTGATAAGTAAAAACACAACGAGTTTAATCCAGATGAATTTTACTTCTATATTCTCAATGTTTCTCTTAAAACATTCACGAATCGAAAATGAAGACTCCCTTGTTTTTCTTTGAAAGTTCTCCTACCTTTTTTATAAAATAAGAAGAAAAAAGCCGGTTTTTTCAATTTTCTACCTACCATGAAAAATACTGACTAGTACAGAGAAATACATCCATCTGAAAAATGGGCATAGATATCAATCTCAAGGTACTTATCTTAGATTTTCTGCAGACCATATTGACTAACAATCCCATTACCTTCTCTGAAAATTTCCAACTGGCTGGTAACAAATGACATCTATCTAGTGGTACCAACATGTTTGGCTCAAAAAAATGATAAATCCTTCGGGAAAAATAATGGGCTCCAAATTCCACCAAATGGTCAAGATGTTACGATTTTTAGATTGATTTCTCAAAGCAAAAAGAAAAAACTTTCTAGTGGTGGTCAAATGGACATCAAATTTAAACCCTTAAATTACGCTTGGACGGTCAAATGGACGTCAAATTTAAGTTTGTCATTAATTGTTTATCCACAGAAATTACAGCCTCACACCACCACCCCTGGCTGCCATTATAGGATGCCTATTGGCATAAATATGAATTTTCCGTTTCTGTTGTTTGTATTGCTGGTTGCGGGATTGATTTCTTAACAATAGGACTGTTCCCTTTTAGTATTCTGCTTCAGGCTTAGACGCCTTCGACCTTACGATTAAATATTTGTAGTCCCTTATCTTTTGATGAAAAATATTGGCCAAGATTTCTAAACTTTTTAAAATGTATGATTCCTTAAAACAATTCCAAGGTGCAAAGCCGAATTTGAAAACCTTTGCTAGCATTTTGCCGGTGTGTGCCAACTTGTCAGCTCTGGAACGTGGGCAGGAGATCCATGAAGAGATAATCCAATGTGGACTTCAATGTGATGTGTTTGTGGAGAGCTCCCTTGTAGACATGTATGCAAAATGTGGGAACATAGAAAAGGCACGAGATCTTTTTCACAAAATGCATAAGCAAGATTCAGTCTCCTGGACAGTGATAATAGGAGGGTGTGCACAGAATGGGATGGAAGAGGAAGCTCTAAAGCTTTTTCAACAAATGAAACATGTAGGTGTGAAGCCTATTGCAAATACCTTCGCCAATGTTCTTCCGGCATGTGCTAATTTGGCAGCTCTAGACCAGGGTATGGTGATCCATAAAGAAATAGTTCGAAGAGGATTTGAGAATGATGTCTTTGTTGCAAATGCTATCATAGATATGTATGCAAAATGTGGGAGCATAGCACAGGCACGTGATGTTTTTGATAAAATGCACCAGAGAAATGTTTCCTCTTGGACAGCAATGATAGCAGGTTACGGAATGCATGGCTTTGGAAAGGAGGCTCTTCATCTCTTTGAACAGATGGAATGTTTAGGTGTGAACCCAGACAATGTTACACTGGTCTGTGTTTTGGCTGCTTGTTGCCATTCAGGTCTAATAGAGGAAGGCCGACAATACTTCAATTGCATGAGTAAAATTTATCAAATAGAACCTGGAATGGCACACTACAGCTGCATGGTTGACCTCCTTGGTCGTGCTGGACGAGTGGATGAAGCACAAGAATTTATTCATACAATGCCAATAACCCCTGATGCTATCGTGTGGAAGTGTTTGCTTAGTGCATGTAGAACACACAGCCATATAGAGCTAGGAGAACGTGCTGCAGAACACCTTTTTAAGTTGGATCCTAAAAATTCTGCACCATATGTGCTACTTGTTAACATGTATGCTGCAGCTGGAAGGTGGAGTGACATTGCAAAGATCAGGAAAATGATGAGAGACAGAGGTGTGAAAAAGATACCTGGGTGTAGTTGGATTGAAGTCAATAAACAAGTACACACTTTTCTGGTTGGAGACAAATCACACCCACAAACAGAGCAAATATATGCACAACTGGAAAAATTGGCCT
Organism: Taxus wallichiana var. yunnanensis; assembly: GCA_018340775.1. NCBI lineage: Eukaryota > Viridiplantae > Streptophyta > Pinopsida > Cupressales > Taxaceae > Taxus > Taxus wallichiana. The sequence continues at coordinate 571,424,197 of CM031244.1, forward strand.
GTGAGATGAAATCAGCAGGGTATGTTCCTGATACGTGTTTTGTGCTGAACGATGGATAGGAGCAGGAGCATAAATTGCTCTCATTGTGAGAAGTTTATGACTTTGTTTGGTCAACTTGACTTGTGCCTGCAATGGCTCTATGAATTAATGAAGAGCATTCAAGCAGTTGATGATTACCCCTCTGCAACCATTTTTCTCACCAAGACTGCTACAAAAATATTTATTGAAAGTAATGAAATCCTTTTCAAGTGTTCTTAGAGCCTCTAATATTTGACAACTCTGAAAGAGGGAATGAAAGTCCACGAGGAAATAGTTAAAGTGGATTTTGTTTTATGTCATTAAGGTGAATGCTATTGCAGATATATTTGGTGCATAGGGGTGTGCAATGTACTCGACAAAATTTCCAAATGAAATGTGGTCTCCTGGACACTATAAAACTTGTTAGGCATATAATGGGATGGAAGAAGTGGCCCTAACGATTTTGCAGCAAATGAAATTGGCAGGTACGAATCTAAACATGAATGATGAGCTAATATTTTCTGTTTGTGGATTCATTTTTGGATTAATTCTTCATGTCAAATATTTTTACTGATGTTTTGTGTGAACTCCACTCATCATCAAAATTTTACAGAATGAAAATCAAAACTTTATATATATATATATATATATATATATATATATGCAACTATTTTCCAGCTCAGAGCCAACTTCTAATGTCAGAAGCAAGTTGGAGCCATCTTAAGCACCGCCCAACACCGCTGTCTTAAATGTGGCATCCACTTTCTTGTAAGTTGGGAGATGATCAATTCCATCTTCTCTATCATTATTCATTTCTGCTCAACACATTTTGTAATATATGAGTTCAAGTGCTGAAACAAGAATAGTAGGTATTTTCGAGGATATTGATACATACATATTTTGTACATCTCTTATCAGAGATTTTTGCCATATACAGAACTTTTATATTAAAGAAATTCTGATGTTAGTTCTTATTTTCATGTTGCATTTTCTGCATGTATGAATCTAGTATTTTTGGAGTCTAGTTGTTGTCTACGTTTATCAGCATAAATTGCTCCTGTTCATAACACCTTGAATTCTTCATTTTCATGTGTGCTCCCCAGATTGCTCCCAGAATCCGGATCAGGGTTGGAGCTAGATGCACATCCTCACAAAATTCTGCTTTCTTGGCTGAATTTGCTTGAGGCTTTATGAATGGAAGGGCATGTTCAACAGTTGATGAGCCAGAATATGTCTTTCGCTCACTATAATTGATGAACTTAGATATTACATCTCTAACTATTCACTTGTATTTATCTTTGCTTCTGTTAACTCTGCATTAAAATCTTTTACTTTTCTTTTTTCTCTACTGTGGTGCTGAATTTTTATGAATCAGGTGCCTTCATGTTTGCAACCCACAATAGGAACATTTTTGTGGATTGTAAGGAAAGAGGAAGATCATCACTCTTGCTTGAAGATTTTTAACTGGTTATCCCCAATGATTTTTCACAATTGCAGTCATCTTTTGAAAATGTTAACTAATTTTTTTTTGACAGGTTAGCTATCATGCAAATTATTTTCAAATGAACTTCTATTGCCTAACTAGTTTTTCACCATAAAAACTAGAACAAAATAATTGTACAAGTGCTTGATAGAAAAATGATAAAAGACTTGAAAATCCTTTCATCTATGATGCATGGAAACACCCCCACCCCCGTACCTGCCCAGAAATGTTTTCTGGCACGGAAACGCCATGTAAATATCCGAACATACCCGGCATTTCCGGGATGTTTCTGCAGCATTTTGGTACTTTAAAAGGCATTTCCATAAAAGGCATTTCCATGGTGTTTCTAGGATGTTTCTACAGCATTTCCATACTTTAAAAGGCAAAAACAAAAATGAAAAACTATTTTTTAACATTTATTGCTTCTAAACCTAATCTACCCACCCAACCTTCCTAAAAACACTTCCTAAAAGCTATATAATGACATCTTTGGTCCATTCTAAATCACACTCATTTGGCATTTATAGGATGTTTCTCTTGCTGAATTCAGTTTTTAGTAAACTAACATTTAGCATTTTGAAGAGCAAAGAGACATCAAGGAGCAGCTTGAATAAAGAGTTTATGAGGTGTTACTAAGAGCTAAGAGCATCAAGGAGGAGTTCATGTATATATGAAACATTCAAATCGCAACCATGTTGAATTATGAATTTTTTGAACTTCAATGAATACATAATATTTTGAGTGCTCTATCTCTTATGGTCCATGGACTAAAATTTTGAAAATGAGTACTATGTGCACGCGCACACACACATATACATATGTATACATACATACATATAAATATATACATACACACACACACACACACACACGTATGTATGTATATTAATATATTGTACAAACCTTTCCGTAACATTTCGTACCCAAAGTTTTTTTGAAAATAAATGTTTCTGCGTTTCGGACCCGCACTGCACTCGTTTCCTAGCAACATAGCCTTTAATGAATAATGTTTAACTCAGTTCCATTGACAATACGCTTTAGCGGATCTCCTTGCAATGAACAAACAATCTCATCATTTTACCTCTTTGACAATATATGGTTGTAGCTAATGCATTTGTAATTCATCAAGTTTGTCATTGAACTTGCTGTCATATAGGAGAACAAAATCTCTAACATTGAAGTCTTTTTCCTTGGTATGTTGATGATGCCAGGCTACGAGTTGATCCTCGCCCAAAGTGCTAGCTAATGAGATTCAGCCATCGAAGTTAACATCACAGATTTTTATTAAAGAGACTTCTCATCATCTCAACATAATCACGCAACTCGAGTGGAGGAACAATGAGTTCCTTAACGACAATTACTTCAGCCCATACAAAATTTGAAAGGATGTATACTTTAATTGATTTCTTTATGTTTATTTTGTATACCCACAACACATCATAAACTCGTATAATTCTAGTTATTGGTGTTTCAATTGCATAATTTTTGTCAACCTCCAACAAAAATCTTGTGAAAAAAATGAAAAGGGGATGGCATACGAAGTTGGACTGTAAGCTCTTTCAATGCAGATGGGAATGAGGGGGCCAAGTTAATGGTTGCCTTACACCCTTGCATATATGAGCCAATGGACAACCATTATACATACATATTCAAAACTGAAATGCACAATTGCATTCTTTATTGAAAGCCAATGACTTGTTACTATTAATTCAAACACATGAAAAGGAGTATACAATAGTCACTTTGATGGACTCTACTAGTGTTCTCCTAAAGTAAACTAAACTTTGCTACCTTACAAAGCCCCTCTCTTTGGTTTTGTTGTTCTAAATAAATATATCTCCTTGCTTGCTCTAAGTTCCAACTCATCGCACAACTAAAATTGCCACCTCTTGATTCCTAACGGATTTGTCTAACATTTTGATTGTCCTCGGTGCTCTTTGCATTCCCAAGATGTTTGGAAATGATAAAACAATTGATAATTCTTGTTTTGGGCCATTAATCCGCATGCGTAAAGATTGAGAGAGAAACCATCGCTTTGTGCGGTCAGATGAAGTTGCATATCCGCTAATAAATGTGGACTGTCAATTTTGTTGGGGTAGTAATGTCGAGTGGGATATCGACCACCGCTTTACACCTCATATTATTTTAAAGTTTATTCATTTAAACTTTATTATGACGGTCTTCCACATTTATGAGTGAAGCGGCGCTCTTCGATTCACCCACCCTATGTTGATTAGGGTGAGGCCTCTCGGGATTGGCTATCGGCAACATTTACATTGGTACCAAAACTCGCTATCAAGACACATCGATTGTAAAGATCATAGAGATCAACGTATCGATGATCAATTGTATTGAATGATTGTGAGAAATAACTCTAAAAATCGCTCAGTGAGACCGAAGAGTGAAATGGAAGTGTTGGGTAAAAGTTGTATATGAAATTCTTAATATAGGCAAGAGTTTTTATCCTAAGTGGGGTTTTCTCCTTCGAGTTTCCCCACTATAAATTCGATGTCTTCTGTCTCTTTATTTTTATGTTATTTGCTTTTAGCTCTTGTTATTACATTCTATAATATGCACAACATAATCTATAATCTTCGACATTCATAGTGCGGATCAATAATTTGTTAATTATACATTCCCTTATAGATCCTAACATGGTATCGTGAGCCGGTGGTTATGCGTGTGCGTAATCAATCTAGAAGCTTTAAATTTCCTAGAGTAAAGAAGCTTGAAGTTTATTTATGGATCTGCAAAGCCCTAATTGTTTCATAGTCATCTTCAAGCTATTCAGGTTTAAAAGTCCAATTCTTGCCCAAATATTTTTTGGAAATATTGGTTAAATGGTTGTTTAGATCATGTTTGAGCAATTGTGTGCTTAATTTTGTCTTTCTCGCATCTTGCTTGAGCTTGTTTATGGTTGAATCATTGCCCTGCAAGTTTTTTTAGGTTTTCACGCTTTTTATAGCCGTTTTAAGCCCTTTTTGGTTGTGGATCCGAAAGTTTTCTTTAGATCTAGTTAGTTCGGAGCTTCCAAGTTCGTTCGATATTATATATATCTTTGTTTTTTGCGAAGTTTTGTCTTTACGAAGGTCGAGCAAATCATTAAGTGTCAAGTAGCTTCGATGTGTCGAGCTTTTTATAGATTTGTACGTTGTTTGCGAAGTTTTGTCTTTTGAAGCTTGAGCCAATCATTTTTCTCCATCTAGCTTCTTATCATTTCGGTCTTTTTATAGATCTTTTCATTTTTGCGGCTCGAGCCAATCGAGATAGTTCCATCTTACTTAATGTTGCAAGTCTTTTTGTCGATCAGTTTGTCAGTTGCGAAATGTGAGCCAATAAGGGCATTCCATGTTCTTTCACATTGTCAAACTTGTTTAGCTTACCCTTGTCGCCAGGAAACATGATCCAATAAAATAGCTCCAAGTCGCTTAATATTTCGAATTGTCGACTTTCTTTAGCTTGTTTCGCTGTTATGAAATTCAAGCCAAAAGGATTGCCCCAAGTAGCTCCGTATTTCACTTTTTCGATCTTGTGATTGTTTCTTCTGTCATTTACGAAATTTTAGCCAATAGAATAGCTCCAAGTCTCTTCGCATTTCGCAATGGTCAATCTTTTTAATTATGACAATGGTTATCCAATAAGAATTAGCCACATTTTCGCATTTGTCAGTGTTTGTCAGATTTGTGAAAAGCGGGCCATTGAGAAGGCTCCACGTGTGTTCGTTTTTGCTTTGATCATTTAGGTTGCATTGCGAAGTGTGAACCAATAGCAAAATGCCACGTACATTTTTTTCGCAGTATTAGTCTTTGTTTAGCCTTCGCGGTGTCGGTATTTATTTGTACTTAACCAAAGAAATTGTGAGACCTGTCTTTTGATTTTGTTAGTTGTTCGGACCCAAAATATCTTTTATTTTTGGCTCTCTCCAGGGACTTCAAGTCCACCTGAAGCCATCTCCTAAAATTTTGGCGAGAAAGTCACAAGTGTCTTTTTTAGTCAATAGATCTCCACCAAGTGGCATTCTATAATTAGGTTTTTGTCGTTGTCTTTGCTTTCATGTTATTGCTCGGACTCAAAAGTCTTTTGTTTTGGTTAATTCAGACCTCACAACCGTCAAGCTCATCAACTTGGAAAGTTGTTGAAAAGGTGACACGTGCCCCCTATACTATCTTTGATTATCTCCATGTGCTGCCTCCTATTTTGGCCACGTGTTTCTTTTTTCGGGTTCCTGCATTTCTTTGACTTGTCAAACTTTGTTGCGGACCCAACAAGTTATTTGTTTTAATTAAATTATGAGAACTTCATGTCCACCGGGGGATCTGCTGTAGAATTCCCGTAAAGACAACATGTACCCCTTTTGATATTGTTGATCTATGCCATGTTTCGCCCTTGCTTGATTGTTCTTTAATTTGTTTTGTATTTATTAATTGGCTCGGTTAGCTCGCTTATGTGCTCGCCCCCACCGAGTTGCAAAATAGTTTGTCGAGCTATTTTCTCCTCCTTTATTTTTTTGACCCCGCTTTGGATTCGAAATTTTATTAACTTCGGTTTATTCCAAGTATTTTAAGTCCGTCAAATAAATCAAGCTCGAAAAACACCGGAATTGTGACGTGTGTCTCTCTTAATATGTTGAATTCGTGTCAAGTGGTTGTTGCTTATTTATTTGCTCATTTTAGTTAATTAATCGGCTTTTAATTAATTTTCTTAAAGGACTATAGCTTGACTCGGTGCTGACTCAATTAGCTCGTTTTTAATCTCGATCAAAGCAAGTTATTGTTAATTCATCCCGAGTTGTTTACATTTGTATGGTAAACACCGTAGTTTGCTCAATACACTATTATTTCTAATGGTGCACTAACGCTTCTTCCTTTTGCAAATTGACGCACGCCGCCGCTAAGCCTATCTAACTCCCTTCCTACGACCCCCTTTTGGTCGTTTTTCCTCTTATAAACCATTTAAACAGGCAGTTATAGCCTCGTTCTAACTACATTAGCTTCTTATTCTCTTCTAGCTTGCTTCTATTAGCTCCCCGGAAGATCAATCCACTTCGTTGGATTGATTAAGCCCTTCGAACCCTTCCGAACCTAATTACTCTCTAAGAGAGATTAATTAGTCTAACCTAGGTTAATTACCCTCTAACATAGTCAAATCACACTTTGACTTGCTAAAGTACTTTTTGGACTTTAGCCTTTGTCCCACATGCACCCAAATCTCCCTTTTCTTCCAAACCAAAAACTATAAATAGGGCTACCCCCTCCCTCATTTCCTAAGAATTATCTCTTCTTCCTAAAGACAAATTATAGCAATTTGTTTAGGCTTTAGTTTGTATTTCATCTTCTTTCATTTGAGCTAAAAGCATTTAATCTTGTATTTCATAGCATTAACATAGAGTAAAAGGGAAGATCCATTGGCCTTGAAGCCATTAATGGGGAGATCTCTTTCTCTTAAACACATAAACTGAATGCTTAGATCCTCTTAGGTTCATTATTTCAAGCTTTCAAAGAATAGAGATTAACTTCATTTGCTTAGTTTGCATGTTTATTTCAAATTAATGTATGCAAAGAAGGGAACCTTGGTCATTTCTTATCACATAGTCCATTGATCGATTGTCAAAAGCTTTTGGGGTTTCTTTAGAGATTCTTACCTCAAATCCATGGCTTTTACAACTTTTCATTGAACACATTTGGCACGCCCGGTGGGACACTTATGTCCACCCTCCATTAATGGAGGTCTTTTAGGTTTTTCAAAGCTTATTTTCAAGTTTTTTTCAAATCACTTGTTATTTCCTCATTTTTATTTCTAAACCTAGATAAATGACCATCATTTATATACATTTTGTGGGTTTGATCTAGAAATAGGACACTTTGACTAACAACTAACCTATTTGCTCTTGAAAATTTGAAAATCCATGTTTTTTTGCAGGTTTTTCATAGGGTGCGCGTAGGTGTCCAACAAGGGGTGCGTACACATCGGAACCCCAACGATACCCGTCATATCAAGTGCGTACCTGTCAAAAGGTCCCCATCATTTGCAAACTAAACCTTTACACAGACGCACACGTGTCTCCGTCATCTGAGGCGCATATACATCTCTCTGGCCGCGTAGGCATAAATGGTCTGACTGTGTAAAAATCATAAATAACCCTCGCGAGGACACGCACGCGTCTCCGTCTGCCTCGAGGCGCGTAGCCATCTCTCTCGCCGTGCGGTGTAAAATATATATTGTGTAAATTTTTTGCTTCTTTGTTTAGGCTTAGGCACGTACACGTCATAACCTGAGCGTCCATGTCAATATAGGCGTGTCTCTGTCATATTGTGAGCGTCTGTGTTTACTTCATTGGGTTTTATTAATTTTTTTATTGCAGGCATACTCGTCAGGTGGGCGCGTACTGCCGATTGGGGAGCGGGTGTCGATATAGGCATGCAGTGTCCTGTGTTAAAAATTGAAAAATTTTACAATCTGCAAAAAACTTTCTTCTAATCCATCACTACAGGTTTTTAGGACTAAATAATTGGAAAAACAGGGTTCTTTCTTAAACGTTTTAGTTTACATAGATTAAAAGTGTTTTTGTTTTTGACTTAGAAGTAGTTTTTGTAGAAGTGTGTATGCTCTCTCCTCACGTCTTCCAAGGCGATCTTGGAGATCAAAAACACCAATACAAAACTCATATAAAAACACTTGTTTTATAAAGGTTGAAGTAAAAATTTCATGTGATTTCAGTGGAATTTTTCACGTTGTGTATGCTCTTCCTTCGCGCCTTTTGGCGATCTTAGGAATCAAAAGCAAAGTGAAAAACTCTCTTTCTTAAACATCAACCTACGAATTGGAAAATTACTAAAACTTGTTGTCTACAGGACCTATCGATTGTCAAAGAAAGGAGGAGCTAAGACAAAATACAAACCCACTAATACACATGTTTCTTGCAGGTTGCCAAATGGTGTGCTACTTAAAACCACATTAAGCTAAGCAAGATAAAAAACACACCATATTCAAAACATTGTATTGCAGGTTTCGGAAAAGGGTACGTCCCTATCCGCTCAACTAGAACATAACCCCTTTGGCATAACACCTTAAGCTATAACAATGGGGGTGGTACCAGGAACCCTAAAGTAGTCCACCGTTGTGTAACCTCGTGGATGAAATAGGAAGCGCTCCGCTTACCCACTTGACTAGTACGCCTTGTGAGTTAGAGTTGCAAGTTGTCTCGTATCGCGACCTTAGTAAAAGTACACGATGGATGCATTCATTTCCCACTGTACTTGAAAGGGGATAAAGCCGAGATACTCCCAAACTAGTCATTGCGACTTTTTGGGTAAATCACGCCTCGCTCTTAGACAACCTTGTAACACCTAGTTGAGAGAACTTGTTAAGGAAGCCATTTTGTCAAGGAGCCCACTTTACTAGTCCTTGTTGCGTCAAGCCATCACAAAGTGATGGCTCATCTAGAATCTAAACCTTGTTTGTTGAAACAAGGCAAAGAACCCTTGTGAGTTCGAACTGAGTGTCTTTTCATCACGGACCTAAGCTACGTCCCACTTTTGCTTAGTTTTATTCTTGTCTTCGGACAAGGCGAAGCTCTGCCTAAGTGTTGCTTAGCTTGTGTCCATCTTTTGATCAGTACCCTTGCATTCTCACCACCCATTGTTCGGGGTGAGAAAGGTGCATACATCGCACATTTTTATCAGAGATAGTACTCGTCACTTTTTTGTCCGTTTACGCCCATCCATGTTTGTGGCTGGGTTGTTAAATGTCTAAAGTGCACAGTACGCTTTTCGCATCATTGATAAAAGTCCTTCCATCTTGATTTCAAGATCATCTTCACCGTTGTGTATTCGGTTCATCTTTTGTCTCTTCTTGAGTTAATAGTCTTGTTCGCATCTTAGACATATAATCTCGGTACTTACATCGTATTCTCATTTTTTGTGAGGAAACGGTATAAGTCCCCTTATTACATGTGGTTATGCTGCTCACACGATTAAAAACTCCTTGTTATACTTATTACTTGGTTTCACTCTCGACGTCATCTTAGTCTTCTTGAAGAGTGTTGATAATGCCTTACATATATCATAATAAAGTTACCATGGTGCTAACACCTTGCTTGCTTGGTTAATGTATCACGGTGACGTTATTACGCTATATCTATTCACGACTTCCATTTTTCAGAAGGTTTGGCTTTCATCGGTATTCAAACTAGTTTTAAGTATACCTTGTCAAGGGACTGCGACAACATCACGTCAGTGCTTAGACCTTGTTGGGGTTCTAACTTGACTTACATATTGGTACATCTTTGTCACTATCTTAGGGTATAGGCTTGGCAATAACAAATTGAGTGAATCATAACATTAGATGTGCATATGAATGTTTCTTGATAAAAATGATTGCATAAAATTACATCTACGATACATCTGCAGTGCGAGTTCCAACATCCCCTTAAACGGCTTGTAGAAAACCATACACTTAAGGGTTACACTAGCTACATAAAGACGTCTGCTAGTGATGCCTAAAAACATAAAAATGGTAGCCAAATCAAATGAGCAGCACATGGGAGAAAACCCTTTCGACACATTCCCATTCAGTGGTCATAATTTAGGACCGCTCTTCTCTCAAGTCAAAGATATAGAGACGTTAATCGATCATAGTGGAGAAGATTCAGACTCTTTGGGAGAACAACAAAGGTTAGACCTAAACAGATTTGACGAGCTCTTATATTATAACAAAGATCAAGTACTCGCAAGATTCTTGGCATTAGGAGCTAAACTTCCGCACGAGCGTGAAGAAGAAACAAAGTTCGTTGACCCTAACTTAGGAGAACGAAGATTCGTCTTAGACATAGATAATCCTTTCGATGTGGGATATGCATCCACTTCTGGGCAACATAAGGCTATTGTCGAAGGTGAAACATCACGTAAACCTCACTTTAAGGCTTCACGTAAAGTAAAAACTGAGCGGAAGGCCTCCCCTCCTCAAAATTTGATGAAGAAGAGGATCCCTAGTTGAGGAGGAGATCCTCCAAAAACATATCTTGAAGTTGAGTCAGAAATTAGCGAACCTAGGCTCTTCAAAAAGAAACATAGGTAAAGACAAAGACAAAAACAAACTTAACGAGTTTCAATCTGATCCGCATACGGACTATACCTTTAAAGAAACTCAGGCTCAAAGGTCAATATCGCCTACTAAAGAGCAACTCATTCAAGATGAATTGAAATCTATGAAAGATACGCTCACGACATTACAACAGGAAATATAGGCCAAAACAGAAAATATTCATATGAAGAACTATGTCCTTACCCCTTCGATAAGGACATGCTACAACAACCTTTCCCAAAACATTTCATTGTTCCCAAGTTTGATAAGTATAAGTGTAAAAGTGATCCTCGCGATCATATAAAATAATTTTACATGGCTTGCCAAGAGGTCACATATAGCGATAATTTCTGATACGACTTTTTTCCTCGCAGCCTAGGAGCCATGGGATTGGAATGGTTTTATAGCATACCTAAGGGCTCCATTACAACATGGCCCGTGCTAGCAGAGAAATTTGTAAGACATTACTCCTATAATATGGAGAGTGACATCACAATGAATGATCTATACAACACAAAAATAAAAACCCAATGAGACATTTACAGGATTTTTACAATGATGGCGTGGGTTAGCTAGTCGCTTTCCTTGTGCCTTACCCAAAAATAGTTAGTGAGTATATTCATTCCTAACTTGAACCCGAAATAGCCTTTCACTTGCAAATGCATTGTGGCTCGAACTTTGAAGAATTCATAGAGAAAGGTAGTCAAATTGAGAAAGCGCTCATTGCAAAGGCATGCTTAAACCTAGTTATTAAAAACAAACACGAAGCCAAATCCACAGACAAACCTAAATTCTTCAATAAGAATAAACATGTTGTTGGTGATGGCATTACAGACTCCAAGAGAGTCCAAGCCGTATAGACAGGTCCACTCTTGAAACTTTCACAAGGGCCTCATCCCAAAGCGCCTACAAAATGTACATTCACATCTTTGACAGAATCCTTATCTACCATCCTAAAACAATTAGATGGTGCAAAGATGGTAGAATATCCAATGGCAACAATGCCCTACCCAGAAGACGCTCCAAAACCGGTTTGGTTCAAAGACAATGAATATTGCGACTTCCACCGTGTCAAAGGACACAAAACGGATAGATGTTTGAGATTATGCCATTATATCCAAGACCTCATAGAGGAAGGGAAGATTGTTGTAGAGTCTCCCCCAGAGGCCGGTAGAAGTTCAAATGAAAAAATGGGTATTTACAAGGAACCTTTTCCTGACCATGCGGATAAAAAGAAAAAGAAAACAGATCAAGGGAAAACTTCTAACGACTATAGGACTCATTGCCTATGTGTACCCTACAAATGATAGTCCTTATGATTCCCTCATTGGATGTATTAACTCATCTAACGAATATATTAACACCATTCAGATCTTAGAAAAGAGTTGCGCAGGGACAAGACATGCCCGCTTAATCATACCAGATCCTGTACCTACCCCTGAGGAAAGTCAATATAACTTGATAGAGAAATTAGAAAAATGTCTGCTAAGATATCTATCCTCAATCTCCTAAAGATCTCCAATGCCCATAAAAACATACTGTTCAAAACTTTGCAAAATTCAGGGGTTTCCACATAAATAGATCCCACAAACCTTCAAGCCATGATTACACGCTTAGACACCAACAATCATATTACTTTTGATCATACTGCAATCCCGCATAATAACCCAGAGCATAACTTGCCATTATATCTCGAAGTGGTGGTTACCCGTCGCAAGATCAAAAGAGTACTTGTAGATGGGGGATCTGGTCTGAATATTTGCACCTTGAAGCTGGTAAACCCATTGACTAGGCCGGTCGAAATGCACTGGTGCTAAAACTATCACAATCATAGCATATGACAATGAAGAAAGAGACTCGGCAGGACTATAGTGGTCCCCATGGAGGTAGGACCAACATGTCATGACACAACGTTCCATGTCCTTGACTTGGACCTTCCATACAACATGCTCTTGGGACGCCCATGGATCCATGCCATGCAAGCTATTCCATCAACATTTCATCGTACATCAAGTTATATCACAAAGGGCGGTGAATTACCATTTTGGGCGACCCAGAACCTTTCACACATTGTAGGGCTTTGCATAGTTTTTCTCGTGCAGCTTATGAATGTCCTTCTCGTGGATGTTGTTGTCCCTTTACAAATGGAGGCCATGAAGAACCGAGTAGATTCAAAATCTCTCACGCCTTTCAATCAAGATTTTCCCTCATTGGTCAATCCATTTGCTTCATGGGAGGCCACATCAACAAAATATGGCCCAAGTAGGCCATTCACTCTTGAGCAGGCTCTGATTGATATCAGACCTATCAGTATCCCCCAGGACAAGGGGTAAGCCTTATTTTCAGTTCAAGAGCACCCACAAGCAATGTCCTAAACCTTTGGAGAAATTTGTCCATAGTGGCCTCTTGTTTAAGGAGAAAATGTTAGAAGACCCTACCAGCAGAGTACCAAAGGCACCATGGCTTCATGCAATCAAGCGCCTCAGTACGTCAAAGGTCCTCGCATGATGTTTTTCATGGGCTATAGCGGGTTTGGATGTGGCGTTAATGCACAAGGCCGGTTGGAGCCTATCCCTATCCCTCATTTCAAAATTGATAAACATGGCCTTGGAATAAGGCCCCATGATGCTCTACCTTCTGAGAACAATGCCACTTCTTCTGAAAGTGAGGACATTTCACCTCATTTCGATAGTGACACAGATTCCCAATGTAGCCTTTACGAAGATCTTGCCTCCACGAACCTATTCCCAGATTCGTTGGTCCTTACCTTATCCAAATCCATCCCCCTAGATAAATATCCAATAGCCCTTATATATCCTGAGCTTATAGATTGGGATCAACAACTTCATGTGCCATTGGATTTCTTTGAAAATGATGAGGCATTCGCAGAGTTCATGGGACTCAGGGACTTTATTCCAACTGGAGACCACAAGAAAGGATTTAAGATTCAACTAGATGTTTGTGCCTATTTTGGGGAGGAAGCAGAGATGTGTGGACGGTTGAATAAAAAGGTTGTAACTAAAGGTATACCTACCTCTGAGAAACCAAGCAAGAAGGCTCAACGGAAATCCCATAGTGACAAACTCTTTGATGAGCTCATAGACAAACAAAATGAAGAGTCTAAAGATGAAGTGATTTATCCATTCAAAGATGATCATGAATTACCACAGGAGGTCGATCTTACTCTTCCCCTTGATCCTACATGGATGGAAGATGCTTATTGAGGAAACAATCAGCATTAACATTGGCTCAGAGGAGCAACCTAGAATAGTCAAGTTGGGAGCTTCACTCTCAGCTCAGAACAAAAGACCTTTGTAGGGATTTTAAAAGAATACGTGGACATATTCACGTGGACATATGTAGATATGCCTGGTCTAGACCCTAAGCTAGTTGTGCACAACCTCGTTGTGCACCCAGAGGCCAAACCAATCAAACAAGTTAAGAAAGATGCATCCTAAAGTGGCGCTCTTGGTCAAAGAAGAATTAGAAAAGTTGTTAGTCTGTTGATTTCATAAAACCTATTGACTATTCAGAATGGATCTCTAACATAGTCCTAGTACAGAAAAAACCTGTTAGAATAAGGATCTGCATGGATTTTTGTGACATTAACAAAGCATGTCCAAAAGATTATTTTCCTCTACCTAACATCGACATGATAGTCGATTCAACAGCTGGCTATGAAATGTTTTCCTTGATGGATGGTTTTTCAGGTTATAACCAGATACGAATTGCGGAGGAAGATCAGCATAAGACAACATTCATCACCCCTTGGGGAACATTCTGCTATAAAATTCATGCCCTTCGGCTTAAAAATGTTAGGGCTACTTATCAAGAGTGCCATGACAGTTATCTTCCATGATATGATAAGTGACATCATGGAGGATTATGTTGATGATATCCTAGCAAAATCCAAGAGTAGAAAAGAACACCCTGAAGTGTTGAGGTGTATCTTTTAGTGTCTAAGAGACTATAAGGTTCACTTGAACCCTAAGAAATGTGTCTTCGATGTCTTATCGGAAACTCCTAGGGTTCATTGTCTCACAAAAGAGGGATCAAGTGGATCCTACAAAGGTTACGACTATCACAGAAATTCCACCACCTACCACTCTCAAGCAGCTAAGGATTCTACAAGGAAAGATTCAAGCAATCTGTCTCTTTATCTCACAACTTGTGGATAAGTGCCACCCCTTTACTCATTTGCTCAAGAAAGATGTCACATCTAATTGGGGACCTGATTGTCAAAAATCCTTGTACGCTACTCAAAAGTACTTATCCAACCCACCTATACTAATGCCACCTACTCCCAGTGAACCTTTCCTCTTATACATTTCTGCTACCTAGTTTTCCATTGGTGCATTACTTTCCCAATATGACTTAGCCCATAAAGAGAGAGCAGTTTACTATCTTAGCCACACCTTGATCGCATACGAGCTGAATTATCCCCAAATAGAAAAGGCCTACTTGGCGGTTGTATTCACATTTCAAAAGCTTCGCCATTATCTCCTGAATAATAAGACCAAGCTCATATCCAAAGTCGACCCTCTCAAATACCTTTTATCCAAACCTCGCCCTCACAAGCCGAATGCCTAATTGGATCATTCTCTTGAGTGAATTTGACATTGAATTTGTAAATCAAAAGTCTTTAAAAGGACAGTACTAGCTCGGTCAATTGACATAAGCTCCTCTCCCAGGAATGGAACCTTTATGCTTAGATTTACCAGATGCATCTATGATGTATATTGAAGAGTCCGTAGAATGGCAGGTTCATTTTGATGGATCTTTTACCTTCCATGGATCTAGGAGCAGGAGTGGTCCTCATCACTCCAAATGGTGATGTCATACCACGAGCATTCCGGTTGGGATTCCCGTGTACAAATAACATTACAGAGTACGAAGCACTCATCGCTGGCCTCAGGCTAGCTATTACATGGAATATCAGACAACTGTGAGTCATTGGGGACTCTCAACTTATCATAAAACAAGTTAATGATGAGTATAAGGTTAAAGATGAGAAACTTATTCCATATAAGAAAATGGTTGAAACTTTGAAGGAATATTTCACACAAGTCATATTTGAACAAAAACCAAGGTCACATAATAGATCTCATGGATGTTATGGCTACTATTGGGTCTCTCTTACGCATAGCACCTGAAGAGAGAAAGATGCCTTTCTTCGTGGAACATCTACAGGTACTTGCATATGATATGCCGTCATGTTTGGCATGTGAAGTTGTTGGTCCTTTATCCCCTTAGTACGACCCTATCTTCCAATACCTACAAGATGACACCCTTCCCCCTGACATCACCCATTCTGAAAAGAAAGCCCTTATTTGCCACATAGCTCGTTATACCCTCCTAGGAGGCACCCTTTATCATCGTGGCTACGACAAGAATCTGCTTCGTTGTTTGGATGTCGTTGATTCTATCCACGTAATTAAGGAAGTACATAGTGGTATTTGTGGAGCACATACTAGTGGCATGGTCTTAGCTAAAAAGCTATTGAGAGTAGGCTATTATTGGCCTACCATGGAATCGATTGTTGCAACTTCGTAAAGAAGTGTGAACTATGCCAGAAATATGGGAATTTAATACATGCACCAATGCCACAAGCCTTACAGCCTATTGCAATGCCTTGGCCATTCTCTAAATGGGGCCTGGATCTCATAGGGAAGCTCCATCCTTCTTCATCAGACGGTCATACTCATATCATCACCACCACCAAATACTTTACTAAATGGGTAAAGGTTGTCCCTCTTACCTATGTCATCGGTGCACAGATTTCAAAATTTATCATGAACCATCTCATATGTTGTTACGGGATCCCCTCGGCCATTGTCATTGATAATGGTAAATCCTTCAAAAATAAAATGGTTAAAACATTGTGTCAACGCTTCCATATCCAACTTAAGTGGTCTACCCCTTATTACCCTCAAGGTAATGGACAGTGGAAGCCACCAATAAAACCCTTGTGCGGATTATGGAGAAAATGGTCAGTAAAACCAGTCGTAATTGGCATCTGCAAATACATCCCGCCCTCTGGGCCTATCGTACCTCCATCCGCACTCTTACTAATGCGACCCCTTATTCACTTGTCTGTGCACACAAGAAGCCATCATACCTTTGGAAGTAGAGCTTCCTTCCCTGAGAATCTCTCAAAGACTATCTTGAAAAAGATGGAGACTACAGATTTGCTCGCCTAGCGGAGTTAGAACTATTAGATGAAAAGTGTATTAGAGTGCTCAATCACCTAAAATTTTATTAGAACAGAGTGTCCAGGGGATATAATAAATGCATCATTCATCAGGAATTTGATGTAGGAGATCTAGTTCTCAAAGAAAATCAGAAGAACACCGTTAAAAATAGAGAAAAGAAAGGAAAGTTCAAGGCTAATTGGTTAGGTCCTTATGTTGTAATTGCAAAATATGGATCAGGGGCCTACAAACTTGCATATTCGATCTTTGAAGAGCTTCCAAAACCTATGAATGCCATGCACTTAAAGTGGTTCTACGCTTAGGCATGACAAGGATATCAAAATAAGAACTAAAAATTGGAAAACAAAGAAAAAAAAGCAGAAAAATGGAAAAATGAGAAAATAGTAAAGAAAAAGCGGTGTCCTCGGTGAAAACCATGCAATTATGGTGCAGGGGGCAGGTCTTTGAGTGAAAACTAGTTTTTGGTGCTCAATGAGGGTTCGCCAAACACAAGTTACTCTTACGGAAGGACGGGTAATCATTACCACTTTTTAGATACAATATTTTCTGCTAGGTCTAGGAACCCTACTAGGATCACCTTTGCCTTGCCATGATCTGGTTTGTTTGCTCTTATATCTGCATGAAGGACATTACCTTTGTATAAGCCCATCTAACGCTAAGCATGAAAATATCGTTTCCATCTTCCTGCACATACACGCATGGCATTCTTCCCTTTGTATATTCCCACATCACGCTGGGGCATCCACACTTCATTGTTCTTGTACATTGCTTTCAAAACATGACCTTGGAAAATACAAAAACATTCGTAAAAACAATACACAAAAAAATCTAAACATTTAGAAAAATCCCCTTTCCAGGGATAAAGCTACATTCGTCTCACAACGCTATCTTTGGGCAACCTAGACAAAATAGTGACAAACGTAGCCACGAAAACTTATCTTCTTAGATAAACCCAAAAACATTAGAAAATATGTCAATGTTGTCCCGCAAAAACAAAGTAGTGCTTTAATTACTTTTAGTTGTTGGTTTGTATAGTTTTGGTGTACTTAGTCTGTTAAATTGTTAGTTCTTTAAAATGGATCATTTGCTTATCGAAAGTTGAATCTTGTTTGATTTAAATTGAGCATTGCATTACATACATTTGAAGGCTATCATGCTTGTAAATAGTTGTTGTAGGTTTCTTTGTTTGTTAGTGTGCTTCCTTTTAGGGTTCATTTTTGCTTGCTTAGATTAGATCTCATTTTATCTCTTGTTAGAGGTTTGTGCATGTGTTTGTTTAGTAGTAGTATGTGTATATTTGTTTAGTTTTGTTAACTTTTGCTTGTGTGTTCTTGCACAGTTGTTTGTTATCACATCTATCATCTATCATCTCATCACATTTATAACATCATCCACTACATCATATATATACAAAAATGCTAAGTATTACATCATGCATGTATGCTAAGCTAATCATCAAATATTGTATCATCAATGGGGCAAGAGGGGTTGCGCATAATCACTAATCTATCCCCCCGCACCAATATCATCTAGTATCATCCCAAGTGCTAGCATAAAAACTCAGAACTAAATCATGAATCTAAAAACATGTGGTGCCATCTGCAGATACATCATCAAATATGAAAGCAGGAAGTATACACATTTCTGAATCTAAGATATGCCACATACATGAAAGAAAGAACAAACATACATCATGAATCCATCATATAAACGATACATCAAAAATGTCCATATATACATGTATAACTATCCAGTCAGTGATCAAAATAATACATCATCGATACAATATGCCATCAAAAAGGGGCATGCATAAAAAGAATCGGGCCTTCATCACGAGGCATCATCAAAATGAATAATATACAAAGCTATACAACAAAATCAGCCTTCATCAGAGGCATGTATAAAGAATATCTGTACAACAAGAAGGTAGAGCTCAACCATAGCTCTCACCCTCGCCGGGCTCCCAGGTCTATCACTTGGTCGATGAAAAAATGGTGGTTGGGGAGGACCTACACTAGATGGACCACCAGGCTGACTAGATGGTCCCTGTCTAGCCGGTTGCTCTGGCATGGGCTGCCTAACTGATCTCAACAAGTGGCCTGATCTCTGTGACATAGACCCTGTCGTGCTCGTCCCTGACTATCGAGGGAGTACCACTCGCTACTATGGGGGAACTACCCTAAAGTAGGCAGTCTTGTAAAATAACACCTCACCACCAAGCCTCGTGGCATCATGGATCAAGTCAGCATCTCCTGAAGTGAGGGCTGCCTGAAGGGAAACATCTCACTCACCTGTCACTCTACCTAAATCAGCCTCATCCTGTCTCGAGGAGGTAGCCTCTTGATCTCGCTCTGCAGTAACAGTCTACACCTATGCTCGTGCCTCATCCCTTTGTGCTAGAAGACCATGTGACCATCTATATACGTGATCCCTCTAGGCTACCACCATACGCACCTGAGTTTGGGACTGGTGTAGGAGGCTCAATATCTGAGCCCCCTGTGTAGCCATCTCTCACACCTGACTCTGCCATGCAATACTATCGCTGCCCTGAGTGGCCTGTGCTCGGCCTGATCTCTCTCTGCTATCAAAATCTATATCTGTGCCTGAGCCTGGTCTCACTCTAATGTGAGGGCCTATACAGGTCCTCGTTGTATCTCTCTCACCACCACCATGTGAATCGAACAACGATGGCTGCCTCAGAATCATCTGCTTTGAAGGGCAGCTCGTTGCCCACCTACACTGCTACTCTCCGGGGTATCAAAAGGTGGCCCTATGCTGGTAATACCTGCTGAAGAGGGGTATAAATCCCCGCTAGAATGCCCACTGGGCAACTCTATGTCCACGACCCTGTATACCTGTCTTGACTTGTGCACGGAGCCTTGTCCCTGTGGCTGCTGTGGAATGGGACCTTGTCCCCTCCCTTGACATGCTAGGGCACATTGGGCCCACCCTCATCATCATCATCATCATCATCATCTCCGTCCTCCGCACTCGCCACATTGGAGGCCCCACTGGAGGAGGCCTCACACCAACATCATATGCCGCTCTGGGAATGCTCAAACGGCACTAGAGCATGCCATGGTACCATGGCCCATACTCCAACATAGTGCCCGGATCTCTGATCTGTCTAAGCGGCACCCAAATGGCAGGTGCCACCTATCAAAAGCTAGCCAATGCTCGCACGTGGGTAATCTGTGGACCCATATCAAAGTGCTCTTTGTCTCTGCGAGCGTACTTATCTATCTAGCCCCAGCACATCCTGGTAAGGCCGAATTTTCGCTAAAATTGATCCACCCTATATAACTCCCCGCATATAGCTGCGGCTGCCCAAGATAAAATGCTCAACAGTAGTGGTGTTGAGCTCTAGACCATCCTCTGGCCACTGAAAATGTATGTAAGGCCTCCATGCAATGGAATCTTAGAGCAGACTCATCTAACTCACACCTGTAATGGTATGTAACCCCCATGAAGGGTCGCACATCGTCCCCTGTCGGGACCCAACCCATAATAGAAGGCTCGTCAGAGCCCGACCTCTCAACACACCTAGGGGCAACCAATGGCAATGTGGTCCCACGCCCAAATCTGTAATAAACAAGTAGGTCCTACCGTCTTCTGATGGTAGTAGGTGATCAGATGGAGATCCCAATACAAGTGTGCTAATATGCACTGACCCCAGCAGTAGGTCTGTCCCTCCACCAAGCCAAGAATCACTCCTAGGAGTCCCAGCGGAAATGAAGCACTAGTCTTGTCAGGGAGTAGAACTCCACTGACAAGAGCCATCATATAGACCACTACGCGGTCTAACTCTAGATCATCTATGCATCGGGATAGTCTGATAGACATCCCGCGCCGTGGTATGGTAGGAACACCAAACAAATGTGTGATGTGACGTTGAATGTCACTCCAGCAGCTCGTCATCTCGATAAGTTGTCCCTGAATCGGGACCTGCATGATGCACCATACATCCTCTAAAGTAATGGTCATCTCCTCGGTCGGGAGGCGAAAGCATTGGCTCTCATTGTGCCACCGCTCTGCTATGGCCATCAAAAGGCCATGATCTAAAGTAATCTGGGGCATCTCAGCCACATAAGATAGTCCCATCACATGCAAAAGGCTCGCCAAGGTCACTTTATCATCCTCATCAAACTACGCCTCTATCACAGCTAGGTGGTCGTAGCGCTCGTGAGTCTGAAGAACAGGTAACATACGCTACAAAATCAACGCAAGTGTTAGGCATCTAACATTTCTATAATATTTTTCTAAGGAAAAATAATACTTTTAATACATCTAATTTACTAACTATTATTTTCTTCTAAAGTAATCTCACCTTTGTTCTTCTATACTTGGCTATTTTCTAGCCAGTTGTCTTTTTTTGCATGCTTCTAGCGCATACGTGCCTCCTTTGGCACATGCGCGCCCAATGGGCACGCATACGCGCATAGACTTTCTCCTCTCTCTTTGGCACAAGCCGATGTAGGATGCTTACACACCCTCCATGACACCTACACACCCGTTTCGATGCACACGCGTGCACGTGTCCGTCCAAACTCTAGCCGACGCTTGTGTGCCCCCTTTTATCTTTTTCTACGGTGCATGTGCATGCACATGTCTTTCCCAATGGATACGCGTGCACGTACCCCACTTCGAGCCGAACAGGTATGCGTCACGCATCCTGTCCCCACGAATGGATGCGCGTATGCGTTCGTGTGCTGCTTTGATGTATGCGCGTGTGCGTACCCGTCGAACCCAACGAATACGCCTACGCGCGCATGCGTCAAAATTCCTCCTACCTACCCTAAAAACCCTAAAAGTGGCATTAAATGCGTAATTAATAGGGGGGTTAGGGCACTCACGAATGGTCCATCCGTTGGGTCCCGCATGTACTCCGGATGTGATCTGTGTGCCTCATCCTCCTCGGTATCCTCGCCATCTCACTCTAGGGCTCTCACTTTCGCTCGTAGTAAAAATTTATAAAGGATCTGGTAGAAATGAATTGGTCGTGATTGTTTTACCAACCCTGTGAGTATATTAACCCGTCGCGATGCCCCTGGGGCATGTTTTCTCCGCCGTGATCATTCTAACCTTCTTCTATCCACCGTGATAATTATTTTTGTATTAAAATAATTATTTTTACTAATTTTCACATGTTGGGGCACTTCATGTCGTCCAACGGTCACTTCTTCATCGCACTGAGATAATTTACGAACCTTTCAAGCACCTTTTCCTACCTTCTCCTCTATTTTTCATCTATTTTCCCCATCGTGATAATTATTTACTAATTTATTTTAAATAAATTATTCTCGACCCGTCTTTCTTCTTATGGGCGCATATTCTGAGCTTTTTGACAGCTTTTCCTTCCCACTATCGCCTACGCGTGCATTTTTGGAAGATCTTTGATCTTTTAAAATTCTTCTGACCGATCAAAAACCTAGAAACTGAAAAAAAAAAATCAAAAATATTTTTAAAAAAACCACAAAAATATTAGAAAGTATCAAAATGGCTTAAAATTGATTAAACCAATCATCTACAGCTGAAATTTGTGTCTATTGCATGGCACTCATCCCAGATCTTGCTGACATTCTCAAAATCATTTGAAACAATGACTTGCGCATCACCAAAATCTTCAATCACCTAAACAAGCTATGTACGCTTACTTAAATGCAGCCTCTGGGGCAGCAATAATTGCCTAATCTTTGTTTTCGTCATGCACATTGCTTTTTCATAGGATGGAAGTGTCCTCCATCTTCCCCCTTGCATAATACACCTTTCTTGGGGCATCATTCTTCACCCTAGTTGTTTATCGAACATTTGGGACTTCATCTCGATAACAAAATATTTGTGCAACTATCTTGAATGTTGTTGGTTTAAGTGTGTGTGATTGTACTTATTTCCCTGTCAGGTGATTCTGTTTATTTCTCGTATTGCATTACATTCGTGTATGTTACATGGAGTTGGTCATTTTGGCAGAGGACGGTTGTTTGTATCTTGGCTTTTAATGTCATTTTACGCTTCCGTCGCATGCTCACATTTTAATAAGGACCCATGAGGAGGATTCTAAGCATTATGATGATTAAGTATTATTAGCAATTGATTTGTGGATAACTCAATATCCCTTTTTCCTTTTAGCTCCTCGTCTTCACTCGGCACTTTTCCCTCTATTTTGTTTCTTCTTTTCGATCGTCGATCGAGTTTCTTCATCACCCCATCGACACTCGAGGGGGCATTCGTCATCCTTCACCCTATTAATTTTTCTTCTACCCCTTCAAAAATTTCTACTTGCTTGTGTTTGTCTACTTTCTTTGAAGTAACGTCGCTTACATCACCTCAAAGAGGGAAAATGTAGACACCTATAGTTTTCTCAATACACTATTATTTCTAATGGTGCACTAACGCTTCTTCCTTTTGTAAATTGACGGCACACCACCAGTTAGGCCTATCTAACTCCCTTCCTACGACACCCTTTTGGTTGTTTTTCCTCTTATAAACCATTTAAACAGTAGTTATAGCCTCGTTCTAACTACATTAGCTTGTTATTCTCTTATATCTTGCTTCTATTAGCTCCTCGGAAGATCAATCCACTTCTTTGGATTGATTAAGCCCTTCAGAACCCTTCCAGAACCCTAATTACTCTCTAAGAGAGATTAATTAGTCTAACCTAGGTTAATTACCCTCTAGCATAGTCAAATCACACTTTTAATTGCTAAAGTGCGTTTTGGACTTTAGTCTTTGTCCCACATGCACCCAAATCTCCCTTTTCTTCCAAACCAAAAACTATAAATAGGGCTACACCCCTCCTCATTTCCTAAGAATTCTCTCTTCTTCCTAAAGCACAAATTATAGCAATTTGTTTAGGCTTTAGTTTGTATTTCATCTTCTTTCATTTGAGCTAAAAGCATTTAATCTTGTATTTCATAGCATAATATAGAGTAAAAGGGAATATCCATTGGCCTTGAAGCCATTAATGGGAAGATCTCTTTCTCTTAAACACATAATTGAATGCTTAGATCCTCTTAGGTTCATTATTTCAAGCTTTCAAAGAATAGAGATTAAATTCATTTGCTTAGTTTGCATGTTTATTTTAAATTAATGTATGTAAAGAAGGGAACCTTGCTCATTTCTTATCACATGGTCCATTGATCGATTGTCAAAATCCTTTGGGGTTTCTTTAGAGATTCTTACCCCAAATCCATGGCTTTTACAACTTTTCATTAAACACATGTATACTAAATAAGAAAGTATGTAGCTTATCGTTTTGCCTTTTTTTGGCTTCCTTGATTTATTTTTTTGTTGTATTTGTTTTCATTACTGTCTAAGCATTAAAAATGGCTACTTTTGCTAGTTTTTCGATGGATAAGTCTCAACTATTAGATGGAACTAATTACAATATTTGGAGAGTAAGGTTGAAAGTCTGTTTAATGAATAAAAGCTATGGGATCTTATAACTGGTGTGGAAAAATAACCCACTAGAAAACAAGCAACTCCTCGAAAAATGTTAGCTCCTCCCAAAGATCACGGAAGCTTTATCCATTCTATTACAACGTCTAAAATATGAATTTTTAATGCATATAGTTCATATGGATTTTCCTATTAATGCATGGAAACAGTTAGAGATTATGCATGTAAGCAATCGTCATCAAAAATAATTAAGCTAATTAAGGAATTGTTTACAACTCCCATGAAGGGGGATGAGAAAATTGTTAATTATTTGGCTAAAATTAAAAATATCAAAACTCAATTAGATGGTTGTAACTATGAATTGTTCCAAGATAAGCTTCTGTATTTTATTATTCGGATAAACATTCATGAAAATTTCAGAAACTATTCTTAATTCTAAATATCATAATGAGAATGATCTACCTAATTTAGACACTTTGTCTTCTCTGTTAATTCAAGAAGAGTGTGTAATGGAGAATTTTGATTCAAAAGAGATTTCTTCTCAGGCATTGTTCTCTCATAATCATAAGTCTACCCAAAAGAGAAATAATATCAATCCTAATCAGAAATCTAATATCAGATCAAAATTTAAATCCAATCCTAAGTCTAATTTTATTAAAAACAATCATAACTTTAAATTCAAATTTAATGGCACATGTAACAAGTGTGGAAAATTTGGTCATAAAGAGTTTGATTGTCGTGTGAAAACTAACAAATCTATTAAGAATACTAGAAATAGTAAGCCTAATACTCAAAAGAAAAAGTAGATGCAAAATCATGCAAATAATGCTGAGCATTCTATTGCCTTGTATATTGCTCTCTCAACTTCAAATGATAATGAATGATCCTAGATAGTGGTGCCTCTAGGCACATGACTTGTATTCATGGTATCCTCTCAAATGTTGTTAAATGTGAGGAAAATATATATCTAGGGATAATTCTATCATTAGATTTGTAAGTTGTGGAAATGTTAAACTAAAAATGGAATAATTAGGAATGTCTTGTATGTTCCTCAGTTGAAAAAATCTTTTATCTTGCTCTTAGTTAACTAAAATAAAACTATAAAGTTGTATTGCTGAAAGATAAATGGTATGTAAAAGATGAACTCAATAATGTTATTGCATCTGGTATACAGAAAAATGGTTTATATATTTTTGATGGATTTGTTTCTGAATCTTGCTTTTCTTCTTCATCTAGAAATGATATTCAACTTTGGCATGAAAGATTAGGTCATGTGAATTTTAGAAGTTTGTATGAAATGTCTAGACTTAATCTTGTAGTTGGTCTCCCTAAGATAAAATATGATCATGAAACATGTGAAAGTTTTTGGCGTGGTAAGAAACATGTTGAACATTTTCACAAACATCATGATCCAAATTCTTCTCAGTTATTAGAGTTGATTCACAGTGATATGAGAGGTCCACTTGAAGTTCCTTCTCTCAGTGGTGCTTTGTATGTTGTATGTTTTATTGATGATTTCTTTAGGATGACCTGGTCTTATTTCATTAAGAAAAGTCGGATGTCTTGTCCAAATTTCAAGAATATAAAGCCCTTGTTAAAAACTCCTCGACCTGAAAATAAAAAGAATTAGAACTGATAATGGAGGTGAATATGTTAGCAAAAAGTTTGATGAGTTTTGTGTGTCATGTGGGATTCAAATAGAGTTGACTACTTCCTATTCCCCACAACAAAATGGCATTGTAGAAAGGAAAAATAGGATTGTCTTAGAAATGGATGGGACTATGATTCATGCATCTAATGTGCCTAAGTTTTTATGGGCAGAAGCTATGAACATTGTTGTCTATATTTTTAATAGAATGCCTACTAAATCCCTTCATCAAACTACACCTCATGAAGTATGGAAAAATAAAAAACCAAATATCTCTCACTTAAGAATATTCGGTAGTCCTGCTTCTATCTTCATTCCCAAAGTTAAAAGGAAGAAGTTTGACCCAACCTTTTATTCTTATATTTTGTTGGTTATGGTTGTCGAACAAATTTTTTAAGATTCTATGACCCTTTCAAACATGACAGTTGAAAACATGAATGTTCATGTCTTAGAGAAAACATTATGTGATGCTTCTTATTGAAAGCACTCTAAACTTTACAAAACAAATTACATGACTAAACAAGGAAAGCTAACACTATTTCCATCCATCCAGCCAAGGTTCTGAGTCTAGGAATGTAACATTAAGATAGACGCTTAAAATAATGCTTAACTAGTAAGAAAACAATACAAAATCTAACTAAACATGTCTACTAATATGCTTGAATTACCTAACATAGGCCTAAATAGACCTAAGAGGGAAATCAAATGGTTATGGTTGTTACTCCAAACAAGGTGAAATGGCCTATCCAAATGACTACTTGGTCATTTTGGATATCCATCTACTAACCCCATTGAAGGCTTTAAGTAAGGATTGAAATTGGCTATATATCATATTTATTATATGAGATGCAAATCAAAGCATGGTGTAAAGTATAAAGGAATGAGGTGCACTCTTTTTATAGTTTTCATTTTGGAAGAAACTTGTATTTTGGTGCATATGGGACTAAAAGCCCCAAATTAGATTAGAATTATTAATCATGATTAGGTCTTCCTTATCACAATTAGTGAATTACCAAGTGATTAAGAGGTGTGGAGCCTTAATCAACCGCTTAGGGTCAACTAGGAGGCTAGGATAAGCTTTTGAAGCTTGTTGAGACATTGTAGAGATGAATGGGATGATTTTGAGTGGTTGGAAGAGGGGTTTAAGCCAATACTCGGGTATATTGACCAAATCAAAGGAAAAATAGGCTTAATTAGCCTATAATCGCTAACTATCTATTTTGAAGAGGATTTTGGCTTACGATTCGCCGTGTAAAGTGGCATCCTGAATGCAAAAGGGTTACACAATCAACAACGTGGTGTTAATTGGCTAAAATGGTAAGAAATTTTAGTTGATTAGTAAAGAGAACTAATTATAACGGAATTGGGAAGAATAGGAGTGATTTGCGTGTATTTTGGCAATAAGATTACAAAAGTGAAATTTAGGTGTCTACATTTGCCCCTGTTTGAGGTGAAGTTAGTGACTTCACTTCAAACATAGTATACAAGCATAAACAAGTGCATTTTTGAAGAAACATTAGCAGGATGAAGGATGCCCCTTTGAGTGTCGAGTGGGTGATAGAAGAAGTCAATCGACAATCAAAAATATGATTTGAAATGGATAGAAGAAAATAGGTCAGAACGGGCGCGAAACCCTTAGGTATTGAAAAGAAATAATGATAGGGATAAACGTGGTTGTTTAATGCCCGGGAGTTTTTAGGAGAAAAATTAGTAATGGTAATAAATGATAATGGAGAAGAAATGATTAATGGAGAAATATAGGACAAGTCCAACCTTTGCATCCAGCCTTTCCATAAGCAACCGGTTTATATCATTTTGCCCCTAGGTCTACATCATCGGCTTTTATTTAAAATAAACAAAAGTGTAAGATAACATGAAAAGCTAAATAGTAACAATTGTTTACTACTAAAAATGTGTAACTCCATGCAACATATATTATGCGAATGCAATCTGAAAGAAAGTAAACAAGCCTACCTAACAGAGAAACTAGTACAATCACATGTACTTGAACAAATAACGTGTTGCACCCATGTTTTTGTTATCAAGTTGTAGCTCCCAAATGTTTGTGTTGTAATGAAAAGGGTTAAAAATGATGCCCCAAGCAATAACACATGCAATGGGAAAAACGAAGGACACAAGTTAATCCTATGGAAAAACCTTTGTGCACTACGATACAATCTCTGGAAACTCACTATTGCATGGGAGTACCGACGTAGTATGCAACCAAGATTTTGTTAATGGGGGTAGATTACGATGATCCACAAGTCATTTGAGACCAAAAAAACAAGAACCTGTAGAAAGACTCTTTTGTAAGACATATTTCAACATTTGAGGATGATGCAATTGACACATGTTTCAACTGCATATATGTTGTTTACCATTTTTGTAAAAAAAAAAAAAAATTACAATTTTTGGATTCTTAATAATAATATTTTTAATTGTTATGTTTTTTAATTTTTATAGAAGAAAATATTATAGAAGAAATAACGAAGTCACGAGGCAACGCTAAAAGTGACCGTAAGGCAAAAAAATGCCTTGGGTAGTAGAAAAGGTCGTTGGGAAGTGTGGCGGATCACGAAAGTTCCAATCCATGGTTGTTTGATTACCTACGATGGTCACCGCACCGAGTTGAGCATTACATAGCCATGATATTTGGATTGATGGCATCCTCGCCGAGGCTTGTGATTGCGGTTAGGAGATGCATGGTGACACATGGCTTAGGACGGGTCCCTGTATACCTATTAGCTCTTGTCAGCGGCGTGTTGTTGCTTAATAATACTAGTACTCGATTCTCCTGGGTCTCATTAGAGTGATCCACGGCCTACTTTAAGGAAGATTCTACTATTGGGGTTAGTGTATATTGGCTCACTTATATTCTGACTTACATTTGATAGCTTATCATGGTCGAGGACACCGGCCCCTCTACTTTGCTATAGATTTGGACTTGGGACCACTTTGCCATTGAACGTCCTTTAGGAGCATTGAGAGCTCGATTTCTTAGAGATCCTTCTCTCATGGGTTGGGTTCCTGATGGATACAATTTTCGTAGCCACAAGGGGATACCAATTACTTCCGAGCGAATTCGATGAGCTACATCCCCACATGATTACTTAATGCGACCATACGGGCTATATCGGTTAGTGGTCATAAGATGTGGATGAGTTAGGGACTAGCAGTAGTACATCACTTTATTATTGGGAGCATGAGCCACATCTTAGAGTGGTACAGGGTGGATGAGTTCAACGCCAGCTTGGTCTTATCCAGGGGATTCCTAGTGATGAGATGTGGTACACACGTCACTACAGAGAGATATTTTGACATGGGACCATGGATTAGGTTGGACCAAGCCCTTGCTAGCTTTTCAAAGGTAGTCTCACAGCCTTGGGTACAGCAGGCATAGATAGTAGATTTGGGTACTACACCAGATTATGTAATGTGGTATGCGCTAGTGTTTCCATATTGGTTGTCCATTCCTCAGGAGATATTAATCGCAGAGAGCATGATGAGTAGGCTCTAGATCCACCGGTAGAGGCACAAGCATAGAGACAGGTAGTACCATATATGGGGGTACCATTACAAGATCCAGTGCAGGGACCTTTATCACCCCCTGCGTGATTCCACGACATAGTCCACCAGGGGGTGGAGGAGGGGACTGACATGATGAGGATATGGACGATGATTTTACAGATATTCAAGATACACAAGATGCACAAGCTATACCTGATATAGCATATATGTAGGATATACATGATGAGAAAGATATGCCTGATATATCAATGATATGTAGGATATATAGGATGAGCGGGATATGCCTCGATATAGCATATATGTAGGATATACATGATGAGTAGGATATACAAGATACCTAGGTTATACCAACTACACACAGTTATTGCCTTTTCAAATGCAGCCTTCAAAGGTGACATATTTGCAGCTTCAGATGGTAGTTGAGAGGGATCGGCTATTGTTGAGAGGGATCGGGCCCTCAGTATGTGGGGACCAGCTTGCGTGCAGCTATACTAGGCCAGGGGCCGAGTGAGATCGAGTGATGTTAGATAGCCTACACTCCCAAGAAGAGAGAGATCAGGCTATAGTAGAGCGAGATCGGCTACGGGTGAGAGAGAATCAGCTACATGCGAGTGGGCTCAAATTTCACGGATAGAGCAAGACCAAGTGATAGCAAATATCCTACAATTACAAGTAGAGTGATATCGGATTATGGAAGAGAGGTCACAACATGCGGATAGAGCTATCCAAAGATTAGGGTCGAGTGAGATACACTTTGCAACAAGCAAATATGTCCTTGGGGATGTAGGCGATGATTGGTCACACCTATTTATGTAGCAGGTGAGGCCACTTACTATAGGATGTAGTACTACGTAGTTGTTTCGGCTGATAGGAGAGTTCCTGAGTATAGTCATATAGTAGGCAGAAGGTCTCGATCAAAATCCCATAGACCATCTCGATCAGTGTAATCCATAGAGGGTCCTTCGGGCGGGCAGCCTCAAAGCATGATGGGTCAATCCATCCTAGGTTAGCTCAGCTTGATAAATCTCCTTCTACTTGGATGCCCCCACTTAGCATTCTTCTTGATCGGCAACCCAAACATGGGTGAGATTCATGGTTGACTTTCTTATTGACATGTCAGATGTATTACTTTCTTTTTGGTGTACCGCCTCATGATGAAGGCATACTTTTATATGGATGTATGTATATTTTTTTATCATGCCTTGTGATGAAGGCACTTTTTGTATAGATGCCCATGATGACTTGTTATATCAGATGTACATGGACACTTATATTTTTGATGATATATATGATGATAGATGAATTACCGACGTATCACATGTTGTATGAGATATCATGCTTAATATGTTTCTTTATGTTTGTATCACTTGTTAGATTATGAGATAGCCTTAGCTAATATCATTTTTACGTTAATGAGATATTTTGAGTAAAACATGTTTATATTTTTATATTGGTGTGGGGGATAGATTTGTGATCATGCGCAACCCCTCTTGCCCCATTGGTGATACGGTACTTGATGATTAACTTTTAGTATACATGCGTGATGTAGACTTAGCATATTTTTTTATATATGATGTATAGATGTGATGGATATGTGTGATATGATGATGAAATGATAACACAATGTACAAGTAAAAATTAACAAGCACAAGTTAAACAAATCTAATCAAAGCAACACATTTATTTACAAGTATGCAATACAAAATGGACTCAATGCAATACACTACAGACTAAAGTGATATTCAATCTAAGTAAGCAAGTGAATCCAATTTAAAGCATACAATATGAAAAAGTAATGCAACCAAAACCATACAAACCAACAACTAAAAGTAAGCAAACCACTACTTTGTTTTTGTGGGATAGTTTTGGGACGTTTTCGTTGTTTTTGGTATTTATTTCTAAGACAATTTTCTATTGTTTTGGAGTTTTCTATGAATTTTTTTTTCCAATGTTTTGGGTTTTTCTAAAATTTATACGAATGTTTTTTACGTTTCTCAACATTTTCCAAAGCAAACATGCAAGAAATAAATAAACGTGGATGCCCCCAGCATTAGATGGGATGTACAAGGGTAGAATGCCATGTGGTATATGTCAGAAGTGACGTTGTGAAGTTTCCCCCAACGTGAGGTGGGTTCATTCAATGTTAAATTTTCCGCACTCAAAAGGTTAGACTAGTCGGATCATGGCAAAGAAGGATAGGCTCACAAGGGGCTCAGACAAAGGTAAAGATCAACTTGGGAAAAGTTTCCGTACTCCTTAAACCTAGACTGCTTGTGAACAACGGACCCTCCCTTAGCGTCGGAAGCTGGTTTTCACCAAAGGACAAGTCCAAAGTATTACTACTGCATGGTTTTCACTATTCGACGTATCTATATATTTATCTTTTCTCTTTATGTTTTTATACGTTTTTGTTTTAATTTTCTTAGTATTCTGTAGAGACCCCATACTTAAGCATAGAAACGCTTAAGATGCATTACGTTCATGGGTTCTTGAAGCTCTTGGCCATATGAATAGGCTAATTTATATTCACCTGAACCGAACTTGGCAACTACAATGTATGGTCCTAACTAGTTGGGCTCAAATTTCCCTTTCTTTTCTCGATCTTTATTGGTGTTCTTATGATTCTCTTTCAACACCATGTCTCCTACCTCGAATTGACAAGGTATGACCTTCTTGTTGTAGCTCCATCGTACTCGATCGTGATACACTTTTAGGTGATTGAGGGCACGAGTCATTTCTCATCCAATAGCTCTAACTCTACTAGTCGGGCTACTCTATAGTCCTCCTCTTCATTCAAGTAATCCCTTAGCTTGATATGCAAAGAAGGGATCTTGATCTCTAAAGGAAAGATGGATTCTTAACCAAATACTAAAGAATATGGAGTTGCACCTGTAGGAGTGTGGATAGAAGTTCTGAATGCCCAGAGGGTGGGGTGAATTTGTAGATGTCAGTTATGGCCTGTGATATTCACCATTTTCTCCATAATGTGAATTAAGGTTTTGTTGGAAGCTTCAGCTTGCCCATTAATATGGGGTTGAAAACTTAAGGGAAGTTTGAAAGCGTTTGCAGAGTGCTTTCACATTTTTATTTTGAACAATTACCATTATCAATGATAATAGAAGAAGGGATACCATATCTACAGATGATATGATTCATTATAAACTTTGAAATTTGGGAACCTTCTGTATAGGTTAGAGTGATGGCCTCTACCCATTTTGTAAAGTACTCAGTGGCTATTATAATGAACTTGTGGCCATCCAAGGAGACAATATTAAGTTTCCCTATTAGATCAAGACCCCACTTTGAGAATGGCTAGGGTGTCATGATTGGTTGCAAGGATTGTGTCGGCGCATGTATCAAATTGTCATACTTTTGACAATCCACACACTTCTTTACATGTTGACAACAGTCATGCTCCATGGTAGGCTAATAGTAGCCTACTCTGAGTATCTTATTTGCAAGGACAATACCATTAGTATGAGCTCCACAAATTCCCTCGTGCACCTCCTTGATTTCTTGGATAGATTCGTCAGAATTTAAACAACGCAACAGATTCTTATCGTAGCCTCGATGGAAGAGGGTGCCCCCAAGTAGGGTATAATAGGCTATACGTTGGATGAGGTTTCACTTTTCAGCACAGGAAATGTTCATAGGGAAGGTTCCATCATGGAGATAATTAAATATTTCAGCATACCACGGTGAAAAGGGACCAACAACTTCACATACTAAACAAGAGTTTGGTATGTCGTATGTCGTTGTTCTTAGATTTTCAACAAAGAATGGCATATCATTACTCTCTGGTGGAATGCTCAACATAGATCCTACTGTATCCATGGCATCGCCACTCTGTTCTAAGCTCTTGGTATTTTCTCAAATGTTATATGCTCAAAGAATTTTTCAAGGAATCGACCATTCTTTTATATGGAAGTAACTTTTCATCTTTAACTTTATATTCATCTGTGACTTGTTTGATAATAAGCATTGAATCACCAATGCATTTTACTTTTCTAATATCCCATTTGATGGCTAGCTTCATTCCTACAATGAGAGCTTCATATTCTGCTATATTTTTCGTGTAAGGGAATCTAATTCGAAATGCCTATGGAATCAAGTCTCTTGTGGGAGTGATTAGCACAACTCGACACCTGAACCATGAAAGGTAAAAGATCCATCAAAGTACATTTTCCAAATTGTAGATTCTTTGAGGTACATAATGGATGCATCTAGTAGTTCCAGACTCAAGGGTTCAATACCTAGTAGCAGAGCTTTTTCCAGTTGATCTGCTAACACTTGTCCTTTTACTGACTTTTGATGAACGTATTCAATGTCAAACTCACTTAATAAGATGATCCAATTAGCCATCTTTCCGATTAGTTTTGGTTTAGACAATAAATACTTAAAAGTGTCGGCCTTTGAAATAAGCTTGATTTTATTGCTAAGCATATAATGACGGAGCTTTTGGAAAGTAAACACCATGGCTAGGCAAGTTTTCTTTATTTTGGATAATTTATCTCATATGCTACCAATGTCCTGCTCAAATAGTACACCATCTTTTCTCACTATTCTTTGTCATACTGGGCCAACAGAGTTCCATTTGCTTGCAAAATGAGTAGCAGAGATATAAAGTAACAAGGGTTCCCCTGTCATGGGTGGCATGAGAACAGGGGGGTTGGCCAAGTATTCTTTTATCAAAGCAAATGCCTGTTGTTGTTATGGTCCCTAGTTGAAATTAACATTCTTCTTAAGAAGATGTGTAAATGTATGACACTTGTCTACTAGCTATGAAATAAACCTTCTGATGGCCTGAATTTTCCCTTGTAAGCTACACAGTTGTCTGATATTCTTAGGGGAGGCATTTCTGTGATAGTCGTAACCTTTGTAGGGTCCACTTCTATTCCTCTTCGTGACACAATGAATCCTAGTAATTTACCAGATAACACACCGAAGACACACTTCTTTGGGTTAAGTCGGACTTTGTAATCCCTTAAATGTTGAAAGATATGCCGTAAATTTTTGGGTGTTCCTCGCAGGTTCTAGATTTAGCTAGTATATCATCTACGTAATCTTCCATGATGTCACTTATCATATCGTGAAATATTACAATCATCGCCCTTTGATATGTAGCACCTACATTTTTAAGGCCAAAAGGCATGACTTGGTAACAAAACGTCCCCCATGGAGTCATGAAATCTATCTTGTGTTGATCTTATTCTGCAATCTTTATCTGATTATAACTTAAGAATCCATCCATGAGTGAAAGCATCTCATAACCTATTGTAGAATCGACAATCATGTCGATGTTTGGAAGAGGAAAATCATCCTTAGGAAAAGCTTTGTTTATATCCTGAAATTTGTACATACTATAATACAAACTGGCTTCTTTTGAACCGAGACCACATTGGAGATCCACTTTGAGTAGTCGATAGGCCTAATAAAGCCTACTTCTAGTAACCTTTCTAGCTCTTCCTTTACTAGTAAGGTGATGCGAGGATGCATCTTTCAGAGCTTTTGTTTGATGGGATTGGAATCTGGGTGTACCACAAGACTGTGCACCACTAGTTTAGGATCAAGTCCTGACATATCCGCGTAAGGCCATGCAAATATGTCCACATACTCTCTTAAGAGTCTTGTGAATGTTTTTATTCTTTGGATAAGATGGAAGCTCCCAACTTAACTATCTGCAGCAGTTCCTTTGTGTTGATATTAACATCTATTGTATCTTCCACTAATAACTTTGATTCATCCCCCATGCGTGTAGGATCAGGAGGGAGATTGAGATCCTCCTCTATCACAGGTGGCTTAGGGATCTCTTCATCTTGAAGCGGGTACATTATCTTTTCCATAGGTTGTTCTACCTATTTTTCCACAAGCACCTCAAAGAGGTTTTCGCTATAGGAATTCCCCTTTTATTTCCACAAGGCTTTTCTTTGGGACTTTTTCCCTTGCTCACTTTTTTACTTAAATGCCCACACAACTCTACTTCCTCTCCAAATTATGTGCATGCGTTAAGCTGAATGGAGAACCCCTTCTTGTGATCATTTCTTGGAATGTTGTCTCTCGATTCCTGGAACTCACCAATGGCTCGTCATTCTAAAACACGCCAATAGGTATGTGTTGTTGTTGATCCCAATTCATGAGTGATGGGTAAGTGAGAGTTAATGATTGAGTTATAGGGGATATGGTGGGTATAATAGGGGTTATAGTAAGGATAGCCATATTTGGGAATAGGCTCATAGAGGTAAGGTCTTCGTACGAGACTACATCGGGAAATTTTTTCGCTTTCATTTCCGGAAAAACTATCCTCACTCTCAGAGGAGGCATACTCATCATCTGAAGAGTGAGACTCATATAAATGGATGTTATACCTGACTTACCTACTATACGCCATGGTACTTACTGCAAGAGCTTCTAATGGGCCATGTTCTTGGCGGCAGCGAAACATGTCCTTTATACCCCATGGCAATCATTATCCGATTAGGAATGGTGTACTTAGGTAATTTATAACATGTAGTCATGTCATCATCATTTAGATGGAATACAATGTCCATAAGAAACCTTTCATCTTCTAGCAATCCACTAGGAGTAAAGTTCTTGAAAGATCAAGGCTCACTTGATCTCTGGACTTTGAAACATGGCCTACCATGCGCTTGGGATGATAGCGGACCGTTGTGAACCATTAGGGTTTGTTGTAGATCATACTCTCCATAACCGCTCTCCCATGTAGACAAAGGATTTTTTGAGGTGGAAGCACCATTTTCATTAATGAAACAAGGGCTCTCGTGATCGATAGGAATAACAATCTCCGTAGATGGACACTCATAGATTGTAGGGAAAAATCCTGACAACACTCTACAATGAGAAAAAGGTTGAGGGTCCCCCATATGGTGAGTGTTTGTCCCTCATATTGCAACTTTAAACACTGATGATACATTGATGGCACGGCCTACATGGTGTGAATCCATGGGCGACCAAGAAAGATATTGTAAGGGAGTTCCAGGTCCAAGACGTGGAACTTCATATCATGTGTTATGGGACCCACTTCTAATGAGAAAGTGATCATTCCAGTTGATTTTCATTCTTCATTATCATATGCCTTAATGGTGATGACCTTTGTTTCTAGATCAGCTTCTGTGTAGCCTAGTTGGCGACTAGTTTAAGAGTACATATGTTAAGACCCAATCCACCATCCACAAGCACTCTCTTAACCTTCTTACATTTGATGATAACCTCAATATGCAATGGTAGGTTATGTGAAGGATCTTCAACTAAGGCTTTTGTAGTGTTGAAGGTTATGTGTTCCAAAGGAACAAGTTATGCTACCATGGCTTGCAAATGTGTTGGGTCAACATCAATGGATACTCCTAATCCCTGTAAGGTTTTGTACAGTATATCCTTATGGACACTAGAGATCTTTAGAAGGTATAAGATGGAAATCTTAGCCATAGTTTTTCTAGTTGATCTAACACATCATAGTGACTCTCTTGAGGAGGAGGGGAGTAGGTTAAGAATTTATAATGAGGCGAGCCCACTTGTGTTTGATCTGAAAATAAATTTTAACTAGCAATTGTGCAAACACTTAACTTTGCTTTGTATTGATTTTCGATATAAAAATTGAGTATTATAACCTTATATATTTTTAATAAAGGAAATTGACTATTATAACCTTTTATAAAAACTAAATATTATAACCTTTTATATCCGTATTGATTTTTGATCTCAATAAAATCAGAAAATACAGAGATGAATCACCAGCAAATTGAAACAATAATTGATAACAGAGTTCGACGCTTGTGGCCTATGTCTCTGGGTCCAGTTGAATGGGACCGATCTATTAAAATCTTTAAAATAAATATTTACAAATATTTCTACAAGAATATAATATTTTCATCATGTTCCCTTGCCAAAAATAATAGGAGTCACTTTTTACATCACCTCAAAATTCCTTCTCTAGCTCAAGTTATGAGCAAAACAATATCACAGTCACCTTCTCATGTCCCTTCATATACAACAAAGCCCTATTTATAATGTTTCACACCTCTGGGTGTAATGGTTGGGTGCCTATCCTTTTACCCAAGCAGCCAAGGTTCAAATCCCTACATGAGCACTTTGACTTTCCATGTTGGGCACATTTTATCCCACATTGGGCGCTTGGAGGATAAATAGGAGCTTAAATAGGAATTGTTTTATAGCTTGCATTGGAGGATAAATAGGAGCTTAAATAGGAGTTGTTTTATAGCTTGCATTAGCTTATGAGCCATTTTCTTAGGCACCAATCTTGGAATGGCTAGAATATGCTATTTTTGGTGCATTTGGAAGGGATAAATAATGCGTTGGAATATATATTGGGAGGATAAGGATAATAGTTGGCAAATTTAATTGGAAATTAAATAATGTGGCCAATGTGGAGTAATAAATGGGTGTGGCTAAATTTTTATTATTATTATTTATTTATTTTCCATATTTCCATGTGTCACATTTTCATTGGTCCACTTGATGAGCGTGCACGTGTTCAACCTGTGCGTAATCCCCAAAATTTGTCAGTTACCCGAAAATTTCAGCAAGCCATAACTTTTGCATACGTGCTCCAATTTCTACAAACGAGATATCACCGGAAAGCTATAATTTTTCCCTACACAATGAAACTACTGAAACTAATTCTGGGAAGATCTTAGATCAGTGTTTCTCGATGAGGATCCTCTAAATCATTCCTCCCCACTAAGAAAATTTTGGACCCCAAAAGTCAACTTAATTGGTGAATAGGTGAGGGTACAACTCCCTCACCTTTCTCGGTTTCCATCCATTTCACCTTGTTTGGATGCATGCCTTTGAACCCAACATGAAGATACTCAATGTCACCCCTTCACGAATTTCTTACTTTCCTATCCAAAATGATGTCTTCCTACAACTCATCAAGATACTCAGGAGAAAAATCATCAATGGAAGGCATTATGTTAGCATCATCATGATCAACAATCATAGGCGGTTCATACAATCTTAAATTCTCAACATTTACAACTGAGTATATTTGCATATATGGAGGTAAATCTAACCAAAAATCATTGTTACCAATTTTTTCCAATATTTGGAATGGACCATACCATATAGGTTTCAATTTTTTACCTTCACCTGTCAACCTTTCCTTGTTGATGTGAAGCCAAACTGAATCACCAACTTTGAACTTGTGATCAGTTCTATGTTTATCATGTCTGGCTTTGTACTTAGCCTGACTTTTCTCCAATTGTTCACGAACATATTGATGAACCTGTTGTATTCTCTACACAAATATTTTAGCCTTGTCAGAATCACTTGAACCATTAACAATAGTTTCATGTCCATAATATACATCTAAAGGAGAATTAGGTAGATATCCATAACAAGTCTCAAATGGAGACTTCAAAGTAGAAGAATGTAAGGCATGATTATAAACATGTTACACATAATAAATATGTTCATCCCATAATTTAGGATGTTTACCACAATATCCCCTAACCAAATGTACCATTGTGTGGTTTACAACCTTTGTTTGACCATCAGTCTATGGATGAAAAGAAGTGCTCTTTTCAGTTTTGTCTCCATTAACCCCCACAATGTTGACCAAAATTCCCCAAGAAATCTAGAATCCCAATCAGATATAATTGAAGTAGGCAAACCAAAATGAACCCAAACAAACTGAAAAAAACAAATGTGCAGTTCCCTCACCAATTACATGTTTAGTACATGGAACCAACACACACATTTTGCTAAATTTGTCCACTACCAAATATAAGTAATCATTTTTCTTTTGTGTCATGGGCAAGCCTCCTAGAAAATCCATGGAAACACTTTCCCAAGGCCTTTTTGGAACAGGAAGAGGAGTGTAAAGTCCTAATTTCTTGTTACTTGGCTTGTTTGTGGCACAAAGAACACATCCCTTAATATACATATTTACATGTTCATGCATTCTAGGCCAATAAAACTATTTCTGTAAATGTGCAATTGTCTTACTAACACAAAAATGCCCCGAAATAAGAGAAGTATGTGCTTCCCTAATCATATGCACACGTTCATTTTTTGGAATACAAATTTTACCAAAATTATATAACAATCCTTCATGCAAATGATAATCTTTTTCTCCTACTTTTTCCCACTTACTAGATCCTCAAACACTTCTCTAAAATCAACATCATTAACATATTGTTCCTTGTAACTAACATGAGCCAAATAACTATGCTTCAAAAGAATAGATGCTACTACCACTTTGGTGGTATAGATAACTGTTTCGGAAACATTGTTTTGAATACCTTTTTTGTACCTGATTACAAGATGAAATTGTTGCAAAAATCCCATCCACCTGAAATGTCTAGATCGCTGCTGCAATTTGGTTTGTGTTTGTAAATACTTGAAGTGGTTGATTGTCAATATGTATAATTGTTTCTTTTCCCATTAAATAATGTTTCCACTTTTTAACACTTTGAACCAAATCATACAACTCTTTATCATAAGTTGGATAGTTTCTTACCACACTTGTAAAGGTTTCTGAATGGTAACACACTGGTCATTTGTTCTGCATCAAAACTGCCCCCATTGCATAGTCACTAACATTTGTATCAATCTCAAATGAATGTTATAAATCTAGAAGTGCCAAGATTGGAGCAATACTTATCTTATCTTTCAATGTGTCAAAGGATTTATGTTGTTTTCCTCCCCACTGAAAGACATGTTTAATACTTGTCAAATCATGCAAAGGAGATGCAATATATGAGAAGTTAGAAATGAATTTCCTCTAGTACTAAAATGCACCTAGAAAACTCCTAACTTCCGTCACATTAGTGGGTCTAGGCCATTTTACAATAACCTCTATTTTTGCAGGATCAATTCTCAATTCTCCATTTCCTACAACATAACCCAAGTAAATTAAAGATGTTTTTCCAAATTCACATTTTGACATCTTCAAATACAATTTCTCTCTCCTTAATGCATCTAAGACTTTTTAGATGTGTTTAACATGTTCATCCCATGACTTACTAAATACAAGAATATCATCTAAGTAGACAATAACAAAATCATCAATGAATGGTCTAAATATATCATTCATGACTCTCATGAATGTTGTCGGTGCATTGCACAAACCAAAAGGCATCACTAACCATTCAAACAATCCTTGTTTCATTTTAAAAGTAGTTTTCCAAACATCACCTTCTAGCAATTCTTACTTGGTGATAACCACTTCTTAAATCTAACTTAGTGAAATAAATTGCATTCTTTAATTGATCCAGTAAATCATCTATTCTAGGAAGAGGGTAATGATTCTTTACCAGTAATCTTGTTTAAAGCATGGAAATCAACACACATTCACCAAGTGTCATCCTTCTTAGGAACCAATATAATTGGTGAACCACATGGGGATGTGCTTGGATGAATTATACCTTGAGCCAAAATTTCCATTACCTATCTCTTGATTTCCTCATTCTCTACTACTGACAATCTATACATTCTCGATATTGGGAAGAGGTGCATCCTGAAGCAATTGTATCTCATGTTGAACCCCTCTTTTGGGAGGTAGACCTTGTGGATCCTAAAAACATCATCAAAATTAGAAACAATTTTTACCAATTCATTCTTATGTTTTAGATCACAATCCTCAAAAGCCATCTCATGTTCTTTCTCTTTGGCTTTGACCACCATGAGCACAAAAATTTTGCTTGAGTTTACAAGCCTTTTCATTTGACTCGCAAGTCACCAAGGATAGATTATTCTTTTCACGATGAGCTCTAACAATAAAATCAATTCCATCCTTTACAAGTAAATATTTATTTTCTTCCCTATAGAAGATTGCTTTACGATCATACAAATAAGGAATTCCCAAAACCACCCACAAATATCCAAAGGAACTACATCCAATTCAACCTCATCTATTAACTTGTATGTAATGGCAAATCTGAAAGTACAAGTTTTAGTTACCTAATTTCACATCATCACAAACCTAGCCCAATGGATAAGGCTTAGGATGTGGATTAGTATTGAGTCCTAATTTCTTTACAACCTCCTCAGAAATCAAATTAGCTTGAGATCCAATATCAAAAAGAGTATCAATTTTTGTATGCTTTTGAAATCACTCTAATGTGGAAAAGCTCATTCCTTTTTTATCATCGTGTATAGTTTGTTTACTAGAAGAATATGCAACATTTGAAGTACTATTGTTGGAAATTGAAAGTGTTGATTTACCTTGAAAACTCATAATGTGATCTTGGTTTCATCACCCGAATCGACCAAGATCATGAACAACAATGTTTGTTTTCTTTTCTTTCCTTTCTTAACTATCCATTTAGGTTTCATTTCAGGATGTAATTTCCAACATTTAGACTCATCATGGTTCTTTTTACAATGATTGCAAAATGGTTTTTCATCTTCCTTCTTAACAAAGAGAGAGTTTGTCTTATGCTTACCCTTTCCTTTTCCTTGTTCTTTCAACCTTTTCCTTCGATTGCTTGTTCTTTTGTTTAAAAGAAGAGGAAGAGGACTCCTTTTCATTTTCCCTCGTGCTTCCAAATGGGTTGCTTGAACACACACTGCATCAAGATTAGTAGGACCTAAAACAAGAATCATATGCCTTAGGTAACTATGCAATCCACCAATATATTTAAGCAATGTTTCTTTTGTGTTTAGGGAAATTCCCATAATTAGATCCCTTTTCCTAAATTCTTGTGTGTAGTCTTGAACACTTTGTCCCTTAGCTTGTCTTAATGTTTGCCAATCCATCATAGCTTGTTGCTTATAACCAAGAGGATAAAATTGTTGCCTAAGACTTGAAACAAATTCAAACCAAGAAGTGATTTCTTTACCTTTGGTTTCTTCCACTTCCTGAAGCTTACTCTCCCACTAAATGAGTGTTGTGCCACCCATCCGAAGAGTTTCCAAATGAATATTTGCTTCATCATCAACAATTCTCTGAAACCCTACAATATACTTCTATCTGCTTGACCCAATTATCCAACTTCTTTGCATTTAGCTCTCTAGTATACATTGGCAATTCAAACTTGATATCTAACTTTAATGAAGGAAAATCAGATTTTAGAGGTTCACTTTTAGGAATATCAGAACTAGAGCTATCTTCTTTTTTACCTTTTCTAGTTCCTTTTTCTCTTTGTCTATCTTGGTACATTTCCTCCAACATTTCCTTCATCTGTAGGAATGATTGATGAAAGTTTTCTTCCTCTTGATCTACCATTGTAGGACTTCGAGACCATCTAACACCAATTTTGGGATCTCCTTCACCCTTCTTAGATCGAGACCTTGTTAACATCCAACACACAACTTGTAGTCCAAAACCGTTAATCAAACAAAAATCACCAAAATCGATACGATACAGTGATCTGAAAATCAAATGTAACTAGCAATTGTGCACACACTTAACTTTGATTTGTATTGATTTTCGATATAAAATTGACTATTATAACCTTTTATATTTTTAATAAAGGAAATAAAACTGAAATTATTGTGTAAAATCAGAAAATACAGAGATGAATCACCAAAAATTGATACAATAATTGATAACGGAGTTCGACGCTTGTGGCCTACGTCTCTCGGGTCTAGTTGAATGGGACCAATCTATTAAAATCTTGAAAATAAATATTTACAAATATTTATACAATAATCTGATCTTCTCATCATGTTCCTCTACCAAAAATAATAGGAGTCACTTTTTACATCACCTCAAAATTCCTTCTCTAGCTCAAGTTATGAGCAAAACAATATCACATAGTCACCTTCTCATGTCTCTTCATATACAACAAAGCCCTAATTATGATGTTTCACACCTCTGGGCGCAAGGGTTGGGCGCCTAACTTTTTACCCAAGCGGCCAAGGTTCAAATACCTACATGAGCACTTTGACTTTCCATGTTGGCCGCATTTTATCCCATATTGGGTGCTTGGAGGATAAAGAGGAGCTTAAATAAGAATTATTTTATAGCATTGTAGTAGCTTATGAGCCATTGTCTTAGGCACCAATCTTGGAATTGCTTGAATATGCTATTTTTGGTGCATTTCGAAGGGATAAATAATGCGTTGGAATATATATTGGGAGGATAAGGATAATAGTTGGAAAATTTAATTGGAAATTAAATATGATATGTTGGAATATATATTAGGAGGATAAGGATAATAGTTGGCAAATTTAATTGGAAATTAAATAATGTGGCCAATGTGGAGTAATAAATGGGTGTGGAAAAAAATTTATTATTAATTTTTTCATATTTCCACGTGTCACATTTTCATTGGTCCACTTGGTGAGCGTGCACATGTTCATCCTACATGTTATCCCCAAAATTTGTCAGTTACCCAAAAATTTCAACGAGCCATAACTTTTGCATACGTGCTTTGATTTCTAGCAAACGAGATATCGCCGAAATCTCTAAATTTTCCCTATGTAATGAAACTAACTACAATTGATTCTAAGAAGATATTAGATCAGTTTTTCTCGGTGAGGATCCTCTAGATCAATGTTGCGGCAGAAATGCGCACTCTCTTGTCTTGATTCTAATTGTGTTGATTTGATCAATGAGGGGGTCAACACAACCTAAAGCAAGGCATCGAAATGGTGTTTGTTTCACACATAGTTATCATTCTTATTATGAGATGACTGTCCCTGATCCATCTTTTTCTTTTCTTCGTGATTGGGAAAAGGCTTTTCGCAGATACCTAGTTTTTAATTTGGAGATTTTACAGCTACAATGAAATCTACTTCAATATCACCGTCATTCGACTAGGTCTTGAATATAATGTTTTAATTTTAAACACTTGTTTTTGTGACCTTTTACGTTGTCAAACTCACAAAATATATTCTCCCTAAACCATGATGGTTTAGGTGTATCGTCCCTATAGGGTTGTGTTTCAGGGTATTTTACCATGTTTACGGCCTCTAACTATTTTAGTATAGATGATATGGATTCAGATAGAGGAGTAAAAGTACAACGTTTATACTCGGTGGGTGGATTACCCTTTGCAAGTTTCAAAGGTGTGTGGTTCTGCATGCTTGCACCCATTTAGAGTCTACTATCCCATCACTAATGAAATTTTTATTTCTATTAGGAACAAAAATAAATTTATCATTAGATTTAGAATCATTGTGTT
The DNA here is from genome assembly GCA_018340775.1 of Taxus wallichiana var. yunnanensis. Lineage (NCBI taxonomy): Eukaryota > Viridiplantae > Streptophyta > Pinopsida > Cupressales > Taxaceae > Taxus > Taxus wallichiana. The sequence continues at coordinate 571,468,672 of CM031244.1, forward strand.
TGTGGGAGAAAGGTTTTAGAGTCCCCCTAGCTAACAATGCCTTTTCAATTTGACTCCCTTTTTCTATTACCTCTTCAAACGTGTTACCACAATGCATTTTCAAGTGGAATGTAATGTCTGGATGGAGGTTGGGAACAAATATGCCTATCAGCTACTTTTTGGGTAGGGAGCAAGGGAAGCAACTAGCTAACCCTCTCCATCTTTGTAAAAACACAACGAAGTTTTCATTGTTTTGTTGCTTGGCATTATAGAGATCTAACATGGTAACATCATTTTCTATATTGAAAGAGAAGTGTCATACGAAACTCTCTGCTAGTTCTGGCCATGTTGATATGGATCCCTTAGGGATATGCACAAACCATTCTAGGTCATTGCTCCTAAAATTCATGGAAACAAGCGCATAAGATAATTGTCATTGAATGCCACCTCTTGACATGCCATATAAAAGTATTTTATATGATCATGAGGGTTACCTTTTCCCTTATATTTATCAAATTTTGGAAAATCAAAATTTCTTTAGAAAGGTACTTGCAACATGGCTTTGTCAAATGGGTAAGGACATAACTCATCAAACCAATACTTCTTGTTATTTTTACCGGTTTGGCCCTCTCGTAACGCTTGAAGGGTGTTCTTCATTGTTGACCACTCTTGATTAAAAAGTGGATCTTGTGTGGGTGGAAGTATAGGTCTATACAAAGGGTTAAGCCTAGGTGTATGCCCACCCCGATTTTCAGTGAAAAATTCCTCATAAGGATCCTTTCGTGTCTCCCGTCGAGGAGTGTTTATTGGGAATTCATAAAATGAAGCTTTAGGTTTTGCCTTTGGTATAGTTTATTTCATAACTTTTGGTTGTTATTTTTGTATATGCAAATCCAAACTTGCTAATTAACGAGTGAGGGCTTGGACCTATTGTTCTAACGTAACCTCTTTAATGGGTATTTCATGACGATCTTTGTTAGGAGGAGGTTGTGCATGATTAACATGTTCTTTATGGTCTTCGCAACAAATTTTAATAGGAGGCAAACGATAGTCTCCATTGTTTTCAAAAGGTACTTCCTCATTATTTTGTCGTGCAAAAGTAGAGGCATGACCTAGGTTTAATATGTCATCTATATGGCGATGAGGATGTTCCACTTCCTCTTCCCCTCAAACCATTGTGGCAATGAGAGAAGGGTCCACCGTGGGAGGTAACCTAGCTCCTAGTTCCATAACACGCATAAGAACCTCATGTTTGTTTTGAAAAATGTAATCGTCAAAATTGGCGGGAGGATGCTCTATATTCATACGAGGAGACTCTTCCTCTCCACCACTATGGTCAACCATGATGTTATCCTCTAAAAGAGAGTTGTCACCTCCAAATATATCGGTTCCTAATCTTCGGGATCCCATCCTTGTAGTAGGAATACTCAAGATAGGAAATACGACGTGAATAATTTCCACTAAGGTTTACTAAAAAGGGACCTTAGTCAAATTTTTGTAGCGTAACGACCCTAAGTTGTTAAAACAAGGTGACTATAGAATAACCACAAAAGTGATAGGTCAAAATGAACGTATGAACTAAAGAATAATGAACAAGCTACCCTAGCAAGGTAATATATGACACAAGTTTTCCTTAGAATAATATAATGACGTACAACGCTCAAAATTTAGTTACACCAAATATTTTATTCTCTAAGATTTCATCTAGATAGGTTTGCAACCAAATAGTGACAACACAACATCACCAGTTAGGTCAAGTTTGCAACAAACAAGGCCTAAATGATAAGAAATTTTGACACAATCTTCTAACAAGATATACTAAAAACCAATTTCTAAACACTAACAAAGTCCAAGTCTCATAAAATGGATGATAACAATGTGAGCAAAGTGTAACGACACTATTTGGACACGTGAACCAAGCTTTCAGAAAGAAATATTTATAGTATCAAAATGATGTTATTGCACATGCTAACAATGTATCCTCTACGAAAAGTTAGGATGTAAAAACTACATCTAAGTATAACAATAAATTGCTATGTGTGCGAACAACGTAACTCTACAATGTAGAGATTTAGGTCTAATTTCACAATGGAAACAAGACGTAAATATATCAATTGTATGGCTATAATGTGGGAAGCACAACAAATCAAAAGAAGAAAAGGATGAAATCACCTAACTATGATGATAATAAGTCTCAAATATGGGTTTTTGAGACAAGGGGGCCTACTAGATCATGAGTATGTACCATGCACACTTTCAACACTTGCACTCTAGCATTGCAACCTAGTCACGCAAGTAGAATACAAAAGTGGTGGACACGCGATATCTAGCGGTATTTGTATATGTTGTTTCCTTTTGTCCAAAAATGGGAAACAATAAAACAAGGGTGTAGACCAAGTGGTGTTGAAATAAACTTGATGTTATTTTGGCAGAGTTTCGCCTTGTCTTAAGAGAAGTGAAAAACTAGGACAAAATGACACTAAGTGGATTTCATGATGAAAATCATGTGGTTTCAACTTTAAGATATTTTTTCCCTTGTTCGAAAAACAAGAGTTGAATCTAAAAAAAAATTCACTTTGTGAGAGCTCTCAAGTATACTATCTAAGACAAAAATAATGGCACCAAGCTGGTAATCTTCCTAGGTGGTTCTCTCTCTAGGTGTCACAAGATATTTAAAGCTAGCTCGATTTACCCAAAAAATCATATAGACTAATTTGGGAGTATCTCGGTCTTACTTTACCCCCTTCAATATAATGAGCACCGAAGTGTGTTTAGTTATACTTTCACTAGGGTCACAATATGGATATCTTTAACGCTAATCTCACCAAGGTGTACTAGACAAGTCGGTAGTGTGGAGCACTTTCCTGTTTCATTCATAAGGTTCCCTCTTTCGTGAACTACTTTAGGATTCCTAGGACCACCCCCATTTTTGTAGCTTAAGGCTTATGCCAAATGGGTTATGTCCTAGTTGAGCGGACGAGCCGTAGCTCTTAACCGAAACTTGTAAATATAATGTGATGATTGTGGTGTATTTTTAATTTTTTATACTTAATGTGGTTTTTGTCGCACTCCTTTTGATAACCTACACTCACATGTGTAGTTATAAAAATTGTTCAAGTCCTTCACATAAATGGTTATTAGTTCCAAAAAGATTCACAATATCATAAGAAAATAGTAAGAAAAAATGCTTGTAAATCAACTAACTACCATCAAAAAATTGCAAAGGTTTATTCCTAATTAATCCAAGTGCTTCTTAATTAAAGACTCAAATTTCTTTTAGTTCCCAAGATCACACTAGGTGCAAGGGAAGAGCATAAAAAAATTTTAGCCTTGGTTCTTTATCAAATGAAAAGCTCTTAAACTAAAAGATCAAGTATATGTCAAAACATGCAAGTTTGTTCCCTTAAGAAAAATAAAGGATAATTGTTCCTACTTACTCCTAAGAAGCAAAAAGAATGGTTTAGAGGTGCTTTTGGTTCTCAAGATCACACTAGGTGCAAGAGAAGAGCATACACAACTCTATTTCAAACTCAATCAAAGTATGAAAACACAATCATTCCTCAAACCCTAACCCAATTTACTCAACAATCCCTTATCAAACCCTAGGACAATTTTGTTAGGAATATTGTTCTAAAATCAATAATTTGACAAAAATAGCATCTAAAAACCCTTAAAAAGTGATAGGAATCATAAAATTGAAGTTCTGGATTTTTGCAAAAAAATTAACTTAATGCACAAGCGCCCCTACTAGTGCACAGGCACTCACAATCATGCACAGGTGCCCCTCTGTCATCTTTCACATAGTTAATTATGCACATGCGCTTCCAATGAGGCACATGCGCTCACAGTCATTCATAGGCACCTTTTTCCTATAGATGGTCAAAAATCTAAGTTTTGAAGCAATTTTTTTGAAAAAAGGTCCAATCTTTGGGATTTCTTAGCAATTTTGACAAGGCTTCGCCTCCTTATATCCTTCAAAAGTAAGAAAACACAACTTCTACCACTAATCTAGTTGAAACAACTTTTAAAAATGGAAATTGATCTAAAACTTTGAAAATTACTCTAAAACTTTGAAATTAATCTAAAAAGCTTGAGAAACTAATCTAAAAGCTTTAAAATACACTAGAAATTTTGAAAGTAAACTAGAAAAATTGAAATTAATCTAGGAAACTTGAAACTAATCTAAAACTTTGAAATGAAAAATTTGAAACTAAGTTTAAAATATTTAAAATTGAATGCAACGGGTATGGTCCCACAGTGCGTGCCAAATGAAAGCACCTAAACTTTACAAAGAAAATTGTATGACTATAAAAGGAAAGCTAACACCGTTGTCATCCATCTAGCCAAGGTTCTAAATCTAGAATGTAACATTAAGATAGAAGCTTAAAATAATGCTTAACTAGTATAAAAATAATACAAAATCTAACTAAACATGCCTACTAATATGCTCAAGTACGTAACATAGGCCTAAATAGACCTAAGAGGGAAATCAAATGGTTATGGTTGCTACTTCAAACAAGGTGAAATGGCCTCTCCAAATGACTACTTGGTCATTTTTGATATCCATCTACTAACCCTATTGAAGGCTTTAAGCAAGGATTGAACTTGGTTATATATCATATTTATTATATGAGATGCAAATCAAAGCATGGTGTAAAGTATGAAGGAATGAGGTGCACTCTTTTTATAGTTTTCATTTTGGAAGAAACTTGTATTTTGGTGCATGTGGGACTAAAATCCCCAAATTAGATTAGAATTTTTAATCATGATTAGGCCTTTCTAATCACAAATAGTGAATTACCAAGTGATTAAGAGGTGTGGAGCCTTAATCAACCACTTAGGGTCAACTAGGAGGCTAGGATAAGCTTTTGAAGCTTGTTGAGACATTGTAGAGATGAATGGCGTGATTTTGAGTTGTTGGAAGAGGGGTTTAAGCCAATACTAGGGTATATTGATCAAGTCAAGGGAAAATAGGCTTAATTAACCTATAATCGCTGATTTTCTATCTTGAAGAGGATTTTGGCTTACGATTCACCGTAAAGTGGCCTCCTAAATGCAAAAGAGGTTACACAATCAATAATGTGGTGTTAATTGGCTAAAGTGGCAAGAAACATTAGTTAATTAGTAAAGAGCACTAACTATAACGAAATTTGGAAGAATAGGATTAATTTATGTGCATTTTGGAAATAAGATTGCAAAAGAAGAATTTAGGTGTCTACACTTATGAACCCTCCTTTGTTTCTCCTGAAATAGAGCCTGATAATCCTTCTCCTAACATTATGGAAATAGAAGTTCAAGAGGATGATTATCTTGATCTAGATATGATGGAGATTGAGGGGGAGTCATCTCAAAATTTCTTGCATCCCAAGATTCCTAAATGGGCTCAAAATATTGTCAAGAACTTTCATCCTATTGGTCTGAGAAAACTAACTCATAGTCAACATTCTTATAATGACTTGATGACCCTCTATGAGGTTGAACCACAATATTTTTAAGAAGCATGTCAAGATGATAGATGGATTCAAGCCATGAAAGATAAATACAATGCTTTGATTAAAAATAACACTTGGGAACTAGTCTCTCCTCCTTCGAGTGAAGCATTATAGGATCCAGGTGGTTGTATAAAATTAAATATAACTCTGTAGGAGAAATAGATAAATTCAACAAAATTTTGGTAGCTCATGGTTTCACTCAGAAACCTGGTCTTAACTTTGTTGAGATTTTTGCTCTTGTAGCTAAAATGAGCAATGTTAGAATTCTTCTTGTTTTGGCTGCCCAATATGGTTGGGAGATTTACCAAATGGATATTAAAAATACATTTCTTAATGGTGAATTAAAAGAAGAAATCTAGATGCGTCAGCCTAAAGGTTTTGAAGAACCTGGTAAAGAACTATATGTCTGTAAGCTGAAAAAATATTTGTATGGTCTTAAACAAGCTCCTAGTGCTTGATATGTTAAAATTAATATTTTCTTTCAGGATCTTGGTTTCTCAAACTATTGTTCTGATAATGATTTATTTTTTAAATTTTAAAATAAGCATATTATCATTGTTGTTTTATATGTTGATGATCATTTGATTACTAACAATGATAAAAATTTAATTGTTAGAATCAAAGAAAGGTTAAAATAACATTTTGATGTGACTGATTTAGGTTTGATGAATCATTTTCTTAGCATGATTATATTTCAAGATCACAAATCTATTGTTTCATCTCAATCTCAATATGTTGTGAATTTATTTATAAGATTTAACATGATTGATTGTGAGCACGGTTTCATTCCTATTGAATTTGGTGTGAAATTAGATCTTAAACTCTGCTTGTGCTAAATTTGATCCTACTCTGTATAGACAACTAGTTGGTAGTCTAATTTATTTGAATATTACTAGACCTGATATTTCATATGTAATAGGAGTTGTTTCAAGATTTATGTAGGATCCTTATGAGGATCATTGGAAAATGGAAAAAATAATTTTGAAATATATTAAAGGAATAGTTAATTATGGTCTATTTTATTCTTCTTCTAATGATGCACAATTATTTGGCTATTGTGATTTTGACCATGTTGGTGATGTTGCAGATAGAAAGTCTACTTCTAGATATGTTTTCAAGTTGGGTGTAGGTGTCATCACTTGGAGTAGAAAGAAGCAACCAACAGTGTCTATCTCTTATACTGAAGCAGTATAGAAATGTTATGGAAGCAAGCAAAGGAAGCTATGTGGCTGAAAATATTGTTGGATGAATTACATATGGGCATCAAAGGAAGCACTACTCTTCTATGTGACAACCAGAGTTGCATTGCTCTTGCAAACAATCCAGTTCAACATCAAAGGACGAAGAATATAGAAGTTCATATGCACTTTATTCAAGAGAAAGTCTTGAATGGTGATATTGATCTCAATTTTTGTTCCATTGAAGATCAAGTTACATATATCTTCACAAATTCGATGTGTTCTATAAAGTTCGCAAGTTTCGTGCCGTATTGGGCCTATCGAGTTTCCATTCGGGGGATGTGCATGACAATTCCACCTCTTAATGGCCTATTGTAAACTTCCAACACTTCCTCCATTATGTGATAAGTAAATGTTTCACACTATGTGAATTCACTTGTAAATCATAGCGAAGCATTAGTTTGGGGAATGTCTTGTTTTATAAAAGGATCCATAATCTGGTATAAGTCTTCGTATATAAAGCATTTATCCTATGAATTTCTGTATGGGAAAATTTGTATGATTTCCCTTATTTATATGTTATCCTGAATCATCGTTGATGATTTATGGATCTGTAAATCCTTTTATAGAAAAAGATAATTTGGCATGTTCTATTTTTTTCCCACTTAACATTAAGGGGGAGTGTTGGGGTAGTAACATCAAGTGGGATATCTAACACTACTTTACACCCCATATTATTTTAAACTTTATTCATTTAAACTTTATTATGATGATCTTCCATATTTATGAGTGAAGCGGCGCTACCGATTCACCCACCCTATGTTGATTAGGACGATCCTCTTGGGATCAAGTATGGGAAACATTTACATTAGTACTGCAGATCGATAACAAGACACGTCATATTGTAAATATCATAGAGATTAATGTATCGATGATCAATTGTATTGAATGACTGTGAGAAATAGCTCAAAATTGTTCATGAGACCGAGGAGTGAAGTGGAAGTGTTGGGTAAAAGTTGTATATGAAATTCTTAATATAGGCAAGTGCTTTATTCTTAGTGGGGTTTTCTCCTTCAGGTTTCCCCACTATAAACCCGGTGTTTTCTATCTTTTTACTTTTCTATTATTTGTTTTCAGCTCTTGTTATTACATTTTATAATCTGCACAACATAATCTATAATACTGCATTCATATTGTGGATCTATAATTTGTTAATTATACATTCCCTTATAAATCCTGACAAATTTTGTATCCATCACAGGCATAAACCAATAGTTTTACCATCTCGCTACTAAAAAGGTCCTAAGACTATAGCAAGAGATTGAAACTGTTCCTTGGGGCTTTTTTAGGTAGTCGACTTCTAGGGGTGCATTTGGCATGTCTAATCATCTTTAACACATGTGATGGTATTGCAAGCTAGGCCACTCACCATTATTTAGGAGGATCTGAGACATCAAATGATTTGTGACACCACGACATTTCTTTGCATCACGATTTGATTTCATCTTTGCCTTCAATATCATACAATATAAATGTGCAAGCTACGAAATCCTAACTCCTCGTATATGGTGCCACACATTTCCTACAAGGTAGTAAAATTAGTAGAAAATGATGAATTGATGATTAGTTATGAACCGATTGTGACCAGTAATTGCAACAACCCAACCAATGCTTTGTTTTTTAGAAATATGTTGCTAGTTTTCACATATTGTTATTATATTGCATGAGGTGTGATGAGTTGTAATATCAACTCATATTACGTGTTGTAATAGTTGCTTAAAATTATGAGGTGTGAGAGAGATTATACGGTAAGTTACAATCTATATTTAGAATGTAATAACTCATGATATTTTTATGAGTGGTTGAGTTGATAAGTGTTGATTTCTACTTTTTAGGAGATCATAACATTATATATGTAACTTCTCCCATTTTGAATAATTGAATCAACCTCTCACGCTTATTTTTCATGCAATTTGAGTATTTGTGTAGTTTTCTTTTGGAGGCTCTACCAATTCTTACATTTGGTATTAAAGTGAGGTGAAGTCCAAAATGTGAGGTGTGAAACCCTAATGAAATTCTTGGAATCTATCTATACGCAATCATGGTTGTAGGTTAGCCTTCTTTAAAATTGTTTGAGTATTATCCATACAACAATTTTTGTGGATGTGTGCATTGGTTAGTCCCACACACTAAAATTTTTAGCTTGAGTGTATGGTGGCATACTGCATTAGGTTGTGTCAAATATTTTAAGGTGGCCTCATACATTCAACGTATAATCCAACTTAAAACACATAGCGTTGTGCTTGCACATACAATATTTCATATATTCAAGATCTAGTCCACATTTTGATGCACGGTTGCACCTACACCAAGTTTGTTTACTTGGTTATATAGTTTTTCCATTGAATGTTTCCTTGAGCACCAAACCCGTGTATGATTTGGAGACTAACTTGGCATGACATTCTATTAACTTGCATGTGTATCGAGAGATGCATTGTAGATTTGTAGCATAAATCAAGATCTTGTACCTTTCATCATCCAACCAGCTCTCTTTTTTTGATTCAATGTGTCTATTTCTTATATATGTCGTTCATGTGGATATTGAGTATGCATCCATGAGCTTTACGTATTAAAATTTCTATTCAAAGATTCATGGGACTGTTTTTTCAAGTTTGTGCACCACCAATAATGTCATTGAAAACGCCGAGTTTTCTTATGATCTTTTGTTCTCCATCAAAAGTTCATATAATTTGTTGTTTAGAAATAAGTGTCTAGTTGGTATCCACAAAAGTATGTCAATAGTCAAGGTGTCATTTATAGTAAGCTCATAATCAAAAATCCAATCTTTAATTAAATTTTGAGTTGTCATTATTTGTAATGTTGTTCATGTAAAGTCATGGTAAAGAGTTCTTGTTTTGATTGTATTATATCCTTTTGATGTCGAAGTAAAGTGATAAATGTCACTATTTTTATTGTTTTTTATAAAACATTTGTGTCATAACTCACTCTAAGTCATGTAATAGTCTATGTGTGTGTGTGTGTGCACGTGTGTGTGTGCGTATACACACACATATATGTATGTATGAATGTACACACACACATGTGTATGTGTATGTGTATGTGTATGTGTATGTGTATGTGTATGTGTATGTGTATGTGTATGTGTATGTGTATGTGTATGTGTATGTGTATGTGTATGTGTATGTGTATGTGTATGTGTATGTGTATGTGTATGTGTATGTGTATGTGTATGTGTATGTGTATGTGTATGTGTATGTGTATGTGTATGTGTATGTGTATGTGTACATACACATACACATACACATACACACATATATGTGTATGTACATATATACACACATATGTATACATATATGTATATATGTTTATACCTCTTTGTTATGTAAGCATGTGCATTATTAGTTGAAATTAACACCCCATATCATCTTCAAAATGGAGAAGTCAAATCTAGAAGAGAAAATTGAATGAAAGGATTTTCAAACATGACAGATATTGATGCAATTGCAATTGATAAAAATAGCCAAGTGGACCATCAAAGATCATAGAGTAGTGGGAACTATTGGTTGTGGTTTGTCAAAAGCTTACCTTCATCATGTGGATTTTAATAAATCTTCCAAAGACATTTGGGATGCATTGAATAAACTTGTAAGGAAGCTGATAGTGCAAAGACAACATTGAATCAGTGGCTTTATAGGATAAAGATGAAGGTGGGTGAAATTATCATTGATCACATTAGTAAATTTCATTCCTTGATAAATAAATTAGTTGGCATTAGTAAAAAAGTAAAAGATAATGATGCAAAAATGCAAAAAGGTTTTTCTAGTATGGTTTTTACTTTAAGCAAAATGAATATCAGCTTGGAAGGGGTAATCTCTACTTTCCTTGATGAAGGAAATCAAAATGAAAATTCTGAATTTGAAGAGGTTATGTATGTACAAGATAAATAAAACACTTCTTAAAAGAAAAATATATGTTAAAGGTGAAACCTACAAAAGGTAAATACACATGTTTCTATTGTAAGGAACCAAGACGTAATATTAAATTGTAAGAAAAGAGCACAAGACTTTTAGATGACAAACTAGATGAAAAATCCCTCATGGCCAAGGGAAGTGGCCAGGAAGAATACACTCCTCATTCGGGTGGTGAAGATATCTCATGTCCAAGTGTTGAAGACTATTTGTATTGAGCTAACAACGTCATAATGGGCGATGGAGGTGATGGAGGAAGGAAGTGAAGATGTAGGCGCAGATTTACATGAATAAATAAATGATCTTCTATTCAAAGATATGTCACAAGAACATTACAAAGGCTATTATATAGCAATAGAGATAGTAGAACAACCTCCTTAGAAGTAGGATCTAATAACCCGACATAGTCACGGTAATAACAAATAATATTGTTATAACAATATTCCATAGTTAATTATTTACTACTATGGTAATTTTCCCAATGTAAATGTGAGCATTATATATATTTCCTAACAGGAGAACAATCAACATCCCCTTATTAGATGCTAAAAATGTGGTTCCATATTTGATATAGTGGCATGTTTGTTTTTCATTGTTTTTATGTGTTGTGTGGTGTGCGTAGATAAACCACTATTGCAAATAGATGAATAGGATAACAACTAACTAAAAAGATATTTTGTCTTCCATACTTCTACAATGGTTGGTGGAAGTGTGGTCAACAGCACCAAGAGTTCATTGTAAGTGTAAGCAAGAAGTGTTGATTTCTTCTATGTAGGTGATCATTTGCAACACTTATTTAAAATAATAGACCTAAAAACCTAAAGCTTGCATCGGTAGGACATATTTTTCTCTTCCTAGCTCCTATCGTGTGATTATTTCTCATTATCACATTAAGGGGGAATGTTAGAAATATATTGCTTGTGTTAACATGTTAGTATATTGTGTATTGTGATGATTTGTAATGACAACTCATATTGTGTGTTGTAATATTTGTTTAAAATAATGAGGTGTGAGAGAGATTCTTAGGTAAATTATATTCTATAGTTAGAATGTAATTGCTCATGATATTATTATGATTTGTTGAGTTGATAAGTCTTGACTCCTACTTGGTAGGAGACCATAACACTATATATGTAATTTATCTCATTGTGAATGATTGAATTAGCCTATCAAGCTTATTGTGTGTGCAATCTAAGTATTCGTATAGTAAATTTCTTTTGTAGGCTATACCCATTCTTACATAATTTTCCTCCCTTGTATATTTATACATTCTTCTACTCCTTGTAGACTATTGGCTAAAGAATAAGAAATAAGGACTATGTAGACATCCTACATTTGACCTCTCAAATATTCTATAGGACTTTGCATAATACAACTTTAGAATTACAATTTACTCGTGTTAGTTGTCTTCTTTTCTCCTCTTCTTGTTTCATAGCACTCTGATATACCTTTAACTTCTATCCTTCATTATATATTTCCACAATAACACATCTAAACCTTTGTTTGAAGTGTTGTCCACTAGGTTTCTCGAAAATCACATATCTCGTGATATTAGAGCACATACTTCATCATATCCCAACAATATTGAAGCTTCACTTGAATTCTATCTTTGTTTGTATTCCCACTCACACAAGGTATGATTATGGGAAGTTAGGACTCCAAATGTGTTATCCTTCATCATACTTTACTTCACGTATTGATATTGGAGACCGACAAATTTAGAGACCCAAACTTCATAAATGTTTTAAAAATGATAGATGGTACTTTGCAAAGGCAAGGACAAGAATTAGAAAAATGCCATGCACTTGAAGATTAGGTATCCTTGATCACTTCTCTCAAATTCTCAATCATGTTCATAATCCTCCTAATACAATTCCTTTACAACGACCTTTTGGTGGTCACCCCTAATACAAGGTACGAGTCGGTCTAGACATCCCTATGTTTGAAAGAAATTAGATGCAAATGCCATAGACAATTGGATTAAACATGATTTATTCATACTATGTGGTGGATCAATTTTCTAATCTAGAAAATATTACATTTGCTCTTCTAAAAAAATTATCTATAATTTGCATGAGTATGTTGATATCTTAAAATTCTATATAGACATATGGAATGGTTTTATAGAAGTACTCAAAATCACCTATTACCTAATTGGAACCTATGATGACCAATATATCAAGTTTGCACAATCAGGTTAAGGCCTTGATCAATTTGTTTAGGAATATGATGCGATCACTTGTCGGGGTTCCCAAGTGAAGGAATGCCTCATGCCACATAGTCATTGTCGAGTTAGACCTCACCGAAGAAAAATATTAGGCACAATAATAAACAAGAAAATTGCAGAGACTTATGAACAATGACTCAACATTCCAATTAGTGTTATGGACATACTTTACAAGAATTCATCTAAGAATTATAGTCCTAGACCTATCCTAAGCTTGCGACTCATGAAGCTTCTGCAAAACCACACTTGGCTCACACTCTCAATGAAAGTTACCCGATTCCTTAACTTGGAATTCAAAATTTTCTTTGGTCCTTAACTCTAATACTTAAGAGGGTGCTTTACATTTTTGTGTCTCCCTTTATTTATAGAATTCACATATCTTTAGTGGGATAATAATATGCCTTCAATATGAAAAGGTTATTTGCAAGATATTCCTTAGGTTGCCTCTAAATACCATTGATCAAATCCAAATGATCCCCTATGTGTGATTTAGTTTGATTGAATTATTATGTTATTCCTTAGCCAAAATATTTGAATCAAGAACCATGTGTATCCTTTACTAATTATATTGATGTGTATCTTGTCTAACACAAATCTTATCATTGAAGCGAATGTGAGTGGTCCTGTAAGAATGCGGTATTTTATGAGATTGATAGTGTCTAATGGCTTCGTAGTATATCACAACATTGGAAAATTTTGTGTGACATTGGGTAAGCTTGTGTGGAATTTGCAACATTGCATGGCTTAGGTAAGCTTGTGTGGCATTCATAGTATTGTGTGTATTTACACAGAATTACATGAAATGATTAAAGAAATGGGTCTTTATGTGGCTTGCTTAGGAGTGGTGCGACATTGTACACATATTTATTAATATAATCGTAAATGTTTTTCATGAACCAATATGCTCTTGCATCAAACACTTACTTGAGTTCTTACTCAAGTGGGTTGTCAAACGTTTGAAATGGAATGAACAAGTCTAGTAATCTTTTCTTTAGTAGACCAAGAAGCATTTTCAACTCCCTACCTCTCCATTAATGGATTTAAACTGAAATTAAATTCATTTTAGTTTTAAAGCATAGTTAGAAAATGCAATATTTAAAATTAAAAAATCACAATTTGAAGTTGGAAATGGTGATGTAGATGTCTTTTGCGATCACTTTTTGTGTAACGAATAGGTGATTTTATAGTGTCAAGCTAACATCAGATCCACGTAAGGGGATAACATCAAGATATTAACTTTATCTTGAATTTAATCTTGCAATAGGTTATATGATGATTATAACTATATGCAAGATGTTGATGACTATATGTTGATTATAACTTGAATTTAATCTTGCAATAGGTTGACTTTATATCAACTTTAATGTGACTTTAATTGCAAATATAGGGTGACTTAACATGACTTTAGTTATCATTGTAGATGGCTTAAATGTGACTTTAATTATAAGTTTCTCGTGACTATAAGATGACTATTTTTACCTCTAATGTGAGTCCAAGTATGACCGTAAAATTTCTTTTATTAGTTTGACTTTCCCTTTTGACTATAACTCGACTATAGACATGACTATAATGCGACTATAGCAACCACCTATAACACTCGACTATAGGTCAACTAAAGTTTTATTTTATTTCTCATAAATAATTAAAATAATAATAATTCATTAGTGTTTGAATTTAAATAGTATTTAAACATTGTATTTTTAATACAAAATTATAATTATTAGATAATGTTATTTATAATGTAGATTATATATATATGATTGCAATTTGTTGTGAAATGTTCTTTGAACACAAAAATACACCTTGGTGATAGTGATGTGATGTAGATATATGAATACAATCTGCATGCGACATCATAATCACTTGTTGAAAGCAAGCACAAAGTAGGTTTGTGTCAATGACATTGAATAAATTTGAATAGTAAATTACAAGGAAATTAAAATGCAACAAATGATCATAAAGATAAAATAATATAGTTAGTATTATGATAAAATAGTAATGCAAAAAAAATATCATAATATGAACTATAAAAAAGGTATAAAGCCTAGTCATGATTTACCCCACAAAACAAGGGCATTATTAGTGTTAGTAACATCCCACCCAACACCAGTACAATCTACCAAACCACCAACACTACCAATATCATTCCTCAAACCCTCGACAACAATACACCCAACATCAATGTCCCCAACATCAACATTCTCAAGCTCTCCCTAATAGTCTATATCCTCAAATGTAAAATTTGAAGCATCAACCCAATTATATTCAAGTTCCATCTCGTATATCTCGTACATAAAAGATAAGAAAAATATTATTAAAACTTTTGTGTGTGTGTGTGTGTGTGTGTGTGTGTGTGTGTGCTTCTTATGCCAATGTTGAATAACTTCTTCATAATCTTCTTCCTATTATAGAATACAAGTACAATAACTTATAACATGTTAATTAAAAACTCAAATTAAAACAATTATTAGTGGAAACTAATAAAAAGTATAATACTTAATAATTGAGTTTGTTCCCCTTCGAATCCAATGGCCCCACAAGATTTGTGACCTTATTTTGCTAGATTTATGATGCGAGCCTTGCATACATACTTGAAATCACCTTAAAATTTTGCTTAGAAGTCACAAAAACAACTTGAACATTCACTTTTCTAAAAGAGTCAACACCTTGCTAAAGCTTGCTTGATATGAAAAAATGCACTAAAACATTTTATCAAGACTCAAAATCACTTCAAACATGTTTATATTCATCAAACAAACTTGCTCAAATCACTAAACCAGTTTCATTACTTCATTTTTCATGTTTTCCCTTGTTGACCTTCATATGCCCTTGTAGCCCTGAAAATGTTGTTTTTATAACAAAAATCCTTCATTTTCATCTTCACCCTTGACTGATAAACTTTTTAGGCACCCATTTATCTCTTCTAGGTGCATACCAAATTTCATTGACTAAATCTTCTCCAGTAAAAAGTTATCCTCCTTTTTGCAATTTTGACTTGCTTCCCAATTATTCCTCTTATCATTCAAACATCCAAACTAGGAATAACCCACAAAAAATCAATCAAATAGGGTTAGATATTTGGATACCCTTTATTTTTTTATTTCTTTCTACAAATTTTCTTTTCTCAACTCCTTGTACACACTTCCCAACACCAACTTGCTCCTTTTTGCTTGTTTTCATGACCAAGCTAGGGTTTCTTGTCAAATTGCTAGGGTTTGTTCTTATCAACTTAGTTTAACTCCTTGAGCACCTTATATCACCTTTTTCCATCATTTTTAAGCTTCTCTCACTCACCAACCACCTTTTTTATCACAAAGTGAGCTACTTTCTTGGTCGGCTTCTTAGGCTATTTACTTGTATTAGTCTCACAATACACCAATGCTTTGTTTTTGTCTCCTTATTACCTTAACTTTTCTAGTTCCCACACTCAAATTATCATAATAGTGTATAGTACTCCATAACACCCCTTGCAACCATTTATTAGCTTTATTCATGACACTTCTTGTCCCAAGTCCACTTGCTCCATCTCTAGACTTCTTGAGTTCTACAAGAAACTTTGGCTTTTTATCCTTCTTTACCCTTTGTCTACCTTATATCTTGTTCACACGCTTCAATAAATCTTAGTTCAACCATAAAATCTATAAAAAAAAGGATCAAATCTCAATCTTATACCTATCTTCCTCAAACTTGTAATTTTGTGTTCTCAAGACCATGTATTATGCATGCTTCATGTCCTGGAGTTTCCAAGCATACCCAGATCCAACTCTTTGAACTAACTTATCTTTCCTCTTTGTCAAGTTGTTACTAGTTTATTAGTCTCAAAGGAATACTAAGTATTGTCATCGATTTGCACTCTAAGATTGTGTATGTTCCTCCTAAACCTCTGCAATGCCCCGGCTTGTTCATAGTTTTCCTAATTCTCGAGACCTCCTTAAGGCACTCCCAACACTTCAAGTACTCATAACTCTCACAAATAGATACTTTGGTATATCATAACCTTCTATTTCCCTTTTCATAATCTCACATTGTGTACACATTGATATTTTGACCCTAGTTTCTTTGTCTTCCCACTATGTTTTATGTGATTAACCTTGAAAGTTATTACACACCTTGTCAATGATTCCACAAGCCTTCTAAGAATCCATTTTCCTAACAAACAAAGCAAAATTCCTTTTCAACTCTCACAAATAAGCTTAAACACATTCAAGACTATATTCTTAGGTTTTTTTCACTATGATTCTTATTACTAGTGTATTGAAACTTCTTGATAGTATAATGCATGTCATGTCTCATTATTCAACCCTCCTAATTATTTGATTGCAACATCAAAAATATTTTATTCTCACCGATTCACTACACCACTAAGCCCTTGAAACAGGAGTTACGGACTATGCAAGATATTTCCTTCAATCAGTATTACTTGTGATCATCAAAGGGATTCTTAATAACTTAACACTCCACCCTAGTCAATTCAATCACTTCAACACCCTAGTAACGGTTATCCATATTTTGCCCCCAAGGCAAAATATTGGATCAGAGTGACCCCGCACTGAAAGAACCTGAGAAATCATGTTCGGTTCCTGTAAACAGATTGTAGGGGGACTCTATAATGGAAGTGGAGGGGCCTGCGAAAATCAAACAACAACGTGCGGAGAAATCTAGAAGACGGCTCTATCAAGCAGATCTGGGCCTTAAATCCATTCTACAAGTTTCATGTGGGCTCGAAAATAGAATAACAGGGTCAGATGTGTTGGAGCAGTGTCACAAGAGAAGCCAGGAGCAAGAAAAGGAAGAAACGGCGAAGACCCGAAGTCTTCAGGCTCAAAACACTCCAGGAATGAGTCCAAAAATCGGCTAAGTATGGAGGATGTTGCGAGAAAGCCACGTGTCGAATGGCGCTTCTCCAAGGGTGAATCCAAGAAAGGAATTTCAAATGAGCGCCAGGCTTCCACGTGTCCAAGGCTCCCAAAAGTTGCACGGCCGTTGAAAAGTCTTTGGCTAAGCAGGAAGGTGTCAGGTGTCAGCTCGGCATAAATCCGAGAAGGACCCCCAAGGTGAAGACTCAAACTCATGCCAGCCCTCCACATAGCAAATGGTCAACAGAGGTCAAAAGGCAGATAGGGCGGGCCTCAAAAGGGTTAAGTATAGAAGTATTAGCGGAGAGAGCCACGTGTTGGAGCGGTGCATCTCCAAAGTTGAATCCAAATGCGGAGGCCCAAACAAGCGCCAGCTCGCCACGTAGCCTAGGGTCCGAAAAGGTAGGAAGGAAATCATTGAAAAGTCCAAAATCCTGGGAGGCTTCCAAGTGTCAACCCGATGCTCCTTCAAAGGAAAAATCTTGATCGGGAGTTTCAGCGAGCGCAGAGCCTCCACGCGTCTAGTCTCTTCGAAGGGGACAAAGTCGGGTTGAATAGTCAATGCATAGTGGCAAGCGGCGGCAGAGAGTGCCAAGTGTCCACACGGCGCTAACTCAAAGTTGAATCCAAGAGAGGGTTCTCAAACAAGCGTCAGACCACCGCATGTCCCAGTCCAAGGAATATGACCTGCTAAGCAAAGGACTTAGCCGAGAAATATAGAAATTGAGCAGCCAACGAATGAAGCCACGTGTCACCCCACGCCATTCCAAAAGCAAGATACAAAGGCTGCCCTCCGACATGTGCCAACCAACCATGTGTCCCATATTAAAGAGGGGGCCCATTTTTCAAACTGGTTTTCCCGCTCTTTTGTATGGACCCGATACAAACTTTGAAGGGGCATATCTTTCGACTCAGGGCTCGAAATATTACAAATTTGACACCGTTGGAAAGATCTCACCTTTCCCATGCCATGGAGATCTAAAACTTTAAGTTTGGGGAGGTTAGGTAAGAAAAATTGGGAAAACATATTTACAGCCATTAATGCGGGTCTATCTGCCTCAACAACTAGATCAAATTCGATTTGCTCTATCGTTTCCTCCTCCTTCAAGGCACCGAACCAAATACTGATACAGTCAAGACTGATTTGGGGGTAGATTTTGTAGGAGGCATTAATACAAATGATTGAGCTTTGACCTGATTTTCCCACTTCTCTCTCTTTCTTCTCTCTGATTGAATCTATAAATACAGGGTCGAGACTCATTGTAAAGGGTTGGACATTCTTCTGTTTTGCAGGCTCCCTTCTTCTCCTTGGCAAGTGAATTCGTGGAGTTTTCAGACCTCCCATATAGATTGTAAACACAAATTTTGCCTTGTTACTATTGTAATGCATCGTATCAAGCCATAAGAGCAATAATACATGTCATGTGGGTGATCTTCATCCCTTTCTGTGTTAATTGTTGTCTTTTGATCCTTCATTACAACTCTGGTTATTTGTGTGTGTTTTTGTGTTGCATTCTTGGTTTGTATCTCGCGAAAAACAATTGTTCATCACTCCTTTAGTGTATCACCCGGTACCTTAAGTTTTATTTGCTTTTCATCCCTCCTTAAACTCTATCTCCTTAGCAAATTAGAGTAGGATTTAGGACCCTCTACGATTTTATGCATACACCTAAACAAAGGAGTAGGAACCAACCTTAATGCGAGAGTTTTCCCACTTGCGAAGTCCCACACTTGGGGAAAACTTAATGTTATGCAAATCACACCAAATGAATTTTCCTTAGAAAATCATATCTAATGACTCATTTGGGGGTGTTGTGATTTTGTACTATTAGTAACTTTATAACACAACTTATGGCATTCAAAAAAACAAATTAATTGGTATCGAAAACTCAAAAACACGGTCTTTACCTCATCAAAAATCCTATCTTTGCATGTTCCTTACCATTCATGATTTGCACAACCTTCTCGAGCTTGTAAATGCATTTTTTAAAAAATATTAATGAGTTTTAGTCTTATATCAACATTATTCATTACTCAACACAACAACGATCCATAATTCATAATTAACACAATAAAGAAGCTCTCTTTTATTGATCCTCCCTAAAATACATGGCTTTATGAGCCTCTTGGCTCAAAATAGAGGTTTTCTCCCTTTCATACCTTCTCACGCCAACCTTCACAACTACCTCCTTATTCGAATTCACTAGGATTATTATGATTAAAGAGAGGTGGTTAGGGTTCACCAACCTAACTCACCCTAATTCAACCTTACCCTAGCTAGTTACATCATGGTAGGGTCAGGAAGGTAATTACATTACCTAAACAACTTAGTATACTAACACTAAGCCTATTCTAACCCCTAACTTACTAACATACTAACACTTAGAGCTAGGATACACTATAAAGCTTAATTTGAATATTTAAATGTGGATTTTGGAGGGAAACCTCCAAAATGCCACTTATTACATCAAGAAGGGTCCATATGGACCAAAACACTTACAAAACCTCCTAAGACACCCTACAAAGACTATTCAAGCCAAAATTGGACTATGTACATGATGTTCCTGCATCAATTTAGGTTTGTGTTTCTTTTCTCATTGTGATGTTTCACCGTCATGGTCGGTTTTGTCTCTATACTCAATATGATTCTTCTATGCATCATTTGTATAATGAGAGAACCTAGAAATAATTTTTATAAAAAAACTTGATGAGTACTACATTTTTTTTTAAATAAAAAACTTTAAATTATAAAATATACAACTGAATATATTAATTGGTTAGTGAAAAAAATTAAAGTTAATACAAAAGAGTACTCACCGATTAAGCAAATATTGAAATAAATAAATGTTAATCTAAAGATGTAACAACGTAATAAATAATATGCAATGAAGTACAAATTTTTGACCCAAGTAAATAAGCTAGAAAATATGAAACCCTAGTTGCAAATGAAGGGATAAAATACTTAGTTGGTTCACAAATAATCCTAGACTTTGTTGAGTGACGAATTGATGAACAAGAGGGAAGAAGTGTCATATAGAAGCTTAGAAAATTATGCAACTATAAGATCTGCTGGACTAGGGTGTCTGGACTCGGTCGGGGTGCACAGGGGAATTACAAACCTTCTATGGGTGCCTGTGACTCGCTTAGAACCGCATGAAAATGATCTTCACAGGGTCGCAAGATGTTCGCTAATGTTCACCTTTAATTGCATGTATGTCGTTATACTTTGTTGTTATTCACCAAAACCTACAAGAAGAAAGAGAACCTACAAAACCCCAAAATAAATCAAATCCTAAAAAGAAAAATATGCAAATGGGGAGTCGTGACTGACCTTGGTGGTCACCCAACTGAGTGAACTTACGATCTGAGTGTTGCACTACATTTCAGACTCCATGTAGTTTTGCATGTGTGTGTGAAGAATCATGCCCTAGGTGGCTCTTGTGCGAGTCACACTTGATAGCGAGCAATAACTAGATGTAGAAGATATAGATAGATGTGTGCATGGAAAAATGAACTTCCCCTCCTATGCATGTATGTAGAAGTAATAGTTCCTTGTCCCTTTTATGGAGGACGGATGCTTAAATGATCTTAAAATGCTCTTGGATACAACCTTAGGTGGTGATGGATAATGCTTAGTGCTTATTCCTTTATTATGATCACATAGCTTTTTATTTATATGATTCCTTTGTTTTAATTTTGTAATTAACCACTAAAATGCTGACTAGTAAGAAATAAGATACCCAACTGGCTAGAAAAGACCCAAAAGATGTGAGTAAAGTACAAAGAGGTCGGGAGTGCCCAGAGAGGACAAGGGTTCCTTGGTGTTGGCATCTTGGTGGGCGTTGGTGTCTAGAGTTATAATTTTCAAAGTATCAAAAGATAGACTAGACAAGAAAGAGTGTAAGGCCAATAAGGAAAACATAAAGTGAGTAAAGAGGCCAAAGACAAAGTGGTCAATTAGTACTTTTCTCACTTAGGAATCATATGAATAGTAGTATGTGATCAGGACTAGAAATATACCCAAAGTGCGTGATTTAGTGTCTACATTTTCCCCCACTTTATGTTGTTGAGCAAATGCTCGATAACATAAAGTAGATAAGAGATGTGTACTTGATAACCATGTAGATTTATGGAAAAAAATGTCGAGGAGACAAGAAAAAGTGTGGAGTGATAAAATATGAAGTGTGGATGCTAGAGAAGAGGAAGTGAAAATGATGATGACCCTAGGGGTGAAAGCGTATGTGTAGAATGTCGTGTTATACCTATTTTTGATGTTTCTTGATGTGTGATGATGTGTGATTGATGTGACTATCGCTTCCCATAAGGACGAACCTACAAAAGAGAAGAATGAACAAGTAGTCAAATACGTGTGTATATGAAAAAAATTATCAAAACGAGTGAAAAGTATGTAAGAAAGTATGTAGAAATGTGAAAAGGAAAATGTGAACTAGATCCATGATGAGTGAAAAAGATAGAGAGGATCCTGAATATGTTCTAGAAGAATGAGTTTTTGGGCTATCTCACACCGCTTATGCTGAGTTTGAATTTTTGGGTGATCTCACGCCAGCTGCGCCAAATACGGAAGAATTGCAGGGAGAAAATTCTAGTGTTATTCTCTAACCTTTGACTGCTTCCCGAAGTATAAACACCATTGTAGATGGTGTGTGTAAATTTGATCCAACACAAAAGTAGAAAAGGTGTAATGCATGCATGTCAAGCGTTGAAGGATTGTGTTTGTCATGTAAAATCCATTATGCAAGTTGATGTGAACTATGCCAAACTGAGAAAAACTTTGTAATTGCCCCTGGTCATAGGCACCCAGGAAGGGTCAGGGACACTTAGGCGCTACTGTCTATGTCTAGTGTTGGCATCTATGTTGTGCTAAGGACCTAAGTCAGATTTTGGTTCGGTGTTGTGGTGAATCTTGTGTTGTGCAGATCTTGAACTATGTTAAACCGTGATTGTAAACTAGTTTATTGGGTGACTATTTCAGCCAATGATGACCCCTTATTTGGAGTGCATGCAAAGTTGCAAGGAGTATGCAAACCAAAGGAAGATAAGACGTTGTGCTGAAACTAATGCTCTATAGGGGGAGGAGGGAATGTGCTTGGTAGAAACCAAGGCACATGTAAAAAAGTGGCTGAAAACAAGTGTTAGTGCAAACAAGATAAACACACATATAGAAGACAAGATGTAAGCTAGCAAGCAAGAAGACAATGTAGACCGTGAAAAGTGGGTTACAAACATGGGACATCACTCATGATGTCACAAGACAATCAAGGCCGAGGTGGCCAAAAGCATATGAGCAATCAAAGAACAAGAAATACATAGGGAAAATCCTACAAACAATGGTATACAATAGTAAGAAATGACACAAACAATAGTGACAAGAAAGATATCGAAAAAACCATGGTAGCAAAGAATTCCTACAAGAAAAATGTTACACATGAAGTACCCATCAGCATGTTAGAGAGATAGAAAGTATGTCAAAAATTGTATGATCCGATATCATGTAGTGTGCTAATATGAATAGGAAGTAGTATAGATCGAAACAATAGCACCTATGATGTGTATGAAATGGATGCCCCCAAGAGCCTATTACGAGACTAGTAAGAGGTATAATGCCAAGCATCCATGTTGCGTGTAAATATCTATGTAAATTTTTTTAACACAACTAAAACGCAAGTGAACATGCATGTGTATATAGAAAAGATAATGACATACAATGTATATATCTAACATATTCAGAAAAATGTATCATGTGAGTACAAGTAAGCAAGAACGATGTGCAACCAAGATATGCAATATACTATGAGTGTGTGAGATGGAATGGAATGCAATGTGAGTGTGATAGGAGCCATGTGCCCCCAAGCAAATGTGTGTGAGCATACATGAGATGAGGCTTATTTATAAATGCCCCCTCAGTAATCAAGAATGAACCATAGAACAAGAGTGCGTCATCGGGAAATGGTTTGAGTTTTTGCGCTAGAGAGATATGATTGATAAATCGTATAGCATAGAGATTAAGTGGTGTGGTGAGGTTCATTTTAGATTGAGACCCTCAACAGTCGAGTATGAACCATGGAACTAGAGTGCGTCACATGGAAAATGTGATACGATGAATGTGCACGAGAAATATGTGTCATGAATGTGCCGAGTTTGAAATTTGTAGTGTGAATGAAGTGAGGTCCATGAATGTAGTAAGCCCTCAACAGTCAAGTGTGAACCATATCACAAGAGTGCATCATCGGGTAATGACGATACAAATGTATCGAGATATGCAAAGTATAGAGTGAGTGAGTAGATATGCAAGACAAATGATAATGCGATAAGGGGGAAATGAGCATGATGCCCCCCAAGTGTATGATGATAGATATGATCAAGTAACATCATCTAAGAGGTTATCATTTTCATGGTCAAAACTGAATGGAGATGCGTCAGAGACCTGATAAGAAATAGTATGTGGTTGGTCAAGTAAAGAGCCATTGTGACATAGATTATACATGCCCATTGCATATTCCTCATCAGTGAAGGGTGGTAATGGACATCCATGTGCATACCAACAAGTAATGTTTTGTGAATAGCTAAGAAATGATTCATTGCAAATGAAAACATGACCAAAGGGCATGGGGAATGAAATGTCGATATGATTAGGATCTAATGTGCCACCAATGTAGTCGAGCCAAGACTACCCAAGTGTGAGTGGAGAAGTGTGCGGATTGTGTGCAACAAAGACTGATAAATGAAATACTCGGAGGTCAA
The DNA here is from genome assembly GCA_018340775.1 of Taxus wallichiana var. yunnanensis. Taxonomy (NCBI): domain Eukaryota; kingdom Viridiplantae; phylum Streptophyta; class Pinopsida; order Cupressales; family Taxaceae; genus Taxus; species Taxus wallichiana. The sequence continues at coordinate 571,493,155 of CM031244.1, forward strand.
ACATATCCATGATATAGATGTGGTGAATGCGGTGGAGGTAAGATATCATCAAGTGTAAACCCAAGCCAATTCAAGCCATCATGTGTGCAAATAGTCTCAGAGAAAGTGGGATCGAATGGAATGTGTAGCCAATAATAATTATTTGTGAATAACGTGCATGTGAAAGGAGGTATTACAGATGTAGATTACTCGTGAGAAGACATTGAAGGTGGTATGATGTTTGATGTATGGATAGACCCCTAATAAAGTAACATAGCATTAGTATAAGGGGAGATTCTAAAGTGGATGGAACAACATCTAGTGTATAAACGGTTCCCTCGAGTGGAGGCAAGTTATCCGGATAATGCATGGGTCACGGATCAGTAGTAGGATGTATAGTAGTAGAAATTGGAATAGGAAATACAATGTTTGGGTTGAAGTTGCAATATTGGAATAGTATACTATCAGCAGGTTCATATTCAAATCCCTCATGCAAGAATTTAACACATCGGTGAACTGTAGAAGATATTGCTTTCATTCTATGAAGTCATGACCTACCAAGTAAATAGTTATATGGAACTGGGATATCAATGGCAAATAATAGTACATGAATAGTTTTTGGACTCAACTATCATGGGTAAATTTATAATGTACCTAGGCATCGGAATGTAGTAGAATCATATGCTCACACAGAAATAGATGTTGGATTAAGATTAGCAACAGAAAGGCCTATAGCCTCAATGAATGATAAAGGACAAATATTGAGCTCATATTCATTATCAACTAAAGCTTGTTTAACACCCATGTTATTGATGTATACTCATATATATATAGAGGAGGATCATTGTCATAAATAGAAATATCATCGGCTATAGTAGATGGAAAGGTAATATGTTGAGAAAATGTATCTACAAATGTCTTATAAACAATGTCCAGATGAGTAGTATAAGGAATACGAGTAGTAGCCAAGAGGGTAATGATTTTAGTGTGGCACTCAGGATTGGCTAACAATAAATCATGGATAGAAATATCCATGATGAAATGAGCCTAAGAAAAATGCAAGAAGTGATGAAATGAGGATCCCAAGCGTGAAAGAGTTGGGTTCACCAAAATGATTAAGCAAATATTGAAATAAATAAATGCTAATCTAAATATGTAATAATGCATAAAAATAAATATGCAATGAAGTAAATTTTTTTACCTAAGCAAATAAGCTATAAAATATGAAACCCTAGTTACAAATAAAGGGATAAAATACTTAGCTGGTTTGAAAATAATCATATATTGTCTTGAGTTGATGAACTGATGAACAAAAGGGAAGAAGTGTCACACCAAAGCTTAGAAAATTGTGCGACCATAGGATCTTCCCGGGTGGGTGCCGGGGCGCTGAGAGACCTTCTCGAGCACTGTGACTTCGCTCATAACCTCATAAAATGATCTTTGTAGGGTCACGAGATGTTTGCTAATTTTTGCCTTTAATCGCTTGTATGTCATTGTACTTTGTTGTTATTCACCTTAAACCTACAAGAAGCTAGAGAACCTACAAAAGCCCAAAACACCTCAAATTCTAAAAATAAAAATATGAAAATGGGGAGTCGGACTAACCTTGGCAGTCACCCCGACCGAGTGAACTTACAATCTAGGAGTTGCACTAAATTTCAAATTCCGTGTAGTTTTTCATGTGTGTGTGAAGAACCATGCCCTAGGTGGCTCTTGTGTGAGTCACACTTGATAGCGAGCAATAGCTAGATGTAGAAGATGTAGAAGATGTAGATAGATGTGTGCACGGAAAAATGAGCTTCCCCTCTTATGGGTGTATGCAGAAGTAAAATTCCCTTGTCCCTTGTGTGGAACTAGATGGATGCATGAAAGCTCTTGGATGCAACCTTAGGTGGCGATAGATAATGCTTAATGTTTAGTCCTTTATTATGATCTCATATCTTTGTATTTATATGATTCCTTTGTTTGAACGATGTAATTAACCACTAAACGGTCAACTAGTAAGAAATAAGATGCCCAAATGGCTAGAAAATACTTAAAATATGCGAGAAAAGTACAAAGAGGTCTAGGGCACCCAGAGAGGATAGGGGCGCCTGGGCGTTGGTGTCTTGGCTGGGCGTTGGTGTCTAGAGTCAGAAATGCAAAAGTATCAAAAGACAGATTGGGAAAGCAGGAGTGTAAGGTTGATAAGGAAAACAGAAAACAAGTAAAGAGGCCAAATATAGTGGTCAATTAGTACTTTTCTCGCTTATGAATCATATGAATAGTAGTATGTGATTAGGACTAGAAATATACCCAAAGTGCATGATTTAGTGTCAACACTCACCTACCACTAGTTTTCCACTCTAATCATGGAAAATATTGAATGAGCTTTCCCTTTATGGAGTCCCTCTCATAATAGGTCATCTTTTCCCTACTTCTCCAATATACATGCATTAGAAAAAAAGTTAGACTACAAAATGACATAAAAATGATAGTTAATAGATAATATAATGTTATTTAATTTTAGAGAAGATAGCTTTAAAAAATAGGAGCATATTCTAAGTAATTATATTCTTAATTTTTGTATACTTTTATTTTAAAAAACACTATCATCTAGTAGGGGACCCCGACAAGTATTAATTTCTTTGTTCATATTTAGGAGCCTTAAATTAATCCCAACTTTTTTTTGCAATGATGGGAAATTAAAATAGGAAATATCAATATACTCTTGTCTTTCCTTATTAACTCTCTTTTAAACACAGGCTTGCATTCTTTTCAAGAAATTTTTTTAATTTATTAATCATTACTAATATGAAAAATATTAATGGATAATTTTAAAACTTACCTTTAATTTGAAAAAATAATAATATACGTGTCATTGTTATACCTCAATACATTCCCATATGCAACTAAATGGATTAGCCTTTCTAAGGTGTCAAAAGAAGACCTCATTTAAATGTACCTAATCCACATGGCGTGCCTCTTAACATCCTACCTAGAAGTTTTTTCTGCTATAACATGGGATGAAGGTGAAGATGGGTCAATACAAGTATCCATAAACACATCTCTTGTAGTATGGAACTCAAATGGAAGCCTTTGAGGTAGGCATATGTAAGGATGTACCATCATGTGGAGGAGATATCTGACTTGATGTTTTTTTAGTGGGATATGGGTCTCTCAATCTCATTAAAGGGGAAGAATGTAGGTTAAAAGGGTGGGAAAATCTACTAGAGGAGAACTCCCTAATGCATGTTGATATTTCTTATCTAATTTTGGGTTATGCCGAATATGGATGGCTAACCCATGCTTAAAAAGCTACACATAATTAAAAAATGAAAAAATAGAGGCATTAAAAATATGTACATATATATATATATGAGAAAATTTTATATGAAATAGAGATATGGAGAGAGAGAGAGAGAGAGAGATAAAGAGAACTCGTTTGTTGTCCAATCAACTTATTTGGAAGCAATATCTATGTAACTTCAATTTCCACTAAAAGACATAAAATACAAATGACCTAAATTATGCCCAAGGATTTTTATACTAGCTCAACATGGTTGCATGAAAATAAAACACAAGAAAATCTTACAAGGTCAAGATTGAATCTAGAGTGCCATATTAGTTCAAAGAGTTTCAAGGAATACTCATTATATACATACAATGCATGGTAATTATTTTTCTCCATGATACACAATTTTTATTATACACTTGGTCAAATAAATTGTAAATCTTCTATATTATATATTAGGAATGACATGTGTAATCAAACATGCTTAAACCTTCACTTCTATATTCCATCTTGGGAATGACATGTTTATGGACTTACATTGATAAGCTACATGATCCATGATTGAACCCCACTTAGGAAGGGCATGATTATGCAAAGTAAGCTTACAACTTCACTTGAGAGGATGCAATACATTAAAAATTTATATGCACCTTGCCAAATGTTTTTGTTGGTGTTTTGGCATAGACTTACATTCATAAGTTATCTCGAACCGAGATGCATTCCTACTCGGGAGGGCATTAAAATGCAAATAAATACTAGCATACCTATATTTATATAAATATATGTAATATATGTTGAGAGGTATATATAACATATATTTATATATTATATAAATATATAGGTGCCTTGTGAACTTCACCTCTCGGCATATTTTACATATCATGTTTTGGTTTATGTTTATGTGTATGTAAAATATGCCGAGAGGTGAAGTTCACAAGGCACCTATATATATAATATATAATATATGTAATATATACCTCTCGGCATATATTACATATATTTATATAAATATAGGTATGCTAGTAGCAACCTTGAGTTGCAGAAAATAATACCTAAAATAAAGTACGGAAAATAAGGGGGAATTTTGTTCGTGCATGAATAAAATCAAATATCTTACAAGGAACATCATAAATGCATTTAAAGGAGGAACCATATCTCTTAAGAGAATGAGTATGAGCAAAAAAAAAAGGAAGGTCTATAATACACAAAGTTCTTATGGATTTTATTAGTAACCGTATTATCAAGTTAAAAAAATACAATCTTTTTCATATGAATTGAAATGTGTAATGTACATCACATGTAATGACAAATTCATAGAATGAAATGTGTGTTACACATGGTACATTATTTATATTCCAAGGACATAAGTCTTTTTTCCTCAGCCTTCCATTTTGAAAGTAGTTTTCCATTCTTCATCTTTGCATAGTGCTCATATGAAAATGGCGAGAGATATTTTTAGACTCTGTAATGACTTCACTCGAGAGATAGCCACAAATGTTAACCCCATTGTTTCTCTTTCTTCAATATCAACTGTAGCCTTGGAAAGAGTCAAACCTTGTGATTTATGTATCGTCAATGCCCATGCCAACCGTAAGGGTAATTGGTGTGTGTGTCCCCTTTGTATTGGTGTAATTGGGATGGTACATGGAGTTCTATCTTCAAATGGTATTCTGAAGTAACTATCAAATTCAACCATTACATATGTTGGCGGGTTCGGTGGACCACTACCAGGTGCATATACTATGCTTCGAATATATCCTAGAGCTCCATTTACAAGACCTACTTCTATCCAAAGATTGGATGTTAGCATAACCCTTGCATCATTAGAAATTAATAATTCTAAATCAAGTTCATCATTCGGACCTCCTGCCAGTGTGTTGGCGGTACTTGTTCTAGTTGCAATGCTACATGCAACAAGTCTTTTCAATGAATGCATTTTTTTGTTGTTGTGGTTATTCACGTTAATCTTTGTCGCCATCAAGTGAATATTATTATAGAATTCTTCATTGCTATTTTTGTCTAATGCAGAACTTGTTCTACTCATTAACAACATCCAATCATCTAGTGTCGGATTCACATCTCTGAGATTTTCCAGAAGTTGTCGAAAACATTTTTGGTCTTCATCTTCTCCTCCTTGCCTAAATACCTTATCCAATGTAACAATTGTTCTGAATGCTTCCCATAATAGCTTTGTGCGTCTATTACTATCATATGGTGGTTTATCGGTAACAGGAGGAAGTTGCCCCAAATCTCCTACCAAAACCATAGAAACACCACCAAAACTCATGTCTGCTCTTTCAGGGAATGCTTGACAAAGTCGAGTCCACGTTTTCTAGCAAAATTTTGTCCAATGAAGCTCATTTCATCAATCAATACATATTTTATGTGGCAGATCTCTTGTTGGAATGTTGCAAGTCTCGATCCTTCCAATTCTGCAAAATTTGTAATAGGGATTCAAAGTTGTGAATGGATCGTCAAGGTGCCAATATTAAAATTTGTAACTCCTGTTGGTGCAAGCAATAGAAGAGGAGAACGTTAGGGAATGATGCATCAAAAAGTGCTGACGAATTGCACCAATCAAATAGGATTTTCTTGTTCTGTTGTTCCTTGAACTATCATGAGCAATGGAATGTTATTTCGACATTGATTATAATGTGTCATTATTATATCAAGTGCTTGTTTTTGTTTAGCACCCAAGGTGTCGTAATTGAAATTTGGGGCTAATTCATCGTCTATAACCAACCCATTTTCTTTCATGTTGCTTATGAATTTTATCGCTTTACTTGTGTATTCTTCACCTCGATATTCATCATTCCACGGTGCTTGTCTATCAATATCTCTCCTTCCCAACATATCTATTTCCGTCACTTGCAAAATTTGACCACGATGAAGCCTACACATGATTTCCCAATCATGTTCTATTGTATTCTGTTGAACATGTTGATTAATTTCCTCTTCAGAATCACTGTTATTTTCAATCTTCTACTGCAATCCTCCTTTCGACATGCCATGGATTATAATGGAACGATTCCTAGTTTGAACTTATTGAATCAGAATCAAGTCCGATATCTCTCTCTATATCCTGAAATGGCTTGTAAAGCAACAACTCTGACCAACAAAAATCAACCCATTTATGAGATTCCCATGAAGGGACACAGGAAAACCTCAGGAACACTCTCACAATAGCTTCCAAACTCCTAACCTCCCACTTGTTATCCTATTTTCTCCTTGGATTATATGTCCAAGATCTAGTGGCATTAATAAGAGACACACTTTCCATGGAAAAAGGCCTATTCTTGTACCCGTCAATGAAACTTATTGCATGTTCTTCATGGTCATCTCCATCAGTTGTTACTTTTTTGAACACCTCTGGGCAACATTCAAATTGACAAATACTCTACTGCTCTCTACCAAAGGGAGCTCCAACAACATGTGACATGTTTCTTGTGCGCCAATGTCTCTTTCAACAATTGTTTCGGTTAGAAGTCTCCTGTATGTTGTCACTTGCCATTTCATCTAGGGTTTTCAATGTTTGCAATCCACATCAACATTTGATGATAAGTTTCAGATCTTTTCTCCGCTTTCACTACATACTTTGCAATGTACTTGACTACGACATGCTTGGAAAGAACAGGTTTCCAATCTACATTTGCTCTCCACAATTGTAATATGTAGCGATTATGTGTATTTACCCTATCATCATTTCTCGTAGGTTCAAAATTTTTATCTCCCATCTCTGAGTCTTGATATAACTTTGATCCGTTGAGATTCAATGGCCATGGTGCATTATACCTGCAAAATGTAATAATCAATTATTAGTTCTTCCACATATGTGTTTTTTATTTCAATTTAATTATTCAAAATTTTGAACATTACCTACAAACCATTTTCCCCCTTTTCTTACGTAGGCAGGCACCCTCTCTACACATTGTATGTCATTCTACACTGTTGAGAATCTCTTCGTAGTCACGTTCCATATCGACTTGTGTCAGTTGTCTTGTATTTCGAAGACATGGATGCTGCATAAAATTTTGGTAGACCTGTAACATAGAACATAAGAATACGCAATATATTTTGAGAACGTAAAAATTCTATATAAATCACAAACTCGATGAGAATCGATAAATTACCTGTATGTTTCATTGGTGTGGGTCCTCCTCGAGGATTCCATGCATGGACAATAGAATGGAAGTATTTTTCAGCATTTCCATGTTGAAAATCATCATTCCAATCAAGGTTGTCCATATTCGGCACACCTTCTAACCATATGAATCCATGCACATGCAACGAACCTCTATGTTGCCATTCATATCTAGACCAATAATCTTTAACTTTCATTCCTTTTTGTAATATCTCCTTTCGGAAAAGTGTATGTCGCAGGTGCATATAATGTGCCACTATATGTGGATATTCATGACATTTTTCCTTCACCAATTTTGTGCTTCCCATGGATTATCCGGTGGTGTTCCAGGCATTAATGCATGTAGATCGGGCCAATACATATCAGCTGCGCTTAATGTGAAAAAAATGGTAGGTGATCCGATTTGATGCAACATGTCCATCAATTCACCACGACATTTTGCCCAATAAGACCTCGTACCCCTCAAAGATGTTCCAAACCGCATCAAACGATCAGCCAGATTGGAATGGGGAACATTTTGCATATGCTCACGTAACTCATTAATGGTGATTGGCATATCTTGGAGGTTTTTCTTAACAAACACTGCAGATGAGTTTTGTGCATGATGTCTCATGATCATGTTCATCATGTAATACCTGAATCGGGGATGTCGGCCAAATCGGTGATCCCTATATCGAAATAAATGTTTTACAAATTCATGGAGACGTACTCGTCTTAACCGTGGTTCTAGCTAGTCACATTTTCCATCGGGAAACAAAGTAGGGAATGCCATATCAAGTAATCCTACTGTCACATACTCATTGATAGGAGATGATCCTATCCCTGGCCAATCAATTAGCGCTCCAGGGTCCGCGTGAGGGTTATTCACCCATGCATGGATTAATTCCATCTCCCTTGGGGCATTAGGTGGTTTAGACGCCATTGATGTTGTATGAATAATTATGTTTCCTTCATCTATCTCCATGGTCGGACCTACAAATACAACTTCATTTGCGTCAGAATCAAACTCCATATGCACTGAGTTCAACTCCTCAAATACATTTTCATCAGAATGAGGTGGAAGTTCATTGAGCATTTTCATCGATCTGAACATCTGAATAGAACTTATCATGTTCTATTTTATATTTCAGCGCATTGTAAACTCACTCTCTATTGACTGTAAAGTTGTAATTTGTTCCACACTGATCTCTCCTCTGAACAATAATCATCAAAAAATCTTTCAATCTATGCGGAAAAAGATTAGCGATTTCTTTTACTTCTTGAGGAAAACTTATCATGTGACCTTTATATTTATATTGACCTCTGTCACATGTGTCACTTGTAGGATTGGGTTGACACGGGCTATCAACATTTCCTCAACTTGAGTTAAGTTTGCAAGTTCTGGTGGTTGTGCCCGGGATCCATATTGTTTGATGTTGAAAATCGATGATGACCTTTCTCTTGTCGGCATCTAGTACACATGGGTCCTTCAGGTGTTTGAGAAACTTTTATTCCAAGGTAGCATTCTTGACAAATATAACACATGATCGGTGAAGCAAGGTTATCAAGACCACGTCGAAAAATCATTTGGACGGTATTCAAATCTCTCCCAACCATTCCATTGGGATCAAATATATTTTGTTCTATCTCAATATGTGAGTTTTGCATTCTTCTTCTTCTTCTAGGTTCGTTTGTTGATGCCTCCTGTAAATGATTATTCTGCATTCTTCTTCTTCTCGTTTCTCATGTTTGTTGTAATGTTGTCTCCTCCTGCACACCATTATTATCTACATTATCTAACATCGACATCCATTGTATCTTGGCCCAAGTTTTCAGGTGTTTGGAGCACGCGATCCACCGATGTTGAATTTCCTCCCCCAAAATTGAATTCATCATTACCAACCAATCTATGATAGTGCCTTTGAGATGCTTCGTGGTGAAGTTCTTGTCTTCAATTCTTTCTTCTTCTCAAAACTGATCTGAATGAATATGTCTTTGTATATTTGTTCTTGATACATGTGAGTCATCTTGAGATGAGCGCGCATGAATTGTTATCATCTTATCTGCATGTTGTTGTCTTTCTACATCTAATGCATCATTTGTCAATTCATTCCTCCGTTCTGCAAATCTTTGTCTATCGTCATCATTTCGATGTTTCCTTTGTTCCTCTCGTTGTGCATCTGTCATTTCTTGTTGTCTTCTTCTACGATATTGTCTTTGATATTCTCTTCGATATGCTCTTCTCTCTTCTTCATTTGTTAATTCATTCCTCTGTTCTACAAATGTTTGTCCATCATTATCATTTCATTTTTTTTCTTTGTTCCTCTCATTGTACCTCTGTCATTTCTTGTTGTCTTCTTATGCGATATTGTCTTTGATATTCTCTTCTTTCTTCTTCATTTTCAAAATTTAATCTTCCTAATTCTTCATTTGTTAATTCATTTCTCTGTGTTGCAAGTCTTTGTCTATCATTATCATTTCGATGTTTCCTTTGTTCCTCTCGTTGTGCATCTGTCATTTCTTGTTGTCTTCTTATGCGATATTGTCTTTGATATTCTCTTTGATAAGATCTTCTTTCTTCTTCATTTTCAAAATTTAATCTTGGTCGAGCCATACCTATAAAGTATTTTCAAGAAAAAATTTAATTATTTATATAACTAAAAATTTCACGTACATGTAATAGACAACAATCATATAATATCAATTTTTTAAATATTAGGAGTCAACATACAAAACAATTCTACACAAATTGGACATGATTTTGTTACAAAAACATCAAACAATTAATTTCGAGACTTCTAAAAAATTACATCGTCCCAAAATGGACAAGTTTAACATACATTAGGGGCACCCTCGTTACGTTGCTTTAAAAGCCTTTTCAAAAACACAGGCTGACGTCCAAATTTGAACGTGCTAGGATAGTTTCAAAGGGAAATATCCCATTCAAAAATCCTAGCTCCTGGTATCGAAAAAGGCATATGCAACGCTGGATTCCGAGTTGGACAAATGTCTCATAGCTTCTTGTGTAAATGGTCTGGCAATTTTAGAGAATTATTTCCAAAATGTAATAAATACAAATCATGAATGAACTATATATAGATCTATCTAATATTCAAAGGCACCATGATATTCCGATTCATCTAATATTTAAAAGCACAATGACATTCAAAATTTCATATTACAAAGTAAAAAGACATTACTTATAAAATTCACACAAAAGCCTAAAATTGAATTCTTCCAATATTTATATCGGCATTAACTATAAAGTACCCTATCATTAATTAATAAAATACCATACCCTTTACTATGTAAAAAGAGATCAATTAATAAAATAAATAAAAGATATTAATTAATATAGTTTTTGGTTTGTTGTAATGTTTGTGAGCATGTTCATGTTTATTTTTTACATAAATTGACATTTCTATTTTGAATGTACTATATTATGCACATGTATATTATTTTCTTATTGTTGTCTAATGTGTATAAGTGAATGTAGTGTAATATGTTTTATGTGTAATATGTATTGATAAAAGTGATCAAATTTACAGTGTAATACCCTTTATTGTGTAATACCCATTTCACTTTATCATTGATTTACTGTGTAATACCCTTTACTTTGAAATACCCATTTCACCATATCATTAATTAATAAAATACCATACCCTTTACTGTGTAAAAAGAGATCAATTAATAAAATAAATAAAAGAAATTAAATTTACGGAAGAAAAAATCAATAAACCATTTACTGTGTCCAAAAATTTATACCTCACAATTCTTGAATAGAAACCAAATAAGTCCATTCCACAACCCTTTACTGTGTAAAAAGAGATCAATTAATAAAATAAATAAAAGAAATTAAATTTACGGAAGAAAAAATCAATAAACCATTTACTGTGTCCAAAAATTTATACCTCACAATTCTTGAATAGAAACCAAATAAGTCTTTTCCACAATTCCTTGTGATTTGAAAAGTGCACAATGTTATCCCTGAACAATCCATATAAATATAAGAATAAAATAATCAATGTGGAAACATCATTTTAAGAAATCAATTAATAAAGGAAATAAAATAAATTAAATTTACCAAAGCAATCAATAAACCCTTTACTGTGTCCAAAAATTTATACCTCACAATTTTTGAATAGAAAGCAAATAAGTCTGTTCCAACAATTCCTTATGATTTCAAAAGTGCACAATGTTATCCCTGAACAATCCATATAAACTAAAATACAATGTGAAACCATATAAACTAAAATAATCAATGTGAAAACATCATTTTATTAAGAAAATTCAAACCAATGCACATACCAGTTAAAGAAAATGTAGGCATATTGTTAAATAAGGTGAAAATAGGGTTACTTACCTTTACCAGAGTCTCTGCAAAAGAGAGAAGAAAAGTAAGGGAAGCACATGCCTAAAATGTTTGGGTGCGGGACAGTTTTGTAACTGTTCTTATAATATTTTTTTAATTAAAAAGTGAACTTATATGTATAATAAATTTATTCAATTAATTTTATTCATATGTATTAATAAAAGAAATCAAATTTACGGTGTAATACCTTTACTATGTAATACTCATTTCACCTTATCATTAATTAATAAAATACAATTGAATTTATTGTGTAATACCTTTAATACCTATTTCACCCTATCATTAATTAATAAAAGAAATAGGTGAAATTAAATTTACCATGTAATACACATTCATTTCACCTTATCATTAATTAATAAAATACAATTGAATTTACTGTGTAATACCCTTTACTTTGAAATACCCATTTCACCCTATCATTATAATTTATCCATTTCGGAAGCTATCAATAAAATGATTTTTTTTATTACCATGTAATACCCATTTCACCCTATCATTAATTAATAAAAGAAATTAAATTTGCCCATTTACCACGTAATACCCATTTCAAAAGAAATTAAATTTACCCAATACCCTTTTCAAAAGAAATTAAATTTATCCATTTACCATGTAATACCCATTTCACTTAGCACATTTATTTGTCTAATAAAAGAATTGGTTTTTATTTACACATTCTTTTTATTTACACAAATAATTATTTACACATTGACATATATATATATATATATATATATATATATATATATATATATATATATATATATATATATATATATATGAAGATGCCTCTCGTTATGCCGAGAGGCATCTTTATTTATATATATATTGAGTTGATATACATATTCAAGTTAGCATATGTTTATGTAGGGAATATTCAACATGCATATGTTGAACATATCTTGTTTAATTTAATAAAATATTCAACATGTATTTGATTTTATTCATGCACGAACAAAATTCCCCCTTATTTTCTGTACTTTATTTTTGGTATTATTTTATGCAACTCCAATGGTTGTACTAAGCATACCTATATTATATAAATATATGTAATATATGCCGAGAGGTATATATTACATATATTTATATATTATATAAATATATAGGTGCCTTGTGAACTTCACCTCTCGGCATATTTTACATACATATAGAACATAAATCAAAATAATAATATGAATATTCAACATGTTGAACATAACTTGTTTATATACATATTCAAGTTAGCATATATTCCATCTTGAGAATGACATGTTTATGGACTTACATTGATAAGTTACATGATCCATGATTGAACCCCATCGGAAGGGCATGATTATGCAAAGTAAGCTTACAACTTCACTTGAGAGAGGATGCAATACATTACAAATTTATATGCACCTTGCCAAATGTTTCTGTTGGTGTTTTGGCATGGACTTACATTCGTAAGTTATCGGAACCGAGATGCATTCCTACTCGGAAGGGCATTAAAATGCAAATAAATATTAAATATCCACAAGGGACATGTTATAATACATAAAAAAATATAATATGTTCTTTGTTAAGTGTCGTCATCGTGTGTTATATTGACTTACATTTATAAGTTAGTTGAACTAAGATTCCTTGAGCCCGATGACGGAAAATCGGTGGCAAGTTTTCTCCTGCGGCTAAAACGTGCTTTAGGGTTTAAATGTTATTCAATACAGGTGAAAAAAAATTATCTAGGTTCCAAACCGATGAGTGGACATCACAAGCATGTATGAATGGGCCCTAAGAACCACCTTCCTCTAGTCTCGTAACACCCTTGAACAACGTAAATTGTGGGAATACATAAGTGGTTCTTAGGAGAAGCCTTTTGATCCTAAGACAAAAACTAACATTGACTTAAAACATGTAATTTTTCCCAAACTAGGAGAAATGTAAATGAAGCGTTAGATTATATGGTTGCATATATAGGTCATCTACAAATCCTCTAGATGAATCTCTCAAAGTGATAACGAAAAATTGGTAGCAATTTTTATCTCATCGTTAAAACATGTTTTAGGGACCAAAATTTTTTCAATAGAGGAGAAACATTTTCATTGGGACACAATCAATGAACATACATTGTAGGAATATATGGATGGGTGATGGGTGCATCACTTTTTCTATATCAAGAAGGTTGTGTTTGGAATTGAATAGTTTGAGGAGGTCCATCAAGTCCATAATAATCCATGTTTGGCATTAAGAGTGTGTTTTTAATTAGTTTAAGTAATAAGGAGATTTTCCCTCCGAAACATCAAATTTGAATTTGAAGAATTATTATGTAATTCTATAAGAGTAAATCATAAGTAAATGTTACTCATGGTGATTTTTATAGGCTTCTAGAAAATATGTTATATAGATTACCAAGTTGGCAAAAAAGGGCTCCTACATTCTAGTTACATGGTTGAGAGAAAATCTCAACAAATGGATGATTTTCTATAGTTGGTAAAAGATCAAAACAATTGGATCATCATCCATTGAGCTCTAGGAGGTCAAAAATCATCTCATCAAGAGCATAAGAGATAACAAAACTAATTTTGCATGGTTCATATGTTGACATATTGATGTATGTCAATTTACCAAACATATGTATAAAGAAGTCTTAATATGAATGAATAAGACAATAATATTTTTAAGTCCCTACATATTTTCCAAGATCCTTCTATATGTTTTTGATGATTTCCATGCTTAATTTCATGTTTTCTACTAGATAGTGTTCGTTAGAATAAAATTTCAGGCATATTATGTTTTATAACTATGAATTATGACATGTTTTAATGGAAAGCTTGTTGTCAAGAAAATTAGAGCATTTCCAAACATGCACTCAAAAAAGAAAAATTGCATGAGGTTGGGACAGAGTCAGTAGAACTCTATTTTTCATTTTGAAACATTCATGTTATCAATATATTATATTTTTTTCTCTCTTGAGTACTGTAAACTCTCAATTAGGGTCTAAAAGAAAAAAATTGTCATATCTTGCATATAACTTGGAGTTTAAAGCCCAAATTTGGTGTGGAGGGACTAACAAAGATTTTTAAAAAGATCAAAGTGGTTTTAAGTGTTGATGAATTTATGATAAAAATAGTGATCTATCGCATTCAAGAAGCTTAATTAGGCTTAATTGGAGTTTTTGGAGCTCAAAATTGCACCCATCCTAAATCAGGATGATTCGGGGCTTTGAGGCAACATGGGACTGTCTCCAAGTTGTGGGACCTTGCGCTTGAGACAAACCTCCGAGAGAAGGTTGGATTCCTCTATTTATTTCTATTGCTACAACTACTCTTAGGAAGGGAAATGTAGTTATCTAACTCTACTCTATGATTCCAAGGGACCAAGGTGAGAAGGAGATGCATAAAACTAAAATCCTAAGCTAAGGGGAGGTGATAGCACCATAAAGAAGGGGATGAACACTCTCAAATGAGTGAAAATGAGAGAAAATGTGCAAAGGAAGGGCAAACATGTGTGCCACAATCCGAACAACATTTAAGCTCTCATTTTCATGGAGCATGACAGAAAGGAGACCATGTAAGGGACATAAATAGTACAAAACATACAAATATTGTAAAATAAGGAAAGAACATGTAATAAAACATGATCTAGGACAGAAGATAGCGATAAAAAAACTTCTATTGCTTCTAATAAGTACACAATCGCTTATAATAGTGGAAGGAGGCAAGAATCCACATCAGAGCCAAATCGAGGCCTATAACACAAAATGCAAAATAACACTACTCGAATCATCTGCTCTTACAATCCAAGAGGGTCCAACCTTTACAAATGAGCATTATTCAACAATATATAGAATAATAGGAGAGAAGAGGAGGAAAAAGAGAGGGAAAACTCAAATTTCCAATCACAACCACCAACAACATGCAATAAATGCCTATAAATCCTCATGTAGCTCTATCAAATCCACCTACCCATGTCAGTTTGCTTGTGGAAGAAGGAAAGAAGCCAAATCCCATGAAATTTGGGTGGTTGAGTCGACTAGAAATGTGCATTAATGACCTGAATCATGTTTTCCAATTTTAACCTACCAAATCCTACCAAAATCTTATTTTGAACAGACTTTAGAGTGTAGCACATCGGCTGACTTTCCAACAAGACTAGGCGCACATGATTTCAAGATATGCGGAGGAAGTTATGGCAATTTGATTTTATTTAGTGCAAGAGGAACATGCAAGACACATGGCGCAATCTGATTTGTCATGGGAGCTAGTTGATTGATTGTGCTTTTTCTCGCCATGTTTTGTGTGTTCATTCATCATAAGGATTCGGTGCATGTCTAGCACTTTTCGATTCGTCCTATGATTTTCATTTTATTTGACAAGTTCCCATAGTTGGAAATGTGGTGTGCTAGAATTGGTGCAGAGGTTGCAGCCTTGGGCGCGTGCACGTAAGCGGGAGGCGGAAGAAAGAATGCGAAATCGTTGGCGCACGTGAGAGGATGCACGGGAGAGGAGGAAAGATGTATAATTGTTAAGGAATGCAAGTATCCAAGGAGGAGCGAAAGATTAGAAAAATGATGCATGGAGACAAGATGCCAAGGAAGAAAAGTGAAGCTTGCAAAGGAAGGCGCATGCGAAGATTATGTGGGAAGATGCGCAAAGGGGAAAGATTATGCACGGAGTGATGTGTGGGACTCGAGGAAGAAGGACATGCATGCTGGGTCAAACTAAATACTTGTCGAATGCAAAGGCAATTCACAGTGCGCGCGTGAAGGAATGCACAACAAATAGAGACAAGTATTGTTGGGTATGATGATGTGATGCATTGTTGGACTGTTTGGTTATTGTACCTATAATAGATATTTTTGTGTTACTTACCTTGTTGAATGAGATGATTTCATTATTGGGTGTTTTTTTGTTGTTATACCACATTGATATTGATAGTTTACTATTCTTGCTTTCGAAATAATGATTTCATAATGTAAGGGATCTATACATGGTTGCAATAGTATCATTTCAGTATGGAAGCATAGTTTGATTGCATGATGTTAACCTTATTTTGTTGTCATAACGATCAAAGGCCGTAAAGCATAATAGAGGTGGTCCTCAGCATGAGCAGGTAAAACTCGGGACCGTCAAGGTAAAAATCTCAAGATGGTTTAATGATAATGATATCATTAAGTTAAAGGCAATTTCTTGTGTTGTAAGAAAATGTTAACTTGGTTTATTTAAATCGTAATTACTTACTTAATTGTTTAGAAAAGCTCGATCATAGTTTGTAAGATGTTCTATTTATAGATTTGATGATTAGAATATGTTGTGGATCGAAACTTGTTTTGTTCTAATGGTGACTTTGACCGATCATGTGCTCCATGATTGCATGGATAATTATTATAAGAGAACGAGTTAACCTTTGACCATGACAATAGGCATATAAGTTGTTTAAAATCTAATATGATTTACTCCATTTAAATTGGAATATTTAAATGGATAAAGGTTGGTGTTGATTTTAAAATAGTTTTATTAAGCCATTGACATGGCAAATTAATAAAGGTTTAACCTTCGTGATAAGTTGTATGTTTTATATAACCATGACATGTTTTTGAAAGAATGGTCAAATAACCCTACCTTGCATATTTTTAGATCTGATTTCTTAAATATTTAATAAGGTCGATTTAACTGACCACCATGTAAATTGTAGATAAGGGTAGTTCTAATTAACAAGCCTTGGTCCATTCTTCCACTATCCACTAATTTTGGGAAGGGAATTGATAAATTCAATTCTAGCCATTACGTGCACTTTGTGGAATTGATTATATTTAATGCATAAATAGCTTTTGGAAAAGCGTAAAGCTTCCTAAGGAAGCTAACAACATGTAAGTGATTTTCATTTTTGTTGTTTTGGTTAAGCTCATATAAGCGAGCCATGCATGTATTTTCTGTGGTAATATTAGCAAGGTTGCATATATTTAATTTTGTCAAACCCATATCAAACAGGTGACATCTTTCTAAACTTGTGGTTATTCGAATACTTGGGAGTTATTGGATTGATTTTTAGGGGTTTTACTTTCGAATTTCTTGAAGTTTTTAAAGGATAAAGTGAGAAAATGATCGGGGCTCTCCATTTTACGAGCATGGTTATATACTTCCTTATTTAAATTTTTCATTACGAAGTATTAGAATAGATTTATGAGTGAGTAATGAAGGTAGAAGTTTTATTGTATGATCTCTTTGAACTGAGTCTTTTCCTTTTGGTTGGTATTTCAAAAAGTGATTGTTATTGAAGAGGTTGTTAAAATATTAACCTTTTATACATTCCCACTCTATTCTTGTATTTGTTAAATATTACTACCTAAAAATATGAACTAGGTACTCATATTTTGTGATGATTTTCAAATATGAGTTGAGACTTGTGTTTTCCCATTTTGAAGAAGGTCAAACTGTCCATTTGTGAATTGTTTAGATTTTGAAGATTTATCCTTTAAATCTATTAGGAAAACAATGGTGATCTTGAGTTAGTTTGGGTAAGGGCTTGAGACTTTAAAGTCATCATACTTGATGGAAAATGGGTTCAACTCAAACCTTGATTCTTTTGGTTGGGCTGGGATATACCACATCTATGTGCGTTGAGTTTTTGATTAAATGTCATTGTTTGAACCAAGTACTTCTACTCGAGTGGGTTGAAAACAAACCAAACCTTGTGAAGTTTTAGTTATGTATTGGTTGCTTATGTCGGCTTACCTACCCATGTGATATCAAGGACTAAATATCTTCTTTCATGAAGCTTTTGAATGAACTCTAAGTCATGTATAGTTACACTTACAAGTATATTCTCTTCGAATGGAACTATGTCCAATATTAATGAGGACTTACGTAGGATGAGATTGTTGATGAAATTAATTTGATTTCCTTTTCCTACATATCTAAAGCCATGATTTTGTCTTACTTAGATTCTATAATATATGTATATGAAGGGTTTCTTATCTTATGGATAAGTTAAGGTTTGCAAATTTTCACCATTGATAGTCCTTGGGGATATGTTGGGATTTATTTTCAACAGTAAAGTGACTATGAAACATTATTAGTTTTGTGACATTACTTGAAGGTTTGTTACGGAACTTGGAAGGTTGAATTGTATGAAATAACTTATCATCTTCTATTGTGGATTATTAACTTGTAATTATGTTAGGAGACATTTTAATTAGTTACATTGTGTTACCTTGTCAACAAAAGCTAATAGATATGTTGGATGGATTCATTACTTAGATCCAATACTTGTTGAGATTTATTAAATTGGGTTAATGTATATATGATGATGGTAAAAAGAATTTGCTTAATGTTTTTGGGACAAGATGTTTGGGTCATATGTTTGATAGATATGATATTTAATTGGATATCATTAATTAAGATAGTTACTATTCATTTACTTTGTGAAGAAATAGACATGGAGTTGTATATTCCATGTCAATTCTTTAGAATTGACCATGTACAATTTATTATTTTTAGATTGTAGGTTTTGCAATTAATTACAAAAAGAATAAAAAAGCTGGATACGACATGCTTGTTTGATATTAATCGATTTGTGAAATGTAATAAATGTATTGTATTTGATTTAAGGCGAAAGTATTACTTCGCATGTTGTAAATAAGGCATTTCAAGGCTTGTTGTACTTGTTATTGATTTCATTATCATTATGTACTTTAATGATGAGGTTTAACCTCCATTATATGAATATATATGTTGTTGTTTTACAACCGTACTTGTATTTTTTTACAAAATGTTATAATGCCGAAATTTCAACATATTATGAATGCAATATTGTAAGTACAATTTGATGATTTAATTTCATTATGATTTGATTATGGATGCATGATAAGATGAGACAGCTTATTACGACAAATACAACAACATTGTTAAGTTACATTTGCAATTTATTTAATATGATGACACATTTAACAATGCTTTAAAATATATATGTACATTGATTAATCATATGTTCAATGATTAATCATATAAGCGATGTCGAAACATAATGTTGTGATAACGCGATAAGAGATAATCATAATAAATGATATCATATTGCTTTATGCTTATGAACTTTAATCATTAACAAATGTCACGTAATAAATTAAGCGTACATTTCTTGACATGAATATAAAACAGTGAATTATACGAGGGAAGAATTATGAGTCACAAGGCAATGCAAGACTAACTTGTCCAAGCCACTTGGAATGGCTACGGGAAGGGTGACGGTACGCAATGACATAAGTCATTACGCATCCGCAATATTTCCCATAGGGATTCCAAGATGGATCATTCAATGTTCTGTCGTAGGGTTTAGTGGGTCATAATTGTTGCAAGTTGTTAAACTGAAAAGTACTAGTGTTTATTGATAAGCATTAATGCAGTTTTAATTAATGCTTTGAAATGGTTTAAAGGTTTACACTTGTGTAAACCTAATCAATTATCAGTAGATCGATATAGTTGATGATCACGCGAAGTAGGTACATACTTATGCAATGACTCATGGAGATCATTGTGTACCTCTATTGTGATTTGGATATTATCTTGAAATTTAGTTAGCTTATCCATTGAATGAAGGCTTACGTTGTAGTAAATGAATGAACTAAAATGGTTAACTATGAACTTAATACTTAATCAACGGAAAAGAATCATGATACTATGTTGAGACGGTTGTGCGGTGAATAGAAGGATAGGTTTCAAGTGGCTTATGTGTAGTCACGAAACTAGGCTTACTAGTGCAATGCCGAAAAAATATGGCCATAGTATTGCAAATGATTGATTGCATTGTTTATCACCATTTCTTCTTTTAACTGTGTCATGAGCGGGAGTGAAGTAGTTGTATACTTTCCTAGCTAACACTAAGAAGATGCACATGATTCTTTGTACCTTTAAAAATGTCTAACCAAATGATATATTGGGTATATTGGCTCGTTAAGAGTGTTTGAGGGGGTCAAGAAGGATCTATAAATCCTTACAGTTGCACATGGTTATCATAGATTTTCAAGATGGATTCTAGAGTATTAAATCATTATGTTGGATTAATTTTTATGTGTTGATAATCATTGAAGGCATAGTATGTTGTATTTTAATCGTTGCATGTTAAAATCATTGAAGGCATCAAGATAATTAAATGGGTAAAAATCCCTTAGTTTGATGAAGTGTAATATGGGTGTTACAAAGATGTACGAAGTGGCAGCCATACTTGTTAGGAAGGCAATTTTCATCAAGACAGATCATCATAGTTTGAAGTACTTCCTTGAACAATGGGTCTCATCTCCTGCTCAACAAAAGTGGGTCTCCAAGCTTATGGGTATGACTATGAGATCACCTATAAGAAAGGAAAAGACAATGTGGTTGTCGATGCTCTCTCTCGCACTTTTGAGGATCAAGTCTCCCTATGCGCAGTATATGTGCCCATACCCGAATGGCTTCCACAACTCCAACAAGAGTGGAACAAAGATCCAACCCTACAATGCCTCATCCAACAATTGGCATTTGATCCTACCTCATCCTTGCACTACTCTTGGGATGGAACTTATTTGTGGTATGAAGGGTGTTTGGTATTACCATCTAAAGATGAGATTCACCATGCAATTCTTCTCGAACTCCATGCTTCTTTTTCTCATTTGGTCACTCTAGTTTTTTTAAAACCTATGAGTGGGTTCATAGGAATTTCTTTTGGTAGGGAATGAAGGCATACATCAAACAATTTGTGGCGGAATGTGATACATGTCAATGCAACAAGGGTGAAATAGTGGCAACCCCAGGTTTGTTACAACCATTACCCATTCCAACCCTATCTGGACTAATATTTCCATGGACTTCATTGAAGGGCTTCCTAAATCTAGGGAAAGTCAGTAATCCTGGTCGTAGTGGACCGCCTCTCCAAGTATGCCCATTTTTGTTCCTTATCCCACCCATATACAACCTCAACCATTTCCCAACTATTCATTGACCAAATCTTCCGCCTCCATGGTATCCCAACCTCCATTGTCTTAAATTGTGATGTCACTTTCACCAGCCATTTCTAAACAGAATTATTCCTTCAAACATGTACCTAATTGAGGACGAGTTCAAGATATCACCCACAAATGGATGGTCAAATTGAAATTGTTAACAAATGTTTGGAAACTTTCCTTCGATGTTTTACCTCTGAGCACCAAAAACAAAGTGGGTCAAGTGGCTACCTCTTGTTGAATGGTGGTATAACACCTCATATCACACCTCCACCAAAATGACTCCATATGAAGTAGTCTATGGCCAACTTCCACCACCTCTCCTCCCTTACACTCTTAGCAGTTCTCCAATTCAGGTCGTTGACACCACCCTCACCCAACAGACCAAATTCTCTGCACTCTTCGGGACAATCTCCATATGGCACAAAACCATATGAAACAACAAGCATATCAACACCGCTCAGAGCGCAACTTTCAGCCCAGGGATATGGTTTTTCTACGCTTACAACCGTACAAATAGACTTCCTTGAAACTCAAAGGGCGTCAAAATCTTTCCCCTAAGTTTTATGGACCCTACAAAGTTCTCCAAAAGATTGGTGTTGCTGCATACAAGCTTGAGCTTCCACCCAACTCGCGAGTTCATCTTGTCTTTCATGTCTCTTGTTTGAAGAAATTTCTAGGCCAACACATTACGACACAAACAATACTACCGGAGCTCGACAGTGAAGGATCCATCATTCTTGAGCTTACCATAATTCTCGATAGGTTCTCCCACAAAATTTATAACGCTTTATCCCCAAGATTTTGATCCAGTGGAATGGCATGCAACCAGAAAATGTAACTTGGGAGCCCCTTCTCCAGATTCAGAAACAGTTCCCACAATTATAGCTTTGAGGACAAAGCTTTTTAAGGGGGGTGTTAAGACCCTTTGTCTTACCTTTCTCCTTGCATTAGTAATGTAATAGATGTGATGGACATGTATGCTTTGTAAGTCGTCCCATAAGCTATTAAGTATTATCCCACATGCATGGGTAGTAGTAATTTATATAATAGAACTAGTATATTAAGGAGTGCTTAGGCCATGAAATGTATCCACAAATATTATTGTATTGAGCTTGCTCAAAGGAGGTTTCCCCTCAAAGTGGCCTACGATATAAAAGTTATTGAAGTTATTTTCCAAAGTTTATTTCATTATTCTTTTATTTTTTGTAGTTTGTAAATTTGTGCTAACGAGATCCTTACATATATCATTGACTAGGACACATCCATGGTCATAATGTTATCAAAAATTATCCCTCGCATATATCATTTCTTGGGGCATTGTCGATATATCCACTTATCAATCAATAAATCGATTGATCACCACTCAATGCAAGCAAGTCTACAACACATATCTACCATCACATCGTCTTCATATCCCTAACATTTCCTCTTATCTACTAATATTATCTTATCATCATTTTAAGCATTCATCTACGTGGTTCCTCCCCACATGACCCCTCGAGGGGCATCTCCCTCCCGACATCATCTTTGATCTTCTTTGAAAAGTCATTACTTCCTCTAATCTTAATGACCTTTCAAAGAGGGGAAAATGTATACACCTAGATTAATCCCCTTACCAATTATCCCTTCATCACATTAAACCTTATAACATCCCACAATACCCCTTCATCGTGATTAATTCTCCAAATCAATCATTTAATCACATGCTCTAATATTTTAGTAATTTAATATTCTTATCCACCTACCTACACCTAATTTCCTAGCCTCTCCTATAAATCACCCAATTTTATATTTGTAACCCATGTACATTTTAAACTTTAGAAGTGTGAAAACATGATAGCAAACAGGATTCAATGCCAATGGAACTATATGTTGAAGCGGGTGCAAATGTTTATTACATGAAATTTGTATTGGTTTATTAAGAAGAAAATCAACAAAAGTGTGGTTGAAAGAGTTTTTCATGTTTGGAGGAAGTATTTAAATTATGCTCATAAACATATGCAAACCACGTAACTATGATTCATTTATAGGTAAGTAATTTTCAAAATGTAATAAACATTATGCACATGTTAAGGAATTAACCAAAAATGATTTTTGTGTTTTGGAGAATAATATAGGTGTACGAGACTTATCATCTTTGTAGGTTTGATTTATCTTTTAATGGCTAGTGTGTATTAATAAACTACATTCGCTTTGAAATCGTGATATCATGAAGATTCATAGAAATGTGTTTTATGTTTTGTGTACAAGATCTGTTGTTTCTCACACAAATAGATTCAATTTTTTAAGCTATATCAAAAAATCAGCTATCAAAAGAGAATTAACATTTCATATGACTAGTTAGGAAGCCTTTGTCACATGTTACGTTTTTCAAAAATTGTATTGTATTCTACACATAACACTTGGTAATGATCACGTGCATTATATATTATGTAGAATCTGGATGTGGGGATAGTAATGCATCTAGAGTAGAGGTGTCAAGTGTTTGACTAAATGTCTTGAAGAAATTAGAAAAAGTTGTTGGCATCGACATCGTGACAACCTTTTAGATAAATCAAAAGGTTTATATATGATGTACAACTAAAATGATGACAAATATATATGGTGGCACATCATCAAATAAAATACATATGAAATAAACTAGTAAATGAGACAATGCATAAAAGAATTCTTAAATGTAGGGTTTTATTTGATAGATGTCTACATGTTATTTATTGTTTCTAGACATAACACACTTTCAAAAAGTTGAAATAAGCATAAAGTACAACTTATCTAGAAAAAACAATATTTGATATGCAAGATTTATTTCTATATAAAGACAATATTTGAATAGACATGAATATATACAACTAGTCGTAAAATATACTTCTAAGATATGTCAAGTATATACATTTTCAATTTTCTTTTATATTCTAAAAGTTATCACCAACTTCCTCCTTTATAAGTGGTTCATAGCATTAGTATTAACGTAGTTGTGTATTTGTATGGGGTTTTGATTGTTGCTTCTAGTTGTTGAACTAAAAGCAATGTCATATTGATATTGTTGCAAATTTTTGTATGGTTTGAGTAGCTAATTACTTCTCTTCAATTTATGCATTGTTTGGCAAAACCATTCAATATAAGCACATTTGTTCATGGGGTTTTATCCTCTACTCCACAACATAAACTTAAGCATCCCCATCATAAATAGTAATGATAACGACAAGTTGAAACTTTAAAAATAAGCATCAATTGTTAGATTTCTAAATTTTAATGGTAAAAAAATGACAAGCATTGATTTGACAAAGTAGTAAGAATGTGAAAGGTCTAGAAAATTATTACAAAAGAATAACTACATAGAATAAGTAGTTCAAGAGAAAATGCATGCTAGATGTTTTGTATGTTTAATATAAAAGAGTAACAACATAAAATCAAAGTAAAAATAATAGTAGGATTGAAATTCATTGAGTTTGCCTTCCTAGTAGCCACATAAAAGCAAAGAAAGTTATAAAAGGTTAATTCCATAGAACACTTTGGGCAATTTGAGCAAAAACAATAATAACAATAAGAGACCACTAACAATGAATTGTATTTATATATCAATCTCAATCCATATTACATTTTTGTATTACAATACAATCAATTTATAGGTAAATACTTTGGTTTGTCTTATTACTTTTATCATCTACACCTCTTCTTGTAAAATTGTGCATGCAATTTTTGATCAAGATTTAAACTAAATATTTCAAAAAGAAACGAGATGCTTCCAAAAACAATTTTTACACTATAAGAGCACAAAACAACCTTCTCAAATTTAATTCATTTTCAAGTCTATCAATCCATGCATAACAATGTAACTAGATTGAACCCATCTTTCTCAAGCCATTAATCATATATGCACAAAAAAGTAATCAAGCCATTAATCACTCTACAATGGGTTAAACTATATGATCAATTGCAGATAGACACCCTAAAGTTGATACATTTAGTGTTTTTCAAACATAAATATTAATGACTCGTCCTCAAAATAAAGGTAAATTTAAGATACACCCACAATATCAACAAGGTAGTTTCTACTCCAACAATAAAAAACAATTCCTTAAACTCTTAAAAATGAAATAAAAAATAAATGTATAAACATCTTAAATATATCTCTATCTAAAATACACAAGCTCAATTTACATTGTATTTTCCACATACCATTTGAAAAATCTCATGTTGTATTTCCCATAGTAGACATTGACTACTAACAACAATACCCTAATTGCAATTAAGTGGTAACAAGTGGCATAAATCTAACTACATTATTGTGTCAATCTCAAAATAATCTATTTATAAAAGAAACCTCAAACCTTGCTATATGAAATATAAATATTGGTATTTTGTAATTGACTTTTTATGTAGAAACAATAAAAAAATTAAAAGTGTCAATTAAGTGGAAACATCAAATTTAAGAATAAATTGTTATTTTATAATCAAATTGACATCAAATTTAATGTCAAACATAATATGAAAATGAACATTTTCACTTTATAACATTACATGTCTACCATTGTCAAAACACATCAACATAATAGGCAAAACTAAGAAATCGCGAGTATAAATTAATTATACTCATTTTATTAATAGAAATGAACATTTTCCAAAAACAATCTTACATGATAAAAGTACACTAAGACATTCCCTAGTAAATTTCATTTTCAAGTTTTTGATCATCTTTATTGGCATAAAGATGATCTCATATTAAGATTTATATTTTGCCATACACCAAAGTTAAAAACCAATGTGGGATTTATTAAAATGAATGAAAGAGAATTTTAGAGCAATATTCAAAAACACAATGAAAGGTATAACTATATTCTGCACCCAAATGTGTACATAAAAACAACTTAATGGAAATTTTTCAAGATCACAAGACAAAATGAGGACAGTGAACAAACATACAAATTCTTTTATCCATCAACCATTGGTTGATAAAGTTGATCTCATATTAAGATTTATATTTTGCCATACACCAAAGCTAAAAACCAATGTGGGATTTATAAAAATTAATGAAAGAAAAATTTAGAGGAATATTCAAAAACACAATGAAAGGTATGACTATATTTCACACCTAGATGTGTACATAAAAAAACTTAATGGAACTTTTTCAAGATCATAGACAACATGAGGAATGACCAAACATACAAATACTTTGATCAACCATTGGCATAAAGATGATCTCATATTAAGATTTATATTTTGCCATACACCAAAAAAGCTAAAAACCAATGTGGAATTTATAAAAATTAATGAAAGAAAAATTTAGAGCAATATTCAAAAACACAATGAAAGATATAACTATATTCCACACCCAAATGTGTACATAAAAGTAACTTCATGGAACTTCTTCAAGATCATAGACAAAATGAGGTCAATGAATAAAAATACAAATTCTTTGACCTATCAACCCATCATGTAACAATTTCTCCACAAATTAAGAAAATGTAAGAAGCAAAATAAGTTTGGATGCATTAGTTGTACACTTAATTAAGAAAAGAAAACTATCGCTAATAGTTGCAACACAAATTGCCCCATACTCGCATGAATACTTAAATTAAGTCCCACACAATAAATTTATTGTTACACTATGCGAAAGAAAGAGACGGGGAACGCCTATGGAAAAGACCAAAAACATTGAAATTAAGTTGAAATCAAGCAGTTTGTAAATGCACATCATTGCAACTCGCTATTACTAGATCAAATGTGGTAAAGAATACCACATCTAATGTTGGCAAGCATTTAAAACAAAAATTAGATTTACTATGATGCTCTTGCTGATGACATGAGTAACGAAACCCACAGTCCGCACTATAATGTTCCGTCAAATTTGCACTTTTTTTCAGTCAGTTCAGTAGTGAGCTTTAATAATCGGTTCTCTTTCACTAATGATGTCTTTCCCCACTTCTCATGCAAGAATAAATTCTCAAAAATAATACTCTGGCTTCATTTTTATTTTGAAAAAATTTTAACTAGGTAGGCATGTTTCAATGCTTCAAAACCAACCTCTCCACACAGTGTTGACAGCACATGGACTGCAAAACCCACATTACATACATAGACTATGCCAGCGTGCTAACTAACTGAACACCAAACCAAATCACAAAGACACCAAAACAGATTAAAACGCACACACAAGAGATCAAAGGAGATGGCACTGGAATGTTATCACCATTTGGTCATGCAACTTGTGTTCAACAAATGTATTGACTAGATCCCCAAGTTTGAATTAATCAAACAAAAGGAAACTAACATCTTAACATATACCACCATTAATTTATAATAACTGCAAAAGCAAGCTTCGCCAACTAAAATTCTACTTTTTTCACACTAATACACCTCTTCAACCCCTTCTGCAGCTTTCTTATTTCTCAAGGGATATTGACACCACAAATGAACCCAACATACACTCGATGCCTAAACAAAACTTTCTAGTACCTAAAAACATGCATCCCTCCAAACATGTCTATAAACAGTTAATTTTAAATTTTCCCCATTCAGCACGTGTAGTATGAACTGCAAACACCATTTGAATAAACACATCATACTTCAAAAGCATATATGATAGCTTTGTATAATGCTGTGTAAGAAAATCTAGATCAAATCCACCGTGTCAAAGAGTATTGATTACTAATTTTTAAAGAAACTATCCCACATGATAGCATCTCCACAAATGGAGGTGCTTTAACTCCTCACATACAAAAAAGCAGAATAGCAGCACACTGCATGTCAATTTAAATCAGCACAAGGCTAAAAGATCACCAAGCATTGGCCGATCCATACCTCAAAAACATAGTATCAATTATTTGATATCAATGTATTCCATTTAAAATATTAACATACACAATCAAGCATGTGAATAACACAATCAAAGCATGTGAATAACTGGCATTAACAGTTACTGCTTATATCAGATAACAGCACCATACTAAAATTGATAGAGGTCCACGAATCCCATACACAGATATTGCAAATAAACAGAACAAATTCCATTTAAAACTTCAATGCATCAGGTTCTGCATATCCAGTTGTATATTTCAAGACAGGAGAATCTCTATATGACACCATTAGACAGTCAACAAGTTCAAATTGACAAAATAAGGCCGCAAAATTCCAGAAACAGAACCAAATATGAAAGCATAATTTTGCTTTGCTCAGCTCAAATGATACATCAATTTAATTAAACACAGTGTGGGTCACCAAATCAAAACTCTTGGGATGCAGATCCAACCTCTCCCTTGTCTTTTCCAGCTTTCTTAGGCAAGAGAACCTGGTGAATGTTAGGCAAAACTCCTCCATTAGCAATGGTCACAGTACCAAGCAGCTTACTCAACTCCTCATCATTCCTGACTGCTAATTGAATATGCCTGGGCACAATACGATTTTTCTTATTGTCTCTGGCAGCATTTCCAACAAGTTCCAATACCTGATGACAGTTAACAACTACCATCAGAAACAACCACTCCTGCTTAAACCCTAAAAACACCAGGCATCTTAAAATCAACACACAATAAATGTTTAAAAGGAAATATATAACTGAGAAAATCTGCCCACAACCATACAAATCAAATCCCCCAACAACCAAAATCAAGTAAAATACCAGAGTAAATTAAAAGTGCAAAATGTAAACAACCCAAACCTATGGCATTGTTGATCAAATAGAAAAAATCTTCATTTCACATCAATGCAGTAGTAAATTACTAGATTACACTCAAACCTCCCAAACAAAATCAGTCCGAGAGAAAACATCATGCAATCATATGTTGGAATGTAAACACAAACAAGGCCATACATTCTTGCTTAAATTCAACAAGAATGCTTTAACAGTTTTAAAAGAAGAGTCATACATTCTTGTTTAAATTCAACAAGAATGCGTAACAGCTTTAAGAGAAGGGACAAGATACCAAACTCCTCAATGCACTATAACATAGCTAAAATAGTGCATTGTTGGGATTTAATAGTGCATTGTTGGGACTTTCAAAGGAGAACTTCAAATTCACTCACAGTACAGTAAAAAAAAACAAAGCCATTGCAGTTTAGGGTGAATTTGATATCAGTGAACATCTAATCCAAACATTTATCCACAGGAACATATACTAGGAAGCATCTAGACTAAAGAAGTTATATCACCTCCCTAAAATTCATGTTATATCAGGAAGACGGGAGAGTGGAACTGCAAATCACCGGAAGTATTTGGTGAGCAAAGGAAAAAAATATCGCCACAGAGTGAAATAAAATCTACAAACAATCCAACACTAATCGCTATATTTTGAAATACCCAATACAAAATCTAAACCCTAAAATTGCATTCTGATACACACATATGCGTACCAAACTTGTCACCCCATACAGTATGCAATAAATTAAAACAAAGACGTATCTAGATACCGAACTGAAATATATCATTAAGACAAATAACCCACACATACCATACAATCGGAAGTAGGTTTACCTTCAAAGCCTAGAACCATACTCGACCCTACAACCATACGATTCCAAAATAATCCCCATTTCAATTATCCACGAGCGCTATATCATACAATCAGAAATGAATTTACCTCCAAAGCTTATAACCATGTTCAACTCTACAACTGTAGGATTTCAAAATAATCCAAAAAAGCCCTATAGAAATTTAAGCCTTCAAATGTGATATTTCAAGAAGACCCAAATATATTCCAATCTAAAACAGAACTTGCAATCTTTTTCACACCAAATATCCACGAACATTGTCGCATGCAATCAGAAACGAATTTATCTTCAAAACATAGAAACGTGTTCGAACCTATAAATGTAAGATTTCAAAATAACCCAAAAAAACCCTGGAAAAAATAAACCCAAATCCTATCCTAACACATGGCAAACAAACTTTACCAAAAAGGCCACAGTAACATTCATCATCGCACACAGTCCGAAAGAGATAATAAAATTCGAACCCAGTAATACAAATCGAAACCCTACCAAAATCACATTTTGAAAACGCCCTGATACAACCCAATATACAACGGAGCATGCAGAGTCAAACCCACATTCCAAATATCAACAAACGCCATTCCAAACAATTAGAAATGACTTTAACTTCACACCCCAAACGACATTAATGAAACCCTAAAACAGCATTATGACCCCGGATCGAATCCTAGAGAGACAGAAAAGCATACCTCGGCAGCAAGATACTCGAGAACTGCCGCAAGATAAACAGGGGCGCCTGCACCCACACGCTCTGCATATTTTCCTGCCTTAAGAAATCTTGCAATTCTTCCCACAGGGAACTGCAGTCCAGCCTTTTGAGACCTTGATACAGATTTTGTTGACTTGGCCTTTCCTCTACCGCCTTTTGCACCTGAAGAACTCATATTTTACACAGACAAAAAGCAACCCACACGTCGAGGGTTCGAAACTTTAAGTGCCAAGGAAAACAGAAAAATCACGACTGAAGATAGGTATAAACAATCCCACAGTGAAGGAAAATGAGAAAAAACAGTTTCGATGCGTGGAAAAACCGATACGGGCTTCTATGTATGTACGTCAGGATTAGCAGTGGTCAGAAATGGACTCAGGCGGTGTATATAAGGGCTTTTTTGCTTCTTGTGCAATCCGATTGGCGGTGAAGATGAACCGCGGATCGATGACGTGGCGTGCTTGGGTTTGTTGAATTTTAGTGGAATTTGATTGGTGCGGTTTTTTTCGGTGGATTGACATATAGATTTTGTGTTTTTTAGCATGTAATACCTAATAATAATTGTAATATTAAATGAATGGCGCTCTCCACGTGTTAAAAGAGGGCGAGAGTTTGAAGTTGAGGAGCTTGATCCATGCTTGCTTTACACTCTTGTTTTTTGTTTTATAAATAAATTAATTTAAGTAGAAAATAACTTTACATAGCTATCGGCATCTTTGTGTAGTGTAAATTAGGTTCTTTTGCTACTTTTTATTGTGTTTTTTTTTTTTCCTTTTCTTTCTTTCTCGTGTTTTCCTATGTTTTGGTGTTTCCCGTGTAACTATAGTTATGGGTCCTCAAAACCATATGTGTACAATCAAGGTTCCTATAACCCCCTCAAAACCATAATTGTACAGCTTTGAGGGCTTTTTTTTTGTGAGCCCTCCTTTGTATATGTCACTTACACACCAAGATAATCTTATTTTTATTTCAAGAAGTCTAGAAGGCCAATATAATCTTAAAATGAATTTATGAAGACTAAAAAGACATCAATGAGTAGGTGAATTAGTGCATTTGGAACAAGGATATTGTATTCAATCAAGAGGTACAAACATATATGTTTGAGAAAATGGAGAACCTAAAGGGAAAATCAAAGAACATCTAGCATTTATTGAAGATATCAAACATTTATTAACACAATGAAGTCCATATTGTAGTACACGGTGCTTGAAATAATCATTCAACATTTATCTCAATGTTACCTCGTTTACACAATTTTTTGACAAAACTTAAAGGTGTCCCTGGTTAATCCCACACTCTAAATCCACTAGGTCGAGCATTGTTCTTCAATTTAGCACCTCTCGAAATAAATATGCCTCGTCAAAAACACATCTTCAAACTCAACAATCCTCCTCATGTGCCATACCGATTCCATCCTAAGTTTGGATGGGTCTCGTAGTCTAAGGTATGTTTGACCAACAAATTTGTCCAAGGGCAACAAACATGTTTGTTGTACTTGCATGATGGTCACATGTTCAAATGCACAAGTTGTCTTAATAATCTTAGGGTAAGTTGAGTGGGAAGTCATTCACAAAAGTCACCTATATTATAAACACATGCACCCTTACCTATTAGGGACATTTAAGGACTTTATCTAAGCACACTCTAAAAAGGTCTTTGAGTTCGGTCGTTGAAGCATCTCTCCTTGTAGCACATTATTGTTGTAGACACCCCCAATTCACATACTTGTTTCCACGTATAACCACCTTCACGGATATAACTTTTGTTAACCAAATAATCATTGCCCCTTCAAAGCTACTGTTCGCATGAGACTAAGTCTACTTGTTATTTCAATTAATTGCAATTATTATCCTAGAGCCCATTCAAACTAATATCCACTTCTCATGGCCTCACCCTCGATTCAAAAAGCAGCCATTCCTTTGTAATCCATCCTTCCAAAGTCGTAAGCAAATGCAACAAAGTTTTGCTCATTTGTTGTTCGAGTCCTCGTGAAATCTGCTCGTATCAATTACATTCATCCTTTGGAAAATAATCAAGAGCATCCACATTTCAAACATCTACAGGATTCCAAAAGTCTAAGAGCTTCTATAATCTTTTTTTAGGTTTGCAAAGAGATTTACAAGAGAGGTATGTTGTAGTGTTTTGTTTTATCTTTCATTTACTATGTTTTGCATTGCTTACAACTACATATTATGTGAATCTAAACACATCATCCTTTGTTGCCCTAGATCGACATCATACTCTAATAGTGAATCCAAGTTTCATTACCATGTTAAAGGCCTAATGTTGAACTCATTTTCGGCTAAGTACAATATATTGTTGGCAAAGTATAACTATTTTAAACTAAGCATTTTGACACAACAACTAGCTAAAGGGTAAAGCAAAGGACTTCACAACCTTTTGGTTATTCAATGGCACATGTGAGGAACGAAAGATGATATGTCATTTGAGTACGCACGAGTGTGGACACCTAAAATCTATTTATGCGATCTTATTGATAAAATTGTACTAATTACCGTTCTTCCTATCATTTTTGTTGTAATCGGTGATTTCCCACTAATTAACTAACGTTTCCCTCTATTTTGGTCGATTAGCGACACTTCGTTAATTAATCACCTTTATCACATTCGGATGTCAATTAACAAGACTTCGCTTAGTTATAATCCTCTTGAATTCAATTAATTAACTATTATGAGTTAATTAAGATTTTTTACAATGCATTCAATCAATAAACTCTTTTATTAGCTAAATCCCTCTTTCAAATGCTTGAATCATATCAAATTCCTCCTAAATCACCTCCAAATAGCCTAAAAAGCTTATTCTAACCTATTAATTAATCCTAGTTGATTAATTAAATCATCTCCAACTCCCATGAGTTGTTAATCACTTGTTAATTCCTCTAATCAAGCTTAACAAGTCTAAATCTACTTTATCCTTTATCCCACATTCATTGGGATTCAAGCTTCTCCCAAATGGAAAGCTATATAAAGGACCAAGCTCCTTCCTTCACACCTTACACCATACTTTTGATAGTATTTCATATAAAACATATGATTAAGAGACTTTCTCCAGTGATGGAATAGCATGCTCATCTTTGCATCCATTTCTTCATGCTTGATTAGTACAGAAGATCTAAACATGGCCTTATATCCATTTTAGTGAGATTCTTTCATCATCTTGAAGCAACAACACAAATTTGATTGCTTATGATCTTCATAGGTTCATAGTTTTAAAGGCAATCATACATAAATAGAGTAGGAATGGTTGGTAATTAGATGAGTTCTTTCATGTTTTTACATTAAAAACTAGTTTCCTTTAAGCTCTAATCAAGATGTTTATAGTTAGTTTTACTTTTCTTTGAAGCTACTAGGTGTTAGTTTCATTTCTATAGCATTGTAATTTTAGCATAGATACATTTGGCACGCCCAGTGGGACATACTCCATTGTCCTTTGCATTCATTTTCAAGATTTTTAGATTAGTTTCAAATTTTGGTTACCAACCCTCATTTTAGCATATTTTAGATAAATATGGTGTTTTGTAATTGTGTTAGTTGAGTTTGCCTTGTTTTGTTGCTCTTTGCAAGAATAAAGGAGGTGAGGTGCTACCGAATTTGGATCAAATTGACAAATTTTTGAGCTTTTTGACATATTTTCTTGTCAAATACTATGTTTTGATTCTCTACACGTGCTTTGCGCTATCAAGAAGATGCCTTATGCTATTTGCTTTATCCACTTACGTTCTTGCTTTATCCCCTTGTGTTACTATTTTTAGGTTTGCACTCACCGCTAAACTTTGTGTGTTACCACTTGATCGGCTTGCGCTAGTACTTCTCGGCCCGCATTTTTATAAACTAGATTGTTGCTGCTCTATGTATGGCATGTGTTACTACACTAAAGGATCCCATATTATGTGTTCTTTATACAATTATAGTCAACTAAACAATTTTTAGGAACAAATATTTAATTTAGGAATTAAATATTATGAGACTCATAGTTGTTTAAAACGAATTTATTCAACAAATGAGCTTTGGATAACTAATGGAATTGGAGAAGGGAACCAATCGCACATTCTCCGTTAAAGACTAATGCTCTACAAAATAAAGTAATTGAAGTTCGAAAAATAGGAAATTTTAAGCCTTACGTGTTTAATTCATTGGAAACTATAAGGTATTACAATGGAAACCTAAATGTAGTGAATATATAAACCATGAAAAGGTCATGTCATGGAGTATGTCTATCCTATGTTTCTTACTATATTTGGGTCATTGTCCTAGTTTATGTCGTTTGAGTAAGACATTGATGTATACCCTATGTTATCCTATTGTATGAGTGGGTTCATGTTTATGTAAGTGTTCTACGCGATGTCAAGTTTCTTTATTAGATCCCATGTGGTGTTATGTAGAGTGTAATAAAGTCAAAAAAAATTATTCCAATTTTTTTGTTGTTGTATTTGTGTGTCAAATTTGTGGGCGTTACATATGGTATAAGAGCGAGGTTCATGCTCTCGAACCTCTGTGATGGATTGGAGTTGTGATGATTTTGCATAGTGGTGGTGGAGATGGGAAGAGTAATGTGATATATGTTGTGATGTGACCAGTTTTGTAATTGTGATATTATGAATGCACGTGTTGTGTATGTCACTTAGTGTGTATTTGTTATCATGTTCATGTGCTTGTGATGAGAATATTCACTCTCCTTTTTGTGGACTCAATGAGGAGTTCACGTGTGATGTGCCTTATTGTGTGTGAAAAGAATGTTATTTTGGATTATGGAGTGTTGGAGTGTTTTGTTATTATGTGATATAAAGGTGTGTTGATGTGTTGCATGACAAAATTGGTGTATAGTGAATTGGATTTTATTGTGATGTCACCAATGTGTTGTGATGAATCGTGTGTGTCACCATGTTGTATTGCAATTGACTGTATGTTGTAATGTTAGTCATTGTTTTCATCATACGTATAATTCGTGTAATATGTGATGGTTCATGTCGTGAATTAGGGGCATATGGTGATCATATGACCCCTATTGTGTAGTACTTGCACCTTAGGTGCATTATGTGGAAAAGTGATGTATCATAACCCGTGAAAGTAATGATTCTGTTATACCTTGTATATAAACCATGTGTAAGATGCTATGGTTAATTTGTGTGAATCACCATTGTGTTAATGATGTAGTTATGTGTTATGTTGTGAACTTTACACTAGACGACCCTAAGGGAAGCAATCGTTAAGAGTGTATGTGTGGAGAGAGGATGCGTGGACTAGATTTTCATAATCTTGAGCCGAGTACAAGTGAGGAAGTGGAGTCTTATATAGACTAAAAATCCACTTCTATCTATTTAGTATACTTCAAGGTTGCTCAGTATATTATGGGTGCGCACCACCTTAGGCTCAACTTATGCAAACTAACGTCCCCTGCTCTTTCCTATTGGGTTGTCCATCGAACAATCCTATGTGATTTTGACTATGTTGAGCCTTGTGGGAGTATGGAGGGATGATTTAGGTAGAGATGATGACAATTACATTATTTGATATACTCATTTCTAGTTACATGTATATTTTTATGAGCTGAGGCTCGACATCCGAGTGCCAACAACTCGATGAGTACCCCTTTGGTGGCCGGATAAGGCCATGTAGTGATTGTAATGTGTTATTTCTATATACGTATTTTATTTGTAAATTGATCATTATCTCTTTTCTTGTCGAACCAACAATTTTTATTGATTGATGTGTTCTTATATTTTGGACAATTTATTCGGTTGCCACACTAACATGCAAATTTTGCACTAACTATGATTATTTAGCCATTTGTTTTCCTTAGTTTTAAATTTTATTTTTTTATTTAAAATTTTTATAGCCTTGCCCAAGGCTTGGGATATTTTCCACTTGGCATTTGAGATGATTGTTATGCTCGTTCTAATGCCGTAATGTGTTTGAATAGGTTTATGGGATTCATTATGGAGTGGTGAAACCTATGGAATCGCTTCATTGTGTGGGGCTATGCCCCAGGAGTTATAGATAACTAACGGGTTGTTAAACCATGAGTTATTATGTCACTTAGGTTAGGGGTAATGTGGCTCTATGTGCCCAAAGCCATAGGGTGACCCAACCTCATTAAATGGAGAAAGGAGATGGGGATCTATGGTTGAGTGACCCGATATTCTTGATGACACTCTATGGTTGAGTGACCTGATGTTCTTGATGACACTCTATGGTTGAGTGACCTGATATTCTCGATGACACTCTATGGTTGAGTGACCCGATATTCTTGATGGGGCTCTATGGTTGAGCGACCCGGCTTGGTTTTGGCACTATGATTCTTTCTCTTTGGGAGGTATATGGAATTGTTTGGTGATGCTTTTGGAGGTATATGGAGTTGTTTTGTGATGTTGTGGGAGATATATGGAGATTATTTCGTGATTGTTCGTGATGTGTGGAGTTGGTGTTATGAGTTATGTGTACTCTTGTGAGTCTTGTTAAACATTGTTATGATTGAGGTTTGACTCTCCTCTTGGTTACTATGTACTATTGGATATTGTCTTGCACTGCATAGGCATTGTCATGGTGTTTGGGTCATGTGATACCAATTGTATATGTATCAACGTGGTGATTTAGTTTGTCAGTCACATGTGTGTGTTGGATTTATGCCTATGACATAATTGTTGGAAATTATTTGTTATGTGGACTACTTGTTGTCTTTTCATGGTGGAATTAAAGGTCTTGTGATGTGAAAGTATGTAGTAATATGTCTTGTGGACCTTTAGTGTTGTGTTTGAGCCTTGTGTTGCATCTTGAGGAAAATTACTGTTTGGAACCCACGAACATAAGATAATTGAAATTCTAAATAATGAATACTAAGAGTTTGAGATTTAGAAATATTGTAAAAGAAAAGACTAATCGAGAAATAAAGTAAAAGATAACTAACTACCAATCTTCACAAAACATTAAAATTGAAGATATTTCCAAATTTAGTTTGTTTCCTTATGGTTGCACTATATCGACAAGTTGTTTTATTATATGACATGTGTCATTTTAAACTTTCTTGCCTACCTATCCTTTGAGCTTCGATTTTGTGTTGCATCGAGGACGATGCTCTTATAAGGGGAGGAAGATGTAGTGCCACTGCACGACACCACCTTTGCGGGGGTGTCTTGATGGCAGAGCGTAGACAACGATTCATCCTCATAGCCCTTTTCGGACATGTCATCTCCTCGCACAATAATTCAAGCACTTTATCTGGGATCCAATGTTGTGGACCACGTGAAACCCAAGTTAACATTGTAAAATTTAGTTGTGATTGGATAGTTGCAGTGATGGCATAAGTCAGATATCTTATATGTACATTTATAATTAAATAAATAGAACATTGTGGTGAAAGTTATGTAAAATAGAAGCTACGAGGAGCTATGAAAAATGGAGATATCACTTATGGCAGTCCAAAATCAGTAGCACTTTGGGTTGAAATAGGTCTACGCATGGAGGAAAAGAAAAGAAATCAATATCGTTCATGCTTCCTCATTTCACTATATAGAAATGGATTGATTTAGATCTGCACCTAAAGCAGGTTCAACGTTTCTGAGAGGAAGGAACCACTGCTGCCATGGTTTTTTTGGTATGGAATAGAAGAGGAAGATTGAAGATTAGGAGGCAATGTTTGGGGGGGGCATAATTTCTAGTTGTATTGGGTTTTTCCCATTTTGTTATGATTTGTGCTTTGTGTACTATAACCTTGTTGTAGTATTCTCCTGGTAGAAAACAACTATAGTTTTGCTTCCTAATCTTTATCTTTTATTTCAAGTAGTTGTTGTTGTGTTAAGACATTGAGAGTTCCCTTTTTCTTCTATCCCACTTATGTCTCTACAAGATTTACCCTTCCTCTATGTGAAACCTTCTATTTTCCCATTCTCTACCAAAGCATATGATAAGATATTCAAATAGAGTATGTGTGCCATCAATGGAGCAACTTGCAAGACATGGGAGATAAATAGATTTCGTCTCTTGGGATGCATTAAGTGTTGCTTGAAGGATAGGAAAAAATGGTTTTGTTGAAGTGTCTAGTGGGATGTGAAACGGGTTTGCGTCCATCAATGCATGAATGAAAGACATAAATGTGACATCGGTCCCATTTTAGCAAGGAGTGTGACTACTCATGGCCTCCATACGTTTCCCCAAATGGTTGCTTCATCTAAATTTTGTTCGCAGTTAGAAAGGAAAAGACACGGGCCTCCTCATGAAGCTTCTCTATTGTTCACCAAATGTAACCAACAGGTTTCCACGTGGTGGGTTCATATTTGCTAGCATACTCTCAGCTTTGTTAAAATGGGAGCTTTAAAACAAAGGTGGTTTTACACCAAAACATAATGGAGATTTAGTTGGGTCTTTCTTCATATGTTTGATTTGCAAATTTCAGCAGATATGTATGTAAAATGTGGAAACATGAACTTGGCACATAAACTGTCTGACAAATTCCTTGAAGGAATGCGGCCTTATAAGGCACACAAACTATTCCATAGAATGCATTTAAAAAAAAGGTCCATGGAATGTCAAGTTTGTTGGATTTGTGCAAAATGGATTTGAGGAAAAGGAATAACAAAATTTTCAACCAAATGCTTTTTTCCAGTCAAGCGCCATGGAAAAATCTAATAGATGACGTCTCTAGCAAGCATCAGGAAAAGGTATGGATTTCCCTTCCTCTTACATTAAATTTCACATTTTATTGTTTCTTGTTTGGTTCCTAATTGCTTTAGAACAATAGAGGATGAAACTAGAATTAAAAATAAAACTCTTACCAGCTCAAAATATTAAAAAAACATTCTTGATCCTATACACTTCACACATGGTGCACCAAAGAAAATCGTTTTACCAACCTAGACCTCTAATATTATTCCTAATGGTATAGGGGACCACGAAGGCCATAAATATAACTGATAAAACTCAATTTGATACCTTGGAGAGATGAGTTTGATTATGACTTTATATCTCTGTCACTTGGAGTGACACTCCCTTTTTAAGAAAATGTGACTTGTTTTGTCTTGCGGTTCTTTGTATCGATTTGGCTAAATTGAAAACTAACCCTATGTACCTCTAGAAATCTGTTCGAGAATTGAAAGCAACTCTCAGTTTTGCAAACAAAAAAATTGATTTCGTAAGTTAGAGTTTCAAGTGGGTTTTGGAGCTCACCAGTCATTTTACAACAGTGGTTTTTGACGTGTTTACGACAATTGGTCTCCGAGTCACCTTTCTATTTTGAGACCTATTTGTTTGTAATCGACTTCCATCAAATCCACTGAGTTCTTTTTATATAAGGGAGTAAATAGGAATCGTTGAAATTACATTTGAACTTAAAATGAATGTTTTCTAGTCCCATATTGTAGGCACTTTAGTTGTATTTGGGTAATTTTCATAAACTCGTAGCTTGAGCTAGATATTCCTCACGAGGCTCCCATTTGACTTGTTTATACTTGTGAACCCTTTTCATATAGTTTCATGGTTGTGTAAAGTATACTTTAATCAAATAGATTTCTATGAATGGATTTAGTAATTTATAATGTCTTCTCTCTCCTCCCTCTTCTCTCTCTAGAAATAATATGGAATGTTGGTTGATCTTGAAAATGTAAATGATTTGAATATGTAGATGGGTTAAAATGTATATGAATTTGAAATGAAATGAAAATGGATGCATTATGCATGTAGTTATGATATGGTAAATAGAAAAGAAAATGAATTCTAGACTTCCTCTCTCTTCCTTACTCTCTCTAGAATCGAAAAAAGAAAAAGAAAAAGGAATGTGAATGTGTGACGAAATGACCTCTCTTCCTCTCTCCCTATTTCTAGCTCTTCTCTGCCTTGTTTTGAATTACTTGAAATGATGAATGTGTTATTTCATGTTTGAGTGTAAGGGATTTCCATACTCAGTCCTAGGACTGACGCAACATTGGTTGCAGGTACTCCGAACAGGAGGAATTTTCTGGATGTGATATGTTGTAATTAATGAGTTATCATTGTAAAGTTATATTCATCTTGCAATACATGTATTACCATAGAATAATGATATGTATTGTTGTTTGAAGAATTGTTCTTTGTATATTTTTAAAGGGAATACCAATGTGGCTATATTTTATATTATCGAATTGGATGTGAAGTTGTACTCAATGTTGTACCTATGTTATAAAGATATTAAACTAATCCTTTTCTATATTAATTATTGGTTTATTTTCTTAACACCCACAATGCTAGGTAGATTCTCATCTCATCAAAACTAAAAAAATGAAAGAAAATGCTATTGCTATTGTACTTCCTCCTCCCATTTGAGTCTTTTTCCCAGGTTATAAAACAATGATCATGTTAATAAATACTCTAACCTCATTAATCATCTTCTTGTTTCACACCTAAGGCATCTTATTAAGGACCTTTTTCCTAAATATTTTAAGAGGTGGTGATTTTATGTTGTGAAACCTATCATATTGGGACGAGTGAGGTGATCATGTCTAGGTGTTGTAGGTCTAACCATATCATGAATAAGTTAACCCCCTTGTGTGTAATATTCCTTGGTACCCTAGTGGGTGGCCAAAGCCTTGCAATATAGTTGGTGGTTGTACCTACGATTGATCTCTTGTGAGATCTAAATTATGTGAGTGGAGACTGTTTCAAATTTACTTGCATATTTACCCAACAATTGAAATAGGTCCTTAGGAGGATTTTGTAATGCATAAGATTATTTGGGATATCTCTCTTTCAATATACACTTATACTTCCATGTCCAAGAGCATTGAAATGAGTTGTCTTGTGCGACGTTGTACTCTTTATAGTCTTAAATTCCTTAGTGTTATATAATTGTTAGAGGAATTTCATTTGTTCCAAAATGATGTTAACAGAGAACCAAAGTAACCACTTAAATGTAGTTAGTAAAAAGGGTAAATAATATTAAACTAAGGAATGACCACTACGAAAATGGTACACCTTTGAGCGATGTCAAAACCAACTAGAATGTCAAATGTGATTATAAAATGAATGTAATAAAGTAGAGGTCCACGACTAATACAACAACCTAATAAATCAAAAACCCAAATATGATGCATGATCACATGTTTTGTTTACATAAATATGAATCAAACAACGATGTTAATGAAATAATAAAATGTAACCTTGAGAATGGGATACCTGCAATTGTAGCCAAGGTCTTGTGAGATAAGGAGATTGCACTCTAGTTGGACTTATAAAAGTTAGTAGAACTCTTGGCGTAGTTAGGAATATATTAAATCTAGGATCACTCAGGAAGTAGAATCTATGGTCGAAACATGTAATTAAATCATTGCTACTGAAGAGTGAACCCTTAAGATGATGAAACATAAGTAGTTTGAAATGTGAAATTCGTCACTTAGATTCAAAAAAATATATATCTATAAGGGGAACATAGGTGTAATGTGCTCTTCCATGCGCAATATGATTGTAAAAATATGAATTCCTAATTGGAGCAATGGATCATGAATCAATAAAGGTAGAATTTAATTAGTTAACCTACATGGTTGTAATAACTTGAAGTTGAAAAGAGTGTATTGTCAGTATCAAACAATGCTATGAAATGAACTCGAGATAGGTTTTCTATAGATCTAGTAACCTTCCTTTATCTTCCTGTGAACTTTCCTCCTTGTAATGAGAGTATTTTTCCAAACCAAGTAAACACGGATCTCTCAAACAAATCCTTAAGTCAAATATTAGAATACAAGTGTGTGTATGTACATTCCTAATCACAATCATGCTATAAAGTCATTTTCACAATAAAAATGAGTGAATTCTAAAGGAACAACTATAGGTTAAATGTTAAAGAAAAACATGCAACCTAGTTGTAAAGGAATGAAGGATCCCATGTTATGTGTTTTTCAGACAATTATAGTCAACTAAACAATTTTTGAGAATAAAACTTTAACTTAGGAATTGAATATTAGGAGACTCATAGTTGTTTAAAACGAATTTATTTAATAAATGAGCTTTGGATAACTAATGGAATTGGAGAACAGAACCAATCGCACATTCTTCGTTAAAGATTAATGATCTACAAAATAAAGTAATTGAAGTTTGAAAAATAGGAAATTTTAAACCTTATGTGTTTAATTATGTTGAAAACTATAAGG
Source organism: Taxus wallichiana var. yunnanensis (assembly GCA_018340775.1). NCBI lineage: Eukaryota > Viridiplantae > Streptophyta > Pinopsida > Cupressales > Taxaceae > Taxus > Taxus wallichiana. The sequence continues at coordinate 571,536,154 of CM031244.1, forward strand.
TCTTACAATGGAAACCTAAATGTAATGAATATATAAACCATGAAAAGGCCATGTCATGGAGTATGTCTATCCTGTGTTTCTTACTATAATTGGGTCATTGTCCTAGTTTACGATGTTTGAGTAAGACATTGATGTATACCCTATGTTATCCTATTGCATGAGTGGGTTCATGTTTATGTAAGTGTTCTACGTGATGTCAAGTTTCTTTATTTGGATCCAATGTGGTGTTGTGTAACGTGCAATTAAAGTAAAAAAAATATTCCAATAATTTTACTGTTGTATTTTTGTGTCAAATTTGTGGGCATTACATATGTTGGACAACAATCCACATTTATAGAAAGATCCTTAAAGTCCTATTCAGAAACCTCAGTGTAAGGGACCAGAATATCTCATAGGATGCATAAATGTAGAGGATCTGAATGTACCATAGACAACATGATTGCAGACATGAAATCTGAATAAGACTTTTGAAAGACCCTAGTTTAGTCTTTCCTCACCATTGAATACTTTCATGTATAAGATATATGTTTTATTTTACTCATCTTGCACCCTCATTTTGCAGAGTTTTCTTACACATTGAAGGCTACAACTAAAAGTGATGTGTATAGCTTTGGAGTGGTGCTCTTGGAACTGGTGACTGGCAAGTGACCAGTCGATCCATCGTATGGAGAGGGAGCCAACATTGTCAAGTGGGTTTGCAGGATGTTTGAGAAGGAAAATGGTTTGCAACAACTTTTTGATCTTCAAGTTTTTGAGTTATACAGAGACTCAATACTTGCACTCCTCAAAATTGCTCTTCACTATACCAATTCCTTGCATGGAAACAGGCCTACCATGAGGAATGTGGTTGAAATGTTGCAAGATGCAAATCCACATCAAAAATCAAAAGTGTCATTCAGAGAATTGGTGGTAAGCCATAAGTCATGATATTACAGGAGAGAAGTATGATATAGTTTTTGCAATTTCACAAGGCCACAACTATGCTCAGAGTTTGATATGGTATGTTACTCAATAGTAGACATTAACATGTCTTTCAGGGATATGAACATGGATCTTTTCTATGAAATCCCATTGATTCACTTCTTGAGCTCATCTCAATTGACCACAGGAGTCTGATACTTTCTTAGGCAATACCTTCAAGGATTCAATTAACAGGTTGCCCAAAAGGTAGTAAGGTCATGATTGAATTACACGCTGAATCCCTACAGGTTGCCCAAAAGAAGTTTATTAATTATTATTGAATCCCTACAACATTTTTATTTATTTTTTCCCTTTCCAATTTGTAATTAGAAATTACTGATTATTTGATGCTTACCATACAGTGAACACCGAGGAGAATAGGCCCTATTTCTGAAAGTAGATGGAAATTGAGTTTTTGTATAGAACAAGCATTTTTTTAATATAGAAATCCTATGTCGACTATGTGTTAGAGAGAGTACAAAAAGTATGATAGATAATGTATGTATCATAAAATGTCTATTAAAATATGTTAGTCTATATATTCAGGCATGAATACAACTGTACTTAGAGTGAACAATATTGGAATACATATCACATTTTTGCACAACCCATTTAAATTCAACTGCAGTTTCAGGCAAAATAAATTCAAGAAAAGAAACCTCAATTCTGTTGTAGCTAAGTGTGCAGAAAGCAAATCCATAACCACTCACAAAGCATGCAATAATGTTCAATTTTCCAGGCCTACATTACTCAACAGTCTAATGATTTGTATCACCAGTCTTTTCTAAAGAACACCAAATATAAATATACTTCAAAAAAACAAATATACTTCAAACTAGCCAATATGAACTGAAAATGCAATGATGCTCAAAATAGCATTAGCATCATAAATATTTCTAACTGGTAAACGAAGTGGTCGAACAAGGATTATATGATATCATCATTCATGTCATGGAAGACAATGAAAATTGTTGAAAATCTAAAAAAATTGAATATTTAAGTGCACAATACATTGATTATTACTGTAGATGCATTTGAAAATTTGCAATTCTTCTCCAACATGTGCAGGGTACATTATCATTCACCAACATTTACTCAAAAATGTTGAAGTTATTTATAGAAAATGTGGCTTGCCATTAGAAAGCTTTCAAGTTGTACAAGGAAACCTCTTTTCAATGCCTCCATTGCCATCAATAATGTCCATATATTTATAAACACCAAATGAGGTGCTTGTTGGAGGTGTGTGTTACACAAATAAAGAGCACATTTACAAAGTACCATGGAAGAATGAACATAATAGAGATTGCAAATTACATAGAATTAGATAGCTGCAACTTTCTCAATATAACAGAGCTTAGATACAATAGTTGTGGTACAAGAGATTACAACAAAATGAAAAATCCATTCCTTGACCTTCATCATGATAAACACATTAATTAGAAACATGTTATTTGAATTTTACATCTTGCTGGCTCGAATTGAGCATACATATATATTGAAATCATAATGACTAAAATAAAATACCTTTCTCATTATATGTTCCTTATATGTCCACATTATTGGGATTGCCATTAACAAATTTCATTAAGGTTTCTCGAGCAAGTGTAGTAGTGGGATTACCCACTTCAATGGTTGGTATATTATTTTCATGTTCAAAAGCAACATCATCACATACATCTATGTCATCTTCTGAAACGTTAGCACCATATTATGTAGTAGTATGCAACAAACAAGAATGGTCTTGGATAGCATTTCCAAATTTGGGTGCCACATTCTGATTTTAGAATCATCATATAACTACTTTAGCCTTCCAAATGCGCACTTGACAACAATGCGTGTGGATGACAACTTAAAATTAAATTCTCTTTGACTAGTAGTTAAAAATGCACTGAAAGGCGTGATTAACCATGGTAATAATGGATATCCACCATCACCAATAATGTACTCCCTCATGTTTACTAAGCCAATAGGAACTAGAAGACCATTTAATCTCTCTCCTCCTTCACACATTCTATAAAAAGCTGAATTACAAAGAAGTCTAGAATCATTTACAAAACTTGGTCATCTAGTAAACACATCCATGAAATGCATATTGCTATCAACAATCACTTGTAATGCCATACTATAATTGTGATCTCGATCATACCAATCAGATGAACACTCATTAGGAGGAAGTCGGATTGGAATGTGAGTTACATCTATAGCCCCACAATAATTTGGAAAACCTCATTTTCTACGAAATCCTTCTTTTACTTGCCCCAATGCCATATGCTCACTTGGCCACTGAACATTACTTCAAAACCGAGTGTACATGACATTTATGAACTTATTTACAGTTCTCACTATGGTTGACTTTCCACAACCAAAAAATTCACTAATGTTAACCATTTTCATTCCAGATGACAATCTTAACATTCCCATGGCCACTTGTTTTTCAACTGGAAAGACCCTGCCTTTTATAGAGGTAGCAAATGAAAAGGGTATTTCACCTTGTTTAAGGTTGTCATTCAATAGTTGACAAATATTTTGAAATAACATGTAAGGTATCCTAAAAATGTTGCGAAACGTTGATCATCACATCTTACTTCAAAAATATAGTGGTTCCACCAGTGTATAGAATGTGGTTTGATATACCACTCACCTTGTATCCTTCCTTCCCATTCAAAAGGAGATAAATCTGCATCAAGGATTTGACTTTGTTGTCCAAAAATGAAAGCAATAACCTCCATTTCCATGTCATCTACGTCCATGTCATCTATCTTCTACTTCTTGAAAATGTGTTGTATATTTGTTGAATCTTGAAGATCATTCCATATTTGCAATGCTAATTGGACAATAATTGATGCATTTGAAAAGAATTTCATTTTTTCTATTGAAGTAGGATTCATTGTATGTAAATGGATAAATGTAAACACTGTTCTCCTCCCTTCAAAAAAGCATACAAAAGAATGCACCATTAAAATATATCAAATAAAAAATGATGATACAACTGACAAATAGAAAGTTGAAGGCTTATAATTAAATTAAATTGCAAGTATTGAAATACATTGGATTTTAAATGTTACAAGATTATAACATTTGGATGTTGAAACAAGATAGTTTTATTTTTCATAATTAGCAAGTATAACAAACAATTTTCAAATACTTCTTTATTAATGTACTTATTTCAATCTCATAACAAGTATCTAGAAAATCCACTAAAGAGCAAAAAACAACAACAATATAACAACATTTGGATGTTGAAACAAGATAGTTTTATTTTTCATAATTTGCAAGTAAAACAAACAATTTTCAAATACATCTTTATTAATATACTTATTTCAATCTCATAACAAGTAACTAGAAGATCCACTAAAGAGTAAAAAATGACAACAATATAATCCAAGTATGTGATTTAAATAATGATTTGTCATTTGAAAATCATCTTCATCTTCAACATTGTCCAATAACATTCATAGCTGAAACCATGTTCATTTGCACATTAATTTTTTGCTCCTCTATTTTGAACAATCTTTCCTCATTCTTATCTTCCCTTTCACGATCTATTTCTTGGCATTTCATACGCCCCTCTTCAGCCATCTAAAATGTAGAAATCACTAACTTATTTCTTTTAATAATGTTGTCTTTAATACTTGTTGTTTTGTTGCTTGTTTTCATTTTTTACCTGTTGAAATTTTTCCTTTTCCTTTCCAGTATTCAATGAGCTTTCACCAGTCATCGCCAGGATATCTCACACTCTTTCAATGGCTCATTTTCAATTGGAGAAGATCCACCCTCAGTGAATGCATACTGTGTGTCAGAAGTATCAATCGATATTTTACCAGGATTGATAGCTCTATCATTACCAAAGCTAATATCCATGGCATCAAAGAGTTCCATGGCAAAGTTTGTTGGAAGTTTCTTTTCAGCTCTCTCTCGACCTGTCATACTCCAATAACTATCATGCCCATAAGGTATATGTGCTTCATAGTCTCTTACTCTTTTGTAATCAAGTAACACATGCTCCCACCATCTCGACATCGACTTGCTGTGCGGAGGAGCCCATGAGTACAACAATAATATTCCACAATTATCCATTTCTCACTTGCTGTTATAGTTCTTTTCATTGTTCCACCATTGAATTGGGTGTCTCTCTCAATACGCTTTGCTTCAATAAGGACGATAGTGTCTGCGATGCTCCAACGAGCCCTACCCTTTTGTGCAGGAGGAACTGAAGGTTGATTTCCTTGGCTATGTGGCTCTTTGGTTGACATTTTCTCATGATGAAGAGGGGAATCATTGATATGTTCCAAGTGAATACCATTTGTAGGTATGTTTACTTCATCAATTGTCTTTTCTGTACTTGGAACATAAGTAGGGATGATTACTTCTTCATTGCTCATTTGTGTACTTGACACACAATAAGGGTAGTCATCATCTATAGAATATATATCATCATCTGCTATGTCATTTTGTGAAAGCATTGCAGTGAACCTCCTAAAACCACCCTTCATTGGATTTGGATGATATAATGATTTATCCATGACAACAAAGAAGGAAAAACCTTCACTAAACTCTGCATAAAATATACAATCAAATATTTAAATACACATAATGTAAAGATAAACAAATCATTATCACCAATTTCTACATTCCTATGCATGGTGAAGGTTTGCTACAATTTTTTTGAGCTTTTGAGGACAAGTCTCAAAGACAATGACGTCTGAATTCACCTAGTAGATCATTTCACCTAGGATCGCATACAAATGACATAGAATTCACATAGAAATGACATAGGATCACATAGAATTCACGACACTACAACTACTTACTTTGGTAGTATAAAGAATTCAAATACACATAATGTATAAATTTTAACATTTAAACAGATTCTACAACTACTTACATTGGTACTGTTGGGAATGGCTAGAGAGACCTTCAAGATACAATGTGGGGCATGTGGCTCAACATATATAATAAAATTCCATTTGCAATGTAGGAAAATAGTTTTATTATATCTGTTTTTAAATCCCTCTCCATTTCTAAGCTGCTTTTCAGAGGTGATTTTGCAACCATTATGGATAGCGGAACATACACAGATGAAGGATGTCATAGAGACCTCTAGACAAATCATTTTTTGTTACACAAAAAGAAAATAGAATAAATGGCAGATTAACGACCATCCTTTGCTTGCCATGTAATACAAACATCTGGTTTGAAAGTGTAAATAATATCTGAGGGGAATAATAAAACTTTCATGGCCCTTGACTCACTATTCAACATTGTGAGTGCATGGTTTGGATTACATTGTTCACAGTTGAAAGAACCCAGTCTCAAGTGGTAGGGCAGAGAACTTCATTCAAAGGAAGTTTGAGACCATTCTTTTAGGTCTGAGTCTTAACTTACACTACTGACAAGAAGAAAGAGCAGAAGAGGTTATGCCAAATACATGAAACAAGTTCCCAATGATGAAAATATGTAATATTCCTTCTATAATACATTAAAAATTTCATTACAGCTTGCTCAAGAAGAATACAATCTGTAGAAGAGCCTTTGAGAGTCGGGGTTAGAACTTGAAAGTAACAAAGAAGAATTCTCGATGTGATAAAGAATAGCTTAAATCCCTAGGAGGAGTGACTGAAATCCCTACTTAAACGTGTTTGAGATATTGCAAAGAGAAAAGACCACATATACTTAATTGGTAGGTAATAGTGACTAGTCTCAACTCGACCGAGACAACACATTATGCACAAGTCTCGAGGAAAAGTTACAATTTAGTGAACAAGGAACATAATAGATGAAAACGTTCAAAAATTAGAAGAGAATCGGTAAGATATACTCACAAAGGAACAATTAATTATAATAGTTCTAGCCTCACCTTAACAATTATCTATGATAGTTCTAGCCTTAAATTGTCTTAGATTTGACCATGGAATTTATGGGCTGTAACACTTAATACCTAAACCCCATAATGACATAAAAGGGAAACAACTATCATGCATACACAAACTCCACATGATTTAGTAAACAAAATGTATAAGGTTTGGTACAAATTTGACATGCACCAAACCATATCCAACTCGACAGGAGCATCCTTTTATTTTAAACTTAACGCTTCACAAATTTAGGACTACAAAATCCTCTTCGATTAAATCAAGATACAATATAATAGTAAAATTAATTTGATTTCATTCGATATTTCATCTTATCATGTTTCATTTGATTTGAGCATCATTCCCCATTACCTATACAATCTCCAAGTATTATTGGATTATTAGGGATTTCCATGAATTCAATTTGTCCTTTTACTATGGTCTTTCATGGATGTTACTCCAATTTGTTTTGTTACCAAGAACTGTGTGTTACGTCAAATAGGGAAGGTCATACACCATTCATGGGTTACACCAATTGTACAAATCATACTAGTCACTAGTTACTCTCAGCCAGTCCATTCATGTGTTACACTCAATGGTACAGACTAGTCCATTCACATATGTTACAGCTAACACCCAACAATACAAGCCAGTACATTCATGTGTTAGACTTAGGTGAAAACAACAAGTATTTATCCCAATAAGCATATATAGGTACGCATTGCTGGTACAAAAGATGGATCAAGGATGGTTTTTGATGACACAAACACTCAAAATTAGCTAGTTCACATGAGTTAATTTGAATGAAAATGTTGATTTTTTGTCCCTTTAATTGTCAGCTTGTGGCATCCTTTGGAAAGAATAAAGTCAAAGTTTTCCTAAGTAAGCCTTGTAAATAACAACTACAGATTTATAATTATGTTTACTCATAGGGATGTATTACCTAGAAGTACACATCAAGGTGTTGAGTGGACAAATACATTTTTTGAAGTATAATAATAGGGAGAATTGATACTTGATCTATATCTTGGTGTCTAAACTCTTTTTGTGAGTTTCTTTAATCAATTCTTATAATGAAATGTTTATATAATACTCTTTCATTCTACCAGTAATAGTGAGTGGAAAAATTACAATTTTGTTCGATCAATCACAAAGGAACAATTAACTGTGATAGTTCTAGCCTTACATGTAACAAGGCCTTAAGTCGCAATCTCTAGCTTGAGGTATTGAAGGAAATGGGATTTAGGTGGAAGAAGACATCAAGAGACATGATATGGTACATCAAAATGTAAATGGGAACTAAAAAATGGGAATAGTCTGCCAAGAAAGAAGGAAATTGAAAGTCACTGCTAAAAGGATTCGCAGTCAGAGCTAGAAAGAAACAAGTGCTTACGAAGCTTTAAAGGGCAGTTTATGCAAAGGTAAGTATTTTTGTTTCTTTGAGTGTATTTGATGACTCTAATGTGTGGCAGCATGTAAACTACTTCACTTAGCCAAAGAATACAATAAACAATCTCCACAAATACAAAAAATTGACTAGACTATACCCTGTAGCTTTTAGATTTTTGTATTTCGTATCAAATTTCAAATTTTGTTATGCAAATTACTACTTTTTTCTTTGGCTTCATAACTCAAGTATGAGTGAAATAAAAGGAAATTAACTCTTGAGGGAGTGGCACATTATCTAAAAAAATATGTTTATGTTCTAGGAAGGCTTTCTAGTAACCTTTATGAAAGATTGTTCAACATTATATACAGAGAATGTTATGACAATGAATTTATTTCGATGAACTGGTAGTCTCTGCAAGATTAAAGTATGTGGAGTGCAAAAATTTTTCCCTAAAACTTCTCAGGATTCTTCCCACTATTTGCAACTTGTCACAATTCTACCCACCGTCTGCTACTTGTCAGGATTCTGCCCAGTGTGCTCCAAAGCACTGCAAAAATGAATTTTTCTCAATGTTCACGTATCCACCTTCAAATCATTACTTACAAATAATGTCGATATGCAGGTATATAAATTGAAAATTTCCCTCCAAATTGAAAAATAAATTGGCTAGAATGCATGTGTGTTTCCAAATGAATAGAAAAGCACCTAAAATGTGGTAAGAAATTGTCAACCCCCTCTTCAACCACCCCTTAAGTTGAATGGGAAAAAATTATGGAGCTCCTACTTTCCTGGTCAAGATTCCAATTTTTCATGTAGCTGATTGAAAAATTAAGCATGGTACCACCTGCATCATAATAATAGAACCTGTAGTGGCTCCATGGGACCATGCCATAACGCGGTGTATATAAGGGAACTTTTGCTTGTTGTGCAATCCGATTGATAAAGTGAAGATGAACCTAGATCAATGACGTGGCATGCTTGGGTTTGTTGAATTTTAGTGGAATTTGATTGCGCTTTTTTTTTTCCGGTGGATTGAGGTATAGATTTTGTGTTTTTTTCATGTAATAATAATAATTTCAATGTTAAATGAATGGCGCTCTCCACGTGTTAAAAGAGGGTGAGAGTTTTAAGTTGAGGAGCTTGATCCATGCTTGCTTTACACTCTTGTTTTTGTTTTATAAGCAAATTAATTTAAGTAGAAAATAATTTTACATAGATATCGACATCTTTGTGTAGTATAAATTAGGTTCTTTTGCTACTTTTTATTGTGTTTTTTTGTTTTCTCTCTTTCTCGTGTTTTCCTATGTTTTGGTGTTTCCCTATAATTGTGTAACTATAGTTATGGGTCCTAAAACCATATGTGTACAATCAAGGCCCCATAACCCCCTCAAAACCATAATTGTATATTTTTGAGGGCTTTTGTTTTGTGAGCCCAACTTTGTATATGTCAGGTTACACACCAAGATAATCCTTTTTTAATTTAAGAAGTCTAGAAGGCCAATATAATCCTAAAAAGAATTCGTGAAGACTAAAAATACATCAATGAGTAGGTGAATTAGTGCATTTGGAACAAGGATATTGTATTCAATCAAGAGGTACAAACATACATGTTTGAGAAAATGGAGAACCTAAAGGGAAAACCAAATAACATCTAGCATTTATTGAAGATATCAAACATTTATTGACACAATGAAGTCCATATTGTAGTACGTGGTGCTCGAAATAATCATTCGACATTTATCTCAATGTTACCTCATTTACACAATTTTTGACAAAACTTAAAGGTGTCCTGGTTAATCCCACACTCTAAATCCACTAGGTCGGGCATTGTTCTTCAATTTAGCACCTTTGAAATAAATATGCCTCATACAAAACATATCTTCGGACTCAAAATCCTCCTCATGTGCCATACTAGATTCCATCCTAAGTTTGGATAGGTCATGAGTCTGAGGTATGTTTGACCAACAAATTTGTTCAAGGGCAACAAACATGTTTGTTGTGCTTGCAATGGTCACATGTTCAAATGCACAAGTTGTCTTAATAATCTTAGGGTCAGTTGAGTGGGAAGTCATTCACAAAAGTCACCTATATTATAAACACATGAACCCTTACCTATTAGGGACATTTAAGGACTTTATCCAAGCACACTCTAAAAAGGTCTTTGAGTTCACTCGTTGAAGCATCTCTCCTTGTAGCACATTATTGTTGTAGACACCCTAGATTCACATACTTGTTTCCAATTTATCCCAGTTCACATATTGTTATTCCTTCCTGTATGATTAATCAATTTAATTAATTAATTCATGTGCATTCACCTTTTGGGATTAATTAAACTAGTCCCCAACACGTTTTAGCTAAGTTAATTATCATTTATCTAATAAATGGTTAATTAATTATTTTGCGCATTTTAGCTAATTAAATTAGTTACTTAATTAGGAAAATACATATATTTTCAAGTCAACTACCACTTCGACTCCACTTGGATTCCACTTCCATATTACAGTCAACTCCACTTCTTAAATCCTAGAAAGGTGGGGACAATTAAATTACACGTATAACCACCTTCATGGATATAACTTTTGTCAACCAAATAATCATTGCCCTTCAAAGCTACAACCGCATGTACTAAGTCTACTTGTTATTTCAGGTAATTACAATTATTATCCTAGAGCCCATTTAAACTGATATCCACTTCTCATGGCATCACCCTTAGTTACAAAAAGTATGACATTCCTTTGTAATCCATCCTTCGAAATTCGTAAGCAAATGCAACAAAGTTTTGTTCATTTGTTGTTTGAATCCTCGTGAAATATGCTTATAGCAATTTCATTCATCCTTTGGAAAATTTTCAAGAGCATCCACATTTCAAACATCTATAATATTCCAAAAGTCTAAGAGCTTCTATAATCTTTTTTTGAGGTTTGCAAAGAGATTTACAAGAGAGGTATGTTGTAGTGTTTTGTTTTATCTTTCATTTACTATGTTTTGCATTGCTTACAACTACATATTATGTGAATCTAAACACATCATCCTTTGTTGCCCTAGATCGACATCATACTCTAATAGTGAATCCAAGTTTCATTACCAAGTGTTAAAGGCCTAATGTTGAACTCATTTTCGGCTAAGTACAATATATTGTTGGTGAAGTATAACTATTTTGAACTAAGCATTTTGACACAACAACTCGTTAAATGGTAAAACAAAGGACTTCACAACCTTTTGGTTATTCAATTGGCACATGTGAGGAATGAAAGACGATATGTCATTTGAGTACGCATGAGTGTAGACACCTAAAATCCACTTATGTAGTTTTATTGATAAAATTGTACTAATTACCCTTTTTCCTATCATTTCCATTATAATTAGTGATTTCCCGCTAATTAACTAATGTTTCCCTCTATTTTGGTCAATTAATGACACTTCGTTAATTAATTAGCCTTTATCACATTCTGGATGTCAATTAACAAGATTTCACTAGTTATAATCCTCTTTGATTCAATTAATTACCTATTATGAGTTAATTAAGATTTTTTAACAATGCATTCAATCAATAAACTCTTTTATTGGCTAAATCCCTTTTCAAATGCTTCAAATCATATCAAATTCCTCCTAAATCACCTCCAAACAGCCTAAAAAGCTTATTCTAACTTATTAATTAATCCTAGTTGATTAATTAAATCATCTCCAACTCCCATGAGTTGTTAATCACTTGTTAATTCCTCTAAACAAGCTTAACAAGTCTAAATCTACTTTATCCTTTATCCCACATTCGTTGGGATTCAAGCTTCTCTGAATGGAAATCTATATAAAGGACCAAGCTCCTTCCTTCACACCTTACACCATACTTTTGATAGTAATTTCATATAAAACATATGATTAAGAGTCTTTCTCCATTGATGGAATATCTTGCTCATCTTTGCATCCATTTCTTCATGATTGATTAGTAGAGGAAGGTCTAAACATGGCCTTATATCCATTTTAGTGAGATTCTTTCATCATTTTGAAGCAACAACACAAATTTAATTACTTATGATCTTCATAGGTTCACAGTTTTAAAAACAATCATACATAAATAGAGTAGGAATGGTTGGTAATTAGATGAGTTCCTTCATGTTTTTACATTAAAAATCTAGTTTCCTTTAAGCTCTAATCAAGATGTTTATAGTTAGTTTTATTTTTATTTTAAACTACTAGGTTTTAGTTTCATTTCTATAGCATTGTAATTTTAGCATAGATACATTTGGCACACCTGGTGGGACATACTCCATTATCCTTTGCATTCATTTTCAAGCTTTTTAGATTAGTTTCAAATTTTGGTTACTAACCCTCATTTTAGCATATTTTAGATAAATATGGTGTTTCTTAACTAGATTAGTTGAGTTTGCCTTATTTTGTTGCTCTTTGCAGGAATAAAGGAGGTGAGGTGCTACCAAATTTGGATCAAATTGACAAAGTTTTGAGCTTTTTGACATTTTTTCTTGTCAAACACTATGTTTTGATTATCTAAAGGTGCTTTGCACTAGTAATAAGACACCTTGAACTACTACTTTATCCCCTTGCATTACTACTTTATCCTTGCATTACTTACTTTAAGGCTTGCCGTCTTCTAAAATTTTTGTGCTACCACTTGACCGACTTGCACTAGTACTTCTTGCCCGCATTTTTATCAACTGGATTGTTGCTGATCTATGTATGACATGTGTTACTACACTATAAGATCCCATGTTATGTGTTCTTAAGATAATTATAGTTAACTACACAATTTTTGAGGAACAAACCTTTAACTTAGGAATTGAATATTAGGAGACTCATAGTTGTTTATAACGAATTTATTTAACAAATGAGCTTTGGATAACTAATGGAATTGGAGAAGGGAACCAACTGCACATTCTTCGTTAAAGACTAATGCTCTACAAAATAAAGTAATTGAAGTTTGAAAAATAGGAAATTTTAAGCCTTATGTGTTTAATTATGTTGAAAACTATAAGGTCTTATAATGGAAACCTAAATGTAATGAATATATAAACCATGAAAAGGCCATGTCATGGAGTATGTCTATTCCGTGTTTCTTACTATATTTGGGTCATTGTTATGGTTTACGATGTTTGAGTAAGACATTGATGTATACCCTATGTTATCCTATTATATGAGTGGGTTTATGTTTATGTAAGTGTTCTACGTGATGTCAAGTTTCTTTATTTGGATCCCATGTGGTGTTGTGTAGCATGCAATTAAAGACAAAAAAAATATTCCAATAATTTTACTGTTGTATTCATGTGTCAAATTTGTAGTTGCTACATATGGTATTAGAGTGATGGATTGGAGTTGTGATGATTCTCGCATGGTGGTGGTGGAGATGGGAAGAGTAATGTGATATATGTTATGATGTGACCAATGTTGTAATTGTGATATCAAGAACTTGTGTTGTGCATGTCACTTAGTGCACTTTTGTTATCATGTTCATGTGCTTGATGAGAGTGTTTACTCTCCTTTTTGTGAACTCAATGAGGAGTTCATGTGTGATGTGCCATCTTATTGTGTGTGTGAAAATAATGTTATTACGGATTATGGAGTGTTGGAGTGTTTTGTTATTATGTGATATAAAGGTGTGTTGATGTGTTGCATGAAAAAAATTGGTGTATAGTGAATTGGATTTTATCATGATGTCACCAATGTGTTGTGATGAATCATGTGTGTCACCATGTTGTATTGTAATTGATTGTATGTTGTAATGTTAGTCATTGTTTTCATCATACGTATAATTCATGGAATATGTGATGGTTCATTTCATGAACTAGCGGTATATGGTGATCATATGACCCCTATTGTGCAGTACTTGCACCTTAGGTGCATTATGTGGAAAAGTGATGTAACATAACCCGTGAAAGTAATGATTCTGTATACCTTGTATATAAACCATGTGTAAGATGCTATGGTTAATTTGTGTGAATCACCATTGCGTTAATGACGTAGTTATGTGTTATGTTGTGAACCTTACACTAGACAACCCTAAGGGAAGCAATCGTTAAGAGTGTATGTGTGGAGAGAGGATGCGTGGACTAGATTTTCATAATCTTGAGCCGAGTACGAGTGAGGAAGTGGAGTCTTATATAGACTAAAAATCCACTTCTATCTATTTAGTATACTTCAAGGTTGCTCAGTATATTATGGGTTCACACCACCTTAGGCTCAACTTATGCAAACTAACTTCCCCTCCTCTTTCCTATTGGGTTGTCCATCGAACAATCATATGTGATTTTGACTATGTTGAGACTTGTGGGAGTATGGATGGATGATTTAGGTAGAGATGATGAGAATTACATTATTTGATATACTCATTTCTGGTTACTTGTATATTTTTTATGAGCTGAGGTTTGACATCCGAGTGCCAAAAACTCGATGAGTACCCCTTTGGTGCCCGAATAAGGCCACGTAGTGATTGTAATGTGTTATTTCTATATACGTATTTTATTCGTAAATTGATCATTATATCTTTTCTTGTCAGAACCAACAGTTTTCTTGATTTATGTGTTCTTATATTTTGGGCAATTTTTTCGGTTGCTGCACTAACATGTAAATTTTGCACTAACTATGGCTATTTAGTCATTTGTTTTACTTAGATTTAAATTTTCTTTTCATATTTAAAAGTTTTGTAGCCTTGCCCAAGGCTTGGGATTTTTGCCACTTAGAATTTGAGACAGATTGTTATGTTGGTTCTAATGTCGTAATGTGTTTGAATAGGGTCATGGGATTCACTATGGAGTGGTGGAACCTATGGAACCACTTCGTTGTGTGGGGTATGCCCCAAGGAGTTACATATAACTAGTAGGTTGTTGAACCATGAGTTATTATGTCACTTGGGTTAGGGGTGATGGGGCTCTATGTGCCCAGGGCCATAGGGTGACCTAGCCTCATTAAATGGAGAAAGGAGATGGGGCTCTATGGTTGAGTGACTGATATTCTTGATGGCACTCTATGGTTGAGTGACCTGATGTTCTCAATAGAACTCTATGGTTGAGTGATATGATATTCTTGAAGGCACTCTATGGTTGAGTGACCCAATATTATTGATGGGGCTCTATGGTTGAGTGACCCGACTTGGTTTTGGCACTATGATTTTTTCTCCTTTTTTAGGAGGTATATGGAGTTGTTTTGTGATGCTTTGGGAGATATATGGAGATTATTTCGTGATGTGTGGAGTTGGTGTTATGAGTTATGTGTACTCTTGTGAGTCTTGTTAGACATTGTTATGATTGAGGTTTGACGCTCCTCTTGGTTACCATGTACTATTAGATATTTCTCTGCACCTTGTATAGACATTGTCATGGTGTTTTAGGTCATGTTATACCATTTCCTTATGTATGTATCAACGTGATGATTCTATTTTTCAGTCACTTGTGTGTGTTTGATTTGCACCAATGACATAATTGTTGGAAATTATTTGTTATGTGGACTACTTGTTGTCTTTTCATGGTGGAATTGAAGGTCTTATGATGTGAAAGTATGTAGTAATATATCTTGTGGACCTTTAGTGTTGTTTTGTTGTGTTTAAGCCTTGTGTTGCATCTTGAGTAAAATTATTGTTTTGCAACCCACAGACATAAGACAATTGAAATTCTAAATAATGAATATTAAGAGTTTGAGATTTAAAAATATTGTAAAAGAAAAAAAGACTAATTGAGAAATAAAGTAAAAGATAACTAACTACCAATCTTCACAAAACATTAAAATTTAAGATATTTCCAAATTTAGTTTGTTTCCTTGTGGTCGCACTATATCGACAAGTTGTTTTGTTATATGACATGTGTCATTTTTAACTTTCTTTCCTACCTATCCTTTGAGCTTTGATTTTGTGTCGCATCGAGAATGTTGTTCTTATAAGGGGAGGGAGATGTAGTGCCACTACCTCGACATCCACCTTTGCAGGGGTGTACTGATGGATGATAGAGCGTAGATAACGACTCATCCAAATATACCTTTTCAGACTTGTCATCTCCTTGCACAATAATTCAAGCACTTTATTTGGGATCCAATGTTGTGGACCACGTGAAACCCAAGTTAACATTGTAAAATTTAGCTGTGATTGGATAGTTGCAGTGATGGCATAAGTCAAATATATTATCTATACATTTATAGTTAAATAAACAGAACATTGTGGCGAAAGTTATGTAAAAAGAGATATCGCTTAAATCATAGGCGGCAGTCCAAAATCAGTAGCACTTTGGGTTAAAATAGGTCTACGCATGGAGGAAAAAAAAAAAAGAAATATGTATCCTTCATGTTTCCTCATTCTCGCTATATAGAAATGGATTGATTTAGATTTGTACCTAAAGAAGGTTCAACATTTCGAGAGGAAGGAACCACTTCTTTGTCATGGTTTTATTTGTTATATGGAATAGAAGAGGAAGATTGAAGATTAGGAGGCAATGTTTGGGGGAGGGCATAATTTCTAGTCAGATTGGGTTTTCCCATTTTGTTCGATTTTTGCTTTGTATCATGAACCTTGCTATAGTATTCTCATGGTAGACAATGGCTATAGTTTTTCTTTCCTAATATTTATCTTTTATTTCGAGGAGTTGTTGGTGCATAAAGACATTGAGAGTTCCCTTTTTCTTCTATCCCACTTATGTCTCTGCAAGATTTACCCTTCATCTATGTGAAACCTTCTATTTTCCCATTCTCTGATGAAGCATATGATAAGAGATTCAAATAGAGTATGTGCACCATCAATGGAGCAGCTTGCAAGATGTGGGAGATAAATAGATTTTGTCTCTTAGGATGTATTAAATGTTGCTAAAGGATTGGAAAAAATGGTTTTGTTGAAGTGTGTAGTGGGTTGTGTAACGGGTTTGCATCATCAATGCATGAATAAAAAACATAAATGTGACATTGGTCCCATTTTAGCATGGAGTGTGACTACTCGTGGATTCCATACGTTTCCCCAAATGGATTCTTCATCTAAAATTTGTTTGCAGTTAGAAAGCAAAAGACATGGGCCTCCTCATGAAGCATCTCTATTGTTCACCAAATGTAACCAACAAGTTTCCGCATGGTGGGTTCAAATTTTCTAGCATACTCTCATCTTTGTTAAAATGGGAGCTTTAAAACAAAGGTGGTTTTACACTAAAACATAATGGAGATTTAGTCAAGTCTTTCTTCATATATTTGATTTGTAAATTTCGGTAGATATGTATGTAAAATGTAGAAACATGAACTTGACACGTAAGTTGTTTGACAAATGCCTTGAAGGAATGCGGCCTTATAAGGCACGTAAACTATTCCATAGAATGCATTTAAAAAGGTCCACAGAATGTAAAGTTTGTTGGATTTGTGCAAAATGGATTCGAGGAAAAGGAATAACAAAATTTTCAACCAAATGTTTTTTTCGGTCAAGAGCCATTGGGAAAATCTAATAGATGATGTCTCTAACAATGTCAGGAAAAGGTATGGATTTCCCTTCCTCTTGCATTAAAATTTCACATTTTATTGTTTATTGTTTGGTTCATTATTACTTTAGAAAATAGAGGATGAAATTAGAATTAAAAATAAAACTCTTACTAGCTCAAAATATTAAAAAAAAATTCTTGATCCTATACACTTCACACATGATGCACTAAAGAAAATTGTTTCACCAACCTAGACCTCTAATATTATTCCTAATGGTATAGGGGACCATGAAGGCCATAAATCTAACTGATAAAACTCTATTTGATACATTGGAGAGACGAGTTTGATTCTAACTTTATATCTCTCGTTACTTGAGTGATACTCCCTTTTTAAAGAAAATACAACTTGTTTTGTCTTTTGGTTGCCGTATCGATTTGGATAAATTGAAAACTAACCTTATATACCTCTAGAACTTTGTTCGGAGAATTGAAAGCAAATCTCAATTTTTCAAACAAATAAATTGATTTCGTAAGTTAGAGTTTCAAGTGAGTTTTGGAGCTCACTAGTCGTTTTACAACATTGGTTTTTGACGTGTTTATGACAATTGGTCTCGAGTCAACTTTCTATTTTGAGACCATTTATCATAAGTGACTTCCATCAAATCCACCGATTTCTTTGTATATAAGGGAGAAAATAGGAATAATTGAAATCACATTTGAACTTAAAAATGATTGTTTTCAGTCCCAAATTGTAGGCACTTCACCGTTTGTATTTGGGTAATTTTCTTAAACTCACTGCTTGAGCTAGACATTCCTCATGAGGCTCCCATTTGACTTGTTTATACTTGTGAACCATTTTCATATAGTTTCATGGTTGTGTAAAGTATACTTTAATCAAATAGCTTTCTATGAATGGATTTAGTAATTTATAATGTTTTCTCTCTCCTCCCTCTTCTCTCTCTAGAAATAATATGGAATGTTGGTTGATCTTGAAAACGTAAATGATTTGAATATGTAGATGGGTTGAAAATGTATATGAATTTGAAATGAAATGAAAATGGATGCGTTATACATGTAGTTATGATATGGTAAATAGAAAAGAAAATGAATTATAGACTTCCTCTCTCTAGAATCGAAAAAGAAAAAGTAAAAAGGAATGTGAATGTGTGAAGAAATGACCTCTCTCCCTATTTCTAGCTCTTCTTTGCCTTGTTTTGAATTACTTGAAATGATGAATGTGCTATTTCATGTTTAAGTGTAAGGGATTTCCATACTCAGTCCCAGCACTGACGCAACGTTGGTTGCAGGTACTCCAAACAGGAGGAAATTTTCTGGATGTGATATGTTGTAATTAATGAGTTGTCATTGTAAAGTTATATTCATCTTGCAATACATGTATTACCATAGAATAATGATATGTATTGTTGTTTGAAGAATTGTTCTTTGTATATTTTTAAAGGGAATACCAATGTGGCTATATTTTATATTATCAAATTTGATACGAAGTTGTACTCAATGTTGTACCTATGTTATAAAGATATTAAACTAATCCTTTTCTATATTAATTATTGGTTTATTTTCTTAACACCCACAATGCTAGGTATATTCTCATCTCATCAAATAAATAAATGAGTTATAATGCCTATTGTACTTCCTCCTCCTATTTGAGTCTTTTTCCTAGGTTATAAAACAATGATCATGTTAATAGAATACTCTAACCTCATTAATCATCTTCTTGTTTCACACCTAAGACATCTTAGCAAGGACCTTTTCCCGAATATTTTAAGAGGTGGTGATTCTATGTTTTGAAACCTATCATATTGGGAAGAGTGAGGTGATCATGTCTAGGTGTTGTAGGTCTGATCATATCATGAATACATTAACCCCTTGTGTGTAATATTCCTTGGTACCCTAGTGGGTGGCCAAAGCCTTGCAAGATAGTTGGTGGTTGTACCTACGATTGATCTCTTGTGAGATCTAAATTATGTGAGTGGAGACTACGTTTCAAATTTACTTGCATATTTACCCAACAATTGAAATAGGTCCTTAGGAGGATTTTGTAATGCATAATATTATTTGGGATATCTCTCTTTGATATACACTTATACTTCCATGTCTAAGAGCATTGAAATGAGTTGTCTTGTGCGACGTTGTACTCTTTATAGTCTTAAATTCCTTAGTGTTATATAATTTTTAGAGGAATTTCATTTGTTCTAAAATGATGTTAATAGAGAACCAAAGTAACCACTTAAATTTAGTTAGTAAAAGGGTAAATAAGATTAAACTAAGGAATGACCGCTACGAAAATGGTAAACCTTTGAGTGATGTCAAAACTGTTGGTGTAGGATATTTACCATGCATATATTTTAAGTACATGGGATTCCTCCACATAGGTGATTCACCATGCTTAGGTGTCCTAGGGTGTCATTATGGCCTTACACGCGTCATAGAGCATCATAGGAGTTACATTTGACCGGCTATTCTGGGAATGTAACTCCCACCTCTTGACGGCTACATTTGTGGGGGAGTTACACACCCCACTACTATATGTACACCTTTCATCTTGAGCAATGGAATGGAATAGAGTATGGGATTTGAGCCATTTTTCCCTTAATGCATGCACATTGCTCTCATGGGTGATTTCTTGCTTCGATCTTGAAGCTACATCATTTTACGGTTGAGTGCAACATTTTGATGCTCACGAATTCCCTCCAGATCTTTGTCATTCCTCCGACATGGTATCGAGCTCGGGGATCGGAATTGTGTTGCTCGCAATAGTTGCTTACTACTCTCCATCTCGTAGTTTCTTATGTAAGATCTCCTTTGCATGTGCTCTACTTGCATTTTTCAAGGGTTTTGTTTGAGCTTGTGTGGTCTTTGACCATTTAGAGGTACATTGTGTTTATTTTGGCTCGGAATTTGAGGTTCACTCGGGCCTGTTGCATTGAAATTATTGCATTTGAACCAATTTCCAACTCACCTTGCTTAGCATTGACTTGACCGTCTAGCCTTGGTTTTTCGGGATCGACTGCTTGGTCTAGTTTTTGTGTAAACGAGGTCTGCATTGGTTCAAATATCAGCTCGTGCTCACTCGCTTGTATGCTCGACACTCTCACTGGCTCGTGCTCATTGGCTCATGAACATTTATCTCAGACTGTGCCGTGTTTTTTTCATTGGCTTCTTCTCCACTTGTTGCACCTCGGCCTTTCGTCTGTTACTCTTTTTTAGCTTGGCCCTCCTACAACTTGCCTACTGCATTGTTTCTGGTCGAATCTACTTGGTCTTCTCTCGAAAGCGGGTTTGTGGTTACTTCATTGGGTTTTACATCTAGGTCTTCGACCATTCAGCCCTCTTGGTGTGACTCGACCAGCCCTTGCATTGCATTCTACTTGACCTTTGATTCGTTGTCTCCAAAGGTGCTTCATGTTAGTTTTGCCTTATTCTGCAACCAATTTCACTCGCCCACTCGTGGTTTGTAGCGCCATTAAAAACCATGTTGGAACTCTACCACTTAGCCATTACCACCGTGTTCGGTTGCTCAATAGTTTTGCTCACCGAGAATCTCCACAACACGTTGCCGAACTCTGCAGACTTCGCCCACTCTCCCGTAAGGCATTGCACGTGGATTTAACTCGGTCACTCAACTTTGTCAATCAGTTGCGTAGTCAACTTCACTTCTATTCCCTTTTAGAATTATTCGGTGGTTAAAACAATCCTATTTTTAATGTTTTAAGGAAAAAACATTCATTTTATGACATTGTAATATTTTTGGGACCTATTTTTCTTGTATTTAATGCCCTTCCTATGCATGTCAAAGACGGAGGGTGAGGTCCGGGGTTGGCGAGGCTAATCCCCCCTCGCAAGAAAAAAAAACATTTCCTAAAATTTGATGCCATTTCTAATGAGTACCCACACAATACCCTTTTCACCCATTTCGGGCACTTTTTTAATCAGTTTGCAAAGCTTATTGGCATTTTCCATCAATTGCGGGAATCGTTTTCTTGCTTATAACTCTTGACTTGCTTGCTCGGTTTTGAGCACTTCTTTAGTCAAAGTTGCATGATTTTTCACACATTACATGATGAAATTATCAGTTTTGTAAACACACTACTTTATAAAGTGCCACATTCTAGGGGGTTCACTAGTACTCTTGGGTTTTTACATGTAGACACATTATCAGCCAAGTCCGACGTCTTGCTTTTGTGCACCTTACACTTCTTGCTTCCACATCATGGAGAGTGCTCTTTCCAGAATTAAGCATCATAGGATTGCTTTATAGCCTCCACCACTTCTCACCAGAGAGAGGAACTATTTAGTTTGGCATGCTTCCATGGAACATTACTTCACTCACGAGGGTCTTTCACCCTTCTTACTTGGGCCAGTTCCTACACCCACTAATCATCATCATCTGGAGGACTTCCTTGACACTTGCGACCATGTTTTTGGTCACTTGATGATGCATGTCTCTAGATATCTCTGGTTTCATGTTACAAATTCAGATCCTCCCCACAATGTTTGGAGCATTCTTCAGTCCCTCTATGGAGACCCTTCACATACTGCCGCCATTGTTGCTGCTATTGATTCAGTGGTCTCCTCTTCTTCTTCATGTGATGACAATTCCATTGACATAGACTCACTTGGTTCTACTTCTAGTGTGACAAGGATTGTGTACATAGTTCGATGTTGAGAGTACTACGAGAGGACTCTCCTCCTCCTTCTCTCACTATCCCAAAGAGTGTTATCACATCCCACATCTCATCGAGATATTGAGCGGAGTCTTCTATTCAGTCTCATACAATCATCACACCCGCCTCTTTTCCACCTTTACTGTGTGAGGCCCCTTTCACTCCTTTACCATCATTGGATGACTGATACCTATCTGACATCGCTCTTCTGTTTGTTGAGCCCCCTCATTGGGATGAGTATCTTCCTAACCTTAGTCGTCTTTTCGCAGAGTACACTTGTGATGCACAATAGGTTCCTCATCCATCTATAGGTATTTTAGAGGAGCTCATCATCTTCGTTGTTGGGAGTGCCCCTTCTGGGACACTTACCACTTCAAATTTTCCAGAGACTTTCATTAATCCACCCTTGCTTGTGGATCCATTTTCTGTTGTGGGGGATGTTTTGTTTCCTTCACATCGACTGGACATCTATAGGTGTTCACTCTTCATACTCTAAGAGTTATGTACTTGTGACATTACCTTCAGTTCCTTCACACTCACTTGTTAAACCTATGTCACACTTTCGTGGACCAGACTCAGAGTTCTTTGTGTTGCTACCTTCAGTTTCCTTCGTGGAGTGGGTAGACTTCCAGCACGTCATTTCTATCCTTCCTAAGGGCAGGCACATAGTTCGGTGTAGATGGCTCTTCTTCAGTCCAGAGGCAAAGGATCTCGTGATCAAAATTCTTTTGGGAGACCTCATAGAGTTGCAAAGTTCAGATCCATCCGTGGCATCTTCTCGTATTCCTCTCGTCTCCTTGTTCTTCTTTATGAGAGATTGCCTCTTTGTACATGGGTACCTTTACAGGCTCGTCTATGGCCGGACCCATCTTTGGCATCTTTCTTAGATTAGAGAGTGGACTTTTCTCTCTTTTGGGGGGGAGTTTTTCCCATTGGGTTTTCTCCTTTTACTCCACTTTTTGAGAGTTTCTTGTACGTGGGTACCTCATCAGGCTTGTTGTTGGGACCCACTTCTCCTTGTTTTCATCTATGTGTCCACCTAAGCTATGCTTTAGGGGTGTTGGTGTAGGATATTTACCATGCATATATTTTAAGTACATGGGATTCCTTCACATAGGTGATTTACCATGCTTAAGTGTCCTAGGGTGTCATTATGGCCTTACACACATCATAGAGCATCATAGGAGTTACATTTGACCAACTATTCCGGAATGTAACTCCCACCTCGTGATGGCTACATTTGTGGTGGAGTTACTGTACAATGAAAAAGTGACATGCAAGCATGGGAATCTACAAGTAACTCTTCCTCATACCTGACCTCCCGAGGTCGTGCCGAGATGGCCGGTGAATGTGGAATATATGTGGATATAGACAAACTAGTTGGGCAATCTTATATCCTCAATACACAATAATGGAATCTGTGAATCTAAGGCGAAGAAGGCCCTCCTAACCTAAATTGGTGTAATGGATCATTTGGATATAATAGCTATTCGGAGGCTCCAATCAATATCGAGCTCTACCAAGATCTTGTTTATTGGTTGTTGGATACATGGGAAGTGACCTGTGGAGCTTCGTATATATTTCCAGACAAGGTCATGAAAATGGTGATAGGAGGTGTAGTGGATTCTCTGGGGTTTTATGGATAATTCTCTGGTCTAGTCCAGAAATCTTTAGCTTGATTGGTTGCTTTATGTTTAATAAGGAGAATTGTGTAATAATATCTGGTGGAAGTGGCGAGGACCTAAATACTAGTGTTCGTAAACCAACATCAATGTTTGATTGATTAGTAGGCTCGTTGGGTTGTGGGACTGTGGATCACCACTGCGAGTTCGTGTTTGTGGTAGACCTCCTATGGTCATATCAAGAGTTAATCCCTCCTTCCGATTATCCAATAATCATATGCCTTTTCAACCTCTATGTTTAGAACTAGAAGTTGTGTAATTTTCTCAGAATACCTTATAGGTGTTTTGGCAACTTGAATGCATAAGCTAGTATCTATGTCAATGAGGAGGTCTCCTACGTTAGGTTGTGGAACTAAAGGATCACAACCAAATACTTGTTCTCTTTCAAGTCCTTGTATAGTCATACAAATATCCTATCAAGGCAGTCTATAGTTAGGATGATTTGACCAAAATGTGTATGCCTTGTCATCTTCAATATTTAACCCTCTCAGTTGTTCACTAATTGCTTGTAGGTTTTCCATTTCTCGAAAGACTTGTATCCTAAGGTCTTGATCTATATCAGCTAGTGTTGTGGGTAGATTTGGTTGAGACACTATTGGTTTAAATATGTATTCTCTGGGCTCTCTAGGTCCCGTGATTGTCATGTAAAATCGATTCAACTTTTAACTAAAATTAATAAACTAATTATGAAAGATGTATCTACACTATGCATGTATTCTTTTATTTTTGTATTTTCGATGAAGTATTTTAACGAAATTAAAGAGCAACTATTCTAATATATTTAGAAAATGGACAACTAATCTAGTAACAAAATTAAAACAAACAAAACAACCTGGTGTGGCTATTTGCCTGTGCAGTTGTGAATTTATCCTAAATATCTAAGCAACTAATTGTTTTAAATTGAAAGACTCTTGATCCTACCTCAGAAGTGAGGAATGAATCATAGTTTCTTAGAAACTATCAATCCCCACAGCTTCCTTGGCGATATCGAGAGTGAGCTTTTGAAATAAAATAATTTACTACTCTATTTGATATGTTGTAACTAGAACTTTGATAGCTCAAACCTGGCATTTATAGAATAGTGGTAAATCCAGTTATGTGTGACTTTGTCCCCTCAGTGTGATCTCCTTGTTCCTTCGTGTTCTCTTGAATCCGAAAAGTGTGTATATGATAGCATCGCAGAATAATAGGGACTTGAACAATGACAGCTTTTGACATAGGCCAATACAATGCAAGTAAGAGAGGGATAATGCAAGTGAACAAAGCTTGACTATGCAATTACGAGTGGGATTTATTGCGGGAATACAATACAAATGTGTCGAGAATTTTGGAAACTATCTTTTGTGACTAAACAAAGCCTACAACTATAATGGATTTCAATCTAAGAATGAAACTATCTTTATTTTAAAGCCGACTTGCATGGAAAAAAATGAAGCAAAAATGAAACAAGAAGATTGAATGACCTCTAAACAACAAAGGAAGACCAATAATGGATGTAAAACATGAAACTATTGGAATTCTAAGCAAGAAACTCAAAGACTAAATGATTAAATAGAGAAGGAGAGGGGCCTTTTGTTTGAAAACAAGCTGGCTATTTATAGCAAATGCATTCACTAGAAGGTAACTCTTTTACCATTAAACAAAGTGAAAACACTATTCACAGGGTGGCCAAAACATAAATGCAAAGCAAAGTAGCTGAAAAATGCGGGTAGAAATTGAAAATTTACATTTGACGCGATCGTCGGAACTTTCTGGAAAATGCAAACAGGATCGCCACCTGTGTAGGGCGGCTGCACGGACCGCCATCCTGTCTGGGCGGCGATCACAGAACGCCACCCGAGCGGGAATGCGATCTCGTCACTTAAGACCAAAATGTAATGAAAAAGGGGGTAGAGGGCAGAACAAAGCATGCGGAGGCTGGGTGAGGCATGCGGGATACAAACGTATACTTGGTGAGTTTTTTTGATTCCGAACACCTTGCGAGGAGACCTGTATCATCATTGGGGTATGTGTAACATCTTTTCAGCGGAGCAGTACCTTATAATTTTGGGTACGTACGATTACACACCCCAATATTATATGTACACCTTTCATCTTGAGAAATGGAATGGAATAGAGTATGGGATTTGAGCCATTTTTCCCTTAATGCATGCACATTTCTCTCATGGGTGATTTCTTGCTTCGATCTTGAAGCTACATCATTTTGCGGTTGAGTGCAATGTTTTGATGCTCATGGATTCCCTCCAGATCTTCATCATTCCTCCTAAAAAAACCAACTAGAATGTCAAATGTGATTATAAAATGAATGTAATAAAGTAGAGGTCCACGACTAATACAACAACCTAATAAATCAAAAACCCAAATATGATGCATGATCACATGATTTGTTTGCATAAATATGAATCAAACAATGATGCTAATGAAATAATAAAATGTAACCTTGAGAATGGGATACCTGCAACTATAGCCAAGGTCTTGTGAGATAAGGAGATTGCACTCTAGTTGGACTTGTAAAAGTTAGTAGAACTCTTGGCATAGTTAGGAATATATTAAATCTAGGATCACTCAGGAAGTAGAATCTATGGTTGAAACATGTAATTAACTCGTTGCTACTGAGAGTGAACCCTTAAGATGATGAAACAAAAGTAGTTTGAAATGTGAAATTTGTCACTTAGATTAAAAAAAAACTATAAGGGGAACATAGGTGTAATATTCTCTTCCATGCACGATATGATTGTAAAAATATGAATTCCTAATTGAAGATAGAGATCATGAATCAAGAAAGGTACAATTTAATTAGTTAACCTACATGGTTGTAATAACTTGAAGTTGAAAAGAGTGTATTGTCAGTATTAAACAATGCTATGAAATGAATTCGGATAGGTTTTCTATAGATCTAATAACCTTCCTTTATCTTCTTGTGAAATTTCCTCCTTGTAATGAGAGTATTTTTCCAAACCAAGTAAACATGAATCTCTCAAACAAATCCTTAAGTCAAATATTAGAATACACATGTGTGTATGTACGTTCCTAATCACAATCATGCTATATAAAGTTATTTCCACAATAGAAATGAGTGAATTCTAAAGGAACCACTATAGGTGAAATGTTAAAGAAAAATATGCAACCTAGTTGTAAAGGAATGAAGGATCCCATGTTATGTGTTCTTCAGAAAATTATAGTCAACTAATTTTTTTGAGAAACAAACCTTTAACTTAGGAATTGAATATTAGGAGACTCATAATTGTTTAAAATGAATTTATTTAACAAATGAGCTTTGGATAACTAATGGAATTGGAGAAAGGAACCAACCACACATTCTCTATTAAAGACTAATGCTCTACAAAATAAAGTAATTGAAGTTTGAAAAATAGGAAATTTTAAGCCTTATGTGTTTAATTCTATTTGAAAACTATAAGGTCTTACAATGGAAACCTAAATGTAGTGAATATATAAACCATGAAAAGGCCATGTCGTGGAATATGTCTATCATGTGTTTCTTATTGTAATTGGGTCATTTTCTTGGTTTATGAAGTTTGAGTAAGACATTGATGTATACCCTATGTTATCCTATTGTATGAGTGGGTTCATGTTTATGTAAGTGTTCTACATGATGTCAAGTTTCTTTATTTGGATCCCATGTGGTGTTGTGTAGTGTGTAATTAAAGTAAAAAAACCAATTATTCCAATAATTTTATTGTTGTATTTTTATGTCAAATTTGTGGGCATGACATATGTTGGACAACAATCCACATTTCTAGAAAGGTCCTTAAAGTCCTATTGAGAAACCTCAGTGCAAGGGACCAGACTATCTCATAGGATGCATAAATGCAGAGGATCTGAATGTACCATAGACAACATGATTGTAGACAGGAAATCTGAATAAGACTTTTGAAAGACCCTAATTTAGTCTTTCCTCACCATTGAATACTTTCATGTATAGGATATATGTTTTATTTTACTCATCTTGCACCCTCATTTTATAGAGTTTTCTTACACATTGAAGGCTACAACTAAAAGTGATGTGTATAGATTTGGAGTGGTGCTCTTGGAATTGGTGACTGACAAGTGGCTAGTCAATCCATCGTATGGAGAGGGAGCCAAAATTTTCAAGTGGGTTTGTAGGATGTTTGAGAAGGAAAATGTTTTGCAACAACTTTTTGATCTTCAAGTTTTTGAGTTATACAAAGACTTAATACTTGCACTCCTTAGAATTGCTCTTCACTATACCAATTCCTTGCATGGAAACAATCCTACGATGAGGAATGTGGTTGAAATGTTGCAAGATGTAGATCCACATCAAAAATCAAAAGTGTCATTCGAGAGAATTGGTTATAATCCATAAGTCATGATATTACATGAGAGAAGTATGATATAGTTTTGCAATTTCACAAGGCCACAATTGTGCTTAGAGTTTGATATGGTACGTTACTCAATAGTAGACATTAACATGTCTTTCGGGGATATAAACACGATCTTTTCTATGAAAGTCCATTGATTCACTTCTTGATCTCATCTCAATTGACTACGAGTCTCGATACTTTCTTAGGCAATACCTTCAAGGATTCAATTAACGGGTTTCCCAAAAGGTAGTAAGGTCATGATTGGTACAAGTTTCCCAAAATAAGTTTATTAATTATTATTAAATCCTAAACATTTTTATTTGTTTTTTCCTTTCCAGGTTTGTAATTAGAAATGACCGATTATTTGATGCTTACCATACGGTGATCACCGAGGAGAATAGACCCAATTTCTAAAAGTAGATGGAAATTGAGTTTTTGCATAGAACAAGCATTTTTTTATATAGAAATCCTCATGTCGAACAATGTGTCGTAGAGATTACGAAAATTATGGTAGATAATGTATGTATCATAGAATGTATATTACAATATGTTAGTCTATATATTCAGAATGAATACAATCGCACTTAGAGTGAAAAATATTGGAATACATATCACATTTTTGCACAACCCATTTTTATTCAATCGAAGTTTCGGAAAAATAAAAATTCAAGAAAAGAAACCTCAATTCTCATTTGTAGCTAAGTGTGCGGTGTACACAATCCATAACCACCACGTCTGAAAGCATGCAATAATGTTCAATTTTCTAGGCCTACATTACTTAACAATCTAATGATTTGTATCGCTAGTCTTTTCTAAAGAACAACAAATATAAATATACTTCAAACTAGCCAATATGAACTGAAAATGCAATGATGCTCAAAATAACATTAGCATCATAAATATTTCTAACTGAGTAAACGAAGTGGTCGAACAAGGATTATATGATATCATCATTCATGTCATGGAAGACAGCTGAAAATTGTTGAAAATCTAAAAAACTTTCAAATATTTAAGTGCACAATACATTGATTATTACTTGTAGATGCATTTGAAAATTTGTAATTCTTCTCCAACATGTGCAGGGTACATTATCATTCACCAACATTTACTCAAAAATATTGAAGTCATTTGCAACAAATGTGGCTTGCCATTAGAAAGCTTTCAAGTTGTACAAGGAAACATCTTTTCAATGCCTCCATTGCCAGTAATAATGTCCATATATTTATAAACACCAAATACGGTGCTTGTTGGAGGTGTACATTACACAAATAAAGAGCACATTTACAAAGTACCATGGAAGAATGAACATAATAGAGATTGTACATTACATAGAATCGAGATAGTCAGTAACTTTCTCAAGATAACGGATCTTAGATGCAATAGCTATGGTACGAAGAGATTACAACAAAATGAGAAATCCATTCCTTGACCTTCATCATGATAAACACATTAATTAGAAGCATGTTATTTGAATTTTACATCCTGCTAGCTCGAATTGAGCATACATATATATTGAAATCATAATGACTAAAACAAAATACCTTTCTCATTCTATGTTCCTTACATGTCCACATTATTGGCATTTCCATTAACAAATTCCATTAAGGCTGCTCGAGAAAGTGTAGCAGCGGGATCACCCACTTCAATGGTTGGTATATTATTTTCATGTTCAAAAGCAACATCATCACATGCATCAGTGTCATCTTCTGCAAACGTTAGCACCATATTATGCAGTATGCAACAAACAAGAATGGTCTTGGGTAGCATTTCCAAATTTGGGTGCCACATTCTGGATTCTAGAATCCGCCATAACTGCTTTAGCCTTCCAAATGTGCACTCGACAACAATGCGTGTGGATGACAACTTAAAATTGAATTCTCTTTGAGTAGTAGTTACAAATCCACTGAAAGACGTGATTAACCATGATAATAGTGGATATCCACCATCGCCAATAATGCACTCCCTCATGTTTACTAAGCCAATAAGAATTGGAAGACCATTTAATCTCTTTCGCCCTTCACACATTCTATAAAAATCTAAATTCTAAAGAAGACTTGAATCATTTATAAAACCTAGCCATCCAAAGAAACACATCCATGAAATGCATATTCTATATCAATCACTTGTAATGCCATACTATAATTGTGATCTTGATCATACCAATCGAGATGAACACTCATTAGGAGGAATTTGGATTGGAATGTGATTTACATATATAGCCCCACAATAATTTGGAAAACCTCATTTTCTATGAAATCCTTCTTTTACTTGCCCCAATGCTATATGCTCACTTGCCCACCGAACATTACTTAGAAACCAAGCGTACATGACATTTATGAACTTATTTATAGTTCTCATTGTGGTTGTGTTATCCAAGAAAATTGGTAAGGAAATTTTACTGATAACCTTACCAAAATTTTGTTCCGATCCCTCGTCAGGGATCCCTTGCATTCGAACATTGCAAAATCCCTTTCCGGGAAATCTAGTTTTCCGAACTTAGCCATTTTTGGTCTTTTTTGGGTGGGTGCATATAATGACTATGCAACATCAAATGTTCATGCGCCCCCTTTAAAGCCTTTGGCGCATGCTTTCTTGTGTCAACAGGCGTTTTGGTGCGCCTCTCTATGTTGAGTCTTCCTTGCGTGTGCCAAGGCGCATGCGCCTTCCTGTCAACAGAACATTTGTTGCACCACTTTTTGGTGCGCCAAGGGCACATATTCCTCTATCGACACCACTTTCGGTGCACCAAAGGCGCGCATATTTTGTGTTGGCAAACGTTTTGGTGCGCCAAGGGCACACGTTTTCTTGTGTCGACAGCTCTTTTGGTGTGCCACTTGAAAAGTTGGTGGCGCATTTATTGCTACCTCGCCTATAAATAGGCGTGTCTGCGTTGTCATTGTCACCAAACAATCACGTGATTATTTTCTCTGTACTGCACAATCGGTCGCTAGCCACCTTAAGCTTTTGAATCACTTTGTGGACTGTTTGCACATTTCTTCATTATAAATATCTGGGTAAGAGGTCCTCTTTCTTTTGTGCACTTCGTGTTTGTGGTTTTTGGCTGCTTGTTAGTATGGATTGGATTGGAAAGACTGAAATCATGAACTTGCCCCCTATCTGTCTTTTCCATTTTTCCACTTGTTCTTCCCCCTCTTTCCAGATCTGCTGGTAGAGGAAGCTCTGTCCTAAAATAATAGCTTGAAAACCTTTTGTTTAAAGCCATTTCAATCACCCAAACGACCCTAAGAACAATCTAAACCATATGTAAACCCCTCAGAGAAAAAACTGAAGCCTAAAAGGAAACTATATTTTCCTTCTCCTTTGGCGCATTAGCACGCCTCCTGCAACACAAAGAACAGCCGCGCCAATGGCGCATCTGTCACCCCTGTTACATCATGAAAAGCTGCACCCTCAAGGCGCACTGCCTTAGTTTGTTGCAAACACTTTCTTTGTGCCCCCTCATGGCACACCAAACTCATTTGTTGCATCATTAAAACCTGCGCCCTTTGGTGCACCCTGCATATGTGCAACACCAGTTAAATCTGCACCAAGTGCAAAGCTTTAAACGACGCTGGCACATCCATCATTGCAACAACATCATGTAATGCATTCCTTCCATGCGCCGTGCCAAGTTCCCTTAAGCGCACAAAAAGCATATGTTACACAAATCTTATATGCGCCTCTAGCGCACCGAAGTTCCATGCAACATGAAAATTATATGCGCTAAGGGCGCATCCTGCTCCCATGTAACATAAGGAATCCATGCACCCTTCATAAAACACATACATATGGCGTAGGCACACTTATGCTTACAACAACAAAGAATGTAATCTGCAGAATCCATGCACCATGCGCCCTTTGGTGCTGATTTATCGCTTGCAGCATCCCTTTCCTGTGCGCCTTACTATTTAGCCTCAGCAGCTGCAGTATTCATGCGCCCTGCGCCCTGAGGCCTTTAAATTGCTAACTCTTTCTTCTGTCAACATTTCAATGGAAAATCAGACAGCTGACATGGCTTTCTTGCGTTGGGTTTCACTTCTTATTGTTGCAGATCAGCAACTAAGTTCAGAAGAACATATGTCAACATCAAGCAAGAGACCTACCAAACCCAAAGGCAAGGCCAAGCTCACGGAAGAAGAAATGAAGTATAAGTATCAGAGGGTCAGAATGCCTGAGTCCCAAGCAGAGTGTGACCTAGATATCGAGACTCGGTATGGAGGAATTCTGGGCCAGAACCCAGAGGGTCACAAGAAGTCCATGGATGGACAAGCTGATAGGCAGTGCCCTGCACTTTGCTGGTGGGATCCCAGTTAGTGCCGTAAACAATGAATTTATGATGGTGGTAGCCTGATGCTACAACAAAGACACAAGATGTGTCCATGGTGAGAAGGGTGAGGTCATAATTAACCTCACTACCCAGCACTTTGAGATAATGCTCGGCATTCCTCATCACCGGCACTTTGTGGCCGTCAGCCAAGAAGACTGCATCAAGGCCTGATGCGACAATGAAGATCAGTGCATGCAGCTGATGAATGAAGTTTATCTCAAGAACAAAAAAGTAGTGACTCGGTGGCCACAAGTCATTCATCGCAGTGACTTTTCAGAGGAACTCAGCGACACAATTACGTTCCTGAGCAGAGTCTTTGGGCTTCCTGACGCCCATTATTTTCACAAGTGGATGTTGCGGTACCTTGAGACAATGAACAAAAATGTGCCCGATCAACGCTTTGAATGGGCAGAAATCATAAGCAGCACAATCTCTGAGCAGCTACAACAACTCAACACAACAGGGAGGTTCTATATGAACTCCTACGTGGTCTATGCTGCAGCTTCAGAAAGGGACTATCCAGCTCTGATGCGGTGTGGGGTTTGGCCCCAAGTCAAAATTTATGAATACTATCCAGAGCTGAAGCTGGAAAATAGCATCCCCCAATTCACAAAGATCAATGATGCATTCTTCTACTTCATCATCTGCCTGTTGAGGTCGAATATGACTCACGGTCGCACGACCAAGAGCATAGTAGCAGTTACTGAGAAGTGGGGGGCCCTGTTCACTCAATTCCCCACGTTTACCTATCTGAGGGCAGTCAATTTCTTGGGGGAACCAACTAGGCGCCAAGGTATGCCAGGCCCAAATTGATCCTGTTGGAGCTGTCGAGGCAGCTTGTTACTTATCACGAAAAGTGCCTAAAGAGAAAGAAGGGTGGAACTCCTTTCCCCCTCACAGTGGGTAGATATACGTGTCTCACTCACCACAAGGCAAAAGATATGTTTACAGAACTGGAGCTGCTGAATCTGAAACATGACTTCCCAAAGTGCAAGGCCTACCTTCGACCCAAGAAATTGTTTGCCTAGGGCCAAGCTCGACCCGATCCACATCCCTCAGATCGAAGATATCTACATCGACATATATCATGAGGTTGAGCTCAGAAGGAAGGATCATTCTCGCTTGGCCTTAGCAGAAATCATCCAGTACGGGGTAGCCATCGTCCCCAAAGGCTACCAAACTACTGAGCAAGAAGTGGATCAAGTGTATCTTGACACAGGTGGGGACGATTGGCCTTTCGTGATAATTGATAGAACTAAAGCCCCTCAGACAATTGAGGAGAGAGTCAAAGAAACTCTACGCAGAACAGAGCATTGGTGCCGAATGAATGGACTCATCTACCTCGGAGTCAATTTCACAACCTCTCCATTGGGCAACGCACCTCCTCGGGCTAAACAACAGCCAAAAGGGAAAGGAAAAGGCAAAGAGGGTGAATCCAGCTCCACCTAAGAGGAAGCTCCTGAAAGTCCTCCTTCCGCTGCACCCGAACAAGTTGTAACTCTGGCTTCTCCAGAGAAGGAAACAACGGAAGATGTTCCAATAGGCCCATCCACTCAGGATGTTGCCACTATCGCGACGATTGAGGTCCCTTCTCCCTTCTCCTTCTCCTCCTTCCCCTCCTCGAGTGACCCAAGTGACCATTCCTTTGGTCGTGTCCTCTCCCCTTCTTCTACTGCTCCTCCTCCTGCTTCTTCATCTATCTTCTCTTCTCTCGCGGACTGTCCCCCTCCATTTCTTCCCTCATCTCTGGGCTCCCTTCCCTTCCTATGTCTTCCTCTCCTGCAATATCTCTTCCTCCCGTGAGCACTTCCTCGGCCTCCCTCTCAATGCCGCCTCCAAGTGTCTCCACATTTTTCCTTCTACTACCGCAATTGCCCCTTCTCTGCTTTCTCGGTCCTTCTCCCATAAGTCCACTGGATCTCCCAAAGAACTAAGTCAACGAAAAGGAAAGTTCCCATTGCTCCGATGGACTTTTCGTTATCCCGTCAAAAGGGGCAAAGAAGCAGAAGCCCGTCACACGCTTCTCTCAGAGTGCTTCGGGAGAGAGGGTAATGGAGATCGCATACCCCAATCCTCTGAAGGATAAAAAGGATCTGTCTCTCGACAGATTACACAGTGACTCAAGTCACAATGGGTACGTCTTCTGAAAGCCTTTAGGGAGAGGCCCTATCTGCAGTTGATGCCCTCTGCAAGAAGCTTCAAGAAGCAAAAGAAGAGAAAAGGCTACTGAAAGAGCAAAATAAACATCTGCTCCATGCCTTACAGAAGATGGGCAGTGCACCTCCCACAACTGCCGCCGAAACTCCTGAGCCTCTGAGTCAGGATAAAATTAATGAATATGCAAAGATCGGCGAGCAGGGTATGGCAGTTTCCGCCTGGAGGAGCCAAATCCTCAAGGACAGTGAAAGAGTGATCGCCAAGTTCACCGATTTGTACCTGAACATCAACAAGGCAAACAAAGAACTCCAGGCGTTAGCAGGACCCATATCAGAAGAGCTGGACCATGCTAGGCTGCAGCGTGAGACCTTTCAAAGAATGTTCGACTGTTCAGTCGAAGACCTGGTCAAGTTTGGTGTTTTCACTCACCCCAGGGCCCTCAATAAAATCCTTTCCACTCTGGATTACCGGATGGATCAACTGGAATTTGTCCTCGAAAAGATTGATAAGGTAAAAGAAGAAGCCCCGGGCGTGATGCATCGGATGGAACAAACTATTCTAACAATGTCCCTAGGGTTGCTTACTCCTTCCTTCACCTTAAGAAAGGTTGACGAAACCATCCGTAACTTCAAGAGATCGTTTTGCAAGGGTCAGGCCGAGGTCACTTTTGACGCGAGAATCCATCAATAACTGTTGGCTGCTCGGGACTTCATTGGGTTCCTAATAGAAGTAGAGAATGAGTATTCCAAACTCCCGAGAAGCTCACAGATGAGCGGGAGACTTGCGAGGCTATCGGTGAGTGACACAAGGATCCTTCCTAGGATCGCCAGAGCCCATGATCAGCAAGTTCATGGAATACCGTGCCCAATTCCACATCTCCTCACTCGAAAGAACATGATAGGATATCCCCTTTCAAATTGTAGTGGGACGACGACGATGAATAATTTCTCTCTCTTCTTCAGCTTTCTTTTTGTAAAATGTCTAAAGTATGTTGGCACAAATGATGACATCATCCATGTTGCACCATGGGATGATGTCATCCATCAAGTTGTCAAAAGTCAACATGACTTTGAGATATTTTTGTAGATATTTTGTATATTTTATGTAAATAGGTGGTTGGTTCCTTTTTGCCTTCCTTCTTCTCCTTCTTCTATAAATACTCAAATACTTGTTGTATTTGGGGAGTAGTGGATACTTTTCAGATGAAAAATAGAAGTGAGAAGAAAAGACTTTGAGATTT
The DNA here is from genome assembly GCA_018340775.1 of Taxus wallichiana var. yunnanensis. Lineage (NCBI taxonomy): Eukaryota > Viridiplantae > Streptophyta > Pinopsida > Cupressales > Taxaceae > Taxus > Taxus wallichiana. The sequence goes on from CM031244.1 coordinate 571,572,176, forward strand.
TTGTAACAGAAGGAAATATTAATACAATATTTAGACTTTGTCTTTGAATACATGTGTTATTTGCATTAGATCTTTCTTACGCGATCTATGTGTTTATTCTGTTGGATCTACTGCTTTTTATTGTCATTTATTCATCGATGATTGCTTTGTTCGTTTATGTAAGTATGTTTGGCTCTGTTTACTACCAATCCCAAAACATAAACCCTCGACCTTCTCGCTTTGGAATTCATTTCTTTTCTTTCTTCGGATCTCGATCTTTCTTCATCCTCTCTTCCATTCCTTTCTTTCCATGCAATGAAATAAACCTATTGGGATGAGATCCCAAACCCCGAAGACGAATATTGTGAGATTTTCACAAATTCCTGCTTTGGTAGAATAGCAATAAACCAGGATTTAACTTTCTTGACTTAAAGAGGGGCTATGCCCCGCACACTATTGGCTCATCTATCCATAAATCTGCATGGCGATTTTCGAACCAACAGTTGAATTTCCACAACCAAAAAATTCACTAATGTTAACCATTTTCATTCTAGATGACAATCTTAACATTCCCATGGCCACTTGTTCTTTAATAGGAAAGACCCTACCTTTTATAGAGGTAGTAAATGAAAAGGGTATTTCACCTTGTTTAAGGTTGTCATTCAAAAGTTGAAAAATATTTTGAAATAACATGTCGTATCTTAAAAATGTTGCAGAAACATTGATCATCACATCTTACTTCAAAAATATAGTGGTTCCACCAAAGGCATGAACATGGTTTGATATACCACTCACCTTGTATCCCTCCTTCCCATTCAAAAGGGGATAAATTTGCATCAAGGATTTGACTTTGTTGTCCAAAATGAAATCAATAACCTCCATTTCCATGTCATTTCCGTCCATGTCATCTATCTTACGCATCTTGAAAATTCGCTATGTATTTGTTGAATCTTGAAGATCATTCCATATTTGCGTAATGGTTATTAAACAATAATTGATGCATTTGAAAAGAATTTCATTTTTTTCTATTGAAGTAGGATTCATTGTATGTAAATGGATAAATGTAAACACTGTTCTCCTCCCTTCAAAAAAGCATAAAAAAGAATGCACCATTAAAATATATCAAATAAAAATGATGATACAACCGACAAAAAGAAAGTCAAGGCTTATAATTAAATTAAATTGTAAGTATTGAAATACCATTGGATTTTAAATGTTACAAGATTATAACATTTGTATGTTGAAACAAGATAGTTTTATTTTTAATAATTATCAAGTATAATAAACAATTTTCAAATACTTCTTTATTAATGTACTTATTTCAATCTCATAACAAGTATCTAGAAAATCCACTAAAGAGCAAAAAACAACAACAATATAACAACATTTGGATGTTGAAACAAGATAGTTTTATTTTTCATAATTTGCAAGTAAAACAAACAATTTTCAAATACATCTTTATTAATATACTTATTTTAGTCTCATAACAAGTAACTAGAAGATCCACTAAAGAGCAAAAATGACAACAATATAATCCAAGTATGTGATTTAAAGAATTATTTCTCATTTGAAAATGACTTTGTCATCTTCAACATTATCTCTTCAATAACATTCATAGCTGAAACCATGTTCATTTGTACATTAATTTTTTGCTCCTCTATTTTGAACAGTCTTTCCTCATTCTTATCTTCCCTTTCATGTTCTATTTCATGGCATTTCATACGCCCCTCTTCATCCATCTGAAATGCAGAAATCACTAACTTGTTGCTTTCAATAATGTTGTCTTTAATACTTGTTATATTTCTTATTTTTCATTTTTTACCTGTTGAAAAATTTTCCTTTTCCTTTCCAAAGATTCAACGAACTTTCACTAGTCATCACCGATTATCTCACACTCTTTGAATGGCTCATTTTCAATTGGAGAAAACCCACCCTCAGTGAATGCATACCGTGTGTTAGAAGTATCAATTGCTATTTTACCAGATTGATAGCTCTATCATTACCAAAGATAATATCCATCGCATCAAATATTTCCATGGAAAAGTTTGTTGGAAGTTTCTTTTCACTCTCTCTCTCGACCACACATACTCCAATAAATATCATGCCCGAAGGTATATGTACTTAATAGTCTCTTACTCTTTTGTAATAATGAAACACATGCTCCCACCGATCTCAACATTAACTCGTTGTGTGGAGGAGCCCATGAGTGCAACAATAATCTTCCAAAATTATCCATTTCTCAGCTTGTTTTTATAGTTCTTTTCATTGTTCTACCGTTGAGTTGTGTTTCTCTCTCAATACACTTTGCTTCAATAAGGACGATAGTGTTTGCGATGCTCCAATGAGCCATGCCCTTTTGTGCAGGAGGAACCAAAGGTTGATTTCCTAGGCTTTGTGGCTCTTTGGCTCACATTTTCTCATGATGAAGAGGGGAATCATTGATATGTTCGAAGTGAATACAACTTGTAGGTATGTTTACTTCAAATCGATTATCTTTTTGTACTTGGAACATAAGTAGGAATGATTACTTCTTCATTGCTCATTTTTGTACTTGGCACACAATAATGGTAGTCATCATCTATAGAATATATATCATCATGTGTTATGTCATTTTTGAAAGCATTGCAATAAACCTCCTAAAACCACCCTTCACTGGATTTGGACGATATAATGATTTATCCATGACAACAAAGAACGAAAAAACCTTCACTTAAACCTGCAATTAAATATACAATCAAATATTTAAATACACATAATGTAAAGATAAACAAATCATTATCACCAATTTCTACATTCCTATGCATGGTGAAGGTTTGCTACAATTTTTTTGAGCTTTTGAGGACAAGTCTCAAAGACAATGACATAGAATTCACCTAGGATCACATACAAATGACATAGAAATGACATAGTATCACATAGAATTCACGGCACTACAACTACTTACTTTGGTAGTATAAAGAATCCAAATACACATAATGTATAAATTTTAACATTTCAACACATTCTACAACTACTTACATTGTACTTTGTTGGGAATGGCTAGAGAGAACTTCAAGATACAGTGTGGGGCATGTGGCTCAACATATATAATAAAATTCCATTTGTAATGTAAGAAAATAGTTTTATTATATTTATTTTAAAATATCTCTCCATTTCTAAGTTAATTTTCAGTGGTGATTTTACAACCATTATGGATAGCGGAACATACACAGATGAAGGATGTCATAGAGACCTCTAGACAAATCATTTTTTGTTACACAAAAAGAAAAGAAAATAAATGGTAGATTAACGACCATCCTTTGCTTGCCATGTAATACAAACATCTGGTTTGAAAGTGTAAATAATATCTGAGGGGAATAATAAAACTTTCATGGCCCTTGAATCACTATTAAACATTGTGAGTGCATGGTTTGGATTACATTGTTCACAAACTGAAAGAACCCTTCTCAAGTGGTAGGGTAGAGATTCATTCAAAGGAAGTTTGAGACCATTCTTTTAGGTCCGAGTTTTAACTTACACTACTCGACAAAAAGAAAGAGCACAAGAGGTTATGCCAAATCCATGAAAACAAGTTCCCAACGATGAAAATATGTAATATTCCTTCTATAATACATTAACATTTTCATTACGATTGCTCAAGAAGAATACAATCCTATAGAAGAGCCTTTGGGAGTCACATTTAGAACTTAAAAGTAACAAAGAAGAAGTCTCAAAGATGATAAAGAATAGCTTGAATCCTAGGGAGTGACTCAAATCCCTACTTAAATGTGTTTGAGATATTGAAAAGAGAAAATACCACACATACTTAATCATTAGGTAATATTGACTAGTCTCAAGGTGACTTAGATAACACACTATGCACAGTGTTATCCATATTTTGCCCCCCAGAAAAATTGGATCAACCACGATCCCGCACAGAAGAAACCAAAGAAATAACATTCAAATCCTACAAACAGGTTGCAGAGGGACTATACAATGGAGTGGAGGGGCTTGTGGAAGATCAAATGACCTCGTGCAAGAAGAAATTCAAGAAACGACCTTGTCGAGCAAATCTGTGCCTTAAATCCATCAAACAGATTACAGGTGGGATCAGAAATGGAGTAGTAGGGTTGGGGAAGAAGGAGATAGTTTCAAAGAAGCTAGAAGCTCAAAAGAGAAGGAATGATGAAGGTTTGAAAGTCTTCGGGCTCTGAAATGGTTTAGAATGAGTCCAAAAATTTACTAAGTATGGAGGAGATAGCAGACACTGCCAAGTGTCCAAGCGACGCACCTCCAAAGTTGAATCCAAAAAGGGAGACTTGGAATAAGTGCCAAGCCCCCATGTATCCCAGGCCCAATGCAAGGGTAGAGTTAAATCTAAAAGTCAAAAGGTGGATAGGGCGGGCCTAAAAAGACTAAGTATAGAAGTGCTAGCGGAAGCCGCCACGCGTCAGCTTGGCACATCTCCAAAAGTTAATCCAAAAGCGGAGACCCAAATGAGCGCGGGCTTGCCACATTGTCTAGGGTCTGAAAAGGTAAGGGAGGCCATTGAAAAGTCCAAAGAACCTATGGAGGCTTCCACGTGTCAACCCAACGCTCCTTCAAAGGAAAATCCTGAGCGGGATTTTAAGTGAGCGCAAAGCCTCCACGCATTTGGTTTCATAAAGGGACAAGGTCAGGTTGAATAGTTAATGCATTGAGATAGGCCAGCGAGGGTGCCAAGTGTCCAAATGGTGCTAATTCAAGAGCAGAATTAAGGGGAGGGTTCCAAACAAGTGCCAGGCCACCGCCGTGTCCCCGGTCAAATATATGACCCCACCAAGCAAAAGACTTAGCCAAAAAACATAAAAATTGAGCAAGTCACGAGGAAACCACGTGTCAGCCCCACGCCACTTAGAAAGCAAAATATAGAGGCTTCCCTCAAACATGCGCTAACCCTCCACGTGTCCAGTTTCAAAAGGGGCTCGTTTTCAAACTAGTTTTCCCACTATTTTGTATGGACCCGATTCAAATTTCAAATGGGCATATCTTTCGACTCGGGGCTCAAAATCCAACAAATATGGCACCATTGGAAAGATATCAACCTTTTCTACACCATGGAGATCTAAAACTTCAAGTTTGGAGAGGTTAGGTGGGGAAAAAATGAAGAAACATCTTCAAGCCATTAATACAAGATCTATTTGCCTTAATAACTAGATCAAATTTATCTGATCTGTAGTTTCCTCCTCCTTCAAGGCACCGAACAAGAAATTGATGCAGTCAAGATAGATTTGGGGTGGATTTTGTAGGAGGCATTGATGATAGTAGTGAGCTCGAATGGGTTTTCCCACTTCTCTCTCCTTCTTCTCTCTGGGCTGAATCTATAAAAGTAGGGTCGGGACTCATTGTAAAAGGTTGGACATTTCTATTTTGTGCCCTCCCTTCTTCTTTTGTTCATAGAAGGATTTGTGGAGATTTTCTAACCTCTCCTTCAGGTTGTAATGCAAGTTTTTCCTCTTGGCTACTACAATATACTTGTATCGACTCTGAGCAATAATATATATGTCTGTGGATGTTTCTCGACCCTCTCATGTATTCATTATTGTCTCCTTGATCTCTTATTGTGATTTGGTCATCTGTGCATGTTGTTTGTATTACATTCTTGTGGTCTGTGTTAAATTGCAAAACGAGTGTCTAACATTCCTTTGGTGTATCACCTTGTTAGCTTAGGTTTATTTTCTTGCATCTCTCTAACCCTGTCTCCTTGGTAGATAGAATAGACTTAGAATAGATCCTTTGCAATTTGTTTGTGTACACCTGAATAGAGGGATATGAACCGGCCTCAATCTAGAGAGCTCTCTCAACTCACAAGGTCCCACACCTTGAGAGATGCTCCATGTTGTGCAATCACACTAAATGCCCCACTTCACACCTAGGCCATTCGGGGTGTTGTGATTCTGCACTAATAGTTTTGGCACACTCGGTGGGACAAGAGGTCTTCACTTTATTTCATCAAGTTGATGTGTTCTTGGTGAGATTTAGCCTTTAGAGGCACATTCAAAGCACATCTGGTGACTCCATCTGGTCAATAACCCATCCTCTGAGTTGCAGACTTTTTCCATCCATTTCCACTCATTTTCATCCATTTTCTTCTTCCATCTCTTTCATTTTCTCCCATTCCATGAAGTTGTGAAATCATGACTTCATTCCCTTCATGGAACTCACACTTATAACAATAATGCAGTTCACCTCCAATGCATTTCCCAACTCCTCCAAATCAGCATTATAATTAGATCTAGGACCATTATGCTTACCCATATGAGCAGAGTCAAAGTTAGTTTGGCCATAGAGCTTATCAAGAACAAGGGGTGCATACAATGGTGACAACTATGTGGAGAATGCTGGTTTGTTGGAGAAGATTCAAAAAATGGAGGTTGACATGGTTCAGTCAAGGGCCATTGCATAAATTAAGGCATTCAAGATTGGTTATAGGGAACCTTATCTATGGGAAGGCCCTTTTCTAATACATTACAGCCCTCAAGAGAAGCTTGACTTCATGGTTGAAATGCTACCTCAACTTAAATAGTGGATTGAAGATATTGAGGCTTATGAGCTGGACACAAGACAACCTTGTCAATGGGTAAGTCAATCACCAACTTCCTTGTCCTTCATTTTATTTTTCTCAATCTTTATCATTTCAGTATGATCAAGATTCAAGCCCCTCACTTGCTACCTCAAGTGTTGATTTCATTTCTCCATCTCCTAGTCTTCCATCCCATCTCAATTCTTCTCCCCTTTTCCTTCCCAAGTAGTCATTCCCTCGAAGAAACAAGAAGTTCCACCTCCCTCTCCACCACAAATAATAGAAAAATCGGTTGAACCCCAACCTGCCACTCCTCTTGCTTCCCCAAATCCATGTTGGGGAGATGAAAATCAAACAACCAGCCAAGGGCAGCAAGAAGAGGAACCCAACAGAGAAGAAATGATAGACAATCCAAGAGTTGGGCTGCCAAATTTGAGTTTACAAAGATCCCCTTGATGGTTAAGCCAATAGAGAAGGTCAAGGTTGAAGAGCCAATGGTGGCTGAGGCTGAGTTTGTAGTAGAGAAGGAACAAAAATAGAAGGAAGAAGATCAACAACCTATTTACTTTGAATACAATGTCCCTAATGGCACTTTGTCTGAAGAGGATGTTGATCTGATCCAAGTGCACAACTAGTTGAGGAGGAAGAACAATCAGCTCCAAGTCCCATTGAAGAGGAGTAGCTGGGAGAGATCAAATCAGTGTTGAAGCCACTCAATGAAGAAAGCATCATTGAAGATTCTTTGCTTTCATTTTGAGGGCCTAATTTGATTGATGAACCCATGATGATGGAGGACCATACAATTTCAGAGGCTCCAAGCATAGAGCAAGCTACGAAGAACCTTTAGTTCTTCCTCCCACTTCATCCCCTTCAAGCTCTAATGTTGAAGAGGAGTTCAAAATTTCAAACTTCATGTTTGAGGAAGAGGGGAACCATGGTGAGCAAGTTTCAGATCAGGAGGACACCATGGAGGAGGTAGAGCACCTGTAGCAGGACAACAAGGAGGTAGACTATCTGTCAGACTCAAAAGATTGCTTTGGTGAAGAGGAGCCTAAGGAGATCACATCATTTTCTCCTCTCCCATCCATCTTCCAAGCATATAAGCTTGCTGCCATGAAGGAGGACATTCAAGGATAGCAGCTCTGCACTTCATAACAACTCTCTGAGACCAAGGTTGGAAGATATGAGTCTTCCATGTTCTTCACAAAAGAAGGAAGAAGAACAACCAGCTCCAAGTCCAGTTAAAGAGGAGCATATGGAGGTGACCAAGATAGATTTAGAGGCACTGAATCATGAGCCAGTTGCACAAGAAAGTATATACCCCTCTCCCTTTCAACCTCTCTAAAAGTTTGTTTCTTTGGAAGAGCCTAAACTCACTAGCTTCATATTTAAAGATGAGGCTTCATACGGTGAAAATAATGAAGATTTTAAGATCACCATGCAAAAGGGAGAGACCTTGTTACAACAGGACAATAAAGGGTTTGATTTCCTATCAGACTCAAAAGAATGTTTTGATAAGAAGGGGCCAATTGAAATTACAATCTTTTCTCCCCATCATTCATTCTTCAATCACAAGAACTTGCTACCATGGAAGAGAATGTGCAAACACAACCTGCAGTTTGCAACATGCCTCTTGAATCAAAGTTGGAAGATTTTGATCTTCCAAAAGTCACACTGATTGCAGAGGAAGAGAAAGAGTATGAGGATATCATTCCTCCCACACCATCCATCCATGAGGGTCAACAAGAAGGCTCCATTCTTGGAGTTAAAGTTCAGAACCATGGGAAAATTCAAAGGACCAGACCTTGCCCAATCAAGTACTTGGCTTCATTGGAGCCAAGGGAGAAGCCAAAACTAGTCATGCCTACTTCAGGGCATGAGGATGAGTATCAAAGCACCAAGGGTCACCATCAACACCTCCAAGAGTCCAATGCAAATCAACTTGAGGAGGTATTTTCCATTAATGTTGATACCTTGCTGATATGGGTGGAGGATCAACTTAAAGTCAGTTTTTCACTCATACAGGAAGCTATATTTAGTGTCAAATCATTTGCTTGGCTTCCCCTCTTGAGAAAGGGAAGCTACTTCTCCCTACCTATAACAGATTTGTTTAAGCTTTTCTTTCTCTCTGGTTAGTGTAGGGGTAGGAGTAGATTTTGTTTTTAGTAGAAGTGCTTGTGCACACTCTGCATGTCTCATTTGAGGTGTGTATGATTTTGTCTTTGTACATAAGTTTTGTTCATATTGCTCCAGAGCTACTGAGGCCATGCCCTTCACTATTCATGGTAGAAGACTCATAGTTTCCTGTAATAGTTGCTATCTTCAAAATAAAACAAATGTAGAACAACTAAAAATTCGTCCTCAAAATAGTCCATTCAGGGACAGATGAAAGCCCCGGGTCAAAACAATCTTCTACTCTCAGAAGCCTTGTTTCAGGATTTCTTATGAAAATTGAGAGTGTAAACGGTTATGATCATAGATCGGAAGCAGGATTAGTATCAGTTCACCATTCTTGACTCCATGCCAAATGGATATAACAAGGCAACTAGTCCTTTCATTCGGTAGGTAGATACCCTCTCGCGAGTCGCCAAGTTGTTATACATATTTTGCCCCCGTAAAAATTGGATTAGCCATGACCCCGCATAGAAGAAACCAAAGAAATCATGTTCAAATCTTGTAAAAAGGTTAGAGAGGGACTCTACAATGGAGTGGCGATGCCTACGGAAGATCAAATGACCCCGTGCAAGAAGAAATTCAATAAACAGTTGTCGAGCGAACGTGCCTTAAATCCATCAAACAGATTATAGGTGGGCTCGGGAAATGGAGTGCAGGTCAAGGAAGAAGGAGACAATGTCAAAGAAGCTAGAAGCTCAAAAGAGAAGGAACGGTGAAGGTTCGAAGTCTTCGGGCTCTGAAACGGTTCAGAATGAGTCCAAAAATTGACTAAGTATGGAGGAGACAACGGACGTTGCCAAGTGTCCAAGTGGCGCACCTCCAAAGTTGAATCCAAAAAGGGAGACTTGAACAAGTGCCAGGCCCCCATGTGTCCCAGGCCCAAAGTAGGGGCAGAGTCAAAGCTAAAAGTCAAAAGGCGGATAGGGCGGGCCTCAAAAAGACTAAGTATAGAAGTGCTTAGTGGAAGCCACCACACGTTAGCTTGGTGCATCTCCAAAAGTTAATCCAAAAGCGAGACCCAAATGAGCGCGGGCTCACCACGTTGTCTAGGGTCCGAAAAGGTAAGGAGGCCATTGAAAATTCCAAAGAACCTATGGAGGCTTCCATGTGTCAACTCGACACTCCTTCAAAGGCAAATCCTGAGTGGGCTTTTAAGTGAGTACGAGCCTCCACGTGTCCAATTTCATAAAGGGATAGGGTCGGGTTGAATAGTCAATGCATTGAGACAGCCAGCGGAGGGTGCAAAGTGTCCAAATGGTGCTAATTCAAGAGCATAATTAAGGGGAGGGTTCTAAACAAGAACCAGTCACTGCATGTCCCCGGTCAGATATATGACCCCGCCGAGTAAAAGACTTAGCCAAAAACATAAAAAATTGAGCAAGTCATGGAGGAAACCACGTGTCAGCTCCATGCCACTCTAAAAGAAAAATACAGAGGCTGCCCTTAGACATGTGCCAGCCCTCCATGTGTCCGGTTTCAAAAGGGGGCTCATTTTGAACTGGCTTTCCCACTATTTTGTACGAACCCGATTCAAATTTCAAATGGGCATATCTTTTGACTTGGGGTTCGAAATCCAACAAATCTAGCACCGTTGGAAAGATCTCGGCCTCGTCTATGCCATGGATATTTGAAACTTCAATTTTGGAGAGGTTGGGTGGGAAAAAAATGAATAAATGTATTTGGGTCATTAATACAGGATCTATTTGCCCCAACAACTAGATCAGATTCAATCTGATCCGCCGTTTCCTCTTCCTTTAAGGTGCCAAACAAGAAATTGATGCAGTCAAGATAGATTTGGGGTGGATTTTGTAGGAGGCATTGATGATAGTAGCTAAGATTGAATGGGTTTTCCTCATCTCTCTCCTTCTTCTCTTTAGGTTGAATCTAGAAAAGCAGGGGTTGGGACTCATTGTAAAGGTTAGACATTTCTGTTTTGTGCCCTCCCTTCTTCTTTTGTTCACAGAAGGATTTGTGGAGCTTTTCTAACCTCTCCTTCGGGTTGTAATGCAATTTTTTCCTCTTGGCTACTGTAGTATACTATATCGAATCCTGAGAAATAATATATATGTATGTGGATGTTTCTCGACCCTCTCATGTATTTGTTATTGTCTCCCTGATCTCTTATTGCGATTTGGTCATCTGTGCATGTTGTTTGTATTACATTCCTGTGGTCTATGTTAAACTACAAAATGAGTGTCTAACATTCCTTTGGTGTATCACCTCATTAGCTTAGGTTTATTTTCTTGCATCTCTCTAACCCTGTCTCTTTGGTAGATAGAATAGAATTAGAATAGATCCTCTGCAATTTGTTTATGTACACCTGAACAGAGGGATAGGAACTGGCCTCAATCAAGAGACCTCTCTCAACTTGTAAGGTCCCACACCTTGAGAGATGCTCCATGTTGTGCAATCACACCGAATGCCCCAATTCACACCTAGGCCATTTGGGGGTGCTATGATTCTGCACTAACACACATGTCCGAGGAAAAAGTTACAATTTAGTGAAAAAGAACATAATAGATGAAAATGTTCGAAGTTAGAAGAGAATTTGTAAGATATAGTCACAAAGGAACAATTAACTGTGATAGTTCTAGCCTCACCATAACAATTAATTGTGATAGTTCTAGTCTTAGTTGTACCAAGATTTGACCATGGAATTTATGGGCTGTAACACTTAATACGTAAACCCCGCAATGAGATAAAAGGGAAACAACTATCATGCATACAAAAACGCCACATGAGTTAGTAAACAAAATGTATACTATCTGGTACAAATTTGACATGCACCAAACCATATCCAAAGGACAAGCATCCATTGATTTTAAACTTAACACTTCACAAATTTGGGACAGAAATCCTTTGATTAAATCAAGATACAAAATATAACAATAAAATTAATTTGATTTCGTTCAATATTTCAGCTTATCATGTTTCAGTTGATTTGAGCATCATTCCCCATTACCTATACAATCTCCTGGAAGTATTATTGGATTATCAAGGACTTGCAAGAATTCAATTTGTCCTTTTACTATGGTCTTTCATGGATGTTACTCCAATTTGTTTTGTTACCAAGAATTGTGTGTTACATCAAATAAGGAAGGTCATATACCATTCATGGGTTACACCAATTGCATAAATCATACTAGTCACCAGTTACTCTCATCCAGTCCATTCATGTGTTACACTCAATGGTATAGACCAATCCATGCACATATGTTACAACTAACACCCAACAATACAAGCAAGTACATTCATGTGTTAGACCTAGGTGAAAACAACAAGTCTTTCTCCCAATAAGTATATATAGTTACACATTGCTGGTATAAAATATGGATCAAGGATGGTTTTGATGACATAAACACTCAAACTTAGCTAGTTCACATGAGTTAATTTGAGTGAAAATGTTGATTTATTGTCCTTTAATTGTTAGCTTGTGGAATTCTTTAGAAAGAATAAATTCAAAGTTTTCCTAAGTCAGCCTTGTAAATAAAAAATACAAATTTATAATTATGTTTACTCATAGGGATGTATTACCCATAAGTACATATCAAGGTGTTGAGTGAATAAATACATTTTTGAAGTATAATAATAGGGAGAATTGGTACTTGATATAGATCTTGGTGTCTAAACTCTTTTTGTGAGTTTCTTTAATCAATTCTTATAATGAAATGTTTGTATAATACTCTTTCATTCTGCCAGTAACAATGAGTGGAAAAATTACAATTTTGTTCGATCAATCACAAAGGAACAATTAACTGTGATAGTTCTAGCCTTACCTATAACAAGGCCTTAAGTCCCAATCTCTAGCCTGAGGTATTGAAGGAAATGGGAGTTAGGTGGAAGAAGCCATCAAGAGACATGATACAGTACATCAAAACGTAAATGGGAACTAAAAATGGGAATAGTCTGCCAAGAAAGAAGGAAATTGAAAGTCACTGCTAAAAGGATTCACAGTCAGAGCTAGAAAGAAACAAGTGCTTACGAAGCTTTAAAGGGTAGTTTATCCAAAGGTAAGTATTTTTGTTTCTTTGAGTGTATTTGACTGACTCTAATGCATGGCAGCATGCAAACTACTTTTTCTTGCATGTTGTTTCTTTGTTATGTCTCGTTTGTGTAGCATGTTTCGGGCTACGTAGAACTTCATTGTAATACTTGGACTTTGCTCCATCACTCTGCTTCTCACTCTTATTCCGGCTTTCGGCCTTCTTTTGTATTCAAGGTATAGTCCTTTCAAAAACTATTTGCCAATATTAAAAAAACATGCAAACTACTTCACTTATCCAAAGCATATAATATAAAATCTCCACAAATACAAAAAATTGACTAGACTATGCCTTGTAACTTTTAGAATTAAGTATTCCGTATCAAATTTCAAATTTTTTCCATGCACATTACTAATTTTTTCTTTGGCTTCATAACTCAAGTATGAGTGAAATAAAACGAAATTAACTCTTGAGGGAGTGCCATGTTATCTAAAAATATATGTTTATGTTCTAGGAAGGTGTTCTAGTAAACTTTATGAAACACTGTTCAACATTATATACAAAGAATGTTATGGCAATGAATTTATTTCACTAGAACTGGTAGTCTGTGCAAGATTAAAGTATGTGGAGTGCAAAATTGCTTACCTCAAACTTCTCAGGATTCTTCCCACTGTCTCGTAACTCGTCGATTCGCCCACTGTCTGCAACTTGGGAGGATATTGCCCAGTGTGCTCCAAAGCACTGCAAAATGATTTTTTCTCAATGTTCACGTATCCACCTCCAAAGCACTGCTTACAAATAATGTCCATATGCAGGTATATAAACTGAAAATTTCCCTCCAAATTGACAAAAAAAGTGGCGGGAATGCATGTGTGTTGCCAGATGGACAGAAAAACACCTAAAATGTAGCAGAAATTGTCAGCCCCCTCTTCAACCACCCCTTAAGTTGAACAGCAAAAATTGTGGAGCTCCTACTTTCCTGGTCAAGATTCCAATTTTTCCTGTAGCTGGTTGAAAAATTCAGCATGGGACCACCTGCATCATAATAATAGAACCTGTAGTGGCTCCATGGGACCATGCCCTAAGGCGGTGTATATAAGGGCATTTTTACTTGCCGTGTAATCCGATTGGCGATGAAGATGAACCATGGATCGATGACGCGACGTGCATGGGTTTGTTGAATTTTAGTGGAATTTGATTGGTGCGGTTTTTTTGGGTGGATTAACATATAGATTTTTGTTTTTTTGCATGTAATAATAATAATTTTAAAGTTAAAAGAATGGCACTCTCCACGTGTTAAAAGAGGGCGGATTTTTAAGTTGAGGAGATTGATCCATGCTTGTTTTACACTCTTGTTTTTATAAGTAAACTTATTTAATTAGAAAATAATTTTACATAGATATCGACATCTTTGTGTAGTGTAAATTAGGTTCTTTTGCTACTTTTTATTGTGTATTTTTGTTTTTCTCTTTCTTGTGTTTTCCCTATGTTTTGGTGTTTCCTATAATTGTGTAACTATAGTTATGGGACCTCGAAACCGTACGTGTACAATCAAGGCCCCCATAATGCCCTCAAAACTATAATTGTATATTTTTGTGGGCTTTTGTTTTGTGAACCCAACTTTGTATATGTAAGCTTACACACTAGTATAATCCTATTTTTAATTTAAGAAGTCTAGAAGGCCAATATAATCCTAAAATGAATTCATGAAAACTAAAAAGACATCAATGAGTAGGTGAATTAGTGCATTTGGAACAAGGATATCGTATTCACTCAAGAGGTAAAAACATATATGTTTGAGAAAATGGAGAACCTAAAGCTAAAATCAAAGAGCATCTAGCATTTATTTAAGATATCAAACATTTATTAACACAATGAAGTCCATATTGTAGTACGCTATGCTCGAAAATAATCATTCAACATTTATATCAATGTTACCTCATTTACACAATTTTTGACAAAACTTAGAGGTGTCCTGGCTAATTCCACACTCTAAATCCACTACGTCGGGCATTGTTTTACAACTTAGCACCTTTGAAATAAATATGCCTCGCATAAAACACATCTTTAGATCGAACAATCCTCCTCATGTGCCATACCGATTCCATCCTAAGTTTGGATAGGTATGTAGTCGAGGTATGTTTGACCAACAAATTTGTTCAAGGGAAACAAACATGTTTGTTGTACTTGTAATGGTCACATATTCAAATACACAAGTTGTCTTAATGATCTTAGGGTAGGTTGAGTGGGAAGTCATTCACAAAATTCACCTATATTATAAATAGATGCACCCTTACCTATTAGGAACATTTAAGGACTTTATCCAAGCACACTCTAAAGAGGTCTTTGAGTTCAGTCATTGAAGCATCTCTCCCTTATAGCACATTATTGTTGTAGACACCCCAAATTCACATACTTGTTTCCAATTTATCCCAGGTCAGATCTTGTTATTCGTTCATATATGATTAATTAATTAAATTAATTAATTCATGTGCATTCACCTTTTGGGATTAATTAAATTAGTCCCCAACACATTTTAGCTAAGTTAATTATCATTTATTAAATAAATGGTTAATTAATTATCTTGCACATTTTAGCTAATTAAATTAGTTACTTAATTAGGAAAATACACATATTTTCAAGTCAACTGCCACTTTGACTCCACTTGGATTCCACTTCCCTATTCCAGTCGACTCCACTTGGACTCCACTTCTAGAATCCTAGAAAGGCGGGGGCAATTAAATTACACATACAACCACCTTCAGGGATATAAATTTTGTCAACCAAAAATCATTGCCCCTTCAAAGATACAATTACACAGACTAAGTCTACTTGCTATTTTAGGTAATTACAATTATTATCCTAGATCCCATTCAAACTAAGATCCACTTCTCATGGCCTCACCCTTAGTTACAAAAGCAGCCATTCCTTTGTAATCCATCCTTTGAAAGCCATAAAAAAATGCAACAAAGATTTGCTCATTTTTTGTTTGAATACTCGTGAAATCTTCTCATAGAAATTCCATTCATCCTTTGGAAAATAATCGGAGCATCCACATTTCAAACATCTACAAGATTTCAAAAGTCTAAGAAATTCTATAATCTTCTTTGAGGTTTGCAAAGAGATTTACAAGAGAGGTATGTTGTAGTGTTTTGTTTTATCTTTCATTTACTATGTTTTGCATTGCTTATAACTACATATTATGTGAATCTAAACACATCATCCTTTGTTTCCCTAGATCGACATCATACTCTAATAGTGAATCCAAGTTTCATTACCAAGTGTTAAAGGCCTAATGTTGAACTCATTTTCGGCTAAGTACAATATATTTTTGGTGAAGTATAAGTATTTTGAACTAAGAATTTTGACACAAAACTAGCTAAAGGGTAAAGCAAAGGACTTGAAAACCTTTTGGTTATTCAATCGCACATGTGAGGAATGAAAGAAGATATGTCATTTGGCACGCATGAGTGTAGACACCTAAAATCCGCTTATGCAATTTTATTAATAAAATTGTACTAATTACCCTTTTCCTATCATTTCCATTAGAATTAGTGATTTCCCTCTAATTAACTAACGTTTCCCTCTATTTTTGGTCAATTAGCGACATTTTGTGAATCAACTAGCCTTTATCACATTCGGATGTCAATTAATGAGACTTTGCTAGTTATAATCCTCTTCGATTCACTTAATTAAATTTTATGAGTTAATTAAGCTTTTTAACAATGCATTCAATCAATAAACTCTTTTATTGGCTAAATCCCCTTTCAAATGCTTCAAATCATATCAAATTCCTCCTAAATCACCTCCAAATAGCCTAAAAATCTTATTCTAGCCTATTAATTAATCCTAGTTGATTAATTAAATCATCTCCAACTCCCATGAGTTGTTAATCACTTGTTAATTCCTCTAATCAAGCTTAACAAGTCTAAATCTACTTTATCCTTTATCCCACATTCATTGGGATTCAAGCTTCTCCCAAATGGAAAGCTATATAAAGGACCAAGCTCCTTCCTTCACACCTTACACCATACTTTTGATAGTATTTTCATATAAAACATATGATTAAGAGCCTTTCTCCATTGATGGAATAACTTGCTCATCTTTGCATCCATTTCTTCATGCTTGATTAGTAAAGGAAGATCTAAACATGGCCTTGTAGCCATTTTAGTGAGATTATTTCATCATCTTGAAGAAACAACATAAATTTAATTGCTTATGATTTTCATAGGTTCATAGTTTTAAAATCAATCATACATAAATAGAGTAGGAATGGTTGGTAATTAGATGAGTTCTTTCATGTTTTTACATTAAAAATATAGTTTCCTTTAAGCTCTAATCAAGATATTTATAGTTATTTTTATTTTGCTTTGAAGCTACTAGGTTTTAGTTTCATTTCTATAACATTGTAATTTTAACATAGATACATTTGACACACCCGGTGGGACATAATCCATTGTCCTTTGCATTCAATTTCAATCTTTTAGATTAGTTCAAATTTTGGTTACTAACCCTCATTTTAGCATAATTTAGATAAACATGGTGTTTCGTAATCTGGGTTAGTTAAGTTTGCCTTGTTTTGTTCCTCTTTGCAAGAATAAAGGAGGTGAGGTGCTACTACCGAATTTGGATCAAATTGACAAAGTTTTGAGCTTTTTGACATTTTTTCTTGTCAAATACTATGTTTTGTTTATCTACAAGTGCTTTACGCTAGCAAGAAGATGCCTTGCACTCTGTTTTATCCCCTTGTGTTACTTCTTTTATCCTTGCTCTTCGCTAAAATTTGTGCACGCCACTTAACTGGCTTACGCTAGTGCTTCTCGGCCCGTGTTTTTGATCAACTGAATTATTGCTGCTCTATGTATGGCATGCGTTACTACACTATATGATCCCAAGTTATGTGTTCTTTACATAATTATAGTCAACTAAATCATTTTTGAGGAATAAACCTTTAACTTAGGAATTGAATATTATGAGACCCATAGTTGTTTAAAACAAATTTATTTAACAAATGAGCTTTGGATAACTAATGTAATTGGAGAATGGAACCAACCGCACATTCTCCATTAAAGACTAATGCTCTGTAAAATAAAGTAATTGAATTTTGAAAAATAGAAAATTTTAAGCCTTATGTGTTTAATTCTATTGAAAACTATAAGGTCTTACAATGGAAACCTAAATATAATGAATATATAAACCATGAAAAGGCCATGTCGTGGAGTATGTCTATCATGTGTTTCTTACCGTAATTTGGTCATTTTCTGGTTTACGACATTTGAGTAAGAAATTGATGTATACCCTATGTTATACTATTGTAAGAGTGGGTTCATGTTTATGTAAGTGTTCGACACGATGTCGAGTTTCTTTATTTGGATCCCATGTGGTGTTGTGTAGCATGAAATTAAAGTAAAAAATAAATCATTCCAATAATTTTACCATTGGATTTGTATTTCAAATTTGTGTTCTTTACATATGGTATCGGAGCAAGGTTCATGCTCTCGAACCTCTGGGATGGATTGTAGTTGTGATGATTCTACATGACGGTGGTGGAGATGAGAAGAGTAATGTGATATATGTTGTGATGTGACCAGTTTTTTAATTGTGATATTATGAACACACGTTTTGTGCATATTTGTTATCATGTTGATGTGATTGTGATGAGAGTATCCACTCTCCTTTTTGTGGACTCATTGAGTAGTTCACGTGTGATGTGTAATCTTATTATGTGTGAAAATAATGTTATTGTGGATTATGGAGTGTTGGAGTGTTTTATTATTATGTGATATAAAGGTGTGTTGATGTGTTGCATGAAAAAATTGGCGTATAGTGAATGGATTTTATAGTGATGTCACCAACGTGTTGTGATGAATCATGTGTGTCACCATGATGTATTACAATTAACTATATGTTGCAACGGTAGTCATGGTTTTCTTCATACGTATAATTCATGTAATATGTGATGGTTCATGTCGTGAATTAGGGGCATATGGTGATCATATGACCCCTATTGTGTAGTACTTGCACCTTAGGTGCATTATGTGGAAAAGTGATGTAACATAACCTTTGTGAAAGTAATGATTTTAGTATACCTTGGATATAAACCATGTGTAAGATGCTATGGTTAATTTGTGTGAATCACCATTGTGTTAATGATGTAGTTATGTGTTATGTTGTGAACCTTACACTAGACGACCCTAAGGGAAGCAATCGTTAAGAGTGTATGTGTGGAGAGAGGAGGCGTGGACTAGGTTTTCATAATCTTGAGCCAAGTACGAGTGAGGAAGTGGAGTCTTATATAGACTAAAAATCCACTTCTATCTATTTAGTATACTTCGAGCTTGCTCAGTATATTATGGGTGTGTATCACCTTAGGCTCAACTTATGCAAACTAGTGTCCCCTGCTCTTTCCTATTGGGTTGTCCATCGAACAATCCTATGTGATTTTGACTATGTTGAGACTTGTGGGAGTATGAAGGGATGATTTAGGTAGAGATGATGACAGTTACATTATTTGATATACTCATTTCTGGTTACTTGTATATTTTTACGAGCTGAGGCTCGACATCCGAGTGCCAACAACTCAATGAGTACCCCTTTGGTGGCTGGATAAGGCCACGTAGTGATTGTAATGTGCTATTTCTATATACGTATTTTATTCATAAATTGATCATTATCTCTTTTCTTGTCAGAACCAACAATTTTTCTTGATTGATGTGTTCTTATATTTTGGGAATTTTATTTGGTTGCTACACTAACATGCAAATTTTGCACTAACTATGGCTATTTAGCCATTTGTTTTGCTTAGTTTTAAATTTTATTTTCATATTTAAAAGTTTTATAGCCTTTCCCAAGGCTTGGGATTTTTTCCACTTGGCATTTGAGATGGATTGTTATGTTGGTTCTAATGTCGTAATGTGTTGGAATAGGGTCATGGGATTCACCATGGAGTGGTGGAACTTATGGACCCGCTTCGTTATATGGGGGTAAACCCCAAGGAGTTATAGATAACTAGTGGGTTGTTAAACACGAGTTATTATGTCACTTGGGTTAGGGGTGATGGGGCTTTATGTGCCCAGGGCCATAGGGTGACCCGACCTCATTAAATGGAGAAAGGAGATGTGGATCTATGGTTGAGTGACCCGATATTCTTGATGGCACTCTATGGTTGAGTGACCTGATGTTCTTGATGGAAGTCTATGGTTGAGTGACCTGATATTCTCGATGGAACTCTATGGTTGAGTGACCCGATATTCTTGATGAGGCTCTATTGTTGAGCGACCCGGCTTGGTTTTGGCACTATGATTCTTTCTCTTTGGGAGGTATATGGAGTTGTTTGGTGATGCTTTGGGGGTATATGGAGTTGTTTTGTGATGATTTGGGAGATATATGGAGATTATTTCATGATGTGTGGAGTTGGTGTTATGAGTTATGTGTACTCTCGTGAGTCTTGTTAGACATTGTTATGATTGAGGTTTGACACTCCTCTTTACTACTATGTACTATTAGATATTGTCTTAGCACTGCATAGGCATTGTCATGGTGTTTGGGTCATGTGATACCAGTTGTATATATATCAGCGTAATGATTTTGTTTATCACTCACATGTGTGTGTTGGATTTACGCTAGTGACATAATTGTTGAAAATTATTTGTTATGTGGACTACTTGTTGTCATTTGATGGTGGAATTAAAGGTCTTGTGATGTGAAAGTATGTAGTAATATATCTTGTGGACCTTTAGTGTTGTGTTTAACCCTTGCATTGCATCTTGAGGAAAATTACTATCTAGAACCCACGAAATTAAGACAATTGAAATTCTAAACAGTGAATACTAAGAGTTTGAGATTTGGAAATATTGTAAAAGAAAAGACTAATTGAGAAATAAAGTAAAAGATAACTAACTACTAATCTTCACAAAACATTAAAATTTAAGATATTTCCAAATTTAGTTTGTTTCCTTATGGTCGCACTATATCAACAAGTTATTTTGTTAAATTACATGTGTCATTTTTAACTTTCTTGCCTACATATCCTTTGAGCTTCGATTTTGTGTCGCATCAATGATGATGCTCTTATAAGGGGAGGGAGATGTAGTGACCCTTCCCGACAACCACCTTTGTAGTGGGGTGTATTGGATGGCGGAGCGTGACAACGACTTATCCTCATAGCTCTTTTCGGACTGTCATCTCCTTACACAATAATTAAAGCATGTTATTTGGGATCCAATGTTGTGGACCACGTGAGACATTGGAGAAGTTTTTTTAGTAGCTGTTGTGTTTTTAAATTTTCCTCAACCATTTTGACATTTACACTTGTAACTTGTTTTGAAAACCTTGCTGGATTATCCAAATTATGTCTTTAATATGTTTTTTTCCTTAGATCCCCTTTAGAAAATCACATGAGCATCCCCATATTTGAAAAATATCTAGTTGGTTTCCGTTATGCTCCCTGAATCGATGTGGAACTTCCTTCCATTGGAAGGATTTTAATCATACTATCTAGGTCTAGGCATTTGGACCCAACAATGCCAACAATGACTAACTATCACATGGTTCCTCATAATTACGACAATAGGGAACCTAGGTTTCGACATTCAAATCAAATGATGCCCATCATGACTAAACCTCATTTGGTTCTTCACGCTAGAAAACCAATTAGTTACCCTTTTTCTCGACCTTCATCTCATAGTCGACGGTATGATTTTGATGATTATAATCCAAATTAATCTTATGATTCCTCTCAGTATTTTGATGATTCTAATCCAAACTATTATTCGGATTCCCCTCAATCTCATGAGCCTCATCTCGATCAAATATCTTATAAGGAATAATCAACTTCCTAAATGACGTCTTCCTCCTTTGAAGATCTGGGTAACTCCAAGTTCCTCCAATTGAATATCTAATTTGACTCTTTAGTCGTGGTTCTACCTTTCTCCGTTGGACCCCTTTATCAATCGCCTCAACGATGTCTTCCTCTCGTTGAAGATCCATGCGACTCCAAGTTCCTCTAATTAGTCATCCAAGTCGACCTCTACGTCACAAGATATGTATTTTCTACATGATCCTATTTTCCTACCTCCACTATGTCATCTTCTAGAAAAACAAATACCATCTTCTTCCACTCACGAGACATCTAGATCCAAATCTACTTTGTCTCTTGAGACATATTCTTCTATAAATCAAATATATTCTCAATCTTCAACACATGTTGGACCCCTTTCTTCTAATCAACCTATTATGATTGAAGAACAACAACCCATACTTGATCAATTTATTTCAAAATGAAGAAGAAATCGAGAGAATTCATGGGGCCACAAGATGATATTCCTCTGAGGATCATGAACAAGGATTCTATTTAGACCATGATGCGTCCATGCATTGTGGGGAAGAATTTGATTCCTTTTGTCGAGAAATTAATGGAAGATCCTCATATCATCAAACTTGACCTCTTGTTCTTCCATTTTCATATTCCCCATTATATGGAGAAACACCTAGGTCTATCATTGATCCCTAGCCTATCTTCTCATCACCCAATCATTCCTTACATATCACAATTCCTCAATCACAATCTCACCTTGGGTCACCTCTTGGTAGCCCATCATCTTCTTCTATATGTGGGCCACCTCCTAGTAGCCCTTCATCTTTAATTCTTAGGCCACATCCTAAGTAGCCCCTTATCTTCTATATGTGGCTCACCTCTTGGTAGCCCATTATATTCTATACTCGGTGTTATCTAATTTCCACTTTGCCCACTAAGATTCGATAACAAACATAGTCCTTCTTAATTGAGATTCCCATAGTTTTCAATCTCACTAGAGTCAAGCCTTTGGCAATACAAACCAAATCCATGATTAAAACCAAGATCGGGACACAAAAACTTAAAAGGAAGCCGTGATCCCACAGAAAGTGCCAAATGTCAACTTGACATGAGTTCCAAGAAGCAAAGGAAGGGAAAGCTTTGAATCCCCACGAGGCTTACACATGGAGTCAATCATGGATGACCCGACCAAATTAAAAATCTTTGGGTAGTCCTTTGTAGTCCTTTGGCTTCATGTCTCCAAGAATGATCGTCAATAGTTTTCCTAGCATGCCCAATGGGACGACTTAGAGTGGTATTTTATCATTACATCAACTCAGTCTGTTCTTGGTAAAGCTCAAACTTTAATGGAGATAGTTGCAGAGCACATCCAATGACTCCACATGGTCTCGAACAAATCATTACAAAAGCTCACAGACCTCCCTCTCATCCATTTCCACTCATCTTTATTTCCACGTCTTCCATTTCTCTTCATCCTATGGAGTTGTGCAATCATGAATTCATTACCACCAAGGGATCTTCCCTTATCCATCTCTAAGCCATCCATTCCACCCTTCCCCTTTCTTCAAGTAGCTATACCCCTCACACCAACAAGTAATGACTCCAAATCCAAAATAAGAGGATCATATGGTGAGAAGTGATACAAACTCAGGAGGTTTGTATCATGAGATGAGCATTCGAGAAGCTGCAAATGTTGCCTCCATTTGTCCTCCCCACAAAGCAGAGCCCCTAGAAGAGTTTGGGCCAATGGGATTCATATTGTAAGATGAAGCCACACATGATGGAAAATTTACAGACTCAAAAGCCATCATAAAAAAGTGGGAGACTTTGACAGAGGAGGAAGAAGATAAGCTCGATTGCTTATCAAATTTGGGGGAATGCCTCGATGAAGAAGAGCCTATGGAAATAACAACCTTTGCCACTTCATCACCCCCACAACAAAATCATCCTTCTACTCACAACAACTCCCTTGGGACTAGTCCAAGGGCTCTAGAAAAAAGTATCATTGAAATATTTTTCTTTCAATCAAAGAGCCTGGATTTGCTAAAAAAGATGCTAAAAACAAGGAGGGAGGAGATAAGGATGACACCCTTCAGGAAGCCTACAAAAACCCCCATTCCAAAAAGATGTGATCTAAAACAATGAGTAGGAATGAAGTGACTCCCACCAGAAGATGGTCCTCATCAAGACCAAGGAAAAATTCAATTCAGAGTCAGGGGCATGAGGATAATTTTCAAGGCCCCAGAGACAACTCAAGTGAAAGATGAACATATTGAGGAGGTATTCATTCTATTTGCATACCATGGGGGAAGATGGTCACTCTTATTACAGAGGCATGAGACCATAGGAAAAGTTATTTCTCCAATTCAAAAATAGCAGCTTAGGAGTAGGATTAGATTGCTTTCTAATAGCCATTCAAACTATGAAAACTTAGTGATCTAGAAGTAAACACTTTTTATATATTTTCTCTTCTCAATGTCTTGAGGATTTCTTGCCAAAATAAAATTGAAAGCTTGGAAATAAACACACATTTGCATAATGGAATAGATTGATTGTAAGTAAACACACGTTATAGAAATAAACACACTTGCTTTGGAAATAAACACACAATTGAGAATGCTGAAAGTTGATTGCAAAGAAATAAGAATCTAATCTAGAACACCTGTAGGAACAAGTATACGACATATTTCAACTTGAGTAATCAAAAGCATTTACAAAATTAATAGATCTATACTATTTTCTCTGGAAATATAAATACCAATAAAATGAAGATCCTGGTTCTTGGAAGAGTGGGCCCTTGCTCCACCTTGAAACATGATTTGACAACTTAATATACTCTCAAAATAGAAATGGCTATTTTATTGATAAAATGTTCTATTACAAAAACATATTGTCTCTTTCTATCTCTCTATCTTTGTCTTTTATCTATGTATATATATATATCTCTATATATATATATATATCTATCTACAGGTCTGCATATATATACTTCTTCCACAGGTGCATTTACAGCCATAGTTTGTCCTACCATTCAGATAGAACCGAATCGTGCCCAAAATAGATGTTGAATTGGATCATGGCTGGACGTACTACTATATGATAGTTATCCCTGGATCTGTGAGTATGAAGAATCGAAAATCTTCTAATCTACTCTGATTGAAAGGATCATTGATTTCTAAATCACCGGATGTTGTTGGAATAAATAAATTCTCATCGGTTCCAAACTTTAGAGAAGTTCCAAAACTAAAGGAAATCATTCCAGATCTAACTATGAGGGTTCCGAGCTACATGCAGGAGTTCTAAACTAAGTCCAAAATTTTCCAAAACTAAGTGATGGAGTTCTGGAACTAAGTCCAAAAGTTTCGAACTAAGTGATAGAGCTCATAACTATGTAATGGAGTTCTGGAACTAAGTCTGAAGTTCCAACTAGAGCCGTATTGAAACCAATGCTTCCAAAAACATGTTGACCACTTCATACTTTGTTCTTCCGATTGATTGTGACCTGTTTTATTACAAAACTAAATTTCCAAAGCACTTTGTTAGGAATTACAAAGTTTTTAAACGTTAGAACTACAATCAACAAAATATGGACAATTACATCCTAACTTATATTAGATCAAACAAAAGTCACAAAATGTAATCAAACTTGATAAAAAGGAGAGTAAAATAAGATCATTTATTATACATTAACGAGACATATTCTGCCTCATCATCTCCCCATACTTACTTGTTTGTAAGTCCTCTTACAAACTTTACTCTTCAAACCTTGGGTTGTGTATTCTACATTCCAATTGACTGCTCAGGTCAAATGGTTGAAACTTAATATCCTAGTGTTTTAGTTCAGAAACACTATACCCTGATCCTGTTTCTACTTTCCTCTTCCATTCCTCAAATTGAGTGGGATCTTGAGGTTCTCTATTTTTCCATGGAGACATGGGAGTGAGAAGAAGGGGAGGCCTTGTTCTCATTCCCATCCATATGCCCCTGTGTTTTTTCATTGATC
This sequence comes from Taxus wallichiana var. yunnanensis, assembly GCA_018340775.1. NCBI lineage: Eukaryota > Viridiplantae > Streptophyta > Pinopsida > Cupressales > Taxaceae > Taxus > Taxus wallichiana. The sequence continues at coordinate 571,597,672 of CM031244.1, forward strand.
TGAGGGATTAGTGTGCATAAAGCTTTTTCTCTTTCCAGACTCCAGATCAAATTTGTGGGAGATATTACTTCCCTTCTCCTCAAGGAAACTATAAGAAGCTCCCATCTTTTCAAACATCCATCATAAATCTCCTCAAAATTTTCCACCTCATAAAAGGTGAAGGCATCAATACTTTTCTATAAATTGGCAAGATAATGTGTCTTGAACCATCTATCAAAGGCATGGGTTCTAAAATGTTTAACAAAAGTAGATGGTTTACCATAATGAGCCCTCATGCAGAGACCAGATGAGCTAGCTTTCAATAGATGCTCAGAATCCCTTTCCTTCCATGCAATCTGATTTTGAAGAATAGAAACAAATGCATTAAGTTGGCTTTCTCCCACATACAAATTGATCATGAAGCTGTGTTCTTTTCTAGCATAAGATTGTAGAGATAGAATTCACAGAGAAGATTTTTCTGCTCTATGCACTGGCTGAAGAATAGGTTGTCATGAACTCAGATTCATCTTTTATTTCATGTGGAAGGCCACATGCAATTCTTGACAATTGCCAATGAATGAATTGTTCTTCTAGAAACACACTATATGCAGGAGAAGGTCTCCTACATGCAAGCAATTTTTCACTCATTATGCAAACCATTTGTATTTTTACAAGACATTTAAATTTGTCTCCCTCTTCTTTGTAAAAATTTTCTTCCCATTCCTTTCTTGCTTTCTTTTCATCTTCCATCTTGCTTCTCAAATCCTCATTGGATGTTTTGATTTCACTGAGTTCCCTACAAGTATCATCCCATAACTACTTGAGTGGCCAATAAGTTAATTCAGTCTATGCAGAGACTGTTGACATAGTACTCTATCTTCTAGAAATTTTACATTCTTCCTCTTTCTCCATCATCTTCCTTTTTTAACTCTTGTCAATTCCTCAGTCTTGTCTATGAGCTGAGTTGTTAGTTCCCCAATGAGCATTTCTCTCTGTTCCAATTTGAGTTTGAGGAAGTTCAACTCCTCATCCTTTTCTTTGATAATGAGTTCTACTCTGACAAAAACAAAGCCTATCTAACCTATTGTTTCTCTTCTTTCTCTTGAAATTTCTTTGGGGTTAAGCATTCCTCTTCTACCAAAGGAAATTTCCTTTTCATCTCCAAGATGCCAACTCTTCTTCTTCATGTGATAGTGTTGTTGATTCACCCAACTCTTGAAAAACTGTTCCTCAAATCTCTCATCTTCTTTTTCCATCTCAGTTTGGCTTGGTCCAGGAGGAGTCATGGCCATGCTGCCCAAAATATCAGCAACTTCTTTTTCCAACTTGTCATGTTCTTTCATCTCCTCTAGAATTTCTCTAGACCTCTTATGAATTCTTCTTCTTTGAGGAGCTTCAGTATGTTTAGAAGTAGGTTTCCTCCTAGATCTTCTTCTAATTTTCACTTCTTTCTCTTTCCTAGGTGAACTGTCACTATCAGAGATAGATATTAGCTCTCCTGTAGCTGACAGTAGAGGAAGGAGTTTCTTTTAAAGGTACAATAGGTTCTGTAGTTTTAATTCTTCTTCCAGATCTTCTCCTTTTTGGTATAGTCTCCCCACCTATTTCCTTCTTTTCCTCTAGGGGCATCAATTTCCAAATTAGTTGTAGGAGAAAAAGGAGTTGATATTACCCTCCTGATAATATCAGGGTTTTTCTTAAACTTGTTAAGAAATTTCTCCCATATTTCTTCTCCATTTTTCTTTGCAAGAAAATGGTGTTGGCACACCAAATGAACTAACCCATGATGTCTGATTGTTCCAACACCCCAGGAATACCTCTAGGGCCATTGTATGAATGGAGTCAAAAAGAAACCCTAGAAGGTTTACTATATATTCTAGTTTTGTAGCTCCATATCTAAGATGTATGAGCATCTTCAGACTTCTCTTCCTACCGACCCAAATTGACCATCACAAGTTAAATACTTGACTATCCAAAATGCCACTCTATCAAAGGGTTTGGGAAAGCTGGCCCTTCTACCCCTTTTATGATTTTCTTAGTGTTGTAAATATATTGGGGTTCCATTTCCCCCTCTTGTAGTAGGGTTTCAACTAGTTCTTTTAAGGTCCCTTTGACAGATTTGGGACATGCACAATTGGCACACCAGATACATTGCTTATTGTATTCACAGAAAAAGGAATTACAATATTTCTAACCTTTGTTTTGGATTGTTCTAAATTTATAACAAATTCTCTTACCAATTCATCATTATACTTCGAGAACTTTTTCAGGAATTCCAACCACCCTGCCTGTTCAAAGACATCTACCACTTCTTCATCTGCAAGAAGTTGGGTATCATCCTCAGTTCCACTTCTTTTTAATCCCCATGGTAAAGAGGGTGATTCAAATTCATTCTCCTTCAAATTATTTCTCTTCTGATTGGCTATAGAACTCTTTTCTTAGTGTGGAATGGATGGGTTTAGCTGCTGGAACTACTGTGCTTAGTCTAGAACTTGTTGTGTTTAGTTGTGAAATGCAAATTTAATTCTTCTTTCTTCCTTGAAGTTTTTTTTTTTTCTACAACTACTTCTTCACTTTGTTTATTCCACAAAATGATAGATCATTATAAACATGCCACCACTTTTGTTCCACCGACATCATCCTCATGATTACTCTCTTTTAATCATAATGTACAATAGATGACTCATCATACCACTTTTAAATCAAATCCAATCACACATGTGAAATTTTAATCTAACCTTTAATAAGTTAAAGACATAATTACCATCCTTGATGATGTGATCCCTCCATCATGATGACTCATCATTCCTAAAAGTGAAACAAAAAAGGAAAATGGTTAGAAAAGACAAGCTAGAATTTCAAGGAAGTTCCTTTTATTTTGGATTAGCCATTTATTTGAGGAGATCAACCACCATTGCTGGTTTTCAATTGATCTCTGAGAGAATTTTTTTTTTGGGAAGAGAACGCCATTTACTAGTTTTCATTCCTTCCTTTTTTTTTTTTTTTTTTTTTTTTTTTTTTTTTTTTTTGGGAAGAGAAATGCCATTTACTAGTTTTCATTCTCTTCCCTTTATTCTGGATTTATCCATCTGATTATTTGATCATTTTGGAAGAACTGGGTTCTTCCATATGATCAAATTCTTTGTCTTCAATCTGCCTCAAGAATTCATCCTTAGTAGGAGGCTTCCTATAAATTTTAGCCTATGTCCATTGACCAAAAGTGTCCTTCTACTGCCATCAATGGGAAGTAACTGAATAGAACCATTGTCAAATATCTTCTCAATCTGATAGGGTCCCAACCATCTGGTTCTCAACTTTCCCTTGAATTGTTGGTACTTAGAATCAAACAATAATGCCCAATCTCCTACCTTGAATTTCCTCTTCTTGATATGTGTGTCATGCCATTGCTTTCTTTGATCTTGGATTATCTCTATCTACTGAAGTGCTTCCATCCTTAACTCATCCAACTCATTGAGTTGAAGAATTCTCTCCTTTTGTGTTGCATCCAACTCAATACCTATTTTAGTTGTTGTCCTCAATGTTTGTAGTTCAAATTCAATAGGTAACAAGGGATTTTTCCCATAGACTAACTCATATGGTGAAAATCCTGTTAGTAGTCTTCCAAGTTGTATTATAGGCCCAAATAGCTTCAGTAGTCTCTTTTCCCAATCTCTTCTACCTGATTCAACTATTTTGGTAAGGATGTTTTCCAATTCTCTGTTTGTTACTTCAACTTGTCCATTTGATTGTGGGTGATAGGGAGATGACTTCCTATGATTGATCTGATAATGCATTGTGAAGGCTTGGATCATATTAGACATGAATTGTGGCCCCTGATCTGAAACTATACTTCTTGGTGTGCCAAACTTTACCATAATTTTGTGCCAAAGGAAATCAACAACTACTTCTTCAGTGGCATTTGTTAAAGCCTTGCACTTCTACCCACTTTGTCACATAATCAGTACACACAAGAATGTACTCCTTTCCTTGTGAAGGAGGACTAAAGGGACCAAAAAATCCAACCCCATCTTTCAAATGGTTCAATCACCACTTGAGGTTGCAGAGGCATTTCATTGGTAAAAGTTGGTTGTCCCATCCTTTGACAGGGATCACACCACTTGATATATCTCTTCACATCCTTGTACAGAGATGGCCAATAATAGCCAGTGCCAAGTATCTTGTGAGTTGTTATTTTCACTAAAAAGTGTCCTCCACTTGGTTCATCATGACATGCCCTCAGTATGTCAAAGATTTCATCTTCTCTCACACACTGCTGTAAAACCAAATCAGACCACATTTAAACAACATTCCATTTAACCATTTAAATTGTGCACTAGTTTTGATCAAATTTTTCATTTGTTTCTTAGTGAAAGAAGGAGGAAACTTCCCTATTGCAAGATAATTTTCCATATCAACAAACCATGGTGTATCAACTGAAATAACAAACAATTGTTCATCTGGAAAGTTGTTCCTTAACTGGATCTTTCTCCCCTGTAGTGGTCAGTCTTGACAAGAAATCAGCTACCACATTAGATTTCCTTGGATTATCTACTATGGTAATATCAAATTCTTGTAAAAGTAATAACCATCTAATTATCCTACCTCCAACCACTAGGTTTTTCATTCATTAAGTACCTAATTGTTGAGTGATCTATATGTACAAATATTTTGTACCCTATGATATAATGTCTAAATTTATTAATTACATAGATCACAACAAGAAATTATTTTTCAGTGGTAGTGTAATTTCTTTCAGTGGGAGTAAGATTTTTACTGAGGTAATAAATAGCATACATCTTCCCTTCTTCATCTTTCTATCCCAAAACTACACCAATGGAGTTATTTGAGGCATCTGTTTGAATGTGAAAAGGTTTTTCCCAATTAGGTCCTCTCAATATTGGGGCAATGATTAATTTTTCTTTGATTTCCTCAAAAGCATGTTGACATCTTTCATCCCAAAGAAATTCACAGTCCTTGGTAAGAAAATTAAACATGGGGGCAAAATTTTACTAAAATCCTTGATAAAGCACCTATAGTATCCAACATGCCCTAAAAATGACTTGATATCTATGGGGGTTTGAGGAATAGGTAAGTCTGAAATAATTCTGATTTTGTTTTGGTCAACCTGAATTCCTCTTTTTGAAATGTGGTGTCCTAATACAATCCCCTCATCAACCATCATCAAACACTTCTCATGACTAAGAGATAGATGGTGTTTCTCACATCTTGTTAATACTCTATCTAAATTCCTCAAAGCATCATCAAATGTGTCTCCATGTACAGTGAAATCATCCATGTATACCTCTACACAGTCATTTGTTAGGTCTCAAAAAAATTGCTAATACAACTCTTTGGAAAGTTTCTTTCGAGCATTACATAATCCAAATGGTAATACCCTATAGGAAAAGGTACCCCATGGACATGTAAAGGTAGTTTTTTCTGATCCTCAACAACAACTCTGATTTGATTATATCCACTAAATCCATCCAGGAAGGAAAAGTACTAGCTTACCTACAAGGTTGTCTAGGACTTGATCTATGAATGGTAAGGGAAAATAATCTCTCAATGTGGCTTTGTTTAGTTCCCTATAGTCAACACAAATTCTCCATTTTCCATTCTTTTTAGGAACAATTACAAGAGGAGACACCCACTGACTATCTGAGATAGGGTAGATAAAACCTACTTGTAATAGTTTTTCAATTTCTTGTTTGACTATATCTCTTAAGGCTGGATTAATCCTTCTCTGAGGTTTCCTAACTGGTCTAATGTTTTTAGTATAGATGTGATGAGTGAAAATACTTGGATGGATTCCTTTCATATCTTTGTAGTCCCAAGAAAAATCTCTAGTATGATTTTTCGAACATCAAACAATTTAGCTTCTTCATCATTCTTCAACCAGCTGTTTATGTTCAAAATCTTACCCGACTCAATCTCAACATGTTTGGTTCCAATGTGTGATGAACTGATTTGTTGAAAGGGTTCCATTAAGGTATTTAGTGGACATGCATGTGGCAACAACATATGATATGTAGCAACATCTCCAAAAGTTCCTTGAGACAAAATATTGGAAAAGGACAATAGGAAGAGTTATGATACTTATCTTGTTGTAGGTCAAACTCCTCATCACTGGCTTGTTTTCCAAAATTCTTCACCATTTCCTGATATCTTAGAAACTGAAGCTACCAATTCTTCCTCCCCCCAAGAGAAATCTCATTCCTCCGAGTGAAATTATGTACAGTCACAGGGAATTGCTGTTGGTGTGGTTCTAGAACTAAATGTGATGGTTTCGGAACTAAATCTATGATGATTCCGATGGATAGAGTTTACAGGTCCGAACTAAGTTCATAGGTTCCAAACTATTCCCGATTTCTCCAAGGAAAATTGGTGTTCATTCAATGGTTGATTAATCATATCTTCTACCTCCGTACATGATCCTCGCAACATGATCATGGCCAAAGAAGATAGGTTTTTCTTATTAGTATCATGGAGCATCAACCCACAATTGTTCTTGATTATCAATAGAAGGTCATGTAGAAGGATATAAGGAGATTTTCTTAGAATTCTTACCATTTGAGATAGTCATATCACCTGATCTACAATCAATTAAAGCAACAATTATAGCTAACCATGGTCTGCCCAAAATAATGGGATAACCAAGTGTTTTACCTTTTGGCTGCAATATAAGGAAATCAACTGATATTCCCATGACTCCACCATAACCGCCACATCTTCAATAACTCCTTCTAGTTTTTCTACAGACTGATCTACCATCTGCAATATGGTGTTAGTAGGTTGTATACCTATTAATGGTAATGTTTTCAAAGTGTCCACTATCATCACATTTATAGCCACTCCCAAATCAACCAAAACATTATGTATATCTTTATTCCCTATAGAGACAAAAATAACAGACTTCCAGATCTCCATATTTGGGAAGAAAATTTTCCTACTAATAAATCAACAAGTTTCCCATCTACCTTAATAGTCCTGGGGTACTACTTCTTCCTTCCAGTCTTTTTAAACATAGCATTTTGATTAATTTGTTCAATTCTGGAATGTCCTTAATTTCTTGTAATAATGGTATTTCAATATTCAATTTCCTTAGTTCCTATACCAACTCAGATTCCTTAGTCTTCTATGGCTTCTTTAAATCTCTCTGGAAATGGAGTCTCAGTAGAGTTGCTATCTAGCTCCTTATCTTTTTCTTTTTCATCCTTCTTGGGAACAACCATACTAGGGGTTTCAATTTCTTCTATCATCTCAATGATTATAATAGGTGGACTGCTAATTATTTTTCCAGATCTAGTTTGAATATCCTTACAATCCATGGCATTCAAATCAACTGATTTTTCTGGTTCTATTCCATAGATAGGAGTTGTTTGTTTGTTTCTTGGGTTTTCTACTAGTGTGTGGTATTTGGGTTTGGACCACATTTTCATTTTGTGAATTTTGTGTTGGGAACCCATTATGGCTTGTTGATTCTATTGGGATATGTCCTCCTTGAACATAATTATTAGGGCTCCACCTAGGTTATGACCAAGCATTCGGTTTCCTTGACCAAACCATGGTTGTTGGTGTCCTTGGGCATACCAAGATTGACCTACCCAATCCTCGAGGATTCCATGTTGGTTGAGGTGCCCAAGGTGGTTGTCCCCAATTTTTGGCACTATCTGAGCTGCCCATGGCATCATCCAGGGGTTAGGAACTGACCTGGGCATGAACTTCCCTTGGCTAGGTTGTCTCTGGACAAAATTTACTTCTTCTGATGTGGATGGAATGCTGCTTTGTTTAAGCTGATTTTTAATAAATGGAAGAAGAGAACATGCATTACTCTCATGGTCCCTAGATTCATAGATAAGACACATTTCTATTTTTATCAGGGACAATCTCTTATTGCATGCTTCTTCCTACATCTAGGACAATACATAGCTAATGGTTCAGTTTTAGCATTTTCTTTAGCTTGCAATCCATCCATGGTGGAGGTTAATTGAACTAAAATGTCTGTTTTGAAATTTTCCAATTCATCCATCAGTTTGTTCATATATGGGTTTAAATTTTTAACTATTTTTCCTTTTCTAGGTCCACCCCTTGTTCATGAATAGCTTCTACAAATGTCTTTAATATCATTCATTCTTATTTGATCAATGTTTCCACCTCCCATCAGATCAAGTGCCTCCTTGATTCATCATCCAAACCTTTAAGAAAAATGGTTTTTCTTAACTCTTCTTGTAATACAAATCCACATCTTTTTCTCACAAAGAGGAATCTGTCTAAATAATCTTCCATATTCTCATCCTCCTCCTACTTGATTTTGAAAAATTCTTCCTTCCTATTCCTCCCTCTATAGTAATCTTGATACTTGTCTAGGAAGGAAACTTCCATTTGTGCCCAAGTGGTAATAGAATTAGATGTTAATCCCATAAACCACCTCATTGTTGCATCCTTCAGGGTAGATGGAAACAACTTGAGTTTCTGATTATCTATTTTGTAATCATAAGTTTGACACAATACTTTAAATTCAAACAAAATTGGTCAGGGTCTTCAGATGACATCCCTCTAAATGTGGGTAAATGTGCAGGTGAAATATTTTTCATAGGTGTATCATCATCATCCAATTGAATTGATAAGTGAAGGTCCTATCAGGTTCTCTTTCAACTTCTCATGCCATTTCTATAGTACCTTCTAGACTTTTCTCCCAATCAATATGGTATGTGATTTGTTTTGGGGAAGGTGAAAAGTCAGAGTAGGAGGTTGACTACTCAATTGTGAATCAAAACTTTCTCTAAACGGGTCTTGGGATATGATCTTTTTCTAAAGGTTCTACTTCCTTCTGGTGATTGATCTAAGAATTCCAAAGGTGGAAATTCTACTTCATGCCTAACAGGGGACAATGGTGCTTCTAATTCTTGATCAACTTCCTTATTTGATCGAGAAGATGATGATTCTTGTTCAGATATTTTTGGGAGGAATCGACCCTTGGAGTCTCTTGGTCTACTCATAAATTTTATGATGACATAGGGAAGATCCTGCAATTACTAGATGTATGATTGTTTCTCTTGTTGACACCTAATTAGACAATTCTAACTATTGTGTCCCCGAAAATGGCACAAAAATGATGGGTGTCATTATTCCCTTCATTTAATCAACTCTTTGTTGATGTCATATTCAAACCAGGGGTGGTGTCAAGCTATATGCAACAAGAAATCTTAGTGATCTAGTAATTGACTATAGGTATTTGTTTTTTTTTTTTTATTTTTAGGGGATTTTCTCAATGTCTTGAGGATTTCTTGGCCAAAACCTTATTGAAATCAAACTATGAAAACTTGTTGGAAGTAAACACTCTCTGCAAAAATAAATTGCTGGAAATAAACACACATTTGTAGAATGGAATAGATTGTTGTAAGTAAACACACATTAAATAAACACACTTGCTTTGGAAATAAACACACAATTTGAGAATGCTGAAAGATGATTGCAAAGAAATAAGAATCTAATCTAGAACACCTGCAGAACAAGTATATGAATAGATTTCAACTTGAGTAATCAAAAGCATTTACAGAATTAATAGATCTATACTATTTTCTCTAAATATAAATACCAATAAAATGAAGATCCTGGTTCTTGGAAGAGTGGGCCCTTGCTCCACCTTGAAACAAGATTTGACAACTTAATATACTCTCAAAATAGAAATGGCTATTTTATTGATAAAATGTTCTGCATTACAAAAACGTATATCTCTTTTATCTCTCTATCTTTTTATCTATATATATATATATATATATATATATATATATATATCTATCTATCTAGTCTGCATATATATATACTTCTTCCACAGGTGCATTTACAACCATAGTTGTCCTACCGATTCAGATAGAACCAAATCATGCCCAAAATAGATGTTGAATTGATCATGGCTGGATGATGTACAATGTATATGATGATAGTTATCCCTAGATATGTGAGTATGAAGAATCGGAAATCTTCTAATCTGATCTCCTGATTGAAAGGATCATTGATTGCTAAATCACCAGATGTTGTTGGAATAAATAAATTCTCATCGGTTCTAAACTTTAGAGAAGTTCTAACTAAAGGAAATCATTCCAGATCTAACTGTGAGGGTTCTGAGAGCTACATGCAGGAGTTCCAACTAAGTCCAAAAGTTCTAGAACTAAGTGATGGAGTTCCGAAACTAAGTCAGATGAGTCCTTCCAAAAGTTCTTCCGACTAATTGTGAACTAAGTGATAGAGCTCAGAAACTACGTAATGGAGTTCTAAACTAAGTCCTAGTTCCGAACTAAGAGCCGTATTGAAACCAATGCTTCCAAAAACATGTTGACCACTTCATACTTTGTTCTTCCAACTGATTGTGACCTTTTTTATTACAAAACTAAATTTCCAAAGCACTTTGTTAGGAATTACAGAGTTTTTAAACATTAGAACTACAATCAACAAAAGATGGACAATTACATCCTAACTTATATTAGATCAAACAAAAGTCACAAAATGTAATCAAACTTGATAAAAAGGAGAGTAAAATACCGATTCATTACTTACCCAAAGGATAGCAGCCCGATCATGAATAAAGCCATTGTTGTCGGCCGAGTGTACTCTAGAAGCTTCTGATGGAAGCAAAGACCTAGAGAAGTGCTTGACCTCCATGTGGATTTCATTAAATTAGCTCCAGGTTTGAGGAAAATTTCTAAAAATATTGGTAATAAGCCAACATCCACGTAGGGGCAGTTATGACACCTATCTAAAAAGTTTAAATATTTAGATCTTTTGAAGATATCAATGGCAAAGGGTCATTCAACTAGTCTTTTTGGGGATGAAGTTAATGTGTAGTTCCATGTGAAGGGTGCGAACCTGGGGATACTTAATTTGTTCACATGCATTCAAAGTGTCATTATCATAAAAATAACATAGACAAGCTGCTTGAATCATGAGCTCGATCCTAATGCATAAGTAATTAAAGATCCAAATATGTAATAATGAGTTGGAAGAATAAGTCCGCTCTAAGGGAGTCAATTTCAAAATAGTTAAGAGATGCATTAAATAGGCATGGATCTCACTTTTTAAAGGAAAGATAATGTGAAAGCATGACAAAGATCTCAAAAAATATATTTCTATCACTTCACACCATTTATCATAATTAAGAAAGAGTTTGAGAAGGGTCTCTCACACCCTTCTCCTCCTATATATTAAACCGAAGGCTTCAAAATAAAGAGACACTTCTAGAGTTAGTTAGTTTCTTCTGTCTCAGTTCTTCTTCTGTAAAAGGTAGGAGGCTAGAGCTTTGGCCTTCTTTCTGAGCTTGTAATGGAATTTTACCTCTTATCTATTGTAATACTGTGCACAACATTTGGAGTAATATAATATGCCCTATGATGCATTCTGTCCATCCTTTGCGTAATCTGTATTATCTCTGATAGCCTTTATTTCGATATAGACAACTATGCATTTAGGTGCTATTACTATCTTCAGAAGTTGTGCTTGGATAATTTTGGAGTATTTTTTTGTGTGGATCATCTATGGTCTATGGTGCATCTTGTCCACCCTTTTCATTGCCCACATTTCTCTCTATTTCAGCCAGTCGTGTTACGAGTTAACTCTTTTGCTTTTCGGCATATCACCCCGTTAAGTTTAAAGATTAGTTCATTTTCTCTAACCCTCAACTCATACCACAGAGAAGATCCAACTTCTTTAAAATCTAGAGGTCACCTTAGGGCACACATCCCACTAACCTAAGGTTTACTTATGAATTTGACAGTCCTATTACCAAGGATGATCGTCAACACTCGTGCTACACCCTAGTAGCCTTTTATCTTCTATTTTTAGGTCACCTCTTGGTAGCCCATTATCCTCTATATTTGGGCCATATATTAGTATCCTTCCATATTCTATTTATGAGACAACTTTGGTTAGTACTTTGTCTTCCATCTATGGGACACCTCATGGTAGTCCATTTTCTTCTATCTTGGGGCCACATCCTAGTATCCCTTCATCATCTATATGTTGCTCACCTATGGGTAGCCAATCCTCTTTAATTATTGGACCACATCCTCTCTTTCCATCATATCATCCTTTTATAAATAATGGTGGTAACCCCATCATTATCCCTAATAATTTTATCATCAATCCTAAACATCCAATTTCTTCTCCCACTTCTTAGGATCGAAAAATCACACATTAGCTTATATGAAACCCAAACAGTTTCTTCATCAAGCTAAGATAAAAAATATAAAGAGCTCCAAATCTCCCAACAAGTTAAACAACCATAAAGTTAAAAATAAAATGTGATTCAAGAATGCACACCAATGCAACCATCAAGTATGACACAAAGTGTAGAAACCTATGGATAGGAAACTCTAGCTCCCATATACAAAATCCATGTTTCAAGATAAGTCACAATAATTTATTGAGTATAGATTGGATATAATATGACTCTTGATAGGTAAACACTCCTAGTCTCCCTTATCAAATAAATTACAAACATTGTTGTTGGATATTATCATCTTAGCCGAGTGACATTGTTGGTCTTAATTTCAAAATATAAAAAAATGAGAAAATGTTAAAACATTATAAAAAAATTAAAGGTACAAAGATCAAACGTTGCAATCAGGTATTGCATACACATGGATGTTCTTTCTTCCCTTTCTTACCAAAATTCTGCAAATCTCCCACCATGTTCATCCCTTCAATGATCTTTTGGTTAGTCTATTTACACTCATTTTGTAACATTTATCTCTACGGTATTCGTTTGAGCTTGGTATTTCATCACCTTATTAAAGAATGACTAACATCTTAGAGATCCTATCACTATATACATCTAATAAACTTGTTACGAAGACCTTTTGGGCGTATTTGTTGACACTAGCCAATGTTGTCATCATAATCAATTCCACATCCTTCCATCAAGCCATTAATGGTTCTTAACCCCTTATCAAAAAAATCGAGAGAGTTGAAATAAGTTTTCAGAAAGTAAAAATCAATCAAAACATCAAAAATCAAAAGAAAAACAATATATAACTCTCTCTTGGGGTATTTCCAATATCTCTACTGGGGCTATGGATGCTTGGCTGATAGTAGAGAAATATTTTGATTAGATTAAAATACATCTCCATTAGGGCTATGGATGCTTGGTTGGTAGCGAAGCAATGCACAACTCTCCTTCCACCCTCCATTTGCAAAATACCTAAAAAAAAAAAATCATTCCTACACATTGGCTAGTGTGTCTTCACTTATTGCCTCTTTAAATATTTCCTTCAAAAAGTAATAAATTTACATGTACACATGGGATCTCGATGAGAAAACATGATTAGTATGTTACCAAGTGTTGTTTAGACCTTGTTCAGACTATTGTTTTAATCTGTATCTTGTCTCACATTTTATGCCTTTAGCTAATCACTTTTTCATCACGACTCTTCTAGCTACATTTTCCATATCCTTTCATGGCATTCATTATTCTTCTACCTCTTTCAGAACATCCATGTGTATATGATTTATTTTTACCATTTTGAGGGAATCTTTGTCCCTTCTTTCAATAAAACAATCTTCTACTTCTTTTCTATCACGTGTTTCTTGGCCAACTTGCACTAGGGGCATGCTCACTCCTTATTAGCTCTTCATTGGATTGTATTTATCATCATGTTGAACCTATTTGTCTTGGCCTTGATCTAGATTATCTTCCTCTTGTATATATGTGGAGAGTGTGCCTTTGTACATTCCCATCTAACACTAGGGGAAACTTTGCATCATCACTTCTTGCATGTTCGCATGGCATTTCCCCCTATGATTCCCATATATCACTTTGGGGCATCCACGTTTCTTCGATTTTTATACATAGCTTCAAAAAAATTTCAAAATTCAAAAAAATTGGTAAATGATTAAAAATCCAAAAAAATTGGTAAAAAAATCATTAAAAATCTAAAAAAATGATAATAATATAAAAATCCATTTTTTTGTAAAATTCAATTTTTTTCAAAAATTGGTAAAAGGCATGCATGCAACTGAAGCATGTATCAAATGTATCATCCTCAAACATCAAAATTTGTCCTACAAAAATCTTTCTTTGGTCCTCATTTGTTCTCGCGACTACTTACTAATCATCTGGATCTACCTCCATTAACAAAGTTGGTTTGCTTACTATGTCTATACTCCCTTACACAACCGAGTTGTTTGGTACTATTTCATCGTGCACAATTTATTTTTCATAGGACCCATTCATCCTCTGTGTATTCCCTTTGCATGTATCCTTACTTAGGGCACCATTTTTAACCCTTGTCATTAAATGCAAATATTTGGGAACTGAAGCTTGATAAAAAACATTGGTGCAACTGTCTTGAAAATTGTTTGTTTGAGTGTGTGTGTTTGTACTTGTCTCCCTGTCAGGTTAGTTTGTTTACTTTCTCATATTGCATTATGTTATGTATGTTGCATTGAGTTAGTGTTTTGGTAATGAACAAATGTTAGTATTATAGTTTTTCATGTTATTTTACACTTTTGTTGTATGCACATATTTTTAATCAGAGTCGATGATGTAGATCATATGAGAAAAGTGATGAAACAAATTTGTTTATTGAATGAGCTGGATGAAAATCTATTTCCACATTGTTCACTATCATGTCTTATCACTATCAATTTTTTTCTTTCAAAACACCTTGGGCAACAAGGATCATTTTTATCCTTCCCTCCCCCACCTTGTTTCTTTTATCCACTTCCTTCATATTTTCAATCGTCAATTGACCTCTTCTATCACCCCATCAACACTCAAAGGGGCATCCTTCATTCTACTAATTTTTCTTCAAAATTTACTTGTTTATACTTGTCTACTATCTTTAAAGTAGCGCGTTATGCTTATGCCACCCAAAGAGGGGCATATGTAGATACCTAAAATCTATTTACACAGCTTTTATTGATAAAATCATACTAATTACCCTCTTTCATATCATTTCTATAATAATTAGTGATTTCGCTAATCAACTAATGTTTCCCTCTATTTTGGTCAATTAACGACACTTTGTTAATTATGTTGAGTTATGGAGCTTAATTACTTCGGTTTAGCATATAATATTAAACTTATTGGAAAACACAATAATCAACATCGGTTATGGAGGGACCAACATTAGTCACCTATGACCGACATCGGTCGTGCAAGGAGGAATCGACATCGATTAGGGCTAACATGTTATGCCCTTAATTATATATCTTACATTGGATGGATATAACCAACTTGTGGCTATCATAACTTCTTATCATGACTTATCTCTTTCATATATGATATATTATCATTAGTAGGTCAGCCTGGGTGATGGCCATAACATAGGAATAGTATAAATAGGGGTTAGTAGGTAGTTCTTGATCATCATATTGAACATTTGAGTCTTATTGTATGTTTTGGAGGTTTCCCCCTCAAAGTGGCTAAGATATTATACTTTCATATTGAGATAATTTATCTGAAATATTGTGTTATTTGGTGTTCTATTGCTGGTGATAATCATAATTATTCAAGTAATTTCATTACAAGTGGTATCAGAGCTTGAACTCAGCCAATGCTACATCAAACCCTAATTGTGAAGGTTTGGCCATATCTCAAAATTGGTAGTGATTTTTTTGCAATTGTTTTGGTGGTGTGGCAAAATCAGGTCAAGTAAGATCCTCTCCAAAATTCAAGTATTTTTGACTTAATTTACAAAAGTTATAGCGGTTTTATGTTTTTTCATAATTTGGCTCCATAGGGTGCAATTTTTGGAATTTTTCCAAGTTTCTTATATTTTCAGAAACCTCTCCAAAAATAACTAGGGTTTATTCTTTATGAATTCCTATATTTGGTCAAATAGTTTGTGAAACCCTAAACCCTAAAATTTGGCCCTACTAAGTCTACCCCGAGGCCCAAACCCTACATCATGGCTGGTAGATCTACCCGAGGCCAAGGGAAAGGACAAGAAACTCTAGGAATGACCCCAAATAAGGAGGATATGGATTCAAAGTCTTCTAGTTTGGGAGTATCTGAGGTGGTCATCCAACTTTAGGAGAGGGTAAATAATATGGTGAGTAAAGATTACCTTAATAATGAGCTTCTTCAACTACAAGGTAGCCTGAGGAGTGAAATTCAGAAGGAGTTTCTCACAATGCAACAAGAGTTGTTGCGAGCTATTTCAAACACAACTCCCAATTCCAGTCATATGGGTTCCTCTAGTAATGGTCACACAGATCCAAATCACTCCAATCATGGAGGCTCCTCTACTCATTCGGTGGCTCTCCTCACCAATGGCGGGGAATTATCCCAAAAGTGGAAATGCGTAAATTTGATGGAAAGGATCCACTCAATTGGATTACCCAAATGGAAAATTTCTTTGATCTCCATCGATTCTATCCGCATAAAAAGGTAACTGTGGCATCCTTATACATAGAACCCGATCAATTGTTTAGTATCGTTGGTTATGTGCTCAAAGGAAAAAGAATGACCTAAATGTCACCTGGACAGTTTTCACTAAAGAGCTTCAAGTACACTATAGTTCTAATGTTTCTGAGAATTACTTCATCCAATTAGCAAAGTTATGCCAAACAGTCCAAGTTAAGGAGTATGTGCATCAATTCCAAACTCTATCTTTGCGTGTGGAAGATATTAAAGAAGAATATTGGAATGACCTATTTCTTGGGGGTCTTAAGGACCACATTAAGCATGAGGTATGAATGTTTAACCCACACACGCTTTATCATTCTATTATCATGACACGTAGAGAAAAGGAAAAATTTATGTCCAATATAAGGTAGTCCTTCTCTAGAATAAAAGATCATAGCACCTTTCCTCCTTCGTACCCTTGACCAGTTCGGTTAACACCTCAAAAAATTGAAGAAAAAAGATCCAAAGGGTTATGTTTTAACTGTGATAGAAAATGTGGACCCAATCATAAATTTTCGAGAAAAAATTGTTCTACATTGAAGGGTCAAGTTATGAGGAAGAATATGAGGAAACATTGATAGAGGAAGTGGAAAAATTAGAAGAAGAATATGGAGATCCCTAGACTACTATTTCATGCCATGCTCTATTAGGTATTAGTACTCCACAAACCCTTCAGGTCATGGGTTATCTTAAGAAGTAGAAGGTAACAATATTGATTGATTCAGGGAGCACAAATAATTTCATAAATCATAAGTTGACAACAAGACTAAATTGTTTTGTCTTCCCAACATCCGAATTTCAAGTAATGATTACGTAAGGTGGTACATCCAATGTTCGTAAATGCCATAAAGTCAAACTCATAACGGTGACTACACATTGGAATCTACAAGTGTTTGTTATCCCCATGGGTGAAGTTGATATTGTCTTAGGTGTTCAGTGGCTCACAACTTTGGAACCATAAAGATAAATTTCTAGGAATTGTTCATGTGCTTTCATTCTGAGGGTAAAAAATTTGAACTTCAAGGTCTACAAGCTAAAGATCCTCTAGTGGTGAGTTCTCACCAAATGTAGAAGATTCTTAAAAAGGGGTCTGAAGGTTTTGTAGCACACTTGTTCTCTATGGAAGTCCAACCACAAATGAAGGTATTGCATCCTAATCTTTAGAAGGTTATTGATCAACATGCAGTTGTCTTCAAGGAACCAAGAGGATTACCTCCTGAAAGAGAGCATGATCATGTCATTTAGTTGATTATAGGAAGCCAACCTCCCAACATCAGGCCTTATAGATACCCATATGTGTAAAAGAGTAAGATTGAGAAGATGGTGGAGGAAATGCTAGAAATGGGTATTATTCGTCACGCCAGTCAGTGCCTATTCTACTCCAGGTGGTGATGGTGTATTGTAGAGATGGAAGATGGTGCATGTGTCTAGACTACTGAGAGCTCAAAAAGCTCACCATCAAAGATAAGTTTCTTATTCATGTCATTGCTGATTTATTAGATGAGTTGCATGGTGCCATTTATTTTACAAAATTAGATCCATGTTCTGGGTATCGACAAATTAGTGTAAAGAAAGAAGATATTCATAAGACAACTTTCAAAACTCATCAAGGCCATTATGAATTCCTAGTGATCCCATTTGGTCATACCAATTATCCCTCCACATTCCAGAGTTTGATGAATTCAGTATTTAGAACATTCTTGAGAAAGTTTGTCTTAGTATTTTTTGATGATATACTCATCTACAACAAATCATGGGAGAAACACTTACAACAAGTCAATACAGTCTTAGAAGTCTTAGAGGATCATCAACTTTATGCCAAGCCTTCAAAGTGTTCTTTTGGGGTACAAGAAGTGGAATAATTGGGCCATATTGTTTCTCACGAAGGTGTTAAGGAAAACCCTCACAAGATCCAAGCCATGGTAGAATGAGAAATTCCAAGAACCCTCAAGCAATTATGAGGTTTCTTAGGTCTCACAGGGGTATTATCACGATTTTAAAAACTACTCACAAAGTTATTGAAGAAGGAATCCTTTCAGTGGAATGAGGAAGCATCGAGGGAATTTTAAAAATTGAAGGTGGCTATGTGCACTACTCCAGTATTGGCAACTCTAGATTTATCTAAAAACTTCATAGTTGAGTGTGATGCTTTAGGAAATGAAATCAGAGCAATACTTATGCAAGAAGGACATCCCATTGCATTTGAGAGCTGGTAGCTAAAAGGAAATAATTTGTTGAAGCCCACATATGAGAAGGAAATGATGGCAATACTACATGTAGTCAAACAATGGAGACCATACTTGATGGGTAGACATTTTAAGGTAAAAATTGATCATGATAGTTTGAAATATTTCCTAGAGCAACATCTATCTTCAGAAGAACAACAAAAATGGGTCACTAAGATGTTGGGATATGACTTTGAGATTTTTAATAAAAAAGGCAAGGAAAATTTGGTCATGATGCTCTATCTAGGAGGGATGAGTTTGTAGAAGCATTGTTATGTGCCATCTCTATACTAAAGGTATATTGGGTAGATCAAGCACATGAATAATGGAAGAAAGATGTAACAACACATACTCTCATTCATAATCTTCAGGCAGATCCATCCATATTAGATCAATTTACATGGAAAGGGGATACATTGTGGTACAAAGATAGGTTAAATCTATGTAAGAACTCTACTCTTAAACACCATGTTCTTGTTGGTGTGTGTATTTTCCACATCATTAGGCGAGTCATCTCACTTAGGTAAGATCATAGGTCTATGTGTCATTTAGGGGTCATTATGAGATTCTCTTACGCGTCAGTGCATCAATGCATCGGTGCGTTAGCACGTCAGTGCATCATATGTGTCATTGGGAGTTACACTTCTATTCGGGGAATGTAACTCCTCCTCTCTCGCTTGAGTTGTCATGATTATAGCACTTTGGGGTTACTTAGTACCTCCTATATGTACACCCCATTTGATCTATTAGATAGAGGAGATTTTTATGGCTTAACCAGTTCTCGCTCAGCCCAGTGTTTCAAATATTTGCATCCACATTTGGTTGATGCTCGCTCCTCCCAAGATCTCTTCACACTACCGTTCGCACGTTCGTTGATGCGCATGTCATCCCTTGTGATCCTCGCTTGCGGGTTTTAAACCCTCTTTCATGGTATCAGAGTGGATCTTGTGGATCTATGCACTCATCGGTGTCTTTGTGTGTGTTTTCTAGCTTTTGGCGTGATATTTAGATTTCGTTACATGTGTTGTAATGGAAGTTCCGACTGCGCTTCTTGCACTGATTCGGGCTTCATACCTCTGTTCGGTTTTTGAGTGTTCGTGGTTCGTTTTTGGGGTTTAATGGTTTTGCATCCTTGCATGCAGTTTTAGAGGTGTTTTTTTGCATTCCAAGTTGCAGATCTATGTAACTTGTGCTAGTTTTTTGCACGAGTTTGCTTGGTTTGACGTTCATTTTCCTTGCATTGGGTTTATGCTTCGCAGTCTTGGACCATTCGGTTCTCCTCATTGCCTTATTGAAGCCTGTGCCCACTTTACTTGACGGCTCCTCCGTTCTCATGCTCTACACCTCCTTGTCTCTACTTTGTTGGAGCCTTGAACCTGCTCGTGATCTCCTTGGATGTTCTACATTGCTCTCAGAGCTGTTGTTCGCTACTATTCACTGTTATTTGCTATTGTTGCTGATGTGCTCGTGTTCTTGCAAACTCAAAGCTGTTGTTTGTTACTGTTGTTTTCTCATGTTTGGCGCTTCCATCCACTTTTAGTTTCCTCCAACGGTTCCCTCAACTTGTGCTTTGTGGAGGTCTGCATTAAAAAAACATTTTTTTGACCTACACACCCAGCACAACCATTTTTCTAGCTTTTCTGGCATTTTTTGTGGTTTGGGATCTTTGCTGCTCTCCCACGTGCCTGCAGCACCTTCCATCTCACCAACACAGCCTCCAGCGACCTCCAGTGACCTTCAAACCCAGCCACATGCGTTGAAAAACATTTTTTTGCTGCTCAGCATTGGAATTTTTTTGATTTGTTGTCTTCCTTGGTGGTTACAACGTTGCATTGGTTAATGTTTACTAGCTAACGCTCCTCCAATAGCCTACAAATCTCCCTGATGTCTTTAGCTTCTGCAGTGGCCTACCCACTCTCCACATGGCTTCCAACTCCATTGAGAGCAGCTCTTTCCAAACATGGGCCCCTCCTATCACCTTCTTTTTTAATGTTTTAGGGTGATTAAAAAACAAAACATTTCATTCATGGCATGTAATAATCATTTAGGTTGTTTTTGGCTTGTAGTTTGATCCCCTCCTACGAGTGTTGAAGTCGAAGGGTGAGGTCCGGGGTTGGCAATAGGCTAACCCCCTCGTAGTAAAAAAAAACCCTGCAAAAATTTCATGCCATTTCCAACGAGTAGTCACACGATACCCTTTGCACCCATCTTGTGCACTTTTTTAATGCATTTGCAACATCTAGTGTATTTTTCCATCAGTTGTAGGAATCATTTTAATGCGATAACTTTTGACTCGCTGCTCATTTATGAGTGCTTCCTTCATCAAAGTTACATGATTTTTGCACAATACATGATGGCATTGTCATTTTTGTAAACACACTACTTTTATAAAGTGCCACATTCTAGGGGGTTGCTTGTACTCTTGGGCTCTCACACATAGATGCATTATCGGCCGAGTTTGACATCTTGCTTTTGTGCATATTGCATTTTTCATCATGGAGAGTGCTCTTTTCAGACTTGAGCATTGTAGGATTGCTTTACAACCTCCGCCACTTCTCACCGGGAGAAGGAACTATTTAGTTTGGTGTGCTTCCATGGAATGTTACTTCACCCACGAGGGTCTTTTACCCTTCTTGCTTGGGCAGTTCTGCACTCACCGATCATTGTCATTGAGAGGAATTCCTTGATACTTGTGACCATGTCTTTGGTCACATGATGGTGCATGTCTCTCGATCTCTCTAGTTTCACGTGGCAGACTCAGATCCACCTCATCGTGTCTGGAGCATTCTTCAATCCCTCTATGGAGACCCTTCACATACTGCGGCAGATCATTGTTGCTGCTTGCTGATTCAGTTGTCTCCTCTTCTTCATGTGATGATAGTTCCATTGACATAGACTCGTTTGGTTCTACTTCTGATAATAAGGATTGTGCATCTAGTTCTGATGTCGAGAGTACTACAGAGGACTCTTCTCCTCTTTCTCTCATTGTTCTAGAGAGTGTTAAAACATCCCACATCTCATTAGATATCAAGCGCCTCTCTACTCGGTCTCACACCATCATTACACCAGCCTCCTTTCCACTTCCAGTGTCCGAGGCCCCTTCCACTCCTCTACCTTCATTAGATGACTCATACCTATCTGACATCACTCTTTTGTTTGTTGAGCCCCCTTATTGGGACGAGTATCTACCTGACCTTAGTCATCTTTTCGCAGAGTACACTTGTGATGCACTACAGGTCCCTCATCCATCTACAGGTATTTCAGAGGAGTTCATCATCTCTATTGTTGGGAGTGCCCCTTCCGGGAATCATGTCACTTCCACATTTCCAGAGACCTTCATTGATCCACCCTCAGCTGTGGATCCATTTTCTTTGTATTGGATGTTTTGTTCCCTTCACATCACTTGGACATCCTTTTTGCGGGTTTTCCTCTTCACTCTGATAGTTCTACCTACGTGGCATTACCTTCGGTTCCTTGGCACTCACTCGCTAGACCTATGTTGCTTGCTGCCAGGACTCGTGTTCTTCATGTTGCTACCTTCAGTTTCCTTTGTGGAGTGGGCGGACTTCTAGCACGTCATTTCTATCCTTCCTAAGGGTAGGCACACAGTTTATTGTGGGTGGCTCTTCTTCATTCTAGAGGCAGAGGATCTTATCATCGATATTCTTCTGGGAGACCTCCTAGAGCTGCAGAGTTTAGATCCATCCATGGCATCTTCTGCATTCCTCTCGTCTCCCTCTTCTTCTCTCTTCTTCTTCTTTTTAAGAGATTACCTCTTTGTACATGGGTACCCTTTCAGGCTTGTCTATGGCCGGGACCCATATTTGGCATCTTTCTTAGATTAGAGAGTGTGTTGTTCTCTTGTGGTGGATGTTTTTACCACTGGGTTTTCCTTTACTGCTTGGGATCTTCTTCTTGTGCATGGGTACCTCATCAGGCTTTGTGCTGGGACCCATTTCTCATTTCTGACTTGCCGCCTCATCCTAAGTTATGATGAAGGGGGTGTTGGTGTGTGTATTTTCCACATCATTAGGTGAGTCATCTCACTTAGGTGAGATCATAGGTCCATGTGTCATTTAGGGGTCATTATGAGATTCTCTTACGCGTTAGTGCGTCAGCACGTCAGTGCGTCATATATGCGTCATTGGGAGTTACACTTCTATTCTGGGAATGTAACTCCCCCTCTCTACTCGAGTTGTCATGATTGCATTGCAGATCGGGGGTTACTCAAAGACCTCCTATATGTACACCCCATTTGATCTATGAGATAGAGGAGAGTTTTATGGCTTAACTAGGTTCTGCCCATGTTTCAAATCTTTGCATGCACATTCGGTTGATGCTCACTCCTCCAGAGATCTCTTCACACTGTCATTCGCATGTCTCATTGATGTGCACGTCGTCCCTTGTGATCCTCGCTTGTGAGGTTTTAAACCCTCTTTCAGCTGTCACAACTACATTCTTCTCTAATAGGTGGCCATGCTGGGTTCCTGAAAACTTATCATAGAGTTAAGCAAGATTTCTTTTGGGAGGGGTTGAAAGGAGATGTTCAAAAATTTGTGGCAAAATGTTTGGTTTGTTAACAAAATAAGGGTGAGACCATTAAGACACGTGGTTTTCTCCAACCTATATCTATTCCTAGTGAGATGTGGGAAGAAGTATCAATGGATTTCATCACAGATTACCTAAATCGAAAGGGAAAAGTGCCATTATGGTCGTGGTGGATAGAATTACCAAATATGCTCATTTATGTGTCACGACTCATCCTTTCACAACTAGTATAGCTTTCCATCTCTTTTATGGATACAATTAAAAATCTCCACGACATGCCAAAAATTATAGTAAGTGATCATGATCCAATATTTACAAGTAACTTTTGGACTGATTTTTTCTCTCTTGTCTCGGTACCCAACTAGCCAAGAGTCCCAATCAAATGGTAAAACCGAGGTGGTAAATAAATGTTTAGAGGGATATCTTTGATGTTTCACTTGGATAAACAAGAACGTTGAGTGGAATGGTTTCTGCACGGCGAATGGTGGTACAATACTTCATTTCATACCTCCTCACGAAATGTCTCCATTTCTAGCACTCTATGGGTACCATCCTCCATCACTCATATCTAGCTTGAAGCTCAAACCGAAGGTGAAAGCAAATAAGATCACATTCAACACCAGCACAAGGTACTCTCTAGTCTTAAAGAAAATTTGGCAAGGGCACAAAACCACATTAAGCAACAAGCTGACCAACATCATAGTGAGCGACACTTTGAAGAGGGTGACTTTGTTTTTGTAAGGTTACAACCATATAAGCAGTTATCCTTAAAACAACAGAAGAAGGATAATAATCTTGCTCCTAAATACTATGGGGCTTACCGAGTTTTGTAGAAAATTGGTAGTGTGGCATATAAGCTAGAGCTCCCTCCATGAAGTAAAATACATCCAGTCTTCCTTGTTTTTTACTTAAAGAAAGTTATTGGGCAACATATTTCCACCAAGTCAGTGCTTAGGAACTAGAAAAGGAAGGAAGGATCATATTGGAACTTGAAGGTATTCTTCAGACACGCACCAAAATACTAAGGACCAGAGTCATTCCGAGTACCCGATCAAATGGAAGAATTTGAATATTGAGGATACATCATGGGAAGATGAAGCATTCATGTAGCAATATCACGAGCTTCCAAACATTTGGGACAATGTTTCTCTAAATGGGAGGGGCATGTTACGCCCTTAATTATATATCTTACATTGGATGGATATAGCTGACTTGTGGTTATCATAACTTCTTATCATGACTTATATCTTTCATATATGATATATTATCATTAGTAGGTTGTCTTGGGTGATGGCCATATCATAGGAATAGTATAAATAGGGGTTAATAGGTAGTTCTTGAACATCATATTGAACATTTAAGTATCATTGTATGTTTTGGAGGTTCCCCCTCGAAGTGGCTGAGCTATTATACTTTCATATTGAGATCATTTATCTAAAATATTGTGTTATTTGGTGTTTTATTGATAGTGATAATCATAATTATTCAAGTAATTTCATTACACAACCAACATAGGTTACCTGTGTGTGAGTGTTTTATTTAACTCATAAGAATTAGATCTATTTTTAGTATTAAAGAAGATCTATTGATTGTAATTACATGGCTAAGTGCCCTAAGTTTGTATATGCCTATATAAGCATGAAAGCTATGGTTTAGAAGTAAAGATTGTAAGAATTGATGATTATTGTGAGAATAATTATGAGAGAGAGAATTCTTGGAGAAGAAGGAAAAGCTTGAGAGAAAGAAAGTACTATACATTCTGAGAGGTGTGGAATATTGTAAATCTTCATTGTATATCTTTTGAAAGCTTTGGATAATAGATTGGCTTGTTTCTTGGTGGATGTAGCCCACACTGGGTGAACCACGTTAAATTTGGTGTTGATTTATATCTCTTATTTTGTATATTTCTTCTGGTATAATATCCACTTTTATTGCATGTATGCTTAGATCTGATATATTATCTGTACAACCTTGTGCTAACCCCAACAACTGGTATCAGAGATTTGTTTGAGGGTTTTGTGTTGAAAAATTTACTCACATAGGGTTTTTGATTGAGTGGGAGCTACAACAATGGCATAAGAAAACAAATACAAGGTAGAGAAGTTTGAAAACTGAAATTATCAATTATGGAAGATGCAGATTGAGGATTATCTATATCAAAGAGATTTGTACTTACCGTTGGATGAAAATTCTAGACCTACAAAGATGACTAATGAAGAATGGAAGATTCTTGATAGAAAGGCTTTGGGATCTATAAGATTAAGCTGATAGCATCTGTGACTTCCAATATTTGAAGCAACATCTACATAGAGAGTTAATGATATCTCTAGCTAATTTATATGAAAAACCTAGTGCTTTAAATAAAGTTTATTTGATGAAGAAACTATTTAGTTCTAAGATGCATGAAGGTGGATCTACATCTAGTCATTTGAATGATTTCCGATCTATTGTAAATTAGTTAAAATTGGTTGATATTCCGTTTGATGATGAAGTGAAAGCACTTTTATTCTTATGTTCTTTGCTTGATAGTTGGGATAACTTGGTAATGGTTGTTAGTAATACAACATCTACTAATAATATTTTTAAGTTTGATGATGTGGTTAGTATAATCTTGAATGAAGAAATTCACAGGAAATTACAGAGGAATCATCATCTAGGAATGATTTGAATGTAAAAAGTAGAGGTAGGAAAAAGGAGAGATTCAAGAGATATAATAATAATGAAAATCAAAGTCAAGGGATGGAAAATATAAATCTAGAGGTAAGGGAATTAATTATTGGAAATTTGGAAAGAAAGGACATGCAAAAAAGAGTTGGCAAAGGATAAAGAGAACCAACACCTGTAAAAAAAATAAAGAGGCAAGTATTGC
Source organism: Taxus wallichiana var. yunnanensis (assembly GCA_018340775.1). Classification (NCBI taxonomy): domain Eukaryota; kingdom Viridiplantae; phylum Streptophyta; class Pinopsida; order Cupressales; family Taxaceae; genus Taxus; species Taxus wallichiana. The sequence goes on from CM031244.1 coordinate 571,623,698, forward strand.
AGCAGAGGTAATTTAAGATGCTCTTATTCTTTCTTTGGATAATAGAATAGAATCATGGGTTTTAGATTCATGAGCTTCTTTCCATTCAACCCCTAATAAGGGTTATTTCAGAAATTATGTCTAGGAAAATTTTGGGCATGTTTATTTGGGTGATGATGAGCCTTGCAGTATTACTAGTAAAGGGAAATTCATCTAAAATTTTAGAATATAAATAAATGGGTATTGAAAGATGTGAGGCATGTGACAAGCCTCAAGAGGAATATTATTTCTACAGGGAAACTAGGTGAATCTGGTTGCATGGTTACATTCACAACAAACTCTTGGAAAGTCACCAAGGGTGGCTTTATTATGGCAAGAGGCAAGAAGGTAGGAGCGTTATATTTATCTACCTATATTACTAATTCCTTTTCTATGTTATCTACTTCAGATTCAGATGCATACATGTGGCATAATCGGTTGGGCCATATGAGTCAAAAAGGAATGTAAGTCTTAAAAGATAAGGTTAACTTATCATATTTGAAAGATTTAGATCTTAATTTCTGTGAGAATTGTATCTTTGGAAAGAAAAAGAGAGTGAGATTTCTCAAAGTTGGGGAAACTAAGAAGGATCGAAATTAGAGCTTGTAAACTTAGATGTGTGGGGACCAACCTGTATCTTCTCATGGAGGATCCTAGTATTATGTTACTTTCATTGATGATGCTACAAGAAAGGTATGGGTTTATTGTATTAAACATAAATATGATATTTTTGAGACTTTTAAAAGATGGAAAGCCCTTGTTGAAAATGAATCAAATTTAAAGTTAAAGTGCCTTAGATCTGACAATGGTGGTGAATACTATAGCAAGGATTTCAATGATTATTGTTTAGTGAATGGAATACATAGAGAAAAGATTTGTTCCAAGAACACCATAAGAGAATGGTGTTACATAAAGCAATGAGTAGGATAATCATGGAAGGTGCTTTAGAAGTATGAGGATACATGCTAGATTTCCTTTGTATTTTTGGGAAAAAGTAGTTAATACAACAATTTATTTGATTAACCGTGGGCCTTCAAGTTCACTAGATGGAGGAATACTAGAGGAAGCTTGGACTAGAAAAGAGGTAGATATTTCTTTTCTTAAAGTTTTTGGTTTAGAAGATTTTGTGCATATTGATAAGGAAAATAGGAAAAGTTGGATGAAAAATTCAAGAGATGCACTTTCATTGGTTATGGATCTGGTGATTTTGGATTTTGTTTTTGGGATTTAGAGAATTCTAAAATTATTAGGAGTCATGAAATTGAATGGAATGAAAAGAGAATGTACAGGGATCAAATTTTGGTACCCAAGGATGAACTGGTTGAGAAGTTTGTGAATGAAAATGAACTCTCAAATTTAAAATTCATACCTATAGGGTTACATAGTAACCGGTGTCATTGACCCTTAAAAATATCAGTCAGGCTGAATCGAAGTATCGGTTACAGAAGAGCCAAACCAACATTGGTTAGCAGGACCGGTGTCGGTTACAGGTGACCAAGTGTTAGTCACTGTCAAAATTGGAAACAAATGTCTAGGAGGTCCAGAATGAGCCTTCGGTACCCCAAAATTTTGTGAGAAGGTCACAAAGGGTAAGTAAACCTCCAGAAAGAGTTACACCTTCCGTATCTTATTTATTATTAAGTGATAATGGTGAACCAATTGTTTTTGAAGAAGCAATGCATGATGAGACCCACGTTCGGGGAGCATGGCATGGATGAGGAGATGTAATCCTTGGAACATAACCAGACTTGATATTTGATTAAGTTACCAACAGTAAGAGGACATTGTAGAATAAGTGGGTTTACAGGGATCAAGGAAGAAGAGGGTTGATGGAAAAGGTACAAGGCAAGGCTTGTAGTAAAGGAATTTGCATAGAAAGTAGGTATTAACTTTAGTGAAATATTTTCCCCTATTGTTGTAAAGATGAATTCTATTTGTACTGTATTGAGTTTAGTTGTAATACATGATTTGCATTTAGAGAAACTAGATGTGAAGACAAATTTCCTTCATGGTGATTTGGATGAAGAGATTTATATGTAGAAACCATTTGGATATGAAGTCAAGGGTAAGGACAAATTAATGTGCAAGTTGAAAAAGAGTCTATATGGGCTCAATTAAGCTATAAGGAAATGGTACATGAGGTTTGATAGTTTCATGAATGATCATGGTTATTTGAGATGAGTCGATCATTGTGTTTATTTCAAGAAGCTTGAAAATGGGAGCTATATTATTTTATTACTTGTATGTGGATGATATGTTTATTGCGGGATATAGTATGCAGGACATTGGTGATTTTAAGGGAAAGATAGCTCACACATTTTATATGATGGATTTAGGAGTTGCAAAAAGAATCCTTGGCATACAAATACATAGAGACAAGAAGAACAAGAAATTGTATCTATCTCAGGAGGCTTATATCAATAAGGTGTTGGAAAGGTTTAACATGCAAGATTCAAAACTTTTAAGTACACCTAGGAAGGACACTTCAAATTGAGCAACTATCGTTGTCCTTCATCACATGAGGAGGTCAAATACATGACATGAGTACCATATACTTGATGATCGGGAGTCTCATGTATGCTATATGGTTTGTACCAGTGCACAAGACATTGCACATGCAAGGGGAGTTATAAGTAGATTTATGGACAATCCAAGTAAAGAGTATTGGAAAGCATTCCAATGGATACTCGGTATTTAAGAGGGACATCCAACATGTAGTTATGCTATGGAGGTTTAGATATTTCTTTATGTGGCTATGTTGATTCAGATATGGTTGGAGATCTAGATGGTAGAAGGAGCACTACTGGATATATTTTCATAGTAGGTGGGATGACAGTTAGCTAGATTTTGAGATTACAAAAGGTTTTGGCTTTTTCTACTACAGAGGCAGAGTATGTTGCAGCTACAGAGGCTAGCAAAGAGATGATATGGATGAGCAGGTTCATGGAAGAGTTGGGAAAGGAGAAAGATGATTGCAAATTGTTCAGTGATAGTCAGAGTGTAATTTATTTGGAAAAGAACTCAATGTTTCATTCTAGAATGAAACACATTCAGTTGAGGTATCACTTCATATGATAGGTATTGGAGGATGGGTAGCTGAAACTGGAGAAGATTCATACAAGTGAGAACCCTGTGGATATGCTAACGAAGCCATTAACAAAAGAGAAGTTGGAGCTACACTCCACTTCTGTTGGTTTTCAAGTTTGATACTAGAAGAGGAAGAAATAAAGTTACGGAAAGGATCCAAGAATGACACTGTATAGGTATAGTGCAGTAATTTATCTCCAAGTGGGAGATTGTTGAATTATGGAGCTTAATTACTTTGGTTTAGCATGTAATATTAAACTTGCTGTAAAACACAATAAGTGACATTGGTTATGGAGGGACCAAAATCGGTCACCTATGACTGAAATTGGTTAGGAAAGGAGGAACCGACATCGGTTAGGGCTAACCAACGTCGGTTACCTATGTGTGAGTGTTTTATTTAACTCACGGGAATTAGATCTATTTTTAGTATTAAAGCATATCTATTAATTGTAATTACATGGCTAAGTGCCCTAAGTTTGTATATGCCTATATAAGCATGAAAGATAGGGTTTAGAAGTAAGGATTGTAAGAATTGATGATTATTGTGAGAATAATTATGAGAGAGAGAATTCTTGGAGAAGGAAAATCTTGAGAGAAAGAAAGTATTGTACATCTAAGAGGTGTGGAAGATTGTAAATCTTCATTGTATATCTTTTGAAAGATTTAGATAATAGATTGGCTTGTTTCTTGGTGGATGTAGCCTACACTGGGTGAACCACGTTAAATCAGGTGTTGATTTATATCTCTTATTTTGTATATTTCTTCTGACATAATATCCACTTTTATTGCATGTATGCTTAGATCTGATATATTATCTGTACAACCTTGTGCTAACCCCAACAAATTAACTAGCCTTTATCACATTCCGAATGCCAAATAACAACACTTCGCTAGTTATAATTCTCTCTGATTCAATTAATTAACTATTATGAGTTAATTAAGCCTTTTTAATAATGCATTTAATCAATAAACTCTTTTATTGGCTAAATTCCTCTTTCAAATGCTTCAAATCATATCAAATTCCTCCTAAATCACCTCCAAATAGCCGAAAAATCTTATTCTATCTTATTAAATAATCCTAGATGATTAATTAAATCATCTCCAACTCCCATGAGTTGTTAATCACTTATTAATTCCTCTAATCAAGCTTAACAAGTCTAAATCTACTTTATCCTTAATCTCACATTCATTGGGATTCAAGATTCTTCCAAATAGAAAGCTATATAAAGGACCAAGCTCCTTCCTTCACACCTTACACCATACTTTTGATAGTATTTCATATAAAACACATGATTTAGAGGCTTTCTCCATTAATGGAATAGATTGGTCATCTTTGCATCCATTTCTTCATGCTTGATTAGTAAAGGAAGACCTAAACATGGCCTTGTAGCCATTTTAGTGATATTCTTTCATCATCTTGAAGCAACAACACAAATTTGATTGCTTATGATCTTCATAGGTTCATAGTTTTAAAATCAATCATACATAAATAGAGTAGGAATGGCTGGTAATTATATTAGTTCCTTCATGTTTTTACATTAAAAAGCTAGTTTCCTTTGAGTTCTAATTATAGACACAAAATTATGCACTTTACACATAATTTAGCTTGGTCTTATACTACTATTTAGAAGGTTCTCAAGTGGTTAAAGTACTAATTAATCCCACCTTTTGGCCATCTTTATTTTACATTTTGTTTCATACTTCCCGAGTATTTTCTAGCACATACCCACCCATTTCGCAATTGCCCCATCATTCTAGCCCAAATTCAAGGCACCCCACCTATACTGGGGCACCCAGGTTCCCTAGTCCCACTTATGGGCACCCCAGTCGATGCACATCCTTTTCCCGCTTTCTTTTGGGGATTTTCTAGTTGTTGGTTGTCTTTATCTTTTTCTCAGTCAACCTTGTCGGGATTAATTATGAAATTAAACTTGAGAGCCCTATAAATATAAAGCTTATAAGACCATAATGAGGGTCCTAGCGTCACATATTACTATCACTCCATCTAGAGCTACATCCATTACATCACTTGCATCCATTAGTGCCATGCATCAAGGCTAGGAGATCTGCATCACACACACTGCATAGGGGGAGGGATTCTATTCTATTCCATGCACACATTCTACTTACATTTTCTATAGTTATTGTTAGGAATTTATTTATGTAGTGCTCACATTATTTGGGTAATTAGTATATTTTAATATGAGTTGTTATATAGTTATAACACCCACCATAAATGGGTACGTACAAATTTAGTGAGGTTATAACAATCCTCGTAAATAGGAATTGTTGAGTGATTTGTGGAGTCTTGTTAATAGGAACATATCCTTATTTATAGGAGACATATTCCTACATATATGTAATAAAGTTTGAGATATAATAATATAGTGTGATTAAAATTACTTACTTGTTTATCGGGCTCCATTACACGAGATAAATATTTGCATAAGATCCACTAATCCCTATCGGTGGATATGATGGATTTTGAATATTATGAGGGGTAGTCTTATTTATTTTTGCCCCGAGAAATATTGTGAGGGGTATTCTTATTCCTTATCCTTAGATCTCCTATAAGTAGTCTCATACACACTCAGTAATTGATTATAAATATTGTGTTACAGGAGTAGTCTCAATCAACAAAGATTGAGATCATTGAAAGAATCCACTAAGGAACGACTCAGATACGATTTCAAGTATTACAAGGCAGATATATCTCAAAACGTTTTCTCAGGTATTGTCCAATCTCTGCATAAATTTTTATTGTTTACCTCAATTGGGAAACACAATAGATCAAACCTCTATTTCGGCCAAGGATCAATTAGTTCAGAGCGGCCAAATAAGGAAAGGTGTGAGACGTTATTTTTGTGCTTGGTGGAGCTTAGAAAAATGCATTATGACTAAATTTTAATGCATGTTAGAGTTTTGCATCCTGTGTGAACCTATATTAAAGCACAACTACCATCAGTCAGATCATTTTTTATAGTTCATAGAGCATTTAAAATCTAATTCAATATGACTGTCTAATTTATCATTACAATACTCCTTTGATATGTTCTTATTGATCCATGGATCGAAGAAGTATCTGATCCTCTAGAAGATCGCTTCAATATGTTATTATTGGAATCTAAAGCTCATGCCTAGCTGTTACTGAAGTCAAAGAGGAATATCTATTCCATAACAAAGAATGATGGAATATTGGCTTATGGGAAATATTTCCTGGGACCTGTAACTTTGAGTTGCTTGCATCAATTTACTTGACTTTTTTAGTTGAATTGCCCATTTTTTCCCTCAATCAACACATTGGGCGTTGGAAATTGATCTTCCATTTGAGCACCCACGTGCATGCCGTGTGTGACCTGATCTACAAGATGTTTGTAGAAGAAATAACAACTCATTTTAATTCATGATATTGTCGAGCTCCTCAAATTCTTGTCGACTTGGACAACTCTGACTACAACATATTATTATAGCTCAGACTCAAGCTCGAAAGTCTCAATCTTCATGCATGATTTCTTCAACAGTCATTTTGTCAAAGTTTGAGTGTTATTTAAATTTAAATTTATAGTTTTAAGTGTAGGATTCATGCGTGTATTCCAAAGAGTTTATCCGATTTAGAGTATTAGGTTTCTTTTTATTTTAATATGAATACTTGTCAATACTGATTTAAACTAGTACTGAGTTCTAAAAGGCAATAGTTTGTTATGTCATTTCAATCATCTTTGTAATAGTTTAGCATCTATAGGGATATTTTCATAGTAATAGTTTGGATGTTATTTAAAAAGTAATGTTATATTATTACTTTTTTTGAAAATTGTTCCATAGTTGTTGGATAACTTATTGGAAAATAGAGTCTTTAAGGTTGTCAAATTGTCAAATCAGTCTTCCAAGTGTCATTAAAAGAGTAAAAATATAAGTCAAATGTCTTTTGTTGTCAAGAGTCGATCATTGTAAAATTTTGAAAAATTAAAAAAATTTCCTAACAAACACATTTTCGGTGGAATTTGACATCTATTAAAGGAATGTTTTTGAGCTTCATGGTCACATTCTCGTTGAGGTAGTAGCATGTTATCTTTGGAGGATGAAGGCATAGGAGGTTGGAGGTCAATCAACAACTTCTCGTCAATCACCAACAACAGGGCCGCACGAAGCTATGGTGACTATGTGTGTGTGTGTGTGTGTGTGTGTGTGTGTGTGTGTGTGTGTGTGTGTGTGTGTGTGTGTGTGTGTGTGTGTGTGTGTGTGTGTGTGTGAGTTTGCATTATTTTTAGAGTTGCAGTTGATTTTAGTTGTGTACAATGTGATTCTATTTCAATGTTCCTATCATGTGTTGAATAAGTGAAATGTTCACATTGAGGGGGAACATGGTCTCAATGTTCCATTTTCATTTCCCCCTCTTTTCAGTTTGTAATAAGTGAGCAGTGTTTCCTACATAATTCCTCGAAGGAAAAACATAGTGGACAGAAAAAAGCACAAAGAAAAGCAACATCATGATATTTAGGTTGTCGGTTGTCTTGTAAAACCATCCTTTGTTAAGGTTGTTGGTTTTCTGTAAAACCATCTTGTTGAGGTTGTTGGCTGTCCCCTAAACCATCCTTGTTGAGGTTGTTGGCTGTCATGTAAAACCATCCTTGAAGGTTGTTGGCTCCCTTATAAAACAATCCAAGTCATGAGCTCCCTTGTATTTATGTAGTGCTCACATTATTTCAGTAATTAGTATATTTTAATATGAGCTATTATATAGTTATAACACTCACCATAAATGGGTACATACAAAGTTAGTGAGGTTATAACAATCCTTGTAAATAGGAATTGTTGAGTGATTTGTGGAGTCTCATTAATAGGAACATCTCCTTATTTATAGGAGACATATTCCTACATATATGTAATAAAGTGTGAGATATAATAATATTGTGTGATTAAAATTACTTTATTGTTTTTCGAGCTCCATTACATGAGATAAATCTTTGCATAAGATCCACTAATCCCTATCGATTACTATTGCTCACTACTTCACAAAGTGTGACTGACACGAGAGCACCTAGGGCATAACACACACACATGCACCAAAACTACATCCAAGTCTGAAATGTAGTGCAACGCTTAGTGATAAGACCACTAGTTTGGCGGCTGAGGTCAGTTTGACCCATTCATTTGCATATTTTATTTTTCTAGGGTTTGATACTTATCTTTTCATTGCAGGTCATTTTCCAGTTCAGTCAACATATCCATTGCGATAAATGGAAGGGTTTCAGACCAAGTTGTGACACTTCTGAACTTAGGTTTTGATCTTTTATAGTGTTTAGAGCACCCAATATTCAAACCAGGGCTCCCTAGGGTGCCCCAAAGACACCCCCAAATACCTCGGACATCTCAGATTCACTAGATCTACCCTTCGCAGGGTCCTTTAGTGTTCATATGCACCTCAAGATTCTCTGATCAGACTTACGATAACCTACAACCATTTTCTTCAATCAACTACACTATTTCTTTCATTTCTCTTGCATACTTGGGGTTTTATTTCATTTAGAATAATTAATTGCATTTATTCCATACTATTTTAGTTTATTTATAAAACGTTTTAGTCCTCCTAAGTTAGATTAGCATTAATACCCTAATACCCCATTTAGGTCAATTAGGCCCATTTTTATTAATCATTTTGGTGAACCCGACTTCCATTTTTCATTTATGCCCATTACTCGTAGCGGTTGCTTTGGACCTCTCCACTACTGTGAGCTTCATTCTTCTCTTCGCCACACCTCTAGAACCATGGCTGATATACCTACTTCTATAGCTGAAAACCCCTTAGAAACCTCTACCTAGGTTCCCCTTCATGAAATCGAAACTGTGGTTAGTGAAAAATCCTATGATGAGGATACTAATGTTGACCAAGAACAACTTGATGCTATCACGGATTTTCGTCAAGCTCTACATGAGAACCCCACTCATCTCCCTCATGTTTTGCATGCCCCGCTCACTTCTAAACAAGCCCGTGAAGCATCCCTACCCATTTCCTCCACCCCTATGGTATCTACACCACCCATTTCTATTTCCACTCCTCCTATAACAACTACTATCCCTCCCACCCACCAGGGTGCCTCTAATGGTCCACTTGGTTCCTCCTCTAATACCCCTGATTTTGCATCATTATACCAAGATCTTCTAACCAAATCCAATAGTTGCAAGTCACCGGATCTAAAGGATCTCTATTACTTGACTCCACGTCCTTGCTGCATTCTCCCTTTACACAATCCATCTCTTCTTACATGTTTCCACCTAATTTCGTTTCTCCCAAATTTCCCATTTTCAAAGTCATGGTGACCCATAAGAACATCTCCATGTTTTCTACGTTTCTGTCTTGACTATGCTAATGATCATACTATCCTCGCTAAGTTGTTTTCATGTAATTTACAATGCACTAGTTTTATGACCTACCCATTCATTCGGTGGTCTCCTTCACTCATCTCGCTGATGCCTTTCTTACCCATTTTTCTATCAATATCAGTTCTACGATTTATTATGCTCAACTAGAACAACTCAAACACATACCTAACAAACATTTACCTAACTTTGTTTTGCATTACAAACACAATTTAGCTAAGATGAATAATCCTCTCATCGATTCCAAACTCTAAGATATATTTATCCATAGTCTCTTACTTCCTCTACAAGATAACATGGTCTTTGAAACTTTCCCCTCATTCGACCAACTTTGTCACGCTCTCAAACTGCGTGAGACCAAACTTGTCTTCATTGGAAAGCTCAAATACCAAGATGCACCTTCTTCCTCAACCCACATGACACACAAAACCCTCTTCAAGGAACCCATGCATAAATCTAATGACTCACAACCTGGTGTTAATGTAGTCTCCACTACTAGGAAATTACACCCACAACCATACCAATGTCCTTTTACTAAACTTAGTACCCCATTAAGCATCCTGTTGCCATAACTCATTGATAGTAGTCTCATTACTTTTCCACCATCTTTACAATTTGACCTATCTCACCCCAAAGGGCATAACTTTGACGACCATTCTTATTGTGATTATCATCAATGTGTTGGGCACTCCATTGATCATTGTTTTAAGCTCCGACATCTCATTCAAGACTTACTCGATGCTGGCCATCTCGAACTTCCAGACTCTCCCTCATCCATCCCTACTAATGATAACCACAAACTCCAAATCTTTAACAACCCCTACCCAAACACAATACTAAACAAGTCGATTCATCTTCTAACTATGTATGTCATATATTGTCTTCTTCCCCTTACGGACCTTTGAACTTTCTTATTGCTCACACTACCATTCCCACACCAATTATCTCCTTCTCTAACCCCACTATCGTGCTACATTTACATCGACCATTTATACATACATGCCTTTATCACCTCAACCACTATTAACAACACTAAGGTTTATCCATATTCCCCCATTAGTGTGTGTTCCCTATCCTTCTTATGATCTATCTGGTACCGTCCATTGCAAATCGACTATCTTCTGCTCAAGAGACCCTATGGTGTCTTTAAGTTACATATCACAGTTGGCTCCCTCACTCTTCTCATCCCTTGCCTTATCAATCCAAACCTTTCGTGGCTGTTATTTACTTCTCGGCCTTAATTAGATTCATAAATCCCAAGCTATTGTCTCCATCAACCACTTACACCTTAATTTCATCCACGACAATTGAGTTATCTCCATTAATGGTGTTCCTTATTCATCTCCAACACCATCACATTCTAGTTTCGCTAATCCCGCACCTATTGCTGACCCTCACACGCCTCCTATGATGTCACCTACATTGCATCTTATTCTTACCCATGTCTCACCTAGACCCTATGTGCCCACTCCATTATATTAGTCCTCCACACCACCATAGGCCCATTTCTAGGACTACTACGCCTCTCGCATGAGATGGTCATCACCCCACTTTATTCCACGTGACTCGTTTACCTCCTCGATGACACCCTAAACTTTACAAAGCAAATTGCATGACTAAACAAGGAAATATAACACCATTTCCATCCATCTACCCAAGGTTATAAGTCTAGGAATGTAACACTAAGATGAAAGCTTAAAAGAATTCTTAACTAGTATGAAAACAATACAAACATCTAACTAAACATGCCTACTAATATGCTTGAATTACCTAATATGGGCCTAAATAGACCTAAAAGGGAAATCGAATGGTTATGGTTGCTACTCCAAACAAGGTGAAATGGCCTCTCTAAATGAATACTTTGTCATTTTGGATATCCATCTACTAACCCCTTTAAAGGCTTTAAGCAAAGATTGAACTTGGCTATATATCATGTTTATTATACGAGATGCAAATCAAAGAATGGTGTAAAGTATAAGGAATGAGGTGCACCCTTTTATAGTTTTCCTTTTGGGAGAAACTTGTATTTTGGTGCATGTGGGACTAAAATCCCCAAATTAGATTACAATTACTAATTATGATTATGCCTTACTAATCACAATTCTTGAATTACCAAGTGTTAAGAGGTGTGAAGCCCTAATCAACCGTTTAGGGTCAACTAGGAGGCTAGGATAAGCTTTTGAAGCTTCTAAGCCATTTTAGAGGTGAATGGGATGATTTTGAGTGGTTGGAAGAGGGGGTTGGGTCAATACTAGGGTATATTGACCAAATCAAGGGAAAAATAAGATTAATTAGCTAATAAACATTAATTGTCTGTTTTGAAGAGGATTTTGACTTATCGATTCATTGTAAAGTGGTATCTTGAATGCGAAAGAGGTTTGGTGATCAACGAAATGCTTATCAACCAACCAAAGTGGCAAAATGTTAGTTAATTAGTAAATATTACTAATTATAATGGAATTGGGAAGAATAAGAGTGATTTGTGTGTATTTTGGCATTAAGATTGTATAAGTGGAATTTAGGTGTCTACATTATCCCTATTTGAGGTGAAGTTAGCGACTTCACTTCAAATATAGTAGAAAAACATAAACAGGTAAATTTTTGAAGAAAAATTAACCGGATGAAGGATGCCCCTCAAGTGTCGATCAGGTGAGAGAAGAAGTCAATCGACAATCAAAAATATGATCAAAATGGATAGAAGAAAATAGGTCAGAACGGGTGTGAAACCCTTAGGTGTTGAGAAGGAATAAGGATGGGGATAAACATGGTTGTTTATTACCCCAAGTGAGTTTTAGGAGAAACATTACTAATGGTAATAAATGATAATGGATAAAAAATTATTAATGGAGAAATATAGGACAAGCCCAATCTTTGCATCCAACCTTTTAATAAGCAACTTGTTTGTATCATTTTACCCCTAGGTCTACATCACTAGCCTTTATTTAAAACAAACAAAAGTGTCGGATACCATGAAAAGCTGAATTACTAACAATTGTTTATTGCTAAAAATACGTAACTCTATGCAATATACATTATGTAATGCCATACGAGAAAGTAAAATGATATTTAGCTCCATGCAACATACATTATGAAATGCAATATGAGGAAGTAAACCGGCTAACCTAACAAAGAAACCAGTACAATCACATGTATTCAAGAAAATAACGTGTTGCACCCATGTTTTTGTTATCAAGTTGTAGTTCCCAAATGTTTGTGTTGTAACGAAAAGGGTTAAAAATGATGCCCCAAGCAATAACACATGCGAGGGAAAATGGAGGACACAAGTAGTCCTATGGAAAAACCTTCATGCACTACGACACAGTCTCTAGCAACTCACTATTGCACGGGAGTACTGACGTAGTATGCAACCAAGATTTTGTTAATGGAGGTAGATCACGATGATCCGCAAGTCGTTTGAGACTAGAACAAGAAAGAACCATAGAAAGATGCTTTTGTAAGACATATTTCAACGTTCAAGGATGATGTAATTGACACAAGCTTTAGCTGCATATATGTTGTTTACCAATTTTTGTAAAATTTTAAATTTTTACAATTTTTTTGGATTTTTAACGATTTTATCAATTTTTTTATTTTTAATTTCTTTTAAACAATTTTGACTGTTATATGCTTTATATCACCTTGTTAGATTATGAGATAGCTTTAGCTGATATCATACTTGTATGTTTGATGAGATACCTTTGAGAAACATGTTTATATTTTTGATATTGGTGTGGGGGGATAGATTTGTGATCATGCGCAACCCCTCTTGCCCCATTGGTGATATAATATTTGATGATTAGATTTTAGTATACATGCATGATGTAGAATTAGCATATTTTTTGATATATGATGTATAGATGTGATGGATATGTGTGATATGATGATGAAATTATAACACAATGTACAAGTAAAAATTAACAAGCACAAGTTTAAACAAATATAATCAAAGCAACACATTTATTTACAAGTATGCAATACAAAATGGACTCAATGCAATACACTACAAACTAAAGTGATATTCAATCTAAGTAAGCAATTGAATCCAATTTAAAGCATATAGTATGAAAAGTAATGCAACCAAAACCATACAAACCAACAACTAAAAGTAAGCGAACCACTACTTTGTTTTTGTGGGACAATTTTGGGATGTTTTTCGTTATTTTTATTTTATTTCTAAGACAATTTTCTATTGTTTTAGAGTTTTCTAAGAAACGTATTTGAATGTTTTGATTTTTCTAAAGGACATATCTCGTATGTTTTTGGGATTTTCAAAAGTTATACGAATGTTTTTGACATTTTCTCAACATTTTTCCAAAGCAAACGTGGATGCCCCTAGCATTAGATGGGATGTACAAGGGAAAAATTCCACGTGGAATATGCCAAAAGTGATGCTGTGAAGCTGCCCCAATCGTGAGATGGGTTCATTCAATCTTAACTTCTCCACACTCAGAAGGTTAGATTAGCTGGATCAGAGAAAAAGGATAGGCTCACAAGGGGCTCAAACGAAGGTAAATATTAACTTAGGGAAAAGTTTTCATACTCCTTAAACCTAGACTACTTGTGAACAACAAAACCTCCCTTGGCACTGGAAGCCGGTTTTCACTAAAGGACTTGTCTAAAGTGCCACCATTGCGTGGTTTTCATTATTGACGTACTATTTATTTATTTATCTTTTCATTTTCTATTTTTATAATTTTTTGTTTTACTTTTCTTAGTATTCTATAGAGACCCCATACTTAAGCATAGAAGCGCTTAAGATGCATTGTGTTCATGGGTTATCAAAGCTCTTGGCCATCTGAATAGGCTAGCTTATATGCACATGAACCGAACTTGGCAACCACAATGTATGGTCCTATCTAGTTGGGCTCAAATTTCCCTTTCTTTTCTCAATATTTATTGGTGTTCTTTTGATTCTCTTTCAACACCATGTCCCCTACCTCGAACTGATGAGGTATGACCTTCTTGTTGTAGCTCCTCTGCACTCGATCGTGATATAATTTCAGGTGATTGAGGGCACGAAGGTGTTTCTTGTCCAATAGTTCCAACTCTTCCAATTGAGATACTCTATAGTCCTCCTCTTCATTCAGGTAATCCCTTAGCTCGATACACAAAGAAGGGATCTTGATCTCTAAAGGCAAGATGACTTTGGAACCGAATACTAAAGAATATGGAGTTGCACATGTAGGGGTGTGGATAGAAGTTATGAATGCCCAGAGGGTAGGGTGAATTTGCAGATGCCAATTCTGCCTGTGGTATTCACCATTTTCTCCATAATGTGAATTAAGGTTTTGTTGGAAGCTTCAACCTGCCCATTACCTTGAGGGTAATAAGGGGTTGAAAACTTAAGGAAATTTGAAAGCATTTGCAGAGTGATTTCAATTTTTTTATTTTTTAATTACTTACCATTATCAATGATAATGGCAGAAGGGATACCTTATCTGCAGATGATATGATTCATTATAAACTTTAAAATTTGGGGACCTTCTGTATAAGTAAGAGGAACTACCTCTACCCATTTTGTAAAGTACTCAGTGGCCATTATAATGAACTTGTGGCCATCCGAGGAGACAAGATTAAGTTTTCCTATTAGATTGAGACCCCACTTTGAGAACAACTAGGGTGTCATGATTAGTTACAAGGATTGTGTCGACGTATGTATCAATTTTCTATACTGTTGACAATCCACACACTTCTTTACATGTTGACTACTGTCATGATCCATGGTAGGCCAATAGTAACCTACTATGAGTATCTTCTTTGCAAGGATAATCCCATTAGTATGAGCTCCCAAAATGCCCTCGTGCACCTCCTTGATTACTTGGATAGATTCGTCAGAATTTAAACAATGCAATGATTCCCGTCGTAACTTCAATAGAAGAGGGTTCCCCAAGTAGGGTATAACGGGCTATACACTAGATGAGGTTACACTTTTCAGCATGGGAAATGTTCATAGGGAAGGTTCCATCATGGAGATAATTAAATATTTCAACGGTACCATGGTGAAAAGGGACCAACAATGTCACACACTAAACAAGAGTTTGGTATGTCGTATGCCGCTATTCTTATATTTTCAACAAAGAATGGTGTATCATTTATCTCTAGTAGAATGCACATAGATCCTACCATAGCCACGATGCCTTCCACTCTATTATGAGCTCTTGGTATTTTCTCAAAAGTTATCTGCTCAAATAATTCTTTCAAGGAATCGACCATTCTTTTATATGGAAGTAACTTTTCATCTTTAACTTTATATTCATCTCGTGACCTGCTTGATAATAAGCATTAAATCACCAATGAATTTTACTTATCTAATATCCCATTTGATGGCTAGCTTCACTCTTGAAATAAGAGCTTCATATTCCTCTATATTTTTTGTGCAAGGGAATCCAATTTGAAATGCCTATGGAATCAATTCTCCTTGGGAGTGATTAACAAAACTTTGCACCAACCACGAAAGGTAAAAGAGCCATCAAGTACATTTTCCAAATCGTAGATTCTTCAAGTACATAACATTTTCCAAACTATAGATTCTTCAAGGTACATAATAGATGCATTTGGTAGTTCCAGACTCAAGGGTTTAGTACCTAGTAACGGAGCTTCTGCCAGTGATCTTCTAACACCTGTCCTTTTATTGACTTTTGATGAACGTATTCAATGTCAAACTCACTTAATAAGATGATCCAATTAGCCATCTTTCCAGTTAGTATTGGTTTGGAAAATAAATACTTCAAAGGGCCGACCTTTGAAATAAGCTTTATTTTATTTTTAAGCATATAATGTCACAACTTTTGGAAAGAAAACACCACATCTAGGAAAGATTTCTCGATTTGTGGATAATTTAGCTCATATGCTACCAATGTCCTACTCAAATAGTATACATCCTTTTCTCTCTGTTCTTTATCATAGTGGGAGAATAGTGCTCCAATTGTAAAATGTGTAGCAAAGATATAAAGTAATAATGGTTTTCCTACCGTGGGTGGCATGAAAACATGGGGTTTGGCCAAGTATTGTTTTAGCAAAGCAAATTCTTGCTATTGTTATGGTCCCCAGTTAAAATTAACATCCTTATTAATGAGATGTGTAAATGTATGACAGTTATTTGCTAGCTGTGAAATAAACCTTCTAATGGCCTGAATTTTCCTTTGTAAGCTACAAAAATGTCTAATATTCTTAGGGGGAGGCATTTCTGTGATATCCGTGACCTTTGCAGGGTCCACTTCTATTCCTCTCCGTGACATAATGAATCCTAGTAATTTCTAGATAACACACCGAAGACACACTTATTTGGGTTAAGTTGGAATTTGTAATCCCTTAGACATTGAAAGATACGCCGTAAAATTTATGGGTGTTCTTTGTGGGTTCTAGATTTAGTTATTATATCATCTACGTAATCTTCCATGATGCCACTTATCATATCATGAAATATTACAATAATTGCCCTTTGATATGTAGCGCCTACATTTTTAAGGCCGAAAGGCATGAATTGGTAACAAAACATCCCCCATGGGGTTGTGAAAGCCATCTTGTGCTAATCTTCCGCAATCTTTATCTGATTGTAACCTGAGAAGCCATCCATGAGTGAAAGCATCTCATAGCTTGCTGTAGAATCGAAAATCATGTTGATGTTTGGAAGAGGAAAATCATCCTTAGGAAAAGCTTTGTTTATATCCTTGAAATCTGTACACACTCTAATACCAACTGGATTTTTTTGAACCAGAACACATTAGAGATCCACTCTGAGTAGTCGATAGGCCTGATAAATCCTACTTCTAGTAACCTTTCTAGCTCTACCTTTACCAGTAAGGTGACACAAGGATGCATCTTTCGGAGCTTTTGTTTGATGGGCTTGGCATTTGGGTGTACCACAAGATTGTGCACCACTAGTGTAGGATCAAGTCCTGGCATGTCAACATAAGACCAAGTGAAGATGTTTGCATACTCTCTTAAGAGTCCTGTGAATGTTTTTGTTCTTTGGCTAAGAGGGAAGCTCCTAACTTAACTATCCGCGGTAGTTCCTCTATGCCAATATTAACATCTATTGTATCTTCCACTAATAACTTTGATTCATCCCCATGCATGTAGGATCAGGAGGGATATTGAGATCCTCCTCTATCACAGGTGGCTTAGAAATTTCTTCATATTGAAGTGGGTACATTATCTTTTCCATAGGTTATTCTCTTTTTTTGTCCACAAGTGCCTCAAAGAGGTTTTCACTATAGGACTTCCCTTTTTATTTCCACAAGGATTTTCTTTGGAAATTTTTCCCTTGCTCACTTTTTTACTTAAATGCCTGCACAACTCTACTTCCTCTCCAAAGTATGCACATGTGTTAAGATGAATGGAGAACCCCTTCTTGTGATCATTTCTTGGAATGTTGTCTCTGATTCCCAAGAACTCACCAATGGCCTCATCATTTTGAAACACGTCAATAGGTATGTGTTGTTGTTGATCCCAATTCATGAGTGATGGGTAGGTGAGGGTTAATGGTTGAGTTATAGGGGATATGGTGGGTATAACAGGGGTTATAGTAAGGATAGCCATATTGGTGAATAGGTTTGTAGAGGCAAGGTCTTCATAAAGACTACATCGGGAATATGTTTCACTTTCATTTTCAAAAAACTATCCTCACTCTCAAAAGAAGCATACTCATCATCTAAAGAGTGAGACTCATATAAATGGATTCCTATACCTGATTTACCTACTATACACTCGAGGTATTGCAAGAGCTTCTAATGGGCCTTGTTCTTAGCGGCCGCAACCACGTCCTTTATACCCCATGGCAAGCATTATCTGATTAGGAATGGGATACTTAGGTGATTTATAGCATGTAGCCATGTCATCATCATCTAGACAAAATACAATGTCCATAAGAAACCTTTTGTCTTCTAGCAAGCCAAAAGAGTAAAATTCTTGAAAGGGCAAGCCTCTCTTGATCTCTGAACTTTGAAACATGGCCTACCATGTGCTTGGGCTGATAGTGGACCATTGTGAACCATTAGGGATTGTTGTAGATCATACTCTCCATAACCACTTGGTTTGACCTTCATCTCCCATGTAGACAAAGGAGTTTCTGAGGTGGAAGCACCATTTTCATTGATAGACATGGTATCTAGATCCACTCATGAAGTGAGGGCCTCTGACTGGATAGGAATAACGATCTCCATAGATGGACACTCATAGATTGTAGGGAAAAATCCCGACAACACTCTACAATGAGAAAAAGGTTGAGGGTCCCCCTGTATGGTGAGTGTCTGTCCCTCATATTGCAACTTTAAACACTGATGATACGTTGATGGCACGACCTGCATGACATGAATCCATGGGCAACCGAGAAAGATATTGTAAGGGAGTTCCAGGTCTAAGATGTGGAACTTCGTATCATGTGTACCCACTTCTAATGAGAAAGTGATCATTCTAGAAGATTGTCATTCTTCATTGTCATATGCCTTAATGGTGATGACCTTTGTTTCTAGATCAACTTCTGTATAGCCTAGTTGGTGGACTAGTTTGAGAGTACATATGTTAAGACCTGATCCGCCATCCACAAGCACTCTCTTAACCTTCTTACGTTTGATGATAACCTCAATATGCAATGGTAGGTTATGTGAAGGATCTTCAACTAAGGCTTCTGTAGTGTTGAAGGTTATGTGTTCCAAAGGAACAAGTTGTGTTACCATGGCTTGTAAATGTGTTGGGTCAACATCAATGGATACTCCTGATCCTTGTAAGGTTTTGTAAAGTATATCCTTATGGACACTAGAGATATTTAGAAGGTCTAAGATGGAAATCTTAGCCATAGTTTTTTCTAGTTGATCTAACACATCATAGTGACTCTCTTGAGGAGGAGGGGGAGTAGGTTCGAATTTATAACGAGGTGAGCCTGTTGTGTTGCTACAACACACTCTCTTTTCTTAATTCTAATTGTATTGATTTTCTCAATGAGTGGGTCAACACAACCTATCAAGGCATCAAAATGGTCTTTGTTTGACATATAGTTAGCATTCTTATTATGAGATGATTGTCCCTGATCCAAATTTTTATTTTCATTGATTGGGAAAAGGCTTTTTGAAGATACCTAATTTTTCATTTGGAGATTTTGCAGCTGCAATGAATCTACTTCAATATCACCAATGTCGACTAGGTCTTGAATATAGTGTTTTAATCTTAAACACTTGTCCATTTTGTGACCTTTTACATGGTGGAACTCACAAAATTCATTCTCCCTAAACCATGATGGTTTAGGTGTATCATCCCACGGGGTTGTGTTTCAGGGTATTTTACCATGTTTACGGCCTCTAATTGTTTTAGTATAGATGATATGGATTCAAATAGAGGAGTAAAAGTGTGGCGTTTATACTCGGTAGGTGGATTACCCTTTGCAAGTTTCAAAGGTGTGTGGTTCTGCATGACTTGCACCCATTTAGAGTCTTGTAGTAATTTTTATCTTCCTCAATATAAATTTCTAGCCCCAACCATGCTAGCCTATCACCTAGCGGGTGTTGGGCACTCACCCAAGGAACACGTGGGCACCGAGCCCCTCCTTTATGTGAGCATTATGAGAAGGTTTTTCCATTGATGGAGGATGATTTACAGAATGAGAAATACATTCACTTTAGTTAATAAGGTAAAAGGAAGATTAGAAGATCACACATTAATGCATTACAATTTTTTTAATACACATACTAGATCAGATCTAAACTATGATAGCCATTTAACACACAACGGTTTACACCCTTAAGCATGATATACAAAACAAACCCTTATATATATATATATATATATATATATATATATATATATATATATCGTTCAAAGAAATTCTTGTAGCCATATTACAATATAAAGAGGTTATCTCAGACCATACATGTTAAATGAAAAAGACTTAATCCCTCACGATATTCCCTGAAGAGAGATCCTTACTATACCCTCCCATTTCAACCCTTGTTACAGACCCTAGTGCCACACAGAGGTCTATTAAATCCTTCAAAACCCTTAGCACTAGGTTCTCTAAACCCTAGCACTACTGTAACCCTCTATTACTCAACACTTGTGTCTGTTCTTCTTCTGTCTTCTCTCTATCTCAATGTGTTTTCCTTACTTCTGAGCATCTCTTTTATAGGACCAACAACCACTTTGCCATGACTTATCTCATGAACATATCACATACCAAAAATCAATGTGTTTCTCCAATGGTGAATGCTTATCCCTTTGCAAGCCCTTCACTCTCTACAATGATGTCTTTCGGGAATATTCCCTATATGGAATATCCTTTTATTGACCTCCAAGGTTCTAGGCCGGCACATTATCCACTCAATACACCTAGTCGGGTCACGTTTTCCTCAAGTGCCTCCATAATGCAAAATATGGCTAAGTCCTTTGAACCCAATGCTCTTCCTTCCATGTGCACATTGGTTTCTCCTAAAACCTTCTTAAACCTCTCTGTCGTCCGCATGATTCTACCTCTGCGCGCACCTTTCATAACTTAGCCAATATTTCAAGGCCCAACATCACCCCATAATAATCTTGTTCTCCATCCTTGGAAACATCTTACTACTTCAAAGAATAAAGAATGGTGGGACCGAGACTAATTTTAATGAAGAATGAAAGAATGGAAGAATGAAGAATGGAAGAATGAAAGAATCGAAGAACTTGCTACTACTGCAAGAGGAGTGGGAACTCCTTCCTCACTATTGCCTCAATCTTCTCCCAGGAATCCACTTCACCCTACACCTACTGAAGTAGGTCACCCACTAGAGTGCTCACCTCCTCAAAACTTAGTTCGTCACCCTTAGCATTCAAATATCTATAATTCCTTCTATTTGTTTGCTAAGGTCGTCCAACACGTCCATTCTATGGGTGATCTTGGGATATATCTCCTAAAGTCTGGTTCTTAATCAAACCTTGCAAGGATTCGATTGATTCCATATTATTCTCAACCTTGGATAGGATTTTATCCTACTCTTCCTTATTTCTCTTATTCTTTTCTTGAAATTATTTCAGACCTACCTCATGTGTAGCAACTAGTATGCTTGCTACCATGTCTCTATCAGTGTAGTTATCATACACGACCTCAACCATTTGTGTGGCGGTCTTCATAGCAGAAAGGAGATTTTAATACTGAGTGATTCTTTCATATATCTTCACCTTCTCTTCCTCCTTCTAGCATGCTAATGCCTCTTCTTTTGATTCAAACGTGAGCGACTACCTTTCCATGGCGAGGATGTGGGTTAAGTCTTCCAACTATTGCAAGGTTGACTCATATTTTTGCTCAAAGGGCGGGGCTAGGTCCTGGTGTTTCAAGATGATGGTGTCTATGATCATCTCTATCTTCTTATACACCTTGCATAACTTTTCCTTCTCCTCCCTAAATTCACACATTAGTTGTGCACTGATCAGATCCTCCTGCTTCAAATCCTTTCTTTTATCAATGATTTCTTCATTCTTATTCTCCAGTTCTTCTTCCAGGATCCTTACTCTATCATTCCTCCTAAAGAGTCTCACCTTAACCTACATCGACACCTTGTTAAGTGTGTTGTAGAATTTCTCATCGGATAACTATTGAGCATTCACTAGAGGGTTTACTCCCTTGGACTCTAGTATTTTCATTAGCGCCTCTCGATTGACTTCGAATTCTAGTTCATCAACATGGGACTCAAAATCCCAAGATAAAATATTTCTTGTATGAGGGTACGCACCATCTTTTTTTGATTGAAGACCATGTAAGGAGTTGGTTGGATGGAAAGGTACTTTGGAAGTGCGCACACAATACCTTATTTGGATAATTGATATAACCCATTCCTTGCTCCTACGCCACTACCACTCCTTTTCCTCCTATGCACGCTGCCTTAGGAAATCTTATCACCAGGCTGGGATCCCCGCCCATGCTTCCATATTCATTTTCTATGATTTCTCTCTCCATCTTCTTGAGAACTTCATCGGCGTTACACTCCATGTCCTATTCTACCAAGTCCTGTATGATACCCACTACCTCCCTTTCCATGACATCCTCTATCTCCTCATTGGTGAGGATTTGGGTCCTTTGATCCTTAGTGTTCACCTCCTCACTTTTCCTCTTGCTGTGAGTGTATCCTTTGTCCTCATCCTTCTCTTTATTCCCTTCCTTTGAGTCGTGTACATCATACAAAGGATGTTCTTGAGCCTCTTTGCATTCGTCGCCATCCCTATCACTCTTGAAAGCCTCCAAGATTTCCATTTCTTCCTTCCTTCTACCTTTTGCTTCTTCCTAACTCATGATTCCAATATAGGAGACTCTTCCTTCTCTTCTTCAACAGGTGACTCCTTCCTTGCTGGAAATTGTTATTTTTCAAGAGGATTTTCTTGCTCTGCACCTCCTCTTAAGGTGTATTTTATTTTTCGTCTATGGGGGAATTCTTCCTCTATGCATATGTGCTTGGCCTTGCACTCGAATCCTATGTGCCTACAAATTACGTTGTTTTTACACTTACTACCTTTTTCTTAGGTGCCTCCTCTCTCCCCCTCTTCCTCAATGCAGCCTTCTTCCTTGTGGTAGGGTCTTCTGGGATTGAGACATCATTTTCCACATAGGCGCCCTTCTCATACTTTGGCCTTATGCGTAGGGATACCCTTGCTGGATTCTTCCAAAGAACATGCAAGATCACCGGCTTCATCATGTGCACATCGTGGGAGACATACTTCTCCATATAGGTGTGCTTCTTTGGGTATATCAGAGTCCTACACAACTTGCGATAGTATTGGTCCACCACACTGAGATCAAACCTCAGCCTTTTTGCCTCCTTGAAGCGGTTGACCCTAGCTTGGAAGTATTGTGTAGTGAAGGAGAAAGGTAATTTACACCATGGGCTCTTGGTGTTGTCTGCCAAAGTGAACCTGCCAATACAAAAGTGCTTTGGTATACCGCAAACTAGGATTCTCTTTGCACTAGATCTAGCAATTGCTCGGTATTTTATACTAAGCCCTGAATGCGTGATGTATTTGCTTATACCATTTCTCTAGGCACGCCTTGTGGGCGGCCATAATTTTTCACAAGTATACTTCTCGAATATTTTTACAGGGGAGGGGTTCTCATTTGGGTACTCCCATACAAATTTTTCTAGCCCATCGGCACTCCAATTTTGAAAACATGATGGTAAGGAGGACATTCCTAAACATGATCTTCTTCCCATCGCAAGCGTATTAATGATATCATCTACTATGAATTCTAAGAGGTTGTAGATGGTTCCTTCTGAGATCTTCCGAAAACGTTCAACCGAGAATTGTTGACCTATGTCCACCTCTCCTATCCATTCAACTTGGATACTAAGCGTGTGGCCATCCTTATCATAGGGTTGGAAATTGTTAATATGTTGAATTACCATGACTCATTCTTATAGTCATAGTCCTCCACAATTTTCTTTATGGCCTCCTTATCATCCAAGTCATCATCAAAAGAATCTCCCTAGCATGTAAGACTAGTAAATTTAGAGATCAGTTGGGGAGTTATCCTCATCCTTCATCTTGTGAAGTAGAAATCATCTTTATGCACACACTACATTAGCCATTGGTACAATTGCCCGGGTTTACCAAAATAGGGCAACTCATAGAGTCAGCAATAATCCACCTTTTTGATCTTCACCTTTACTTCATCTTCGTAGATGGGAATTTCATCTGGTGTCCTCTTGTCTATAGGTCTAACCATTTCCAATGCCATTTCTTTCTCTATGGTGCTTGTTCAATGGTTATATTAACTTACATGCATCTTTCTCGGATGAGACACCCACTATTTTCCCAACAATATGCCATATGGGTATTGTATTTCCGCGTACCATTCCTCGTTAAACCTTGTGGAAACAACTTGTTTCCTTTTCCCTTTCCCTTCTTTGGTGAAATGGTGGTTACTTTCCTTGGTCCCATTTCTCTTGTCAGGTTTTTTTTTAAAAATTCTTTCTTCATTTTGATCCTGGCTTTGCTCTACTCGTGGCTCTCTACTCTTATGCGAAAATCCCTTCAATCCTATGCCCTAGCCAGTGGAACCATAACCTAGAAAACCCTTCCTTCCACAAGACGATGTATTCCTTGTGGGTTTTGAAAAATCCAATAGCCCTTTCCCTCATGCCCGTGTACTATTTTTCCACCTTGGTTTGTTAATAAAACTCGCTATGCACTCAAATCTTCACAACCTTCTTTCACGTAAATTTTCTCAAGGATTCCCTAGTTCGTAAGATCTATTCGATATCACAAATGTAATGTAACAATAATGTATCCCAACCTCTTAATTATAGTTTTTTCTTCTTCTTTTAGCAATAAATGTAATTCCACCTACCATCGTACATGTGCAATAAAGGATAATTTTTCCACTTAAGCCAACCTTCAATGCTTTTACCCCCATGTCAATCATGTGTGAAAAATTCTACAACCTTCCGGTGTGTAAAAATCCTTATCGACCAAGATCCTTTCATGCACATGCACAACGCCAAAGGCACTTCTTCTGTCCTTACCTTGATTTTTGACATCGCCTACCTCATGTTGTTCCTATGCGCTTCTCATACTTGTACATGGTCTTTATAAATCTCTCCTTACACAAAAATCCTTATGTCCACCTTTTCTACGCATGCTCTTCCAAACTACGTGCTTTTAATCCTTCAATTTGGGCCATCAAACATAGCTTTCACTACCAACTTCCATTATTTGTCGCATTACTCCACCCCACACAAAAACAAATGTGTGGTCCTTTGCGCATAGAAACATTTTTAAAATAATAAGTGGCTACCAATGTACAATGTGCACACAACAACAAAAAGAAAGGGAACAAACAACGAGAAGGGGAAACACTCAAAAAGGAAAATGTATTAATGGAAATCCTAGGCTAAATGGCAATATTGCCTTATATATGATTACATAGAAGCCTTATTTATAGTAGAGCTTCAACCTACTCCCATTGAAATGGCCTTGTAATCTCATCCCATATAGTGCTTATAATTGACATGCACTTGAATGAAGGATGTACGAGATTATATATGGCCCTAACCAATGGACTTTTAGTTTCCCAGGATGGCACAAAAATTTGGAGTCATAAAACAAGACCATCTGCCAACCTCGAATTGTTTGTCTTTAATATGGTGATCATGCCATGATTTTTATCGTGCCTTTTCAGTCTTCTGACTCCACCTATCAAGTGATCACCTTTCGTCCAACTGCATTAACTTCTCCATGCACTTCTGTAGTGCTTGTTCATCAGCTAATCCTCTTACACATACAATACGTAGGGATGGTAGCATGAATTCTACTAGTAACACAACTTCCATGCCAAACACCAATTGGAATGGTGTGGCCTTGTTTAATTTCTTGTAGGTAGTCCTATATGCCCATAGTACAACTAAGAATTTTTCATCCCAATCCTGTCTTCCCACATCACAAATTTTTGTCAGTGTGTGACTCGAAATTTTTTAAACTACTCAACAGTTCCATTAGCTTATGGGTGATATGGGGTAGTCTTGTGGTGGGATACCATGAATTTTGCCAACAAGATTCTAATTATCTCATTCAAGAAATGGGTACCCCTATCACTTGTTAAACTCAATGGACATCCATATATGCTAATTATATTTTCCCATAAGAACCTAGCTATCATGTTGCTACTATGCAGTCCTTTATAGGCGTTGCCTCTACCCATCTTGTTAAGTAGTTAGTGCAAGTGATGATATAACGCGCAAACCAATCCTTCACGCGGTAGGTGAAATTGGTCCTACAAAATCAATGTCCCACTTCTCAAATGGTTCTGCACTAGCTATCAGCCTCAAGGGCATCTCATCCCTTCTCCTTGGTTTGCCAAGGCACTGACAATGGTCACAAACCTTGCAAAAATCAATGTAATCCTAGTAGATGCTTTCCCACCAAATCCCTTGCTAGTAGAATCTTTCACGTGGTGGAATTCCCTACATAGTTGCAATCCTAATGTGTGCTTCCTCCATGATTATAACACGCTCATGTTTTAAGACACACCAAGCAAAAACCTCACCACGTCTTGGTTTGTATAAGTCTCCACTGATTAGCATGTAGGGGCGCAACATGTATGGCTAACTATTTTCTTTCCAAAGTCTTCATTCCTTCTTGCCACACCCGTTTTGAGAAACACAATAATATCTTCCAAATTAGAGGGCACACGCCGTAACCTAAACAATTGCACATTTGGCATTGTATCCTCAATGATTTGCATGTCCTTTCCTGAGTCAATTCTTGACAAATGGTTAGGCCTTGAGTTACTCTTTCCTAGTTTCACAACAACTGTAAACTCAAACTCTTGAAACAACAAGACCCACCGACATATGCACCCTTACAAAATGGGCTTGTTCACCAAGTACTTCAATGCCATGTGGTCTGTGTAGAATATGAAGGGTGTTGCCAACAAATATTTCCTAAATTTGTGTAGTGTGTAGATCATTGATAGTGCTTTGTGCTCAGTAGTAGTGTAGTTTTTCTCTCTGCTGGTTGCAAATTTCTTCTAGAAAAACACAAGGGGTGGTCAATAATCCCTTCTCTAGGATGTGCTAAGACTACCCTAATTGCCATCCCTGAAGAATCAACATGTACATAGAATGGATTGTCCCAAGAGGGAAAACATAATATGGGTGTAGTGATAAGCCTATTCTTCAATGTATCAAACATTGTTTGCTGCACCTCTCCCTAGTGAAATGCACTTTTGTGTTTTAGTAACTCTTCTAATGGCATGACGATCTTGGTATACCCCTTAATCAATATCCGGTAGTACCCGTATTCCCACAAAATTTGCATATCACTGCTTTGTTTGGTGGTAGGCTCCCCCAATCCCACAATAATGAAAACTTTGGCGGGATCCACCAACAAGCCTTCCTTACATATGATGTGCCCCAACAAGGTTCCAAATGGAGTAACGAAGAGACATTTATTAATGTTGAGGGATATGTGCAACTACTGACATCTTTCAAACATCAACCACAAATTGTCACAATGGTCTTTCACTAGTCCATACACCGTCCAATCATCAAGGTAGACCTGAAGGAACTTATGGATAAAATCCTAAAATTCTTGGATCACTATGCATGAAAACATAGCAGGTTAATTCTTCAGTCTAAAAGGCATGACCATGTAGGAAAAACTTCCCCATTCAATGGCGAAAGTTGTCTTTTCTTGGTATTCCTTAGTAATTCTAACTTGATGGTATCCTGAGAATCCATCCTTGAAGGAATAGATTTCATGCCCAAAGACTCCTTCCAAAATTTCCTCGTTAAAAGGGATTGAAAAAGGATCAATAACACATACTGCATTTAAGTCCCTGTAGTCAACACAAATCGTTATCTTTCCATCCCTTTTAATGATGATGACCATGGGGCTTACCCATTGTGATTCCTCCACAACTTCAATGATGTCTGATGCGATCATTTTTTCTATCTCCTCCTTGACTCGGACACATAAATTTGGATTCGTTCGGTAAGGTCTCTTTTCAAACTAGGCATGTACCCTCCTTTATCTTGATTTTCATCTCCCTAAAGGAGTGGTGAATGCCTTTAAGCTTATGGTATATACGCAGAAATAATTCTTGAAAGTCGTGCAATATATCAATGATCTTCAAAACCTCCTTTTTGACCAACAAAGATCCAATGGTAGCCTCCTTAGGTTCCATTTTTGATCCATTGTTAACCTTATTTATTTTGAGGGGCTCATAGTAGGCACATGATTTCTCATCAGAACTATCCATAACTTTGCACGTACCTTTAGTATGGTTAGCATCCATATTCTCCATCTCCTCACCATATATCACATAGACCATTTTCCCTTCTCCTTGTCCATGCATGCACGCTCAAGTTGTGCCTCTTTTGATTCTTCCTCATCAAAGCGCGTTTCCAAACTAGGCTCACCCAATAACTCAAGTATTCTATCTTTTTCCATGGCACTATCTCCCATCGTTAGGCATTTAACAAACTGCAACACCTTATCCACTGTTGTCTTGGTGCTATGATATTCAAAAGCTTGAAAGAGGTCAACCGTTAACTCCTACCAATTTCATGTCTGATGGTGCATCTCTTAGTGAATGTATCATGCATGCACATAACCTTGTAAAGTGGAGTATAACTTATGTACCCATAGTGAGGGTGGAAATACTTTCGTGCCTTCCATCCTGGCCTTCTCACATGCTTGGATGTGAAATGAGGTGGCTCCTTCCCATGATAGTCTTGTATGATAGTGGGTGCATTGCTCCAGAAAACCTAACAGAGAACATGATTCTTACTTCACACCACTCTAAAAGGCTATCACGATGTGTCACCCACTAACGTGTTGCGGTCCCAAGCAAGTTATAGCTGAGCATCCTTCTTTTGATCTCACTCTTCCACTGGGTCTCCATCTCTCATAAGAAAACATCAGGGTTGGCCCCTCCAGAGTAACTTAGAAACTTCTTTCCTCCCAAGCGCTTGACTGAATGTGCCTTTATTACTCTTGTAACAGATCCTCTTAATTATGGCCTAATCAACTCATAAGTCCCGTGTGCTTAATTATCACATGCTACACTAGTGGTATCACTCATAGATTGAGCATATTTAAACTGAATAACTCCTTTCATAGGATTAATCACCTCAGGGTCCCTGATAGAGCACACATAGATCCTATCAAGAACTTCTTTGCTCAAGGACTCAATATAGGGTGTTGAATTTCCATCGGTTAAGGGGATGATAACCCATTCTTCCTTGTTCTCAAAGCTTGTGTACCCCTTGTTGAACCATAGGTCAACATTGTTCTTATAATACCAGGGGCGCCCAAGTAATGCTAGAAAGTTTCCCACCTCGGCCAAATTTCCCAAGAACTCAAAATCTCTAGTGAATTTTTCCCCTTGGATAGTGATGACAACGTCCTTCAAGACACCAATGGGAATCGCCTTTGTCTTATTAGCCATATACAACACATTTGAGGATGGCTATAATATGGGCCTTCCCATTGGATGCCAGGCATCTAGAGTGAGAAAATTGACTTCCACGCTTGTGTCAATCATAATATTTCTCTGAAGCCATCCATCCACAATATCATTCAAGGTAATCTCCTTATCATAGTTAAGGCTCGGGAGGAAGGTTAGCATGCGAAACCTAAGTCTTGTGCTCCTACTCCACCGCTGCGGTAACTTCTCCCGTAACCATTTCCCTAGCATAGTAATAATATTATCTTACCTTAGCATTTCGCATACTTCCCCGACCTCATCCAGGACCTCTTCTATGGAGCCTCAACACTCTTCCTTTGTTCTAATTACCTTGACCGCTCCTTCAAGCACTAGATTTCTCCTTGTAGGATTCAAATTACATCCATGGTATCTTGATACACCTCTTTCTAATGAGTAGGGTCCATATACTTACCATACACCACCTCTTCTCTTGTAACCAAGTGGCTTCTACCTTGGTGTCTCCCTAATGCGCGTAGCTTCAACTCGCATTTTCACCAAAGACAGCTCTAGTTCTGACTCGCGCACCACCCTTGGCATCCATTGTGAGTCAAAATTCTTTATGCTTACCATTTTAGTGCCTTTTTCCTTCTGTTGTTGTTGGCTCATATGTTCAAATAGATCTGGGCACTCCTCATACTTGTGCTTCTTTCCACACCAAGAGCATTAACAAAGATCAGGGCATTCATGCTTATAGTGCTCCGTAGACCCATAGTTGTAACAAGTTCCACACAGAACTCATTTCTTCCTCCTCCACGGTTGCCACAATCACAAAATCCTCCTCTAAAACCTCTTCCATGCACTCCTCCATTTGTGTGCCCTTCATAGTGATGACCATCATCCTTGGAATTGTTTATGAGGCTGGTTTGATGCACACCAATATCAATGATGTCATGTATTTGGTCAATCAATCTACAATCCTTGGTGTTATGAGTAGTAGAGGTGTAAATCTTACAATAACAAGACACATTCTTATGGATTGCACATTGCAGTAGTGGAAATATACTTGCATCATGATCTCTATGGAAAATCTCATAGTCCATTGTCATGGAATGTACTGATCTCTGAGAAAACTATCCTTTGTATGCACCTCTACCTCACAATATGTGCACCATAGGCCCCTACTAGTCTCATGAGCCAAGTTTACAGATTGCTTCTCTAGATATTTTTCCATTGTAACAATTTGAGCTTCAAGAAAAGGGATGACATCGGTATCCATGCTTCCAACAACCTTAGCACATAGGGTAGCTTCCAAGGCCTTGCGTGGGTATGTGAAAGTCTTGTGCGAAAGCACTCTCCTAAAAGGTGTTATCAACCCTCTAACAAACCATTGAGCATGTTGAGAAGGGTGAATATCATAGGAAAATTTTGATAAGAGAGTCTTAAAACGCACATCATATTCCTACACACTCTCTACCATACCTTGTTGAATCTCCTTCAATGCGCTAATTCTCTTCTATTCAAACTCAGGGATATGAAATTCAGCTAAGAAGGCATTCCGTAGCATGGTGTAATCTACCACTATACTCGATGGGGTCATACTTCCAAAGACTTAACTATGTGCGCATCCTCGCAACATCATTATAAATAGACTTAACTTCCATTCTAGGTTAGTGATCCCTTTGCGTGCCATAGCAAAGGCACACTTATGTACATGCTCTACAAATCCTCAACACCTTTATAGTTTGGTAGATGCTAAGAAATTAAAAAAATACTTACTCGAGGTGGTTGAGGCCCATGTCCTCTTGATCTCGAAACCTTGATTCCTCTCGGTGTTTCCTTTATCACAAGATCCACTAGATCCACCAGTACTATTCCTCCCGATCTACCGGATCCTCTAGATCCACCAGGCCCACTAGGTCCACTAGATCTTATTGTACTAGATCCACCTCTCATAGTTAGTAAAGGCCCTAAAGTGGTTGCACCTAGTGTTCCCGCTTTGTCACGCTAAACCGCACGCCAACAGCCATCATGATGATATTGCACCACTACTAGATGTGTGCCCTGCGCCACTCCCAGATGTGATACCTAAGCTTTGTGTACTTGTAATTTGCCCAAATTTTGTTCCAAATAATATGCCTCCAAACATAGGAAATGATTATGCAGCCATAAATGTGCCAAATGAAAAGTTATACCTCCTAGGTGTTGATCAATCACTTCCACCAATACCAACTAGGTTAGCAATACTTATCTTTGGATTTGGAAAAATGAGCACCGGGGTTGGTCACTAGGTGGATTCAGATGCGCACCGATGAATCTCCTTTCTCTAAGTGATGAACTCTCATCATAAGCTGAAGGGGTCTCTCTCTTGCGCTTACCAAGATGGGGTAGCATAGACTGCTTAGGCTCCATGTCCTCCGCGTGAACCTCAATTCCTTCCCCGCAACATTTTCCTCCACATATCCATCAATCTTGTAGCCTTGTGTTGTCTAGCCAATTCCGTTTCTCATGCTTCAATATACTTGAGTCATCTCTCTTCCCTCTCCTTTTCAACCGTAAGGTCCGCCATCTTCCTCCACCCTAGCTCCCTCACCCAATGCTTAGAATAAGCTTAGTGACCATAGGAAATGCTTCCAAACTTAGTGTAATGATCATGATATTTATTGCTAAAGGGATAACATGCAAAAATTATCCTCTAGGCTCCCTTAAGAACTCAAACTTAGCAACCTCCAGACAAGAATACATAGAAATAGAGTATTTCAGGGTATAACTGGTCAACAATCTTCTCTTACAATGATTAACAATACATGTCCAAGTCGATCAACATCCTGCAGCCTCGATATTCATCTTAGGTCCACACATGAGATCTATAATACCAAATTGATTTATATGCATATGCCAAAATCCATTCATATAACTCCACTAGAAAGCAACAAAAGAAGGTCTCATATAGCTCATGATACAAATTCTCTTCTAGCCATTTACGAGCATCAAACTCGGGTTGAGTACTAACTATCTAAGAAAATTCATCCTCCGTGCTCTTAAACCATGTTTTGACACTGTCCAAGGTCAAGCGCTCTGTCATCACACATCATTCTCACAACAAATTTGAAAAGAGGTCCTCACAAGGGAACCACGATGTAGTCATTTTTATCTTCCCTCAATATAACTTTCTAACCTCAAGCACACCAACATATCACCCGAGGCATGTGCAGGCACTTGAGCCCCTCCTTTATGTGAGCATTGTGAGAAGGTTTTTCCATAAATGGAGGATGATTTGTAGAATGATAAATACATTAAATTTAGTTAATAAGGTAGAAGGAACATCTAATAGATCACACATTAATGCATTACAGAAACAAAGTAATAAACATACTAAATCAGATCTGAACCATGATAGCCATTTAACATGAGGGTTTACACCCTTAAGCATGATATACAAAACAAACCCTTATATATATATATTCATTCAAAACAATTCTGGTAGCCATATTACAATCAAAAGAGGTCATCTTAGACCATACATGTTAAATGACAAAGACTTAATCCCTACAAATCTTCCCTGATGAGAGATCCTAGCTATACCCTCCCATTTCAACCCTTGTTATAGACCCTAGTGCCATACAGGCCTATTACATCCTTCATAACCCTTATCACTAAGTTCTCTAAACCCTAGCACTACTGTAACCCTCTATTACTCAACACTTGTGTCTGTTCTTCTTTTGTCTTCTCTCTATCTTAGTATTTTCCTTACTTTTGAGCATCTCTTTTTATAGGATCAGCACCCACCGCCATGCCTTCTCTCATGAATAAATCACATGCCAAGTGTCAATGTGGTCCTCCAATGGTGAATGATTATCCCTTTACAAGCCCTCCACTCTTTACAATGATGTCTTCTAGGAATATTCCCGCATGGAATATCCTTTTCTTGACCTCCAAGGTTCTAGGTTGGCACCTTATCCACTTAGCATGCCTAGTCGGGTCACATTTTTCCTCAAGTGCCTCCAAAATGCTAAATATGGCTAAGTCCTTTAAACCCAATGCTTTGCCTTTCGTGCGCTCCTGGTTTCTCCTAAACCCTTCTTAAACCTCTTTTTCCTATGCACTTCTACCTACACACCCTTATTCTTACTAGTCCCGATTGCATGCACATTTCAAAACTTGGCCAAAATTTAAAGGCCCAAAAAGTCTAATATCCCATCACTAACAACATTTTTGTTTCTATTAGGAACAAAATTTCTTTTATCGTTAGATTTAGAATTGTTGTGTTCGCGGGAGAAAGGTTTTAGAGTCCCCTAGCTAACAATGCTTTTTCAATTTGACTCCCTTTTTTTATTACCTCTTTGAATGTGTTACCACAATGCATTTGCAAGTGGAATGTAATGTCTAGATGGAGGTTGGGAAAAAATATGCCTATCAGCTACTTTTTGGGTAGGGAACAAGGAAAATGATTAGCTAACCCTCTCCATCTTTGTAAAAATGTAATGAAGTTTTCACTGTTTCGTTACTTGACATTGCAGGGATCTAATATGGTAACGTCATTTTCTATATTGAAAGAGAACTGTCATACAAAACTCTTTGCTAGTTCTAGCCATGTTGATATGGATCCCTTAGGGATATACACAAACTATTCTAGCATTGTCTCTCCTAAACTTTGTGGAAACAAGCGCATCAGATAATTGTCGTTGAATGCCACCTCTTGACATGCCATATATAAGTCCTTTATATGATCCTGAGGGCCACATTTTCCCTTCTATTTATCAAATTTTTGAAACTAAAAATGTCTTGGGAAATGTTCCTACAACATGAATTTTTCAAATGGGCAAGGAAATAACTTGTCGAACCGATACTTCTTGTTATTACTATCGGTTTGGTCCTCTTGTAATGCTCGAAGGGAATTCTTCATTATTGGCCACTCTTGATTAAAAGGTGGATCTTGCATGGGTGGTAGCATAGGTCTATACAAAGGGTTAAGCCTAGGTGTATGCCCACCCTAATTTTTTGTGAGAATATCTTCATAAGGATCTCTTTGTGCCTCCCGTTAAGGAGTATTTATTGGGAATTCGTAAAATGCAGCTTTAGGTTTTGCCTTTGGTATAGTTTTTTTCACAAATTTTGGCTGTTCCTTTTATATATGTGAAGCCAAAATTTCCAATTGATGAGTGAGGGCTTGGATTTTTTGTTCTAACGTAACCTCTTTAATAGGTATTTTATGATGATCTTCATTAGGAGGAGGTTATGCATGATGAACATGTTCTTCATGCTATTTGCAACGAATTTTAATAGGAGGAAAATGATAGTCTCCATCGTTTTCAAGTATCTCCTCATTATTCTGCCATGTAGAAGTAGAGGCATGACTTGGATTTAAAATTTCGTTAAGAGTGCGATGAGGGAGGTTTACTTCTTATTCTCCCTAAACCATGCCGATGATAAGAGAAGGGTCTACTGTGGAAGGTAATTTTGCTCCTAGTTCCACAACTTGTATAAGAACTTCATGTTTGTTATGAAAAATTTAGTCATCAAAATGGGCGGAATGAAGCTCCGCATCCGCATGAGAGACTCCTCCTCTCTACCACTATGGTCAACCATGAGATTATCCCCAATAGAGGGTTGTCACCTCTAAATATATTGTCTTCTAACTTTCGTGACCCCATTCTCGTAGTAGGAATTACTTAGAATAGAAGGTACAACATGAAATATTTCCACTAAGGTTTATTAACAAGGGACCCTAGTCAAATTTATGCAAACAGTAACGACCTCTAAGTTGTTAAAATAAGGTGACTATAGAATATCCATAAAAGTGATAGGTCAAAGCAGACGTATGAACTAAAGAATAATGAACAAGCTACCCTAGCAAGGTGATATATAAAATAAAGTTTTCCTTAGAATAATACAATGACGTACAATGTTCAAAATTTGGTTTACACCAAATAATTTATTCTCTAAGATTTCATCTAGATAGGTTTGCAACCAAATAGTGACAACACAACATCATCGGTTAGGTCGAGTTTGCAACAAACAAGGCCTAAATGATAAGATAATGTTGACAAGATCTTCTAACAAGATATACTACAAACTAGTTTCTAAACACTAACAAAGTCCAAGACTCATAAAATGAACGATAACAATGTGAGCAAACAGTAACGACATGATTTGGACATGTGAACTAAGATTTCAAGAAAGAAAGATTTTTACATGGTGACGAGCTAAGAATAGGATCGTCACTTCAATTAACTATAAGAGGTCTATAGATATCACACTTGCATGTGTGGCTATGCCTATAAATAGAGCATGGATATTAGTAGCATTTGGCCTATTTTTGGAATAGATAAGTGGTGAAGGAAAGTCCCCACCTATATATATGATGTGAACCACATACTAATTGATATATAGGTATATGCGAGCATAAAAGCATAAAGAGATATGTGCATATGACTGGATTATCATCAGATCCATGCACGCATCGGTATAGATTGCCATTATTGTAAGGAGCTTTTGTGTTTATTAATAGATGGAAGATATTGGATGAATCTAAGTGTCATTCCTGTGTGTAATTGAGTAGTGCATGTTCTTGATTCAATCATGATTATTGTTTAAGCTTGTTCTTTCCTAGATTTGAATATGGCATGCATTGTAGAATGATGGATTAGTTATGGATCTATATGTTTCTTCCTTCATCACGCTAACATCCTGCTACAACAACCCTAAAGAGGGACCTGATACCTTTGTGTGCTTTGGGTGAGTGCTTAGTCTAGGCTGAGTGATGTGCCAGTGTGTCTAGGGTGTTATCTGGTAAATTCTAGGCTGCATCATTGGTTCTATTTCTCGGGACCTCTTTTTTAGTTGTTTTCAGGATGGTTCACGATGAAGACATACCGTTAACTCTAGAAAGTATTGAGGAGTGGATACATGATTTGGAGGAAGAATATGCACGGTGGTTCAACATTGGATCTAAGTTTAACACACGCACTTGGGTAGAACAGAATATGTATGACAACTTATATGAGAGATTTTTCACCATATTTCCAGTAGAATTATATGAGTGGCTGATTGCTTATGCATCTAAGTGGAATTAGAGGTATCGCGCACTTATCTAGACATAGGAATAATTTCAGGCCCTTTATGATGCTGATATGATCTAGACTCACGCTATGGATACGTGGTTTCATGGTGTTCTAAACAATTATATCATGGAATATTCAATTTCAATGTATTATTTCTTGGAGGTAGATGAATTCTAGTTTTTGCGGTATCCTAGAGGAGCATATCTGTAAGGTATTCCACTGGTGATTAAGATATTGATGGTAACTTTGAACCTGGAGAGTGAACTGATGGCTAACTAAATCTCACCATGCATGAGGGTAGGAAAAAGTTTGGTGAAAGATGACAGGACCTAGCGATAGAAAAGTAGAGAGTAGAAAGGTGAGTTAAGTATAATGAGGCACGCAAGAGGGAGATAGAGAAACAACGTACTGTTGCAGAAATTATGGCGTTGAGGAGAGAGATGGCTCATGAAGGATTTGAAGCTCATGTAGAAGACGTGGAGCTAGAGCATTAGGAACTCCCCCATCTTGGAAAGCATGACGAGAGATCCCCCTTGGCTTCACATAGAAGTGCGCTAGCAAAACTACTGAGGCTGCAAGTGCACATCTTAATCCACCTGGTGACCTATCCCTTGCACTTGGTTTTCCAGTATCTAGTACGATAAGTAACCAACAAGATAACTTGGGAAGTAGGAAAGCGGAGTAAGTCAGGAAGCAAGCACATCAATGGTAGGTCAGATGACTTCATTATTTGGAGGAACATTTTTAGGCGCATCATCCACATAGAACATGAGTGCACAGAATGTTGGATTCACCTCTGGAAGTGGAACTACCTCACAAACTGTAGGGGTTCAGTATAGTACTACTATCAGAGCATGGGGAGTACATCTATAGGTCATATCCAAGGGCGGTGGAGGATCGGGAGTTATAGGTGGTTCTAGTTCCAGTGGATCTCGGTGGTTCGGATCGGTGGTCAAGGCCCATACTAGCCAAAAAATATCTATATGGAGATGTCTCTTCATCTCTTGGAGTATAAAGGTATAGAGGATGTTGCTAAACATGTGTATATGTGTGAAATATTATGGCACACAAAAGGGATCATGACTTCTGAGTGTAAGGCAAGTCAATTCACTACTACCTTGCAGGGATAAGCACACAACTAGTATAGGAAGTTTGACCCTGATCAAACTTCTTGAGATTATGCAACATTGAAGGATGCTTTCTTAAAAGAGTTCTATATCCTAGAGTTTCAGTAGAAGAGTATTAGTGTGCTCAAAGATATCAAACAGGGCACTAATGAGAGTGTACATGAGTATGATGCCCACTTTAAGACACTTCTATCTAAGTTGTCTTATGATATTCATGCCAGCTAATATGCACAATGGTTTGTTGGAGGATTGATTACACCATTTAGAAGGGAACTGTCACATAAGACATACACTAATCCACGTGAAGCATTAGAGGTAGCCCTACATGCTGAGGCAGTTAGGAGCATTGACACTGGTGTTAGTCCATTCTTAGAGGCACAAATTGCAGCCATGGAAAAGCAACTAGAAAAATTATCGACAAATTCAGCTCATGAAATGCACTCAAGGATTTGGTGTACAGATTGTGAAGTGGAAGGTCACACCAAGGATAGTTTCCCTCACAGATCTATACGTTCATTATTGTTAGATTGTGAAATTTGTCATTTGAATCATGATGCTAGTCACTATCCTTTGTTATAGCGCATGATAAGGAAGAATGTATCCTACTTTTGCAAGATTTACAGGTCCACAACCCATGATACTAAGGATTGTTGATTGATTGGTCAGATCCATGATGTTATAGACATTGGGGTATGACAGACAAGTGTAACGAATAACTCTAAGAACAAGAATGAGCACTAGGATCGGGATCATAATCAATCACGCTATGACAAGAATGAGGGCCATTTTGAAGGAGGTCATGGAAGAGGACATGGATATCAAGGTGGATATGGAGGATGAGGTCATGGTGGAGGAAGAAGCAAGTTTCCTCATAAAACATGCTATACATGTAGATCCCTTGATCATTATAGGCGTGAATGTCCCCAAAATGTTACATGTTCTTTCTGCGAAATAATCATAGCTATGAGGAGTGCCTGACTTATATGAGCATCTTAGTAAATAACATAAGAAGGAAAACAAAGGCACAAGGATGGTTAGGATCCAATGCATGCGAAGGAAAATCAATGGATGCCCAAGATAACACCAGAACTTGAGGCCTTAACTATGAAGATTACCACACGTGCTAAAGCGACATGCACAAGAGAGGCATCGTACTAGAAGCCTACAATCACTAAGGAGGAGGTTCTGCATGCAAGGTACCCAGATCCTACCCATCAGAAGGAAGTCTATCAAGAGACCATGGAGGTCCTCAGAAATATTCAAGGTGAAATACAATGTTTAAAAGAGTAGTCCAAAAAGATGGAACAAAAGAAAGAAGCAGGGAAGGTCCCTTTGATATTGATGACATCAGAGAGGTGTGTAAAATGCTGTGCCAGGAGAATATTATTCCATTATTAGGGAATTGGTTAAAGGGGAACACTTCATGTGAAAGCAATGAGAATGAACGACAGATCCTACATGCAAATATTCCCCCTGATAACATTGACTATGATAAAGAGATCACTCTGAATGTTATTGTAGATGGATGGTTGTTGAGCAATATTTTGATTGATACAAGTGTGGAAGTCAATTTGCTTACTTTAGATGCACGGGTACAAATGGGGAAACCTCCATTACAACCATCATTTGATGTGTTGTTTATGGAAAATAAGACTAAGGCCACTCCCATAGGAGTTTTGAAGAATGCATCTATAACCACACAAGGGGCCAAATTCACTAGGGATTTTGAGGTATTAGCAATTGTAGAAGCAGACAGTTTTCTAGCCTTGCTTGAACACCCTTGGTGTTATGCGAATAATGCTAACTTGAGATTCAATAAGGGGTATATCAGCTTTAAGAACAAGGAGGAAAGGGTTGTGATACCTTTGACAGATGGGAATTCTACACCATATGTTGAGCCTCTAAGTGAGGAGGACTTAAATAGAATCTATGTACGTGCTATTCAAGACCCAGAGGTCAATGAGCCATCAAAGGAAGGCATCCTATAGTGGGAGGATTCTCACTCTATTAGTGATACTATGAGTATTTCTTGTGACAATTAGGCTCATGGTACATATGAACTAGTAGGGTGCGAGGTAAAAAGTGCGGTTGTGTGCAAGAATGGACTTCATTTTGTTCAACTGGATAGGTAGTGTAGTACCTTGGTATACAAGAGCAGAAGATATTCCTGTATTCTTATAAGCCATGGAGGCACAGTGGATAGACTAGGTCAGGAGAAGAGACATGTTAGCATATATCTTGTGTGGGTCAGCAACGCGTTGGTGGGTAGTTCACAGAGATAATCTTATGGAGTGGAAGGAGATCAAAATCACCCTATCTACCAGGTTTGTAAGAAGCAATGCACCTACGTAGATTTACACTTATAATGGTGATCAACCTGTTTAGTACCACATTCAACAGTGTGAGAGACTCTGGACAACATGACATGAAGCATTACCACCTTCACTCTGGGTGCATAAATTATATTCCACTCTACAAGGGTGCACACACGCTTGGTATGTATACATAGAACTACATCGAGAGACTAGAAACTGGAAAAATTTGACTACAAGAATGATCTAGACCTTTGAATACTTTTCTTCCCAACCTCCAATAGAAGAGGCATTAAAATTTGTCAAGTGGTTAACCATGGGAGATAGTGCAAAGGTAGAGGAACTCATATAGGAATTATTTGGTGAGACAGAATTAGGCATGCATTTTGAAGAAGAAGGAGAAGAATCCATATTTCTTGAACGTGCTTGCCTTGAGAAAGAAAAAGGAAATATGGTGTACATCGTGGATGATAAGGAAGTTGAAAACCTAGATATTGACCATTCACAGGGGCACATGAGGTCTTGGATAGTGCAGATAAGGATACACACACATACCATGAACCAATGAAGAAAAATAAGGTCAATATAGGATCGGAGGCTGAGCCTAAGGAGGCCATAATTGGAGACTACTAGTCAAATCGAGAGGTGGAAAATATTATTGAGTTACTATGAGATTACCAGGACTTATTCCTTGAGGGTATCATGAAATTAAAGGCGTGCATGAATCACTTGGGGAAATGAAGATAAAACTTAAGGAAGGTGTGCATCTAGTGAGAAAGAGACCTTACAGAATGAATCCTAATTTGCGTGAAAAGGTAAAAGAAGAAATTGATAAAATGTTGAAGTTTGGAATCATTCAACCTTTGGATGAGTCAGAATGGGTTAGTCCTATGGTGATTAGTATCAAAAAGGATGGTAGAATTTGAATTTGTGTTGATTACAGGGAGCTAAATGCAGCATGTGTCACAAATCCCTTTCCTACACCATTCACTGAGGAAATATTGGAAGGAGTAGCGGGTGTAAAATCTATTCCTTTACAGATGGGTTTTCCAGGTATCATCAGGTTCAAATTACCCAAGAGGATCAAGAAAAGACAACTTTTACTACTGAATGGGGTAGCTTTGCCTATACTATGATGCCTTTTGAATTAAAAAACACACCTGTTGTATTCTCACGCATAGTTGTTTAGGCATTCAACTATTTTATTCACAACTTCTTACAGGTCTACCTTGATGATTGGACAATATATGGGCTTGTTAAGGATCACTATAAAAATCATGGCTTAATGTTTGAACAATGCGAGTAGTAGTGAGTATCTCTCTCTAACATCAAGAAGTGCATATTTTTATACCTTTTGGAATATGGGACACATAATCTGTCGAGTGAGGTGTGTGGATTTTTGGGTCACACAGATATTATAGAAAATTCATCAAGGGATATGCAAAAATTTCCACACCTCTAGAGGAGTTACTAAAAGGAAAAGGTACATTCTATTGGGGAGAATCGCAGCAACGTGCGTTTGAAACATTGAAAGAGAAACTTACTACCGTGCCTATCCTGCATTTTCCTTCATGGGACAAACCATTTCATGTACACGTGGATGCCTCTGGCATAGCCATTGGCACAATATTAGCTCAACCTGGAGAAGGTATTATTAATCATCCTATCTACTTTGATAGTAGGAAGTTGACACATGCTGAAAAGAATTATAAAACGACAGATCACGAAGCTTTGTCAATGATCTATGCATTATAAAAGTTTTTGCAGTATTTGCTAGCTACACCATTTATATTCTATATAGATCACATGGCATTGAAATACTTGGTAAACAAGCCCATCTTGTAGGGGCACATATGCAGATGGGTACTCTTATTTCAAGAGTTTGATTTCATAGTTGTGGTAAAGCTAGGGAAAAGTAATTCTGGACCAGACCACCTATCTAGAATTCACTCAGGAGAAGAAGCACAAATGATTGAAGAAACCATGCCAGATGCCTAGTTATATAGGTTACAATGCATGCCAACTAAACTTGATGACATTGCTATTTTTCTATGGACTGGTATGACACCAGAAGGAATGAAGGCATTGGAAAAGAAACAACTTTCCATACATGTGACACCTTTTATGTTGATTAGTGGTGACCTATACAAGTTAGGTAGAGATGAAGTATTACACCATTGTGTATTAGAGCATGAGTGTAAGGATATAATGGACGAGGCTCATGATGGTATTGCAGGTGGCCACTATGCAGGTGATGCTACAACACACAAAATCCTACTTGCTGGATTATGGTGGGAGACATTGTATAAAGACTGTAAAGAATATTGTAAGGTGTGTGATCATTGTCAGCACCTAGGAAAACTAGGACAAAGAGATGAAATGCCATTGAGACCTATTATTAGTGTAAAACCATTTGAGAAATGCTCCATTGATTTTTTAGGACCTATTTTGCTAGCCGTGCGCAGGATTGGATCATGCTATATCATTACTTTCATAGATTATCTCACACGTTGGGCAGAAGCAACACCTACGAAGGACTGTACAACAACTACAACAGCTAGGTTGCTATGGGAGAATGTTCTTACAAGATATGGACGTCCTTTAAGTTTGAAAAGTGATAGGGGTACACACTTTTTAAATGAAACCATACGGACCCTATTAGATGAGTTTATGGTTTCGACCATAAGACTACACCTTACCACCCTCAGGAAAATGGAACTGTTGAGGATTTCAACAATATTCTGAGCCTGACATTGACAAAAATTTGTGATGTTTGAAGAAAGGATTGGGATGATAAAGTGTCACTGTTTTTGGGCATATAGAACCAAGTATAAGAGATTGAACAAGGCCACACAATTTCAGTTGGTGTTTGGCATCAAAGTCTTTCTTCTAATATAATTCATGTTGCCTTCTTTACACATTATATGCGCTGGAGGTCTAGTTGATGAGCATGCTTTAGAAGAATGGATTGAAAAGATGATTTAGTTAGATGAGTGACAACCCATAGCACATTGGAGTCAGAAGCAAGGAAAGGTCAAGGCAGAAAGCATGGCATGACATAAATATAAAGGATAAGAAGTTGGCGGTTAGACAAATGGTACTTCTTTATGACTCTAAGTTCTTGTACCATCTAGGCAAGCTCAAAGTACATTTGTTGGGTCCATATGTCATCACTTACGTCTCGGAATCAGGTGCTTTCCAGCTAGAAGAACTTGATGGAACATGGCTACCCTGGTACTTTAACAGAATAGGTTGAAGCCCTACTATAAATAATTCTTCTTGGTGTTTGTAATAAAGAAGTATTGCCATTTAGATTAGGTTTTCAATTATGTATTTCCTTAATGTATTTCCTTCATTGTCATTATGATTTGTCAATTTAGTTGTTGTTCTTTTGTAATAAGTGTGCTTGCACACATGAAGCTAATTACTATGTGAAGAATGTTTATGTGTAGAGGACTGCACATACTTTTAGTGTGGGGTGGTTGTAGTTATCCAAGTAAAATACTGTGGGAATTGAAAGGTGAAATGAATACACTCGCTATAGGTGTGATTTAAGTCAAAAGAAGATTGCTTCTCAAAAGTGTTGGGCCCCTAGAATATTGACCAAGTATGAAGGCGCTTAGGCACGTGGGATCCTAGTTATAGAATGGCGCGCAAGGCACAAGCACCCAAGAGAAAGGATTAAGGAAGAAAATAACATGCACGATGTGTGAAAGGAGGTTTGGGACTTAGAAAAATTGAGCACCCAAGGTAGAACATATTGAAAGTGTGATCAGTTGTGTGTGGATAAGATGCTAGCTTTGGCAACAGTAGGCCATGAAAGAACATGCCCCAGATGGAATATTCTAGAAGATCATCATGAGATGGAATGTAGAGATCAGGCTTAAAGGAACATGATCGTAATGAGGACCACGTTTGACACTTGGCGACGATCCGAGGGCACAACAAGGTGAGTTGGCAACCCAGAAAGTGATAAATACAAGTGCCTTCCATGGGAAAAGATATGGATAGATAGAGATATACACATGAAAGAAGGATATATCATCCGGATATACGTAGGGAATAACGGGTTAGAGGGTGAGCGAAGCTCTATAGGATTGCTGCGAGTGGGTATTCAGTTCGGGTTCAGAAAGGATGTACTAAGCATGGAGTTGTTTTTTTCCTTTCTTTTCTTAGCTTAGCTTCATATGTCCAAAGGATGTGCATGACTCGTGGTCCGCTCTCTCGTGACACTCAGTAATGAACCAATGAATATATTGAGGCTACCCGTTATAGATAGATATGAATATTAATGGGTTTAATATATATTTTGTTCATATGAATTCTCTTTCCTTTCATGCTACGAATGAATGGTTGTATCTTTCTTTTACTCAAGTATAGTATATGCTCTGAAATATGTTAAAGCACTCAGTTTGAAGTGACTGCAAGGATCTGGAGGCCATTTTGAGCCCTATGGTTCTTGTATGTC
Source organism: Taxus wallichiana var. yunnanensis (assembly GCA_018340775.1). Classification (NCBI taxonomy): domain Eukaryota; kingdom Viridiplantae; phylum Streptophyta; class Pinopsida; order Cupressales; family Taxaceae; genus Taxus; species Taxus wallichiana. Next base: position 571,668,031 of record CM031244.1, read on the forward strand.
TCAACTTCTTTCCTAAATACTGTTACACTAATCATAAATAATGCTTCCCACTAAACTCACATAAAAGAGAGACTCGGTACCCGCACGTGCCTCGGGTGAGCGCTCAGCTTCTACTAGGTGATAGGCTAGTGCACATGGGGTTCTTCCTTTTGTGATAGAAGTAAAAATGACTACATCTTGGTTCTGCTGAAGTGAAAATAGTCCTCGTGTACCCAAAACATCAACCACTGGTATAAGTGATCTGGCTTCCCAAAATAAGGCAACTTGTAGAGTTGCAACAACCCTGCCTTTGCCAATTTCACCTTAACGTCATCATCATATATGGGCAAACCTTCAGGTGTTCACTTGTTGGTGGGATGTACCAATTCTAATGCCATTTATTTCTCTATGGTGTTTGTGTGGTGATTATAGCACTAACAGGTATGCTTCTCAAGTGGGATTCCCATTCCTTTCCCAACATCACCCCATCTAGGTATTGCATCTCTGCATACCATTCTTCATTTGTGTCTACTTCGGGTTCTGGTTGTTTAGCCTTAGCTTTGCCCTTTCCTTTCTTTGGTGCCATGGTTGAGGTATTTTTATCACTCCTACCCTCTCTTTGTTACTCTGTCTTTCTTCTCCCAACCTTCGATCTCAAATCCGCAATATAACTCTTCTAAACCCATGCCCTAGGTTGTCGAACCCTAACTTGAATAGACCCTTCACAAGACAACGCCTTTCACCTCCTTCCACACTTGTGTAATTCCTTTTGGTTCGCAATCTCAAACATTCTCTTCATGTTTTAATCACATGGATCTTCCACTCAATCGGATCTAAAAACCCTCATTTATAACACTCGTTTATATCTCCAACTCTTCATTTTTGCAAAGTAAAAATGAGAGTGCCCCAACCCTTTATTTATAGTTTTTCCTTTTTTGATCATTAAATGCTACTTTACCTACCCCATACTTTATTCATTTAATGCAGCTTTTTCAAACAAAGTCTTTCTTCTCGTGCCTTCACTCACGTGCCCTTCCCGTGCAAAAAAATTCTCCAACCTTCTCATGCGCGCACCAAACCAACCTGACAGAGACTTTTGTGTGTGCTTACCCCCTCTTGAAGGTACTTCTTCTATCCATTCTTGCTTCCACCTACCTCATGTTGTTTTAATTGTGCTTCCTTTTTCTTTGTACGTGGGATCTACCAAGTAGCTTTATCTTGGCACCAACCATTCTATCTTTTCTCTTCATCTACCTCTTTCGACCGGCTACACAAGGCTCTTCAACACAACTTCCTTGGTACTTTTAATCACGCACTTCTTCACTTTTCTCCACCCCAAATTTAAACGATGCGCGGCCCTCTGCTCACTCACAAATTTTCCAAAAATAACTATAAGGTTACCAGCGCAGGCGTAAACCAAAACAACAACGTGAAAGGGAAACACAAGAAAGGGAAAATGTATAAAGGAAACTTCTAAACTAAATGGAAAAACTACCTTATTTACAAACACCAAGAAGAATTATTTATAGTAGGGCTTCAGCCTACTACCATTGAAGTTTCTAGGCAACTTCGTTCCATCTAGCACTTGTAATTGGCACGCGCCTAAATCAAGGATGTACGAGATTGTGTAGGGACCCAACTAATGGACTTTCAATTTCCCAGGATGGCACAAAAACTTGGAATCATATAGTAACACCATCTTCCCAACCTCAAACTTCTTGTTTCTAATGTGGTGATCATGCCAAGCCTTTTGCTTTTCCTTTTCTCACTGTTTGGCTCCAACGAGCAAGTGATCATCTCTCATCCAGCCATTAGTTTATCAATTCTTTCTTCTAGCACTTGTTCATCAGCTTAATCCTCCCGTGCACGTTACTTGTAGAGAAGGTAACATAAATTCAACCGGAAAAATGGCTTCCACGCCAAACACCAATTAAAAAGGTGTGGTTTTGTTTAGTCTTTTATACATAGTCTTGTAAGCCCATAACACTGCCGATACTTTGTCATCCCAATCTTGTCTTCCAACATCACAGATTTTGGTCAAGGTATGACTCAGTTGGGCCCCTGGAATATTGACCAAGTATGAAGGTGCTTAGGTACGTGGGATCCTAGTTATAGAATGGTGCGTAAGGCACAAACGTGCAAGAGAAAGGCTTAAGGAAGAAAATAGCATGCACGATGTGCGAAAGGAGGTTTGGGACTTAGCCAAATTGAGCGCCCAAGGAAAAACACGTGAAAAGCATGATCGGTTGCACATGGATAAGATGTCACCGGCAATAGGTAGGCCTGGAAAGAGCATGCCTCGAGGGAATCTTCTAGAGGATCATCATGAGATGGAATGAATAGCTCAAAGCCTAAAGGAACATGATTGCACCGACGATCAAGTTTGACACTTGGAAATGGATTTGAGGGTGCGGAAAGGACAATTGACACTTGGGAAAGTGATAAATACAAGTGCCTACCACGGGGAAAGATATGGATAGATAAAGATATACACATGAAAGAAGGATATATCATCTGGATATATGTAGGGAATAGTGGGTTAGAGGGTGAGAAAATCTCTCGTAGGATTACTATGAATGGGTATTCTGGTTCAGGAAAGGATGTACTAAGCATGGGGTTGTTATTTTTCTTTCTTTTCTGTGTAGCTTAGCTATATATGTCTAGTGATGTGCATGACTACAGCTTCACTCTTTGTGATACTCTATAATGAACCAATGAATATATTGAGGCTACATTATTATAGATAGATATGAATATCAATGGGTTTAATATATATTTTGTTCATATGAATTCTCTTTCCTTTCATGCTATGAATGAATGGTTGTATCTTTCTTTCTCTATAGTATATGTTCTAAAATCTATTAAAGCACTTGGTCCAAGTGAATGCAAGGATCTGGAGGCCGCTTTGAGCCTTATGGTTCTTGTATGTCTCAACTTATTTCCTAAATACTCTTACAGTAATCATAGATAATGCTTCCCACTAAACTCACATAAAAGAGAGACTCGGTACCCGCGCGTGCCTCGGGTGAGCACCTAGCTTCTGCTAGGTGATAGGCCGGCATGCATGGGGTTCTTCCTTTTGTGATAGAAGTTAAAATGACTACAAAAAGTTACCAAGGATGGAGATGAATGAAAGGACAAGATAACGCGAGGTAAGAAGAGGCCATGATAACTACCAGAGAAGATACAAGTGATTTAGGTACTCAGCGCAAGGGCATGCAATCGAAGAGAAGTCTATGACTAGAGGGTACGAAGGCACACTAGAAGGTTATAGCTGGGGTGCAAAGATGTACTATGTGGAATGAAAAAATTTGGTCAATGAATGAGAGGATATTTGGTAGGTGAAGGAGTAATAAATGCATCAAAATTTGAAAAACTATATAAGGATGGGATGCGAATTCATTTTTACCGTGACTAAGATTATTTGAGGAAAGAGCTAAGTGCAAAGAGCCGAGTGATCAAGTTAAGGTGTGAAGGGTGTGAAACCAAGCGTGACAAACATATCTATGCAAAAAGAAGCTTACATCCCTGTGGTGAAGGGTTTGAGTGAAGCAAGGTGACAAAGAGGAGTTAGGGCACAAAGTTTCCACCTAGGGCATGATTGAATCGAGCTAGGGTTTGATTCACAAATTGTAGAGTTAAAGAGGAGATGATTTATAGTTAAAAATTATACCCAAGAAGGCAGCTACAATAGGAGAAAAAGGAAAGAATAAGGTGGTCATCGAGGAGGAAGAGATGGCACCCAAAAGCAATTTTTCAGAAATACAATATCCGAAGGAGTCATCATTGACCAAGAATGGGATTCACACATCAAAAAGAGCAAAGTAAGTGAATACAATCATAGGACCTTAGAGAATAAGGAGCTCGATTCCTTGCTCACTACCGCATGAAAAAATGTATGGCAAATGACATGCCAGTTTATGATGATGTAGGAGAGAAGCTTCTGAAGAGAATTGGGGTCTACCAATTATATGAGCTTCCATATTTTGGGAAGTATGAGCCCTTGTACTAGTGGATCATGAGCAGAGTGCATGAGGAATTTTTTTACTTTGCATGACACAGAGTTAGAATCTCATCCGTGCTTATCTCAACGATGACAGGTTTGAAGGTGCCATGAGAGGATATAAAGAATGATCTCATAGATAAAGTTTTGATCTTAAAGACCAGATAGGAGTTGGGGTACCTAAAGGGTCCACATGGTATGGATATAGACAAATTGAATAATTGTCTGCTTGTGCAAGTGATAACACACCTTGTTACAAAGTTGAATGATCAGGAGTGGTGGTCATAGGTAAATACTATGTGGTTACACATTGCGCGCAAGATGTTAGAAGGAGTAGTCTACAATATTGTAGGCTACATTACAGAGAAAATAGTTAAGGAAGCATGCACAAGAGGGAAGATCAGCTTTGGGGCTGTTCTATTATCACTGGTATTCATGGAAATTGGAGTACCAGATAGGCCGAAGGAAAAGGTATGGGAATACCCCATGGAGAATAAGTCGCTAGCTGAAAGGTTTAGCAAGTACCTATGTAAAGGGTCCATGACAGATGACATCAAGCAAAGGGTAGAGAAATGGTATGATAGGCTCCATGTGGCATTTGAAGAAGAGTGGCACATCCCGAAGGACCTACCATCAATAGTGGGGAAACAAGTCTAGTTTTTGTATATCAGCATTTCTACATCATGCGTTTCCCAATGAGAGATGGAGTCTAGAGCCCTTGGTGTAAATTACCTTATGCATTCACTGCAAGGTATTTCCAAGCATCTGTTCACAAATTCACAGACACGTGCCGACTGGTATTCAATGCAGATAAGGTAGACTGTGACTACCACACATTGAGGAAGAAGTATGTGTATCCAAGAAGAAGTGCCTATGTCGAGAGGCTCATTTTGGAGGTGTTGAATATTAAGCCAATAAGTTTGGCTGTAGCAGATATAGGGGTAACATTAGTGTATCTTCAGTTGAAGCCCAAGATGGAGAACAATAAGTATGTGGAGAATGAATTCATGCTCCTAGGGCCACCGAAGGGTAAGCACACAATGGAAAACATACCGGTGCAAAGGCCCACAAAAACTATTGAAGTAGAGGATGAAGAAGAGGAGTGTGAAGATAGTGGAGGCTTAGAGCACAAAAGAAAGCAACCATATGACAGAGAAGAGTCACAACACGTGACCACTCCACCTCAGGGATAGGATGAAGAGGAAGATACAGAGGTTGAACAAGGGGAGCATAGATTTAAGAAAGTATTCAGATGCACAAGGACTCAAAGTGGAACCCCACAAACGGTAAGGAAATCACCTCATCTCTCTCCACACAAGGAGACCACTGAGCCAAAGAGGAGAAGAAAGTTGAAGTTAGATGAAGAAGTGGAGGAATCAAGGGAGAGCAAGCATGCATATCCTACCCCACTCGAGTAAGAAGATGAGCCACGAACGAGGAAGAGAAAAAAGATGAAGAGATGAAGGATGGAGAAGAAAGAGAGAAGGAAACCTTTGGATCCGTGCATGTGACTACTCAAGGTGTAACAGAAAAATCCTAACCTTGAAGCTATAATTCCCAAGGGTCCTAGATCAAAGAGGATGAGTGGGGAACATAGTGCACCACTCATGGGATATGTAGAGGACACCGAAAAAATCATCTCGTGCTCTGTTTCCAAAGTACTATAGAACAAAATGATTTATTTGGCTAGGAATTAATGGATGGGGATATGGCGACCATTTGCACTAGAAAACAATTCTCATGGTCAATGCACACCCACATGGATGAGCCTAATTTTAATGTATGTGAGGAGTCATGTGTGTCAAGATGAGTGAAGAAGACACCTCAAGCCAGACACATAACAGTTAAGCCTACTATTATGTTAGATGAATAGGTTAGTAATGCACTGGTAAAGGTTTCTACTGAGGTTGCAAGAAGAAACATGGAAAAGGCCGCAACAATCAGAGTGCTGCGCAAGGAGTTGAAGATGAAGGATGTAATGATAGCATGCTTGACCCAAGAGAAGGACTTGGAGTAGAAAAAGAATAGTGCATTAATTGGCATGGCAGAGGCCGTTGGAGATCATGTGATGAAAGCATGCCCGCATCTGAAATCTAAGGTACCAGAATAATTCCCCTCGACAATGCATTATGTTAGAGATTTGGTGGACTTGGTATTGGAAGAGGACACAATCAGAATGCCAAAACCAAAGAATCCTAAAGAAGAGGTAGAAAGGGATAAGGCTGTAGTAGTCAGAAAGATTGCATCATATGAAGGCCTACTACAAGTGCTCCAAGAAGAATTGAAAAAGGTGGATCATGCCTTAAATATATGCATAACTCCAGAGGTGCTGATCAAGGTAAAGATTCGGAAGAAGATAATGCAGTCTAGAAGGCTATGAAGGATGATACCTTGGGCCATGTAGAATGGTTAACACTCGTAAAGCAAAAGCACAAGGCCCTAGCAGCAACACAAGAGCCACACAAGGAAAGATTAGATGAGCTTGGGAAACTCATCGCACAAAAGATGGATGCGCTGGAAGGAAAACATACTGCAATGTCTAGCATTATGTTGGTATTGCAAAATGAAAAAGGTGAAGTTACCCAAGATGAACTAGAGTCTATTATTATGGACATACCAGAGTAGGAAGAAAAATCATTCACCAAGTGGTAGGCCTTGGAGGCCGAAATAAAGGAGGAGTATCTAGAGTTGATCCTTCAAACTGATATAGAGGAGGTGACTCATAAAACATTCTTTATTCATCTACATTCTTTCTTATTCTTTCCATTCAACATTCTTTACTTCAGTTTTGGAGATAACCATTGTCGGGACGACAATGAGATTAGTGTGGGGTAATGTTGATTAGAGAATACTTGTTAGAGATCACACAAGAAGTCTGCGTGGGAGAGAAGGCCAGGATCAAGGGCACGAAGGGACAGGAAGAACCCACGCATGGAGGGCAAGTTCAGCTTTCGAGACTTAGCCAATTTTGAGCATGAAGACCTATTTTTAGAAGATGGCATGTAGAGCACATAAACAAGGCAGAGACATGCACACCACACATTTTCTATCTTTAGAGGATTGGATCGAAGTGTTTTTACATGGAGACGAGCTAAGAATAGGATTATCACTTCAATTAACTATAAGAGGTCTATAGATAACACACTTACATGTGTGGCTATGCCTGTAAATGACGTGTGGCTATTAGTAGCATGTGGCCTATTTTTGGAATAGATAAGTGGTGAAGGGCAAGTCCCCACCCTATATATATGATGTGAATCACATAGTAGTTGATATATAGGTATATGCAGAGCATAAGAGGTAAGCATAAAGAGATATGTGCATATGACTGGATTATTGTATCAGATCCATGCACACATCAGTATAGATTTCCATTATTGTAAGGAGCTTCTGTGTTTATTAATAGATGGAAGATATTGGTTGAATCTAAGTGTCATTCCTGTGTGTAATTGAGTAGTGCATGTTCTTGATTCAATCATGATTATTGTTTAATCTTTTTCTTTCCTAGATCTGAATATGGCATGCATTGTAGAATGATGGATTAGTTATGGATCTATATGTTTCTTCCTTCATCACACTAACATCCTACTACAACAACCCTAAAGAGGGACCTGGTACCTTTGCGTGCTTCGGGTGAGTGCTCAGTCTAGGTTGAGTGATGTGTCAGCCTGTCTAGTGTTATCCGGTGAATTCTAGGATGCATCAAGTAGCGTAAACATATAAAATAAGACAAGGATGAAATCCCTAACTACAATGATAATAAGTCTCAAATATGGGTTTTTGAGACAAGGGGGCCTTGGATCGTGATTACGTACCATGCACACTTTCAACACTTACGCTTCAACATTAGAACCTAGTCATGCAAGTAGAATACAAAAGTGGTGGGCACGTGATATCTAGCGGTATTCAGTATACATTGTTTACTTTTTCCAAAAATGGGAAATAAGAAAACAAGGGTGTAGACTAAGTGGTGTTAAAATAAACTTAGTGTTATTTTGGTAGAATTTCACCTTGTCTTAGGACAAGTGAAAAACTAGGACAAAAAATGACACGAAGTAGATTTCATGATGAAATTTCACGTGGTTTCAAATTTAAGAGATTATTTATGTTGTTAAAAAAACAAGAGTTTAAATCTAACAAAGTTGTCACTTTGTGAGAGCTCTCAAGTATACTATCTAAGATAAAAACAATGGCTATAAGCCAGAAATCTTCCTAGGTGGTCCTCTCTCTAGGTGTCACAAGATATCTAGAGCGAGCTCGATTTACCAAAAAGTCCATTGACTAATTTGGAAGTATCTCAGATTTACTTTACCCCCTTCATTATAATGAGCACTGAAGTGCATTCATTTATACTTTCACTAGGGTTGCGATACATATATCTTTGACGCTAATCTCACCAAGGCATACTAGACAAGTCGGTAGTGTGGAGAAATTTCCTGTTTCATTCACAAGGTTCCCTCTTGCATGAACTACTTTAGGGTTCCTAGGACCACCCTCATTGTTATAGCTTAAGGATTATGCCAAAGGGGTTATGTTCTAGTTGAGCGGATGAGGCGTAGCTCTTAATCAAACATGCAAGTACAATGTGATGATTGTGGTGTATTTTTTTAATCTTTTAGACTTATTGTGGTTTTTGTCATACTCCTTTTAAAAACCTACAATCACACATGTAGTTAGAAAAAATATTTAGGTCCTCCTTTCTTTGACTACCATTAGGTCCTTCACAAAATGGTTAGTAGTTTCAAAATAGATTCACAATATCATAAGAAAATAACCATGAAAAATGCTTGTAAATCAACTAACTACCATCAAATTTTACAAAAATAAGGTTTATTGCGAATTCATCCTCTTGTTTTTAATGAAAAGACTAAAATTTCTTTTGATTCCCAAGATCACACTAGGTACAAGGGAAGAGCATACACAAATTCTATCCTTGGTTATTTAGCAAGTGAAAAGCATTTAAATTAAAAGATGATTAACAAAGTTTCCTACCTACTCTAATGATGGCAAAATAAGGTTTAAGAGTGCTTTTAATTCTCTAGATCACACAAAGTGCAAGAGAATAACATACACACCTTAACCTAAAATAATACAAAGCATGGAAACAAGATTAATTCCTTCAAACCCTAAGTGATTTTATGAGAAAACTTACTCTAAATCCATGAAATCAACAAAAATGGCATCTAAAAACCTTTGAAAAGTAATAAAAATCCTAAAACCAAAATGGAAATTTTGAGTTTGTAGGAAAAATTTAAATAGACACACCTGCGCACCCCTGTTAGTGTATGCACACCTGTTTCAATGCCTGCACACCTTTGTCAACATGTGTGCTTCCCCTTTGTAAAAATGACTGATAATTAAAAAATATGAGCTAATGTGTGCGCTTCTAGAAAGCGGGTGCACGCTTGTTTTAATGCTGTGCTCCCATGTTGACATGTGTGTTTCCCTTTCTAAAAATGACTGGCAGTTGAAAAATATGAGCTAACGTGTGTGCTTCCAGAGAAGTGGGTGCACACTGTTTTAATGCCAACGCTCCCCTATCGACGTGTGCGTGCTGTTTCAACGCCTTCTCTCCGGTTCAATGCCTGCACACCCCTTTGCTTGAAGTGGTCAAAATTTGAGTTTTGACAAGAATTTTTTCAAAAAGGTCAAATATTTGGTATTGTTTTAGTAATTTTGACAAGGCCTCACCTCCTTATATCCTATAAAAAGTAAGAAAACACAATTTCTACCTCTAATCTAGTTGAAACAACTTTCAAAAATGAAAATTAATCTATAAAAATTTGAAAATTACTCTAAAAATTTGAAACTAATCTAAAAATCTTGAAAGTACTAATCTAAAAAGCTTGAAAGTACTCTATAAATCTTGAAAGTAAACTAAAAAAATGAAATTAATCTAGGAAACTTGAAACTAATCTAAAACTTGGAATGAAAAACTTTAAAACTAGGTTAAAAAGCTTTAAAAATTGAATGCAATGGGGTATTATCCCACTAGGCGTGCCAAATGATGACACCCTAAACTTTACAAAGAAAATTGCATGACTAAACAAGGAAAGATAACACCATTACCATCCATATAGCCAAGGTTCTAAGTCTAGGAATGTAACATTAAGATAGAAGCTTAAAAGAATGCTTAACTAGTATGAAAAAATACAAAATCTAACTAAACATGCCTACTAATATGCTTGAATTACCTAACATAGGCCTAAATAGACCTAAGAGGGAAACCAAATGGTTATGGTTGCTACTCCAAACAATGTGAAATGGCCTCTCCAAATGACTACTTGGTCATTTTGGATATCCATCTACTAACCCCATTGAAGGCTTTAATCAAGGATTGAAATTGGCTATATATCATATTTATTACATGAGATGAAAATCAAAGAATGGTGTAAAGTACAAATGAATGAGGTGTACCCTTTTTATAGTTTTACTTTTGGGAGAAACTTTTATTTTGGTGCATGTGGGACTAAAAGCCCCATGTGTGCAAGTATTTCTACAATTTAGCTAAATTGAAAGCAATAAACTACAACCTAGAAATAGCTTCCTAACCTAGCTAAAAATGAGAGATGTGCACCATCATGATGAAGAAATGAGCAAGTCCTACCCTTAACATTAATAAATTTGAAATGATCAAAACATAATGTCAATTAATGACCTCTATTCTCCTTAATTGCCTAATTTATCATTAAAATGAACCTAAGTAGTTCAATGGCAATCAAATTATATTTGCTTGCTTTGATCCTTCAATGGATGCTTGGGTGTGAGGCTTAGCTCTTCAAGAATGGAGGATGGAGATCTCAAGAATGACAAAAGGCCATTAGTATGAAACTATGTGCTTACTTTTGTCTCTTGAGAGATTTAGGTGTAGGTATAAAGGTAGAGGGAGGGTTGTTTATATAGCCTAAAGGATAAAGGATTCAACACATCCTCATGAATGTGGGACTAATGGAGATGTAGAGTTAGTTATGGATAAGGGGGTTTAGATGGGGTTGAGTTAACTTTAGGAGGGTTTAGTTTGTCCTCAAGTGGCTCATGTGGATAAAGGGGGTGTATTAATTAATTAAGATGTTTAATTAATACATGTGCAAGCTTTTATAAGATTTTAGATGGATTTTAGTGTGATTTGGACCATTAGGAGGGAATTAAACCAATTAAATAGTGATTTATTGATTTAATGAGAATGGAGGCTAATTAATTAATAATAATTAATTAGACTAGATAGAAGGTGTTGATTAACGAAGGGTCATTAATTAGGGTATGCATTGGATAGGCGACTTAATTAATTAGCGTAATGTAATCAATTAATGACAATGGAAGAGAAGATGAGCGTTATTGACAATATGTCATCAATTCGCAGGAAAGGAGATAATTAGCGCAACTTAAGTATTTAAATTACTCTGGTGTAATTATAGGTGTCTACATTTGCCCCTCTTTGGGGTGGCATAAGTGACCTCACTTCAAAGATAGTAGACAAAATAAAATTTTGAAGGGATAGAAGAAAAATTAGTAGGAGGGAGAGATGCCCCCTCGAGTTAAGTTGGGGTGATGAAAGAAGCCGATCAACGATCGACAAAGGTGAGAGTTAGGCGAAGAATGGGGAAGAGGCAAGATGCCATGGTGAGAGAAAATTAGGGGTGAAAGGGAAGTGATGTAGAAGAAATAAGGAGGGGAGAGACGAGCTTAGCCTCTACATTTGCTATTTATTGGAACAATTTGGAGATCATCATATTGCCATAGGAACTACATCATTGGTCCTTATGAAAAATATAAGCATACGAAAAAGGTAAAATGACATGAAAAGCCATACTACAAACAATTTTCCATTGCTGAAAATACCAACTCCATGTAACATACCACAATGCAATGCAATATGAGAAGGAAACAAGCTCATTTAACAGGGAAAACAAGTATGAATGCACATATCCAACCCAACAACGGTCGAGATAGTTGTATAAATGTTTTGTTATCAGTGCTGAAGAGATCCACAAGTTTGTGATTGACGACAAGGGTTAAAAATGATGCCTCAAGCAAGGATACATTCAAGGGGAAATGAAAATGACAATGGGGTCCATGAAAATCATTTGTGCACAACGAAACAACACCAGGCAACGAAAAGTGCCCCAGAGTACAGACGAAGCAAGAAGCTAGCTTTGTGAATACGGTGATCTGCTAGTCATATTAATTAGGGAATATGTGAGACAAACCAACAGGATATGGAGAAAATACCATGCGCAAGACACAAGTTTCAGCCAAATAAGCAAGTTACCATTGTTGTAGGTTTTTTGAAAAATTTAACCTTGTTTTTGGATTTTGATATATATATATATATATTGTTTTTATTGTTTTTGCTTTCCAAACTGTGGTGAATAGTAGAAGAAAGTAGAAGAAGAAAGTGAAGGGCCTAGGGAAACAGAAAGTGCCCTAGGTGGAAGAACGGAGAAACAAATGACAAATAATTTCCTTGTTTAGTGGAAAAATAAAGAAAAATAATTATTTACGAAAGTGTGGAGAAGAATAAAAATCACCAGGGAGCAATAAAATTGTCCGAGGGAGAAGAAAGGGATGCCATACAATAAAAAATGCCCCAATATGGTGAAAAAAATTATTTAATAAAAAAATTATTCCATAGTGAATAGAGGAGAAAACGGCGATTAAACAGCCTCTCGGCCCTCTTGATGGTGAAAATGGGTTAATATACCCCACTAGGGGGCTATAAACATCTTGACCAATTCATTTTAACTAAGCAGTTTAGAAAATTTACTGTGAGGCTCTGACATTAAGGAGAACTATGGTGATCACATGAGACCGATTGAGGCATGTAGATGCAGTCTAGGGGTACCAACTGACAAGTGGATGACGACCCCTTTGTGAGTATCAAAACCTTTCTCGTTAATTTTTGTCATTAATGCCCTAAATTTGAGCTTTAGTCATAGGAAAACATGTTGGCATGCCTACACATAGGCATAAGCGTGGGATAGGGGGCACAAATGCCATTTTGGGGGTGCGCAGCATCTTTTTGGGGGTGCATGGGCCAAAATGTATACGCGCACACACATGCGCTGACACAGACAACGACACACCCACGTGCACGCGCACACACAAGCACATGTGCATGCACGCGCACACGTGGGAAATGGGGCACACATGCAAAAAGCATGGCGTAGGCATGGAGAGGGAGGGTGCACACATGGGAGCATATGCGCGCAAGTGCAAGCATCCAATGTGTGGCGCACACACCAAAAGGGCGTGTATGTGCTGAAAGAGGGCGCACACGCCAAAAGACACACACGTGCAAGTACAGGCACCGAAATGTGGTACACATGCCCAAAAGGGTGTGCTTTGGCACCCCAGACAGTGAAAAAAGATAGTGTCAAAAACATGACACTTAGAAGAATTTTTAGGATTTTTGGGTTAACTCGAAAAGATGAGATATATTTTTAGAAGAAATGCTAGGAATTGATTAGCAGAGTGTTATTTTGTAGAGATGACTACCGCTTTATAGGCGCGGGAGTGACATACCCAGTTGCGAGCTAGAGGGTAGTATGCGTTGGTGTGACCGACGAGCCATGGCGATACTTCTTGCGGTGGTGGGGCTAGGACCTGTGTCCCTGGATGCCGTTTATCATACTAGACCACGGTCTTTTGACTACACTAGCTGAGTGATGGCATAATGAGAGTCGAGTGTTTGTTTGCATCGCCAACATGAGAGATGACCGGCCATCACTATTGAGGACGTATGGTAGATTCTTCATGTGCCCATGATGAAAACCTTGATTGAGTACAACTCGATGCGGTGGTTGATTAGAGCAGCTTGCGCGCCTATTTGGTGTTGACGATATCTTGCATGACAGGATGACTATAACATTACATGAGTACATCTTTGACCCCACATTGTGTCGGGGTCTCTCTACATCATGGCTCTTTTCAGTGGGTTCCTACTCACTGATAAGATAGGGACCTCATTTCCGAGAGGACTACTACCATTCGTTCATGGTATCTATAGTGGCGAGAGATATTGCTGGGGGCGGTGTATATTGGCCCACCTATACTGGGATTTGCACTTGATCACATACCATGGTCAGAAGACCGTGGGTCTAGCCTCCCTATTATAGATATGGTCGTGGGATCATATTGCAATCAGACACCCTATGGGCCCTTTCCGTGTCTCGAGATCCTGAGGAGCCATCATACATGGCATGGGTAGTAGCTGGTGGAGATGTACATGGCCATCTTGGCAGCCTATTTAGATATAGGTGGGAGTTTGATGAGTTGGTAGAGATAGACATCATATTGCGGCCATACAAGCATTTCTAATGGCCAGAGGATGCCACAGAGCTCAACGTGTCTTTGGTGGAGCACTTTCTCATTGGCAGCCGCAATTACATCATGGAGTTATATCGAGTAGATAGGTGCCAGCGGTAGCTTGGCATGGTACAGGGGGTCCCCCAGCCAGAAGAGAGGCAGACCATGGGGCCTTGTATACTGGTGGCCCGAGCTAGGGTGAGTTTCACATAGGTGGTCCCATAGGTATGAGACCTAGTTTGACAGGTGAGGGATCCAAGGACCACAAATTGACGATGTAGATATGCTATAGTATTACCTCGGTGGCTCACTATTCCAGAGGAGGCTTGGGCGGTAAGCATTTGCCCACCTGTAGAGATATGGCATGGTGCAGAGCGCAGGGTGAGGGTAGTGGCATAGGGGCTAGACCTAGAGGATCCTTTTGATGGTATCCCACATGATGGACAGGGTGCCTCATAGGCATAGGGACCGAGGCCGCAGGCCCAAAGATATAGCGTAGTGCACCACCTAGAGGCAGGGTCTTTGAGCAGGGATAGTCTTCTAGAGCACCTTAGGGACCAGTCCTTGAGGCACACATAGCCTCCTAGCCAGTGGCATAGATAGCCACAAAGACAGTGTAGTTACAATAGCTCATAGCCGAGAGAGATGCGGCCAGAGCAGAGAGAGATGAGGCTCGAGGCTAGTGTGTGACTGTTGTAGTAGAGCGTGATGAGGCCCGAGCTCATATTGTTACCTTACTTTCAGAGCGGGATTAGGATCGGGCCCAGGCTAGCCCAAGAGATGATAGAGTAGCATGGCGGGGCCGAGATCCGTGGGGATATCAAGCATAGGGGCTCGAGATATTAAGCCTCCTTCATTATTCCCAAATCACAGGTGTAGATGGTGGTTGCACAGAGAGACCATGTATATGCACGATCATAGGCACTACTAGCATAGAGGACCAGCCTCCGCCGAGTTGTAGACTATGACTACAGAGAGAGATTGAGAGGTTACTACCTCTAGATAGGCCGAGGCAGACTTGGGTCGAGTGATAGGTGAGTGAGATATTGCCCTTCAGGAAGTGCTCACCTCCGAAGATGCCGACTGATACGCGATGCCACTAGGCTTGGTGGTGAGGCCCTTTTTTACAAGACTACCTATTACGGGTAGTTTCTCCAAAGCAGATGAGTAGCACTACCACAACTGTCAGGGTTGAGTGCATCAGGCTCTCAATCATGGAGATCAGGTCATTCTACCAGATCAGTGAGACAACCTCTACTAGAGCAAATGACCGAGACAGCGCCATCCCAACCTCCGGTGTTCTCGTGACCAAAGGACAAATGGGAGCCCTAGTAATGGTGAGAGCTACGGTTTGAGACCCACATTTTTTTAGATGATTCTTTATATGTATGCCTCTTATGAAGGCCGATTTTGATGTATAGTCTTGTTATACATGTATTTTGATGATGCCTCATGATGAAGGCTTGATTCTTTCTGATACATGCCCCTTTTTGATGGCATTATGTATCAATGATGTATTATATTGAGTACCAATCTAGACATTGTATGTATGTGTACAAATATTTTTGATGTAGCATCTTTGTACGCCTCAGCTGAAGGCATTGTTGATATAGAGCACTGATTTGTATCCATTTTTGATATAGATGTATATTGACACACATGTATATATATGAGGATTACTTTCTTGGGCTTAGATACACATGGTTATGAGATGATGTACTTTATTATTTGTGTCCTGATGCATGTGATATGAGTGGGATAATTCTATGATGTGAAATACCCTTTTCGAAATTACTCTATATTGATTCTCATTGCACGCTGCATTTTTGATTCAGCACTTATGGATGTGTTGTGACACGAGTGGGCATATATTGATTCTCATTTCACATTGTGTGTTTTTATTAAGCCCTTATGGATGCATTATCTGATTTTATACTTTGTATGTATCTGATTTCGATGTTTGATGTATACATGTCTTTGTGGATGATATCAACTACATTTCTCATGTGTTATTTTTGATGTATATGGATGGGATGATATGATGATATTAGTGCAGGGGGGATAGATTTTTGATCATGCACAACCCCTCTTGCCCCCATTGATGATACAATATGTGATGATTATCTTAACATACATGCATGATGTAAAACTTAGCATTTTGTTTATATATGATGTATAGATGATGTTAGATGTGATGATAATGATGGTAATGTGATGTTGATGATAACAAAACAATGCACATGTAAGTAACACAACCAAATGATAACAAAGAACACCAGAAATAATATAATACACCATGATTCACCATGCTTTATTGACATGTAACAAACACAACCAAATGCTTAAGAAAGAACATAAGGAATTAACACATTACATCCTGATTTCCCAAGATTCACTAGCATGCAAAAACATACTGCAATAAGCACAATTAAGAATAAATCTAATCTAAGCAAGAAAAGATGAATCCTAACAAAGTATGCCCAAGCAAAAATAACCCAAAAAGTAGAAACAAAAAAATAACTATACAAGCAACAAACAAAGCAAAGAACAAGACAATGCAAGAAAATGTTTTTTTGTAAGACACGTTTTCATGCACCAATTTTTTTATTGTTTTTTTGTTTTGTGAAACAAATTTCTATTGTTTTTGTGTTTTGTGGAACAATGTTTTATTGTTTTTGTGTTTTGTGAAACAATATACTATTGTTTTTATCTCGAGAATTCGGGCGAAAATGTGCGAGACACACTTGCACGGATTTGGGTGGCGGCTACAAGGCGAGGAAGAGAAAGGGAACTGTATGCGACCGAGGATGGACATAAACTCGGTTGCTATCGAAAGGGGGATAATCGTCCCGGTCCTCGAAAAAGCCGCCGCCCGGATTATCGCCGCTCCCTCTCGGCGAGGAGAGGGAAGGAGTTCTTTGAAACGAAATGGACTAGTATAGTATGATTACGAAGATGGACTGTAGCGCAAAAAGAAAGAGCAAAGAGTGGCCATGTTTTTGGTGTTTTCTAATGGTTTTCCGAGCTATGTGCAGGTAACCAAGAAAATGTGGATGCCCCCAGTGTTAGATGGGGAATATACAAGGGCAGAAGCCACACATTTATGAATAAGAAAGTGAAGTTGTTGAGTTGCCTCTAGCATAAGATGGGAAATAGCGAAAGACCATACCCCTCACAGACAAATAAAATAAGGCAAAGATGGATCAAGGCTTGACAGGATGGTGCGCACAGGGAATCTCAAAGGCAGAACCAAGTCTAGGCCAAAGAACACTACCCTCTTGATGCAGGATGCTTGTGAAAATGAATCCTCCTAAGGCATCGGAAACTAGTTCTCACCCAAGGACTTGTACAAAGTGCCATAATTGTGTGTTTTTCACTAGAGGATGACCTGTTTTCTCTTTTTCTTTTTTTATGATTTTTTTGATTTTTTGATTTTTTGATTTTTTTGATTTTTAACTTCTTTGCACCATGTTTAAGCATAGAACCGCTTAAGATGCATGGAATTCATGGGCTCCCGAAGCTCATCACCATTGGGGTGAGCCAGTTTGTATGCCCCTGTGCTATACTTGGCAACTATAACATAGGGTCCCAACCAATGTGGTTCAAACTTCCCTTTCTTTTCTCGCTCTGCTCTGGTGTTGAACTGGTTATCCTTCATGACTAAATCACCAACCTCAAACTGACGAGGGATGATTCTCTTGTTGTAGTTTTGGAGACTCTGTGTTGATACACTTTCAGGTGATTAAGAGCATGAATGTGCCTCTCATCTAAAAGATCTAACTCAGCCGGTCTTACCATTTGATAATCTTCATCCTTATCCAGATAGTCTTGAAGAGAAATTCTCAGGGATGGAAGTTTGATCTCTAAAGGGATGATAGATTCTATCCCGAACACTAGGGAATATGGTGTCACACCCGTAGGAGTGTGAATGGATGTTCGGTAAGCCTAAAGGGCTGGATGGATTTGTAGGTGCTAGTTACGACCTGTTTTGCTTGACCATCTTCTCCATTATCCTTACTAAAGTCTTGTTTATTGCCTCAGCTTGTCCATTACCCTAAGGGTGATATGGCGTGGACCCTTTTAACTTGATTTGGAACCGTTGGTAAATACCTTTCATAGTTTTATTTTTAAATGAATTCCCATTATCCGTAATGATGGCTACGGGAATACCATATCGGTAAATGATGTGATTCATGATAAATTTAGAAATCTATGCTCCTGTGACATAGGTTAAAGGGACAACCTCCACCCATTTTGTAAAGTATTTTGTAGCTGTGATGATATGTGTATGACCATCAGATGAGGTAGGAGTAAGTTTTCCTATTAAGTCAAGTCCCCACTTAGAGAATGGCCATGAGGTAGTGATAGGTTGCAATGGTTGTGACGGAGCATGAATGAAATTTCCATACTTTTGGCAAAGCACACATTTTCTAACATAATTGCAACAATCAATTTCCATGGTAGGCCAATAGTAACCTACTCTCAACAGTTTCTTATCCAAGACCATTCCATTTGTATGTGCTCCACACACCCCTTTGTGCACTTCTTTGATTGCACTGATTGACTCTGTCACATCCGAGACAACATAATAGATTCTCATCGTAGCCTTGACGATAAAGTGTACCTCCTAAAAGAGTGTAATGGGCTATCTGGTGAATTAGGATTTGCTTTTCAGAACATGAGATATTGGGAGGGAATGTGCTATCCTTAAGATAGGTGAAGATGGGTTCGTACCACGGGGAATTGGGACCAACAACCTCACAAGCCGCCGCAAGGTTCGGCATGTCATACGCGGGCTGGGATAGATTTTCTATGAAGAATGGCATGTCATTATTCCCTGGTGAAATATGAAGCATAGATCCCATTGTTTCCATGGAATTTGTCGATTTGTTCTGCACTCTTGGGATTTGTTCAAAGGTAATGCACACAAAGTACTCCTTTAGAGTTTCCACTAACTTTTTGTAAAGTATGAGCTTGTCATCCTTAACCTTATATTCATAATTAACCTATTTGATGATTAACTGCGAATCACTTACAACCTTAACATGATGAACATTCCACTTGATGGCCAGCTTCATCCTTATAATGAGTGCCTCATATTCTGTAATGTTGTTTGTGCAAGGGAAGCCTAGGTGAAAATCCTGTAGTATAGGATCGCTAGAAGGAGTAATAAGGACCACTCCTGCACTTGAACCATGAAACATAAAGGATCCATCAAAATGTATCTGCCACACAAAAGATTCTTTAATGTAGAGCAAGGAGGCATCTGGCAGATCCAGATTCAAAGGTTCCATGCTTTGCAAAGGTGCTTCCGCTAGTTGGTCTGCAAGTACTTGTCCTTTAACTAATTTTTGATGGAAAAATTCTATGTCAAACTCACTGAGTAGAATGATCCAATTAGCCATTCTTCTATGAGGGTGGGTTTGGACAATAAATACTTGAGTGGGTCAACCTTGGATATTAGCTTGGTCTTAGTATTCAATAGGTAATGGCGAAGTTTTTGAAAAGTAAAAACAATGGCCAAGCAAGCCTTTTCAATTTGAGGATAATTGAGCTCATAGGCAATGAGGGTGTGACTCAAATAGTACACCGCTTTCTCCTTATGGCCAAGGTTGTATTGGGTGAGCAACACACCAATAAAAAATTGCGTAGCGGAAATATAAAGCAAGAGTGGTTCTCTCGGAGTGGGAGGCATGAGGACAAGTGGATTAGCCAAGTACTATTTAAGTAATGCAAAGGCTTGTTGTTACTCGGGTCCCCAGATGAAAGTGACATCCTTTTTAAGCAAATGGGTGAATGAGTGACATTTATCTGCAAGCTGGGAGATGAATCGGTGAATGGCTTGAATTTTTCTCCTTGTTGCTTGATATTCTTAGGTGGAGACATTTTAGTGATAGAAGACACTTTAGCAGGGTCTACCTCAATACCTCATCTTGACACAATGAAGCCCAATAGTTTCCTAGATAGCACACTGAAGACAAACTTCTTTGGATTCATCCTGACTTTGTATTCATGCAAGTGTTCAAAGATACGCTGCAAAATGATAGGATGATCCTCTCTTGTTTTGGACTTTCCTAGGATGTCATCTACGTATTCTTCCATGATATCATGAATCATATCATGAAAAATCACTGTCATGGCCGGCTAATAGGTAGCTCCTACATTTCTAAGGTCAAATGGCATTACCTGATAGCAAAAGGTGCCCTAAGGAGTCGTAAAAGCTATTTTGTGTTGGTCTTCCTCAGCGATCTTAATTTGATTATATCTTGAAAAGCCTTCCAGAGTGATAGCATTTCGTACCCTACTGTTGAGTTAACAATCATGTTGATGTTGGGCAGCAGAAAATCATCTTTAGGGCAAGCTTTATTGATTTCCCTAAAATCCATGCAGATTCAGATACCTATAGGTTTTTTCTGGACAGGAACAATGTTCGATATCCATTCAGAATAATCAATTGGCCTGATGAATCCTACTATAAGCAATCTTTCCAACTCTTCTTTAACCAACAGGGCCACTCTTGGGTGCATCTTTTGGAGTTTTTGTTTGATAGGCTTGGCGTCTGCATGCATGACTAGGTTGTGCACGACCAAAGTCAGATCTAAGCCGGACATGTCTTTGTAAGACCATGCGAACACATCAATAAATTCTCAAATAGCATAGTGAATGTCTTTTGTTCTCTAGCCGAGAGTGATGCTCCTTATTTTACTATCTTGGGATCTTCTTCGTACCAATATTAACATCAATGGTTTCTTCGACTAGCAATTTTGATAAGTCCTCCATACGCGTAGGATCAGGAGGTAGGTTGAGATCTTCATCCAAGGATGTCTCCATGAGATTTTCATCTTTGGCGTGGTCACTTTGTTTGTCCTTTGATTTTCTTATTTGTTTATTAGCTAGTGCCTCAAAGAGGTTTTCACTGTGTGACTTGGACTTCGATTTTTGCTGAGGCTTTTCTTTAGAACTTTTTCCCTCGCTTTTCTTTAAATTTTGCTTGACCACAAAGTTCAGCCTCCTCGTTGAAGTAGGCACAAGTATCTAAGTCGATAGAGAAACCCTACTTGTGATCTCCAATGGGAATTGTATCCCTTATGCCCATGAATTCTGTGATAGCCTCATCATTCTTGAATAAATCTAGTGGCATGTGATGTTATTGGTCCAATTCAACAAGGGAAGGGTATACAAGGTCAAGGGTTGGTTCTGTGGGGGTTACGATTAGGAAAACATTATTCATGAAAAGTTTCATGGAGGCTAGATCCTCATATTGGCTACAATGGGAATCTGTATCGATGTCTAGATAGTCAGAGCTATCCTCACGCTTAGAACAAGTAGCGTCTTGATCGTTGGGGTGTGCTCCATAAGGGCTAATCCCAATGCCATATCTTTCTATTTTGAAATGTAAATGAGGGACTGGTTATCTTTGTCCTTGTTCGTTCCTCCCACATCCTAGGCGTTTGCAGCCCATGGAGTACATTTTACTATATTTTTCATATTTCGGGGTTCAATAACAGATGGCCGAGTGTCCTCGGGGACCCAAGTTTTAGGTGGATCAAGTAATTTCTCCTCATCTAACAAGCCTCTGGTAGGTAGGAACAACCTAATAGTGTGTTCCTCTCTAGGTCTTCTCGAAGCGGTAGTTGGGTCGACCTCTAGTCTTGGGCGACAATGAGAGGTTTGAAACCAAGAGCACTTGTACATTATACTCCTCACAACCATATTAAAGGATTTTCATCTCCCATGAATCAAATGGAGATGTTGAAGTAGATGCCCCATGAGTGCAAGAACTAAGAGAATCAATCCACAGGATTCTATGGCCTCGACTAGAGGGGGACAACTATATCTCGTGGAGGGACATGCATATGTACCCTTTCATGCAAAGCTATTGAGAGCTCTACAATGAGCAAAGGCCTTCGAATTCTCCTTGTATTGTAACCGTATGTCCCTCATTCTTCAACTTAATGCATTGGTGAAATGTTGATGGCAAGGCTTGTATGGCATGAATCCATGGTCAGCCTAGAAGCATGTTATATGGAAGTTCCAAGTCTAGGACATGAAACTTTGTCTGATGGCAAGTGGGGCCCACCTCCATGGGCAGCATGATGGTGCCTGTTGACTCCCTTTCCGCATTGTCGTATGCGGTTATAGTGATAATATGGGACTCAAGATCTTCCTCTCGTATGTCCCAACTATTTGACCAACTTAAGCGTGTAAATGTTCAACCTAGATCCGTTATCCACAAGCACCCGTTTGATTTTCATGCGGGTGACAACTACCTTAATGTACAAGGGAAGATTATGTGTAGGATTCTCGGTAGGGATTTCCCTATGGTTGAAAGTGAGATGTTCACTTGGTGTGATGTTTGCCACCATGGCTTGAAGGTGTGCAGATCGACTTCTAAAGGCACTCCCGACCCTTGAAGAGTTTGATACAAAATGTTTTTATGCACATTGGATATCTTGAGAAGATCTAAGATCAAAATCTTAACAGACGTCTTGTCAAGTTGTTCTAAAAGGTTATATTTAAAGGTATACGGGGTTGACGGGGAAGGTTCCGAAATCACGAGGTGGGCACGCCTTGTTACCACAACACAGTCCTTTCCCTTGATCCGGATAGTATTGACATAGTTCGCAGGAGAGTGAATACATCTAATAAGCGAATCATAATGATTATTGTCTCTTTTGGTGTACAAGTAATTCACGGCTTTATAAGTTTGGGATGACTCTCCTAATCTGGTTTTAACTTTTCTCGACTTATCATGCCCGAGGAATGGTTCTTTATATATCCCCACTTTCTCATTAGGTGTTTGTGTTTTGCCAAGGTTATCCACCTCTATCTCCCCATTGTCAATGAGGTCCTGAATATAATGGCAAAGCCACAGACATTTGTTTGTCTCATGTCCTTTGATGAGATGCATTTTACAATATTCATGCTCCTTGTACCATGAAGGTTTTGGAGTGTTGTCGTCAAATGGTTACGTTGTAGGATAGGTCATCATGTGGGCCGCATCCAATTATTTTAGTATGACTGACAAAGGTTCATTGAGAGAGGTGAATGTTCTTCACTTGGGTGGTGGTTGAATTGGGCCCTTGGTCAGTTTAAAAGGTTGACCAGTTTGGACCATTTGAACATGTTTGGAATCGGTGATTCCGTTGTCCACCACATTTTTGTTATTGTTAAAGATCTTCAGCTTTTCCGTGGGTTTGAAACTTTGGTTGTCTCTAGATTGGGTTTTGTGGGTGCCTTTGGTAATCAGATATTTTTCTATCTGAATCCCTTTCTCGATAACCTCCTCAAAAGTACGAACACAATGCATTTGGAGGTGGAAAGCTATATCTGGGTTTAGATTGGGAATGAAAATACTAACCAGTTGAATTTCAGGGAAAGCGCAAGGGAAGCGACTAGTTATCCATCTCCATCGTTGGAGGAAGCTGGAAAAAGTCTCATTAGGGCGCTTCTTGGTGCCACACAATTCTGCCATGGTGACATCACTCTCTATGTTATATGAGAAGTGACACACGAATCTTTCTACCAATTTTATCCAGTGAAAATTGATCCTCGTGGTAGTAGCGCATAAACCAATCCATGGCTTGACCTCCGAGACTCTTGGGAAAAAGTCCTGACGAGGTAATTGTCACTATAAGACACCTCTTGACATGCAATGTAAAAATCTTTAACATGATCCCGTGGATCCCCTTTTCCTTTATACTTGTTGAAATTTGGCATATCAAATTTCTTTGGAAAGGGTTGAAGGGTCATTGTCTTGTCAAAAGGATAGGGGCATAATTCTTCGTATTGATATTGTTGGTGTAGGTTATTTTCCATGTATTTATTTTAAATACATGGAATACCTCCACATAGGTGATTCACCAAGCTTAAGTGTCCCGGTGTCATTATGGCTCTTACACATGTCATAGAGTGTCATTGGAGTTACATTTGACCAGCTATTTCGGGAATGTAACTCCCACTTCTAGATGGCTACTACTATTTGTACACCCTTTCATCTTGAGCAACACATGGGGAATGGAATAGAGTTTGGTTTTTTCAGCTTTTTTTCCTCAATGCATGCACATTGCTCTCATGGATGATTTCTTTCTTTGATCTTGAAGCTACATCGTTTTGCGGTTGAGTGCAACGTTTTGATGCTCACGGATTCCCTCTAGATCTTCATCATTCCTCTAACATGGTATCAGAGCTTAGGGATCGGAATCATATTGCTCGCAATAATAGCTGCTTACTACTCTCCATCTCGTAGTTTCTTGTGCAAGTTCCCATTCTGTTTTGTGCTCTACTTGTATTCTTTCAAGGGGTTCTTGTACTTCGTTTTATGTGTTGGATGCAGTGTTTTGCTGGTACTTCATGTACAGGTTCAAAAAATAAGAGTCAAAAAGTGTGTTGGTTTGGGTTGTGCCTCGTTAATAGCTCGATGCCAGCCTTTTTTAACAACTTGACCTGCATTGGCTCATTTTTTTGGTGTGGAATCTGAACATGGCCATTTTTGCTTCTTGTTCGGGATCATCTGGTTTGCTTCTCTACAACGTATCTTGTTCCTTGCTCAAGCATGGCCATTTTTTCCATTGCGTGACCTCTGCTCAACCCACCATCCTTGTAATGGCCCTTTGCACTGCCTTGGTTTCCACATTTGGAACCTTCTCAGCCTGGATTTAGTGGTTTTGCTACAACGGACGTGGCTTCATTTGACAAAGACGCTGTTTCACTTGACAAGTTCGTGGTTTCATTTGCCTGCATTTTTCAGTCCTTTGCATAGCCACGTTTTTTAGTTTTCTACATAGTCCTTGGCACGTTTTTCCTCCCTGCCACGTTTCAAACTCCACGGTGACCCCTCCTTCCAACAAACTACACTCCATCCGGCTCGGTTTTCTCTCCTACCAGCTCTTGCGTTGCTGTTTGGACTCCCATGCTATTGCGTTGCATTATTGAATGTGTTCTTGTGGTTTCCTTGTGTATTCCGTGCCACATCCTCACCATTCTCTACGCAGTGTCTCTGACTGGCTCATGCTTCCTCTGCTCAATGTTTTTGCATGCGTTTGGAATCATGTTCAACATTTTTTGCCTACGTTTGGAAGCTTTGGCACATGGACACTACACTCAGGCTGCACCACCTTCCAACTACTCTGAAAGGATTCCCTGATATCCTACACGCTCAGCTTGGTGTCCGTTACCACTGCCCATCTGCTTAGCGGTTACCCACAACCCATCTGCCCTTGGATGTGTCAGCTCCATCTGACAACCCACAACCCATTGCATGTAGTAGATTACACTTCGACGTGGCCCATTCTTCCTGGCTCGGTCAATAGCCAGCCTATTGGCTCAAACAAGACCTTCCAACCAGCGCAAGCACGTGGACTCCAACTCCATGACTTGACCACGTGGGCCCCATTATCCCTTTTAGAATTGTTGGGTGGTTAAAAAAATCCATTTTTTGATGTTTTGAGGATAAAAACATTATTCCATGGCATGTAATAAATTTTAGGCTTCATTTTTGCTTGTATTATGTCCTTCCTTCGAGTGATGAAGACGGAGGGCGAGGTCTGGGGTTGGCAGGAGGCTAATCCCCCTCACAAGAAAAACAAACTATACCTGAAATTTGATGCCATTTCCAACGAGTACCCACATGATACCCTTTGCACCCATCTCGTGTACTTTTTTAATGTGTTTGCAGTGTTTAGTGGCATTTTCCATCAGTTGCGGAATCATTTTAATGCCATAACTTTTGACTCGCAGCTCATTTTTGAGCGCTTCCTTGGTCAAAGTTGCATGATTTCTTACACTTTACATGATGAAATTGTCAGTTTTGTAAATGCACTACTTTTATAAAGTGCCGCATGCAGGGGGTTTCTTGTACTCTTGGGCTTACACACACAGAGATGCATTATTGGCCGAGTCCGACGTCTTGCTTTTTGTATCTTTCATTCCACATCATGGAGAGTGCTCTTTCTAGACTTGAGCATCATAGGGTCACCTTACTGCCTCTGCCACTTCTCACTGGGAGAGGGAACTATTCAGTTTGGTGTGCTTCCATGGAATGTTACTTCACCCATGAGGGTCTTTTACCCTTCTTGCTTGGGCCGCCTCGCACTCCACCGATCATCGTCATCTAGAGGACTTATTTGACACTTGCGACCATGTCTTTGGTCACATGATGATGCATGTCTCTCGATCTCTCTAGTTTCACATGGCACAATCAAATCCACCTCACCATGTCTGGAGCATTCTTCAGTCCCTCTATGGAGACCCTTCACATATTGCCGCCATTGTTGCTGCTGCTGATTCAATTGTCTCCTCTTCTTCGTGTGATGGTAGTTCCACTGACATAGACTCATTTGGTTCTACTTCTAATGACAAGGATTGTGCACCCAGTTCTGATGCAGAGAGTACTACAGAGGAATCTTCTCCTCTTTCTCTCACTATTCCAGAGAGTGTTGACACATCCCACATCTCATCCAATATCAAGCAGCCTCTCATACAGTCATCACACCCGCCTCTTTTCCACCTTCAAAGTGTATAAGGCCCACTTCACTCCTCTACCTTTATTAGATGACTCATACCTATCTGACATCACTCTTCTGTTTGTTGAGCCCCCTCATTGGGATGAGTATCTGCCTGACCTTAGTTGTCTTTTCCCAGAGTCTACTTGTGATGCACTACAGGTCCCTCATCCATCTACAGTGTTTCGAGAGAGTTTATCATCTCTGTTGTTGGGAGTTCCCCTTCCGGGAATCATGTCACTTCCACATTTCCAGAGACCTTCATTAATCCATCCTCACTTTGTGGATCCATTTTCTGTTGTGGAGGATGTTTTGTTCCCTTCACATCACTTGGACATCATTTCTGCGGGTGTTCCTATTTTTCACTTTTTCAGTTCTACGCACGTGGCATTACCTTTGGTTCCTTGCACTCACCCGCTAGACCTATGTCACACTTCAAAGCACCGCACTCGAGTTCTTCGTGCTACTACCTTTGGTTTCCTTCATGGAGTGGGTAGACTTTCAAAGACGTCATTTCTTTCCTTCCCAAGGGTAGGCACACAGATTTATTGCGGTGGCTCTTCTTCACCCGAGGCGAGAGGATCTCGTTATCGACATTCTTCTAGGAGACTTTCTAGAGCTGCGAGTTCGATCCGTCCATGGAATCTTCTGCATTCCTCTTGTCTCCCTCTTCTTCTTCTTTATGAGAGATTTCCTCTTTGTACATGGGTACCATTTCAGGCTTGTCTATGGCTAGGACCCATATTTGGCATCTTTCTTAGATTAGAGAGTGTTTTGTCTCTCTTTTGGGGGGAGTTTTTCCCACTGGGTTTTCTCCTTTTACTCCACTTTTTGAGAGCTTCTTGTACGTGGGTACCTCATTAGGCTTCTTGCCAGGACCCACTTCTCCTTGTTTTCATTTATGTCTCCACCTAAGCTATGCTTCGGGGGTGTTGGTGTAGGTTATTTTCCATGTATTTATTTTAAATACATGGAATACCTCCACATAGGTGATTCACCATGCTTAGGTGTCCTAGGGTGTCATTATTACTCTTACACATGTCATAGAGTGTCATTAGAGTTACATTTAACCGGCTATTCTGGGAATGTAACTCCCACTTCTCGACGGATACATTTGTGGGGGAGTTACACACCCCACTACTATTTGTACACCCTTTCATCTTGAGCAACACATGGGGAATGGAATAGAGTTTTGTTTTTTCAGCTTTTTTTCCTCAATGCATGCACATTGCTCTCATGGATGATTTCTTGTTTTGATCTTGAAGCTACATTGTTTTGTGGTTGAGTGTGACATTTTGATGCTCATGGATTCCCTCCAGATCTTCATCATTCCTTTGACAGATATTTCCTGATGCTCCCTAAATTGCTCTCTTGTAAGCTTGTGAGCGTCACTTTCATGGACTGCACTTCTTGTGCGAGAAATTGCTATTTAGTCCGAGAAGTGGGGATGTATACACGATGATACCTTGTGTCTTCTTCTCCTTGGTTTTATCAATGGAGTTCATTATCTTAACCTTAGGCCTCGAGTTTTGAATGTTCTTGTTTGCATCTTTCTGTACATGGGAAGTAAGCAAAACTAGTTGTCAGCTTAGGTTACTAATTTGTTGTTGGATTGTGGCTTCTTCTTGTAAAGGTTCCTCCTCCTCGAATTTTGGAGGTTCTTCACCTGTTTCACGTTCTATCTTATTTCTTCATGGCACTTTGATAAAGGGTATTCTATGCCCTACCACTTTATCATTCCCTACGTAAGAAGTGGAAGCATGTTTATGTGTTAAAATATCTTCCATATTGATAAGGGGACATTCTTCCTTAGTAACATCATTTGCAGGTAGTATTGTTTCATTCTCGGTGGGAAATTTGGCCCCTAATTCCACGACCCATGCCAACACTCTATCTTTATTTCTAAGAAGAAATTCATCTAGTAGAGTGGGGTCAAAATCGAAGTCTGCGTGTGGTGATTCTAATTCATTTCCACTATGATCGACCATCTCTTCTGTTTCCTTTTCTGCAGAAAAAAATGGTCCTAGGTCATGTCCAATGAAGGGGTTTGACCCTTGTCTATTAGAGGTTTCCCAAGCTTGCGCTTGTTGTTCCTCGTATGTCTATTTCTTTAACCCTAGACGTGTTTTAGGAGCCATGTTTTCATGATAATCTCACTAGGGTAAGTTGTAAATGTGTTCAAAGCTTAGTGACCACCAAGTAGGTGAAATGCAAGATGTATTTGTTAAGAGTATGAATAAGCTAACGATGTGAGAATACCAAAGTGATAGAGTGATAAATCACTAGTGACATAAGCATTTGGTATTGAAACCTATTTAAATGAAGTATCTCCTAAACTATGTTTCAAAAAGTAGCTTCATGTTGCAGATGATTAACAAGATGTTTTCACTTATGCCTAGTTCAAGGAATGAACAAAATGTAAGTAAATACAAGAAGTCAATGCGACCTCCCAATCAAGATATATGATGAGTGAGCTCAAACTCGATTAAGACATATATCTCAAAAAGTGCCAATTATAATTTGTAAATGACATAACAATATCACCAAGATATGTTAACTCACTTTGCGAGAAAGTGAAGTATTGATATTGAGGTGTTATTGGTATAACACGCACAAATGGTAACACCTAGCACTCTTCAAAATCAAGGTAATAATAGAACCGAAATCAAAATCTCAAAGTATAGCTAGGCATAGTTAAAAATGTGTGCAATGTAACCTTACAATATAGATATTTATGTCAAGCTTACAAGAAACAAGATGTAAATATCAAAATTGTAGTGATACGATACAAACAAGCTAACTCTTCTAAGGAAGTCCGCGGTGATGAACCACGCCTAACTACAATGACGATCTTGACATAGGTATCAAGATCACAATGGCTACCAATGAGCTGAATACACCTCTGCACACTTTAGATGTTTAACTTACCCAACCACAAACATGGATGGGTGTAAACAGACATAAAAGTGACAAAAACAGTCGATTGGTAACATGAAGGTAGTCACCCTTCTTCTGACCAACAAAGTGTCAAAAGAATGTGAAGGAAGAAAGTTAATAAAAGGATGAAAAATGCTGGCTTCACTTCGGCAAAGTTTTGCCTCGCCCTAAGGCAAGTAAAAACTAGGTGAAAGTAATGCGTCACACGTTTCACAATGAAAATATGGTTCATAACTCAACACTTTGTTTTAGAATGGTCAAAGTGGGCTCTGGCTAAAGTATATCTTCCTAGGTGGTTCTCTTGTCATAGGTGCTACAAAGATTATCCATGAGCGGGATGATTTACCCAAATAGTCCCGACTATCTTGGGAGTATCTCGACTTTTCCCCCTTCAAGCACAAGGGCGAAAATGCGTCCAAATGTGTACTTAAAAGGGTCGTATAGGGATAACTTGTAAATATATCTCACAAAGGATTTACTAGTCAGATAGGTAGTGCGAAGCACTTCCCATTTCATCCACAAGGTTCCCTCTTGTGTGGACTACTTTGGGGTTCCTGGAACCACCCCCATTGTTGTAGCTTAAGGTGTTATGCCAAAGGGGTTATGTTCCAGTTGAGTGGAGAGGGACGTACCATTTTCTGAAACCTGTAATACAATGTTTTGAATATGTTGTTCATTTTATCTTGTTTAATTAGATGTGGTTTGCTCGAACACTGTTTGGCAACTGTATAACAACTGTATTAGTAGTTTTCTGACTTTTGTTTTGATTCCTCTGTTCTTTGACAAGTGATGGCGTTTTGGTCCTGTATGATGATTTTTAGTAGTTTTCCATCAAAAGAGAAGGCATCATTTCTGATTCTCTAGATCGTCTAAGGACGCAAGAGAAGAGCATATGTGATTGTCTTCAAAAATCCAAAAAGATATCAAATGGAAAAACACTTTAATTCAACTATGCCAAATTAACCAATTCCAACTCAAATACTCTTAGCAATCTCAAAGCATCAAAAGGACTTAAGAATCATTTCTAATTCCCAAGATCACCCCAAGGGACGTGAGGGAAGAGCATACACGATCCTTATTCCTATAAGTAAACAATGTAAAATATTACCTAATCAAATACAAAACATGTAAAAATAGCCTGCAAAGACAAATATATGATTAGATAAACCTACAAGAATGTTATCACATCAACACTTTAATTTCAAAAATGTAAAAGGACACCTACGCCCCTTTTTCAGTGCTTGCACGCGGGTTAGGGTGTATGTGCCACTAAATGTTATTTTTAGCCCACAGTGTACCTGCGCCACTCGAGAGATGTGTGTGCCATGAAAAAAGTGTCTGTGCCACTAAAACAGTGCTTGCGCTACTTTGTGGAATTTTTGGATTTATCAAGCACCTGCGCCACCAGAGAGGTGTGTGCACCATAAAAACAACGTACACGCTATTTTGAGAAAAAGCATGAAACGAACAACCGCATTATCGGGAAAAATGTGCCCGCACTAAAACAATATGTGTACCTTGGTTAGGGCATGTGCGCCGATCTGATAGGTTTCAAAATGTAGTGAAGGTACAATATGAAATGATGTCTACGCCTGGGTTAGTGTACCTACATGCTTGGTTAGGGTGTGTGCACCAAGGTTAGCGCACATGCACCGGGGTTGGCAAACGAGTGATAGGTTTTAATAGTGTGCTTGTGCCACCGGATAGACGTATGTACCATGAAAATCGTGCTGTACCATGAAAATCATGCCTGCGTAAGACACAGTAACCAAAATACGGTAGCAAACACAAGAAAACTCACAATATCTCAAATTTTTGACAAGTTAGCTTAAGAATGACAATAACCCATTAAAATTATGGCTATGAACATGAAGTTACACATATCAAATGAGCAAAAATTCCAAGAAAATGGACATTAATTACTACATGTGCATATCAAAAGTTAGCCAAAATAATGAAACTTAAACTAAAATGCCATGGGACTAAGTGGTCCCATTGGGCATGCCAAATGTGTGCAAGTATTTCTACAATTTTGCTAAATTTAAAGCAAGAAACTACCACCTAGAAATAGCTTCCTAACCTAGCTAAAAATGAGAAATGTGCACCATCATGATGAAGAAATGAGCAAGTCCTACCCTTAACATTAATAACTTTGAAATGATCAAAACATAATGTAAATTAATGAACTCTATTCTCCTTAATTGCCTAATTTAACATTAAAATGAACCTAAGTAGTTCAATGGCAATCAAATTATATTTGCTTGCTTTGATCCTTCAATGGATGCTTGGGTGTGAGGCTTAGCTCTTCAAGAATGGAGGATGGAGATCTCAAGAATGACAAAAGGCTATTAGTATGAAACTATGTGCTTACTTTTGTCTCTTGAGAGATTTAGGTGTAGGTATAAAGGTAGAGGGAGGGTTGTTTATATAGCCCAAAGGATAAAGGATTCAACACATCCTCATGAATGTGGGACTAATGGAGATGTAGAGTTAGTTATGGATAAGGGGGGTTTAGATGGGGTTGAGTTAACTTTAGGAGGGTTTAGTTTGTCCTCAAGTGGCTCATGTGGATAAAGGGGGTGTATTAATTAATCAAGATGTTTAATTAATACATGTGCAATCTTTTATAAGATTTTAGATAGATTTTAGTGTGATTTGGACCATTAGGAGCGAATTAAACCAATTAAATAGTGATTTATTGATTTAATGAGAAGGGAGGCTAATTAATTAATAATAATTAATTAGACTAGATAGAAGGTGTTGATTAACGAAGGGTCATTAATTAGGGTATGCGTTGGATAGGTGACTTAATTAATTAGCATAATGTAATCAATTAACGACAATGGAAGAGAAGATGAGCGCTATTGACAATATGTCGTCAATTTGTGGGAAAGGAGATAATTAGCGCAATTTAAGTATTTAAATTGCTCGGGCGTAATCAACCGCTTAGGTCAACTAGGAGGCTAGGATACACTTTTTAAGCTTGTTGAGATGTTGTAGAGGTGAATGGGGTGATTTTGAGTAGTTGGAAGATGGGTTTGAGTTAATACTAGGGTATATTGACCAAATCAAGGGTAAAATAGGCTTAATTAGCTAATAAACACTAATTGTCATTTTGAAGAGGATTTTGACTTACGATTCGTTGTAAAGTGGTATCCTAAATGTGAAAGAGGTTTGGTGATCAATGAAGTGCTTGTTAACCAACCAAAGTGGCAAGAAACGTTAGTTAATTAGTAAAGATTACTAATTATAATGGAATTGGGAAGAATACGAGTGATTTGTGTGCATTTTGGCAATACGATTACAAAAGTGGAATTTAGGTGTGTACAACCTCTACACGCATGATACCACCTTGCTCACCCTCACCCACATACTTTACTACACCTCACTATCAGTCTTAAGTACACCCTCACATGCATCTTTGAATTCATTCCCCACACATCATTTGTCTCACATACCACCCTTGCTCAATCATCGTCCTAAGGTGTCATCATCCTTGCCACAAATTATTGGGCCTCCATCACTAAACCTTATTAGTTAACACCTTAGTTATGATACACATGGGGTGCATAACACATTATATCCAATTTACACCCTCTCTCTAATAGTTTCTTGTATCTATACGGTCTTCTATTACATATGTTTTTGCATGTTATCATCACTCCTATATTGCGCGTTGTAGCTCCCTCGTTACCCGATTATGCACTCTTGTGCTTCGGTTCGTACTCGAATGTTGAGGGATTAACATTGCAATGAAAACCACATACCACATATCCTACACTATCATATACATACCTCATCTACTAGTCATTTCTACATCATCTATCTCATACACATGCTACACTAGTCATCATTATATATGAGTCTAGTTTTACATTACATCCACACATTCCATATTTACGCTAGGTCACATTATCCATGGGTCTAGATTTACCTATCACCACTACATATTCTATCTACACCTATCATCACACTTTCTACATTTTACCATGTATTTACACATCTCATTCACCATTTGGTCACCTACACTATGTTGTTCGATGGGATGCACTCACCACCCTATGATGCACTCTAGTCCCTTGATCCATACTCACTGCTGAGGGTTTTCTTGTCCACGGGAGGGACCTTTTCCAAGACATTATAGCCCAGATCAGAAGTTGGAATTCATAGCTGAGATGTTTCCAAGGATCACACAAAGTGGATTATGGAGATAGAAGCTTTTGTAAACAATGTTAGTCAATCTTGTCAATGGGAAAATCTAGCATTTCCATCTCACAATCTCTCCCCACTCCCCAATTTATGACATCTCATCCTAAAACTCAATTTACAAGTGTCTTGGTGTTGCCCCAATTGTTGAATTCCCTTCTCCATCCTCTAATCTTCAATCTCATCTCATCTTCTCTACCCTTTCCCCTTCCAAACAGTCATACCCTCCAAAGAAATAAGAATCTCTACCTCCTCCACCACCACAAACAATGCAAAAAATAGTTGTGACCAACCCACCCCTCCTTTTGATTTTTCAAGTCTATGTTGGGAAGAAAAAAATCAAATAACCAACCAAGAGAAAAAAGAAGTAGAGCCCAACAAAGAAGAAATGACAAAGAATTTAAAAATATGGGCTCTTAAGTTTGGAATTAGAAAAATTCCCTTGCTGGTCAAGCCTTTAGAGGAGGCTAAAGTTGATGAGCCAGTGGTGGCTAAGGTTGATTTTGTAGTAGAAGTGGAACAAGAAGAAGATCAGTAGTCCATATAATCTAAATGCAGTGTCCATGATGGAACTCTATTTGAAGAGAATGCTAATCCAATCCTAGCTACAAAATCAGTCAAGGAAGAGAAAGAACAACTAGACTCTTAGTCCAGTTAGGGAAGATAAAATGGAGGAAAACCACATAGACCCAAAAGTCTTAAATGTAGAGTAGGCCACCCAAGAAAATTCAATCCTTTTTCCACCTTCGTCCTCCCCAAATTATGATGATGAGGAGAATTTTGAGCTCTCAAACTTCATGTTTGAAGATGAGGGGAACCATGATGAACAAGTTATAGATTCAGAGGTCATCATGGAGGAAGGAGAGACCTTGGCACAATAGGACCATGAGGAGGAAGATTATCTATTTGACTTGGAGGAGTGCTTTGATGGAGAGGAGCACATGAAAATCACCACTTTTTTTCTCCATTATTCACCCTTTAACATCAAGAGCCTGTTGTCATGGAGGGAAACATGTACGAACAACCCACTCCTTCAAACAATCCTCTTAGGAAAATATTGGAGGATTCAAATATTACAATTTTTCCATTGAGAAAGGAGGAGGAGGTGAACAAGGGTGACACCATTTCCACACCGGTCATCAGGGAGGTGGATCAGTTGTCTGTAGATGAGAAACAAAGAGAAGATCAACAAATAGGTAACCCCTCTTTCAGGAAGGTCTACAGGAAGACTCCATTCTTGGAGTTAAGTTTCAAAGTAGTGGGAAAAATTCAAGGATCAGAATGTTGGAATTAGGTATCACTTGTGTTGTCATTGATGTCAAGTCCATTGATGTCAAGTGGTCTAGGTGATCTAGGTATGTTGGCTAGGTGATTTAGGCATGTTGGCTAGGTGATCTAGGGGTCTCCAAAGGTGCTACATGTGTTGCTTGAGTCTCTCAAAGGTGATATGAAGGTAAAACAAGGTATATGAGGTGAGTGATATGTGTCAATGAGTCTGTAACATGTCCAAATGGTTCAGTCATGTAATGTATGGGTCAAGTCAAGTCATTCTAGGCCTTGGCCTAATGCAAGTACATGGTGTAAATAAAAAAACATGAGAATTCACTCAAAAAAGTAAGGCATGAAATTTTTAGAATTATAAGGTGGAAAAGAAGGTATAGAAAGAGATACAAGAGACAAATTAGGTTCATGAGTCTAAAACAAATCAGTATGGAGCTTTCTTAAGCTAATCCACAAGCAAACAAGGTGTAAAATGTTGATCCAAGGTGTGATGATGATGAAACAAAAACATGGTGTGAGAATGGGATGATGATATATGGTGTGTAAAATTCTTCTTAGGTAGATTTTTAAGTGTTTTAGGCACTTCTATAGGTCAGCATAGGTCAACAACTGAGAATCAGATACCAAAGGGCACCTAGATGAGATGGAATAGAAATATGCAGGATGAACCAGAGAAAACCATAACTTGTAGGTGTTATAGGGATGTTTCCTTAAGGTGTGTGCAAAATTTCAGAAGCTGAGGATGAATATTTTGCAAGTTATGCAAGGATTTCCAAAACCGGGTTTTTCAAAGTATGCAATTTGAGCACCAAAATTCTTAGCAATCAAAAAAAATTATGGATCCTCATTTGGATAAGTCATAATAGATAAAAATGGAGTAAATTGGGATAAAATTATGGTGCAAAAAGTATTTTGGTAATTGGTTGAGTATTTTAGAAGTTCTATCCATTTTTGTAAGCATGTATGTAGCCTTCCAAACCCCAATTCTAACCAATTTTGAGAGATTGAGTTGGTTAGGTGACCAAACTCAACTATTTTTCTTGAAAAAATATTTTAAAATGTATAGGACTCATAACAACACATTTTCATGGTGGTTTGGCTTCTTGAAACTTGGTGGGCCCCACTCAAAAATAAGCTTTTTAAGAAGATTTCAGTGTACAAGTAAAACTTGCAAAGGAACATATGATCAAATATGAGGTGGATGATGTTAGGGATGTATAAATAAGCCTCATGAAGTTACCTAAGCAACTGATTTGGAGAAAATTGGAGTATTGGGTGCATTTTTGAGCTTACCAAAAAAAGATGCTTGTTTTGAGAAGCTAGTGAAGGAGAATGAAGGTAACCATGTTGAATTGCATTGAATTGATGTTGTATCTTGCCTTGATCAGTATTTTAATGTTTCATATGGTGTGTGGAAGTGATTGGTTCAGTTTTGATAATTCATTCCTTGCTTAAAGGTGATTGAGCCAAAATTGCTCCTTTAGGCCTATTTGAGAAGCATGTCTGAATGGGTATG
Organism: Taxus wallichiana var. yunnanensis; assembly: GCA_018340775.1. Lineage (NCBI taxonomy): Eukaryota > Viridiplantae > Streptophyta > Pinopsida > Cupressales > Taxaceae > Taxus > Taxus wallichiana. The sequence continues at coordinate 571,704,761 of CM031244.1, forward strand.
AAGATGAGATTCTCTCCATTTGACCTATGGGTATGAATGTCTGAACATGTTGTATACATCAAAATTGAAGTTTTTGAGGTGATAGGGAGCTCTGATAATTTATTTGGAGGTGTTTGAACACATTGTATGGAAGACTAGTTTTTGTGTTTTCAAGACCAACCAGACCAGTTACAAGGATCCAAGTTTTTGGAAGCCTTATGCCATGAATTGGAGTAGTATGATAGGTGTATGAGATATTAGAATTAATTATATTTACATTTATAGGTTACTTTACTCATGATGAATAGATTTGAGGTATGTATCAGCTTAATTCTTGAAGACCAAATTCAAAGATGTTGAAACCAGCCAAACAAGTCTTGCAAAGTGATGTTTCTTGATGTGTTAAGCCTTTATTTGTCTCTTTATGGTAAATTTTAATTAAATTAGACATCATAAGATTAATTTTGACATATTACTTGGATTATAAGGATAAGTGGAAGTGGTCTAGTTAGATGGGTTTCTAGGAATTGTTTTTGTAGAAGCTGATTTAGGCACACTTATGAGCCTAAATAAGTATCTTGGCTAATGTGGCGAGTTTCCAAGCATAAAAAAACATTATTTGACTTTTTGGGACCATATACCACATTAATATAAAGTTTATACACTTTTGGACAAGTTTGAAGAGCTAGAAGACAAAAGAATGAGTGATTTGAAGAGTCATGGCAAGTGGAAGGTCAAAGGTCATGCTAAGAGGTATATCTACTCATGTAAGCTCATTTGTGAAATGAATTTTGAAAAACACCTTTCTCTTCATTTGAAGATTTTTTTCGTAAAGTAAAACCCATTGGGCATAGCCCAAAACCCCTGGAAGTCTCTTCTAGGTTTGTAGTTGGTTGGAGTTTCATGAGGAGGATGTGAATGAAGCAAAATTGGTGATATCTTTGTTGACTGTAATTTGATTTGATGAGATGTAATCTGATTTGTATTCCAATAAAGAAGGTTTCTTATGTTCTTGATATATATGAATATCTTGATGAGCTTTCTTTTATTATGATCATAGATTGCATATTGTATGTTCATTGTTTGAAGTAGAAAAGAAAAAAATTATTACAGGACTGATTCACCCCACTCTCAGCCCTTGTCAATTCTAAGAATTTGTATCATAGCAAGCCCTTGGAAGTGGTCTTAACAGGCTAAAGGGAGATATTTTGTGACAAGGATGGGATATATTTATTGGGTAAGGCATGGAGTAGACTCCTATGAAGAACTATTGCAAAATTTGTGTGTATCTCATGAGGAAATTATCAAGTGTGTATAGACTCAACTCAAAGAAGCTCTAGCAAGAGAAATAAGAATTGAAGAAAGAGAATGAAGAACTGAAGAATGAGATAAACATCATGACAAGTAAGTTATCATATTTTCAAGAGAGCTAAGGAAAATTGGAAAGGATGTTACAAAAATAAAAACATGTCGTGAAAAAACAGACTAGGTTTCACAGAAGATTCATACAATTGTTAGAGAATAATGAAGGTGAATCAAGCCAAGGTTCAAATAAAAAATACAGTCAAGAAATGGAAATATTCTAAAGTATTCATCTCATGGAAAATCACCTGTTAGGAAGCCTAATGCATTTAGGCATGTTTCTTTTCATGGTAATTGCTACAAGTGTGGTGCTTATGGTCACAGGGCTAGTTTTTGTAGTCCTAAGGTTGAGAAGAAGAATGATGGAAAAGGAAAGGAAATTTGTGAAGAAAAGAAAGAAGAGGAATTTCAAGACAAGAATGTTGGTCAAAGATATGGAGCTGAGTGTTATCACTATCATGAGAAGGGACATTTGACAAAGTACTACAAAAATGAGCCATCAAACACAAGAAGGTATGTAAGAAAATTCAATGGCTATTGCTATTCTTGTAATGAATTTGGACACAAATATTTTGAGTGAAAAGGAAGGCAGGTTGAATGCTTTAGGTGCCACAAGGTTGGGCACATTGCAAGGTTTTGTGATGCAGGTCAGCTTGAAGAAAGAAATTCAAAGACCTAAGCCACAAGCTCAAGCATACAAAAGGAAGGATGAAGCTAGTCAAAGTTCTAAAAAGGACTCCAAGAATGTGACTGAGTCCACAAATGATAAATCAGACAAAGAGGAGATAATCAAGGTCCAATAAGAGGGTTTGAGACCTTCTTAGGTATCTCTCTTCAAGCTCCTCCATTATATTTAGGTGCAAACAAAGCATTGGAGTGAGGGGGAGCTGTTTTCTGGTGTTGAGGTCATATAAAAGTAAAGTGAACATATGAAAGGATTTGAAAGTGTATCTACAACATGTGTGAGTAAGGGTTAAGCTTAGCTCAAACTCGGAGTCAATTTTGTATGTTGGTTAGAAATGGTGTTGAGAACAAACAATGTTCTTGCATGAAAATGAGATGGGATAGAAAATTTTTAGACCTATTATTTTTAAAAAAATCATGGGAGATGATGGAGAAATGTGTCCTAATGCTTCATGAAATTTTTAGGTCAATGTTAGGTCATTTGAGCAAGTTATGTGAGTTTTTGTAAAACAAGTCTTTTGAAAAGCTCATTTTGAGTTGCTTAGCTTCTTAGCCTTCAAACAAAATTATACAGTCTTCTTCAAATAAATAATATAAGGAATTTTTTGAGTAAATTGGCATATAAATCATGTGCAAAAATAATTTTCTCAAAATGAGGTGTGGTTGAAAAGTTATGAGCATTTTGGTGAAGAAATGTTTCCCTTTGCTCGACCGTGTTTTGAGTTAATAGGAGCAAAAAGACTCTTTTGGTTTCAAATGTCATCTTTGAGCACTTCTAAATATTTTATGAGTGTCATTATGGTGTTTTCAAGGTTCTTGATTAGTTACAATATTTTTCAATTGAAGATCATGCTACGATCTAGGGTATCTTATGCTTTCTGGAGGAGTCGCTTAGGAGTTGAGTTACCGAAGCCAATACATTGAAGTGTTTGTCACTATCTCCGGCATTCAAACAATCTAGAAATCATTCTTAGAGGAAAAATATATTTTATCATCTCTGTTATGGAGCTCTTGAGCAAAATCTAGAAGTATGTGGTCCATTTGTTCATTGTCAAAGCTCTTCGTGTCATACTCAAACTGTTCTCGGGTATGAAGTGTCAAGACCTATTCTCAAAAGGTGATGCATTGAATGAAATACAGAAATGTCAAAAAAACTTAAGTGAAGGTGTATGAAAAATTACCAATCAAATAATGAATAATTCTAAGACTGTGAAGGCTCTATCATAAACCCTATCAAGAATTCTCGCTTTCTTTGTATATTGTTCTTGCAAGTTGTGATAATAATTTGGAAGATTTAAGGCAAGGTGAATGACCGGAGAATATGAATAATTTTTCTTTAAATCCCAAGCATCTAATTCTTTCATCCTTATAGAAATTTTATGAATAAATGGTCTTATTTGACTCATTGAGTAGGTAAAATGTGTTATACCCCTATCTAGCGTTTATATGGAGGAATTTTGGATTTTATGAATATTTCATCCATCAAATTTCAATGAAATTTGGATAGTATCCTCGCATGATCAATATAAATCTATTGCAAAATATTTTTTTCCAAAATATGAATCCTCGACCAATATTTTACCTACATTATGTTTGAACATTCGTGCTCATCATCAACATGACTTATCTTCAAATTTTAAGTGGTTTTTGATGTAATAAATGGAAAATATTCAAAGGGAAAAGCTGTGAAAAGAACATTTAAAGGTTTAAAATTATCTCCCAATCATGAATGAGCTTGAAATTATTTTGGTTCAATTCCTAAGTGCTCCAATGAATGTATCAATGTCATTTGACCGATAAAATCGAGTTCTTCTCATTCTCTTAAATGTTGATCATTTCAAATCTATACTTCTTGTGTGCTTGGAGTGATATGAGAGTTTCAAGCTCAAAAATATTAAAGCAAGTTTAAATAGGTTCCTTTCAATGCTTTGGTAATCAACTAAGGCTCAAATAGACTCTTAAAGTGTACAAAACATGTTCCTTGGAAAGATATCGTAGATCAAGGATTTCGCGCTTGTTACCTGTCCAAGTTAATGCACCAAACTAAACACAAAAACCCTGAAAAACTCCAATGAAATCGATACCTGATGGACAAGATCCGAAGATGTAGACGGATAAGGAGGTTGATGTAGATAAGATGGGCGCACACGAGCAATTCGCACAATAGATCCGAGTAACCTGCAAGACACCAATGCTTGACAGAAAAAGATGGCGTTAAAAGATATATGGGTGGACTGCCCGAGAAGCGGGTCCGGGAAGTGATAAGCTTCCTCGGCGGATGTCAGTCCATGTTTTCAATTAAGTAGAGAAACATACATGATAAAAGATGTACATATAAGACTAGATTTTCTGATTATGGTAATGAAACCGAATTTAAACAACAGACAGAAAGCTACAGAAAACAGGAAACTGTAAAATAAAGCTGGATTTGTGTTACCTGTGTCCTTTTTACCTGTCTGCAGGATGATCGGCGCCGATTATGTATAATCGGCGTCGACTGATGTGATCGGCGTCGACTAAAACAGATCGGCGTCGATTGAAAGCAGATCAGTTGATCAGGGACAGTGCAAGAAGATTCGGAAATTGGAAAGTGATGGACAGATAGTCGACGTCTGCTGGATGTGTGAAAGTCGGTAAGATACTGGAACAGAGTTACCAGAGGATCGATTGATACGTGCGATGTTGATGTGATAGGAGCAGAGTAACGGTGCTCCTCTCAGGGATTGATTCGGACAGGATCTGCCCTCATTCGATACACTTGATGCTAAAAGATTTCTCTTTCTTACAACCTGTGTCTCTTTCGCGATCTGTCTCTTTGTTTCGCTCTGTTCGTGCGCGTCCTTTTTCGTCGTGTGTTCTTCTTCGGTCCCTAGAACTGAGTTCTGGACTTGCTTTTATAATCGGCGCCGCTCCTAAAAAATCGGCGCCGACCGTATAGGTCGGCGCCGATCGCGGGACAGACTCCCGAGATGGCAAAAATGATTGATTTCTAGAAAGATGAGAATTACCCCAAATACGGGAAATATCCCGCTTGGGGAAAAGGAAAAATAGGGGTGATACATAGATAGAATAAATTTGGGGTAGATAAGTGATTAGGATACATGGGAAGAGGTGTAATTAAATATTTAATATTTAATTATTCACGGGTAAGATACAATGGGGTGAATTAAACTTAGGATAGATTTTAAACCACAAATCGGATAATATCCCCAAGGGGATAGTGGTGACGTAAACGTGCCCCAGGTTACCTAAGCAGGTAAACGAATGTGAGGGACACTAAATTGAGTAACCAATTTTAAGTGTCTACATTTTGCCCCTTTTTGTCAAGTAACTTGCGATAAGCAAGGTTATGAGACAAAAACAAAGAGATGGAAGAAGGGAAGAATGAGTGATGATGTGATCCCCCTCAAACTAGGGATGGGATGGGTGATAGAACAGACGATCCCAAGTTTGAAAGAGGTAGATGAAAATGCAGGATGCCCCAGTCGGATGTCTGGAGTAGATCTGATCATTAACGACGCACAAAAATAAATAAAAAGGCAGCAACCTAAGGAACTCACATTGGTAGGGAAAACTAGACGGTCTCCTCATGAGACGACGTTAATGCCTACAGACCCGCTTAACTCGAAGTTGCCAAAAAGTATGAGTGTCCCACGCAAAGGGAACAAAACCCGAAATAGACGGTGATTATCGAAAAGATGCGCCGAAAGGCAATATTCAGCACAAAACAATGATCAGATGGATAAATAAGCCAAGCATCAACACTATGGCAAACAGACATGTAAAATCGACGGCGATCACAGTAATCGGCGACGACCAAGATAAACGGCGTCGATCAAAAAATCGGCGCCGACCAAACGTAGCGCATATAAATATGCGAACGGAAAACGTAAACGATTTATTTTCATCGTGACGATTGATTCAGAGAGAGTCAGAATTTAGATTTGAGCACCATGGAAGCCTCTGGGAGTGGTCAGAAGCGCAGGAGGACACGACCTGGGGTAAGTGGTTCTTCTTGAACCCGTTGCATTTGATTTTTTTTTTTTTTTTTTTTGTTTGATTTTTTTTTGTTTGTGGGAGGCCAGGGTCCGATTTATGCCCGGACAGTCAATCGGCGTCGATTGGTATAATCGGCGTCGATTGGTATTAATCGGCGTCGATTGATATTAATCGGCGTCGACTAGAAATAAACGACGCCGATTTTATCAATCGACGCCGATTGGAATAGATTAGATTTTTGTTGTTGTTTTGATGTTGTGAGTTGGGACTAATATTGCTCTTGATGTCGTGGATGCAGGCACGAGAGGCTCTACACATGAGGGATGCTATTCCCGAGTTACTGGAGACTATTCTCCCGATGTGACTGATGCAGATTGGCGGCATCTAGAGTTAGCCAGGCTCGGGGCTTTAGGTACTACAGACGAGTGCCGCGAGATGTAGAGCTGATGCGGGCACTAGTGCGATGGTGGGACAGCCACACGTGCACTTTTTGGTTTAGGACGGGTGAGATGACCATCACCCATGAGGACATATACAGGATTCTGAGATTGCCGATCACTGGGGACCCTATCGAGATTACCCCACGAGAGCAGCAGCAGAGGGCCCTAGGTCGATTATATAGAGACAGGGCAGATGACTCAGAGATAGTGTCCGGGGCAGTGAGGATAGCCTCACAGTACAGACAGGATAGTCCCCGGAGCAGACGGATAGTGCTGATTCAGATGGCTATATCCTACTTTGCTCTTCCAGATTCAGGAGGTGGGAGATTCCCACTATTGTTATTAGACTGTGTTTGCGACATTCTGCAGTTCAGGCAGGTGTTTGCTTTTGCTGATGCCCTGATAGCTCAGATATACCATGAGCTATGGATGTACACCACAGGCCGGAGGACAGGTATAGATGTCAGTTTTGTGCTCCATTGCTGGGCCTATGAGCATATAGCGGTGATCAGGCCATCCGGGCTTCCTTGGATGCCAGCAGCAGTGGGAGGTGTTGATTATGGATTCCGGCGATGGCGGGCTGACATGGCCGTTGGGGATACAGGGAGATCGGCCGATTGGTACACCGAGCGTTTCAGGACGCTGACACCGGATCAGGTCATCTGGAGGCCATATCGGGCATTTCCGACATGGGCTGGTCAGGATGCTCACTTGGTGGCATTGAGGCGGAGCAGGGTGGTTAGGGGCCGCAGGCCTGATATGTGGGAGCGAGTCCCGTTTATGCGGGTATTGAGACAGTTCGGCCTAGTGCAGACAGTGCCGACCACCTACACGCCTTATAGGCGAGATAGCAGGGAGACTGATCTGCCAATTTTGATCCCGGCAGATCCATTGAGAGAGGCCCCACCCTCTACAGACAGCGATGATGACGCAGGGGTAGATGAGGGTTATGCTGCATGGTATGATACAGAGCTTCCACGACATCTCCCGGCATCTATAGATGCCGACGAGGATGACATAGCTGCGATGCTGGATAGACTGGAGGGAGAGCATGCCACCCTGACACAGACACATCAGGTAGCTCTTGAGGAGATCAGGGCTCTGACAGAGGAGAGGGATGCCCTAATTTTGGAGAGAGACACCGCTCGCCAGGAGCGAGATATAGCGATCCAGCAGAGGGATCGCTACCTTCGACATAGGGAGGCCCTCAGGGCCAAATATGGGGAGACAGTGCCATGTCGAGTCCTGCACGCGCAGTGGTACGACCCTAGGAGGAGCACCACCAAAGAGCGCCAAAGCCCAAAGAAGACCAAAGCAGCACCATTACGAGCACCTGGTACTGTGAGCTTGAGCACATATCAGTCTCTCCTTACTGAGGTGAGATACTATGAGGATGCCTTAGCGCAGCATGCCCCAGATGTGCCTCGGTATGGTGCGAGGAGGAGAGCAGCGACGGCTACAGCGAGCGGGGCCTCAGGCGGAGGGAGCACCGGGAGAGACCGAGGTGGGCCGAGACCTCCAGCAGCAGGTGCATCCAGCTCGATAGGCGGCGGTCAGGAGAGACAGCCTGGTCCAGAGGAGGGTGGAGGAGATAGCGTCCTCCATGCATCGGACTTTACCATATAGGGATTGATGTATTTTGTATCTGTATAGTGATGTAGCCTCGATTGGAAGGCATTGTATAGATGGCTTGATTGAAAGCCACCCATTTTTGTTGTACAGACACACATGTATATATAGATTCATCATTTTATTTGTCATATAATTGATCTCATGCGTTTGATGTTGATATCCATGGATAGATGTAGCATAATTGTGATGGATCTGAATATAGACTGATAGATGATGAATAGATGTGATTGGATAGATATGGATATGTGGATATAATTTTGATGAAAATAGAGATAGATAGATGCAATGTAACTTGGATGTACAAGTTTTTCGATACTTTGATGGATAGATAGATAGATGTGATTGATGTATGGATTTTATTTTGATGAAAAATGGATATAGATAGATGTAGTGTAACTTGGATGCACCAGTTTTTCGATATTTTGATGGATAGATAGATAGATGTGATTGATGTACTCGGCATGGTTGAGATGTTAATTTAATTTTGATGAAAATAGATAGCCAGAAATAGATGTGTTGATAATAGATGCTTTGATAGATAAGATGAAATTAGATAGAAGATAAATTTTGATTGAATTAACATGTGAAATGTCAATTTGACTAGATGAAAAACAAAGAATAATGGGGAATACTCTTTGCGAGAGCCAAGGAGGTAATGAAAATGACCTTGACTAGGAATAAAGGAAATATGCTCGGATAAGAAAGAAAATGATAAGTTGGACTCCCAACCGACCATAGATAGAATCTGGATAGGAGATCACAATATCATGCATGTAAGGCCCTACATGAGGTTAAAATAAACCTGACACTAACTAGCCGCAAAACAGATCTAGGAGGGAAACGAAAGGAACAGTAAGTAAGTATCTTGTCGGAATTTACAAGGGACAGAATACATGTCCATAGTGGGAAAATAGGATTCTCCATATGATCTACAAAAGGTCTTAAATCTCAGCTTCATGATTTTGGCAGAAAAGCAAACTGATCAATGCGGGAAGTTTGCTTGATATGGAAAGACTGATCGATGCGGGAAGTCTTTCAGTGATGCTAAAAAGTGTATAAACTGACTGAAAGGCTGATTAATTGCAAGAAGCCTTGAATATTTCTTTGAGAAACAGCCGTCCTTCAAGGGAGCGGTCTGTATTTTGAATTTTAATGATAGCCATCCTTCGAGGGTATGGTCTATATTTTTTCTTTTTGATTCATTTGATAATGTATGGATAGCTGTCCTTCAAGGGATCAGTCTATCTTTTTGGATAGCATCTCTTCTTTTTTTTTTTTTTTTTTGAAAATCTTTTTGGAAGAAGCTGAGTTTAGACCTAGATAGATCAGATGGAGGGGAAGAGAACATAAAGAACATGCACTCATGCCCCGAGTAGATCCGATTAAGATAAGCACTTGGGATAGATGAAGTGGTGATTAAGGTATTCCTACCATGAGGAGGAACATATCCAAAAGAAACATGCAATGAGTAGAGCCGCGATACTCATATTTTAAGGTAAAAGAGGCAATAGGCGGAGAACCACATAGTTTCGAATCACCATGAAAGTATATGACTGGTTGTTTAGATGGATGAAAGATCTGTGTTGCGACTAGACTTGTGTAAGATAGATTTTAACAATAGAAGGGTCGTAGATGCAAGGCATTAAGAGGCTCCGCCTCAGGTATACCATCCATGGAAGATAAACGATAAGCCCCAGACCCATATTTATGAGTGATAATGTAGGGGCCCATCCAGTTGGGAGCAAACTTACCACGTTGACTTCTTTCGAGTGTAGTAACATTTTGATTTTCTTTAAGAACAAGATCCCCAATTTTGAAGTCACGGTGCTGCAAATGCTTGTTATAAGCATGTTTGACACGTTCGAGATAGACTTGATGATGTTCAAGAGCGTTGAGACGCCGCTCATCTAATAATTCAAGTTGTGCTAGACGATTTTGACGATAGTCCTCATCGGAGACAAATTCTCTAAGAGAAACACGGAGAGATGGGATTTGGACTTCCAAAGGAAGAACAGCCTCAGACCCATAGACGAGAGAGAAGGGAGTAGCACCAGTAGGAGTACGAATGCTAGTCCGATAAGCCCAGAGAGCAAAAGGGATATGTAAATGCCAATCCCTACCAGCTCGACTAGTTACCTTTGCGAGGATGTTACGCAAAGTTTTATTGAAGCTTCGGCCCACCATTAGCTTGAGGATAGTATGGAGAAGAAAAACTGAGTTTGATATTGAAAGCGCTGAGGTTCTGCAAATCAACGTTCTTGAAAGACTTACCATTATCTGTGATTAGCTTGTGTGGAACGCCAAAGCGACAAATGATGTGTTGATAGACGAAATCAACTATGGGTTTAGCCTTTGTTGAAGAAAGAGGGATAGCCTCCACCCACTTAGTAAAGTACTCGGTGGCAGTAATGATAGAATGATGACGTTGTGAAGAACGGGGATTGATGAGACCAATAAGATCAAGACCCCATTGCGAAAAAGGCCACAAATCCGCCGTAGGTTGCAAAGCTTGACTAGGGATGTGCGTAAGATTGGAATGTTGTTGACACTTGATACATTTCTTAGTGTATTCACAACAATCTTGATTAAGAGAAGGCCAATAATATCCCAAACGTAAGATGCATTTAGCCACAGCCAAGCCACTAAAATGTCCACCACAGATACCATCATGGACCTCCTGGATGGCTTTAGATGATTCATGGGTTTTGAGGCACCGAAGCAAAATACCATCAAAGCCGCGTTTGTAAAGAATCCCGCCTAGAATAGTATAGCGATTAGCGCGTTGGATAAAAGATCTTCTACCATTGGAAGTCAGATCTGGGAGGAAGCACCGAATGAGATAAATAATCAACAATCTGTTGATACCACTCATCCCGAGTATGGGTCAGACAAATGGGATTGAAGTTAGTTGCCTAAGATGAGATGGTTGATCTAATCGTTGTACAGCCACATAAAGTCGCGAGTCTTCGGTAAAAGGTGGGATAAGTGAGGCTAACGAAGCCATTGTATCTGCGAATCGATTTGCAGTGCGAGGAATAGCTTGGATAGTGAATTTATCGAAAGATTGGAGTTGAGCAAGAACGATATCACGATATTTTTGAAGGATATCATTCTTGCATTGATAGACACCCGTGACTTGATTAACGATGAGTTCAGAATCACCAAAGATGTCAATATGACGAGCGCCGAGATTAATGGCATTTTGGAGACCTAAGACAAGAGCTTCGTATTCAGCCATATTATTGGTACACTCAAAGTTCAATTTGTGTGCGACTGGGATAGGCGTACCCCAAGGAGGAATCATCACGAAACCCACACCTCCCCCTTGCTGGCATTTGGATCCATCAAAGAAGAGCTTTACTTTAAATGGAGATAGACCAAAATCAATTTGTTGGATATACTCATCGGGGAATTGAGCAAGGGGGTCTTGAGTGTTCGGAAGAGGAGCATCAGCTAATTGATCTGCAATAACCTGACCCTTGATAGACTTTTGCGGGATAAACTCGAGATCAAATTCTGTCATAAGCATGAGCCAACGAGTGATACGATCATTGTGATAAGGCTTTACATGAATTGTCTTGAGTGGATTGACACTTGTGACAATATAAGTTTTGTGATTAAGGAGGTAATGACGAAGCTTAGAAGTTGCGAAGAAGAGAGCACAACATAGCTTTTCAGCTTCAGAATAACGTGTTTCATACTCATGGAGGGTGTGACTGATGTAATAGATAGCTTGTTCTTTACCGCAAGTGTCCCGATGTGAAATCATGGCTCCCAGAGCATGGTCAGTCACAGAGATATAAAGATAGAAAGGCTCCCCGCGCGTGGAGGTGTAAGCACAAGTGGAGAGAGAAGATAAGCTTTGAGATCATCAAAGGCCTTTTGGCAATGTTCATCCCATTCAAAATGAACATTCTTATGGAGGAGATGGTGAAAAGGCTGACAACGGTCCGACAATTGTGAGATAAAACGACGCACTGATTGAAGACATCCTTGGAGACTGCGGAGTTGCTTTAAGTTAGAAGGGGGAGGCATCTCAAGGATAGCTTTTATTTTTGTGGGGTCCACTTCAATACCCCTGATGGAAATGATAAAACCTAAAAGTTTACCAGTGAGAACGCCAAACACGCACTTAGATGGATTTAGACGAAGACAAAAGCGGATAAGCCTCTCAAAGAGAGGTGCAAGGATGAAAAGATGATCCTGATGACGTTTGGACTTACCGAGGAGATCGTCAACGTAATCTTCCATAGTTTTGTGTAAGAGATCATGGAAGATATAGGTCATTGCTCGCTGATAGGTTGCTCCTGCGTTCTTAAGACCGAAAGGCATGACGCGATAGCAGAAGGTCCCCCAAGGAGTTATGAAAGAAGTCTTATGTTGGTCTTCTGGTGCGATGAGAATTTGATTATATCCAGAGAAGCCATCCATAAGAGAAAGCATCTCATGACCTGCAGTTAAATCCACGAGTTGGTCGATATTAGGTAGAGGAAAATCATCTTTTGGACAAGCAAGATTAAGATCCCGGAAGTCGGTACAAATTCGAATTTTCCTAGTAGCCTTAGTTACTGGTACTACATTGGAAACCCATTGTGGATAATCGATGGGTTGGATGAAGTTAGCCGAGAGTAAGCGCTGCAATTCTTCTTTAACAAGAAGGGCTACTCTAGGGTGCATTTTACGCAATTTTTGTTTAACTGGTTTGATGTTGGGAAGAGTAACGATATTGTGGACCACAATATCGGGATCGAGTCCTGGCATATCCTCATATGACCAAGCAAAGGCTTGACGATGGTTGGAAAGAAAAGTGGTAAAATCTCCTAACTCCTGTGGATTAAGGGATTGGCCGACCTTAATGATGCGAGTGTCTTCAGAAGTCCCTATATTAAGGTCGACAGTGGCTTCATTGAGAAGCGTAGACGTGTCAGAAGGAATAGTCTTGGGGAGATATGAATCCTCTGCCCCCAGATAGGTGAGGACAGAATCATCATCCGCACAATGGATAGTGTTGATAGTAGGAGAGTCGTCTCCAATTATTTCAGGGAAGATTAACGGTATGGAAGCGGACCGGTTGTTAGTCGTATAGGCTAGCGGCCCTAAGGAAATGGTATTGATCAAAAAAAAAAGTTAGGTGGGATGGAAATGTCATCGTCCACATCGAGTGATGCTTCTGACTTAGCGGGAGAAGATGGTTCCTCAATAGGAAAAGGCTCATCGAGGATAGTGACGGTGGCTTTTGAAAGAGGTTTAAATCCTAAACCAAATTTTTGATGTGGCATGAGAGTAGGAATGGATGTGAGGTCATGCACACCTTGTTCATATTTTCCTAGACCAAAACCCTTCCACGCGCATCGATATAGATAAGTTTTTACAAACGTGGGATTTTGTAGATAATCGAACCCTGTTAAGTAAGGTTTGGTCCTAGGAGGAGAATCTGGGCGATAATGAGGCATATCAAGACCACCATAGATGAAATTAGTCTATTGATTGGGCAGACCAATGGTGACGATGCGACCGAGACCTGGTTGATATTCAGGTTGTTTGTCCGGTCTACCATACTCACTAAGATTGAGATGGGCATCGAAAGAAAAGAGAGGAAGCTCTCCCAGTGAGAAACGCTGCAATGTCTCTTCTAGATTTTGTAAATCCGGTAGTTTGGTTGCAGGTATGGAAGAAGATGAGGCCCCGTCAGTGGAAGAAGTATTTTCTTTTAGAGGGGCAGACCTTGTGGTCATGTCGCATTGTGCGGAAGGAAAAGGATCTCCTGGATGAGTATATACTTTGCCCTCATATTGATATTTTAAGCATCGATGGAGGGTGGATGGGACACAATGCATCGCGTGAATCCAGGAGCGTCCAAGGATCACATTATAGTGGAATTTTCCTTCGAAAATCTAGAAGAGTTCGTGAAGCAGCTTCTTACCTACTCGAATGGGTAAGACCACAGTTCCTAAAGTAACTGATAACTGATCATTAAATGATCGAAGGGTGAAAGGCGGGGGTGACACTACGTTCTTTGGTAACTTAAGTTGCTCAAATGTGTGTGAGGAGATGACGTTGAGTGCAGCTCCACTGTCGATCATAACGCGTTTTAATGTGGTGTTGTCGATTTGGACTGTGATAAAGAGGGGAGCCTCCAAATCCTCTGAAGAAAGAGGAGGAATTTCTGAATCTTCAAAAGAAATGGCGGTTGATGGTCTATTCAATCCAACAACCAACTCAAAGGGTTGGGGCTCATCTGAATTCACTGCGATGCGACGCAGATTATCAATCAGAGCCTGGTGATGTTGTGGAGAGGATTGATGAGGTCAAAAAGAGACATTTTGACCGGAGCCTGGAGTGAGTTGTTTCATAACACTCTCCTCAACTGACACGGGAATTTGAGCCCGAGGTGCAGCACGAATAGAGACCTTAGGTCGTGTGGCTAATGAGGAAGGAGGAACTCCTTCAGGGGCTGCAGAAATGACAACGCGTGGTCGAGATGTTGTAGATGAAGATGGATTATCATAGTGTTGGGTTCTAGTGGCGATATGGATTGTGTCAATTTGAGAAGGTGGAAGATCAATTGGAGTGGAATCACTAGAGGTCTGAGTGGATCGTTGGGGCTCAGATGGGGCTAAGATGACAGGAGATACTTGTTCCTCCTCCTCCAGCAAAAGATCACTTTCTTCCAAAAGGTTGTTGACAACAGCTTGAAGAGCTTTACATCCCTCAGTATCATGACCCGGGGTACGGTGGTAAGCGCAAATTAGATCAGAGTTAAACCAGGTAGGTTTAACTCCTTTAGGGTTATAGGGTTTAATCGGAGGAAGGGATATGGATGAAGATTGGATAAGTTGGCGAAGGATTTCGGTGTAGAACCCAGTAGATGAAGATGAGGATAGAGGTGATGAAGGTGCCTCTTTTGCCTTAACAGACTGCCGAGGCAAAAGAACCTGCATGTTAGGTTTGACAGTCTTTTTAGGGATCATCTTATTCTTTTGGATGCTTGGGGGAGTAGTCTTGGGCACTTGAGATGGAAGTAAGTGAGACATGATTGATTTTGGTGGAGGAGGAGCCCCTAAAATAGATTTTGAAGATGATGGAGATGTGACAAGTGTTGTGGTCTTCAAAGATAAAGGAGGTTGCTTGGTCGAATTTACTGATGATTTAGATAATGTCGATTTAGATGAGGAAGAAGCTCCCAAAGTAGGTGTAATCGGAGGGACATAGGGTGCCCTGGCTTTTGGTAATGAAGATGATGATCCTGATAGAAGAGGTGGCGTCTTGTTAGTAGGTAAATCCGCTTTTCGGGGTGTTGGTGAAGAATGTGTTGTAGAAGAAGATGATGGTTTTGATAAGTGTGTAGAAGAAGGCGCCTTCTCAAATGGATAAATCCAATCTTTTATGGGGCGTAGAGAGATTTTTGTGGGAAAGCACCAAGGGTCTTGATGGTTCGAAATATGGGCTTTCCTTTTTCAGGGATGGTGACAACTTCAACGGCATAAGGTGATTGTAACCTTTTCGGAGGAAGCAAGTGGGGAGGTACTGATGGCGCAATGTTAGATTTTGGTTGTCTCGGTTTAAGTTCAGGAACCGAGCGTATAGGTGTTGGTGCTACTTCTTTTGATTTTCCTTTAATGGGCGAAGCAGCACTAGTGGTGGAAGAAGTGAGTGATGAAGAAGTAGTTCTTTGCGAAGGGACTACTTCTGGTGCAGTAATTATGGGTGGAACTACTGTTGGAAAAGAGACAGGAAGAGTCAAAATCGAAGATGCTTCCATCGGAGTTGGCACAATTATAGGTACGTTCACCAGGGGCATAGTTGCAGCGAGAATGGGAGCAATAGAAGTAGATGTACCTGTAGTGGAAACTCGAAGGGATGTAATCGCCTCGAGCATTGAAAGAATGTTCGACGATGAGACAGATGAGGATGACACTGTCTCGGGTATGGATGGAAGGTTAGACAAAGGAGTGGAGAGAGATGAACCCGTATCTAGCAATGTAGGAATATTCAAAGACGGGCTATCGGAAGATGGTGGAATTTCAGTGATTGGCGAAGTGGAAGGAGGTTCTGATTCGATTGATGTGTTCGCAGATGGCTTGGTTTCAGAAGAAGATTCTTCAGTAGAGATGAAGTTGATAGTATGAGTGTTTGGTTTTTGAGACTCTGAGGCATTATGATTCGGGGAGTGATTGGGAAAAGGTTGTTTAAAAACATCCATTGCCTGATTTGGGGGAGCATTTGGGTTATCCAGAATGAGCTCGCCTTTATCAATAAGTTTCTGGACAAGATTTTTGAAAGTCTGACATCGTTCGATGTCATGACCTTTGGTTCTATGATAATGACAGAAATCATTTTCCCTATACCAGAATGGACGTTCTTGGCTTTCATCGATATTCCTAATAGGGGGAAGTTCGATCATGCGAACTTCCAACATTTTCTCTAAGATAGAGGCATATGATTCCCCCAATGGAGCGAAGGATCGAGATGATGAAGTCCCTTTTCGAGAAGATGAGGAGTCTCTTCGTGGTGTTTGATTAGAAGTATTATCGGCTCGTGATGTTTTTAATACGATAGCGTTGGTGGATCCCTGATTCTTGTCTTTAGAAGGGGAAGAATTTGGTTTGGTAAACCGAGAAAAATCGGGTTTAGATTTAGAGCGAAGTTTTAGCTTCCCTTGTTCAATGGCGCGAGATTCAAGTTTGCGTGCCATCGTAAAGGCTTCTTCAAAGGTATGAAAAGTTTGGATCCTTAAAGTGGAAGAAATGTGATTAGCACAAGATCGAGTAAACAACTCGATTTGTTGGGATTGAGGAAGGGAGAAAGACAATTGGTTGATTATCCCTCTCCAACGAGTGACAAAGTCTGCAATAGACTCATCATCGAATTGACGAATGTTATAAAGATCTGTAATCGAGATCTTATGCGCGATATTTATTGAAAAGTTTTCAACAAACATCTGGGCCAATTGAGAGAAAGAAAACAAGGAATGTTATTGTTATTGTAGACAGTCTAAAAGCAGACCTCGCTAGAGACATTGGAAAGGTACGGAGCATAAGCTCCTGATCCTGGACTATGAGGTAGCAAGCATGTTTGAATGCTCGCAAATGTTGTTGAGGGTCCTCTCGACTATGAAACTTTGAAAATTTAGGAAGTTCCCATTGGGGAGGATAAGGCTTAAAAGCCACTGAGGGGTGAATGGGTTCATTACACACTTCTTCAAAGGAGTATGAAGGACGAGCCCCTTTTGTGGAGGCTTCCAAGTCTCATGATTTTCTTGAAAAGAATTTGAACCACGTCAGATTGAGGAGGAGGCACACTGGCATGTCCTACATAAGAAGCAAATGGTGGATGTTGTTGAGGTGTCAATGGGGGATTCATCTGTTGATTGATAGGATGATAAGAGGAATAACCAGGGGTTCTGGGTGACACTTGGTGGGGTATTTGTTGTGAAGTAGCTTGTGTATAGGTAGGCTGTGAGATAATAAGTGGTTGAGAAAATGAAGGTTGGATGACGGATGGAGCCTGTGATTGGTGGACTCCTATGCTTGTTGATTGAATTGGGACAGATTGAGGAACATGAATGCCGACTTGATTGGACATATTGGGGAACAAAACCTGAAAGGGGCCTTCTACTGCCGGATTAGGCATTAAGGGTGCCGATGCTAGAGGATGGGCGAAGGTCACTGTTGCTGGAACATTGGAAGAAAGACCCACTGGAGGACGAGAAGCAGGAACCAACTGACTATTCGGAGGGGGTTGGCTCATAAAGGGGTATTGACCTTGGGATACAATGGAGGGCATAGATGAATTAACAGCAATATGCGGGTGCGCAGACGCATTCATTATAGCCAGGGCAGAGGACCTCTCAGAAGTAGGTTGTGGAATATTCGAGGTAACTGCGGTGTTAGGAATAGGTAAGACTATTTGAGAACTAGTCGATATGGTCGGTGGAAGAGAAAAGGGGGGCACAGGGGCGTCACCCTTCTCCGTGGCTCGAGGTGAGAGAGATGATGCAAACTGTTCTCCAAAGGCCTGGGATGGTCCACGAGGATAATCGTACACTTGCTGGATTGGTGGTCCTTGATCAGATATTTGAATAGACTTGTGTACTAGGTAGTCCATGAGGGCTATCGGATTGCGATCGAGGAAAGCCTGAAATTCAGGATCCCCGCGAGGAACATACTCTGAGTCAGATGATATTTCTGAAGGACTAGGGGAAGCTGGACGTGATGGGGTTGCCTTGGCTTGATGGAAAGGATTATATGACCAGGATGGGGAACCAACTAACAGCGGTCCCGAGGAAGGTTTGGGGGGTGCCGAAACATCCACACTAGTGGTAATCTCGGAAGAAGAAGGGGCCAGCTGAGCCATTCTTCTAGATTGTAACCGAGTGATAACCGTCATAAACACGCAGAAAAGAAGATTGACCTAACTAATGCACATAATTCAAGCAAACGTAGGTGATTATCTCCTTTAAGTTTTGATGCTTTTAAGAAAGAAAATATTAGGGAAGGCTTTTAGAACAGAACTACTCGATAGCCAAACTAAGGATGGTTTGGGGAATGTTTGGTGAGGAGTCCCAAAGGCACTTCAGTAAAAGACCGGTACGTGGCTTGATATAGGGGCCTACCCCCGCACTTCACACACCGCTGCGATAAGGGAGTCGGGTGCTTTGCCAATATATACCAGAACTTCCGTGAATTTATAGCGCGGCCCGAGTACCGCGTAGGCTCTTCCTCTTGGATATCACTTCCAAGTAGGCGAGGCCAGGGAAGGAGTTTTTGTTTAAATGCTTTATACCTAGTGATTTTGGCTTTGTGTGCAAGGGTGAAAAATAAAAATCAAATAGTGTCACTACCGATTTTGATCAATTTTCCAGCCTAATTAAAACTAGATGAGAAACATACAACAGCAATGACAAAGAAAAAGTTCTTTTTAAGCACTTAAAAATGAAGTGTTTGATTTCGATGAAGACAAGTCAAACAGATTCTTTCCCAAATGCGATTAAATTCCTTTTAAGCACCAAAAATTGAAATGTTTGGATGTGATAGACAACAAACAAAGAAATCCTAAAAAGGAGAAAACACCGCAAAAGAGAAATACCTGTAGATTTAGCTCTCCAAGGTGTGTGGACTTCAAAAAGTGCGTTGTTGAGCTCTTCCCCTCGAACAATCCCACGAACAAGCAAAGTGCTCCGCAAGAAAAGGTTAAGCAAACAACAAACAAGACCCAGAAAGATATATCCGGATAATGGTGAGACGAAAAATTTCTATTTCAAGGAAATAGAAAAATTTCAAGACAACGATTCCGCATAAAAAGCAAGATTGAAACAATGAAAAGAAACGCTCAAGCAGAACTGATAAAAATCAGGGAGGAAAAAGAACCAAGCTCAAAACTAGAAAAGAGATGAACTTACCAATAAGGGACTTTGGTTGGGTCCCACCGGGCGTGCCAGAATGTAGATCAAGGATTTCGCGCTTGTTACCTGTCCAAGTTAATGCACCAAACTAAACACAAAAACCCTGAAAAACTCCAATGAAATCGATACCTGATGGACAAGATCCGAAGATGTAGACGGATAAGGAGGTTGATGTAGATAAGACGGGCGCACACGAGCAATTCGCACAATAGATCCGAGTAACCTGCAAGACACCAATGCTTGACAGAAAAAGATGGCGTTAAAAGATATTTGGGTGGACTACCCGAGAAGCGGGTCCGGGAAGCGATAAGCTTCCTCGGCGGATGTCAGTCCACGTTTTCAATTAAGTAGAGAAGCATACATGATAAAAGATGTACATATAAGACTAGATTTTCTGATTATGGTAATGAAACCAAATTTAAACAACAGACAGAAAGCTACAGAAAACAGGAAACTGTAAAATAAAGCTGGATTTGTGTTACCTGTGTCCTTTTACCTGTCTGCAGGATGATCGGCGTCGATTATGTATAATCGGCGTCGACTGATGTGATCGGCGTCGACTGATGTGATCGGCGTCGACTAAAACAGATCGGCGTCGATTGAAAGCAGATCAGTTGATCAGGGACAGTGCAAGAAGATTCGGAAATTGGAAAGTGATGGACAGATAGTCGACGTCTGCTGGATGTGCGAAAGTCGGTAAGATACTGGAACAGAGTCACCAGAGGATCGATGGATACGTGCGATGTTGATGTGATAGAGCAGAGAGTAACGGTGCTCCTCTCAGGGATTGATTCGGACAGGATTTTCCCTCATTCGATACACTTGATGCTAAAAGATTTCTCTTTCTTACAACCTGTGTCTCTTTCGCGATCTGTCTCTTTTTTTCACTCTGTTCATGCGCATCCTTTTTCGTCGTGTGTTCTTCTTCGGTCCCTAGAACTGAGTTCTGGACTTGCTTTTATAATCGGCGCCGCTCCTAAAAAATTGGCGCCGACTGTATAGGTCGGCGCCGATCGCGGGACAGACTCCCGAGATGGCAAAAATGATTGATTTCTAGAAAGATGAGAATTACCCCAAATATGGGAAATATCCCGCTTGGGGAAAAGGAAAAATAGGGGTGATACATGATAGAATAAATTTGGGGTAGATAAGTGATTAGGATACATGGGAAGAGGTGTAATTAAATATTTAATATTTAATTACTCACGGGTAAGATACAATGGGGTGAATTAAACTTAGGATAGATTTTTAAACCACAAATCGGATAATATCCCCAAGGGGATAGTGGTGACGAAAACGTGCCCCGAGTTACCTAAGCGAGTAAACGAATGTGGGGACACTAAATTGAGTAACCAATTTTAAGTGTCTACAGATACACTTTGTCTTCTCACATGAAGTCAATTCCTTGAGTGTGCATATGGAATTTGAAAAGCCTTAAAAAATATAAATGCACAAGTTTCTCTCAAATTTCAAATGGGAAGGTAGAAAAATTCTTGTCTTATTCACAATTAGTAAAGACTCCTAATATTTCAAACATTATGAAGGTTGAAAATTGTTTGGTCTTTGAAGAATAAGTCAAAGAGTCAAAGGGAGTTACAAGAATTGAACAAAGTGGTGGATAGAAAAGTCAAACTTGAACCTCAAAAAGAGTTATAAGTGGTGAAGAATAGGAAAAGACAGAGATATAGTCATCTCAAGGGTGCAAGTAAAAACTCTTCATACTACGAAATGAAGAAGGATTAAAGCTCTAGAAAATAGTCTAAAATGTGTTATAAAAGTGAGAAAAATTTATGTGCATGTGGAGATTTAAATCCTACCAAGGAAGGATATATACTATAGCATAAGAGTGTAAGTCAACTATTGGGTGAAGTAGTCATGGTTCAAGGAGAACAATAATGAGGAGAATTGCATCTACAACCAATCTTTTCAATAAAGAGTTATGTCCAACAAGTTGAAGATTAAATCTTGTGTAAATCATGGTGACATCAAGTACCTTGATGTTAAGGAAATATTTATGAAGATAAGAGCCACATTTTGAGATTTTGATGACTTCAGATTAGTCTTAGAGATAATTTATGAGTTCAAGGAGTTATCTTTGTTTAACATTCTAGATGAGCACTTGAAAATGGAAAGTTTACAAATTTAGTATATGACCGTAACACCTATAATCTCTTGTGTTAAATGTAAATCTAGATGATACTGACCTTTAATGGTGGAAGGAGATTGAGAGAGTCCTATTATGAAATATTTTTAAGAAGAAATCATTCTTTCCATTCAATAAGATTGAGTTTTTGCTTGTTTAATGTAGACCAAAATATTCACATAAGACTCCTGACATAGATAACTAAGCTTTCAAAAGTGAGCTAAAACCCTAAAGCACATCATAAAGCTAACAATATAAAGTCTTTTCTCTATGAACTGTTTTATATTGAACCCGAGAAGTTATTGAAAAGATTCAAGATTGATAAATGGTTGTGGAAAATGGTCAATCCTCCAAAAAAGTCACAACAGGTGAAAATTTCTTTTTCATCTTAATTTGAGCCTTGAATGAGTAAAGGAAGTATTTTAAGTGACCAAATCACTCAAAGATATCAACCGATCTATCAAAATATAATATTGAGACTTAGTGAAGTTGACATCTACCATAAGTGCATAGATGGATACATGGGAAAATCTTAGGAAAGAAAAATTTAGAGAGATATGGAGTATGATGTCGTGGAATGGTATGAAGTATGAAAGAAGACAAAATCCCATAAAAGTGTAATGAAGGATATGAATGGATAGTAATATGAAATGCTGAATTTCTTGTTTCCAAACTAGATAATGAATATGGTGATGTAAAATGATTGGATTATTCTAAACTAAAATGAATTATGTTATGTCATAGAGATAGAGAATACGGTCTATCTAGTTACAAGAATGGAATTTCAAATATTGTGTGCTTCAAGGAAGTCCTATAGGTCATATTGTTCTCATTTCGTAGGGGATATAAGGAAGTGCAAGCATCTTAAAAACAAGAATGAAAAATAAGATTTGAATGATGAGAATAATGATACAACTCAAGTGCAATTCAATGCCCTATGAAATCTAATTCTCGAATCGAGATGATAATATGTCTATGATATCTCTTCTTTGGGTGTGTGTAATGATCATAATTAAGTCTGAAAATATGTCTTTGAAACTACTACAAAAATGTGAATTGGTAAGATACAAGTTTGAGAATTCCTTGGGGACATAGGGAGTATGTTTCCCAAATTAAGACAAAAGTACGTAAGAAATGAAAGACCTGTTAGAACTTTTTTACTAGGTAAAAATGACTAGGTTTGTACAAAGGTAATATATAATCTTTATGAGGCTGAATTTAGTATTGTAGAGTTACAAGAAGAAAATTATGGGTCTGATAAAGTATAATAAGGAAAATTGAGATTATATCATCCTAAAATTGGTGCCAAAGGGGTCTAAAACACTATGGAGTTAGGTATAAAGAGTTGGTTGATTGTATGAAATCAAAATTGTAAGAGATTCATGCTAAGAAAGTCATAAATCAATGAGATTTTTCTTCAAGATAGTGATGGAGTGATTGATCCATATACAAGCGATGTATGTCGAGACATAAAGATTCAAGCTACTCGATCAAAATCTTCAAAGAGGAGTTCAAGGACACGTTGTGCCAAGTTGTGCTTATGCTATATGTACAAGAAAAATGGTGTTGAAACAAGATATAGTAAGAAAAGTACTATTAAATCGAAGAATAAGGAGTAGTGTAAATGATAAGGGGGAGTCTTCTCAGTCCAAGAGGATCTTCATGCTGCAAAAGGTATCAAATCAAGATAATACAATATGTAGAGGAGTTTTCTTGGCCAAGTAATTTTTATTGTTGTGTGTGTTTCTTGTCTTATGTTGTCAATTCATACCTAAGAGTCAATATAGCCTTTGTCATGGATGGGGGAGAAGTGTGTCAAGAAACATGTAAATAAGGTCATCCAAGTGAGTCATAGTTTCCATCAATGTTTCTAGGAAGGTTGTCATCAATGAAAAAGGGGAGTTTTTAGGAAGTAGGTGTTTGTATGCATCCAAAAGTACATGTGCTACATTGTCGAAAAATGATTATAAAAGTCCCCAATGATGATTCATGTCATTTCAGAAGATGTTTGAGCTCCTAAACCCATCTCAGCAGTAGTGTATATTTGTTACATATATGATTGTAATTATCTTTTCCATGCTTTCTTCTAGCTTCCCGCTTCATTCTATGCATGTTTTGGCCATTAATGCAAGGAACACCACCCTACTTAGGCGGCGGTTCTGAAAATGCCACCCAACTAGGGTGATGGTCCCATGATCATCACCTTACACAGTAAGGCGATGGTCCTACCCACTTTTACAGAATCTTCATGCATGTTTTTAACATGTGATTCTTCACTTAACTTTTAGGATACGTTTGTGAACCAAATTGTCTAAAAATAGCTTTGATTGCTTGGTTTTCCTTCCCTCTTCTATTTTTAAATAGATTTAATTAGTTTGAACTGCCTCTTCTTTTCTTGTGCATAAAGGCACATCCCAACCCAATTCCTATATATTCCATGCTTGTATTCAAGAAAAAGGCCTAAGAATTTTTGTATATCTTGCATAGTATTGCTATCACAATCCTGATAGGAATTGCATAGCCAAGTTTAGATCTCTTGTGCTATCTCTCTTCTACTTACATTGCAACCAAACTTCCTTCAAGCTACCATTGCTCAAGTGTATTCTCTTGCTACTGTTCTTGCATTCCCAATCCCTTGGACTCATATGAACATACAGAGAAAGAAAGGAACAAACTGAGGGGACAAATACAAATACAACCAGATTTTCCAAAGCTCTTGCTTATCTAGGTTGGAATCATTTTCTTGTTTGCTTCATTTTTCAAATTATCAATTCTGAATTATCCATTGTAAACACATATCAAATAGAGTAGTAAAATCATTCGTTTCAATTGATTAAGCAATTAAAAATAGAGTAAGTCATTAGATAGTTTTCTCTTTGACATTACCAGGGAAGTTGTGGGGAACAATATATCTTCTAGGGTTATGATTTTTCTTTGCCTCGAGGTAGGGTTTGAAGGGTTTTTGATTAAATTAGATTAGTTGTTTTAGACCTAGATTCACATATTTGCATAGGTAATTAGCTACAACTCAAGCTAACTATTTGTATTTAGTTTTTTTATTAGACTAGAAGCATTACTTGAAAACCGTAAATGATATTTTTTTTACTTTTTTTAGGTTAGTTTTCTTTCATTGCTTTATTCTAATATATTGTGAAAACAAAAAAAAAACAAAGATTAAATTTCCTTTAATAGTAAGTTTGTTTTATCAAATCAATTCAATTCGTTCCCCATGACCATCGATGTTCCACAACAAGAAAAGACGTACAATTGTGATCCATTGGTCCCACAACCCAATGGGCCAGAATTCTTGACCGATATTGATACGGGTTTATGTTTGTTAGTCTTATGCACACCTGCTAGGTTTTTAGAAAATATTGAACAATTAAACACACTAAATATTGCAGCTAATCAATCCTATGACTATTGGATTGCTCCCTGCAACAAGGTTTGATTACGCACATGAACATACAAGGACTACAATCTCCACAAGTTTTTGGTTGTGATCCCCAGGTTCCACAACACAACGGGCTTGCTAACTAATTAGATATCGACACTAGTTTGCATGTATCAATATTTATATCATCACCACTTCCACCCGATATCATTGTACAACTTTCATTATTGAACATAAAGCAGCCCGATCGAAGCTAAGAATTTCTGGACTAGACCGAAAAATCATCCATAGTCCCTATGGTTTCATTATGCCTCTCGTTCTCACTTCCATGACCTTTTCTGGAAATCTATATGAGGTTCCCACATGTCGCTTTCCATGTTTTTAACAACCAAGAGATAGAATCTTGGCAGATCTCAATATTGACTAGAGTCTCCGAGTAGCTATTCTATCGATCGATTCATCACACTCGCTTAACCTTAGTATAAGATTCTTTTCCTTAGATTCACATATGTCGATATTAAATGTCAAAGATATAAGGTTGCCTCATTAGATTATCCATCATCACCACACATACACATCCTTTTCTATTCTACACAACTTGTCTCGACATGACCTCGGGAAGTCAGGTGTGAAGAAGGTAACATGTTGATTTTCTTTTGTACAATATCACTTGTGTTGTCATTGATGTAAATTCCATTTATGTCAAGTGGTATAGGTGATGTAGGTATGTTGGCTAGGTGATTTAGGCATGTTGGCTAGGTGATCTAGGGGTCTCCAAAGGTGCTACATGTGTTGCTTGAGTCTCTCAAAGGTGGTATGAAGGTCAAACAAGGTCCATGAGGTGAGTGAGATGTGTCAATGAGTCTATAACATGTCCAAATGGTTCAGTCATGTAATGTAGGGTCAAGTCAAGTCATTCTAGGCCTTGGCCTAATGCAAGTACATGGTGTAAATCAAGAAAACATGAGAATTCACTCAAACCAAAGCAAGGCAAGCAAGTTTTCAAAATTATGGCATGGCATAGGAGGTATAGAAAGAGATACAAGAGAAAAATTAGGTTCATGAGTTTGAAACAAGTTAGTATGGAGCTTTCTTAAGCTAATCCACAAGAAAACAAGGTGTGAAATGTTGATCCAAGGTGTCTTTGATGCAAAAAAACATGGTGTGAGAATGGAATGATGATATATGGTGTGTAAAATTATTCTTAGGTAGATTTTGAAGTGTTTCGCAGCACTTCTACAGGTAAACA
This sequence comes from Taxus wallichiana var. yunnanensis, assembly GCA_018340775.1. Lineage (NCBI taxonomy): Eukaryota > Viridiplantae > Streptophyta > Pinopsida > Cupressales > Taxaceae > Taxus > Taxus wallichiana. Next base: position 571,731,047 of record CM031244.1, read on the forward strand.
TAGTTCAAATTCTGAGAATCAAATACCAAAGAGCACCTATATTATAACATGTAATAGGACCATAACAACACATTTTCATGGCGGTTTGGCTTCTTGAAACTTGGTTGTTCCCACTCAAAACAAGCTTTTAAGAAGATTTCAGTGTACATGTAAAACATGCAAAGGAACATATGCTCTAATGTGAGGTGGATGATGTTAGAGATGTCTAAATAATCCTAATGAAGTTACTCCTGAGCAACTGATATGGAGAAAATTGGAGTATTGGGTGCATTTTTGAGCTTACCAGAAAAGATGCTTGTTTTGAGAAGCTAGTGAAGGAGAATGAAGGTAACCATGTTTAATTGAATTTGATTGATGTTGTATCTTACCTTGATCAGTATTTTAATGTTTCATATGATGTGTGTAAGTGATTGGTTTAGTTTGGATAATTCATTCCTTGCTTAAAGGTGATTGAGCCAAAATTGCTCCTTTAGGCCTATTTGAGAAGCATGTCTGAATGGGTATGAATATGAGATTATCTCTATTTGACCTATGGGTATGAATGTGTGAACATTTTGTATACATTAAAATTGAATTTTTGAGGTGATAGGGAGCTCTGAAAATTTATTTTGAGGTGTTTGAACACATTGTATGGAAGACTAGTTTTTGTGTTTTCAAGACCAGCCAAACCAGTTGCAAAGATCCAAGTTTTTGGAAGCCTTATGCCATGAATTGGAGCAGTATGATAGGTTTATGAGATATTAGAATTCATGATATTTCCATTTATAGGTTACTTGCCTCATGATGAAGATATTTGAGGTATGTATCAGCTTAATTCTTGAAGACCAAATTCAAAGATGCTGAAACCAACTAAGAAAGTCTTGCAAAGTGATGTTTATTGATGTGTTAAGCCTTGATTTTTCTCTCAATGGTAAATTTTAATGAAATTAGACATCATAAGATTAATTTTACATATTACTTGGATTATAAGGATAAGTGGAAGTGGTCTAGTTAGATGGTTTTTCAGGACTATTTTTGTAGAAGCTGATTTAGGCACACTTATGAGCCTAAATAAGTTTCTTGGATAATGTGGTGAGTTTTAAAGCATAAAAAAATTATTTTACTTGGTTGGACCATGTACCACATTAATATAAAGTTGATACACTTGTGGACAAGTTTGATGAGCTAGAAGACAAAATAATGAGTGATTTGAAGAGTCATGGCAAGTTGAAGGTCAAAGGTCATGATAAAAGGTATATATACTCATGTAAGCTCATTTTTGAAGTGAATGATTGAAAATACCTTTATCTTAATTTGAAGAAATTATTTTGGTAATTGGTTGAGTATTTTAGAAGTTCTATGCACTTTTATAAGCATGTATGTAGCCTTCCAAACCCTAGTTCTGACTAGTTTTGAGAGATTGAGTTGGTTAGGTGACCAAACTCAATTATTTTGATTGAAAAAATATTGTAACATGTAGAGGAATAATAAAAAACACATTTTAATGGTGGTTTGGAATCTTGACATTTGGTGGGCCCCACTCAAAAAAATATTTTAAAGAAGATTTCAGTGTATAGGTAAAACTTAAAAAGGTACATATTTTAAAATCTGAGGTGGATGATGTTAGGGATGTATACATCAACCTCATGAAGTTACCTAAGTAATTGATTTCGATAAAATTGGATTATTGGGTGCTTTTTGAGCTTATTGGTAAAAGATGCTTGTTTTGAGAAGCTAGTGAAGGAGAATGAAGGTAACCATTTTGAATTGAGTTGGATTTATGTTGTATCTTACCTTGATCAATATTTGAATGTTTCATATGGTGTGTGGAAGTGGTTTTTAGTTTGGATAAGTCATTCCTTGATTAAAGGTGAATGAGCCAAAATATCTCCTTTAGGCCTATTTGAGAAGCATGTCCGAATGATTATGAAGATGAGATTATATATTTTTGACCTATGGTTTTGAATGTCTGAACATGCTGTATACATACAAATTGAAGTGTTGGAGGTGATGGGGATCTCTCATAATTTCTTTGAGGTGTTTGAACACATTGTATGGAAGACTAATTTTTGTGTTTTTCAAGACCAAATGCCATACCATGTTAAGGATCCAAGTTTTTGGAAGTCTTATGCAATGAATTGGAGAAGTATGATAGGTGTATGAGATATTAGACTTCATGATATTTCAATTTATAGGCTAATTTACTCATGATGAAGAGATTTGAAGTATGTATCAACTTAGTTCTTGAATACCAAAACCAAAGATGCTGAAACCAGCCAAACAAGTCTTATAAAATGATGTTTATTGATGTGTTAAGAATTGATTTGGATCTTGATGGTAAATTTTAATGAAATTAGACATCATAAGATTCTTTTTGAAATATTACTTGGATTATAAGGATAAGTGGAAGTGGTCTAGTTATATGGTTTTTCAAGACCGTTTTTGTAGAAGCTGATTTAGGCACACTTATGAGCCTAAATAAGTATCTTGGCTAATGTGGTGAATTTCCAAGAATAAAAAAATTTATTTGACTTGGCAGGACCATATACCACATGAATATAAATCTGATACACTTATAGACAAGTTGTAAGAGCCATAAGACAAAAGAATGATTTATTTGAAGAGTCATGGCAAGTGGAAGGTAAAAGGTCATGCTAAGAGGTATATCTACTCATGTAAGCTCATTTGTGAAATGAATTTTGTAAAATACATTTCTATTAATTTGAAGAAAACTTTTCTCAGTAAGTAAAACCCCTTGGGCATAGCCCAAAACCCTTGGAAGTCTCTTCTAGGTTTGTAGCTAGTTGGAGTTTCATGAGGAGGATGTGAATGAAGCAAAATTGGTGATATATTTGTTGACTGTAATATGATTTGATGAGATGTAATCTGATTTGTATTCCAATAAAGAAGGTTTCTTGTGTTCTTGATATATATGCATCTCTTGATGAGATTTATTTGATTATGATCATAGATTTTAGATTGTATGTTCATTGTTTGAAGTAGAAAATAAAAATTTATTACAGGACTGATTCACCCTTCCTCTCGGTCCTTGGTCAATTCTAAAATAGACCTTGCCCCATAAGGTACTTGGCTTAACTAGAGCCAAGGGAGGAGCAAAAATATTCATTCTCATTTGACAACATGAGGATGATCTTCAATGCACCAAAGGTCAACAACAATACCTCTCAAGTCCAAATTCAGAGCAACTAAAAGAGGTATTTGTCTTGTTTATTGATACTTTGAGGAGAAGGGTGAAAAAAAGTTACAATTCAGTTTTTCACTCTTGTTAAAGGCCATGTCCATTACTAAATTAATTACATGGCCACACTTTGTAAATAAGGGAAGTTATTTCTCCTGCATGTTGCAAGCTTTGTTTAGCTTTTCCTTGTTTTGGTTAGAGTAGGGTAGGTAGGTTTATTTTTAGCATAACAAGTGCATTGTGCACACTCTGCATGTCTCCACTTAGAGCATGTATGTTTTTTCATATTTGTACATAGTTTTTACATGTTGAATAGTCCATTTTAGTTCGTGGTGGTCTTTCTTAGCCACATCGATATGGGGCAAACGTAAATGTTAAATCATTTAGCCCCAAGAGATCGATTCATAATCAAGAGCCCGTGAGGCCTCTTCCTTGGTTAAATTCAAATATTTGGATAGTGCTAATTGCATGCATTTCATTTCCAAATCAGCATGAGATCTAGAACTCTACAATGCTTCATTATTTGTCAAGGATTCAATTAAGTTTTTCTCCAAAACTTGGAAAAATCAGATTTGAGGCAACTTCAGATGCTTTTATTTGTCTCAATAGATCAAAAGTAGAGTAAACAAAGTGAAGCCTCAAGATTTAAAATTTTCCACTCTCATAAAATCAAAATCAAAAGAATTTTCATAATGAGATGGTCAATTCTAGCTTCACCTTGAGCTTGAGTAGTTTAATGGCAAATCAGATAGCTAGAGTAGTTTCAAAGTTTCATTTAGAGCTCCACAAATCAACTTTAAGCTTCCAGACCTTCATAATTTCATTTCGTGGTTCAATATGACCCTAGGGTAAGAAATTCAAATGTTGTAAATTAGTTATTAAGTTTTTGGCTTGACTCCATGCCTAATGGATGGATAATGCTATTGATCTAATCTAGTGGGAAGATTACCCCAGAGGTCGCTAAACTGTTATAAAAAATTAACCCCTCAGCTTATTTTGGCTTTAACAACTTTAAAAAATGGACTTAGTCATTTTTGATGATTTGTAGACGGGCATACGACTATCAAATTGCACTTACCAAATGCACTAGCTGTTGGTATTCAAAAACCCACAGAGCACAACTTAAAAACATTAGCGGGTTAGTTATAAAAGATGAATGACGTTCAAATGCTCTCCAAAATCAATGATAACATCAATGGGGATATATGGAAAAAGCTTAGTGGTCCAACTAAGTTACACAGGTTAAAGAAAACTCGTGGCAACTCAAAGGGATAAAATTTCTAAGTCCACGGGAATAAGCCATAATTTATATTTCGTCGGGTCCATTGAAAATCCATGATACCAAGGAAGAAAAAAAGCTACTTGGTGCCATTTCATTAGCTTGCATTTCAAAGATCTAAAAAATACGAAGGCCCATCTAATCAAATCCATGCACGAAGCAAAATACTAACATGTTTTGACACTTGGGAAACATTGAGCTTCCTCATTTTATCACGTTTTGTAGTTGTCCGTAGGTATCAAATAAAAAGACCGATAACACGAAGGTGTGGAGCTTTCTTATTGGCTCGCATTTCACAATTGTTAAACGAAACTATTTAAACTATGACAACACATCAAGGCATGGAGCTTCCTCATTGGATAATCTTTCACGGATGTTAGAGGCTGGGGATCAAAGGGACTGACATGTGAAGTGCATGGAGCCTTCCCATTGGCTCGCATTTCGCAATTGTCAGTCGAGGGGAAAAGTGTGAAGAAATGTGGTTGTTTTTTATTGGCTCATGTTTCTAGGGGTCTGAAATGTGAAAGAGCATGGAACCTTTTCATTGGTCCATATGTCATGGAGACTAACAAAGGTAAAGGACATCCTGACATCTTGAAGGAATGTGGTGAAGTTTTATTGGCTTGTATTTTCATAAAGGAAGCCCACAAAAGGTGAAGAAGAAAGGACAGATGGCGAGTTGAGAAGTAAGTCCGATATTGTAACCCAATGAGTGGATGACACTTAGGAAAAGGTGAAGAAATTACACTTTGGCGGAGGCTGATCCATGAACTAATTAAAGGGTGACACGTGTCAATTTCCTATGCCTCTTGACATGCAAATCTTAAAATGGCCATATCTTTTGATCCCCTACACCAAATTAGAAAAAATTTATACCGTTGGAAAGATCTCATCGAGCCCTTCAATTTGACATCATAAAAATCTGATTTTGGTGGCTTTTGGTGGGTAAAAATGGAAAACATGGCTTTCAGGGGTAGGAGAAGACTATTTTTGCATGCAAATGATTAAATTAGGTAGCTCAACCACCAGAATTGATGAAGCATGGCTCTATTTGATTCTACGAGACAAAATTGACACAATAATGGCTTTGTGAAGTGCCCATGTGCTTTGCAGAGGTCTTTAAGACAAATTTTCAATGGTTAAAGACAAAAAGTCATCCCCCTCTTCTCTCTTATCTTCTCTTTCTTCCTTCTCTTTCATTCGAGCTATATATTGTAAAATTATTTCATTTTGAAAGGATGGACATTTGAATATTGTAATGGAACTCTGTAGATTTTATCCTAGAAAAGATGTGGGTCATCAAACCTCCATTATTAGACTTGGCTTGTATCCTAATGCCTTCCTATGCAACTATAATGGTCTATGCATACATTTATTACAATAAAGTCTATTTTGTGACACATTTGTGTATCCTTGCTCGTTTTAGTTGTAAACCCTTGTGTCTCTTTTAATTATTGCATTCTATTGTGCATGTTTTTTTCTCCTTGAAAGTTTAGTTATGCTACATTTCATGTGAGAAAATACTATAGATGAAGCTTGGGTTTGTGTCACTTATGTCTAGCCTCTCCCTTCTCCATTTCCTTCTCTTTCTCCCTCACTAGATGTCTATCACCCCTTTTCTAGTGCTATCACCACCTTTTAGCTTAGGATTTCCCTTCCATGCATCTTTTTAACCCTCTCTCTCTCCCTCTCTCCATGGTCCCTTGGCATGGTTAGTTTATGATTAGTTATTTGAATTTTCCTTTCTAGCAGTAGGAGTAGTTTAGCATTAGATTAGGAAGAAGAACCAAACTTCTCTGGGAGGTTTATCTCAAGTAACAAGTCCCACAACTTAGAGATAGTACCCATGTTACCCAGTCACATTGTTTTCCTTAACACATCCACATGCTAAGTAAACAAAGGGTGTTGTGATTTTGTGATAACACATTCTCTTTCTTCAATGTTCTAATTTTGCATCGAGTTTTCACTTTTTGATATGTATTTAAGTGACTTTAGAAATATAATGTAACATTTAAGTCACCTTATTTTTATAAAAGGGACATAAATATTTGATAAGAATATGAACAACCTAAAATCAAAATTAAAGCATGTGAAGAGTCACTGGGAAGATGAAGAGTTGCTTATCTTCTATAAATTATAACATGCTCCTCATTTGAGGGTCTTCTTAGAATTCTTAACTATTTTTGTGAATTCATGAGAGTGAGCTCCTTGTGAAGAATTAATGAGTTAGTAAATTTATTCCATTTTCCCATATTCTCAAATGTCTTCCATTCTCATACTATGTACAATTTATACTTGAGTGTAAATACAAGAAGAAGGAATTTTTAGCCTTTGTTGAGCCTCTAACGAGACTAAACACCTAAGGCATGGAAGGTTTGGTCACATGCTAGGCGCAAAACGATCGTGGTGGAAGTAACTTTGGGGAAATCATGGAGGCTCAGTGCCCGGGCAAAACATGATCAAGAATTAGCCACATTTTGGACCACGTTTGGAGTCACAACAAGATACATGTGGAGATGCAATGGATATAATTATAGATAAGGCTAGAACATGGAGACTTACAACCCAAGGAAAGAATATTCTAGGATATGGATATCATGATAGGATTAGGAGCTGTAAAGTGGTGTTAGCTATGGTTAGTTGACACTTGCATGTTGAGGATACTTGAGTATGGAAATACATTATGAAATTTGGTAGGAGGTTCACTCTGAGTGATGATTAGGTGGTAAAGAGAATATTCCCAAGAACCCCTTGATATGTATTGATTTACAAAGAAACAAAGAGATGGGTATGCATGAGAGAATGGATGGGAAGAGGAGAGTGTATAATGTGTGAAGTATGGTGTTCAAGAAAGTAGAGAGAGCTAAGGAGAGATATGTGGGATCACTTTGTTGAAGCTTCAGTAATGGAGCCATCATAGGAAAATATTGAAACTCTATTGATGTGTCCGGTCCATTTGTGGAACTCTTGATGTATTTGGCTACTGTAATATTGATGAATTAATAGAATGAGGTTGTTCTGAATATCAATGTGGATAGATCTCAATATCTGTTTTCTTTATTATGTCTATGGTTTAGTTCTTGTTTTTGTAGGTTTTTTTTTTATTCATGGTCATAATATGGATCATTTGAGCTCAAATCTAGTTTCTTTATATCTGTTGTAGATGTATGCATTTGTGTCTCCAGTACATTTTCCTAACATCCTTGGTAATAGTTTTGAAAAATATCAATAGAAGAGGGGCATGATGCCTTCGCACACCTCGAGTGAGAACCCATTTCATCTTTGGGTGATATGTTGAAGCACCTAGGAATTAAAGGGTTATTAAAAGTGACTACATCTTGGTTCTGCTTTCCGGACCTGTTTTGAACTATTACAAAAATGGTGGATGATGGTAGAACACTTGACCTTGGAAAACGTGGAGACTTGGCTTAAAAAATGGAAGATGAGTATGCACAGAGATTCAACACTAGACCTAAGTTTGATGCATGTACATGGGTAGAGAAGCATCTGTATTATGAGCTCTATGAAACATTCTTTTCTCTTTTCCAAAGAGAAATGTATGAATGGTTGTCGGTGTATGCATCGAGGAAGATTTGGTATTATAGACCTTGGGTTTTAACTCAAGAGGACTATCATCGGCTGCATGATGTTGATCCGATATGAACTTATGCTATTGATCACCGTGGAGTGGTGTGTTGACTAGATATACGTTGGAATATGGAATTTCTACTTATTATTTCCTAGAAGTTGCTAAGTTTAAGTTCTTACGAGAACCAAGAGGATATTTATTAGATGTTATACCATTGGCCATTAAGATCTTGATCATCACCCCGACATTCCCCGTATTTGGTGGTATCCTGTCTAGTGCGTCATTTGGACAAGGTGTGGGTGCACAGAACGTGGGTATCATGTATGGGAGTAGTTCAATGTCATAGACCGTTGGAGCTCAATTTAGCACAATGGTGGGAACACAAAGTAGTACCACTTCAAGCCCCGTACATGCCGCAAGAGGGAGGATTTGGTGGATCTAGGGGTTTAGGAGTGAGTGGATCTAGTGGATCTGGTGGTGGAGGAAACACAAGAGGAAATAAAGGTTCTGAATCTGGTGGGAAAGGACCTCAACCCCAACAACAGTATTTTATGAGATGTCTCTTTATTTTCTAGATTATAAAGGTGTTGAGGATGTTGCAGAGCATGTACATAAGTGTGAATTTTTATGGCATGCTTTGATCCAAAATGGGTGCTTGAAACTAATAATTTTAATTGTTTCAAAGGATATTCAATTTTAATCAACTTAAAAGGATTTTAGACTTCCAAAAACTAATTAAAATCTGATTTAGGACTGAATTCAAACTGAAATTAAGTTTGTAATTTACTCAAAATTTCACTGTTTGATCGAAGCCCCAAAAATCACTATTTCAGATTTAATTGATTTCCCAATTTTATCAATTACTGATTATAGTTGCATCCATATTCATATTCTGAATTTAAATTACTTGCAAATATCAAAAACTAAAAATAAAAATTAGAACACAACACCAAATTTTTTACGGGGTTTGGAATTCCTACGTCCCTGGTTTGTGGTGAACCGATCCATTAATAATGTTAAATATGTAAATATAATAACCTTTACATTAACCAATAATGAATAAAAACCTACAAAAATGTGTTTTAGACCTTCAAAGGATGTTAATGGAGCTCAGCCTCTGTCCTTCACCTTCTTGATCCACTTGTAGCGGTGTCTCCCTTTGGTTCTACGCCTTTATGTGACTTTAAAAGAAAATAAATCTATCATAAAATTTCTAAATTAGATAAATGATCACACCATCGTGATTGTCTCAAAATTATGAGCAACTTTCATATATAACTCAAGACCTGGATGTGAGCAGAAGTGCCTCAAAATTGCATTTTTCTGCAAGTACCCCTATTTTTCCTATACACGACCTAACACTATCCTTGTATAAGTTGCAGCGATCCATTTTATACCCAAGCAAGCCCTTTGGGAAAGTTGGTTAGCAAATTCGCATTATAACTTTGATGTCGGGGTTCAAATCCTACCTCCTACCATTTTTCCACAGGATTTTCCTCCAAGTGGGTAAAAATCCCATATTTTTGGCATGGAAAGAGGGAGGAAGGTTTAAAACTTGGGTGGTGGACATTGTGTATTGGCTTAAGAACCATTTTGACCACCGTTTAATGTGGGCCTATGTGGAATGCACCAATTTTTGGCAATATGGTTATATTTTATGAGTTTGTGGCTGTTTGGAGGGATAAGGATGCATGGAGTTTGGAGGGATAAGGAGATAAAGCGATGGAGTTAGCATAAAATGTGTGGCAAATAATATAATGTGCCAAAGGAGATATTGGTTTGTTTGGATATATACATACACCGAGTTGATAGGATATGAGATATCCTTTGTTGTTGATAAGGTAATCCCCAACTTAGTGGTATATCCTCGAGCTCTCCAAGTTGGATAATAATAAGCCCAAACATAGCAAATAATGTGGCTTGGTAATTAACATGGAAGTTAATATCAAAGAATTACAAAGGTAATAAAATGGAATTTGACCCAAGTAATATAATGTGATATTCAAAATGAACTATGACAATTAAGACCACCACAATCCTCGATAGGAAAATCAAACTCATGGTGGAAATCCATGTGGTGGTTTGAGGACCCACCACGTCAGTGATGATATAATCGTCCTCACGATGGCTGGGCTTCCTTCCATTACAAAAGTTAAGCCTCTTGTTTCAACAAATAAATTTTCACTCGACGAAGATTGGTGGAGCCCAAACCAATACTTTGTTTTTTTCCTCTTTGTCACTTTCTCACTGCTAATTGAGCCACTTGGCCAATTGTGCATGCATCCACGTCACCATGGACTTGTTGACCAATGTTGACCTTCTGGTTGACCAAAATTTGACTAGACATATCTTAAACTCAAAGTGTTCATTTTTCTCATTCTTATATTCATCAGAAAGGTATCTAAAGGCTCTACCGAATCGGTATGGTTTAGGGAAAATTTGAAACTGAAATTGATCCCCTGATCATGCATGAAGGGGATTATGACACCATAGTTGAAGGCAAGTTAGTTTGTAACTATGTTGTAGGGGTGTGTGCATAGCTGGTACCATAAATATGACCCACATAAGACAATGGTGGATTATAACGTGCTACGTGATGAATTATTGGCAGAGTTTCATACTCCTGAATTCAAGCAAAAGAGCATCGGTGAGCTTAAAGAGATTCAACAGGGTATGGAAGAGTGTGCAGAGTATGATGCATTCTCAGTAAGACTCTCTTCTCAAAGCTATCTTATGATGTCCATCCCTCTTAACATGCTTACTTGGTTTGTCGAGGATTGATAACACCTTTTAAATGAGTGCTTTCACATAAGATTTTCACAGATCTGCATGAGGTCTTAGAGGATTCTTTGCACACCGAGGCCATCAAAAGTACCGATATCTGGGGTAAGTCCCTTTTTAGAGGAACAAATTGATTCCATGGCAAAGCAACTTGAGAAGTTATCTACAAATTCAGCACATGAGACTCATAGTAGACTTTGGTGTATATATTATGAAATAGAAGGACACACCAAGGATAGTTTCCCTCGAAGTCGGTGCGTGCCATGTCATTAGACTGTGAAATCTGTCATGGGGATCATGATCCAAGTAGATACCCATTGTAATGTGCACTCTGTAAGAATGTGTCTTGCTATTGTAAGATTTATACATCTACTACTCATGATACAAAGGATTATCGGTTGATAGACCAGATTCATGATGCAATTGATACTAGTGTGCACCAAACTTGCTTGTGTGAATAGTTATAAAAGGAGAGGCATCACCATGAAGTCCATGAGGATGGCAGAGGAAGGGGAAGGAGATTTTGGAGAGGATTTAGAGGCCGTATTGGTCACGACAGAGGAAGGAGTGAATTTTCCCATAGAACTTGTTTCAATTGTGGATCTACGGATCACTACAAACACGAATGCCCAAAATTACTACAATGCTCATGGTGTGGGAAGACATATAATCATGAGGAGTGCCCTAACTTGTATGATCACACATGAGCCGAATCGAAGAAGGAAAAGGGCACTTGAATGGTTAGTGTAAAGCACGCTGAACCTTTGTTCATACCTATGATTGCATCTAACCCTAAGTTGGACCTTATATTAGTAACTACACACACCGAAGTTGCGTGCACCAGAGAAATACCAAAGCGATGCCTCTTATTTCAAGAGAAGAGGTTTTGAAGGGAAGTACCCGATCCAATTATTAGAAGGAGGTTTACTAAGAGACTATAGAGGTGATTACAAGTTTGTAAGGAGAGATCCAAAGGTTTGAAATAATAGTCGTGGAAGTTGGAACAAGCAAAGAATCCCGAGATCCCTCAAAAGGATGTAGATGATATCAAAGAGGTGTGTAAGATGTTACGCTAAGAGAATATCATTCCCCTGTTAGGAGAATGGTTAAGAGGAAAGGTACCTGTGATGGGAATGAACATGAGAGGTAGATATTGTATGCTAATTTTCCCCTCATACCCTCAATTACGACAAATAAATCAAACTAAATGTGGTAGTTGATGGAAGGAACTTGAGAAATACACTAATTGACATAGGTGCAGAGGTAAAGGTTTTTACTTTAGATGCATGAAATCAAATAGGAGGCCCTCATTGCATTCATCTTCAAATGTGCTATACATGGAAAATATAACTAAAGCTATGCCCATCAGAGTCTTGAAAAATGCTTCCATAACCATTCAAGGGGCCATGTTAACTGGGGAATTTGAAGTCTTAGGGCTTGTCGAGGCAGATAGTTTTCCAAACTTACTTGGACGCACTTGGGGTTATGCGAATAATGCTAATTTGTGATTTAACAAGGGATACATCAGCTCTGAGAGAACAATAAGGAGCATGTGATTATTCCACTAACAGATGGGAGAATAAGACATAAATATAATTTATGTGTGCATTATCAGAGACCTAGATATCATTGAGCCATTAAGAGAAGGAGTCATTTAGTGGGATGATGCTCAGTCCATGAGTGATACGACTAACATTACATGTGATAATTAGGCACATGGGACTTATGAGTTGGTTGGAAGAGAATTAAAGGGAACTGTGACTCGTGTTGCTAAGGCACATTGGTTAGGCATCTAGGAGGAAGATAGTTACTAAGTTACACTAGATAAGGTAACCCTGATGTCTTCTTGTGCACTACGGAAGTCTAGTGGACATGTGACGTAAACAGAGAAATATGCTTATTTATACACTACATGAGATAGACATGCATTGGTGGATGACCCATCGAGATAATCTTATCAAGTGGTGCGAGGTAAGAATCATATTCTCTATTATATTTCTCTGAATAATAAACCTTCAAAAATACGGACAATCATGGGAAAGAACCCTCCTTGTACCACGTTTAGGAATGTGAGAAAGCATGGATGGAAGGCCTAGAAGCTTTACCTCCTTCCCTTTGGGTGCATAAGTTCTATTCAACTTGCAAGGTTATGAACACACTTGGTATGTCCATTCAAGCTATGTCATCGACATGGAATTGGAAAGAGTTGACGACATGTATTATTCAGACTTTTGAGTATTTATCTTTTAAACCATCAGTGAATGAAGCTTTGTAGGTAGTCAAGCACCTTACTCTAGGAGATAGTGCTAAGGCTAAGGACCTCATCCTATATTTTCTAGGGGAACATGATTTGGAGGCATGCATTGAAGAGGAAGAAATAGATGAAGTGCAGTTTGAGTGTGCCTTCCTAGAAAAGGAGAAAGGAAAAATGGTGTACCTGATAGAAGATGAAGAGATAGAGAACCTCAATGTTGATCATACAGAGGGTATGCATGATGTCTTGGATAGTGTGGATGAGAAGGTGTGCACCTACTATAAGCCTTTAAAGACAAAGAAGGTCAACATTAGCATAGAAGCATAACCAAAAGAAGAAATCATTGGTGATTACTAGACAGACCAAGAAGTTTCAAAGATAATTGAGTTGCTATGTGACTTCCAAGATTTTTTCCCATGTGGATACCATGAATTGAAAGGAGTTCATCCCTCATTGGGAGAGATGTAAATTAATTTGAAGGAAGGTGCGTGCCCGATTAGGAAGAGACCTTATAGGATGAATCCTAATCTATGTGTGAAAGTTAAAGAAGAGATTGAAAAAATGTTGGAATTTGGGATCATTAAGGCTATTGAAGAGTTTGAATGGGTTAGCCCAATAGTGATTAATATCAAGAAATATGGAAGGATACGGATCTATGTGTAGACTACAAAGATTTGAATGTTGTATGTGTGATAGATCCTTTTCCAACACCTTTTACTGAGGAAATTTTGGAAGGTGTAGCAGGGCGCGAGATATATTCTTTTACAGATGGATTTTCAGGATATCACTAGGTGAGGATTGCAAAAGAATACTAAGAGAATACTAATTTCACCATGAAATGAGCAATTTTTATTATATGGTTATGCCCTTTGGACTTAAGAATGTGTCTCATTGTATTTTTGCACATTTTGGTGTAAGCGTTTTAGGATTTTATTCACAAGTTTTTAAAAGTCTACTTGGATGATTGAACAATATATGTACTAGTAAAAGATCATTGTGAAAATTGAGGCTGATGTTTGAGAGGTACATGCGCTTAAATATCTCTCTCAACATTAAGAAATATGTCTTTCCTACTCTTTTTGGCACATTACTAGGGAATGTTATTTGCAAGGAGGGTTTATTAGTGGACCTCGCCAAGGTTGTCATGTTATTTTGGGTTTGGAGGATCCCGCCAATCAAAGTACAAAAAGTGGATATTTGGGGCATACATGTTACTACATAAAATTCATCAAAGGCTATTCCAAGATTTCCATGCATTTGGAGGAATTGTTGAAGCATAAAGGAATATTTCATTGGGATGAGGTGCAATAAGTGGATTTTTATATGTTGAAGGAGAATCTTACTACTGCACCCATTTTGCACTTTCCCTCTTGGGACAAGCCATTTCACATACATGTGGATGCATCGGGATGGTAATTGGAGCCGTTCTCACAAATCTTGGAGAAGAAATTTCTGATCACCCTTTGTGTTTTGCAAGCAAAAAGTTAACTCTAGATGAGCAGAATTACACAATAACAGAGTGTGAAACATTGTCTATGATTTATGCGCTACATAAGTTTAGGTAGTACTTGTTGGCTACTCCATTTATCTTTTACACAGATCACATGACACTCAAGTATTTGGTAAAAAATCCCATGTTTTAGGGGTGCATAAGTTTCGGGTTTTGTTATTTCAGAGTTTGACTTTTCGGTCATAGTGAAACTAGGAAAATCCAATTTAGGACTTGACCATATTTGTAGAATTAATTTTGGTGAATACACACAGAGAATTGAAGACACAATGCCAGATGTACAATTATTCATATTACAATGCATGCCCAATGATTTGGAAGATATTTCTATCTTTTATTAGTAAGTGTGGTGCATGATGAAATGAAGAGTATAGAGAGGAAGTAGTTTTCCGTTCGTGCCCCACCTTATATGCTAATTGGTGGAAATCTAAAAATCTTGGCCAAGATTAGGTTTTGCGTCACAGTGTGTGTACTAGAGCATGAGCACATAGGTATTGTAGAGGAAGCTCATGGAGGGATTTTTGGTGGACATTATGTAGGTTGAGCTACCACACACAAGATTTTGATGGCTGGTTTGTGGTGGGAAACCTTATACAAGTTTTACCAAGAATATGCTAGGGCCTATGACCATTATCGGTGCCTTGGGAAGCTTGGGCATAGAGATGAAATGCCATTAAGTCCTATAGAAAGTGTGGAACCCTTTGAAAAATGGGAAATTGACTTTGTGGGCCTTATTTCCTCTCAACACACATGACAAGGTCACGCTACATCATTACTTGTACAAACTATCTTACACAATGGGTGAAGTCATCACCTATGAAGGATTAAACTCGTAGCTACTACAACAAGATTCCTTTCTAAAATATCATAAGTAGTTTGGATGTCCATTGAGTCCGATAAGTGATAGGGGTACTCATTTCTTGAATGAGACTATTAGGATATTATTGGCGGAATTTATGGTATCCCATCATAAAACTACACCCTATCACCCATAAGCTAATGGAACTGCTGAAGCTTTCAACAAGATTTTGAACCACACATTGACAAATATTTGTGATGTTGGAAGGAAGGATTGGGATGATAAAGTATCTACCGTACTTTGGTCATATAGAACAACATATAAGAGGTTGAACAAAGCCACACCCTTTCAATTGGTGTTTGGAAAACAATATTACCAGTTGAATTCATGTTACCATCCCTACGTATTATGCATGCAAGAGGATTGGCTGATGAGAAAGCACTTGAAGAGCACATATAAAAACTAATACAATTATATGAGAGGTGCGCTATAGCTCGATGGAGCCAAGATAGAGAAAGTAAGACAAAAGGCTTGACATGATTGACATATTAAAAATAAGAAGTGGAGGTTGGATAGATGGTTCTTCTGTATGATTCCAAGTTTTTATGCCACCCTAGGAAGTTCCAAGTGCATTGGTTAGGACCGTATGTCGCGACCTATATACTTAAATCATGAAATTTCCAGTTAGAAGCTATGGATGGCACCTAGTTTCTTGGTTTCTTTAATGGGACTATGTTGAAGCCCTAATATAAATAAGTCTTCTTGGTGTTTGTAATAAGGTAGTGTTTCCATTTGGATTAGATTTCCATTTAATGTAATTTCTTTTACATTTGTTTCCTTTTGTTGTTGCTTTATGCTTTTTATTTTTAGTCCCGTGTTGTGTTGCAAATTTGCGTGCAATAGGTAATTATATTTTAAGTGACTCCATTACACAGAGGACCGCACATACCTTTAGTGTGGGGTGGATTGGTGTATAAATTCGAAAATGATTGACACATTTCTAAGGAGGTTGGATTGATGGAAAACCCATTCTGGGATGATTGGCACAAAGGAAGAAGAATGATTTGTGCGATATATAAGGTGTTCAAATTTGTGTTGTAGTAGAGGTGTTTTGAGAAAATTTAAGTTGATTAATGACCACGTAGGAGAGAAACAAAGATCACATAGTATAACATGAGGTAGGCGGCGGCATGGGAAATTACTTAGTATATAATATAGAGGTTGAGTAATTTAGTTTAGTAGGGCACACAGACGAAGTATTTGACAGGGAAGTAATGATAGCACGAAGAAGGTTATAACTATAACATGCGAGGTGGATTCACTGAAATTTCATTTAAGCGAAAAAGGTACTTTATTAAAAAGTAACGTTAAGACATGTGGGTCGGAAGGACATTGAGGTCTTGGAAAATTATAAATAGGGGGTGAGGGTAGTCATTCTAACTAGATTTCCTTTAAAAGTTTTGTGTTGTTGAGTGATTGAAGTGTGATGAAGGTGTGACAAGGATGCAAGGTAATTTTTACAAACTAGTGGCATTGTGTGAGAATCAGAAAAAATATTGCAGAGTAGCAAGGGGAAATAAAACAAGTAGGGAAAAAGGGGTTGCATGAAAGTAAAGCTATTGAAGTTGATGAGCTTAGGAAGATAAGGAGAATTTGAAACACTTAGGGCATGAAGTAAAGAAACATAAATGGCACCAAAGAAGGCACGAACCAAGAAACTAGTGGTGGAGAAGGAGGAACTCGTTGAGGTATACTCGAAATGCAATACCCCTTGGGTGTGATTAAAATAGAGAAGTGGAGTTTGAAGCTTTATAGGTGTAAGATTAGTGAATTTAACCATAGGATATATGAAAACAACAAGTCGATGTAGGTGGATCTAGTTAAAGATGTTCCAGGGTTAGACAATCTTAGAAACCCTAGGGTGGATGACTTGGTGTAAGATGAGTTACATAAGATTGGGTTTTGCAACTATGGGAGATTCCTTTCTTTGCTAAACCCACCCCACTCTTTAGGTGGTTAATGTCGCAAGTGCATGAGGACTTCTTCTACTTTGTGGGGAGGAGGATGAGACTTACGGGCTAATTGATTAGAAGAGTAACATGTTTGTGAAACACTAGTGACGACATGACACTCGAGGAATTGGAAAAACAATTAAACTATGAGAAGGGAGGAAGGGCCTAGGTTATCTCAAACCTTGGTAACCCACTCATTAAGGGTTGTAACTTGAATCATCGATTGCAAATTAGGTGCATCATAATGGTGGATAGATATAAATAAAATATTCCTATACATTACATACATTGTATCCAAGCGAGTGCACTACAACTTCACGTAATTCATTGTGAATATTATAATTAAGGAGGTACAGTGCATAATGAGGTTGGAAAAAGATCATGTGGGGATCTATACTACTGTTGATTGCATTTTGGGATATTGGTGTCCCTAATGGGTTAGATGGAAATGTGTGGGTTTATCCACCGATGCACCCATCTCCTGTAGTGCAATTTTCGTAGTTCACTTGTGATGGTGCCATTTCAAATACCTAACAGGCCCATATGAACAAGTAGTATGAGATACTATGCAAAGCTTTTGAGAATGAGTGGCACATAGCACATGAGTTACAACAAGTTGTTGGGGACCAGTGAAGTTTGCAATTACGCAACACTTCAACTTGGCAAAGTTTATGATGGCTAAAGGAGAAATGGGGCCATGGTGCAAGCTTCCATTTGCATTCACTACTAAATACATGAAGTGTGCCATCAATCGGTTGAAGGACACGTAGAAGCTAGCCTTTGATGTTGACAAAGTGGATGCTGACATTCGCACCCTTCACGTGACCTATAAGTATGATACAAGGCTAGTGTATGTCGAAACCTTGGAGCCAGAATTCCTGGATCTCGCATCCACGACTAATGTTACTATTAAGGGCTTCATCATCGAGTGTTTGTGTAGTTGTGCCCTAAGATGCAGGGGGAGTTGAAGTGGAAGTTATGACTCCACCTTTCCAAGGCCATGAGAGGCACCAATCCTACCTATGAAAGTGGTCTAGGTAGAAGGAGAGGAAGAAGAAGGAAGTGAAGAGAAACTAGACACTTCCCAGAAGAGGAAGTATTATATGCACCAAAATAGTAGTGGGGGTGTGGGTACATCACAACAAGGTAACACCAAGGCTTCACAAGTAAGATCACGAGGAAGTTAAATAGTTAGAAGGGGAAGAGCCAAAATAGAAAAAGCATAAAGTACACGATGTCTCTAGTTCTACGATGAATACAGCTCGAGAGGAAGATCACACATCATTCAAGGAGGAACTCGAGGCGTAACTTGAGGAAGAAGAGAAGAAAAGTGTTGAGGTGGATACCAAGGCGTGAAGTTGATGTGTGCACCGAGGAGAAAGCACATTCTATAGAGGGACCTATAAAGAGTCCAGTCTGAGGACCTCACCTATCTAACCCACTAGCCTAAAAGAGAAAAGTAAAGGAGACTCCTTTGTGATCAAGGAGGATAAAGGGTTCACTGTAGGGACAAACACCCCGAGGAAACAACGTTTAAAATGTAAGACAGAGAGTAATAAGTGGACACCTATGTACCCTCACATGGAATTCATGGAAGGTCCCATGAAGGTGTTGTACGTGAGGTTATAGAGCACCCTTACCCCAGAGAAGCTACATGTTTGGAATCTTTTAGACCAAGACAAGGGCATAACAAGGACGAATAAGATGATAAGCTAGAATCTTAATTGTCATGCAGAGGAGCCCAAATTCAAGGTCAACAACCATGCAAACTTGATACCATTCACTTGAAGAAGAAGAAAGGAGAAAATTATAAGGTGGTGGATCTAAACCACCTTACTAATGAAAAGGCATGTAACGTGCTGTAGAAGATGTCTTCAGAGGTTATAAGGTGAAGTTTGGATGCGGGGGCGATTGTTTGATACTTGGTCACAAATAAAAAGGGAAAGGAGAAGGAGATATAGAGATTATGCCAAGGGTTGAAGGGAAAGTAGGTGCAGATCAAGGAAGCATATGATCTAGCTATTGCCTTGGTCAAAATAGTCTTGGAAAAATGTTCAACGTTGGTAAGACAAGCCAGGACAGATTACAATGATGAAATGGAGTACTTGGAAGACCTGGTAGGGATGTTGCTGAACTACATTAAGGATGGTGTGGGAACCATTACGAGGAGCTTGTAAAGGAGAAGGAAAATAACAAGCTCACTGTTGAGGCCCGGATTACAGAGTTGGAAGACTTGCTCACCCAACTCAAGGAAGCAAATATATTGGCAGAAAAGGGTTTCAACAATTTTTGAAAATGCGAGCCCATTATTGATGCACGTGTGACAGATGAAGAGGCCACCCACAAGGCCTTATAGGAGAAGGCCCCGATGGTGCCCAGTTGATAATTGACACCACAATGTAGAAGGATAAGATAAAAACCAAGCATGAGAAATTGGAATTATGGATTGGCAAACTCCATGATTCTATCACAGAACGTATGGATGAATTCGAAGGAGTTAGTGTGAAGTTGTTATTGGTAATAGGGGAGATCAAGGGAAGGTTGAGGAGATTACACTAGACCAAGTACCCAAAAGATAGTAGAGGAGGTGTCGGGGAAATATTTAGAAAATTTGGAAGCATGGAAGAAGTTTAAGGGAGAGATATATGTAGAGTTCCCTGAACTCCTCTAGTTAGTCATCTAGATTGTTGTGTCATGTAGAATTTTTTACTTATCCTATTTTTGTATCAATGGATTTTTGTTCGAGTGAAAGCGAAAGATTTCCATGGGCAGAAATAAAACTAGTATGGGGTAATTTTGATCCCCTAAGGAGACTAGGCAACTAAGGTGCGAAGGTTTGGTCATACACAAGCGATGCAAAAAGGCTTATGTGGAAGTAAATTTGGGGAAGGAGCGGAGGTTCGAGCCCAGGAAGAATAGGCTTAGGAATTAGCCATATTTTGGACCACGGTCGGAGTTGCAATAAGGGACATATGGAGATGTGGCCAGATCTGATTGTGGATAAGGATAGAACATGGAGACTTGCAGCCCAAGGAAATAATATTCTAGGATATGGTTATCATGACAGATTAGAAGGCAGTAATGTGGAGTTAGTTATGGTTTAGCTGGCACTTGCATGTTGAGGATACTTGAGTATGGAAAGACATGATGACATTTAGTAGGTGGTTCACTCTGAGTGATGAGTAGGTGGTAAAGAGAAGATTCCCAAGAACCCCTTGATATGTATTGATTTGCATGGTAACAAAGAGATGGGTATGCATGAGAGAATAGACAGGGAAGAGGAGAGTGTGTAATGTGTGAAGTATGTGTGTGCAAGAAAGTAGAGAGAACTAGGAGAGATATGTGTGATCACTGTTGTAACTTCTGTAATGGAGCCATTATAGGAAAATATTGAAACTTTGTTGATGTATCTAGTCCATTTATGGAACTCTTGATGTATTTGGCTACAGTAATATCGATGAAATAATAGAATGGGGGTGTTCTAAATATCTATGTGGATGGATCTCAATATTTGTGTTCTTTATTATGTTTATGGTTTAGTTCTGGTTTTTGTAGGGTTATTTTTGTTATTCATAGTCATAATATGGATCAGTTGAGCTCATATCTAGTTTTTGTCTCTGTTGTAGATGTATACATTTATGTCTATACATTGTCCCGCCATCCTTGGTAATTTTTTTGACAAAGGTCACATAGAAGAGGGGCCTAGCTCCTTCGCGTGCCTTGGGTGAGCACCTAGCTCATGCTAGGTTATATACCAACGTGCCTAGGAATTAAAGGGTTGGAGAAAGTGACTACATCCTTTTTGACTAAGGGATTTATTGATACTTTGGGTTCATTAAATTCTAATTAGTCTTGTTGCTGTTTTTATTATTATTTATTCCCAATTTCAATGCATTTGATGAAACTTCTAATTGGTGTATGCAAGACTCGAGTTTCTAATTGCAACATTATTTTATTTTATCTAACATTCTCGCTTCCTTTCCCACTCTCTTAGAAAATTCATCCCTTATAGATATATGTAGGATTTTTCCGTAGGGTCGGTGGAGTGCCTCTGTTGGATCCCCTCGTCTCGTAAGGCCAACCTAGATAAAACTCACCTTACTTGCACTTGCATATATGATAGCTGCATTGTTTAAGTAGAGGGACTTAGAATCCTAGAGCATTGGTAAGAAACCCATAAATTTGTCCCCGACAAATTTTATCGTCAACACATCAATGATACATTCATTCGATGATCCATGATTGACAATGGGGTGAGCATTAATATCATCCCTTCACATACTTTCTATCAACTTAAGATTCCAAAGGAATCTATTGCTCGTAGACACACCGTGGTCCTTCATTCCTTTAATGATGCCATTGCTCCCGCCTTAGGAACATTTATTCTTCCCATTCGTGTTTTTGAGAAGGTCATCCATCAGACCTTTTATATCATTGAAGGAGAATTTCAATACAATGTTCTCCTTGGATGACCATGGATCCACACCATGCATTGCATCCCATCAACACTTCATCACTCCCTTAAGTATGAGCATGAGGGAAAAATCTTGATGCTTCCTGGGATGCTCCTCCCTTCCAAGGATGCAACATGAATTATAGACAAAATGACGTACTCATCCTAAAGGATGATCCATCAAAGATCATCCACCGCTTCATTCATTCCCTCATCCAAACTCCATGACAAAGACTCCCTAGATGACATGGTGAACAAACTTACGATGGGGGAGTATCGCCTTCTCATGCTTAACACCCTTCCCACTCCCAACCATATTGGTAGACCTGATAAGGTGCCTATGTACCAACCATACATTGGGGATGTTGTCCCTTTTGGTCCACCACATCATTACACCAATCTTATTTATGGTGGCATTGATATCCCTTCTTCTTACATTGATGAAATTCCACATGCCAGGATTTATACTTGAAGGCTTTAGCTTTCTCGATAACCTATATTTTTCCTATAACTATTTCCATCATTGCACATGGAATGGATTTAGCTTGGGCCATTATGAACATGACCCACACGGTCTTATTCCTGATTAATGTCGTAAACTTTATGAAAAGTTTGGGCTAAGCTATAAGGAGCAATCCTCCGATCCCATTCTACCATTTAAGATCATCATGGACGTGCCTCCTCCATCTCGTTTTCCTTATCCATCTTTTCTACCTTCTCCATCTCCATCTTTTTCTACCTTCTCCATATTTTCCAACCCTTGAGGATCTTTTCATGCTCAAAGATATGGACATACCTTCTTTACTTTCTCTATCTCCCCTGACTCCCGAGGACATGAACATACCATCCCCATCTTTCTTGACTCTTGAGGACATGGAACTGGATGAAACCATTTCCATTGCCTCTGAATTTTTTTAGTCTCCACCATAACTTTGGGACTGGTCACCTATCAGTGTGATAATTAGACTAGGTCCCTTCCTCTTTGCCATCTAGAGATGATAGAAGAAGATTCTTCTACCATTGATGTCCTTTAGTGTGTTGATGATGACACCATCCTTTCCCACATGGGGGCGAATATTCTTATCTTCGAATACCTTACCATCTAACTCACCTACTCTTCTTAACGAAGCCACCATCGATGTCAATATCGGGACTCTGCAGGAGCCTCACATTCTCAAGGTGGGCCAATTTCTTAATCCACATGAGCTAGAATCTTTCACCACATTCCTCTCCAATCATAGCCAAGAATTTTCATGGTCATATTAAAACATTTCGGGTCTTGACCCCTCTATCATTGTCCACAATATCATCACTTATCCCAATGTTAAACTCGATAAAGCGTAAACTTTCCACATGCATCCTCATGTTGCCCTTCTTAGCAAAGAGGAGATACAATTCCTTTTTTCATCCAATTTCACCATCCCCATTGAGTATCCCTCTGGGTTTCTAAAATTTTCCTATTGCTAAAGCATCGGGAAAACTGTGCATATGCACAAATTTTCGAGATCTCAATCTCGCTTGCCCTAAGGATGACTTCCCTCTCCCAAACATTGATCAAATTGTGGATCTTACCGTAGGTCATAAGATGATTTATCTAATGGATGGTTTCTCTAGTTATAATCAAATCCTAATTGCGCTAAAAGATCAACACAAAACCTCTTTCATTACCCCTTGGGGGACCTTTTGCTATTGCGTCATGCCCTTTGGTTTAAAGAATGTCGGTGCTACTTATCAGTAGGCCATGAATTACATCTTTCATGATCTCATCCAAAAACCATTGAAGACTACATCGATGATATTTTAGGAAAATCTAAGCATCGACGTGACCATATTTCCATTCTTGAAGTCCTTTTTGAGCACCTCATTCACTTTTTTCTTTGTCTCAATCCGGCCAATTATGTATTTGGAGTCTTAACTAAAAAGCTCCTTGGATTTATCGTTTCTATTAGGGGCATTGAATTCAACCCCAAAAATAAAGGTAATCATTGAAATGCCTCCACATGATAATCTTAAGCAACTTTGCAGTCTTGAGGGCCACCTCTAATTTCTTCACCATTTCATCTCATAACTTTCTGAGTTCTTTGCCAACCTTTTCATCACCTCCTTCGAAAGGACATTGAATTTGATTGGGATCACAATTTTCAAAAATATTTTGATGATCTTAAATAGTATCTTCTATCTCCACCAGTGCTCACACCTCCACATGAGGGGGAGCCATTTTATTTGTATATCTCTTCCACTAATCATGCTCTAGGATCCATGCTAGCACATCGTGATGACCAAGGTCATGAGCAGCCATTTATTGTATCAATCGCACTCTCCATGACTATGAGACCCGTTATACTGAAGATGAAAGTTTGTGTTGACCCTATTCTTTCTTACATCTAAGATTCAACATTATCTTCTCAATCACAAGACTTATGTTGTTACTAGATTTCATCTTCTCAAGACATTGCATTCTAAACCTTATCACAATGATCACATTACTCGATGGCTCATGCTCATGACAGAGTTTGACCTTGATTTTATTTCTCAAAAATCCATTAAGGGGAAAGCTATTGCTAACTAATTGGTGGAAGCCCCCCTTCCTAGTACACATCTACCTCACGAGCAATTTCCCAGACGAATCCATTAACCAATTTCATCACGAATATGACACTCTCAAATTCACTCTCTTCTTTGATGGCTCAAAATTTCAACAAGGGGGAGGCACTGGCATCATTCTCATTCCTCCATGGGAAAATCCTATTCCCCTCACATTTAAACTCAATTTTGAGTGCACAAATAACATGGTGGAATACGAGGCCCTCATCTTAGGCCTTGAAACTATTGTCTTTTTAGGTGTCCAAATTCTTGACATCTATGGAGATTCCGAGCTCATAATCAAACAAGTTATAGGTGAGTATCAATGTAAAAATGATACTCTTCAAAAATATCGTGACATTGTTCATCTTCTTCTTGAATCTTTTACTCTTACACCATCCAAGCTATTCCCGATCGATAAATTGTTTCACTGATACGATGGCATCCCTCGCAGATCTCATCCCATGGACAATAGAGGAGTCCAAGCTTCCTATTGTCATTCATCGTCATGACTGGCATTTTCATGAATTACCTCAGTTAATCTTATTGAATCTAATTCACCAGACCTTTGGTACTCTCAAATATTTAAGTATCTATCCAACTCCATCCTTCCTCCTGATCTCTCCAAAAATACTAAGAGGTCCTTTCTTCAGTGCACTCACCACTATGTGATCCTTGGTGACATTATTTATAAACGTGGATTTGATGGTGTTCTTCTTCGATGCCTTAAATCCCATGAAGCTTCTCAAGCCATCCAGGAAGTCCACGATGGTATTTTTGGTGGAAACTTTAGTGGCTTAGTCATTTGTTAAGCATATCAACACTCGCATCAAATTTACATAGTAATATCACTCTTAATATATTACTTTTGTTTTCTCCATATATCTTCATTCGAAAACCATTACATATATATAGGAGAGGACTTACTTTTATTAAGGAATATCATGAAACCACTCAATCCTATATTCGCGAGTTAGTTCAACGACTAAACTCACATACAATATAATAGTAAACTATAACAGATATTATATTGTTATTTCTAATAATATAATATTAAAAATATTTACAGTAATAACCATACGGTTAACAACTAACATTATTATTTACCTTTTAGTAAATACCAAATGTAAACATTAATATCCTAACATTCCCCCCCTTAATGTTTACATGGTAACAAAAGAACTTTCGCACTTCCTCTATAGCTTGCTGCCTCTATGCGCTCATGATCTTGGCACACACTCGAAATGAAGGTAAAAGAAGGAACACATCAACTTCTTATCGACCATGCAATGTTGGGAACACATCTGATTGATGAGGATGGGAACACACTCAGGAATCATTTGCTTATCAGTTGGTCACTATAGGGAACACATCTAACCTATTAGTGTGGGATGTGGGAAATCAAGCAGGAACACATTTGAATAGCCTTCAATTATTTTCCAGAGGCTAACCACAAACCTAGGTATGAACAGGAACTCATATGACTGATCTACCTCAAAAAGACTCATGATGCTACACTTCACTGTGTTTTTACATTGGGGAAATAGGAATAATCACATACACAACTGAAAAATGAGAAATGGAACATTAGATCATGTTGATCATGTTCCCCCCTCAATGTGAAATTTCCACTTATTGAACTCTACAAACTATAAAAATTGAATCTTACAACTGAAAGAAAACTCACACTGAAAAGCATATATGCAAACTATATATATGCCACCACAAATTCATGCAACCCCATCATTGGTGACTGACAAGAGGTCATTGTCTTACCTCTAGCCTCCGATGCCTCCATCCTCCAATAACATATTGCTAACTCAGCTGGATTTGGATATGAAGCTCAAATGTTTCCACATTGTTTATTATATCTTCCCTCCCGCAATGTGAAACATTTTATTTTTCAGACATCGGGTAACATTGAAAATGTGTCCGTGAGACAATTTTTTTAATTTTCACAACTCTTGACTTTTTACAATGACTCAATCTTTTGACGATAACTCACAAATTTGAAAATGACACTTTGACTCAGAAAAATAACTCTACATTGAAACAGACTTGATACATACAACTAACTTTTGACAACGATACATTTCATGATAACATACGACACAATTATAAATGAAACTATAATAATAATAAACAACACTTGACATTAATACTTTGAAATATCATTAAGACACTTTAACGTGGAATTTTGACACATTTTGATGGACAATGGACTCAATTAAAGAATCGACTTTAAGATAATAAAATACCCACGATGACATTTTTAGGCCGATAGGCCGATATAACTTCACTCAATCATTTTCGACACCTGTCTTGCAGCTCTTTTCCATAAATTGGATGACAAGTGGTGCGATAAAATAAATTCTCTAAATAATAAGCTATTGCAATTTTTTTTTTTATCGGTTTGATAAAAATAAAAATAATAAGATGTTAAAATCACATAAGAAATTAATTACAAAACAGTTGAACTGTTTTGGTGACAAATAAAAAATAAAACATAAAATGATGTTAATGAAAATCGGTTCAACTATTTGTTGCTCGCTGCAATAAACTGTTTTTGAAATATTTCTAGAGATTAGGCTTCATTTACCTATAGGAGGCGATCAGAAATCATAGGTTTGAAGTAATCACCAACTAATTTAATGCAAGCCAGACAAACATAATTTTGAATCTGGTGCAACTTGCAAGGTAATTATGGCACCCTTATCCTTTTGGTGGTATTAATATGATTTTCTAACACAGTCTTTAATTTATATTTTGGGGTTTTAAGTTGCTTGAAATGGAAATCCCAATATAATTAGCCCGCATTTTTTATTTTTATATGGTTGCATTGATTACAGGTTTCCATATGAATTGTGGAAAATACCTTAAATAGTATACAAAATCTTTATGTGAAACGAGATAAAACGAGATGTGATAGTTTCATACAGAAAGCAAGTTCTTAAATTTAATTGAAATATTGACCGGAAGAGTTAAATAGTAATCAAAATTAGAGATTTTGGACTCTTATAAATTCTTTTAAAAACCACTAAATTTGTATTCTCAATTGAACGAATGCATATGGAATATTAAATACCGCACGCAAATCCTCCCTCGTGCCATACATTGATTTGAATCTTAGTGTATCTTTTTTCTTTCTAGTTTCATTGTATGTGTGTAGATTATTTAGAAAAATGTTATGGAACTTGTAATTATTTTCTTGTTTATGCAATTTAGGTTTGGTTTAAAGAATAAGAAATTTATGGATCAGTTGACAGAGATCCCTTATGGTGAACAAAGGTTGAAATGTTTTGTATGGAGGATCGCATGATAGGAATTCAAGGCCACCCAATGTACACCACTGACATTCTACTTCACCTCACGAACAACCATTTTAACAGTAAGTTACTCTACATCTGGATAGTCCATGAAATAAAGTTATGAGTTTTTGGAAGAAAAATATAACAATTTGGGTTATTTTTAGTGACATTTTGGATTACTCCCAATCATTAAACAAATCATAAATGATATGATCTTTATAATGATCACTTATTTATGTAATTTCAAATATTTGCGCAGAATTTGAGTTTGACAAATTCTTTGGTATCTTCTTATGCTGAAATATTTCTGATTATCGGGTCTGCAATATCTTTCCCTAATAAATGAAAGATAATAATTTTTCTGCTCATTCTGTTTTCTAATCATTCGGGGATTATTTGTATTCAATTATTTTTCCCTAATTTTTAGGATCAAGTTTTGTGTGTTGTCAATTATGCGAGCTACATGCAATTGTGGAAATTGAATAACGATATGAGTCGTTATGATCCGATCTTGGAGAGGCCGGTGTTTTTGGTCTGATACGACGGGGGGAGTACATGGAGATCGAAAGTGGCATGTTGTGGCATCGATTTCCTAGGTACAAGTGTGTTTCTGGTGTGATGGGTTCATGTTGATATGTAAATATGCACCTGTGCCCATACTTTATTGTGAGCTGAGCACCTTAGTCTGCTATTATGGCCCTGCAGGTTTATACATGGATATACTTTCTGGATGCAGATTTTATGATGCTTTTTTAGTCATTTGAATGAAGACTTTAATGGTTTGGCCATTTCTAGGGTTGCTTGAAAGTGGTGATAATCCTAAGGAGATACCGAGATTTTTGGGAAACATGATAGAATGAGTCTTTTTTTACAGATGTAAATAGTTGTTTTTGAGGCGGTGACATTTTGCTTAATTTGAAGTAGTTTGTGTTTTATGTTATGGTGCATGTTGTCGTTTATTGATATATGTTTATATATAACTTTTTGAGTCTTGTTTGTGCATTTGCATGAAGACTCTTCTTGGAGATTTTTGAAGTTGGTTTGTAAATGTGTTTAAATTTTGCAGTGCGCTATAGCTATTAATGTTCTGCATGATGGATTTTATGTAGTTATGGAATTTTAGTGTATGTTTGACATGAATATTGATGTGGTGTGTTTGATTTTGTAGGTTTTTTTGTATTCGTGTTTATGGATCGTTCAATGTCACCGCGATTCCCTTCAAAAATAGCTTTTAAGCACATTTTTCCACGACTTCCTTTTGTCGTGTTGGTTCATCTTTGCCTTGTGTGTAAAGAATGGAATGAGATGCTCTCTCCGTCAAGTGCATTATTTAAAAAATGTTGTCTTATTCGTGGAACATTTGGTTTCTTCTTGGTTGAAAAGTGGCACTCCTTCTTGGACCGTATAAATGTTTTATTTTTGAATGATCGAGGTAGAGTAACTCACTTGTGTTCCCAGATCATCGAAGCCCATACAGAAAAGAAATAATCTATTTAATGGGCCCATTCCTACTTTTGGAAGCTGAGAAATTTGGTACAAATTTATTGGATGAATTCATCCTTAATCCTTTTACGTCCGAGGGAAAAAAGTTGGGAACGATAGAACTTGGGATACGTGGTTGGTTTGTGTTGTGTGGAGATGCTTTGGCTCGAAACTACGGATGGGTTGCACTTAAAAATTGTGATGAGGTATCTGGTGGTGCGTGTTACATGAAAAGTAGTTTCAATAATAGTTGGTGTGTAACAAAAGCCCCTGTAGGTGTTCCTGTGCCTCGCAATGTAGTTTGTAACGGAGGGAAAATATATTGGTTGCATGCGGAATTTGATGATCACGATACCTTCATTTATAATTTGTTTGTGTTTGATGTGTTTTGTAATAAATGGTGTGTGTCTGTGCCTCCGTTTGCTGGTGTACGTGGTATGTGTTTGGTGTTACACGAGAATCATGTAAAATGTATTCTTGATGACTCGTCGTTGAGTGTCTGGTTGTTGAAAGAAACATATGATTCCATTGTGTGTTAGTGGGAAATATTGTGGGAGTGTATATTGGATGCGACAATTGACGTCAACAAAATTTGCATTGGGTACACGCTGGAAGTGAGCACGGGACATATTGTTATGTTGTATGAAAAGTGTGGGCCATCTATTTTGTATTATGATATGAACAAGGGAGAGTGTGTACAATGTACTTCGTCAGGTTTTGATTCATGTGCAGTCTATTTTCCTGCGTTTGATGATCTCTCCGAAGAAATTATCAGTGGAAATTTCATGGCACTGATGCCTGGTCCCGACAGTGTTGACCTGATTTCAGACATCGGTGTTGGCTGAATGCCGGTGTTTATGGAGACGTTTGGAAGGCGTGTTTTTTATTAATGTTTATGAGTTATTAATTTTATCATATTTTGTTATCTTTATTTTGGTATTAAATTATGCACATGATAAAATATTGGCTTCCAATTTGAATGTTTTATTTTTCTTGAACTGTATGCATGGAATTTAAACACTTGTCTACATAATTTTGTAATAGTGATTTTTGTGTTGTTTTGACTTGGAACGTGATTCATCTTGTTATATGAAGAAAAGTATATTCTTTTTTGAGATGTTACAGTTTTGATTTTAATGTATTTGAGTGGTGTTGTGTATCACTTTTGTATGAGATGTTCTGAACTTGCTTGTTTGATAATAGGAGCACTATTTGAAATGGAATCTGGAACTTGTGCCACATTGCCTATCGATGTCATGAAGAAAATATTTTCAAATTTATCTTTTAGAGAATTGGTGCGTATGAGGATTGTTTGCAAGTTGTGGAACTTTATATTAGATTCATTGAACCTGTATTATATTGTGGAAGATCTGACTATCTCGGTGCTTTGGATTTTTGTGTGTAAATGGAGGGATGTTACGGGGTTCTATGGCCCTTTGTACTTGGACGACGATGGAAGATTTTCACGCTTGTACATAAGTGGGGCCCCTTTTGAAAAGAGATCGAGGATACATATGATGATTGGATCTCTTGTTTTGTTATCCTTTCCAATTTATGAGTTTGGAGCTTGACAATATATTCTTGCAAACCCATTCATGGGTGGAGTTATGCGAATCGGGAGTATTGACGTAGGAATTGATGGATGTGTTTCTTTGTTTGAAGATATTGATGATGACGAGTACGTATTTGTTGCATTACGATGTTTTTCATCTTCAGATTTCATGTACGAGATCTATTGTAGTAGGTCTCGTTGTTGGAGTCTATTGACAGTGCCAACACATACCATCATTCCTAAAGTGACTCCTCCTATTGGTGCATCATGTTGTGGTGGGAGGATGTATTGGGTGAAGGAAAAGATGAATTGTTTCTCTAAAATTGAGTACACCATTTTCTCGTTGGATGTTATACGTCGAAGTTAAAATTTTGTTGTATTCCTTTTAGTGACGTTGTGTCATTGTGTCTGGCTATCCATGAGAATAATCTGTTTTGCATCGTGAGTATGGGTGAAATTTGTGTGTGGTTGCTTCGAGATGCAGAAGAAATTTTAGGTGAAGAACAAGAGATGGGTTTTGAACGTGGCGATGAGAATGTGTTTGAAGATGGATTTGGATTTGTGTGGAAGTATTTGATGGAGTTTTCTCAAGATATAAATGAAAAATGTCCAGGGTACGTGGCTGTTCGTTCGGTTGGATCCATCATCCTTATGTGTAAATATGCACAAATCCCGTACATGTTTTATGATTTGGATAGAAAAACTTGCATTCCAGGTTTTAGGAAATTGTGCACATCAGAACGTTATGGATGTTATTTCCCGACAAGAGAGGATTGTAGAGATGTAGTTCTTGGTGTGAGTTTCATGCCATTGATTCCTGGTTGTGAAAATATTTCTCACCTATGTAATTTGAGTATTGACTGATATTTTTTCTTCCCTTGGTTGAAAAAATTTACATGTATCTCGTGTTTGTGTGGAAGATTTTACATAATTAAATGTGTTGTCTTGTAATTTCGTGTTTTTTATCGTACGTGTATTACTTGGTTTAATTGTTGAAGATTTTACCATCCATGTTTTGCATAGTGCATTATTCAATTAATAATAATTATGTTTTTGAAATTTTGTACATTAAATTTTTAATTTTATTGTAGATGATAGAGGAACGAAAACATGTGCGTACGAGAAAGAAAAATAATGTGATGATAGAATCGTTGAGTGATGTTAATCGATGTCGATTTCGTGGGCCACAATTCTATGATGAAAGACTTATGGATGTGATACTTCCTACGGGTTATGAATGGTCGGGTGAGAGTAACGTTGCATGAAAGAATCTTCCGATGTCTGACATAATGAGAAGATCGAATGTTGTGATTAATCCCATAGGGGATTCACATTGGGAAAGGAATTCATTGTTGCGTAACGCAGAAACCGTTACCGATCTTGTAATGTTGCATTTTTTATTATTTAATGTCTTTGTTACTTGTTTAATGAAAAAATATGTCTTGCATGTGTGATGATGATTGTTTGTTGCAATTTTTTTGTTTTGTAGTCATTGAGTGAGAATGCCACCATGCACACACACGAGGAAATAGATTCACCTAGAAATTCTTGACGGGACACTGAGCGTTGTCATTTTTAGAAGGTCATAAATTTGACAACAACAAAGAACGAAAGGGATGGGAGGTCAGGGTTATATGTATTTGTCAGGCCAACAAGTTAATGTAGATGTTTTTCCATCTTCAAGGATCAGGAGAAATAGAAGCGACAGAGGAGGTGTGTTTAGATAATGTGAATGCTAACTCCTCTTTAGAGAGGATAGAAACATTGAATGAATATCTCCGAAATGATTATGTTGGAGAAGAGATGCGTGTATTGTTATCACGTGATGACACGGTTGGTGTTCATGGTGTAATGTTAAGTGTAATGTATTATTTGATGTCTTTGTTCCTGTATTTTTAAGAACTAAATATTTCATATATGTGTAAAGAATGTTGTTTAATGTGTCATTTTGTTACAGGTAATGAAGGAACATTCCCCTATTTGTAGCGGTAAGAAACGAAAGTCTCCTAGAAAATGTCAGAGGGACAATGATCACCATCATTTCCTTAAGTCGCAGGTTCGAGAGCAAGATAAAATGAAGGAGATACGTGGTCGGCTTTGTACACATTTTTTGACTGAAGGTGTTAGTGCAGACCTTCTACGCTCTTCAGATGTTGGAACGGAGTTACACGTCATACCCAGGTTAGGTGTACAATCTTGTGAAAAAATTTCCCCGTCGTACGATAGATTAAGAGTCATGCCAGATGTCAATGTGTGACTTGAAGATTGAGATGGTCAGATAGGAAGTATCAGAGACAAAGATAGAGATTACTCTTTGAATGTGAGAATTGTGCCTGCTTTGTAGTTGAGACAAATGCACACCCCATAAATGTGGGGCTGAGTGGAAGTTGTAGCTATGGGAGAGGGTCATTACAGGATATTTCTATTGGAATATCTAATATTACTCATCCAATGTTAAATGAAATGTCACAAAAACAATGCAACAACTCAGTTGCAAAACGATGTGCAGGTGAAATTTTATTTGTGATATATTTTAAAAAAATTATGCATTAAAATAATATGAGAAGTCAAAGATGGTGTGTTTCTATTCTCCAGTTGATAGATTCCCTGTCAAAGTTTTAAAAATATGAGTTGTTGTAGTTGGTTGGATTCTTATTAACCAATATCTCTTTACATGTTATGTATATCTGAATTTTTTGAAATTTTATAAAATATATCACAAGGTGAAATTGCTATACATAGATATAGGAATGAGTGGGAGTAGATATGGTAGAGGGTCGTTACAAGATATTTCTATTGGAATATCTGATATTCCTGATCCGATGTTGAATGAAATCTCATGGCAGCAACACAAAAAATTTGATCGTGAACCGAACTACAGGTGAAATTTTCTTTGTGAGATATTTTTTAAATGTATGCATCAAAATAAGTTGTGATGTTAGAGATGGTGCATTTTTATTCTCCAGTTTATAGATTCCCTGCAATAGTTTTGAATTTATGATCTATTGGAGTTGGTCATATTTTTGTTAACCAAAATGTCTTTGAATGTTATGTATATGTGAATTTTCAAAATTTTCTAAAAATGTCTCATGAATTGCTATTCTTATACATAAACGTAGCAACGAGTGGAAGTAGCTATGTGAGAGGTTCATTGCAGGATATTTCTATTGGAATATCTGATATTCCTCATCCGATAGTGGATGAAATGTTGTAGCAGTAACAAAACAACTTAGTCGTGAATCGAAGTGCAAGTGAAATTTTCTTTGTGATATATTTTTAAAAAATTATGCATTAAAATAAGATGCGATCAGAGATGGTGCATTTTTCATTTATTAGGTCTTTATGACTTGGTATATTTGTGTGTAGGTTGTCAAGGAGATATATTATCCAGAAGTCTTATGTGAAATGGAATGGACAGAACATGTCCAAGAGCATCAGATTCATGTGAATTGTGTTGGGATCCAAAGTGATGTACGTGAGCATTTGGAGAATAACATGAACGCCTGCGATTAGAATTTACCTAGGAAAATGAATTATATGGATTCTTTTGCAAATGTGGATGGTGAGGGTGGGAGGTCTGTGAACAGAAGAATATGGAGTGTCATGCAACACATTCAGTAGGGAACAACAACATCCACTATCCCAGGGATGGTGAGCGTGATATTGAGTCAAAACAGACATTCGACATCGAAACATACCTATGATAAGTGGTGTGAATAATTACTTGAATTAGAGTTACACAAAGTTTTACTCATCGTGTTATGGTGTACAATTGAATAGGATGCTCGAGTCTTGTCGTGAATTTTTGTAAAGGATTGTTGTGCTAGAAGTTATTCAGATGTGTGGTATATGTAAAGAGTCATATCTTGTTATAGTTGTGACACTTTCAGTGGAAGGACCTATTTGCAAGAGATGCAAGTGTGAATGAGGTGGTCATCAATATTCAAAGTGGAACAATATGGATCCCGGGATTAGCCAGAAGTGTTGCATGTACTTTGCCGTAGGTGGAATAAATGTTAATAGCACAGGTGAATCCCATATTGCATGTAACTCATGCACGTGGTGGCTAGTACAAATATAGTGGACACACTATTTTCTTTCCCAAGACGTATGTTCTATTACTAAACTGGTTCCTCATCGAATAGAGGATGTGGATATTCTTATTGTGAAAAGACAGAATGCTAGACAGAGGGAGTATGAATGTATTGTTAGTCACTCACGTGTATTGGATGCTTTGCATTACAAAATTTGTAATGACAGGTATTACAAAGACGTGGAGATAGACTACGCAACATTAGAAGATCTCCTAGAAGTAGAGGGAGATGTATCAGAAATAATTCGTCGGGTGGAATTTGAGATACAAGATGAGCACGTCGGGAGAGAAGGAACAACGGATATAGTGAGTGTCAAAGAAGAACATGTACATAATCATCCATCGTCGTTTGCTTTAAGGATTCCTAATCCATGAAGGGAGATGGAGGAAGTCAGATTATTTGTTGAAAATACGGATTTGAGGTTGGTCAATGTTGTTGATTGGCCACCGATTGGGTCTTTGCCAATAAATGAATACAACACGAGAGGGCATGTTGTCCATGGAATTTCTGACCCTCTTTCCTATGGGAGATGCTGAATGGTTGCAGAAGGATTAGAATAGTACAATTTCATGTTTGTGTGAAGCATTTGATAAGGTATCATGACAATAGGTTTGGAAGGCACCCGAGATTTAGATATTGTGCATATAATAGACAAATGCGGCACCACATTCAGGCCACAACTTCTATTTTTGTCAAGAGAAATTTGGAGGACAATGTTCCCACGATTATTGAAGACTTGTGTCATCAAATTAATAATGCGACTGATGATAAGTTGGTAGAACAGGTGATGCGTTTTGGAACAAAACTTCATGGGACTAGGTCTTACTGGTACTCATGTCGTAGTGAGTCGACGGATATGATTGTTCAGTTGGGTAGCCCGACTCTTTTTTTACGCTTACCGCAACAGACACAAAGTGGTTTTATTTGCACAGGTTGATGCCAAGGGAACCTCCTTCAAATTCTTTGAGGGCGTATAGGTGGTGGATTGAGAATGTGATAGATTATCCTCATATCGTCATGACTTACATGTACAAAATATTTGAGATATTTCATGAAGAGGTGATATAAAAACTAATTGGTGTAAAGGATTACTGGTATAGGTTTGTAGTTTTCTGTTTGATTGAAATTTATTTAAATTTGTGGAGTGATCTAATCCATTTTCAATATTGTGAACGAATGGTTTTGTAAGCCACATTTTTTTGGCATGGTATTTGTAGGTTTAAGTGGCAACATCGAGGATCTACACATGTCCATGGATTCATATGGGTTCTTGGTAGCCCCTGCATGGAAACATTGGATTGGGAAGATGAGAATCGTGTAATGGTCATGTGAGATCATTTTTTGATAGATACGTCACTTTGTGGAATCCCCGTGACAGCCATCAAATAAATGTCATGCTCGGTCGGTCTAGAGACAAAGATCCTTGCTCAATGAAGCCTTCACGATATTAGAGCATGACCCACTTTATGACTATGAAGAACTTGTCAACCATGTGCAGAGGCACACTAAATGTAGCGAGATGTCCTGTTTGAGAAAGAAGGGATCGTCCATGGTTTGTCGTTATAATGTTCCGTGGGACCTTCGGGATGATTCAGATTTGTTTGTTGATGCAGATGGTCGGAAGAGATTTGAACCTTCTCACAATGATGTGAGATTGAACCTTCACAACTCGGACATGTTGGCCATATGGCGCGGTAATATAGATTTCCAGCCTATTGTTTCTAGACACGCGGTGTTAAAGTATATAGAAAAATATGCTTCAAAGGTAGAGAAGAGGTCAAAGAGATTTCATGATATGTTGACGAGGATATCAGATGATGTGGAGGGGGAAGAGTCTGCACTATGTATATATCGGAGGATTTTGACAAAAAATTGTGGAACGTGATATTGGGGCACAAGAGACATGTCACATGCTATTGAAGTTACTCGTTGGTTTAGTGCAGTCGTGCCTTTATGACTCTGAATGTTGGTAGGAAGGTTTTCCACAAGGTGATTACGACGTCTGATGAGAATGAAAGTGGATCATGTTTCATTGATGCATATAAAGATCGACCGGTACATTTGGAATCCATCTCGTTGATTGATCTGTGAGATCGTGGTCATTTAATGTGAAGAGAAAGAAAGAAAATGGAAGTCGAGGGATATGCTTACTATCATACACGTGTGGCCGTGTTATTTCTCTATTCCTGAAAGTGGATCAGAGGATCGTGAGAACTTTTGTTGGAGTGAATTGTTGTTGTATAAGCCATTTTATGATATACATAGGGACATAGGTCGTACTAGAGAGGAAATTTTAGAAAATTGGGAGAGAATTAAGAATACGTATCATGCATGGCATGTTGAATGGAAGGATGCAATGGAGGAAGAAGACATAGAAGAAACTGACGACATTGAGATGCAAAGTTTTGTGGGTGTGGATGGAATGGATGAGTGGGAATTGTTTTCTAGCATTGTTCCTCCCAATCAGGTGCATTTGAGTGATCTTCATATGCTTGGAAGATGGGATTTTGATTTGAACCATGTTTGGGATACAGAGGAGGACGAGGACGTACATGATATGTCAAAGATGTTTTATAGAAATGAACAAATCCATGTAAAATGTGGTGGATTCTTTAGACAATTCGGTATCGGGTGTGGACATGTTGTCAAGAAAATAATGTATTGCTCTAGAAACTAAAGTCAAACAATCTAGAAAGGGCCCCGAGGAAGCTTCGCTCATAATGATAATACAAGGTAATCTTTGACGGGAAATCTTTTTTGATTAATTGCATTAAGAATGTCTTGGCAAACCGTGTCGTGATAGGTAAAAATTCTATTCTTCTTTTGGCACCGACATGAGTTTCTACTTTCAACATCCGTGTTACAACGGTGCATTCGTCGCTGAAAATTTCATTGCGTGACATGAGATGTTCAGACTGCATGACATCGGTTGTCTTTCAAGAGTATATGAGACATTATAGATACATTCTTATTGATGAGATGAGTTTTGTGGGTCCAAAATTGTTGAAAAAAATTGATATTTTCTTGCGAGAAGCATTCCCTTCACATGAGATTGTCATATTTGGAGGTAGGTTTGTAATTCTCGTCGGGGATCTTGCCCAACTCCCCCCTATAAAGGACATACCGATGTATGCAGGAAACATAGAGGGAAAAAAAGTTATGGAGATCTTTTTCTCATGTCGTGACTCTCGACACGATTTTCCATCAAGAAGGGGACAGTGTGGATCAGGTGAAGTTTTGAAACTTGCTATGTAATTTGAGAAATGCGAATCCCATGATTGAAGATTGGGAGTTGTTGATGTCCAAAACAGATTTGTGCTTTGGTGCAGAGGAAATTTTGATGTTTGACTCTTCCAGTCATTTGTTTTTGACGAATGTACAAGTGACGTTTCATAATAGGATCATGCTCAAGAAATTGAATGTCCCTGTGGCGTGAGTTGTTACAACCCGTGTGAGAAGAGTGACATATGGAGAAAGTGACGATGACCAGTTGGAGAGTGAGGTGTTGCTTTGCAATGGTCAACATGTTATGTTGGTGTGTAATTTGTGGGTGGAGGCAGGTTTAGTTAACGGATCTCTTGGACAAGTGAAGAACATAGTGTATTTCCCTAGGACGAAGCCTCCAGATCTGCCGATATTTGTTGTTGTGGAGTTTCAAAATTACGTCGGCATCCCATGGGATTTGAGTCACCCAAATATGTACCAGTGCCTCCAGTATTGAGGGGATGTCGCAGACAAGTGCCTTTGAAGATGTCATGGGCTCTTACAATTCACAAGTCACAGGGACTCACTCTCAACAGAGCAATGATCGACATAGGCAGTAGGGAGCGACAGGGGCTGACATTCACGGCGATATCAAGAGTGAAGTCTCTTGATGGATTACGCACATGTCCTCCTTTTTCTTATGAGTGTTATTCTAAGATGAAGGAAGGTGCATACGTTTCTATTAGGAAGAAGGAGGAAGATCGTCTGCTGAAATGTGAACAAACATCATCATGAACGACATTGATCACTCATCCTTGAATACTTAAATATGTGTCTTTTTTGATATGTTGATAGTTGTGTGTTTTCTGTAATTTTGTTCAGCGATATATGGTGATCGATTTTTCTAAACGTGAATCATTTAAAATACGCTGAGGTTTATTAATTACGTGTGATATACATTTTGATTTTGTAATTTCGTATTTATTTCTACATATTTATAGTTAACATTTGTATAAATTTAATTTATTTGATGCAATATGAGGAATTTTACATTTCATGGTGTCTCAAAACTCATCAGTCGTCGTTATTAGTTGTGAGATCATATGCGATGAGATTTTGTATGGAAGGAAAATAAACACATGTGAAATTAGAGAACTTGGAACTATACATTTTGATTTTGTAATTTCGTATTTATTTCTACATATTTATAATTAATGTTTGTATAAATTTAATTTATTTGATGCAATATGAGGACTTTTACATTTCATGGTGTCTCACAAACTCATCAGTGCATCGTTATTAGTTGTGAGATCATATGCGATGAGCTTTTGTATGGAAGGAAAATAAACACATGTGAAATTAGAGAACTTGGAACTATGTTTCAATAATATTGTTGACCTTTCATAAGTTAACCAGGTTATTTTTTTTATAATTTGACATGCGTAACTTTACATATTTAAATATTAAGGCTTTGAATGCATTGGTGGTGTGAATTATAATATGATAATAATTTATGAAATTTGAAAAATTAAAATTTATTACAATTTAAAAAGTAAAAACAACAATGATGATGATAATCATGATGACAATGATCAATGATGGTGGTGATGATGATGAGAACGACGATGATCGACGATGGTGGTGATGATGATGATAACGAAAAATATTGACGATGGTGGTGATGATGATGATGACGAAAATGATCGTTGATGGTGGTGATGATAATGATGATGATAATGATTACGAAGACAACAATGATGATGACGATGACGAAAATAATGGTAAAAAACTTAATGGGGATGAGAATGATGATGTTGATGATGATGATTTTATGGAGATGATGATGATGATGATGAAAATAACGATGATTGATGATTACAAAGACAATAATGATGATGATAATGATAATGAAAATGATCAATGATGTTGGTGATGATAATGATGACAACGATGATCAACGATGGTGGTGATGATAAAGACAATGACAGTGATCGACAATGGTGGTGTTGATAATGGCAATGACAATGATCGACGATGGTGATGACGATGATGATGAAAACAATGATCAACGATGGTGGTGATGATCATGATGATGACAATGATCGACGATGGCGGTGATGATAAAGATGATGACAGTAATTACGATGACAATGATGATGATGATGATGATCATAATGAAAATAACGATAAAAAATTAGATGGGGATGATAATGATGATGCTGATGATAATGATTTGATTGAGAATATGATGAAAATGATGATGATGATGACAATGATAATGATTGGTGATTATGAAGACAATAATGACGACGAAAATGATCAACGGTGGTGGTGGTGATAATGACGATGACAATGATCAACGATGTGGTGATGGTAATGACGAAAAAATGATTGACGATGGTGGTGATGATATTGACGAAGACAATGATCAACGGCGATGATTATGATGATTGATGATAATGATGATGACAATGATCAACAATGGTGGTGATGATAATAAGCATTCATAATAAATTTTATTTTATGTATAAAGTTTTTATAATAATATTAATATTAGTAATAACATTAATATTAATACTATTATTCGTGATATTAATATTCATAATATAAATATTTGTACTAAGAATATTAAAACGAATAATAGCAATACTAATTTTAAAATATTAATGTTATCATACTTTCAGATTTGAACATTAAATCATGGACCATGGATCCCAAGTGCGTGACTCCGAACACATTTCATAAATGTTAATAGTACATACTTAAATTTAAACCATAAACACTAACCTTAAATAATAGTCGATCAGTGTGAGTAACGATGACAATTAAAGCATATTATAAACCGATTGACAATGACGATGACAATGATATTTGATGATGATGAAAATTGAAAAAAACATGATGATAACGATGACACTAATGATTATAATATGATAATTTAGTTTTTGATAATTTTTAATTTTTAGTTTTAATTTAATTTTATACTTTTATTAATATTTACCTTTAAATAATTTTAAATTTTTATTTATTTTTTAGTCTTGTGAATTTTTTAATTTTTAGTAATTTGTAATATTCTATTATTTTTAAATATTTGTAAATTTAATATTTTATTTTTCTAATTAATTTTAATATGTAAATTTAATTTTTATAATTTTTATTCATTTTTTAGTTTTTAATTAATTTTTAAATTTTAATCCATTTTTTATTTTTAAATTTATTTCTAATTTTTATTTTTAATTAATTATTTTATTGATTTTAATTTTTGTTGATTTAAATTTTTAATGATTTAATTAATTTTTTAAAA
Organism: Taxus wallichiana var. yunnanensis; assembly: GCA_018340775.1. Classification (NCBI taxonomy): domain Eukaryota; kingdom Viridiplantae; phylum Streptophyta; class Pinopsida; order Cupressales; family Taxaceae; genus Taxus; species Taxus wallichiana. Next base: position 571,772,429 of record CM031244.1, read on the forward strand.
ATTTCTAATATTTATTAATATTTAATTTTCATTAAAGACAATATTTTTATTAATATTTATTAATTTAAAGACATATTTTTTTATTAATATTTATTAATTTAATTTTTATTATTATTTTTAATTTGTAATTTTTGTTAATTGAATTTTTTAATTTTTAATATTTATTATTTAATAATTTTAATTCTAAATTTAAATTCTCAATTTTTTATCTTTTATTAATTTAATCATTATTTTATTTATTATTTTTAATATATATTTTTTCTTAGATTTAATGTTTATTAATTTTAATTAATAAACATTAATAAACAGGCCTATCGGCCTGTTCATATCACCAAAGGTGATATTGCTAGTCTAATAGTGACTCTTTTAACACCAAATATCCAAAGGAAACATACATACCAATAAAACACCGATCACCACTACACGCCTAAACCTATTTAAAATATTACAATCTAAATATTTAAAAAGTAATCAAATTATTACTTTTTAATTTATGACCATAGCATGACTTTTGTAATTTTACCAATGATGAGTTGGTATACGTAAGGAGCTCGACCGCTCATGGAAGCACACTGGACTGTCAAGGTAACTAGATTTGCGTTGTCTCCTTATATATAGCTCCAAATGATTCCAAGACCTAGTCAAGTTGCAGACAAATGTCAGAAAGAGTCTAGATATGCATACATGCGTTAAGGGAAGATCACACGTTCATATAACCATGTATTTAGCTAGATCCGATAAAACGGCTTCCGATAAGAAATTCCTCTTGGTGTTTCAATGATCTAACTCGCCATTGAATAGAGAGATGTTTGGAAAACAATCGGTGGGTAGGACCAATGTTCCGAGTAAAGTAACCATAGATCTGACTGAGTTCATCAACACATTCAAAATGAAGCCAAGTGTATCTAAAAACTCTGAATGGAATGAAAATTCATCCAACTTGATTCCAAAATACGTTGAATCTACAGAATAACAAGCCACTTCTTGAAGGAAAAATTAGAAGTTGACACTTATAAAATGTCCAAATTGGTTTTCACCAATATGGTGTAGGTGGCTGCAGTAACACACAAAGAGATCAATGCCGCCTCAATGTTAAAAAAATCTCCACTCAGAGATATATGTAGATATGAAGATTGACACGTGGGGCCTAACAATGGACAGTCGCCTCGAAGGTGTCTCGGTAGACTGCGGCAGGTGAAGAAAGCACTCTTATTTGATGCATACATGAACAAGAAAACAAATCTTGGATGTGCAGTGATCAAACATTCATTTCCTTTGAAATATCTACATTAAATAACTACACAAAAATTGAATACAGTCCTATACACAAATGAATACCAAACCAAGATTCTATTTCACATAGGAAGTCACACAATTAGGGCACATATAGGATGAACTCCCCTTAAAATATTCTTGAATCTCTTTCTATACCATATTGGAATTATTTCTACAAAATTTCACTTTGATATTCACAGGTTTGCACCCTCAAAACTAAATCCCTAGCTCACTCACTCTCAAGCTTGCACAAGGAGCCCGAGAGGAGTATTATTATGATAAAATTTTCAAAATATTAATTCAATTCCTGAAATTCATCATGGACATCTATTTTAATATACATATGGCCTCCATGATCTACTTACCAATGAAGCTGAATGATGGTAATGGGTGCTCCCTTCTTGAGGTGTTTTTATTGTGACCACGTGATCAAATAATATAATGAACCCTTAATGGTAATAATGAAAGTAATCGATATTATTTCAGAAATAACCAAGTTATTTCCTCGAATTAAACTTCTAATAAATCCTTCCAAACTATTTTCCACTGTCTTAAGAGGCGGGTTCTTAAATATCTCTCAAACTTTGTTTTGAAGGATTTTTGTGCATATGCTTCCACTCGTAGTTTGATCTTCCACCCAATAACTCTTCAAGACACCTATGAGTTTTATTTGACCCTAAATCCACTTGTGAAAGGTTTTTACTCAATGAATTGACACTTCCTTCTTAAAATCACTAAATATTTATTTACTTTCCTTCATTCTAGGAGTGAGTTTCTTAGTTTTGATTACCCTTGACTAAACCTTGAGAATGCATGCTATATCATTTCCACTAAATGATTTATATTATCTTTTAATAGACTTTAATAATGCTCGCAAACCTTACTTGACTTGATTCCACTATAGGATGGTTTGTTACACAAAATATTTCCTTGACCAATTTTGGGCATACTAACATAATACAAAAACAAAGTGCACAGTTCTTAAAAGTCACTCGGGGTTTACCAAAGGTTAATGAATTCTAGTAATCTCCTTTGTCTTGAACATAATCTATTTTACTTACCTCATCCATCAACATCAATTAAGAACTCATTTCATGTTTCAATATCTAACACTCAGTGTAAATCCTTGAGATAGGATATGTAACAATGGAACTGTATTTTTCTTAAAAGATTATAAAAATGCACTCTCACACCCCCAAAGTCTGCAAATTCTTACTTCCCAACTTTTTCAACCTTGTCACAAATAATTAAATGTTTTTAAAGAACAAAGTTTGATAAACAATTCTTCTTGCCTTCCTTCAAACCCTACCTCTATGTTAATATCTAAGAATGCATGGTTTACAACTAGGATACATTTCCTTCTTTTTACTTTTATTATGTTAATGTCTTCAAGAATTCTGAGGGTGTGATCTATAATAGCTTACCTCTTCCACGTGATGATGAAGAATTTATGCTTATGAACCAAAACACAACCTTCTTAAACTATCATACTGATTATTAAAGCATCAGTACTAACATACTCATTATCCCGTGAAATTGTCAAGGGCAATTTTACAGATAACCCTACCAAAATTTTGTTCCGGTCCCTCGTCAGGGACTCCTCGCGTTCGGAACGTTGCAAAATCCCTTCCCGGGAAATCTAGTTTTCTGAACTTAGCCTTTTTTGGTCTTTTTTGGTTGGGCGCACATAATGTCTATGCAACATCAAGTATTCATGTGCCCCCTTTAAGTCCTTTGGCGCATGGTTTGAGGTGTCAATAGGTGTTTTGGTGCGCCTCACTATGTTGTGCCTTTCTTGCATGCGCCAAGGTGCATGCGCCTTCATGTCAACAAAACTTTTGTGGCGCCACTTTTTGGTGCGCCAATGGCGCACATATTCTTGTGTCGACATCACTTTCGGTGTGCCAAAGGCGCACATAACTTCGTGTTGGCAAGTGTTTTGATGCACCAAGGGCGCATGCTTTCTTGTGTCGATAGTGCTTTTCATGCGCCATTTGAAAAAGTTGGTGGCACATTTATTACCACCTCACCTATATATAGGCGCATCTGCACTGTCATTTTCATCCGACATAATCACGTGATTTTCTCTTCCCTTTGTACTCAAAAACCGCACCCGCCCGCAATGCGTTTTCGATCACGTCGTGGAACCGGTTTCACATTTCTCTATTATATAATCCTGGTAAGAGGTCCTCTAGTGCTTTTGTGTGTTTTGGTGTTTTGTGTTTTGGCTGCTTGTTTGTGTGATTAAAAAGATCTGTCAAAGCATGAACTCTCCCGCCCTCCTTCTTTGTTTTTCTCTATTCTTCCCCATGCATTTCCCCCTCTTTCCAGATCTGCTGGTAAAGGGGACTCTGTCCTGAAAAGATGGCTTGGAACTCTTATTTTTAGCTTCTTTATCACCTAAAGGTACCCTTAAAAAAAAGCTTATCAACATGTGAACACCTCAGAGAAAGAATCAAAGCTTCAAAGAAAGACTATAATTTTTCCTCTTTTGGCGCATCTGTCACCCCTACAACATAATATATAGTCATGCCAATGGCACATATACCATGCCTGTTACATAAAGAATAGCTGAGCCCTCAAGGTGCACTTCCTTCACTTGTTACAACCGCTTTCCCTGCGCCCTCTTGGCGCACCAAACTTGCGTGTAATATTACAAAACCATGCGCCCTTTGGCGCACCCTGCATGTATGCAACATTAAATTAATATGTGCCAAGTAAAAATGTCAAAGCGGCGTAGGCGCATCCATTGTTACAACAACATCATGTTGTGCAGACCTTCCATGTGCCGCGCCAAGTTCTCCTGTGGCGCATGAAATAAGGATGTTACACACATTAAACTCGCGCCCTTTGGCGCATCCTGTACCCGTGTAACATGAAAAATATCCGCGCCCTTTATAAAATATCTACATATGGCGCAGGCGCACTTGTGCTTACAACAACAAAAATGTAACCTGTAAAATCTATGCGCCATGCGCCCTTTGGTGCTGATTTATCCTTTGCAGCAGCCCTTCTCTGTGCGCCATATTGTTTAGCCTCAGAACCGCATTATTCATCGATTCATGCGCCCGCGCCCGAGGCCTTAAATCACTAACTCTTTCTTCATTGACGCTTTAATGGAAGATCAAACAGCTGATATGACTTTCTTGCGTTGGGTTTCACTTCTTATTATTGCAGATCAACAACTGAGTTCAAAGTTACATATGTCAACATCAAGCAAGAGACCTACCAAATCTAAGGGTAAAGCCAAGCTCACAGAAGAAGAAATGAAGTACAAGTATCAGAGGGTTAGGATGCCCGAGTCCCAAGCCGAGTGTAACCTAGACATCAGAGACTCGTAATCGGCTCATATTGATATGGAGGATTTCTAGGCCGAACCTAGAGGGTCACAAGAAGTCCATGGATGGACAAACCGATGGGCGCGCTGCACTTTGTTGGAAGAATCCCAGTTAGCACTGTGAAAAATGAGTTTATGATGGTAGTAGCCCGCTGCTATAACAAAGACACAAGATGTGTCCATAATGAGAAGTGCGAGGTCATAATTAACCTCACTACCCGCCACTTTGAAATAATGCTCGACATCCCTCACCACCGACACTTTGTGGCCGTAAGCCAGGAAGATTGCATCAAGGCTTGGGATGACAATGAGGATCAGTGCATGCAACTGATGAACAAAGTATACCTAAAGAACAAAAAGGTGGTGACTCGGTGGCCACAAGTCATTCATCGCAGTGACTTTTCAGAGGAACTCAGTGACACAATCACGTTCCTGAGCAGAGTCTTTGGGCTTCCTGATGCCCATTATTTTCACAAGTGGATGCTGAGGTACCTAGAAACAATGAACAAAAATGTGCCCGATCAATGCTTTGAGTGGGCAGAGATCATAAGCAGCACAATATCGGAGCAGCTCCAACAACTCAACACAATGGGGAGGTTCTATATGAACTCCTATGTAGTCTATGCTGCAGCTTCAGAAAGAGACTATCCAGCTCTAATGCGGTGCGGGGTTTGGCCCCAAGTTAAGATATATGAATACTATCTAGAACTGAAGCTGGAAAATAGTATTCCCCAGTTCACAAAGATCAATGATGCCTTCTTCTACGGCATCATCTGCCTTCTGAGGCCAAATATGACTCACGGTCATACGACCAAGAGCATCGTAGTAGCTATAGAGAAATGGGGGCCTTGTTCACTCAATTCCCCACCTTCACCTATCTGAGGGCAGTCAACTTCTTGGGGGAACCAACTAAACTGCCGAGATATGCCGGTCCCAAGTTAATCCTGTTGGAGCTGTCAAGACAGCTTATCACCTACCACGAGAAGTGTCTCAAGAGAAAGAAGGGTGGAACTCCTTTCCCCCTCACAGTGGGCAGGTATACGTGTCTCTCTCACCACAAGGCGAAGGACATGTTTACAGAGCTAGAGCTGCTGAATCTAAAACACAACTTCCCGGCCAGGCCCACCTTCGACCCAAGGAATTGTCTCCCCAGGGCCAAGCTCGATCCGATCCACATCCCTCAGATCGAAGACATTTATATCGACATATATCATGAGGTCGAGCTCAGGAGGAAGGATCATTCCCACTTAGCCTTGGCCGAAATCATCCAGTACGGTGTGGCCATCATCCCAAAAGGCTATCAAACTACTGAGCAAGAAGTTGATCAAGTGTATCTTGATACGGTGGAGATGATTGGCCTTTCGCGGTGATCGACAGAACCAAAGCACCTCAGACAATTGAGGAAAGGGTCAAGGAAACTCTGCGAAGAACAGAGCATTGGTGCCGAATGAATGGCCTCATTTACCTCGGAGTTGATTTCATCACATCTCCATTGGGCAATGCACCTCCTCGGTCAAAACAACAACCAAAGGGCAAGGGTAAAGGTAAAGAGGGTGAGTCCAGCTCCACCCAAGAGGAAGCTCCTGAAAGCCCTCCTTCCGCTTCACAAGAACAGGTTGTAATCCTGGAAAACTTAGAAGAAGAAGCAATAGAAGATGTTCCGATAGGCACATCCACTCAGGATGTGGCCACGACTATAACTATTGAGGTCCCTTCTATCCCTTCTCCCTCTCCTCCTTCCCCTCCTCGAGTGACCCAAGTGACCATTCCTTTGGTCATGTCCTCTCCCCCGTCTTCCACTGTTCCCCCTTCTTCCTCATCCATCTTCTCTTCTCTCGCGAGCTGTCCCCCTCCATTTCTTCCCTCATCTCTAAGCTCCCTTCCATTCCTATGTCTTCCTCCCCTGCAGTATCTCTTCCTCCCGCGAGCACTTCCTCGACTTTTCTCTCAATGCCGCCTCTAAGTGTCTCCATGTTTTTCCCTTCTACTACTGCAGCTGCCCCCTTTTCTATTTCTGGTCCTTCTCCCATAAGTCCACTGGGTCTCCCAAAGACTTTGAGTTAACAAGAGGAAAGTTCCCATCACCCCGATGGACTTCTCTGTCATCCCATCAAAAGGGATCAAGAAGCAAAAACCAATAACCCGCTTCTCTCAGAGTGCATCAGGGGATAGAGTGATGGAGATTGCATACCCCAATCCTTTGAAGGATAAGAAGGATCTGTCTTCGACAGATTACACAGTGACTCAAGTCATGATGGGGACATCTTCAGAAAGCCTGCAAGGAGAGGCCCTATCTGTAGTTGACACCCTTTGCAAGAAACTCCAAGAAGCAAAGGAAGAGAAAAGGCTGCTAAAGGAGAAAAATAAACATCTTCTCCGTGCCTTGCAAAAAATGGGTAGTGTGCCTCATACAATTGCCGCCGAAACTCCTGAGCCTCTGAGCCAGGATAAGATCAATGAATATGCTAAAATTGGCAAGCAAGGCATGGCAGTTTCCACCTGGAGGAGCCAAATCCTCAAGGAAAGTGAGGGAGTTATCACTAAGTTCACCGATTTGTACCAGAATATCAATCAAACGAACAGAGAACTCCAGGTGATAGTAGGACCCATCTCCGAAGAGCTTGATCATGCCAGGATGCAACACAAGACCTTTCAGAAAATGCTCGACTGTTCAGTCGATGATCTAGTCAAATTCGGTGTCTTTGGACACCCCAGAGCCCTCAACAAAATCCTTTCTACTCTGGATTATCGGTGGATCAGCTGGAGTTCATCCTGGAGAAGATCGACAAAGTAAAGGAGGTAGCCCTAGATGTAATGCATCAAATGGAACAGATTGTTCTCAGAATGTCTCCAGGGTTGCTCACTCCTTCTTTCACCTTAAGAAAGGTTGAGGAGACTATTCAGATCTTCAAGGAGATCGTTTCACAGGGGCTGGGACCAGAAGTCACGTTCGACGCCGAATCCATCAATAACCTGTTGGCGTGTCATGATTTCATCGGGTACCTGATAGAGGTAGAGAATGATTATTCCAAACTCCTAGAAAAGCTCATAGATGAGCGGGAGACCTGCGAAGCTATCAGCGATAGACACAAGGATCCTTCCGAGGATCAACTTCAACCCATGATCAGCAAGTTCATGGAGTACCGTGCCCAGTTCCACATCTCGTCACCCGAGCAGCAAAAGCAAGATCCCCCCTTCCAGCCGTGGGACGATGACGAATAGTTTCCTTCTTCCCAATCTTTCTCCTTGTAAAATTATCCAAAATTTGTTGACACAAATGATGACATCATCCATGTTGCACCATGGGATGATGTCATCCACCAAAGTTGTCAAAAGTCAACAAATGACTTTGTAATCTATTGTAAGATATTTTTGTAATTAGTGGTTGGTTTTCTTTTGTCTTCTTTTCTTTTCTCCTTCTATATGTACTTGAATACTTGTTGTATTCAAGGGATGGATATCTTTTAGATGAAAAATAGAAGTGAGAAGAAAAGGCTTTGTACTTTTTGTAACAGAAGAAGATATTAATGCAAATATTAAGACTTTGTGTTGAATATGTGTGTTATGGGCATCTGATCTTTCTTATGTCAGATCTATGCGTTTATTCTATTGAATTTATCTCTAATTTTTGTCATTTATTCATCAGTATTGCTTTATTCGTTTATGCAAGTAGGTTTGGCTCTGTTTACTACCAATCCCAAAACATAAACCCTCTGACCTTTCTGCTTTGGAATTCATTTCTTTTCTTTCTTCGGATCTGATCTTTCTTCATCCTCTCTTTCATTCCTTTCTTTCCGCAGTTGAAACACCCCTACTGGGATGAGATCCCAAACCCCCGAAGGTAGAATATTGTGAGACTTGCACAAATTCCTGCTGGTAGAATAGCAATAAACCAATTTCGCTTTGCTGACTCAAAGAGGGGCTATGCCCTGCACACTGTTGGCTCATCTATCCATAAATCTGCCCAAGCGATAGATTTTCAAACCAACACATACTAATCTAGAAACCTCTTCTCTGAAGTAACTTTTTTATCTTTGAACAAACTTGCACATTTAAAACAACATTATTCTCATGCAATACATTAAGAATAAAATGAAAACACAAGAATATCATGCCGCAATAATCAATGAACCCGCATATCAAGGGGCATTCAATAAGAATATTATGATTTATTTCTCTTCAATCAAGATTACGAATCATGAGCTTATAAGGATCTCTCTCCCATGTACCTTTCTTCAAATTCCTCTCTAACATTCCTAACTAAATATTTAATTCAAATTTTTTTATTATATGTGCTCTAACTTCCAAGAATTTGTCTTCACTTACCCTAACCTAACTAGAGTAAAGTCTAACTATGACTCATATAAGCCTTCACAAGGTGTATACACTTCTCATTTCCTCTCATAAGGTCCTAACTAACCTATTACAACATGTCATCACATTATTTTAAACATTACACCTTCACTCCTTAAACTCCCAAATTCAAATTTCAAATGCTCCCTTTTTGGAGGGAAACTTAGAATAACCCACCTAACATACAAAAAGGGTCATGAAAGACTACGAAGAGATTAAAGACACTCAACTAGACCTCTAACACCATACTCAACCCCTTCTTAATACAAAATGAAAAATTTGGATCCTTTACAGATTATGCTCATGCATCACCTTTCTTCCCTCATCTATTTCTATCTATGGCTATGATAACATTCCTAAACAAGTTTTAGGCATAATCACGCTCTCCATTACGGTTTGATCGTGCACTTTTCCTATCACATGTCATGTCATGCCCAATAATCTTAGTTATAACATTCTCCTCGAGATGACCTTGCATCCATGTTATGCATGCAGTTCCCTCAACCCTTTATACATGGATTAAATTATTGTATCAAGGTGTGGTATATGAAGCCCTAGTTGATCTCTCCCCATTTTCTTTCTACAACATTATAGATGACTCATCAAATACCACTCTTTCCAACATTTCCTCACCCATTTTTACAAAATATGGTCCTAGATATCAAATATATGCTTCATTATGGCTTCACTAGCACCGGGTTAGGAAAGGATGGAAATGGAATCATAAAACCTCTTTCCATCCCCACACATTCCACCAAGTTGGGCATTATCTATACCACCCCATCTCCCCCTGAAGTTTGCAATATTTCACACACTCCTCACCTCACTCTATTATACATTGAGCTCATTGATGATTTTGTTTCTCCCACTTGGACTGTATTAGATACATTCTATACTCGATGATGCTTTATTAGAACACATAGGTACTTATGACCACCTCCCCCCTTATCATCATAAAAATGCTCTCCATATGTACTTAACACTACAACTTACTTTGGTGAATCAACTCCTCCCACTACCAATACTGATACTCCTGATACTATTCCTATCGATCCATATATTGAAGACTGCTCTGCACTTTTAAATGAAGAAACTATTCAGTACAACCTTGGTACCTAGGAAAACCCCCATATTGTTCTCTTAGCCGCTTCTATTACCCCTAGAACAAGTTGACACTAAGTAAGTGCTTCACAAATTTGTAGATGTATTTGTATGGGATTATAGTGATATGTTAGGTATAGATCCTTCTATCACCATGCATAACATAGTCCTTAACCCTAGAGCCAAATTAGTTCAATATAAAATTAGAAAAATGTATCCTAAAGTTGCACTATTAATCAAGGAAGAAATACAACGAATATTGGATGTAGGCCTCATCCATGTTGTGAACTACCATGAATGGGTCTCTAATAGTTTTCCAGGTTATGAAACTGGAAGAAAAGGTCATTGCTTATACCAAATTTCACGATCTTAACAAGGATTTCCCCAAGGATAGTTTTCCTTTACCGCACATAGATGCTATAGTTGATTCCACCTCCGGATATGACATCCTTTCTTTTATGGACAGATTCTCTGGATACATAAAATTAAAATCAACCTCTCGATTAGGAAAACAATTCATTTACTACGCCATGAGGTACCTTTTGTTATATTGTTATGCCCTTTAGCATTAAGAACATTGGCACCACCTATCAATGTGATATGAATCACATATTTTGTAATCATATCCATAAAATCCTTAAAGACTACGTTGATGATATACTCACAAAATATTACAATTGCGCCACTCATGCTACTAATCTACACACACTTTTTACATACTTGCAATAATACAATGTACGCTTAAATCCTAAAAATGTGTTTTCGGGGGTTATGAATGAAAAAATCCTCATTTATATAATTTCTCAACGAGGGATTAAGATTGATCCTAAGAAGATCCGTGTCATAGTTAACATGCATCCCCTGTAAAATATTCATCAAATACTTTCCCTAAAAGGCAAAATCTAGGCTATTTGTCGCTTCATTTCTTAGTTACCTAAAAAAACCCATCCTTTCACGTGCCTCATGAAAAAGGAAACTAAGTTTTCCTAGGATGATCATTATCACTGTGCTTTCAAGGATATCAAAACTTATCGATGAATCCTCTAGTTCTTGTGCCTCCCATAGCTGATTGACCTCCTCTTATATATCTCTGTAACGTTTTACACTTTACGATCCCTTCCCGCACAACACAATGATGTTAACCGTGAATGGGATATCTATTACATTATCCGTACTTTACTCCCTTATGAGTGTAACTATAGTTATATTGAGAAATTATGCCTTGGCCTTGTCTTTGTCATGGATAAATTACACCACTATCTTCTCAACCATGAGATCCATATTATCACAAAAAAATGATCCTGTATGATATTTACTATCTTCAACACATCTCTTTATTCACTGTGCTTGATGGGTAGTGTTACTCATAGAATTTTAGTTCAAGTTTATCCTAGAAAATCCATCAAGGGCCGGTCATCTCTCGATTAATTTACCAATGCTCCGCTACCTGATCCTTCTCCTGTTTGCGACTCTTTCCATGATGACTTCACCACTTATACAATTGATATTGATACATGGACCATGTATTTTGATGGATCTCATTGTGCCTTGGGTGCCAGAGTTGGTATTGTATTTATCACCCCTCATGGTGATTATCTCCCTTTTCCTATCACTTAGGATTTTCTGTACCAATAATATTGTTGAATACGAAGCTCTTATCCTTGGCCTCACTATCACTCGCAAGTTTCTTATTTGTAATATCCATATTCATGGAAATTATCAACTAATTATTAATCAAGTGAATGACACATACCAAACCAAATAGGAGCAAATCATCCCCTACAATGACCTTGTAAAAGATATATTGGCCACCTTTGACTCTATTATCTCACCGCCATCCCTAACAAAGATAATCATCATGCTTACACTGGGACCGGTGCTGCCTTTCTCATCCCACAAGATATCACTGATGATCAAGATAATTTTATAATCCACCACCTACACCATCCCTCCACTAATAGTATGGTTTTAGAAGCTCTGCACACCATTACATGTAGCCATGAAAATCCTAAATTGTTTACCCCGGTATTTAATTTCCTATATTGACAAACCCTCCCTATCAACCGACAACCTCGTGAAGCTCATTGATTACGGCAGGAAGCCACACTCTACATAATCATCAGATCCTCACTTTTTAAAAGGGCATTCAATGGTCACTTGTTACGATGTTTAGGTGTCAATAATACCCCTTTAGCTATTTCAGAGATCCATGATAACCTCTATGACAGACACTTCCTGGGAAAAATGATGTCTCAAAAACTCTTATGAAAAGGGTATTATTGACCCACCATGGAGCAAGATTGTTTGGAATATGCTACTCATTGTGACAAATGTAAAAAAAAAACAATATCCACCACACTCCTGCATATGAGATTTAACCCATTTCCTCATCATGGCCATTTTCCCTATGGGGTTTTGACCTCATTGGATAATTCAATCCAAAATCAGATGATGGCCAAAAATTCATTATTACCGTTCTTGAATACTTTGGTAAATGTGTTGAAGAGATGCCCTTGTAAACTACTACTAGTATTGATATCTACCACTCATTACTAATCACATCATCACACACTTTGAAGTACCATCCATTATTATAACTGATAATGGCTCTCCTTTTAAAACCAAGTATGTTAAACGACTTTGTGTCAAGTTCAAAATAAAGAAAAAAATTTCTACTCCTTATTATCCACAAGGAAATGGCCAGCCAAAGCTACTAATAAAACCATTGTCAATATCTTACGTAAAAATGTTGACACTTCTGGGAGTGACTGACATAATGAATTTTATAGAATCTTTTGGATTACCACACAAGCATTGACACTTCCACTAACAATACGCCATTTTCACTTTTATATGGAACCAAAGCTATTGTTAACCTTTAAATTTTACCTTGAAAATGTTAAATTTGATTCAAAATTTCTTCTAAAATCTTTCACCCGTGTTTTAGAAATGTGTTGAAGTTCTATGAGATTCCGAAAGTCCGAAGTTTTAGACTTCGGATTTCGAGGTTTTCTTCTCGCAGGAATAAGTTGCCAAGTTAAAATTTTTACTTTGAAGTTCCGAACTTTGAAATCCAAAAAGTTTGAAAATTCAGAGTTTCAGACTTTAAGGATTCAGAATTCTCCTTTGGAAATTTTCACTTTTTCAAATTGGAGTTCCGAAGTCTGAAGCTCCAAAGTTCAAAAATTTCGGAACTTCAGACTTTTAAATTTCGGAATCTTCCGTTACCTTTTTGGTAAATTTCAACTTGAGTTCAAGTTTGAAAGTCTGAAGTTCCAAAATTTCAGAACTTCGTACTTTCGGTTTTGGAGTCTCCTACCTTCATTTTGATATTTTCGCCTCTCGAACTTCCAAAGTCTAAAACTCCAAAGTTATGAAATTTCATAACTTCAGACTTTCAGGTTTCGAGTCTTCCATCATCTTTTCATAAACTTCATCTCTCAAGTTCTGAAGTCTCGAAACTCCAAAGTTCTCAATTTCTAACTTCAGACTTTCAGGGTTTCAGATTTCGAGTTCTATGGGCATTTAATTCTCACCAACCCTCCCACGTGTCGGCTTTTAGGCATTAATTTTGGGTTTTTCTATATAATCGAGTTTTATCTTTCATTTTCACTTGACCTTTTTCTCTAACACTCGATTTTTACCAAAATTTTGTACTTTCGAGGCGTCATTTTCAAGGTAATTTTGTTTGGGTTATTTCTTCTTGGTTATGATCATTTTGGGTCTTCTTCCTTGTTTATTTTCTTTTTTCTTTTTCTTATTTTGGAAATGGAACCCTCATCATCCGCCATGTTTTCCTTAAGAATGTTTCTTGATTTGCACAATCAGTAAAATCCAACATGTGCAGGCATCCAATCCAGATTGCATGATATATTCCTCCAGATCTCTATGAGTATTGGATTGTGTCCCTGTTGGTGATTTTGTGGTTTGTAATTCCCATTTTCATAACTTAGATTTTCAAAGTTTTGGAGCTTTCACTTTTGGAATTTTGAGAGTTTTATTTTCAAATTTTTGGGGTTTTATTTTCGAGTTTCGAGATTTTTATTTTATTTTATTAAGGGCAAATAGTTTTGAAGGGACTATACCCTATATACAAAAGGGCTCAAAAGCCAGATATCATAGGTGAGAGAAACAACCCAGAGAAGGGAAAAACAACCAACCTAAGAGGGATCATCAGCCAGATAAAACAACAAAACAGAAGAAAGGATCCAGATGTACAATGATCCAAAAAGTAGCAGAAGAGATCAAAAAGCAAACAAAATATATCCATCATATAATATCTCCGCCAAAAAATAGCTCCGAACTACCATGTCGGGAACTTTGCAGCTAGCAAACAACATCACATCACCCCGTTACTTGATAGCCCTGTCAATCTTGGTTTTGATAGCCTGCAGCGACATGAAGAAGGCAATGGATGTGGCCTGAGAGGAGTCTTTCAGGTCCGCCTGAGTAATTACTATATCCCTTTTCTCTTTGGGGCCCCAAATGTCTTCATTAATCCCACTTAAACTGCATACACTATGAACATGTTGTTCGAGAGATTCACTTTTGGACTTTCAGGAGTTTTATTTTTGGAGTTTTGGAGGTCTGCTATTTCAGGTTTTCAGAGGTTTGCACTTCCGAGTTAGAATCAATTCAGACTTTTAGACTTCAACATTTCAGGGTTTTTAAATTATTTGTTATGAAATTTCCAAAGGACTTTCGGATTCTGAAATCCAAAATTAATGTCAACCTCCTCGTCAAAAGGAAAAGAAAAGATGAAATATACATTTTTAGGAGTCACTCCTCATTCATGCCTTTCTTTAGACTTAGGGAATATTGGAGATACCGATCTTGGGCAGATAGATTTTCCAGACTTCTGGGCAAGGTTGAGAGCTCCTAACAAGAAGTCTTAGATGCAGGCTATATATGATAGTGGGCTTGCTTATGCGATGTCGAGTTTTCATGTGTCCATGCATTGTCTTGAGTTCGTCTTGGATGCAAAAACCCATTTTGATGAAGATTCCGGACGGTGAAGAATGGTGACGACAAGGTCATAATTTGATTGGAATCTGATTTCTTTGAAGATTTGTTTAAACTCCTTAATGTTGAGGACTATGCCACAATTGAACATTGGGATAAGGAAACCAAATTGTGTGTGAGGGTCATGATGAAGAGCTACTTGGCCAAGAGTGTCACCAAGTTTCCTAAGACAATGTTTCGATCATATTTCATCCAGAAGTAAATGATCTCATTGTGTTGTTGAGTAGAGTTTTGGGTCTTGCTTCGCAAAGGAGTTTCAGGAATGGATGTTCCTGTACATTTCCACTATCAAGAAGAACAAATAATTCATACGATGGGGAGAGCATATTAGTAGCTCTATTTTTTTTCAATTAAGTAAATTCTTGTCTTCCAAAATCTTTTATATGACTTCTTTTTTTGTTTACTGTTGAATCGCCATGGGGGAATTTAATGGGTTAAATACCAAAGGTGTTAGAAGTGCATCTCGATTTTCAATTTTTATCCTCAAATCACAATGGATGAGGGAAGAAAACATTTTCGCAGAGTTAATGATGCCTTCTTCACTGTTCTTCTTTATCATTTTGACAAGGATTTATATAATCGAAGGATTTCTGATGAGGCTTTCAAGGAAGTACGAGAGTGGGGAGCCATTTATCTTCAATTTCCTACATTTACATACATCAAGATTCCCAATTTTGTGGGTGCCCCGAGCAAGTTACCTAGGTGCCCTACTAACAAATGGGTTTTGCTAGAGTTGGTTTGACAATTTTTGGATTATCATAAAATCTAGAATAAATGACATAAGGCGGGAGTCCAGTTTCCCATTTCAATTGGCAAGATATACTTGTGCCAGTATTTATAAAGTGAAGAATGTGGATGTAGAAATGTCTGAAGTGACTTTGTGAACCTTTCATCCCCGAACCAATTTTGATTACTAGGGTAAGTTCAGTGAAATGAGTTTATCTAGTTCTCATGTGCCTTAGCTAGAGGATATTTGGATTCATTGTCGGGATGAGTTCATTATCCGGCAACGAGAATATAAAAGGTTGAATTTGGATGAGGTTAGATAGTTTGGTATTGCAGAGATTCCAAAGGAGATGGAGGATGAGGAAGAAGTATTGGATCCAATATACAAGGATAATAATGTTTCCAATCAACCATTGTCATGGATTGATTGGTATCAAGAAGAAAGTTACAATACTAAGGAAAGGGCGGGCCCCATTTTACAAAGAACATATGATTGGTTGGCTACCTTTGGAATTTCACCCAAAGGGTTGGATCAATCTATAAGAACAAAATCCCAACAAATAATGAGTCTTCCTACACCCATAAAAGGAAAAAGGTCTACCCAAAGGGCCAATATAATCCCTAAGAAGATTTCATTTTTGTTGGAAGTTCCTCTATTTCTAAAGAATCTATTTCAAGGTTGTTTCCTCTACTGATCAGTGATCGAAAGTTTTCAAGGTTATTGATTCTCCAGTTGTATCACAAAACTTGCCATCCCCTTCTTCTATGTCATTATCACTTCCTTTATCACTACCTTCTCGCTTCTACACTCATTTCTTATTTTCCATCCCCATCCATGGCCCAAGTGTTTTCATCCCTTCTTGTTCTCTCAGTAGGGGAAATGATTGGGTCTCCGATTCCACTTCACTCTCTCTGTAGCTTTCATTTCCTTCCATCTCAACTTCTAGCCTCATTGTATCCACTCCTATGGATGTTCTCACATCCACCCCATCTATCATTTCCACCTCCACTTCATTGCCAACTAATGTTACCAGTGTTATTGTATTTTCTAGTGCTCCAGGTGTTGAATCAATCATGTCATCTCTATCGGCATCTGCTATACCAGAATGGTTGTATCACCAAAATCCAAAACAAAAGAAGAAGGTGCCTCTGGTAGATGTAATAGATCTGAGTGTGTTAGAATATACTCCGAGGAGATATGCTAAATGGCCAAATATCATCTCCAACCTATCTATGAACCAATTAGGAGAGATTCATGGAAATTGCTACTCCCATTGAGGGAAAGACTAAAGAAACTATCACAACAATGGACTATCAAATTTCTAGATTTTCACTAGGTAAGGCAACACACGAAGGTGCCAAACAAGATGTGCAAACAGATCTCGAGAATTTGTTGGAGAAATATGATAAGGATAAATCTTCTAAGGATGAACTAAAAGTG
Source organism: Taxus wallichiana var. yunnanensis (assembly GCA_018340775.1). Classification (NCBI taxonomy): domain Eukaryota; kingdom Viridiplantae; phylum Streptophyta; class Pinopsida; order Cupressales; family Taxaceae; genus Taxus; species Taxus wallichiana. The sequence continues at coordinate 571,789,684 of CM031244.1, forward strand.
AAGATTAAACAACTCACTGAAAAGTAACACAACCCACTCCAACAACTGATCCTTCAACTACAATTGCTCTGACAATTTCTTCCACTCTAGATGATATTTCATATCATGAGATTGAGAAGATAGGTCAAAAGGGAAGATCAGTGAATGGATGGATGGAATGCATGCTTCAAGAAGCTAATCCTTTGATCAAAGAAGCTATTGAAATATATAATGATTTGCAAGATGAAAGAGCCTCTATTCGTAGGATGGATGAGGTTTTCTCTGAAGATAATAATAATTTGAATATGAATTTGACCACATGGGGTGAGATTAGAGAGGAAGATCCAGATCTAATTCTTCAAGAAGAAGTAATTGATGATGTTTCCAAGTTGTTTGAATTTCAGAAGGCTATGGAATTTAGATCCCAGGTATTACAAGATTTGATCAAGAAATTGGATGATAAGCGTGTGGAAATAATGGATGCTCTAAATGATATCTCAGAAGAGTTTGATAATATCAATTGTAAATTATTCAATGAGAATATTGATGCTCTTCCAGAGATCAAATTAAGTCAAATTTCAAGGATTTGGTGAAGAAAGATGATGAGGTAACTAGGAATTTCAATAGTGACTCAATTGACAGGTTGGTTTCATGCCAAAATTTCACAAGTCAACTAAAGAAAGTGGTGAGTAAACTCAAAAGGATCCTGGCTACAGTGCAAGAGAGATTGAAATAACGGATGTGGTAAATCATTATGCATGCGGAATAGAAGAAGAAGTATAAGGAATCATCAAGTTTTTCATTGAATACAAGCATCGATGACTGTGTGGGAGAAAGAACAAGAGAAAATTGAAGAAGGAAAAGATGTTGCAGGACCAAGCTAAGTTAGGTGGCCATGGAAGGATAGTTCCAAGCTTTGGATCAGTCCAAGTTACAAGATTGACTGAGTCAAACCTTTACAAATACTTTGATATTTTTATGGGAGCATGTTCCCTGGAACTTAATTACATTCTATTTTTAGTAATTTGTTAGTTAAGGTCTAGTTGTAATGGCTCAACCTAAAAAACTTATAAATAGTTAAGTGCATAAGTTTAAAGATATAGATAATTGGAAAGTTACTCTTCAAGCTTGGAAGAGTGCTTTGAATACTTTGAGGCCTTTCAATTATATTCAGAACAATATTTTTCGTGAAATATTTGATTTATTGTGTTAATAGTTGATCAATGTATGCTTTGTGGATGTGCAATTCCTTGGTGTAAGTGATTAGCTAACCTTTATTTCAGAATATCTTATTTCAATCTGTGGGAGAATGATGTGATTATCTTGAAAATCAGTTGTGAAATGTTGTATTCCTTCTATTATAAAGTTACATTATCATTAATTATCATAGAGAGAAAGGGATGTATGACATGTGCATATCATATATTGTCATGAATTATTGATTGTGTATTTGAACAGATTTGATCTATCATTAGGTATGCTTGGGGTCTTACAAGGGAATGTATGTTATTTTGTCTGTGGTTTATTATTTTCCCTATCCAAATAGTATAAGGTGAATTAGATTGTGATGGTTACTTTATCCTTTCTAAGTTAAACCTTTCCGATGTCAAGATCAAGAAATTATCTAATTATACTCTCTTGGTGTATCACCGTATTTTCATTTATTATTATTTCTAACTCTGAACCCAATGAATTGAGTAGATACGAGTCAGTTTAAAGTGTTCTTAGCCTTGCACTTCAATGTTAAATCGGGTGCCTCAAGTTCCAAAGGAAGCCGACCTTATTCGAAGGTTCATCCCAAGGAAAAAGGTCCCACACCTTGGGGATATTCCAACGTTGCACGGGATCTCTCAGCAATTTAACGAGTGCATGATCCCCATGACAATAACTATCATTCATTTGGATCTTGAAATAGCCTCAATATAATTTGTTAGGAAATAAGGGATAAAATATGTGGAATAATCCCTCACAGAATCGCAATAGTAGAAACTAATATGCAAAATTATTACAGATCTCAAATAAAATTACGTAATAAAATTACACAACACAAAGAGACAAAGATTTAACATTGTTCACCCAATTTGGGCTACGTCCACTAAGAATCACTTGCTTAGATTTTATTACAAGCCATCACTCTCTCAATACAATACCTAGATCCGTTTGGAGCTATGCTCAACAAACTCTACAGAATTCACAGCCGAATTCAAAACACATCTGCAATACATTTGCTTGTCCATCTATCATATGCATAAGACCATATAAATAGACAACTGCTTAAGCAGTTTTACAAAACCGTGGGTATCAAAACCATGGGCAAAATCTGTCCCATAAACCTATGGGTCAAAAACTCGCCCATATGAGAAAAGCACGTTTCCCGATATTTCGGTGCATTTTCGAGGCCAAAAAATTTTACGCCTAATTTTTTTTTTTCTTTGCTGCCCGGGCCCCCGTTGCCCACTCGCCCGACCAGAACCCCCAGGATACATGAAAAGTGTACAAAGACGGTACTCTTAGCGTACGAGTCTTCAACACTTTCACACATAAAAACAGGCTCCACAACCTAACAATCTCCCACTTGAGACTAGTTTTTCCTTTTAGCAAGCTTCTCAACCCTTCACTAGTTTCGTGAAGACCAACCAAAGCTGAACACAACTTTAGTTTTTCCTCAGTGACCACCTTGGTCATCATGTCTGCAGGATTTTGACTGGTATGAATCTTCTCCAACTTCAACTTCTCTTCCTCGAAAGCTGTCCTAATGAAATGGTACCTTAACTGTATATGCTTCGTCCTAGAGTGGAAAGCAGAGTTCTTAGCTATGTGTATAGCACTCTGACTATCACTATGCAACTTACATTCCTCCCGCTTATGCTCTAACTCCTCAAGCAATTGTTGTAACCAAATCATCTCTTTGCTTGCCTCTCGTGGCAGCAACATACTCACCTCCGTGGTTGACAAATCCACCGCCTTCGTAGTCGTGAAATCCACTCACTGCTGTCCCACCTACAAAGGTGTAAATATAACCTGTCATGTTCCTCCTACTGTCTACATCTCCAGCCATGTCTGAATCTACATACCCACGTAAAGTGGTGTCTGATCCACTGTAGCACAAAATTTTCCACATGGTCCCTCTCAAATACCGAAGGATCCACTTTATTGCTTGCCAATGCTCTTTACCTGGATCACTCATAAATCTACTCACAGCTCCCACTGCATGGGCAATATCAGGCCTAGTGCACACCATAGCATACATCAAACTACCAACCGTTGATGAGTAAGGTACCTTGGACATCTGGTTTCTTTCCTACTCTGTCTTGGGACACTACTCCTTTGATAACTTAAAATGGCCTGCCAAAGGAGTCCCAACCGGTTTAGCATCCTGCATGTTAAACCTATCCAATACCTTCTTAATGTACTCTTCCTGAGATAAAGTCAGCTTCCGTTCCTTCCTATCCCGAGTTATCCTCATACCAAGGATTTGTCTGGCTGCCCCCAAATCCTTCATATCAAAGGATTCAATTAGTTGCTTTCTTGAGTACTTTTATTTTCTCGCATGTTTTTACCTCGCAACCAACATGTCATCTACATACAAACACAGGGTAATAGAACTTCCATCCTCAAATTTTTTTGTATACACATAATGGTCGAATGACATCTAATATAACCTTGCTTCCATCATGAAGCTATCAAACTTCTTATACCATTGACGTGGAGCTTGTTTCGTGCCATACAAGCTCTTCTTCGCCTTTGCACACCATCTCCTCTTTACCTTTGACTTCATATTCTTCTCGCTGCTTTGCATATATAGCTCCTCCTCCAAATCACCATGGAGAAAAATAATCTTTACATCTAACTGTTCTAAGTGCAAGTCTTCTGCTGCTACTATTCCAAGAAGAGTTCTGATAGAAGTCATTTTTACTACAGGAGAAAAAATCTCATCAAAGTCTATACCTTGTTTCTGTGCAAACCCCTTGACCACCAACCGGGCCTTATATCTTTTCTTTCCTCCTTCTTCATCTTTAACTTTGTACACCCACTTGTTCTGCAATGCTCTTTTACCTTCCGGTAGCTTCACCAAATCCCAAGTCTAGTTCTCCATGAGAGACTTATGCTCCTCATCCATGGCTTGCTCCCACTTCTTACTGGCATCTACCTGCATTGCTTCATCAAAGCTCTCTAGATCTCCACTATCAGTGAGTAATAAATAATAAAGAGAAGGAGAAAACGTTCAGGTTCTTTTCTTACCCTAGAAGACCTCCTCACTGTAGGAGTTTGGGGTTCCTATTGAGTAGGTTCTTGAACTGATTCATGGGTCACTTTCCCATCCGAAAGATCCTCTACCACTGCATATTCTTTCTTGGATTCTTCCCTGTTTTCCTGCAACTATTGCTTATACATGACTTTCTCATTAAAGACCACATCCCTAGATCGAATGATTTTCTTGTCCTTAATACTCCAACATTTAAATCCAAAGTCATCACCACCATAACCAATGAAAGTACATTTTTCTGATTTAGCCTCTAGCTTGGTCCTATCATCCTTGTCTATATGAACAAACACCTCACATCCAAAGAATCTAAGAAATGAATAATCAACTTTCTTACCGGACCAAGCCTCCTCAGGTATGCCTCCATCCAAGGCACTTGAGGGTCCTCTGTTTATCAAGTACACAACTGTGCTCACCGCTTCTGCCCAAAAAGAAAGAGGCAGTCCTGCATGTAACCTCATGCTCCTAGCACGTTCCATTATTGTTCTATTCATCCTTTCTGATACCCCATTCTTACTGCGGAGTTCCTGAACCGTCTTTTTCCTATGGATTCCATTCTTAGAACAATAATCATCAAATTCATTACTGCAATACTCCCCTCCATTATCTGACCTGAGACATTTTAGCTTAAGACCTGTTTCATTCTCTACCAAGGCTTTCCATTTAACAAAAGTGTCAAATACATCAGATTTGTTTCTAATACAATAAACCCAAACTTTCCTTGTTGCATCATCAATAAAAGTAACATAATAACTTGAACCCCCAAGAGATGATACCTGAGCCGGTCCCCACACATCAGAATGTACCAGCTCTAACTTACTCTCTTTCTTCGTAGGTCCAACCTTGAGAAACCTTACTCGCTTCTGTTTCCCATATATGCAGTTCTCACAGAAATCCAAACCTGTTTCTGTATATCCAGGAAAATTATTCTTTATGATGTTCATGCCCTTATGGCTCATATGACCGAGCCTATAGTGCCATAATGTTGTATCTGCATCTGAAGCCACAAGATTACAATCATTAGTACTATCAGTGGTTAAATACAAGGTTCTAACCTTCTTACCTCTTGCCACCACAAGAGCACCCTTGGTAACCTTCCAAGAGTTAGCTGTAAATATCATAGTACAACCATCACTTCCCAATTGCCCCGCCGATATCAAGTTTCTCCTTAATGTAGGCACATGTCTGACATCCTTCAATAGCCATGTATTCCCATTCTGCATCTTAACCTGAATAGAACCTTTTCCAACTATGTTGTAAGGCTCATCATCACCAAGAAAAACATGCCCAAAATCCCCTTGAACATAATCAACAAAATAATGCCTATGTGGAGAAGCATGGAAAGAAGCCCCTGAATCTAAAACCCAAGATTCAATAATATTGTGCAAAGAAAGAATCAAAGCATCCTGACATACATTACCCGTTGCCACATTTGTCTCCTTGTTTTCTTCCCCGTTGTTTCTTCTTATCCCGAAGCTCCCAACAAATTCTTCTTTACATGCCCAGGTTTTCCACAATTCCAAAGCATATAATCTTATTCTTGGATTTTGACCTTGCCCGATCTTTTGATTTTCCACGGTTTCCTCTATTCTTCTGTCTCCCTCTAGTTTCCACTGTCAAAGTATTCCCTGAAGTAGAAGATTCCCCAGAGCTTTTTCTTCACATTTCCTCGCTTAGAATCACCCCTACAACATCCTCAAACTTCAACTTCGAGTTAGCTGGAACCGAGTTACTTACCGCCATTACCAGGCTATTCCAACTCTCAGGTAAAGAGCACAGAATTAATAAAGCCCTAACTTCTTCATCAAATTCTATTGTAACTGAAGCTAGCATATTCACTACCATATTGAAATCATTTAAATGATCTGCTACTGAACTATTCTTAGACATCTTCATATTAAACAACTTTTTCATTAAAAATATCTTATTAGAGCGCGAGGGTTTTTCATACAACTTCCTAATGCATCCATTAGATCTTTTGTAGTCTTTTCCTTTGAAACATTAAATAATACCAAAGATGCAAGACACACCAAATTGTCCCAAGTGCTTTCCTATCCGTAAAATCCCATTCCGCATCTCATCATACTCGAGGGTTTGTTCACCTTCTCGAGACAACGAGTATAAAGATCCTTCCGATAAAGGTAATCTTCCATCTGCATCTTCCAAATACTGAAATTCTACTCGTTGAATTTATCAACCCTAGATCTTCCTTCATCTGCCATAGCTCCCACTCAAGCTAAAAACTTTCCCTGCGATTCAACACTTCAGCAAACCAAACCAGGCTTTGATACCAATTGTTAGGAAATAAGGGATAAAATATGTGGAATAATCCTCACGTAATCATAACAAAGAGAAACTAATATGCAGAAATTATTACAGATCTCAAATAAAATTATAGAATAAAATTACACAACACAAAGAGACAAGATTTAATGTGGTTCACCCAATTTGGGCTACGCCCACCAAGAATCACTTGCTCGCATTTTATTACAAGCCACCGCTCTCTCAATACAATACCTAGATCCGTTTGGAGCTATGCTCAACAAAGTCTACAGAATTCACACCCGAATTCAAAACACATCTACAATACATTTGCTTGTCCATCTATCATATGCATAAGACCATATAAATAGACAATCGCTTGCCAGCTTTTACAAAACCGTGGGTATCAAAACCATGGGCAAAACTCATCCCATAAACCTATGGGTCAAAAAACTCGCCCATATGAGAAAAGCACATTTCCCGATATTTCGGGTGCATTTTCGAGTCCAAAAAATTTTACGCCTAATTTTTTTTTTTTTTGAGGCTGCGCCCCCGAACCCCTACTACCAGGGGCTGCCGCCCCTGCACCCCCGCTCGAGGCCCACCCCGGCGAGGATACATGAAAAGTGTACAGTACTCTTAGTGTACAGTCTTCAACACTTTCACACATGAAAACAAGCTCCACAACCTAACACAATTTTCATTTAAAGGAATTCTAAAATATAATGAATATCGCGATAATCGATTATACGAGTTTTCAATGCTTGACTCTCGTCGGTGATCTAGAGGAAATTGCAGAGGACATAAGTTCCATGAATCTCCCAAGATCACTACAGTGCAAAAGATGACTTCGAGAGTTTTCCAACGACTATTTGAACGTTGAAAACAGAGTTCGTATGCACATTAGGTGGCTGGTCAAAGTTTGGTCAACTAGAAAGTCAACCATGGTCAATAGTCCAATCTAGACGTGACACGTGGCAAAGGTGGAAACTAGAGAAAAGGAAAAAGAGAGTCGTTTTGTTTAGTTATCGACCTTTGGTCTCCGTGAGGTGTAAAAGTTGGTTTTGGCAACAAGAGGCTCAACTTTTTTAACAGAGGGGAGCCTCGACCGCCGTGAGAGCTATATTTTAACTGCCAATGTGGTGGGCTCTCAAACCACCATGTGGATGTTAATTTTGAATTTAGAGCTCAATTTTTAATTTCAAGTTAGAATTTGCATTGCATGTTGATAACTAGCTCGGTTGAGCTATTTCTAGCTCAGTGGGGTGATCAAATCCCCACCGAGTTGATCACAATTATACCACATTGGGTTTGGATCGAGTTTACACCACATTGTATGGGCTTACCCCATATTATTCGGGATTGGTCAAAGCCTCATGGATGGGTTTGGAGTATATCCACATGGTTTAATGAATGGAGTTAACAAACACAATGAACGGCTTGCCACATGGCTCGGTCAACAATGAGACACAACGAACTCTAAGAATCACACAAACCAACAACTCGCCACAAACCTCGATTGCATTCAACAACCAAAGCACAATGCATGGAAAATGGTGGAAGTTGGATCGGAGAAAAAAAAAAAAATGGCAGGTGTGGCCAAAGCCATGGTGACAATGGGTTGGTGAGCCCATTTTAGACCGCCCACCAACCATCCTCGCCGTGCATGTGGGACTATACCCACCATTGTGTAAACCGACCTCCGCCACAAAAGGAGACCACCGTGACTTGAAACCTTGACCTCCACTCTCCAAATATTATCTACCAACCAGCTCGGCTAGGTGTCTCAGTGGAGTAAAGAAGGAGCTCACTTGTATATAAAGAGCTCTAAGCTCTGTGTTAAACAAGGAGGGTCAAGACCCAATAGGGCAGTAAGCCTTCATTAGCCATTTTGAGGATCTTAATGGCTGAATTTATGAATGAAGTAAAAATAAAAGTTTCTCAAAATTTTGAGATGAAGATGATGGTGGTATTATTTTCTCATGAAGTGCTATATATTTTCTAGTGTAGACGTTTTTCAGATGTAATTGCATAGAATGAGCACTAGGAGCAGGAAGAGATCTGCATTTTCCAACCACTTGGTCCGAATCAGGCCATGGAGTAAAAGGGAAGTTTTTCAAAATTTCCTCTAGTTTCCATAAATGTAAACTTATTTTATGTAGGTATTGTAAATTTAAAGTTGTAGACATTTTTGAACGTAATTACATAGGAAACTATCAATGAAAATATTGTAGGGGCCACAGATGGACTTGGGAAAATTTCTGGTAAATTACAGAGTTCCAAAAGGTCTAAATCAACTCAATTGTAGGTATAAAGGTCTGTTAATTCAATAGTGAAGGTATATTTTACTTCATTGGGCAATAATATATCGATTCTCATTACGAGAATCCGGAGACGTAGCCTTCGGGTGAACTCCGTTATCAAGTTCTTGTGTTGTGGATTTGATTTCAGTTTGTTTTAGAAGATTTTGATCAGATAAAAAAATTCAAGTTATCTTATTTGATTAATTATTTAAGAAAGCATAAAATTAGATTATTTGGATTGAAGTCCCAATTTCAGTATCCATAACCCACAACAAAAAGGGAATTGCACATTTCAGATTTGGAATCAAGAATTAAATTTGAGTGCATTCTAAAATCAACTCATGAATATTTTAATGGATTTGTAATAGATTTAGTATATTCACTTAAGTTGAAAATTAAGGATAATTGATTTATTTGGAAGAGTTCAAGGATTTGGGTTTCAAGAATTCCCAAAATTTCTAATACTCTTAGTTAGTTATTAAGTTTTTAAATCGAGAATTTTCTAAGTACTACTTCAAAAAAATTAGTACCATTTTCGGATCACTGGTGCAAGCCTTGGAGCATATTCAGGTATATCGGGCATGCATTGCATAAGCTTATAATAATAAAATACGTCCACACAAATTTAATATTGACAATCTTGTTCTTAAAGAAAATAAAAAGAATACTAATGCAAACGCTCAAGTCAAAGGAAATTTCAAACCTAATTGGCTTGGCCCTTATGTAATAAAAGACAAGTTAGGTCGTAGCATATATCATCTCGCCACTCTTCTTGGAAAACCACTCAAGAATCCTCTCAATGCCATGCATCTCAAGTGATATTGTGCTTAAATAGATTTCCTTATTCATTACCCAATGATGCACTCTAGTGCTATGGTTCACACTTGACTATTGAGGGTGCACTTCATCAATGAACCTCACATCATGCACATTTCATGCTCAATGCTTCATGCTACATATTTCTAGTATCTACCGTCATGCCACACATTAATTTCCCAATGATGCACTCTAGTGCTATGGTTCACACTTGACTATTGAGGGAACACTTCATCAATGAACTTCACATCATACACATTTCATGCTCAAGCTTCACACTACATATAATCTCACACCACACACTCATTTCTCGATGACGCACTCTAATGATATAGTTCACACTTTACTTGTTGAGGGAACACTTCATTAATGAACCTTACATCATATACTTTTCATGCTCGGTGCTTCATGCTACATATTTCTAGCATCTACTCTCACACCACACACTCATTTTTTGATGACACAATCTTGTTCTATGCTTCATTCGTGATTATTGAGGGAGCATTTAAAAATGAACCTCATCTCATACACATCCACTTAAGAGAAACACTTCTCCCATCATTAGTACACCATCATACTCATACAACATTTACATATCTTGGTTACATTTATTCTTTCTAGCTTATTCTACTTACATCTTGCACTTTACTTACTATGCTAGATAGATACTCAGTATGTCATTATATTTATCATATACACATGTGTGTTCACTTGGTATCTAAAAGTGAATGTATATCTCTTACAGATTCTTACACGATGCATGATGTTCAAAATTGAATCCCTTTCCAATCACAACGAGGCTTCGTGGGCATCTACCTTGACTACTCTCACACACTACATGTTCTATTGTTTCATCATTTAATACTTCTTACTAGCAATTACTTTTCAATGATCTTACATGCTTTTACATACTACTTATCTTTCTAACATGCTAACGGTACTTCATGTGTAGTATTTACCTTGCAGGATTATATATAACCATGGTTATTTGATACATTTTACTTGCTATTGTTTGCTATTATATGAAATTATTTGTGGGCTATGCCTTTAGCCGTTTTGGCCCCGATTATCTTGTGATATTGTGAGTGACGTACCATGCACGAAACCCACTTTTCATAGTCTATCTCATATTATTAGTTACTTGTTACATTTTCTTATATTTCATGTTGAATTTTCTTGCACTAACACTTGTACTAGTCTCTCTTATTTTCATGTGTCTTGGTTTCTATTATCTAATTTCCTCTACCGCCCGCTGAAATTAGATAACAAGTAGATTACTGATCTGTGATTAATCAAGATAGTGTTGACAATCTTAGACTAATTCGAGATGAGTCAAGCCTTTGGTATTTTTGTAAGGAATTGGAAAAATCATGGTGAAAAAATGAAGAAAGATGACTCGGCGAGTCAAAAGTGAAGCCCAAGCGAGTCAACTCAGGAAAATTAGAGGAGTTGTGGAAGGTGCCCATGTCGACTTGGCGTAATTCCAAATAGTGAGAGGGAAAAGTGAAACTCAAAACTCCCATGGGACTTCCACATGGGGTCAAATGGTAAGGGGGCCACCAAGAGAGGGTCTTAATATTAATGTGCAATGAGCCTCATTGTGAACTCATGAAAAAGAAAAGCGGAGACCCTAGAGATGTGCTTGGCCTCCAAGTGGAGCTCAGCACAAATAAAATCTGAACCGAAATTAGGTTGAAAAAGATTAGCAGTAGGTCAATTCAATGTAGAATCAATTTTGAAGCCCACCAGGAATTTTCAATGCTCAGATATTTTAAAATATTTTGAGAGCCTGCGTGAAACACCCAACCTTGAAGTTCAAATGAGCATAACTTTTGACCCAGAACTCTGATTTTCACAAAATTGGACTTTTCATAAAGCTCTCAACATCCTCTTGTTAGTCCAAAAATCTATTGCTTGGGCATATCTATGGATAGACGAGCCAACAGTGTGCAAGGCATAGTCCCTCTTTGAGTCAGCAAAGTGAAACTAGTTTATTGCTATTATACCAGTAGGAATCTATGCAAGTCTCACAATATTCTGCCTTCGGGGTTTGGGATCTCATCCCAGTTGGGGTATTTCCGACTGTGAAAAGAAGGGAAAGAAATGAGGTGAAAAGATTGGATAGATCTGAAGGGAGAAAAGAAATGGATTCCAAAGTAGAAATGTCAGAGGGTCTATGTTTTGGGTTGGTAGTAAACAGAGCCAAACCTACTTGCATAGACGAATAAAGCAATACTAATGAATAAATGACAAAAAGTAGAGATAGATCCAACAAAATAAATGCATAAATCTAACATAAGAAAGATTAAATGCTCATAACACACATATTCAGCACAAAGTCTTAGTATTTGTATTAATGTTTTCTCTGTTACAAAAATCTCAAATTTTTTTCTTCTCACTTCTATTTTTCATCTAAAAAGTATCCACCACTTGAATACAACAAGTATCCAAGTATTTATATAAGAAGAAGAGGAAACGAAGACAAAAGCAAACCAACCACTAAATACAAAATATCTAAAAGTCAACTATTGACTTTGGGCAACTTGATGGATGACAACATCCCATGGTGCAACATGGATGATGTCATTGTTTGTGCGAGCATACTCTTAGATATTTACAAAAAGGAGGCAAAGAGGAAGAAGGCTATTCATCATTGTCTCATGGCTGAAAGGGGGTTTATTGCTTCTGTTGCTCTTCGGGAGAGGTGATGTGGAACTGGGTTCGATATTCCATGAACTTACTGATCATTGGCTGAAGTTGATCCTGGGCAGGACCTTTTGTATGATCGCTGATGACCTCACAAGTTTCCCACTCATCTCTGAGTTTTTCAGGGAGCTTGAAATATTCATTACTTGCCTCCATTAGGTACCCCATAAAATCACGGTAAGCGGAAGATTGTTGATGCATTCAGTGTCAAAAGTGGCTTCTGGCCCTAGCCCTTATGAGACAATCTCCTTAAAGATCCAAATAGTTTCATCTGCCTTCCTCAAGGCGAAAGAAGGAGTAAGAAAGCCCAGAGACATCCTTAGAACAATTTGCTCCATTTGATGCATTGCATCCAAGGCTTCCTCCTTGACCTTGTCAATCTTCTTGAGATGAATTCTATCCGATCGACCCGTAGTCCAACACAAAAGGATTTTCTTTGGGTACCCTGGGGTGATCGAAAATGCCAAATTTTACCAAATCATCGACTGAGTAGTCGAGCATTTTCTAAAACGTCTCGTGTTGCAACCTAGCATGGTCCAACTCTTCGAGAGATAGGTCCCGCAATCGCCTGGAGATCTTTGTTCACCCGACTGATGTTCTGATATAATTCGGTGAACTTGACAATTACCTCCTCACTGTCTTTGAGGATCTAATCTCTCTAGGTGGAAACTACCATACCTTGTTCACCAATTTTGGCGTACTCATTTATTTTATCCTGACTTAGGACCTCAGAAGTTTTGGTGGTAGTTGTAGGAGGTGCACTTCCCATTTTCTGCAGGGCATGGAGAAGATGCCTGTTTTGCTCTTTTAATAGCCTCTTCTCTTCCTTTACTTCTTGGAGCTTCTTGTAAAGGGCATCCACTACAGATAGGGATTCTCCCTGAAAACTTTCAGAAGATGTTCCCATTGTGACCTGCGTCACTGTATAATCTGTAGGGACAGATCCTTTTTATCCTTTGAAGGATTGGGATACGCGATCTCCATTACTCTTTCTCCCGATGCACTCTGAGAGAAGCGGGTTATAGGCTTTTGCTTCTTAGCCCCCTTTGCTGGGATGATGGAGAAGTCCATTGGTGTAATAGGGACTTTCCTCTTCTGCTGGCTCAGATGTTGGGAGATCCATGCTGGACTTAAGGGAACGGGACCAGAGGTGGAAGAGGGAGTAGCTGTAGTGGATGAGGGAAAATGGGTAGAGACACTTGGTGGTGGCATCGAAAGGGAGGCTGAGAAAGTGCTTACGGGAGGAAGAGACACTGCAGGTGAGGTAGACGCGGGAATGGAAGGGAGCTGAGAGATGAGAGAAGAAATAGTGGGGGACAGCTCCGCGAGAGAAGAGAAGATGGAGGACGAGGAAGGGGGAACAGTAGAAGATGGGGAGAGGACATGACCGAAGGAATGGTTGCTTGAGTCACATGAGGAGGGGAAGGAGGAGAGAGAGAAGGAATAGAAAGGACCTCAGTAGTTATAGCTGTGGCAACACCCTGAGTGGATGTGTCACCAAAACACCTTCGCTGCTTCTTTCTCTCTGGGATACCGACTCACAACTGTTCTTGTGCGGGGGAGCTTCTTCTTGAGCAGAGCTCGATTCTCCCTCTTTATCCTTGCCTTTGCCCTTTGGCTGATGTTTCGGCCTGACAGGTGCATTGCCCAAAGGGGACGTGGTGAAATCTACTCTGAGGTAGATAAGGCCATTCATTCTGCACCAGTGTTCTGTTCACCACAATGTTTCTTTGACCCTCTCTTCAATGGTCTGGGGTGCTTTTGTTTTGTCAATTGCAGCAAATGGCCAGTTGTCCCCATCTGTGTCTAGATACACCTGATCAACTTCTTGATCGGTAGTTTGATAACCCTTTGGAACAATGGCTACGCCATATTGAATAATCTCCACCAAGGCCAGGCGGGAGTGATCCTTCCTTCTAAGTTCAACCTCATGATACAGGTTGATATAGATGTCCTCGATCTATGGAATGTGGATTGGATCGAGTTTTTCCTTGGGAAGGCAATTTCTTGGATCGAAGGTGGGCCTTACCGGAAGTTGTGCTTTAGATTGAGCAGTTCTAGCTCTGCAAACATCTCCTCGGGCCTTGGTGTGAGAAGTGCAGGTATATCTACCCACTATGAGGGGGAAAGGAGTTCCACCCTTCTTCCTCTTCAAACACTTCTCATGATAGGTTATGAGTTGTCTAGACAGCTCCAACAGGATCAGCTTAGGGCCAGCATACCTTGGCAATTTAGTGGGCTCCCCCAAGAAGTTAGCTACTCTGAGATAGGTGAAGGTGGGGAATTGGGTAAATAGTGCTCCCCACTTCTCAGTCGCTGTGACTATGCTCTTGGTTGTTTGACCATGAGTCATATTTGGCCTCAAAAGGTAGACGATGCCATAGAAGAAAGCATCGTTGATCTTGGTAAACTGCATGATGCTATTCTCCAGCTTCAGCTCTGGGTATTATTCATATATCTTTACTTGATGCCAAACCCCACATCATCTCAATGCTGGATAATCCCTCTCTGAGGCTGCAGCGTAGACTACGTAGGATTTCATGTAGAACCTCCCCGTCGTGGTGAGTTGTTGGAGCTGCTCAGATATGGTGTTGCTTATTATCTCTGCCCACTCAAAGCACTACTCAGGAACATTCTTATTCATGGTTTCTAGGTACTTGAGTATCCATTTGTGAAAGTAATGGGCATCAGAAAGCCCAAAACTCTACTTAGGAATGTGATGGTATCACTCAGTTCCTCGAAGAAGTCGCTACGGTGAATAACTTGTGGCCATCTGGTTATCACCTTCTTGTTCTTTAAGTACACTTCGCTCATCACCGCATGCACTTGTCCTCATTATCCTCCCATGCCTTAGTGCGCTTTCTTGGCTTACAACCACAAAATGTTGGTGGTGAGGAATGCCCAACATGATTTCGAAGTGCCGGGCAGTGAGGTTGATTATGACCTCACCCTTTTCATTTTTGACACACCTTGTGTCTTTGTTGTAACAACGGGCCACCACCATCATAAATTCATTATTTATCATACGTTGTGACAGGATTCCCCTAGCAAAATACGTGCCATTGCCCACCAGGTTTGTCCATCCAAGGAATTCCTGTGACCCTCCTGGTTCTAGCCCAGAAATCTTCCATGTCGATGTGACCGAGTTCGAGTCTCTAATGTCCAGGTCACATTCTACCTAGGACTCGGGCATTCTGACCCTTTGATACTTGTATTTCATCTCTTCCTCTGTAAGCTTAGCCTTACCCTTTGACTTGGTTGGCCTTTTGCTTGATGTAGACATATGTGGATTTGAGTTCAGTTGCTGATCTGCAAGAAGAAGGAGCGAAGTCCAACGCAAAAGAGCCATGTTAGTTGTCAGATCTTCCATTAAAGCTTCACAAAATGAGGAGTTAGCAATTTTAAGGCCTCAGGGTGTAGGGCGCAAGGATACTGTAGGCTGCAGGGTTAATAGAATGGCACACTGAATCAGAGTGTTACAAGGAATAAATCAGCACCAAAGGGCACAGGGCGCAAGGATTTTGCATATGACATCTTTGTTGTTGTAAACAGGAGTGCACTGCGCCATTATATGCGGTTTTATACTGGGTGCAAATGAGTTTAGTGTTGCATGGGAGTAGGATGCGCCAATGGCACATGCAATTTACGTGTAACATGGGACTTTGGTGTCGCTGAAGGGCGCAGGATTAATGCATGTAGCATTAGCTTTATGTGCACAAAAGGGGACTTTGGCGTGGCGCAGGGAAAGCTTGCATGGCACTTTGTTGTTGTAAGCGGGATGCGCCTGCGCTAGGTTTAGGATTTACTTGGTTTATGCATGGTGCAGGGATCTTACGTGTTGCAATCAAGGTCAGTGTGCCCTCTTGGTGTGACTGTGTTTCCTGTAACAAGGGTGGCGATTGCGCCAAGAGGAAAAATAAGGCTCGGGACTAACTTTTAGGTTTCTTGCCTCTTTAGTTCATGATTTTCAGGTTTTCTTGACATATTTTGACAGTGGGAGGAACACAACAAAGAGGTCTAGGTCCATTTTTGAGGTAGAGCCCTCTTGGCCAAATCTGGAAAGAGGGTGAAAATGGCTTGGGAGGGAAGATTGCAAGAAGGACAGGAGGGGTTTAAAGCTTCTCAGGTCCATTGCATCCTACCTCACAAACAATCAAAACAAAACACAAGAGGAGTAAGAACCACTTACCCGGAATATATAGAATGTGAGAGACGAAGTGGGGTCCACGAACGTGACACGAGGATGACGGGTGCGCTGACAGGTGTAGAGGAATAAAGTGTTTCACGTGTTTTCTGATTGTGAAAGTGACAGGGCGGATGCACCTATATATAGGCAAAGGTGTAATAAATGTGCCAACCACTTTTTAAAGGGGCGCACAAAAACACGTGTCGACACGTAAAACTTTGTGCCCTTTGGCGTGAATATGGTTTTGTCAACACAAAATTATTTGCACCTTTGGTGCAAATTTAGTACTATCAACACTTCATTTTGAGCGCCTTGGCGCACCAATTAATGGCGCAACATTTTTGTTGTTGACAGGAAGGTACACGCACCTTGGCACAGCAAGAAAGGTGCATCACGGGGAGGCGCAACAATTGTTGTGTCAACACTTCAAAGGGTGCACTAAAGGAAATAAAGGGGACGTAAGTTTGTTTTATGTTGCATGCCTAAAAGGTGTACCCACCAAAGAAAAAAGGACCAAAATGACTAAGTTTGGAGAACTAGATTTCCCAGAAAGGGATTTTATAACATTCTCGAATGCTGAGGGGCCCCTGACGAGGGACCAGGACAAAATTTTGGTATGGTTACCTGTAAAATTTCCCTCGTCAATTTTACAGATAACACCTCTACACCGAGAAAAGTGGATTTTGTATTTTTTTAGTAAGGTTAGGTGGGTGAAAATAAAATAAAAATCTCCATCTCTAATAAATTGAACACGACACACATCAATCAAGAAATGTAGAAATTAATGAAGAATTGATGGTTATTTTTGAGTAAAAGATCCCACTTCAAAGAGAAAGTTTGAAAGTGGTTGGGAATGCATTTAATGATCATGTCCATCATTATTTCACTACTAAAGGTAATGGGATGAAAGAAAGAGTCTTTTTCAAGCAAGGTGCTATTGATTGCACTCATTTATTACATCTTACAAGTGGTTGGAAAAGAAATTATAGGATTTGACTCTTCTCTCTCTCATTATATATATTGTAATCTGGGTCTCATTTTTAGAGGGGAGTTAGTCATGTTTCTTCTCTGCCCCTGTTTCTTCCCTGCTAGGGGAATGAGCTGGGAGCCCAATCCTTCTTCTTGAAGCTTTGTAATATCATTATTGCCTCTTACTTGCTGATTGTTATACTATGCACAATTTTAGAGCAATATAATGTCCTATGATGCATTTCATCCATCCTTTGCATGTTTTTATTATCTATAATAGCCTTTATTTCACTATTGGTATATTGTGCATATTTCTAATGTTCACTATGGGTTTTAGAAGCTGTGATTAATGGGTTTGAAGTGGTGTTCTGTGTGAATCTATCTCTAGCCTGTGGTGCATTTCATCCACCCTTTTCATTGCTCACCTTTTCCCCATTCGTAGTTGGATTCTTAATTAACTTCTCCCATTTTTCTAGTGCATCGCTTATGTTAGTTTTGTGCTAGGTTTCATTTTTCTCTAACCCTCATCTCATACCACAGAGAAGAGTCAACTTCTTTAAAATCTAGAGGTTACCTTAGGGTACATGTCCCACTAACCTAAGGTATCCAATGACTCTGACGGTTCATCCGCAAGGATAATTATCAACAGCTTCTACCATGCTTATCCCCTACCCCTTGTAAGTATCTCCATTTCAGATATGCATATCAGATTAGGGACCTCTCCTTTGGATCACATTCTCTTCCAAACATTGCATGCACCCTAACTAAGGGGGAATATATTGGTTGAACAAATTATTGGCCATTGTGTGTTTTTGTTTTCATTGATGTCAAGTCCATTGATGCAAAATGGTGTCATGGTGTTGTATGTGTCTCCATGAGGTCTCATTGAATGTCAAAGATGAAGATTGATTGTCAAAGATGAAGATTGATTGGTAGTGTCAAGTTTGGTGGAGGTCTATAGTGTTCGAGCATGTTTGAGTATGCATAGTCATGGTTGTAGTCCTCCGAAGTAAGTCAAATGTTGTCATGAGGTCATTCATGGTCCTGGAGGTGTGGTACTGTGTTTAGGTGTCTTTATGAGGTTAGTGTATTATGTTATTTCCACTCAATGCTTATGTGCATTAGTACTTCATTCATAAATTTCTAAACACTCACCCAAAGCATGAAAAGCTACGAGGTCCCTCCTTTGTGATTCTTGGAAAGATGTTAGTATGCGAGATACATGAAAATATATAGCCAAGTACACATTCAATCATACTAAACCATTACATACATTCATTTGGAAACACATGTAATAAGGAAACATAACAAATCAAATAACTATTAATACCAATTGCACCACGTAATAACCATATTTAGATACATCAATGACCATAATCCAACTACAGTGATCCATTTATAACAAAGGTATCACATACTAGAAGATGAATACATAACAGTCCAATACCAATGAGCACAAATTCATGCACACTAGTACATCATAGCAACATAACACTACTACATCACGGGTCTCTAACAAAATGAAGTATAAAAAGTATATAGGGGTGGGGACTTGTACTTAACTTCCCATGAACTTCATAATAATAGGTGTGTTTAAAATATCCATGTGTTAACAATAGGTGTGTTTAAAATATCCATGTGTTAACACTTGCATGCTTTTACAATGGAGCTAATAATAGATTGTCCTATAAATAGAATTTACTTTGATCTTATTAATATCCTCCATGCGTGCATATGATCTCGCATGTGCATTCCCCAAAAAATATCCCTTGCTTTATTTCCATGGTACCATTTGTGTGATGTGCACTCTAAGTCTATTTTTATTCTGCTCCTAGAAAATGGTCAAGTCCTTAGGCTTTCTATCTTCCTGCGCAGTCCCGCATGTAACTTTTCTCAACTTACATGTTCTTCATCTACTCCTGCATGCATGCGTTCCTACCTGTTCCATCACTTAGTTATTTTCCAACTCAAACATTACCCCACACTAGGCATGTTTTACATCCTTGGAAACACCATATCTTGTCACGTAAAATAATCGTGGAATACTCATCATGAACCAAAGAATGAAATATTAATGAATAGGACTTGCACTAAAGAAGTAAGAATTATATTTCCTTAGGTGGAAGAAGGAAGAGGAACTCCTTAATCAATATTTTCTCTAGTTCCTTCCACCCCTCTAATTCTTTACTTACCTACACCGGTGCATTATCAACAATGTCATGAACTTCTACAAGAGTTAAATCATCAATCTTCCCCTTCAGTTGTTCAATAAAAGTCTCCAACCGCTCATCTACATCATTTAACACATCCATCCTACACGTAATTTATGGGAATATTTCCTTCATCCTATCCTTGAGCGAGGTTTTTAACATATTTATCACTTCCCTCTTTTGTTCTACCTCGGCCAAGATATTCTCCCTTTCTGCCCTGTTAATTTGGTTTTTGGCCCGAATTTTGTTTTGACTATGCTTCATCCTTGACAACAAGTAGACCCACAACATGATCAAATTTCTTGTAATAGTCGTATAAAAATTCTCGCTACTTATGAAACCTCTTTCAAATCCACTACCAACACATCATATTGCGTGAGGTGTGCTCAACCTAGGGAAATTTTTAGTGGAAAATATTCGTTAATTCATGAATATTCCAGTTTTTGAAATTTGAAATTGGTGAATTTTTAGGGTACCGGTTAGAACTAGCCACCAAAATTTTTAGGTACAAGTTAATTTTAGGGGTTGGTTTGCCAAGGATTTTACACCAATAGTCGAATGTTATCATTCAAATCACCCTTAGCGTGAAATTAAAATATGCCAAATTTTCCTCATATATATACTATTAAGTATTAATAGTTCCAACTTCCACTTCGTATTGAAATTGCGATTATCAAATATTTCTCACAATTCCTTTCTACTTTAAATATCATCATCAATCGGTCACCAAATATTTCCTTTCTGCTTTAAAGGTACTTTTCTATTTCATTGTTTGACAACATTTATTATAGGATGGTTACATGCATACAATGTTATCGATCGGTAGCATACTATATGCTACCTGCATAGTAAGATACTTGCATGCTACCAGCTGGGTAGCATACTATATACAATCGGTTGGTAACATGCGGTATGCTACATGGTGGTAAAGCATATATACAAAGATGCTACTTTACCAATGAAAATAGCATGCTCTATACTATCACCAGGTAGCATACTATATGTTACCAATTGGTAGCATTCTATATGATACCGATGATAGCATACTATATGCTTTGGCATCCTGAATCATACTTGTATGCTACCAGCCGACATTGCATAAATTAGATTTTATTTTGGCTTGCGTTTACAAATTGTTAAATATTCTGTTTAGATTTTGAAAAAATGATCTATTTTAAAATTTCTCATGGATAGGTACAATGGATTCTCTGAATAATGAACAAAAGGTAGATAAACTCAAAATAAAAAGTAGCATATTAATTTTTTCAGCCAACAAAAAAATGAAGACCCAAGTTGCATCCACTAGGAAATAGTAACATGGGTATCGGTAAGTTGTAATAGATTATCATAATATTTTTCCTTTTTTTTGTCAGTTCAGGTTTAATATTTTTATATCTTTGTAACAGTTGAACATTTTTGTGTTTGAATACAGAAACCCCTATTGTTAATTGTATTCAACATGAAATAGTAAACCAAAACATAAACCCTAAAGAAACAATTATTTTAGTAGATGAAGATATAATTGACCTAGACATGCCAGAGCTAGAAGACATTCCTCATGACCAAATTCCTTCAATAGATGAATGTTCTAATGAAAATATTCAAGCAGAAGATGATATTGACAAGACCCTTCAGAAAAATAAATATGTGAGAAGGAAGAAAACATCTTGGACAATTGGAAGGTCTTTTCAGGTAGATTCGGAAAAAATACCCATTCATTGAACATGTACAACCAGATAATGATAGTGATACTCCAAACTAATGTATATGTATTATTTTTAGTTGGAAATTAGGAAAAGAACATAAAATGTGTTAGGAAATAAGGGATAAAATATGTGGAATAATCCCTCACAAAATCGCAATAGTAGAAACTAATATGTAGAAAATATTACAGATCTTAAATAAAAGTGCAGAATAAAATAACACAACACAAAGAGACAGTATTTAATGTGGTTCACTCAATTTGGGCTACGTCCACCAAGAATCACTTGCTCAACTTTTATTAGAAGCCACCGATCTCTCAATACAATACCCAGATCTATTTGGAGCTATGCTCAACAAACTCTACATAATTCACACCCAAATTCAAAACACATCTGCAATGTTACATTATACCTCTTTGTATGCATAAAACCATATAAGTAGACAACTGCTTAAGTAGTTTTACAAAACCGTGGGTATCAAAACCATGGGCCAAAAATGTCCCATAAACCTATGGGTCAAAATCCCACCCATATGAGAAAATTGCGTTTCCCGGTATATTGGGCACGTTTTAAGGCCATTTTTTTTTCTCGGGTGCGAGACAACTATGGAAAGTGTACAATACTCTTAGTGTATAGTCTTTAACACTTTCTCACATGAAAACAGGCTCCAGGTGACCAAATGCCTTTAATAGATGAATGTTCTAATGGAAATATTCAAGAAGAAGATGATACTCGATAAGACCCTTCAGTGAAAATAAATCTATGAGAAGGAAGAAAACATCCTAGACAATTGGAAGGTCTTTTCAGGTAGATTGGGAAAAAATACCCATTCATTGAACCTATACAACCAGATAATGGTAGTGATACTCCAAAATAATGTAGATGTATTATTTGTAGTTGGAAATTAGGAAAAGAACATAAAATGCAACTTAAATTGGACACTATTGAGAAACATTATGGCAAAGTATATTTCATAGTCAAGGAAAATGATGGAAAAATAACAAAGACTCATAGATGGAAAACCAAGGAGGAGTATGAAAATAAGATGAAACAATCTCAAAACTTGAGGAGAAAGAAGGAATCGTGTATAATTTTTTTTTGAAAAGTTGCAAATGAAAATATGAAGGCAAAAAATACCACAATTTTCAACCATATTCTTTATTCTTAAAATGGGCAGACCTATTTCAAATTTTGCAGAATATAATAAATTGTTCAAGTTCAATGGGTTTCCAAACCTTCCACATTCACATTGGTCAGAGAGCAATGCTTGGGAGATGGTGAGATGTCTTGCAATGATTGAAAAAGAGGATTTGAAAGAAAACATCAAGAATGCAAGTTTCATCTCCCTTTCCATTGATGAGGTTACAACTGTTGACAACACTTCTTGGGTTTGTATGCATGTATATACTTTCTAAAACCACACAAGGACACCTCATCTACTAGCTATTCATAAAATGCAAGAAAATTACAATGCTAAAAATATTTTCAAATTGGTTATATCTAATTTGAAGGATATAACAGGAATGGATGATTATTCTATAGCTACAAAGCTTATTTATGTTGGTGTTGATGGTGCATCAGTGATGTAGGGTCATAGAACAAGTCTATGTGTGCGCCTCCAAACATCATTTTCTCCTTATATGATTCCTATTCATTGCATGACTCACATGATGAATCTTACATACAGATAGTAAGCACATTTGAATGTGTTGAAAAATTTGAAGAGCTTATCCATGAACTACATGCCTATATGTCAAGTAGTCAAAAATATTTCTAGAGTTTCAAAAATTTCAATTGGAGTCACAGATGGTAAGAAACTTCTTAAAGATGTTGATACAAGATGGATTTCAATGTATGAGCCTACACGCAGAGTTTTTGATGAATATCCATCGTTAACTAGTTTCATGTTTAAGAACCGTATGCAATTTGACAGGGTAAAAGATTTTCTTTACTGCTTAATAGACTTGGAAACATTGTTTACACTTTGTGGGATTCTTCCAATGTTGCATGAAATCAATTGCTTAACAAAGCTTGCTCAAGAAAGATCCATCTATATAGTGGAATTCATTAGGTTCAGGAAAAGGGTGTGTCAAACTCTAGATATGTTATACAACTCTGATGAATGCTTTCAAGGACATGTATTCAATAACTGGAAAACTATGAAAAATTTAAAGGATCCTAACAACTATTTTAGATTCAATATATGTGGTCATATTTGTATCTTTGTTAATGAGAAAGAGATTCAAATGCACACATTCCAAAAACGAGTGGATATTGTTGGATTAGATCTTGAAGAAGTGGCTATTATAAGTAATTCGTATAAAGCTCTCTTATTTGAAATAAGAAAAAAATACAAACATTTCACAATGCTTATCCAGTAAGATCAAAGATCATTTTAAAAAAGGTGAGATTCTTGAGGCTATGGGAGTGGTCAATCCTAAATTTTGGAATCTTGTAGGAGGTAGAATTGTAGCTGATTCATTTAAAAGACACATGGGTACTATCATTAAGCATTTGGAATATTATTTTAATGTAATGGATTTCATATTAATGGTGTTCTTCAAAAGGAATCACTTGTATTGCAATCAACTCGATTTTGACCAGGTAATGAGCGAACAATTTGACTTACTGAGTGAGCCAACAGAGAAGGAGCAATTACAATTCTATGGAAAAATTTGTATCCTAGTACCATCCTTTGTGAAAGCATTAGTGAATATTTCTGATTGTATGAATTATGTCAAACAATGATATTGGGATCAGTTGAAGATGAAAGAGTTTTCAGCACATTAACATTTATAAAATCAAAATAGAACAGACTGGATAAAAATCTTGAGACTTTCTTGAGATTGTATGTTTCATGATATGATGTGGATACATTTCCTTATGAATGGGTAATGACAATATGTAATTATCTTATAGAGAGGAGAGGGATCAATAATTCTAATACAGGGACTGCAAATAACAATGAAACTATGACTAAAAATCGTAGCGAAAGATTAGATAACAGTGTTGGGAACCAAAGTTTTCAAGACATATTTCTATTTGAGTTAACTGATATTGAGTAAAGAAGAATGAATGTACATTTTAATTCTGGAAAGAAAATTTCCTTTCATATTATAAGTGTGTATATTGTTATTTTTATTATACGCATGTTTTTTTATTATTGGCAAATAGTTTTTTGAAAGGGACTATACCCTTGTGTACAATAGAGGGCCTAGGAGCTAGAATAGGAATGAAAACAAAAAAAAAAAGGATCAGAATCCAAGTGTGACAATGAAGCCCAAAGTAGCCAAGAAACAACTACCCAATCAAGACAAAACAACAAAAACACTGCAAAAAAGTAGCAAAGAGACCGCAAAAAACAACAAAAAAACAATCAAGAGTAGCTAAAGCACCTACAACTACTTCTTGGTAGCTTTTTCGATGCTGGTTTTGATGTTCTTCCAGGATTTGAACATTCCCAAAGTTGTCATGTGGGCAGCGTCAGTCTTATCCAGCTAATCAATGGTCCTTTTTCTTTCCTTATCATTGCCCCAGTGTTGCTTTTAACTCCGCCGAGATTGAGACACTTCGACATCTTTTTCAATGAATTCCTCAATCGCACTAAAAATGGCCATATTGTAATCATGACGTGTTTTGGCCTTCCCTAACCGGGAGTCTAAGGAGTTCAGCTTCTTGTAGATATCTTCAATCTGGTTGTTATCAATACCCACCTCCTCCTCCTTCTTCCTCTTTCCTTTCTGTTT
This sequence comes from Taxus wallichiana var. yunnanensis, assembly GCA_018340775.1. NCBI lineage: Eukaryota > Viridiplantae > Streptophyta > Pinopsida > Cupressales > Taxaceae > Taxus > Taxus wallichiana. The sequence continues at coordinate 571,814,828 of CM031244.1, forward strand.
TGCCAAGTTCTTAACCTCATCCTTCAGCAGCTTCATATCAGCTTCTAAGGCTTCCAGCCTTTTTGTAGAGCTCTCCATATGCACATCTTGGGGACTATCACTACTAATATTCGGGAGGTCATGTGCTATTATACGCTTGTTCATTATTGAATAATATTTTCAATGTTGCAATTTGTTTAGAGTTTTTAATTGAGAAATGCCATACTTATTTTTCTGTTGTCTTTTAAATGAAAATAATATCATTCCATTTATGGGAGAATTTTCAGTCTTACGCATGAATATAGTACAAATACAACACCATATAATTTTTTATTTGCCAATATTTTCAAGATAATTTCAGTGTTTGTTCTTTGAAAAATAATTTTAGTGTTTGGAAACGTAACTTGTAGTTCTGTCCACATAAAGTATTTAAAAATGATAATAATCAATAATGTATTATGTAATAGTAATATCAAACACAATTGAGAATAATAATCACATTAAGAATCCATTTGAATAACTTATGCACTAATATAACAAAAGTAAAAGTAAAATGCCACATCAATTGAAATTTGAAACTTTCAATATTTTCATTAAAAGTATATATATTTATATGCTGAATTTGAAATAGTTTTACAAAAAGATTCTAAAACGACATTTACAATTTCATAATTTCTTTTTGCAGCTTCATCCTTAAGAATATTATTTTCTATGTGTTTTAGTTTATGTATCCCGCACACTAGAACTTTCTTTTATAACACCTAACTGAATAAGATCCTTTGCTACAACTTCAATATTTGAAAGAATTTCTCGTTCTAGATTTGTTGCATCACCAACAAACAATAATGTTGGATCCTGTTCTGTTTGCTTCTTCAATCGTATCTCTAGATCCATTCAATTTTCCTTTACTATCCTACTTAAGGTATTATTCTACTTGTTTAAGATAACATGCTTTTGCTTTTAATTCAATTATTGCATTTAAACTTTTCTGGCACTTTTTAAATGCACATCAAGCATTGTAGCCTCATTTTTCAAATTTTCATACTTTGACTGCATTTCAAAATAGAAAAATAATTAATTAAGTTTCAAAAATTGTAAATAATATTTGAAAATTTAGTAAGACTTACCAATGCCTTATCTCATTTCGCATTTACAATAACTACAAGGCCCTTGTCTCTCGACCACATATTGTGGTAGGCTTGTGCTTATGAATTTAAATTCTCAATTCTATTCAACATAATGTCCAACACTTCATCATCATAATTATTTTCAAAATATATAGAACCAGACACAACTCAATTCAACAAAATATCAAGCTTTGTTGGCTCGTTTTGAACTGAAGAATACAATATATGTCTTTGGGAGTGATTATTAAATCGTGAATTTATTTCTTTAATCATAAATTTATCCCTAAACTCCCATAATTTTAATTGTTCAATATCCTTCAATAAAACTTCATTAACATTGGCTTCACAATTGTCAGCCAAAAGAGCATTAAGTGCAAAATTAGTTTTTTGGTCATCAATTAAGGCAGTCTATACTGAGAAGGTGTGCTTGATCTATCCACTCTTATTGGAGAAGGTTGCCTTTCCCCATGAATCATATCTTGGGATTGAAAGTTCCATGGGCCTAAACCCCACTTTCAATCCCTATATATTCCTCATCTAAATCAATTTTGTTCAAAACCAAACACCCCATCCACTAGGAACATTGCCCAATGAAAATGTTGGAAACTTAGCTACAAAATTAAGGGTGCCCCTACTTGAAGCTGGAGGAACAAATGAAATATTCTTTCCACTACACCTGGTCCTGATATTTTTGGTGGAGGTGGTGGAGGTGACATCTTCCTCTTTATAGTAAAAGATGGATTTTGAATTGGATGTGGAGGAGGCCTTACAACAATCAATTTTAATTTTTTAAATAACATAAGAAAAGTCAAATGAAAAACATAATAGGATTGAAATAATAATAAATATAACATTATATCATGTATGATTATAAAAATTACTTAGTTGAGTGGATCCCAAATGAGGTGTCTTTATTCTTAATGGGGCCTGTTGTAGTTGATGTGGTTGTTGTAGAGAAGTAGAATGAAAAGTCTGGGAGTTATATTGGTAGGTGTGATCTAAACATAATTAAGCATCAACGATTGATGAGATTTTTGACTTTTTATTTGAAAAATATAAGCAAAAAAACAAAAATAATATTCATACATAGAGCCAAAGAGTGAGGTACCGAAGATATTTCTACCTCTTGTGTTTGATCAAATTCATATACATTTTTTATTGGGCTACCATGAGCCCGATGATATAATCCTATGCTACTAGAGGTTTCTATAGAAAAGCAATATAAGTTACAAGAAATATTGAAACATATACAAGTTTTAAATAATTAATTACATTTATTTTCAAACATATTGAAACATATATACATCATAAATTAAAATACATGTGATTAATGCATGTGGTATGGTGGATGTGTCAGTTTGAGGGTTTAAGGAACTCCTCATCCATTTGATAGAATGTGGAGGGGTTTCCTCCTCTGTGTGCTGATCATGTGAAACAATAACTGAATCTCCTGAACCTGGTGGGAAATGACCTCTGATAGCAGCTTCCCTTCATGATGCAGCTGCAACAACTATCTTCTGTGATAATTCAATAGTAAATCTGTTTATTAATCCCAAATATTAATTATAATAGATAAATATTACAAAAATAAAGAATAATAATTAAAAACCAAATAATCAAAAATTGGGACTCACCTCTTGCTCTTGAACTGTTAACAACAAATTTGATAGCTTTACATGCATTGTTGTCGGAGGAGTGGTGCCACGTAAATTATAGAGAGATTCATAATATAAACCAAAAATAAAATTTCTTGAGATTATGGTAACTTTGTCATTCAAATGAATTTTAGCCAAATCAGCTCTTATCTTGGAGGATAAGAAGTTGAACTAGTCAAATTTCTTCCCACTTAGGGTGCAAATGATATACGCCAAAGCCCACCATGGAATATCCATATATTGTCCTTGTAATAAAATTCTAGCTTGGAAGTACTATACCATGGCTGCGCACAAATGAGTGATTGAAATCATTGACTTGAATTCCTCTTTTGAAGGGTTTTGGGAAGTCAGCAAGTGTAAAAACAAGGAGATAAACATTTTATTAATACTCAATTAAAAACACAATCAAAATATGTAAAATTGTAAATAATCAAAATTAAATTTTGTAAAACTGAAAATAAAATTAGTAATAGTAGCAATCAAATTGCATCAATAGATAATTAAAAATGAGACTCCAAATACTTGCTATATTCATTTGATAAAAAAACCTTCATCGTGATAGGATTGTGGTAGTCCTGTCGGATGCTTAATGTCCTCGGGTGAAGTTCCAAATGAATATACATGGGATGAGAGTTAAATATGAAAGGTGGAAGTGGAAGTTTCATAGTTGAGTAGAATATTGTTAAGCATTTTCTAGTTTGTTCAAAGTTGGGGCATATACACTAGCCCTATGAAATTGGTTGCTTCAATCCATTGGGAAAATGTATTAGAATCCTCTAGAAATGTGTAGAGTTGAGGAAAGACCAAACTCTTAAATGAAAACTTCCATATTTTTGTTGTTGACATTAATCGGGATCTTGGGTTGTGTAGAAATTGTTTTTCTTCTTGGAATTTTTTTAACCTGTCATAAAACTCTTACTTCTGTTTGTAGCTATCCTTTGGCATTCTATTTTTTTCCTGTTTGGATTCTACATATCACCTTGTTTTCTAAGGGTTTTTCCTCATATGCTCTGGCTTCTCTTGTTTGTGTAGAGTGAAAATGACTACTATCTCGTGTATATATAGGATTTTTAATATAACTACCAACTCGACTACATAGATACAACACCCTCTATACTATTGGATGGTAGCATTCTCCATGCTACTAGCTAGTAGCATTCTACATCCTACCGGTCAAACATGTAACATGCCACCGACCAGGTAACATGAAGAATGCTATCATTCAATAGCATTCTACATGCTACCAACTAGTAGCATGCGTAATGCTACCGCTTGGTATCATGAAGGATGCTATTGGTTGGCAGCATGAAGAATAATACTAGATGGTAGTAGTTTTCATGCTACTCGCTGATAGTATAAAGAATTCTACCAACCGATAGCTTGAAGAATTCTACCGGTGGGTAAAGATGAAGAATTTTATCAACTGGTAGTATTTATAATGCTATCGACTAGTAGCATTCTTCATGTTGTCTATTGGTATCATGCTAAAATTTGTTTCTTATGCCATGCCAACCTTTCTCAAAATGATGCTAAAAATATCCTTCCACATAAAACAAATTTTCCTGTAATTCACCATACATGCGAAAGTGGTTTTACCAAAATTACCCAATATTTTCTAAGGCTTTGTTTCAGAGGGACCCTTAAAATTTTCCTGCTTTGACTTGTTCCTCTGTCACTCTACTTATATCACACCAACACTTATTATGTGAATTATATGGAAAGAGGTAACTTGTCTTGTGCAATCTTGCATGTCGGGTCTTCCAAACAATGAATGGATGACTCATATATAGTTTGATCCCGAGGGACCAGATCTGGGTGTGCAAACACAATTGCATCTATAATGATTTATAGCTTCTTGTATGCTACACAATTTTGGCCTTTCTTTTCCCATACCTACTGCTTTAGTTATGCAATGATCTTGTCCTTTTACTTGATCTCTTTATCCCTCTACCACATCTCTTCATTCTTTTCCTCCATCTCCTTTCAAAAGTTCTTGATTATGCGGCCTTGTTCAAAAATTGGATCCCTACATCGACCGATAGTTTGGTAAACACATTACATGCTTGTCCATTTGTTAGCATATGGGAATATACTATTGGATAAGCCTCCTATGGTGTAGACTTAAGTCATGTCTCTGTTAGCGATTGTGTGCTAAATTCAAACTTTAACTCCTCCATATGTGATTGGAGTGCCTAGGATAACATCTTACGTGTGCACAAAGCAAGGATTCCTCCTTCTGAAGAATGAACAATAGAATAAGTCCTCTTTTACTACTATGATTTGATATCTTACGTGTAACACCTTATTTGGATCATCATCATACTACATCACGAGGCATTGGGGCATATGTCTTGCCTTCCTGTTCTTCCCATAGTTTCCTTTTAGAAAACTTACCACAAGAGAAGTATTTTTGCCACCATAACCTATCTTATCATTGCTCTTTTCTCCTTCTTTGTGCTCCACTTCCTCTTTGAATATACACTCCAAAATGTGCTCCACAATGTGCTTGACATCTTTTTGAATCCAACGCTCAACTTATGGCCCAAAGTAGCATGCTTAGCCTGTGTTCCTTAGTAGGCTCCCATTTCTCCTCCAAAATATGAGTGGCGGGAAACACAATCCCTTATACCTATGTCTCCATGAAAAGGATTTCTTGATAATGCATGCTACTCTCTTCTATATCCAATTCCTCAACAATATGCACCCATGGACTTAACTACTCCACTTTTTCTGCATTCTTTTCATTCCCCTCTTTTTGACACTCAATATCCTCTATGTCTTTAATAGAAATTATCTTTTGTTTCTTATTTTATGGAGAATTCTCTGTCTTGTTTATCTTTTGGTGTTCACACTTGGTTATGACTCTTTTCACATAGGGGTCTTCTTTGTAGATGTGCTCTTGATTGCGGGCTCATCTTCACTTCCTTCTTTCTTCTTGTTGATAGGGGGAGTATCCTTACATGCTCTATTCTACCCTACCATCTTCTTCCCTATAGGTCCTTTCGGGATGGTCAAATCATCCTCTACATACTTTCCATCAACTACCCTTAGCTTTAGATAAATATAAATATTTGTAGCCGCCACATTTGCAATTTCCAAGGGCACTGATTTTGTCATGTTGATATCATTTGATATCATTCTTTCTTCATATGCTCTTTTCTTGGGGTAGAAAAGTGTTTTGCACAAATTATGGTGCTCGTAGTATACCTTGTCCATGCAAATCCTTGAATTACATGCTTATGTGAACCTATTCACAATAGTTTGGAAGCAACACATTGTGAAGGAAAATGGGAGTTTGCACCAAGGGCTTTTGGTTTTTTCCTTCAAAGTAAAACAACTAATGCAGAAGTGTTGATAAATTCCCAAATCAACATGTCCCTCCAATGATGTAGGTAGTTCACTGGGAATACATCATTTTTCCTTGAATGCATTACACATCCTATTGTACCAATTGTCTCCACCGGATTTGTATGCGGGAGTTATGTTTTCACATGTACAAGCGGTGAATCTCTTTGCAGAGATGTATTTTCCTCAGGAAATTCCCATATTTTATCATTTTGCCCATCGAATACCCCAATTTCCAAAAATACAATAAGTAACATAATATTTCCAAAGGTAATTTTATCTCCTGCTTAACGCGCTTCAATGATCTCCTCAGCTATGAACCCGATTGGATTGTAGAATCGTGCCTTTCAAATTTTCTTTGCGACATGGATCCATCACTTTTTTTTACTTGTGGCCATCACTCTTGTCCATTTAACTTGGTAAGTAATTGCGTGAAAATTCTAATCACTAGGTCATCAAGCTTCCCAATATCCATTGCATGCCCCCTCTTTGGTAGTTAAAGGCCTTGCGATCTTATTTACTTCATTATCATCACCTAAATCTAGAAAGAGTTTTATCCCTATGATTTGAAGAGATGTGAACTTGATAATTAATTCTGCAGCTAAGCACATCCTCCTCTGAGTGAAATAAAATAAATATTTATAGACGCATGACATGAGCCACCGATACAATTGTTCGTGAGATTGCAAAAATATAGGAGTTTATATAATCAATCAATCCTACATTCTATAGACTGTTCTCTCCCTCATCATCATAGATGGGCTTTCCCTTCATGGTCCTCTCTCCCATCTTCCGGAAAAGATCCTTCTTTATCTCAAGTGCATTTGCATCATTATGATAGTTGTAGTCGGTGATAGTCATTTTTTACACATGTGATACCCACTCCAATCCCATCAGTACTCCATCAAGGTACTGCATCTATGAGTACCATTCTTCTTGAAGATCTCCTGCCACGATATGTTATTTTCTATTGTTATTTCATTTTCCCTTTGGAGATGTGGTTACTACCTTTCTAGGTGTCATTCTTGCACACAAACTTAGACATTGTACTTGTTACCTTGACGTGTCTCAAGTGTTTCAACCTTATTGCTCCAAATCAATCGCACATAGATCTCTTCACACTTGTTTTAATTTCTTCCAACCGGTTCACTAATCATGTAAACCTTAACCGTAACCCTTGAAACTTTTGAAAAAACACTTCCACGCTGCCCCAAGCTGCCAACCCTCTTCCAAAGTAGCTCTTTCACTCATCCATGTCCCAAATATGATTTGGTTAGATAATTTATTTGGCTATGTACTCAATTTCACAAGTATTCATATAATAATCACTCTCGAAAACACATAATTTATTCATATGGTAAGGTAAAAATAATTTTACCCTAACGCCTTTTTATAGATTTTCAAATTTTTACCACATTAAATGCTTGCCACCTATCACTTGTACAACAAATTTAAATCTCATTTTATACTTTTTCATGTTTCTTCCATTTTTCCTTTCCTTACATGCACTATAACCATAACCTTTTGATGCACTCACTACTTCCCGTGCCACATACCTCCTCACGCGCGCTTTTTTGCACCATAGTACATAAACCTCTCATGCCTTATATTAAGTAGTTTATCATGCCATTTCCTACCACATGTTACATTGTGTGACCATTATTTGCATGTGGTTTTTCATTATGAGAAATTTCCTTATTATCACCATCCTTCTTACTTCACCCGACACATTTTCCTCTTTTCCTTGTGCATGCACCTTTTAACCAACACACCATTCTCTCTAGCATTGCATGCATATATTCATTCACTTTAACTAGTCTTCGAACACCCTTTTGATCTCTTTTCGGTGTACAATTTTTCTGGTCCACCCCACACTAAAAGTATGCATGGTCCTCTGTTTCCTTCATGCATTGTAACCATAACCTTTTGATGCAATCACTAATTCCTAGGCCACATACCTCCTTGCATGCGCAGCTTTTTGTACCATAGTACATAAACCTCTATGCCTTATATTAAGTAGTTTATCATGCCATTTCCTACCACATGTTACAATCTGCGTGACCATTATTTGCACGTGGTTTTTCATTATGAGAAATTTCCTTATTATCACCATCCTTCTTACTTCACCGACACATTTTTCCTCTTTTCCCTTGTGTATGCACCTTTTAACCAACACACCATTCTCTCTAGCATTGCACGCATATATTCATTCACTTTAACTAGTCTTCAAACACCCTTTTGATCTCTTTTCAATTGCACAATTTTTATGGTCCACCCCACACTAAAAGTATGCGTGGTCCTCTGTGCATGAAATCAATAGATAATAATGAGCTTCCTATGTGCAAGCACCCTTATTATAAAAAGACAAGGAAAAAAATAACAAAGCATTGAAACGATCGAAAGAAACACATGAAAAGGAAATCGAATCTAAGTGCAAATACTATCTTATTACAAACACTAAGAAGTGTTATTTATAGTAGGGCTTTAGCCTACTCTATTGAAGTAACTAGGAAACATGGTGCCATCCAACGCCTACAACCGACATGTACCCGATTTAAGTATTTTTGTTACTACAAAGGTACCAACCAATACAACTTCAATTTTTCTAGATGGTGCACAAACTTGGAGTCATAGAGAAGTACCATCTTGCCAATTGTAAATTTATTTTTATTAATGTGCCTATCATGCCATGATTTCTGCCTCACTCTCTCGGTCTTTTGGCTTCATCGTGTAGTGGTGTGCCTCTAATTTAACTACATGAGTTTGTTAATGCACTCCTTAAAACTTACTCATCATCAAGTCTGCATGCAATACACAAAGATGGTAACATAAATTCAACTAGTAGAACTTCTTCCACACCAAAAACAAACTGAAAATGTTTGGCCTTGTTTAACCTTTTATAAGTGGTCCTATAAGCCCAAAGTATAACTAACACTTTATCTCGACGTGATTTAGATCTGAATAGCATAACAAAATAATATATTGATCTTCGTTATTTTGACATACACAATACATGGCTATTATATAGCCAAACAAATAGCTAAAACAACCTCCTATAATTTAGGAGTAGTTACAAACAATAAACTATATACGTGAAGTTGTTTAAAACAACTTCACATATAATACATATTAATATTCCTAACATTATCGTCCCAATCTTTTCCAACTTCACATAATTTTGTCAATGTCTATCCCAAGATCTTGTTAAAAGCCTCTATAGTGCCATTAGGTTGAGGATGATATAGAGTAGTTTTATATTGCGCCACCATAAACTATGGCAAAAGGATTCTTATTGTCTCATTCGGAAAATTAGTTCCTCTATCACTTGTCAAGTTTAATGGGAAACCATATCTACTAATAATATTCTCCCATAAAAATCTTGTTGCTATAGCTACATTACAATCCTTCGTGAAGCACCGCCTCTACCCAAATTGTAATATAGTCTATACAAATGATAATGTAGTGCACGCCGAGTCCCCATGCACGGGTGGTGAAATAGGACCTCACGAAATCAATAACCCACTTCTCGAAATGTTCTCGTGCTTACAATTGCTCGAAGTGTCATCTCATCTTTATGTCCGAGTTTTCCAAGGAATGACAATGATAACATGATTTCACATACTCCTTGGTATCCTTGTATAATGTATCCCACTAAAGTCAAGCCAAAAGGATCTTACGCCCATAGCATCACCTACGTAATGCCCTCTTTCTATTGCACCTTGATCCTCCTCCATGATGGCGTTGTGCTCATGTCTCGTAACACAATGATGCAAGACTTCATCATGGCCCAACTTATATAAATCTCCACTAATCAACCGATAACACACCACACGTATTGCAAGCTACTTCTTCTCCAATGTATTCATTCCTTTAGGATCTCCCGGTGTGTAAGAATAATACAATATCCTCCAATTCTATGGGTGCATATTTTAATCTATAAAGCGTGCATCAAACATAGTGTCTTCAATGCTCTACACATCTTTTCCTAAATTAATCCTTGATAAATGGTCGACTCTGAATTGATCTTACACGCTTGACAACAACGGTGAAATGAAATTCTTGAAATATAAGTATCTATATAAAAATTTGCCCTTGAAAAATAGGTTTGTTGACCAAATACTTGAGTGCCATATGATCTATATAGAAAATAAATGGAGTTTCCAATAAGTACTATCTAAACTTATACAACTCATAGATCATAGAAAAACATTCACGCTTGGTATTTATGTCGTTCTTCTCCATGGGTGTTAGCTTCCTACTTGCAAATAAAATAGGATTGTCCACAATTCCTTCTCATGGTTATGCCAACATTGTGCTAATCATCATTCTAGAAGCATCAACATGAACATGAAAAGGTTTATCCCACGATGGAAAGTGTAAAATAGGTGTAGTAGTAAGCTTCTCCTTCAAAGTTTCAAATTCTTGCTATTGTACATTATGTCGATAAAACTTTCCTTTATATTTCAACAATTCTTCCAAGGGCGTGAAAATATTTGCATAACCTTTAATTAATTTCTGTAATAACTAGTATGTCACACTAATATGCACACTTCACTTTGATTGGTAGGATCTTGTAAACCCAAGATCACAACTATCTTGGTTGGGTCTACCAATTACTTGAAAATGATGTGTCCCAATAATGTGCCAAAGGGTGTAGGAAATATGCACTTCTTAATGTTGAGAGATATGCTCAACTACCTGTACCTCTCAAACATGAGCCTTAGGTTATCACAATGATCCTTAACTAATCCATATACTTGTCCAATCATCCAAATATACCTAGAGGAACTTTTGAATGAAACCTTAAAAGTATTGCACCACAATGCACGAGAACAATAATGGCACATTTTCCAATCCAAAAGGCATGACTGTATATGCAAAACTTCCTCACTTAGTAGTGAAAGTGGTCTTCTCTTGATCTTCCTTTGAGATGCACACGTGGTAATAACCTAAAAAATCCATATGTAAAAGAATATATCTTGCACCCATCAAATCCCTCAAGGATTTATTCTATGAACGGGGTGGGAAAGGGATTTATGAAACATGAAGCATTCAAATCTCTATATTCCACACAGATCTTGATCCACACATCCTTCTTAATTCTTATGACCATGGGGCTAACCCATTCAGATTCTTCAATAGGCTCAATTATTCCAAACTTGAGCATCTTGTCAATTTATTCCTCCACCTTTACACGTAGATTAGGATTCATCCTATATTGTCTCTTCTTAACTGGGTGCATGCCTTCTTTTAGCTTGATCTTCATCTCACCTAAATAGGGATGTACACCTTTTAACTCTTGATAGACCTACGGGAATAATTTATAGAAGTCACGCAAGATCTCAATAATCTTTGTTACTTCTTTCTCCGACTAGTAATCCCTAATGATTTCTTCCTTGGTCTCGTCTTGTGTAACAATGTTAACCTTTTTGTTGTCATAATAAAATGGTATGCACACGCATTTTTATCTATAGAATATATTACCTTATGTGTACCTTTAGTGTGGCTAACATCTAGGTTGTCTAGTGCTTCATCATCAATCATGTACACTAGCTTTCCTTTCTCTTTCTCTTTCTAGTTATGATCTAGTTGTACTTCCTCTATCTCCTCAAGATCAAGGCATGCCTCAAGATCGGTTCTTCAAATAACTCTAACATCATCTCTTTTACCTTTGCATTATCCCCTAGTGTGATGCAATTCATTATCTATAAAGATTCATGGAATAAATGCTTAGTAGAAAAATAATCATAATTTTTAACCATACCAACAATCATCTCTTTCCAATTTCCTATTTCACTTTTTAGCTTTGCATGAAAATACTAGGCGTGTGTGCATCCATGAATTTTGGAGTAGAAATTATGCACTCATAGTGATGGTGGTAAGTGTAGTCATTTTTACTCCTATCATAAAGGAGGAAACCCCATACACGCCGGCCTATCACCCAGTAGAAGCTAAGCCCTCACCTGAGGCATGCGCGGGTACCGAGTCTCTCTTTTATGTGAGTTTAGTGGGAAGCATCATCTATGATTACTTGTAAGAGTATTTAGGAAGTTAAGACAAACAAGAACCATAGGGCTCAGAACAGCCTCTAGATCCTTGTAGTCACTCAGACCGAATGCTTTAACATAATCCAGAACATATATTATAACAGAAAGAATTATACAAGCATTCATACATAGCATGAAAGGAAAGAGAACTCATATGGGAGAAGTATGCACTAAATCCATTGATATCCATGTCTATTTATAACAGGTAACCTCATTATATTCATTGATTCATTACAGAGTGTCATAGAGTGCAGACCGCAATCATGCATATCACTGGAACTTGTATAACTAAGCCAAAAGAAAAAGAAATTACAACTCTATGCCTAGTACATTCTCTCCTTAATGCAAATATCCACTCGTAGTAATTCTACAGAGCTTCACCCATGCTATCTCTCAAGCTTGCATTGCATAACAAGCTCCTTCTCTCTTGGGTTCTCCTGATGAATATCCTCTATATAACTCTCTGTGTGTGTGTGTCCTCTTTTCCATGGCAAGAACTTGTATTTATAACTTTCTGGGCTGCCAACTTGCCTTCCAGCGACCCTCAGATTAGATGCCAAGTGTCGATTGTGGTCCTTCATGTGAGCATGCTCCTCCAAGCTTGAGCTTTCCACTTTATCTCATGATGATCTTCTAGAAGATTCCATCTGGGGCATGCTCTTTCCTGGGCTAGCCTATCACCAGTCGCATCTTATCCACGCGCAACCGATCACACTTTTCATGTGTTCTACCCTAGGCACTCAAATTGGCTAAGTCCCGAACCTTCTTTCGCGTGTCGTGCGAACTATGTGCTTCCTTCACTCTTTCTCTTACGTGTTTTTACCTTGCGCACCATTCTATAACTAGGATCCCGTGCACCTACATGCCTTCATACTTGGTCAATATTCTAGGGGCCCAACATCACCCCACACTACACCTATTCTCCATCCTTGGAAACACTCTACTTAACCAAGATGCACGCTGCCTTAAAGAATTTTAGTGTTAGCCTTACATTTTGTAAAAGAATAAGGGAATGAAAGAATGGGGAGAGAAGAAATAATGGGGGCATTAGCTTAGCAGGCTAGGGAAATCCCTCTGCAATTCAGCCTCTAATTTTCTCCATGCATCGACCTTGTTTTGCACCTTCTGACAGAGGTCACCGACTAGGATGTTTACCTCATCAAAAGTTAGGCCAATCCCCTGGGGCACCCAAAGTGTCAACAATATTTTCCATCTCCTTTCCTAGGTCTTCAAGTGTGTCCATCCTTCTGGTGATATGAGGGTATAGCTCCTTCAATCGTGTTTTGATTGAGCCCCTTAGTGCCTCAATCTCCTCATATCTTCTTTCTACTTCGCTGTGACTTTATCCCTCTCCGCCCTATTTCCTTTATTCTTCTCCTAGAATTATTTTAGCTCTACTTCATGGGTAGCGACCAAGGCACTTGCTACCTTATCCCTATCCACGCATTTTTCATATGCAGATCGCAGATTGGGAAGTAATCTTTACATCTGCGAGCACCTTGCTATACTTAGCAATGAGTGCTACCACCTTCAGCTTGTCTTCTTCCTTCAAGCACGCTGTTACTTCCTCCACAGAATCTAGGGCCAATGGTTGTCTCTCTATGGTGAGGACACACATTAAGTCTTCTAAGCATTCCAAAGTTGATGCGTACCTCGAGGGATTGGCACTAGGTCTGGGTGCTTTAATATGATGGCGCTCTTGATCGACTCCACCTTCTTGTAGACTTCTTGCACCCTTGTCTTCTCATCTTTGAGCTCACGCCTCAGCTGTGCTAATCAACTCCTCTTGCTTCAAGTTCCTAGCCATCTCAGCCAACTCCTCTTCTTTCTTGGCCAACTTCCCCTCTAGAACCCTTATGCTGTCATTTCACGCAAAGAGCCTTGCCTCTATCTCAACCACGACCTTATTAAGAGCATTGCATACTTGCTCGTCTGAAAGCTCCTGAGCATTCACTAAGGGGTTGTCTCCCTTAGATTCTGGTAACGTGATGAGCTCTTTCGTCATAATTCAAAGTCTAGCTCGTCAACGTGGGACTTGAATGCCCAAGAAAGCATCTTCTTGGTCCTAGGGTATGCTCCTCCTTTTCAAACGACCCCATGGCTATAAGCCTTTCAGTGGGTATAGTGCTCTGGAACCGTGCGCGTAACACCTTCCTTGAGTCATCAATGTAGCTCATTACTAGCCTTTTCTCGCATCAAGAGCCCTTCTCCCCGAGCGTGCTCCTTTTGGAAAACTTACAGTTAGGCTGGGACCTCCTCCCATACTGGCCTACTTCCTCTCACTGTCTTCCTCTTTTCCTTCTTCCAGCACTATATCAGCGCTGCGCTCCAATTCTTGATCAACCAAGGCCTCGAGAATTTTCTTTGCCTCTCTCTTTGCCACCTCGGTGATCTGCTCCTTTGTGAATCTTATGGGTTCCTACTTTTCCATGCTATCCTCAGTCTTTCCCATGTCTTGGATGCCTTCCTCACCCTGTGTACTATTTCACCACGCGAAAACAAATTCTTGTTTTTCTCTCCACTCTCTTCTCTGGAGTCATATACTTCCGTGACATGTGGTTCTTGGTCCCTTCAGTTCGTCCTCCCCTATCACCTTCTCCACTTTGTTTGTCTTCTTTTTCACCCAAGTGTTTCTCTAAGCTATCGGTCTCCTCTAAGTCAACTTCTTCTTCTATCCTCTACTTTTTCTTGAGAGGTGGCTTCTTGACAGGGGATTCAAATTCTTCTTCTTCCTCTGGGGACTTCTCCTTGGTGAGGGGTTACTCTGGTGCCTCTTCCTCTGGTGTCTTCTCTTTTTCTGGGGACTTCTTTCTATGCGCATAAGTACTGGGCTTAGCACTTATCGACGACATGCTCACTGTTTGAGCAATCTACACACTTGGTGCTTCTCCTTCTCTTCCCCTCTTCTTGGGTGTGGGCCTCTTCCTACCCATGGGATCTTTAGGTATGGATACCTCCTTCTCCAGGTATGCGCCCTTCTCAAACTTCAGCCTTATGCACAAGTACACGCATGCCACTGATCCTCCAGCAATGGGTAACGTTATCGCCTTGTCATTTGAATCTCGTGTGATACATATCTCTCTATGTATGTGCACTTGCCTCTAGGGTAGTTCAACTTCTTGCACATTTCTTTGTGCTCCCAGTCTAGACTACCCAGCTCCAGCCTCAACTTTTTGGACTCCATGAATCTATTTACTCCCACTTGGAAGTATTGAGTTGTGAACGCGAAGGGAAGCTTGCACCATGGGCTCCAAGACTCATCTACTAGTCTAAACCTGCCCAGGCAGAAGTGTTGGTACACTACAAATTTGACTTATCCTTCAGTGACTACCGAAAGTTTCTGGAATCCTCTATTCTACCCCGAATGCGTTCCTTAGGCACGTGTACTAGTTCTGCAAGTGCGCCTTGTGGGGTGTTGACATTGTGTCACACGCATACTTCTCAAACCTCTTCACAGCGAAGGCTCCTCGGTGGGGTATTCCCATACAAACTTTTTTGACGCATCTGGTACTCCAATCTCTAAAAATAATATAGTTAACAAGATGTTTTCGAAGAGGATTCTGTCCCCCTCCTTCGCACAACTAAAAATTTCCTCCATGATGTATGCAAATAGGTTATAGATGGTTCCTACTATAATTTTCCTACAGACATGTAACCAAGGCTTATTGACCTGAGTCCATCTCTCTTGGCCATTTATCTTTGTCACTAGATGTGCGGCCATCCTCATCACTAGGTCCTTGATGTCAGAGATGTCATAGTATCTCGACCCTTTCTTAGCAGTGTATTCAGTAATGGTTTCCTGGATTGCCTCCTTTTCACTCAGGTCATCATCTAGGCTGACTCCTTGGCATTTGAGGCCCGTGAACTATGAGATGAGTTGAGGAGTAATGCACATCTTACACCCTACAAAATGGAAGTAATCCTCATGTACTCGTGACATCAGCCATTGATATAGGTGCTCTGGCTTTCCAAAATAGGGCAACTCATAGAGTTGTAGCAATCCTGCCTTCTCCATCTTGACCTTTACATCATCATTGTAAATGGGCAACCCTTCTGGTGTCCATTTATTTGTGGGGCACACTAACTCCAGTGCCATCTCCTTCTCGATCGTGCTCATTTGATGGTTGTAATCACTCACAGGCATGTTCCTTAGGTGAGACTCCCATTCCTTACCCATCATTACCCCATCGGGTACTGCATCTCTACATACCACTCTTCATTCGTACTTGTCTTGGGCTCTTGCTACTTGGCCTTGCCCTTGCCCTTTCCTTTCTTTGGTGCCATGGTCGGGTATTTTTATCACTCCAATTCTCTCCTTGTTATTATGTTTTACTTCCTCCAATCCTCCGATCTCAAATATGTGATATAACTCTTCTAAACTCATGCCCTAGTTTGTCGAACCCTAACTTGGATAAACTCTTCACAAGACAATGCCTCTTCAATTCCTTCCATGCCCATGTAATCCCTTCCTTCTGGTTCACAATCTCAAACTAGCTACTTCAATCTCTCGATCTTCTTCCACTCGATCGAATCTGAAAACCCTAGCTTATAGAACTTGCTTATATCTCCAACTCTTCATTTTTACAAAGTAAGAAATGAGAGTGCCCCGACCCTTTATTTATAGTTTTTCCTTTTTTGATCATTAAATGTTACTTCACCTACCACCATACCTTGCTCATTTAATGCAGATTTTTCAAGCAAAGCCCATCTTCAGTGCCTTCACTTGCGTGCCCAACCTTGTGCGAAAACTCTTCCAACCTTCCTGCAAGGCGTAACCAATCCAACTCCGACAGAGACTCTTACGCGCGCGTAACCCCGCCAAAGACACTTCTTTTGTCTTGATCCTTTCTCTTGCCTACCTCATGTTTTTTTCAAATGCGCTTTCTCCTTCTTGGTACATGGGATCTACAAGTAGCTTTACCCTGGCACCAACCATTTTATCTTTTCTCTTCATATACCTCTTTCAACCCAACTACTCAACAAGGCTTTTCAACACAACTTCCTTGGTACTTAAATCACGTGCTTCTTCACTTTTCTCCACCCCACACTTAAAGCGATGTGCAGTCCTATGCACACTCATAGATTCTCTAAAAATAGCAATAAGTTTACCAAAGGCTGCCCAAGGCATAAAACAAAACAACAACGCGAAGGGAATCATAAAAAGGGAAAATTCATAAAGGAAACTTCTAAACTAACTAGAAAAACTACCTTATTTACAAACACCAAGAAGACTTATTTATAGTAGGGCTTTAGCCTACTCCCATTGAAGTGTCTAAGAAGTTTCGTCTCATCCAACACTTGAATCGCATGCACCCGAATTGAGGATGTATGATATCATGTAAGGACCCAACCAACGGACTTTTAACTTTACAGATGGCACAAAAACTTGGAATCATATAGTAACACCATCTCGCCCAACCTTAAAATTATTTTTTCTAATGTGGAAATCATGCCAAGCCTTTTGCTTTTCCTTTTCCACTGTCTGGATCCATCGGGAAAGTGATTGTCTCTCATCCAGTTTCATTAGCTCATCAATACTTTCTTCCAGCGCTTGTTCATCGGCTAATCCTCCTACACACACTATTCACAGAGAAGGTAACATAAATTCAACCAAAAATAGCTTCCACACCAAACACCAATTGAAAAGGTGTGGCTTTGTTTAGTTTTTTATATGTAATCTTGTAAGCCCATACTACTACCGATACTTTGTCATCTCAATCAAGTCTTCTGACATCACAAATCTTGGTCAAGGTATGACTCAATATCTTGTTGAATGCTTCCACGGTGCCATTTACTTATGGGTGATAGGGCATAGTCTTGTGATGAGTCACCATGAACTCTGATAATAGGATCCTCACGGTCTCATTCAAAAATGTGTACCCCTATCATTGGTCAAGCTCAATGGGCATCCATATCTCATGATAATGTTCTCCCATAAGAACCTTGCCGTTGTTTCTCATTGTGCAATCTTTAGTTGGGGCTACCTCTGCCCACCTTGTGAGATAATCTGTGCAAGTGATGACATAACGTGACCCATTCCTACGTCTTTGCTAGTGCAATAGGTCCCACAAAATCTATTGCCCATTTTTCAAAAGGCTCCATGTTAGGGATAGGGTGCAAATGCTTTTCATCTCTCCTTCCTTGTTTGCCAATGTGTTGACAAAGTGGTCACACGCTTTACAATAATCTCTACAATACCTGTACAAGGTTTCCCACCATAATCTTCCCATTAATATCTTGTGCGTGATGGTATCACCTATGTAATGCCCACCTACACTTCCTCCGTGTGCTTCCTCTATGATGGCCAGGTGCTCATGCTCTAATACACACATGCTTAAAACTTCATCACATCCCAACTTGTATAAGTCTCCACTAATCAACATGTAGGGCGCGACGCGTATGGCTAATTGCTTCTTCTCCAATGCCTTCATTCCATCTGGTGCCACAACTTAATTTAAGAATACTGTAATCTCCTCCAAATCTGAGGGTGTGTGCTGCAATCTAAACAATTGGGAAAATGGAATTGCTTCCTCAATACTTTGCGTGTCCTCTCCTAAATCAATCCTTGATAGATGATCAGGCCCACAGTTGATTTTTCTAGGCTTCACTACAACGGTGAATTCAAACTCTTGAAACAACAACACCCATCAACATATGCACCCTTGAAGAATGGGCTTGTTTACCAAATAATTTAATGCCATGTGGTCGGTGTAGAATATAAAGGGTGTTACCAGCAGATACTGTCTAAACTTGAAGAGCGCGTAGATCATCGACAATGCCTCATGCTTAGTTGTGGTATAATTCTGCTATGTTGGTGTCAGCTTCCTACTTGTAAAACTGAGAGGATGATCAATAATCCCTTCACCTGGTTGTGCAAGTATTGCTCCAATGGCGGTCCCTAAGGCATCTACATGGACATGGAAGGTCTTGCCCTAAGAGGGAAAACGTAAAATAGGCATGGTAATAAGCCTATATTTTAATGTATCAAATGCCCTCTGCTGCGGATCTCCCCAATGGAAGGAACTTTTGTGTCTAAGCAGCTCCTCTAAAGGCGTGGCGATCTTGGCATATCCCTTAATGAATTTTCTGTAATACCCCATATGCCCAAGGAATCTGCACACTGCGCTCTGGCTAGTAGGCTCCCTTAACCCCACAATAACTACAACCTTAGCAGGATCTACCATCAAGCCCTTTTTATATATGATATGCCCCAATAAGGTCCCAAAGCATGTAGTAAACACACACTTTTTAATGTTGAGGGATATCCTCAACTTCCTACACCTCTAAAATATTAATCTCAAGTTGTCACAATGGTCCTTAACTAGACCATAAACTGTCCAATCATCCAAATAGACTGAAGAAATTTATGGATGAAGTCTTGGAATGCTTGCACCACTATGCACGAAAAAACAACAAGCGCATTCTTCAACCCAAAGGGCATGACCGTATATGCAAAACTTCCCCACTCGGTGGTGAAAGTTGTCTTCTTCTGCTCTTCCTTTGCAATCCGAACTTGGTGGTACCCGAAAATCCATCTGTAAAGGAGTAGATTTCACGCCCAATGAATCCTTCCAAAATTTCTTTAGTGAAGGGGGTCGGAAATGGATCAATGACACAAATTGCATTTAATTCCCTATAGTCCACACAAATCCTAATCCGCCCATCCTTCTTGATGTTGATTACCATCGGACTTATCCACTCCGATTCTTCCACTGCCTCAATGATCCCAAAATTTATCATTTTGTCTATCTCCTCCTTAACTTTCATGCAAAAATTGGGATTCATCCGGTAGGGCCTTTTTCTAACCGGGTGCACACTGTCCTTCAGTTTTATCTTCATCTCCCCTAAGGAATGGTGAATGCCTTTGAGCTCATGGTACCCGCGTGGGAATAAATCCTTAAGTTCATGCAACAGATCAATGATCTTTGATACTTCCTTCTCTGTCTAGTAATCCCCAATAATAGTTTCCTTAGGTTCTTCTTTTGAACCGATGTTAACTTTCTTCATCTTTAAAGGCTTATGGTATGCACACACGTGAGCATATGCACTGTCCACTACCTCACATGTCCCTACAGAATGGCTAACATCTAAGCTTTCTGATTCCTCTACATCAATCAGATATACCAACTTTCCCTTCTCCTTTTCCAAACACATGCGCTCAAGTCAGTAACTCTTCTGTTTTTCAACTTCTTCAAAGATCACCCCTATACCTGGTTCACCTAATAATTCTAACAGCCTATCTTCCATTTTGGCACTATCCCCCATGGTAAGGCACTTGATACCCTGCAAGGCCTTATCAATTGATGGCTTGGTACTCTGATACTTAAAGGTTTGAATAAGGTTAGCTGCGATCTCCGGCCAATTCCTCATATGGCGGTGTTTCTCTCGAATGAATGTACCATGCGCATGCACAACCCTACAGTGTAGAATACAACTTGTGCACCTAGAGGGATGGTGGCAAAGCTTCATGCCTTCTCTTTAGACCTGTTCACACTCCTAGATATGGAAAGAGGCGGGCTCCTTCCCATGGTAGTCCTTGATGATGGTGGGTACATTACTCCTAGAAAATCTAACAGAGAGCAATTCTTACCTCGTGCCACTCTAAAAGGCTCTCCTAATGTGTGGCCCACCAATGAGCTGCTTTGTGACAAGCAAGACATAACTTAACATCTCCCTTCGTTCCTTCTCATTCTTCCACTAAGCTTCTACCTCCTGCAGAAAGATCTCAGGGAAGGCTCCTCCTGAATACTTGGGCAGTTCTTTTCCTCCAAGGTGCCTAATAGTGCACACCTTTGTTACCTTGGTCACCGACCCTCTCAACTATCGTCCCATTAATTCATAAGTTCCATGCGCCCAATTGTCACAAGCTAGACTGGTGGTATCACTTACTGACTGAGCATCTTCAAACTGGATAACTCCATTAGTAGGGTGTACCATCTCGTAGTCTCCGATTGAGCACACATAAATCTTTTCCGTAAATTCTTCTCCTAATAGTTCAATATAGGGCATTGACTTTCCATCAACCAAGGGTATAATGACTTGTTCCTCTTTATGCTCAAAGTTGATGTACCCTTTATTGAACCAAAGGTCTGCATTATTCTTGTAACACCAAGGGCACCCAAGTAGTGCTAGGAAATTTTCTACCTCGGTGAGTGTCAAGACTTCAAAGTCCCCAGTAAAACTTGGTTCTCTCGATAGTAATAATCGCATCCTTCAAGAGACCAATGGGCATTGCCTTAGTTTTCTTTTCCATATACAACACATTCGAAGATGGCTGTAATGCAGGTCTCCCCATCTGATGCCATGCATCCAAAGTCAGAACATTAACCTCCACGCCAGTGTCAATGAGTATATTGCTGAGGAGCCATCCATCTACAACTACATTTAATGTAATCTCCTTGTCATAGTCGAGGTTGTGAGGGGGAAGGTTCACATGCAATACCTGTCTCTCGTGCTCTTCTCCAGCACATGGTACCTTCTCTCTCAATTAAGATCCTAGCAAATGAATGATGTTCTCCTTCCTCAACATTTTACACACCTCTTTGACCTCATCCAGGTCATCCTTTTATGCCTCGACTCTCCTTCCTTGTTCTTCCCTTCTCGGATTGCTCCTTTAGACACTAGATCTCCCTTGTAAGCTTCAATAACATCCATGGTGTCTGATATATCTCCTTATGATGCGTGGGGTCCGATATTTTCCTTGAACAACCTCCTCCTCATAACCAGGGTCTTCTGTCTTGGTACCTCTCTTGCACGCGCGCTTCGCCTTTGTTGTTACAAGACAGGGCTCCAAATCTTCATCACATGTTACTCAAGGCATCCACTATATGTCCGCTTCTTGATGTTGACCATCATAGTGCCCTTGTCTTTCTCGGTGCTACTCTTGATTCATATGCTCAAATAAATCTAAGCACTCCTCATACTTATGCTTCTTTTCACACCACGAGAACTCAATAGGTCCAGGCACTCACGCTTATAATGTTCAATAGATCCACAGTTGAAACATGTTCCACGTGGGAACTCACTCCTTCCTCCTCCATGGTTACCTCAACCATGGAATCCTCCTCGAAAACCTCTCCCATGTGTGACTCCATCTATGCGCTCCTCATAACGGCGATCATCATTTTTGGAACCACTGGAAATGTTGATTTGGTGTACCCCATGATCAATGGCCTCATGGATATGATCAATGAGCCTTCAGTGCTTAGTATCATGGGTTGTGGAGGTGTAAATTTTGTAATAAAAAGATACATTCTTCCGAATCATGTGCTGCAGTAAGGGACATCTACTTGTATCATGGTCCCCATGATAGATCTCATAATCTACCATTACAGTGTGTACCATCCTCCGGGGGAAATTATCCTTAACATGCCCCTCTATCTCACAATCTATGCACCATAAACCACTGTGAGTCTTATGGACTAAGTTCACAGATAATTTTTCCAACTGTTTGGCCATAGCAGCAATCTGAGCCTCCAAGAACGGGCTAATGCTAGTATCAATACTACCAATAGCCTTGGCATGCAAGGCAGCTTCCAATGCTTTGCGCAGATCTATAAAAGTTTTATGAGACAAGGCCCTTCTAAAAGGGGTGATCAATCCTCCAACAAACCACTTGTGCATGCTGTGAAGGGTGAATATCATATGATAACTTAGACAAGAGAGTTTTAAAACATGCATCATACTCCCGCACACTCTCTGTCATTCCTTGTTGAATCTCCTTCAAAGTGCTGATGCTTTTTTGCTCGAACTTAGGAATGTGGAACTCTATCAGGAATGCATTTTTTAAAGTAGTGTAGTCCACCACCATTTGATGAGGGTCATACTTTCTATACCAGCTATGCGCATGCCCTTGCAGTGTGGTCACAAATTGACTAGCCTTTTGTTATGGTGTTGTGATACCCTTCATATGCCATAGCAGTTCACACTTGTGAACATGTTTTGTAGCATCCTCAATGCCCCTATAATCTGGAAAATGCAAAGACATTTCAAAGAATACTTGAGGTGGTGGTTGGGGTCCTTGTCCCCAACCGTGAGCCTTGGTTCCCTCGTGTGTTTCCTCCACCGCCCGATCAACCAGTCCACCGAGTCATGTACCTCCGAGCCACCGGATCCACCGTAACCACTGGGCCCAATAGGGTCTCAGTAGGACTGTGCCAAGCACCCCCATGGTCCCACTAAACTATGCACCGATGGTCTGTGATAGTGCCCCACTACCACTACTTTGTCCCGCACCACTCCCTGATGCGAGCCTAAAAGCTTGTACACTTGCCCCTTGTCCAAAAACTCCTCTGAATACTGGAATATGTGTAGTCATAGAAGAAGGAACTAAAAAATTATATCTCCTAGGCATAGATCTATCTCTTCCACTTATATCAACTGGGTCAATAACACTTCTTCCTGGATAAAGAAAACCAAGCGCCAAGGCTCGATCGGGTGGGTTTAGATATGTGCCAATGACTCTCCTCTCTTTGTGTAATGAAATCTCACCGGAAGCCGAAGGGGTCTCCCTTATGCACTTGAAAATATGGAGTAGCACAGACATCGCTCAGTTCCACATCCTTAGCATGAACCTCAACTCCTTCCCACAACGTCTGCCTCCATAGATCCATAACACTAGTAGCCTTACATCATCTAGTAATCTTCCTTTCACACGCTTCACTATACTTGAGACGTCTTTCTTCCCTCTCCTTCTCTGTCATGATATTTGCCATCTTCCTCTACCCAATTTCCCTTACAAACACTCAGAATGGTTTAGTCGGCCATTGGGAGTGCCTCTAAACTCATGGTAACCATCAATATCTTCATAGCTAGAGGAATAGCACGTAGAAACATTCCTCTAGGTTCTCACAGAAATTCAAACTCAACAACCTCTAGACAAGAATATGTAGAGATGGCATACTCTAGAGTGTAGCTAGCTAGTACTCCTCTCCACCAATGATCAACAGCATGGGTCCACATCAGATATACATCCTGTAACCTTTGGTAGTCTTCTTTGGCCCATACATGCGATCCATAATGCCAACTTGATCTAGATGTATAGGTTGAAAGCCATTCATATAACTCTACTGGGAAGCAGCAAAGAATGTCTCATACAGATCATGGTAGAGGTTCTCTTCTACCCATCTACATGCATTAAATTTAGGTCCAGGGCTATATCTATGAGAAAATTCATCCTCCATGCTCTTGAACCATGATTCAACATTTTCCAATGTTAACTGATCCATCATTACTCATTATATAGATCATGATGTATGTTATATCCCACTACAACTTTGAAAAGAGGTCCCGACAATGGAACCAAGATGTAGTCATTTTTACTCCTATCACAAAAGGAAGAAACCCCATGTGCGCGACCTATCACCCAGCAGAAGTTGAGCGCTCACCCAAGGCACGCGTGGGTACCGAGTCTCTCTTTTATGTGAGTTTAGTGGGAAGCATCATCTATGATTACTTGTAAGAGTATTTAGGAAGTTAAGACAAACAAGAACCATAGGGCTCAGAACGGCCTCCAGATCCTTGCAGTCACTCAGATCGAATGCTTTAACATAATCTAAAACATATATTATAACAGAAAGAATTATACAAGCATTCATACATAGCATGAAAGGAAAGAGAACTCATATGGGAGAAGTATGCACTAAATCCATTGATATCCATGTCTATTTATAATAGGTAACCTCATTATATTCATTGATTCATTACAGAGTGTCACAGAGTGTAGACCGCAGTCATGCATATCACTGGACTTGTATAACTAAGCCAAAAGAAAAATAAATTACAACTCTATGCCTAGTACATTCTCTCCTTAATGCAAATATCCACTCACAGTAATTCTGCAGAGCTTTGCCCATGCTATCTCTCAAGCTTGCGTTGCATAACAAGCTCCTTCTCTCTTGGGTTCTCTGATGAATATCCTCTATATAACTATGTGTGTATGTGTCCTCTTTTCCATGGTAGGCACTTATATTTATAGCTTTCTAAAGCTGCTAACTCGCCTTCCAAAGACCCTCGAGTTGGATGCCAAGTGTCGATTGTGGTACTTCATGTGAGCATGCTCCTCCAAGCCTGAGCTTTCCACTTTATCTCATGATGATCTTCTAGAAGATTCCATCCAGGGCATGCTCAGTTCTGGGCCACCCTATCACTAGGTGGCATCTTATCCACACACAACCAATCATGCTTTTCACATGTTCTCTTGCCCGGGCGCTCAAATTGGCTAAGTCTAAAACCTTCTTTCGCGCGTCGCACAAACTATGTGCTTCCTTCACTCTTTCTCTTGCATGCTTTTGCCTTGAGCACCATTCTATAACTGGGATCCCGCGCGCCTATGTGCCTTCATACTTGGTTAATATTCTAGGGGCCCAATAGTATGGCATCATATCCTTGTGCCCAAGATCTATCACACTCATGGACGTGATGTGAGGTAGGAGACTTCCCACAAAATTCATATGTTTGTGTAGGTACATTACTATGAGTGAACCTAGTGGAAAAGGTGATAATTATTGCCATTCCAAGAGGTTATATCTATTTATTACCCACCAAGTAGCACCGTTGTCCCACGTAAGTGTTAGGAATGAATGGTGTTCACATTATTAATATGTGCAATTATATTATCAATGATAATATAATTATATATGTGTGATGTAATTGTATAATTACTCATAAATGAGTAATTTATTTGTAAGTTTGTTGATATATTGTTATAACAATTATATAACAATATATCAATACGGGTTTGTTATTGTTTGTATACTTCCTATTTTATAGGAAGTTGTTTAAACTACATTCTTGGCTATTTAATAGCCCTCTATTGTTATAATATTAAACGAGTAGAATAATATTGTAAATCATTATTCTATGTAAATCTGGCTTATCACTATCAATTGGTGTCAGAGCGAAGGAATATTTGTGGAAGATTTGAACAATTGGATTTAATTCGAGCTTTCCATTCGTTTCCTTCATGCATCTTGTGATACAGTTCAAATGACGTCTGTATGCTTACACAGTTTGCATATATATCTGTTGAGGCGGCGTGTATGCTTGCAAAGCTAAACCTGCGCAGCACTGACTCCCCATATTTGGCTCATATTATATTTATCAGTCTTCTTCACGGATTCCTAGCTATATTTGCATGCGGTCAGAGAGTCAATTTCCATACTTCCACGCAGAAGTCAGCTGTACATTTCTATACAAATCAAAGAATATTGAAAAATTCTGTTAGATCGGCTGGATTGTTTGTGAAGTAATCTTCAAAGACAAACGACCTCCCAATGAATTCATCTACCTAGCTTCCATTTCTCCTTACTTTCAGCCGCTCAGATCTGTTCGGAACCTGTTCAGATTGTCAGATTGGTGATGGGCAATTCAACTCGATTCACAACTGTCCAGCAGTCGACTTCTCCCAACAACCTGCCAGCATAGTTTGCATGAGTCAATGATCAGAGTCTTCGCTTGCACCTTGTGGTCTGATCTGCTGAGTTGTCGCATTCAGATCTTCACACATGCAGTCTTTTCATGCACTGATTATCATCTTTGTGAGTCAGGTCGATATTCTATCTATTGTTTTAATTTGTGTATCTATTGCCTTAGTCTTAAAGTATCTTGGGTCGATATTCCAAGTTTGTAACCTATGGTGTTTCATTAGTTTTCTATTTCTAAAGGTGTTATATAAAGTTTAGTTGTGTCTCAAAACTAAAATGTTATGTTGAGTCGGCCTACATTTATCATAAAAAGAGTTTGTGTATTATTCTTATCAATAGTGCCACTTCATACAATCCAATATTTAATTGGATTTTTAGGTGTGTCATTATTTGTATTGTCTCGTAAGTGTCTATTAAATATTGTGAGGTCATTTATATCCATTTAGTGTCATTTTGTATTATTTTTATCATTATTGTCAAGTAAAGATTAATTGTGGTCAAGTCAAGTCAAAAGTCAAAAAGTTTGGAAAAATTGTCATTGTCATTTTGTGTCTAGGTGAATAATAGGTTGTATCTTTTTTACAATGGAAATACCATTGGAAAAATTCAATGGTCTCAATTTTCACACATGGAAAGTCAAGATCCAGATGCAGTTGATGAACAAAAATCTTTGGAGGATAGTGGATGGAAAAGAACTGGCACCTTCAGATCTGACCAGATTGGCAGAATGGGAAATACGGGATGATAAAGCCAAAGCCATTATTGGCCTTGCCCTCTCAGATTCTGAATTACATTATGTTGATCTAGATAAAAACTCGAAGGACATCTGGGATAATCTGAGCAAATTATTTGGTTCAAAAGCAGTCAATGTAAAGTTTTCCCTGAAACTTCAGTTGTTCAAGCTCAAAATGAGTGATGGAGATACAATGTCTAGTCACATCAACAATTTACGATCTCTTTTGAGACAACTTGCAGAAGTAAAAGCTCCAGTGGACGACGAGGATGCAAAAGCTATTCTGCTGAATAGTTTACCACCGAAATATAGTAATGTTGTTTTCACTCTTGGTCAGATGCCTTCCAACTCATTGGAAGATATGATATCAGCTCTTCTGTCTGAAGAAAAAAGGACTAAAGAAGATATAGAAGAAGAAACGGCAATGTATGTGAAAAATAAATACAAAAAGTTCTTTAAAAAAGAGGACTTAGAATGCTTTTATTGCAAGAAAAAAGGACATATGTCTAAATTTTGCACAACTCGAGCCAAAGATCTTCTCAGTGGAAAATTGAAGCCACATGAAGCAAATATAGTTGTAGAAGAATCTTCTGAATCAGAAGATGAACGAGTGACTGATGAACCAGATTATAATTTTGAAGACTACTTGTTTTGAGTTCAGATGATCGGAGGATGGAGGCATAGGAGGATGGAGGACAAGCAGCGTCCTCTCGTCAGTCGCCAACGACGGGGCCGCATACTGATCTGGTGACATGTGTGCAGTGTGGTTTTTCATTTTCAGTGTTCTTGTTTTGCAGAGTGATGGTTTTCTGAATAAACCCTTTTCAGAACTTTTTGGAGGAGTCATGTTTTCAGAATACTCATTTTTGGGGAGCAGGAGAAGATTTCGAGGTAGACTCAAGGGATGGTTATCCAGCTAGTGTGAAGCTTGTGGATCTTGGAGATTCAGAATTCGGGCGCCCAGAGAGGAAGGGAAAGTCCCACAGGAACCTAAAGAGGAAGGGAGCATTCCTGCATAATTCGGCTTGACACTACGCCTTTACGAGGGTAAAGAGATAATCTATGGAGTCTGTACCTGGTCTAAGAAGTGCTTTCAGGAGGTGGTTCAATTTCTTTGAATATGGTTCTTCTTCGTGTTCACATTAAGGGGGTGAATATTGGGATTTAATAATGTTCACACCAAGGGGGTGAATGTTAGGAATGAATGGTGTTCACATTATTAATATGTGCAATTATATTATCAATGATAATATAATTATATATGTGTGATGTAATTGTATAATTACTCATAGAGTAATTTGTTTGTAAGTTTGTTGATATATTGTTATAACAATTATATAACAATATATCAATACGGGTTGTTATTGTTTGTATACTTCCTATTTTATAGGAAGTTGTTCAAACTACATTCTTGGCTATTTAATAGCCCTCTATTGTTATAATATTAGACGAGCAGAATAATATTGTAAATCATTATTCTATGTAAATCTGGCTTATCACTATCATTAAGGTATACACCAACATATTCCTTTTATTTTCTTCATTTGACCATTGAGTCTCCATAATGTGAAAGAATGTATCGGGCTTCCCTTCACCAGTATATCTTGGTACCTAAGATGAGCCTAAACGCCTCACCATGTGCGGCTTGATCATCCTTGTGACTCACCCTTTAACTTCACACCCGACCATTTCATATGTTTCATGCACCCAGTTATCACAAGCAACACTAGTAGTGTCACTTATTGACTGCATGTCCTCCCATTGAAGAATGCCTTCTTTTGATGGTTCTAGATTGTCTTGATCGCGTCTTGTCCCGAGGATAAATTTTATTAAGCCCTTCCTCACTCAAGGGCTCAACATAAGGCTCCACATTCTTTTCAAATAGAGATATAATAACACACTTTTCCTTATTCTCAAAAATGATGTATCTCTTATTAAAGCACAAATTAACATTGTTGGTATAACACCGTGGTCCAAGTAATGCTCGAAAATTTTCTACTTCAGCAAGCTCCAATACTTCAAAGTCCCTAGTAAAATTTTCTCCCTAAATGATAATAGCCGCATTGTTCAGTACCCTAATAGGCATTTCCTTATTTTTTTTACCATATACAACACATTCAAATATGGTTGTAATTTAGGTCTTTCCATCCGATTCCACACTTTAACCATAAACACATTTAACTCACCATGTATTTACCAATATATTACTTACTAACTATAGATTATCTTATCTAGTGTAATCTCTTTATCAAATTCATGGTCATTAGGTGGTAAATTTGCAAGAAGTATCTGCCTATCACACTCAACTTCTAGGCATAATATCAAATCCATTCCCCTAATAGAGGAATGATGTTCTCTTAGCGTAACATATTACCCACCTCCTTCAGATCATCTACGTCCTTCTACGGGAGCTCAACATCATTTGCATGTTCTCTTGTGCATGCCTACTCCTTTAAGCACTTTGTATCTCACCCCGTAGATCTCGATTACTCCCATAGTTTCTTGATATACTTCCTTATGATGTGCCACATCTAGATACTTAGCATTTATTACTTACTCCCTTTTTATAAGTGGCTTGGCCTTGAGAGACTCGTGCACTTGTGCTTCCTCAACACTCGTCGTAACTAGCATGGGTTACAATTCTGGATCAGTCATCTTCTTAGGCATCCATTGATCAACATTCACACATTTCACCTTGATCATCCCTATGCCCTTGTCCTTATTCTTGTTTTTACTCATGTGCTCATATAAGTCCGGGTAATCCTCCAACTTTTGTGGCTTCCCACACCATGAACATGCTACATTCTGAGGGCAGCCTCATTGGTCATGAATAAGTGACCCACAATTGTAACACGTTCCTCTAGTAAACCTTCCTCTACCACCACCATGACCTCATCCATGATATCCTCCTTAGAAGCCTCCATTCCTATTATCTCCATGGTTTTGCCCTTCATGAGTATGGCCTTCTTGTTCCTTCAATCCACTCACCACACTAGTATGGTGCACTCTTGTCTCAATGGATTTGTGGATGTGATTAATCAATCTATAGTTAGTGGTGTCATGAGTGTGGGATTTACAAATATTACAATACATGGAAACCTTCTTCTAGAGCACGTGTTGTAAAAGAGGGAAATCATAGACATCATGGTTGAGATGAGAGACTTAACAATATAGTAGTAACGTGCGCACTGACTTGCATGGGAAATTATCTTTAGTATGTCCCTCCACTTCAAAATATGTGCACCGTATTCCACTATGCGTCTCATGTGCTAAGTTAGCATAAAGCTTCTCCAACTATTTTTCCATGGCTACAATCTGTGCCTCTAGGAATGGGATTACTCCAAAGATCAACACTTCCAACCACCTCGGTCTACAGAAAGCAGATTATAAAGCCTCACACGGATCCACATATATTATGAGAGAGTGCTTTTCTAAATGGAGTAAGTAAACCTCCAATGAACCACACTACATGTTGATTAGGATGAATGTCATAAGAAGAAACTTAGATAACAAAGTCTTAAGCCATGCATCATACTCCTGCATGATTTTTTCTAAACCCTTCTTAATATCCTTGAGCACATTGATGTCAGATTATTTCAAACTCGGAATATAAAAATATTCCATAAATACGAAAAAAGCATCATAATCTGCCACAATATGATGTGGGTCATACTTATTGTACTAACTATATGTGTGCCCTTATAGCGTAGTAGAAACTAAATAGCCTTCCTATATGAGGTTGTAATTCCCTTTGCATGCCATATAATTTCACACTTATGCACATGCTCTACGAATATCTCTATACTATGGTAAATAGAGAGACATCTCATAGTAGACTTGCGGTATCGGCTGGAAAAGGTTCTTATTATGTGGTGGTTATGGTCTCTGTCCACCGGATATAGAAACAAGAACCTCCACCAATATTTCCTCTTGATTCTCTTGAGCCCCCTACTTTGGGTTGCAGACCGGTTGACATACTTCCTTGTGTCCCAATTGTGTTATTAGAATGAAAACCAATAGTCTGCGTGGTCATAATTGCTACTATAGTACTTCTTATGGTCTACACACCAAAATTATTTCCCGATGACATGTCTAAAAAATTATTACAATCAAACTTCCAAACAATGATGTTGATTGTGTTTCCATGTTCACACTATTAACCTTATCTCTCAAATTCAACATAAAATGATATCTACTCATCTCTACTTGTTTACCTACACCGCCTTTTTCTCAATGACTAATTTTGGATTTGGAACACTATGCATAAGGTAAATGTGGCTAGATGGGTTTAGATGCATGCTTGTAGTCCTCATTCTCTCTTCTAACACACTCTCATCTAAAGCTAAAGGGTATTCTCTAGTACTCTTTCCTAGAGTTGGGAGAGCCTAATGCTATGGCTCCTCATCTTCTATGAGAGCTTAAAATCCTTCGCGAGCCATCTCTCTCCTCAACTCCATTGAATCCTCAATCTCCCTTTGTTTCACCATTTCCCTCTCTCGTGCTTCATTAAACTTGAGTCATCTTTCCTCTCTTTGCATTGCTTCATCAGTCCGCCATATTCCTCCACATCTTTCCCTGCCCCTATGCATTGTGGGAGTTTATCTAGCCATGGGAAAGCACTCCAAATCCAATTCTATTATCAAAATCTTGATTGATAATGGTATAACGTGCAAGTAAGATCCCTTGGGCTCGTGCATGAATATAAACTTAGTTTCCTTATGACACAAATACGTAGAAATAACGTACTCTAATGTATAATTATGCAACACTCTAGCCCACCAACAATCTACAACTCTAGTCCAGTCCACATTAACATCAATAAGATTTTGGTAATCCTTTTGCATCCAAAGTCTCGACATATATCCCCAACACGTTCCTATTGCATACATTGTCATCCACACGTACAATTCTACTGGAAAGAAACTGAAGAACATCTCATAGAGCTCATGATAAAGATTATCTTCCACCCACCATTGTGCATTGAAATCAAGTCCATTTCTATATTCATGCACAAAATTGACTTGATCATCCTCTACCTAATGTTCAATACTTTTCAAAGTCAATTGGTACATCATTTGTAACTAACATCCTAGATTTTTTTTTAAAATGAGGTCCCAAAAATGGAATGAAAAATTTGTTTATTATTTCCACTCAATGCTTATGCACACTGGAACTTCATTCAGATAGTTTTGAATGCTCACCCAAAGCATGCAAAAATAATAGGTCCCTCTTTTATGATGCTTGGAAAGATGTTAGTATGCTGATACATGACAATATATAGCCAAGTACACATTCAATCATACTAAAAATTGCATACATTCAGTTGGAAACACATGTAATCGGGAAAATAACAGATCGAATAGCTATTAAGACCAATTTCACCACATAATTACCATATTCAGATACATCAATGACCATAATACAACTACATTTATCCATTCATAACAATCAATACCAATGCACATAGATTCATGCACGCTAGTACATCGTAGTAACATATCACTACTACATCATGGGTATCTAACACAATGAATTACAACAAGTATATATAGGGGTGGAGAATTTCCCTTCACTTCCCACACACTTCCTAATAATAGGTGCACTTAAATTAGCCATGCGTTAAAAGTTGCATGGTTTTACAATAGAGCTAATAATAGATTATCCTATAAATATAAATTACTTTAATCTTATTAATATCCTCATACATGCATATGATATGCATGTGAATTCCCCAAAAACATCCCTTGTTTGATTGTTACTGCATACCCTTTGCGTGATGCACACTCTAAGTCTATTTTTAGCTCTCGCCTTGGAAAATGACTAAGTCTTCAGCCTGTCTGTCTTCCTCCGTAGTCCCACGCACAACCTTACTCAAATTTATGTGCACCCCATCTACTATTGTGTTCTCATGCACATTCCTACCTGTTCCATCACTTAGTCATTTCCCACTCCAACAAAGTCGGCCAAGGTCAATTCATTATGTGTCATGGTTGAGTGAGGTCATTCTAGGCCTATTTCTAACCCCGAAACATGTAGAAGGGTAAGGAGGTATGAGTTTTGGAGTTTATCAAGATATTTTGGAGCATAAAATTATCATGGTGGAAGTGCATCTAAGGTGTGTGATAATTTTTAGGCCAGTTCTTAGAGGTTTGGTTGTGTTTTAAGGTCGTTGGGAAGTAAATAGGCTAGAATCAAGAAAGTTGACACAAGTTAGTCTTAATGGATAGAGAGTTTTAGAGCTATTTGGGATAGATGGTGAGTATAAAAATTTATAGGATGTTTTCATGATGCTTCATGACAAGTTTAAGGTCATTCTAAAGAAGGATTTGCAAGATATGTCAATTTTGGTAAAATTCGGTGATTTAGAGTATGATTTTGAAGTAAAAGTTGACCTTCTCGATGCTCATTATGAGCTATGTACTTTACATGGGAACTTGATATATTTGGAATATATTTTTAGGTCAGTTATGAATATTTTCAAAAAATAATAAGGTGATTTTATTGTCACATTTTAATGAACGATCGTTAAGAAGATAAGTTGTTTTGAAAGCGTAGCAAACCCAAGCTAAAAGTGACTTAGAGTAAATTGATCATACTTAGCATGTCTTGAATGGTTTTACAAAAATGATTATTGGATGTTGCAGATGAACCCTCTAGATTTTTAGAAAGGTGTATTAGTGCATGTGACTATATGTGGGCCCACTTGAAAATGCTTGTTTATGAAGAAGTTTAGTTTGTGAAGAAGTTTCCCAAAGAAGGTATGAAATAAATTGAAATTTTTTATCCCTTGAGTTTTTCTACATGTCCATGATAGTTTAAGATCATGTTTGAAGTGAAAAAGGGAAAAGTGTGCCCTATTTATGAAGATTGGTTTTTGGGGTAGTTTGGAGCAACTTGTGGTAAAATTGGAATTACATGAGCTATAAGATGAGTTAGGACTCCATTAAAGTTTTGTTGTGATCCTAGTTCAAAGATATTTCTAGTGGTATATAAAACTTGTATTTTTGATATGATATGAAGACGTTGTGACTTGTTCTTTGAGGGTAAAATATGGGAGATGCCTATTTTAGCAGGGTATTAAGTAGCTTCATGAGGTAAAGTAATATTTCTGAGTTGTTCATGATTGTTGAAGGTTTATAAGTGTTTAGAAATAATGTCTAAGAGTGTTCCATGATTTGGTAAAGCTTGGTTATCTGTAAACATGCAAACAAATTTAAACTAGCCTCAGACCCATATAGGTACTTGTTAATTACTCCACATAAATTATCAACTTTAATCAAAATGCAATTGAAATAAAACACCCACACACTACAAAGAAGTTGATAACGAAGTTTGGAAAATGCCTACGTCTCTGGGTTCAAGTTGAACTAATTCATTACACTTCTAATTTTCAAACAAGTAAAAATTACAATAAAGTGATGAATACACAACAAGAAACCAAAAGAGGATACCAACGAATCCAAAAAATATGAACCGATAACTAAAAATGATAGTTTTAAAGGGACTCTACCAAAATGATAGTTTTAACAGATTTCACCCAAAAATGATCACATACCTAGTTGATTCAATATAAATCTAAAATAGATAAAAAGGGTGACCAAATATCTAATTGATTACAAATGAATCTTAACCAGAAAAAATAGAAGACAAGAATCTCCTCCTCAAAACTGATGTAGAAGATCAAGCTTCCAAAAGTCTTCCTTCAGTGAGGTACACACTTGAAATGGTCTCCAAACAGAATCTAGAAACTAGTATGACTTCCACAAGGTAAAATAACATCACAACACCTCCAAATCAAGAAAAAAATATCACCATTAGGAGTGTATGGAAATTCTAAGCATTTATCCTTTTTACCCCAAAGACTGATTCGACCTATAGGTCCTCCAAAAATAATGATTTCCAAAAATTCCCTTTAAGCCTATGGACTGTGCACAAAATAATTACCTGCTCAAATAAGGATGAGCCCCTTTTATAGGTCATAAAGATATGTATCACAATGGTGAGACATTCATTTTGATAATGATTAGTTAAGGGTTTTACCCCCTTGACCACCGCCCATCGCTTTTGTATTAAAGGGATTAATATCCCACATTGAGTGTGGGAGGGATTCATCGGTGCTTAAATAAGTTGATCCGCCATGTGTATATGTGGCTAAGGCCACACACTTACCATTATTTTTCCATCCACAAAACATATGGT
Organism: Taxus wallichiana var. yunnanensis; assembly: GCA_018340775.1. Lineage (NCBI taxonomy): Eukaryota > Viridiplantae > Streptophyta > Pinopsida > Cupressales > Taxaceae > Taxus > Taxus wallichiana. The sequence goes on from CM031244.1 coordinate 571,850,336, forward strand.
GCTTGAGTTGTAAATGACCATGTGGACATATAGGGAAGTGTTGAATTACCACGTCGTGGCGGTGGGGGGTTATTTGATCTCGACGCTTATAACGTGGGAAGTGAGGTATTAATCGTGCGCACAAAGTTTGTAATTCCATGTCGCCGAGCTGCTAAGGTGTTCGATGCATTTATACATTGGATTTGAGTATGGGTGGTGGAATAAATTATAATTCCACATATGTGGCTTAGCCAAAAATGTAGAAGGTATCTTGTCGAGCTTCCTAGTGAGATCGCCAAATCAATAAGTGAACTCGCCATACCAAGTTGGTCAATGACCTAACCAAGTTGTCTTGGTCTAATGAACTATAATCATGTTGGTAGGCCATGTGGTGGCTTGCGTGGCCTGAGGACCCACCAAATGGTGAAATGATGATGTTGTCGCCAAGGCACCCCTCTCGTGAAAATAATGTGTTGATCCTGGTCGAGGGCCCTTGGAGAGCAAAAAGCGCGGTCCACACATCCGAATACAAGTGTCAAATATTGAAGTCACAAAACCAATTTTTTTCTCCTCTGCTTACACTCCACTTCCATGACCTGCTTTCTTCCATATTGGTCAATTGACCTTGTCAAGTCTAAAATACAACCAAAATTTGACCAGCCATAACTTTAAAGCACACGTAGTCTATTTTTGCGTTCTAGGTACTCTGACTGAAAGATTAATGAATGATCTACCAATATGTCATGGTTTTAGGGAGATTTAAGGAAATCACGATGTCCCAAAGTATCCTCTGGATCACACCTCCCTAGTGAGAAGGATTTTTGTCCACAAAATAATATGTGAATCCCGAACTCGGTGTTCTTTGAGAAGAGATCTATGCGACATTACTACTCCACAATAATGCAACCAATGGCTCGATATCGGGACATATGGAATTTTAAACATACGTGTGCACCTCTTGGTAATATTCATTCTACTACACAGATCGCGCCTCTACAAAGATTGAATTTGGGTGTCATTTGACAAAGAAAATTGGGTGCCACTCTGCACACATGCACAAACAACCTCTACACAAAGTAACATTCCAACCTGGTGTCGATGTCAAACAATGATCAGCTACCATTATTCTACATGAATTCAAGACTCTTCAAAGAATGAACATTTAAGCCGATGCCAATAGCTCAACAAAGTGATCATGATCCTCCTCCATATCTAATGATCTTTATTATGCATCAAATGTATTAAGGATCAAAGCTCCTCTAACAAGTGTTTGCATAATTCCTTACAAAAGAAATTTTGATACTCAAAAAATTATGGATTAGTAAAAACATTTCCCTCTGTGATGGGGTCTTACATTTACAAGCATCATAATTATAGAAAGTTTGCAACAATGGGTTTAAAAATGCACTTAACATATACATAAAAAAAGATGCATTCTCAAAATGGATTTTTAAAAAAATATGAGCATGGGTGTTTTATTAACTAAATTGATTACAATGATCAAGGATAAATATATACTAGATTACTATAATTATTATTACCACCAAGATCCTACCTCGATACACGATCTTTGTGGAGGATGTGACTTTCTCATTGTCATGCAGTAGTCTTCATTTGGGACTCGGATGGTACCGGTGAGTACAAGCCCGACAACTCACCAATGTATCCATTGATGGGTCTCATAACCTGATCAATGGAAAAATCCATGATCAATCCATGGTTCAAATGGAATTAAATGATATCTCCCACATTCTTAATGAATGCATGACATGTCATGAGTTAAAATCTTCCCGCAACGATCTCATCCATGTCCACTTTGGAATAATGTTAAGATCCATGGTGTTCGAGAAATTTCCTCCAATGGTGTACCACATGTGGAAACTATCGGTGCTCTCCTAAATACCCCCATATTGAGTTCCATAAGTTTTGGAACATGAAGTATGCTTAGATGGTATGCCAATCCGGAATACCAAATTAGCTTTGATGTAGCTTGATCTCGATATCCCAATCGAATATGAGCCATACATGGTGACCTTCAACAATAGTAGGTATAGTATTCCTAGAGACTCGGTTGATTGTAGAATCACATTGATTCACCGAATATATCCTTGGCTATCCTAGTGGTGGAATCATGATGATACTTGATTGGTACTAGGAAGTACATGAGCTTTCCCCTCATTTGCAACCCTCTTGTTGAATCAACGAGGTACTTGATCGGGTTACTTCTCTAGAAATATTCCATTGTATGACCTTCCTTGCCACAGTAGCTATATACTTGTCATTCTAGTGATGGTGATGGTGAGGTCCCCATTTTCCTTTTTGTTTATTGGATTACCTCAACCATCTGACTTGGTAGTGAGTCAATTCCCCTTTGGGGCTCAACACTTCTCCAATTTTGAAAATGTTGCCACTCATGTACACTTTCCAGGTGTGCATGCAACTCTAGGATCTGTTGAGTTTTCTCTTGATTCCTACTAACCACCATGTGTATCATTGTGACCAACAAGGTGATCACTAAGGGACACTAGAGGAATAAGTACATATCCATGATTCTCTAAATGAGTTGGTATCAAGAAAGAACTCACAAAACGTAGTTTGAAACAATTACACGAGATGAATTAAACACTCACAAATCATCTAACTCGATACCAACTTGATTAGTAAACAAGGCCAAAAATTTAAACTAGCCTTAGACCCTTATAGGAACTTTTAATTACTCAACACAAATTATCAACTTTAATGAAAATGCAATAGAAGGAAAACACCCACACACTGCAAACAAGTTGATAATGGAGTTCAGAAAATGCCTATGTTTCCAAGTTTAAGTTAAACTGATTCATTACACTTTTGATTTGAAAACAAATACAAAATTACAATGAAGTGATAAATACACAAAAAGAAAATGAAAGAGGACACCGGTAAATCCAAACGAATCCGAATTGATAACAAAAAATGATAGTTTTAACGGGTTTCTACCCAAAAATGATCACATACCTAGTTGATTTAATATGAATCTGAACCAGATAAAAAGGGTGATCAAATATCTAGTTGATTACCAATGAATATGAACTAGAAAACATAGAATACAATCTCCTCCTCGAAACTCGATATAGAAGATCAAGCCTCTAAAACTCTTCCTTCAATGAAGTGCATGCTTGAAATGGGATTCAAATGGAATCCAGCACTAGTATGACTTCCATAAGCTAAATGATGTCACAACACCTACAAATTAGGAAAACAATAACACCATTAAGAGCATATGAATTTTTTTATCATTTCTCCTTTTTACCACAAAGGATGATTTGACCTCTAGGTCTTCCAAAATGGTGATGTCCAAAACTTCCCTTTAAGCCTATGACATGTGCACATAATAGTTTCCTATACAAATAAGGTTGATCCCTTTTTATAGATTTTCAATTTGTGTATAACAGATTTGAGGCATTCATTTTGATAATGGTTGGTCAAGGGTTTGAACCCCCTTAACCATTGTCCACCACTTTTGTATTGAGAGGATTAATATCCCATATTGAGTGTGGAAGGGAGTTGGTTGGTGTTTAGATAAGTGACTTACCATGTGTATATGTGGCTAATGCCACACATTTACCACTATTTTTCTCGTCCAAACAATATATATTTCCCGAGTTGTAAGGGAGCACGTGGACATGTAGGGCGGTGTTGAGTTGCCACGTCATGGCAATGGGGGTTAATTGATCCCCGAGCTATTTGAAGGGCCTCGGTGGATGTGGCGAGTTGAAACCATAGGTTATAATGTAGGTGGTGAGGTATTAGTCATGCCCGTTGAGTTTGTAATGTCGCATCACCGAGTTGGTAGGGTGGTCGATGTATTTCCACATTGGATTTGAGTATGGTCATTTGAATAAATTACAACACCACATATGTGGCTTGACAAATAATGTAGAAGGTAACTTGTCGAGCTACCTAGCAAGCTCGCCCAATCAATATGTGAACTCTCCCCGACAATCTGTTGATAACCTAACCAAGTTGGCTTGGTCTAATACACTATCATCATGGTGGTAGGCCACATGGTGGCCTAAGGACCCACCACATGGTGAAATGACAATGTGGTGGCCAAGGCACACCTATGTGAAAAGAGTGTGTCAAACTCCGGCTGAGGGCCCCCGACTAGCAAAAAGTGAGGTCCACCCATCTGAATATGAATGTCAAAGACCAACGTCATAAAATAATTTTTTTCTCCTCCACTTACAATATAATTCCCCACGTGTCATTGTCGTATTGGTCAGTTGAACTCATTGATTTTGAACTACGTCTAAACTTTGACCAACAATAACTTGAGCATATGAAGTCTGTTTTCTATGTTCCAGGTATTGATGAAAAATATTGATGAATTCTATACCACTCTATCATAGTTTAGGGAGATTTAGGGAACTCCCAAAGTCTCAAAATTTCCTCTGTATCACTTGTAATTAATTTTTGAGGTGATGGAGCAAGTTGAGCTTAAGGCTAGTCCTTGAGTCCCGTATAGGCTAAATAAGTAGTTTGTAGAGACGGACTTAGTTGAAGGTCTTGCAATCAAGTTTGGAAGGAAATGTAAGGTGTTATGGAAAGATGATCCATAGGGATTTATAGTGGTAAATTTTTTTCTTATGATGATGAATATTGATGGGCCATACAACTCAATTTTTATAGAAGAAGGCTTTATGGTTTTTAAGACATAATTGCTCGGATGAAAGATTGAGGTAGATGAGGCATGTTTTGGATTGGATGATGCTTGATATTAGTTTCAAAGTGAAGAAGGATGATTTTTTTCTTAGAGAAGGCTTTTATAATTCTTTAATGTGACAAAATGGGTGCAAACCGATTGAGTTTGTAAAATTACTTTTTGGGAAGCTTGATTTGATGAAGAGGAAAGTTAGTGTAGTTTGAACATATGGATGTTTAATGAGATCTAACATGCATGGATGTATTATATATGTCTTTAGGATTCAAATTAGTTGTTACATGTCATAGCTGAGTTGTTCTTGGGTTGTCTCAAAGCCCAAAGATGAAGACATGGTCCTATAAATAGTTTGTTTGGTGAAGGATTTGAGTGTTTTTGGTTGTGTTATGAATAATTTGATTGGTGAAAGATAATTAAATACCATGGATGATGTTTTCATATCATATTTTACATTTTATTTGAATTTTTGGGCTTTACTAATCATGGTTTTGGTGTTAGTAGTTTTTTCTCATCCATGCGATGGGGTTTTGAGCCATTGTAGGGCTTAATGAGTATATTTGGGCATGACATAACTATATGTGTCCACTTGATGAATGTTTATAAGTGTTTGGTTATATTTTAATGTTTTAATGGTTGAGATAAAAATTTTATGACTGACTTCCATTGTGTTTGAAATAAGAAATACATATAAAAGTTTTGTTTTGAGTTCATTTTGAACTAGTGCTCTTGGAAGGAAAATTGTAACCAAGGTAGAAGTGTGTAGCAGGTATTATTACATGAGTTTAAATCTAAGGAAGTGTGTTATAGGATGAGGAATGATAGAGAACATGTGAGAAAGGCTTTGAGCCCAAGCCGTGTCATGAAAGAAAAAGAAAGAGAGAGTTAAAGGAATGAGGCTTTGAAGGAAAAGTGTGAGCTTAATTTGTAATCTCCATTAGTTGTGGAAAAAAAAATAGATGTCTTCATATTCAAATGGTTGAGTTTGTGCTTGATCATATTATATGGTTGTATCCTCCTTTTGGAGTGGGTTCTTCACTATATTAGGGGTTAGTACTCCTTATAGGGTTAGTGCTCTACTAAACTAGGGGTTGATGCTCCTTGTGAAGTTGGTGCTTCACTAAATCTCTTTGATTTGTGTAATATAAGAAGATTTTCAATGTGATTTCTCCCCTTGAGGTTTTCCCACTTATATTTGGTGTTCTTGTGTACTCTCTTGCTCTTATTCTTGTGTATGGTTGATTTAATGCTTAAGTAAACACACATATGGTTATTATATGATTGAATGGTTATATGATTGGTAATGAATGATGAATGGAAATGGTTTAAAGTTTTAATATAATGATTCACCCCTCCTCTTGGTATCTCATTCTTCTAATAGTTGATATCAAATTAGGTCCTTGAGAAGCAAGTTTAACAACTTGAAGGAGATCCTCTTGGAGCACAAACATGGGTAAGTATTCAGATATTAAGGCTGCATTAAGAATGAAGTATGAGGTTTCGAGTTTGTGATTCATATATTGTAAGATCAGATCAAGTGCATGGAGATAGAGCATGGTCAAGCCATCAAGGGTTTGGAATCTCAAGTGGAGAGTGTGTCTAAGGCCCTAAAATTCAAAGAAGAAACTTGTTGCAGGTATGAAGAAAAATTGAAATCCCTAGAATCTGATTTGGAAAGTGCATATAGTAGATTGAGGATGTATGAAAATTTATAGAATAGTTATGACACTCTTTGTAGTCATTTCTACCCCTATCACAAAAGAAAGGAACCCCATGTAATCCTTCACATTACTCCACCCCACACTAAAATGATGTGCGGTCCTCTCGTGCACTCACAGATTCTCAAAACTAGCAATAAGGTTACCGATGCCTAAGGTGCAAAAAAAAACAACAACGTGAAAGGAAACATAGAAAAGAAATGCATAAAGGAAAATGCATAAAGGGAAACTTGCCTTATTTACAAACACCAAGAATACCTATTTATAGTAGGGCTTCAACCTATTCCAATTGAAGTGTCCAGAAACTTCGTCTCATCCAAAGACTTGAATCGCACACGCCCGAATCAAGGATGTACGAGATTGTGTAGGGACCCAACCAATGGACTTTCAACTTCCCAAGATGGCACAAAAACTTAGAATCATATAGTAAGACCATCTTCCCAACCTCAAACTTATTGTTTCTAATGTGGCGATCATGCCAAGCTTTCTTCTTTGCTTTCTCTATTTTTGGCTCCACCTTGGTGAGTGATCATCTCTCATCTAGTTTCATTAACTCATCAATTATTTCTTCCAGCACTTGCTCATTAGCCAACCCTCTTGCATGTGCTATTCACAGAGAAGGTAACATGAATTCAATCTGTAGAACCACTTCTGTGCCAAACACCGAATGAAATGGTGTGGATTTGTTCAGCCTCTTATAAGTTTTCCTATAAGCCCATAATACTGCTGATACTTTGTCATCCTAGTCTTGTCTTCCAAAATAAAAAATTTTGGTCAGGGTATGACTCAGTATTTTGTTGAATGCTTATGTGGTTCCATTTTCTTGTGGGTGATAGGGTGTAGTCTTGTGATGATCCATCATGAACTCTACTAATAGGATCCTCACGGTCTCATTTAAGAAATTCATACCCCTATCATTGGTTAGACTCAACAAACATCCATACCTCATGATAATGTTCTCCCATAAGAATCTTGTTGTTGTGGCTACTATGCAATCTTTAGTTGGGGCTGCCTCTGCCCACCTTGTCAAATAATCCATGTAAGTGATGACATAGCATGACCCAGTCCTACGCACCGCTGGTGCAATAGGGCCTACAAAGTCTATTGCCCACTTTTCAAAAGGCTCCGCACTAGGTATAGGGCGCAAAGGAATTTCATCTCTCTTTCTTGGCTTTCCAATGCACTGACAATGGTCACATGCTTTACAATAGTCTTTACAATCCTTGTACAAGGTTTCCCACCACAATCTTTCCATTAATATCTTACGCATGGTGGCATCACCTGCATAGTTCCCACCCACACTTCCTCTATGTGCTTCCTCCATGATGGCAAGGCACTCATGCTCTAGTACACATGTGTGCAAAACTTCATCCCATCCCAACTTGTATAAGTCTCCTCTGATCAATATGTAGGGCGTGACACATATGGCTAGATGCTTCTTCTCTAATGCCTTCATTCCTTCTGACGCCACACCTTCCTTTAAAAATACCGCAATATCTTCCAAATCTAAGGGCGTGCATCACAACCTAAATAGTTGCACATTTGGAATTGTCTTCTCAATGCTCTGCGCGTCCTCCCCTGAATCAATTCTTGATAGATGATCAGGGCCACAATTTCTTTTCCCAGGCTTCACTACTACGGTGAACTCAAACTCTTGAAACAACAACACCCATCGACATATGTGCCCTTGCGAACGGGCTTGTTCACCAAATGTTTTAATGCCATGTAGTCGGTGTAAAATACAAAGGGTGTTGCCAGTAGATATCTTACTTAAACTTGAAAAGCATGTAGATCATTGACAAGTCCTCGTGCTTAGTTGTGGTGTAATTATACTATGCTGGTGTCAACTTCTTGCTTGCAAAACACAGAGGATGGTCAACAATTCCTTCACCTAATCGGTACAAGCAAACTCGCTCCAATGGCGGTTCTGAGGCATCTACATGGACATGGAAGGGGAAAACATAATATAGGTGCAAAGTGACAAGCCTATCCTTTAATGTATCAAACGTCCTCTACTACGCCTCTCCCCAATGGAAGGCACTTTTATGTCTGAGCAGCTCCTCTAAAGGCGTGGTAATCTTGGCATACCCTTTGATGAATTTCCTATAATAACCCATATGCCCAAGGAATTTGCACACTGCGCTCTAGGCTAGTAGGCTCCCCTAACCCCAAAATAACTACAAATTTAGCGAGATCTACCAATAAGCCCTTCTTACATATGATATGCTCCAATAATGTCCCAAAGGGTGTATTAAATACGTACTTCTTAATGTTGAGGGATATCCTCAACTGCCTACACCTCTCAAACATTAACCTCAAATTATCACAATGGTATTTTACTAGACCATACACTGTCCAATCATCCAAATAGACCTGAAGAAACTTATGGATGAAGTCCTGGAATGCTTGCACCACTATACGCAAAAAATAACAGCACATTCTTCAACCTAAAGGGCATGACCGTGTATGCGAAACTTCCTAACTCAGGTGAAAGTCATCTTCTCTTGGTCTTCCTTTACAATCCGAGACTTGGTGGTACCCCAAAATCCATCTCAAAGGAATAGATTTTGTGCCTAGAACTCCTTCCAAAATTTATTCAGTGAAGGGGGTTGGAAAAGGATCGATGACACAAACTACGTTTAACTCCCTATAATCCATGTAGATCCTAATCCACCCATCCTTCTTGATGTTAATTACCATCAAAATTATCCATTCCGATTCTTCCACTGCTTTAATGATCTCAGAAGCTATCATTTTGTCTATCTCCTCCTTAACCTTTACGTGTAAATTTGGATTCATCTGGTAGGGCCTCTTCCTGATTAGGTGTGCACCATCCTTCAACTTTATCTTCATCTCCCCCAAGGAATGGTGGATGCCTTTGAGCTCATGGTACCCACACGGGAATAAATCCTCAAATTTGTGCAACAGATCAATGATCTTAGAGACTTCCTTCTCCAACTAGTAATCTCCAATAATAGCTTCCTTAGGTTCTTCTCTTGAACCGATGTTAACCTTATTTGTCTTTAAGGGCTCATGGTAGCGCGCACCTGAGTATCAGAAAATTCCACTACCTCATGTGTCCCTATAGAATGGATAACATCCAAGTTTTTGTTTCCTCCCCATCAATCACATACACCAACTTCCCTTTCTCCTTTTCCAAACATGTGCGCTCAAGTTTTAACTCTTATGTTTCCTCTACCTCCTCTTTAAAGAGCACCTCCAAACTTGGTCCACCTAGTAATTCCAATAGCCTATCTTCCACTAATGGATTGGTACTGATACTCAAAGGTTTGTATAAGGTCATCCAACTCTTACCAATTCCCTATCTGGCGGCATGTCTCAAATGAATGTACCATGCGCGTGTGTAACCCTGTAGTGTAGAATACAACTTGTGCACCCAGAGGGATGGTGGAAAAGCTTCCATGCCTTCTCTCCAGATCCTCTCACACTCTTGGATATGGAAAGAGGTGGGCTCCTTCCCATGGTAGTCCTTGATGGTGGTGGGCACGTTGCTCCTAGAGAATCTAACAGAGAGAGCAATTCTTACCTCACGCCATTCCAAAAGGCTCTCCTGATGGGTATCCCACCACCGTGCCACTATGCCGAGTAGGACATAACTTAGCATCCCTCTCCATTCCTTCTCCTCCTTCCATTGAGCTTCCATCTCCTGCAAAATATCTCAGGGAAGGCTCCTCCTAAATACTTAGGCAGCTCCTTTCCTCCTAGGCACTGAATCATGTGCGCACCTTTGTCACCTTGGTCACCGACCCTCTCAACTACCATCCGATCAATTCATAAGTTCCATGTGCCCAATTGTCACATGCTAGATTGGTGGTATCACTTATTGACTGAGCATCCTCAAACTGGATAACTCCATCGGTAGGATGTATTATCTCTGGGTCCTTGATTGAGTGCACATATATCTTGTCTAGAACTTCTTCCCCCAAAGGTTCAATATAGGGTGTCAACTTCCCATCAGCCAGGGGTATAATGACCTGTTCCTCCTTATTTTCAAATCTGATGTACCCTTTTTTGAACCGAAGGTCCACATTGTTCTTGTAACACCATGGGCACCCAAGTAGTGTTGGGAAATTTTCTACCTCAAAGTGCAAGTGCCAAGACTTCAAGTCCCCAGTAAACTTAGCTCCATAGATAGTGATAACTGCATCCTTTAATACACCGATGGGCATCACCTTAGTCTTATTTGCCATATACAACACATTCGAAGATGACTGTAATGTAGGTCTTCCCATCTGATGCCATGCATCTAAAGTTAGAACATTAACCTTCGCACCTGTGTTAATGAGGATATTACTAAGGAGCCATCCATCTACAATTGCATTCAATGTGATCTACTTTTCATAGTCAAGGCTATGAGGGGGAAGGTTTGTGTGCAAGACCTACCTCTCGTGCTCTCCTCCAGCACGGGGTACCTTCTCTCTCAACCATGATCCTAGCAAGGGAATGATATTCTCTTGCCTTAGCATTTTACACACCTCCTTGACCTCATCCAGGTCATCCTTTGGTGCCTCGACTCTCCTTCCTTGTTCCTCCCTCTTGGAATGATCCTTTAGACACTGGATCTTTCCTTGTAAACTCTGAATGACATCCATAATGTCTTGATATATCTCCTTTTGATGCACAGGGTATGGTTACTTTCCATGAACTACTTCCTCCCTTGAAACTAGGTTCTTCTACCTCGGTATCTCTTTTGTGCATTTGGCTTCTGTCCTTATTGTTACCAAGATAGGCCCCAAACCTACATCCTATATTACCCAAGGCATCCACCGTGTGTCTTCCTTCTGAATCCTGACCATTGCATCACCCTTGTCTTTTTGGTGCTACTGATTCATGTGCTCAAACAACTCTGGGAACTCCTCATACTTATGCTTCTTTCCACACCATGGGCATTGTAATAGGTCTGGGCATTCTCGTTTGTAATGATCTGTAGACCCACAATTGAAATAGGTTCCATGTGGGAACTCAGTCCTTCCTCCTCTGTGGTCACCATGACCATGGAATCCTTCGCAAAACCCCTTCTACACGTGCCTCCATCCATGTGCTCCTCATAACAAAATCATCACCCTTGTAACTACTGGCAATGTTGGTCTGGCACACCCCATGATTAATGGCCTCATGGATCTGATTAATGAGCCTACAGTCCTTAGTATCATGGGTTGTAGAGGTGCAGATCTTGTAGTAACAAGACACATTCTTCTAGATTACGCACTGTAGTAAGGGACATCTACTTGCATCATGGTCCCCATGACAAATTTCACAATCTACTACCACGATGTGTCTCTTCCTCCAGGGAAATTATCCTTGACCTACCCCTCTACTTCATAATCTATGCACCATAAACCACTACGAGTCTCATAGGATGAGTTTGCAGAAAAATTTTCTAGCTACTTGGCCATAGCGAAATCTGAGCCTCCAGAACACGCTAATGTCGATGTATCAACACTACCAATAGCCTCGGCATGCAGAGCAACTTCTAATGCCTCACGTGGGTCTGTAAAAGTTTTATGAGATAAGGCCCTTCTAAAAGGGGTGATCAATCCTCTAACAAACCATTGAGCATGTTGTGAAGGGTGAATATCATATGGTAATTTGGATGAGATAGTTTTAAAGCACACATCATACTCTCACACACTCTCTGCCATTCCTTGTTGAATCTCCTTCAAAGCACTAATGCTCTTATGTTCAAACTTAGGGATGTGGAATTCTACCAAGAATGTGTTCTTTAAAGCAGTATAGTCCACCACTATTTGATGAGGGTCATACTTCTTATACCAGCTGTGCACAAACCCTTACAACGTGGTTACAAATTGACTAGCCTTTTGCTCGGGGTTTTGATCCCCTTTATGTGCCATAGCAGTTCACACTTGTGGACATGTTATGCAGCATATTCAATACCTCTGTAGTCGGGAAAATGTAAATACATTTCAAATAAAACTTAGGGGGTGGTTGGGGCCCCAATCCTCCTAAGCTAGAGCCTTGGTTTCCACCTAAGTTTCCTCCGCTACTTAACCCACCAGGTCCACCAGGTCTTGTGCCTCGTAAACCACCAGATCCAACAGACCCACCAGCTCTTATTCCTCCTGAACCACCAGATCCACTAGATCCCGTAGTGGTCATGCCAAGGGTCCCCACAGTTCCACTGAACTGTGTGCCTATGGTCTGCGATAATGCCCCACTACCAATAGTATACACTTGCCAATCCCGCAGATGCGAGACCAAAAGCTTGTGTGTCTATACCTTTCCCAAAAAGTCCTCCTAATATTGGGTTGGTGTTTGCAGCCATAGAAGGCCCAAACAAGAAATTATATCTCCTGGGTGTAGACCGATCACTTCTAATGTAACCAACTGGACTAGTAATATTTTCCCCCTGATCTAGAAAACCAAGCACCAGGGTTTGGTCACTAGGTGGGCTTAGATGTGCACCAACAGTTCTTCTCTCTCCACACAATGAAATCTCATCAGAAGCTGAAGGGGTCTCTCTTACATGCTTTCCAAGATGGGGTCACACAGACTGCTCAGGTTCCACATCCTCTGCGTGAACCTCAAATCCTTCCCGCAACATCTACCGCCATACATCCATCACACCTGTAACCTTGTGTTGTCTAGAAATCTCCCTTTCATGCACTTCACCATACTTGAGTCGTCTCTCCTCCCTTTCTTTCTCTGTCACAACATCTGCCATCTTCCTCCACCCTAGCTTCCTCGCCCAACACTCATAATGGTTTAGCCGACCATTGGGAATGCCTCTAAACTCATGGTAACCATCAAGATCTTCATAGCCAGAGGGAAAACACGTAGAAATGATCCTCTGGGCTCCCATAGAAACTCAAACTTAGAAACCTCCAAACAAGAATGTGGAAATGGCGTACTCTAGAGTGTAGCTAGCCAATACTCCTTTCCACCAATGATCCACAACACGGGTCCACATCAGATCTGCATCCTGCAGCCTCTGTATTCTTCTTGGGTCCACATACATAATCCATAACACCAACTTGATCTAGATGCATAGGCTAAGAGCCACTCATATAGTTCCACTTTGGGAAGCAGCAAAAAAAAGTTTCATACAGATCATGGTAGAGGTTCTCTTCTACCCATCTACGTGCATCAAACTCAGGTCCAGTGTTGAATCTCTGAGAAAATTCATCCTCCATGCTCTTGAACCATGATTCAACACTTTCCAAAGTTAACCGCTCTATCATTACTCACTACACAGATCATGATGTATGTTATTTCCCACTACAACTTCGAAAAGAGGTCCCGGCAATGAACCAAGATGTAGTCATTTTTACCCCTATCACAAAAGAAAGGAACCCCATGCACGCCAACCTATCACCCAGTGGATGTTGGGTGCTCACCCGAGGCATGCGCAGGTCTTTGAGTCTCTCTTTTATGTGAGTTTAGTGGGAAACATCATCTATGATTTTTGTTTAAGAGATTTCAAAAGGATTTAAGACATACAAGAACCATAGAGCTCAGAACGGCCTCTAGATCCTTGCATGATCGTTCCAAACAGGAAATACTTAATGCAGTTATATAACTTGTACCATAACAGAAATAAGTATACAAGAATCCATACTTAGCATAAACATAAATGAAAGAGAACCTATGAAAAATGATGTATGTATCAGAACCATTGATATTCATATTCATATAACTGGTAACCTCATTACATCCATGGAGCCATTATAGAATGTCATAGAGAAGTAGACCACAGTCATGCATTACAACTGGACTAATGTAGCTAGGCTAAAAAAAATAAAAATTACAATCCCCATACCCAATACATCCTTTCCCAAGTGCAATTACCCACTAATAGAGTTCTTGCAGTATTTCTGTAGAGCTCCACCCACTCTCTAGTTCTCTCTTTGTTTACTCTGCAGGCACTTGTATTTATAGCCTTTCTAGACTACCAACTCATCCTCTAGCACCCTTAGATCTGATGCCAAGTGTCTGAATGTGGTCCTCCATGTGAGCATGCTCCTCCAAGCCTGAGATTTCCACTTTATACCATGATGTGCTTCTAGAAGCTTCTACCACAAGCATGCTCCTTCCTGGCCAACCTATCACCAAGCTGACACCTTATCCATCCAGCATGTGCAATCGGGTCATGCTTTTCATGTATTCTATCCCGAACACTCAATTTGACTAATTCTTGAACCTTTGGTTACTGCTGCGTGCACCACGGGTTTCCTTAAACCCTTTTCTTAAACCCTACCCTCCGCACTTTTTCCTTGCACCTTTCCTTAACTTGGGCCTTGTGCACCTACTCGCCTTTTGTACTTAGCCAACATTCTAGGGGTCCAACACTCTTGATGGGATATTGGAATTCCAAAAAGGGGCTAGTGACAAAACATGCCTAGGATTCAAAGGAGAACATGTGAAAAAATGATGGTGAAGCTGGACCAAGTTCTCAATTTGATGAGAAGGTGACCAAGAAGGATGATTTGAGAAGGTATAACCCTATTAGAAAACCTAATGCTATGAGGTATGGTTCATCATTTAATGGTTATTTCTATATTTGTCATGATTTTGGTCACAAAGCTAGATATTGTAAAAGAAGATCTTCTAAGGATGTTGAAAGTTTCTTCAAGGGTGAATGCTACTCATGCTCTGAATATGGTCACAAGGCTTAGGATTGTGGTTGGAATACTAGTATCTATGATCCCATAAGTTAGAAGAGTCTTGTGTTTCATAAGTGTCATAAGAAAGGAAATATTTCTATATCTTGTTACCAAGGTGGATCAACAAGAGTTATCAACAGGTTTCAAGAATCCAATGGAAGAGTTTTTAAGAAGAAAATAAGCCTTAAGAATGATGATGAGGTTTTTAAGGTATGCCCATTTGGTTAAGAAGGATTTTATTCAAGTAAAAAATGGTTCTCATTCCATTATGATGGAAGATAATTTCCTCAAGCCGAAGTCAGGTCAAGGAAGCATTTTTTCTCTAGTTGAAGAATATCATATGTGTATTAAAGCTTCAATGCATGAGAAGTTAAAGAAGCTACGTGTGAGGGATACTTTAAGGGTGATAAGGTATGGGATATGATCCCTCCATGTGTTTTTGAGTATGAGTTTCTTGTCGGTGTTTGAGTTTGTCATACTTGTGTAGTCTACGAGTTCAAATAAGTATGTGTTTGTGTACTTATTTTCCTAAACTTATCAAGTTAGAAGGTTTGATCCTAAGTGAAAGTTTGTTAGGTCAAGTCATAAGTTATTCCAAGGTCAATTTTAGTAATCAAAGTATGACTACAAGTGGTGTTGGTATTCTATGATATCATGGTAATTCTATCACATATTCTTGTTGTGAAATATCATGTGGTATGTCTTTGAGGTTGAAAATTTGGCTCTAGGTTCCTTAAAATTGTATCAATGAAAGACTACAATATTGTAAGGTAGCATGAGGTTTAGATACATGAGTCAAGCTTGCATCAATGGTATAATAATGATGATAATTATTTATGACCTATAAGAGTTGACAAAATAGTTAAAAACTTAATCTATTGAAGGAAGGTCTCGTAAAGTCTTGAAGATTGTCAATACAATTTTTTTCATGAAGCCGAGGTGTAAATATTAGGTGTCTCAGTCCATATGTTGTGTCTTCAAGCATGTGATAGGTCTATGATGGCTGAATTCAAGAAGTTTAAAATTGTCAATGTACCCTAAGTCATGAATATATGTGTAGTATTTTGTATTGTCTTAGTTCTCTAGAAGGCCAAGATGGAATAGTGCATCCGAGAGAGGTATGAAGAAGCATACAATGGATTAAGGCTATGGTAATGGCTAGAAATTAAAAAGGTCAAAGGAATTTAAGGTTGAACTTAGAGAATGTTTAACCTAAATATCTGAGTGGACAAGTTACAAAGAAGGTAAATAGATCTGTGTCATCAATTCGGGGTTTGTGGTCTTTCTCGTGAAAGTTATTGTATTGATAGAATGATTCTTGAAAGGGTATTGATGATTGTGAAAGCTCTTCTCGGAACTATGAGTTGTTTTTAGTAGTTGTCTTCAAGCTAAAATAGAGAAAATTTAAATTTTCAATGCTCATCTCATGAAGAGATTTCAGGGTTTCAGGTGTATGAATGAATATCTAGGTTTAAGAGCTATGTTAGTTGGTGCAAGTGTTCACAAGTATGAAACAGTATAGGTCTACTTGAAAATGAAAAGGTATGACAATGGTCTGATTGGGATTATGTGGTATGTATCTAATCATTACTCATGTTAATGATATATTTATTTAGATCATATGAATATAATGATGGTGCACAAAGCTTAAACAATGATAAGGCATACATTTATGCTCTTCAACTTCATGACTTAATGTAGGGACATAGTGCATAAGTATGAGACCAGGATTTTGAGGCCTATTGATGCTTCAAAGGTGTAAAGGTTGAAATGACATGATATGAAATGAGTTATTAGGTCTTGAAGATGAACTAAATGTTCTAAGGTTGTTTAAGTGTGATAGTTCTCTCAATCGGGGTTATTATCATTCGATCTTGCACACAGATCAAGACTTATAGATGAGATTAACCCAATCTACATTCTATAGCTCAAGAGTACGATGATAAGAATATTTCTTAAAGGATCAAGCTGATAGAGGGTTGTTTGGGTTCAAGGAGAAAGTACAAAGGTATATAGGTTGTTCACATAACTAATGAAGTGTGATTCAAATCATGAGAAATATGAAGATAGCTTTGAAGCTCCATGCCCTATTTTTGGCATGTTGTGAGGATGGAATGTATTGTGGGTGCACATCAAGTGCCATGAAAGTATGTGAGGGATGAAAATAAGGTATATTAGGTTATCCATAGATGAGATGATGAATTTTATCTTGATGAAAGTCTACAATCTTACATAGAGGATTCTTTGTGTTCTTCAAGATGTTTCCTTAGGACTGTGATAAGCCCTAAGATCTTATGAGGAAATACAAATGAATGAATGAATGTGTTGAAAGTATGATTTATGATCTAAAGTATATGTAGTGGTATTTTACACTTTGTGAAGTGATTATGTAGATGTTTGAGCTTGTCAAGATCACAAAATCCAAAAGGTATGTTTTTCATATTATGTGCTCCGCTTCTTGATTTCTTCAACTTGTATCATGTGTATCATAGCGCTGGGTTATATATAAATATATTATAAAAGATAATGATAGTATGTGGTAAGAGTTATTGAGAAAGGAAAGTGTATCCAAGACCTTAATAAGGCATGTAACCATTTTTAGCTAAGAAGAAGATACAAAATAAGTATGTATTTTGACAAGAATTTATTCTAACATAATATGATGCAATGATAAGGTACTAGTGCCTATAGGCAGTATGGAAGGTGTCCAAGTGGTATACATAGAAAAACATATGGATTTCATGCGTATGATGATTTGTGGTGTAGATATTTTTTTCAAGAGAAGTGAAATTACATGAAATGAGGATCAAAATCACTAAAGTTGTATTTCGTAGATAGTAATGAAGAGGTTGAGTCATATTCAAGGCATGTTTACAAGGTATGAATCTTGTTTTTGCATTTATGGTTAGAAGTGGATGGTACAAACCCATGGGGAGTGATGAGAAGGTTTTTCATGCAATATGGTTGTTCTTATTGATGATAGAAGTTTTTTAAAAAGAACACTTTGAAGTTGTTTAGGGAAAATTTGTTCTAAAATCAGTCATGTTGGATTTAGAGGCAAATTGGTGCTCTCAAGAATGGAACATACTAAGAGGATGATGTAAAAATTGATGGAAAGAAATTTATGGAGATTATTCACTCAAGTGGATCTTTTTGGATGATCAAACCAGATCCATGGATCAATCTTGCTGCTATTGAAGTCGAAGAGAGAATTTTCAATCACGAGAGGGAGATTTTTGAGTCAAGTAACTTATGTTTTTGCATTTTTACATTGTGTCTAGTCTGGGTTATCATTTTCCATGTATTATTTTCATTGTATCCTTTTTCATAGATGTCAAAGGGGGAGAGAAGAATTGAAAACATGGAAAAGAGGTCATGTAGGTGTTGGTTTTGTTTTTGCCATTAATGTTTCTGAAGGTGGTTTCCATCAATGAAAAAGGGGTAGCTTGTTGGCCATTATGTCTTTATGTTGTCATTGATGTCAAGTCATGTTAGTGTAAACTTGCAATGACAGCCTATGAATGCTTACAAGTAAATTGTTTAGGCGATCGGTGTAATTTGCTAATATGGAGTTGTCTCGGGGTGTGGGACCTTGTGGTTAAGATAACTCTCCGTAGAAAGCTTTCTTCTTCCTAATCTAAGCACTTCACTACTCCTAATGAAAGAAAAATGACTAATTAATCCTATCTTATGATTTCTAAGGGACCAAAGATAAGGGAAAGCATGCAAATAAGTAAATCCTACACTAAGGGAGGTGATTGCACCAAGAGAAAGGTAGTTTCAACACTCTCCAAGATTGAAATGGAGTAAAATGGAGAGAGAGGATGTTTGCAATATCAAATTCTATAAAAATACATATACACTAAAATTTCAGTTAAATGTAATCACCCGAGCTTACAAGAAACAATAAAAATGCACAAAATATCTTAAACTGCAATGTAGAGGTCTGCGAAACACAAGAAAACACAAGAAAGGGTTTCCAAATCACCAAAAACTTGATTTTATTACTTGAATTTTGACACGAGATCATTAAATTAAATAAGGAAGGAATGTATTCCTTGCAAAATTCTCAAAATGAAGGTTTTTAGCTCAAAATACATCTACAACACCGTAGAAAGTAAAGGAGCAGCTGGAGAATCTAATTCTACAAAATGAGTTCATTTTCACAATATATTAGAGAGAGAGATAAGGGGACTAAATTCCTACTTCAACCACCCAAAATTTACATTAAATGGCATGGACAAGGGATGGGATGCCATGTAAAAACAATACATCATCATCATTTGGCTTGTGGGTGAAGAGAACCGTGACCCTATCTCATTTACTCCATTTAAATCTACCAGGGATGTATTTTTAAATTTGGGTCTTTCCTTGTCTTTTCTCACCTACTAAATCCACCTAATCTACACTTTTAATCATTTCATTTGATATATGGGAAAAAACGATCCAAAATGACAAATTTGATTAAATTTAGTGATTTTTATCTCGATTTATGGAGATGTGGGTTCAAGGGGGTCGTATTGCACTTTTTGTGAATAACTCGGCCTCTGTGTTTTTATTTGTTAGTCCCCATTCTTGGCTGATTTGATTTATATTTGACCCCCTCTAAGCCATGTGGCATCCGGGAATTGGTGTGGGCATTTCTATTTTGTGGGGAACTGTTATCCAAATGTGCCCCCTGCTCATTTTGTGGCTAACTCCCTTTCATTCTTTCCTTCTATTGTGCCTCAGTCATAAATTTTTACTTTTTAGGCACTCAAAACCTTCTGGAAATGGCACCATTGGATAGAGCTCTTTCTCAGCTTTCCAGAAAGGTAAATTTTTCCTCCTAACTCCACGTATTTTTCAAGTTATGGCTCGGCAGAGTTTTTGTGGGAAATTTTCCCTTGCAAGGTCCGCAGCCAATCAGAACTCGCCACGTGTCCAGGTCAAAAATATCAAAGCGATCCGATTTTGGCCTGTTTTTGCCCTAAAACTTCAAATCGCCATAACTTTCGATCCAGAGCTCATATTTTCACTGTTCTTTATATCAATGGAAAGCTGGTGAAATTCTCTACAAGATTACATGGTCAATTTTGAATTTTGGTTTAGTTTGGAGGGATAAAATCAAAAACACTTCTGGTACGCGCCCATGGACAGAACTGACGTTTCAACAACCAATTTTAATGCAAAATGGGTCGCATTCTTCTCCAGCATGGTCAAAAATGTCGGGGGATGGGTCTATCAGGTCACCCATGCTGTTTTTAATGAATTTTGGTCAATGGGGAATGGCTCCCATGTTTTTTCACGTTTTCTCTCTCCTGGGCTCGACCCATGCACCGTAAACCCGGTTTGGCTCATTTTTCAAGTGTGGAACACTTTTTTGCATAGTAAGCTTCTGTTTTCACCTTCAACAAGTGATTTTGGCAAGTATCAGACCTTTCAGGGATTGTAACAAGTTTTTCTACCTCTTTGGTGTTGGAATACAAGGATTTTGATGTTGAAAATCACAATACGGGCTCTGTGAATGCTTTCGATCGTTTGTATGTGTTGTTTGTTTCATTTCAAACCTTTGATTACAACTTATCAACCTGTGTATGATGTTTTATGTTGCAATTTCTGATTTGTGTCTATTTTCATGAGCAAGAAGTGCTCACCACTCCTTTGGTGTATCACCCTTATCGGTTTAGTTTTAATTTTTGCATTTCTTATCCTGTCTCCTTGCAAATTAAGATAAAATTAGGATTTGAACCTCTACGATTGTGCAAATATAGATCTAATCGAGAGGAGTTTGAGGAACCAACCTCTAATCTGGAGATTCCTTTCTCATCTTGCAAGTCCCACACTTGGAGAGAGGTTTTAATGTTGTGCAATCACACTAGATGCCCCGAACATCAACTTAGAACCTTGATTTGCATCCGAGGGTCTTCTGATTTGCAACAACAGAACCTTTTCTTGTGGGGAACAATTCCCTCACATATCCTTGTGCTCCCCGGCTCCTAAGCCTGCACAACACTTTTCTCTAGCTTGGTGAGCTTGGTTAGCTCGCCGAGCTCCCTCATCACCTCAAAAATTGAAATGTGGGAACCTTGCACCTATAGGGAATGAATGCACCCATGGCCCTTGTGTCATCTAGAACCTTGAAGCCCACTTTTTCCGATCCATTTACACCTCATCCCCCTCGCTGTCACGATCTACCTATCAACGTGCCATGGGTTTTAGAACCCGCTAGAGAACTTAATTCATAGGTCACAAGTTCCCATGGGTTCTTTGTGCCTATACAACCTCACCATCCAAACAACAACATTGAATTAAGTATTTCCTTCACCGTGTGGTTTTGTTCTTGACCTTCATGGTCTTTTCCTTAGTCCTTGACTTTTGTTTCTCACAACGTGGTTCGCCCTTCCAACCATGACCTACCTATATATTCTCCTGGGGTGTTCCTTTGTCTCTCGATTTCATTCCATGGACCTCTAGTTATTGTAGACCCTTATTTATCCATGATCTGTGCAAAGGGATTGTGGTCTATTTTTAATGTAGCTCTTACCCTTGTTGTTGGAACACTACCTTAACCCACACAATACTAGAAAATGCTATTTTTGTTCTTTCTCTCTAAAATTAGTTGAATTCTTTGGGATTTTTGTAGGAACCAAGAGCCATAAGAAAATGAATAAGATATCCCAAGACCATTTTTGATACCCCTATCCAATTTTAATAAAATATACATCAAATTCTCTAAAGTACTAAAACTAAAAAGGTGGTAAAAGCTCTCCAACTGCTCCAATTTTCTCTAATTTTCTAACTAACGCAATTCAAAGATGAGAGAAAATATAAGTACTAGAATCACCTCTAAGGGGGAAAATTTTGGATATCAATTTAGTGATTCAATGTGGCTCTCTTCTTGTCGATGAAGTGATCGCGGCCTTGCAATGTCCATTGGGAATGGAGTTAACTTGGTGATTTAAAATCTGATATGGAACCTTGGAATTTGATCCCTAAGTCACTCAAAACATTTCTTGGTCTTGAAATTGACCATCATGCTTTCATTTTGATCTTTCAATAAGAAATTCTTGAAGTTTCCATGAGTGGAAAATTGTTTTGAGATAAAAATTACCTTCTCTGCTGCAAGCCACCTCAAAAACTAGAATCCCTTACCCCAAATCTTCTGGAGCACTTTTGAATGTTGAAACTGCCCAAGATGCTCACAAATTCATAATATTTTCAACCGAAATACACCAAACTACCCCTAAATCTAATTTGCATTTGAAAATGATTGAAAATGGAAACCATTCCTTGTAACCTTAAGCTTCTTCCTACAACATCTCCTTCTAGAAAACATAATGAATCGTGCAAAAGGACAACTGGAAGCAATAAAGCTTGTGCCTAAGGCACTTAGGGAAAATGAAAACTACTCTAATCAACAAAACAATGTGTTGAAATAACTTGGAGGAATTATAAATTCTAAAATAATATGTACAAATATTAGAATTTACTTTTCAGTAACAATGTTTAAGATGGATTCCATTGACTAGAATCAACAGTTCTTCCCCTCTGAAGCTTTGCCAACTGGAAATAATTGTTAGTTTTACATCCAATGATCATGTATGGACCACTCCATATAGCATCAAATTTTTAATTCTTACTTGGTTTTGACTTGTCAGCATCCCACTTCAGTACCAAGTCACCCTCTTGTAAGTTCTTGGCTTTAGATTTCTTATCAAAGGACCTCTTGATCAAAGCTTGATCTTTCTCCATAGTTTGCAAGGTTAGATCTCTCAACTCCTCCAACTCCACAAGTTCTACATATCTAGCTTCCATAGGCTCAAACTCAGATAATTACATCTACTTGAGAGATATGGGAAATCTAGCTTCAGTGTCATAGACTAGTTTATAAGGATAACTTCGGGTAGACCTCTTTGGTGTGATTCTATCAGCCCATAAGGATTATTTGAGATTGGTATGCCATGTCCTTTGGTTTTCATCCATAGTCCTTTTGATGATTATTAATGAATTCTTATTTGTGGAATTATCTTGCCCATTACCCTGGGGGTAATAATTTGAGGAGGTGCTTAGATAGATCCCATTCCTAATAGCCAACTCAGTGATTTTAGTGCTAAGGAATGCTAGAGAATTATCTGATATGATGGTGGATGGGACACCAAATATGGTACCAATTCTCTCGTAAAAGTCTAGTATGCTTGATTCATTTACTTCCTTGAGAGCCACTGCTTCAGTCCATTTGGTGAAATAATCTATTGCACTGAGAATCAATTTGTGCCCCTGGATTGAATTAGGATTGATAAATCCAATTAAATCCAATCCCCACTACATGAATGATTGATCAACTGATATTGGGTGGAGTGGAAGTGTTGCTAGATTTTCTTTCCTATGAAAAATGCACATTTTTACACTTCTTGATCCATACATAACAATCACTAAACATTGTGGGCCAATAGTAACCAACCTTCATGATCTTGAGGGTTATTACTCATGGAGAAAAATTACCTCCAGCTTCTCCATCATGGAAATCATGTAGCACTTTCTCAATCTGATTTTTGGAACACATCTCAAGAGAACTCTATTCACATCTTTCTTGAACAAGATACCATCAATGAGAACATACAAAATTGATTAGAGTCTAAAATATATTCTCTTTTCTTTTCTTAACCCCATAGGAATAAACCTATTTTAAGAAGATGTATCATATCTCGGGTCTAATAAGGAGTGGGCACACCATCTACTTGTTCTTGATCATCTTGTAACACTAGAACAACTTCTTCTTCATCTCTTGACTCAACATGCTTTGATTAGAAGCTAGTTGTTCACACAATCCCTTTCCATGGACCAACTTGGTTACCTTGATTTCTATGTCATATTCCATCACAGGTAATCTAACCTACCCTTTTCTCATTCAATTCCTTGTTGAGGAGAAAATCCTTGACTCTGGCATGAGAAACTAGCAAGTGAACCTTGTTATTCAAGTTACCTTCTAGTGAATGCATTTGTTATAAATAGCCAGCTTGTTTTCAAACAAATGGCCCCTCTCCTTCTCTATTTAATCATTCAGTCTTTTGAGTTTCTTGCTTAGAATTCCAATAGTTTCATGTTTTGCATCCATTGTTAGTCTTCCTTTGTTGTTTAGAGGTCATTTGATCTTCTTGTTTCAATCTTGCTTCATTGTTGTTCCATGCAAACTAGTTTAGAATAAGATAGTTTCATTCTTAGATTGGAATCCATTTAGAGTTGCAAGTTTTGTTTAGTCACAAAAGATAGTTTCTAGAACTCTCGGTGCATTTGTGTTGTATTCCCATAATAAATCCCGCTAGGAATTGCATAGTCAAGCTCTGTTCACTTGCACTATCTCTCTCTTACTCGCATTGTATTCGGTCTATATCCAAAGTTGCCATTGTTCAAGTACCTTATTCTGTTGATGCTATCATATACATGCTTTTTTAGGATTCAAGAACATGAAGGAATGAGGAGATCACACTTGAGGGGATGAAGTCACACACAACTAGATTTACCACTGTTCTATAAACTCCAGGTTTGAGCTATCAAAGTTCTAGTTACAACGTATCAAATAGAGTAGTAAATTATTTTATTTCAAAAAGCTCACTCTCGATATCACCAGGGAAGCTGTGGGGATTGATAGTTTCTAAGAAACTATGATTCATTCCTCACTTCTGAGGTAGGATCGAGAGCCTTTCAATTTAAAACAATTAGTTGCTTAGATATTTAGGATAAATTCACAACTGCACAGAAATAAGCTACACCAGGCTACTTTGTTTGTTTTAATTATGTTACTAGATTAGTTGTCCATTTTCTAAATATATTAGAATAGCTTTCTTTTAATTTCATTAAAATACTTCATCGAAAATACAAAAATAAAAGAATACATGCATAGTGTAGATACATCTTTCATAATTAGTTTATTAGTTTTAGTTAAAAGTTGAATCATTTTGCATGACAATCATGGGACCTAGAGAGCCAAAGAATACATATTTGAACCAATAGTGCCTCAACCAAATCTCCCCACAACACTAGCTGATATAGATCAAGACCTTAGGATACAGGTCTTTCGAGCAACGGTAAACCTACGAGCAATTAGTGAACAACTGAGAGAGTTAAATATTGAAGATGACAAGGCATACACATTTTGGTCAAATCATCCTAACTATAGATTTCCTTGATAGGGCATATGTATGACTGTACAAGGATTCGAAAGAGAACAAGTATTTGGTTGTGATCCTTTAGTTCCACAACCTAACATAGAGACCTCCTCATTGACATAGATACTAGCTTACGCATTCAAGTTGCCAGAACACCTATAAGGTATTCTGAGAAAATTACACAACTTCTAGTTCTAAACATAGAGGCTTTGAAAAGGCGTATGATTATTGGATAATCGGAAGGAGAGATTAACTCTTCACATGACCATAGGAGGTCCGACACAACCACGAACTTACGGTTGTGATCCACAGGTCCCACAACCCAACGGGCCTATTGATCAATCAGACATTGATGTTGGTTTACGAACACTAGTATTTAGGTCCTCACCACTTCCACCAGACATTATTACACAATTCTCCTTATTAAACATAGCAGCCAATCAAGCTAAGGATTTCTGGACTAGACCAGAGAATCATCCATAAAACCCCGAGAGAATCCACTACACCTCCCATCACCATTTTCATGACCTTGTCTGGAAATATACACAAAGCTCCCACAGGTCACTTCCCACGTATCCAACAACCAATAAATAGGATCTCGGTAGAGCTCGACATTGATTGGAGCCTCACGAACAACTATTATATCCGAGCAATCCATTACACCAATTCAGGTTAGGAGGGCCTTCTTCACCTTAGATTCATAGATTCCATTATTGCGTATTGAGGATATAAGATTACCCAACTAGTTTTTCTGTATCCATATATATTCCACATTCACCGCCATCTCGGCATGACCTCGGGAGGTCGGGTACGAGGAAGAGTTACTTGTAGATTCCCATGCTCGCATGTCACTTTTCCATCGTACAAAATTGGTGAACCCACGTGAAACAAACAATTCTTCCTCTTTTATTTTCATTTCTTTCATCCACCTTCGCTCTTTCCCATTATTCTACGGGTATTCATATACCCCCCAGAATATGTCGGGATACGATGCATATGGTAGACCTCTCTCAGGTCTCGAAGCAAATTATGGTCAAACAAATAGACAACCATCACCCTCACTTTCTACATGGGCTGATAACTATTCAAGTAATTACTTGTCATCTCAAACTCCCCCTCAAAGAACTAGTTCTAGTTCTTCATTCCGAATTGAGGAGTTGGATCAGCTTGCACAAACACAACAACCAGAGCCCTCAGGCTCTAACAATATGACATTTATTGGAGAATCCACTTCATCTCCTCGGGTCTTGTTCAGACCACAGATCAGTAGACAGTCAGATCCACTCCCATTTTTGGATGAGGAGTACTTAGCACTATGCTAGAAGTGAACAATGCTTCCAAAACATGTATCCACCTATAGGGAGTTTGCAAATACAATCTGATACCCTACTCCAAGAAAACACCCCCATTCCTCCACCTATGGGAAATGCCCTCGGTGAAGCTTGGCAGGGTAATGATCAATTCATAGCAGGGTATCATACCCCTTTACAACCTCAAGGTATACAACAAATGCCATTAAGGAAAAACATTGTGTCTTCACCAATAGAGGTCATTTCAGCCTTAGTTGAGAAGGTTAGAGGGCTGGAACTTGCTCAAGCAAACCAAAATTCATATTTTGGGCAAACAGGAATCCCCAACCCTCCGCATCACCCCAGTCAGGTTGACCTCCTTACAGGAACATGGCACATTAGGCATGCCTCCTCAACATCCATATAATTACCCACAACAAACACCAACTAGGACCATGTTTTCAAATGCCGCTCCAGTTGAAAATATGATACCTCCCGACTTGGCACCAAACAACCCATACCAAAACAATGCTCCTCCCTACTTAAACATTTATTCAAAATCACCACAAGGAGACATGTTCTCTTCTCCCGGGATGTTCATTCAACCACAGGGATTCCCTTATGTCCCTGTAAATGCATATGCTATGCCATATCAACAAACCATGCCACCCCCACCCCCTCAGCAAGCACCATCGATGGTCGAGGCCTATGTGGTAGGGACTTATTCAGAATATTTAAAAGAGCCCCTAGACTTCACCATACGAAGTGTTATGCTTCCAAGACCTCTTCCTGATTTACCCAAATATAAAGGGGAAGGAGATCCAAATGCACACATTAAGGCCTATGCCATAGCCATATGGGAATTACTCCCTTGGGATGGGGTTGTTGCTAAGATATTCCCTAAAACCTTAGAGGGTATTGCCCTTGATTGGTATTACAGAATACCTGAAGCCTCGATACACTCATTTAAACAACTCGTGTCAGAGTTCATCAAAGCTTTTGATATGAACAAATTGTTAAGAACAAGAATCAGGGAATTCTTGCATATTAAACAAGAACATAATGAATCCACTGCTCATTTTATTCAAAGATGGCATACGGTTCTCTACTCATCAACAAGTGCTCCAAACATGGATCAAATGGAACTATGTGATTTATTCCTTAATTCTCTCAATAGAGAGATAAAGGAAGAAGTCCAGAAGTTCCCACTAAGAACTTATGATGAAGTACTCGAGAGTGCTCTCCGAATCGACCAAGCAGCGATAGATAGTGGTCATAAGACATATGGAACAAATGGGAAATTAACCACTCCCAATCAAAACACCATGGCCTATCCTAATACCGGGAATGCTAATCAAGGACCTAAGATCCTTAACAAGAACCACGAGAGTTACAACAGATGGAGTAACTGACCAAACTAAAAGAGAAAATGTTGTGAACATTTTGCCACCCGTTAACAATCAGCGAAATAACAATTTTACTCCAACAATCAACACGGTGGATTTTAATCATCCACCATGACCACAACAACAACAACAACAAACAATGAAAAAATCCAAACACAAGGTCCAAATCAAAACCCAACTAGATATCAGAGTCAAAACCAAAGGCAACAACCTCAAAATTTTAACTCTAACAACCAACAACCTTATCAAAATTTTGGGCCACAACAGGTTTTCAAATCAACAACCTCAAATTATAATCCCAATTTGTATTGTGGTTTCCACAAGATTCAAGGCCACGATACTAGGACTTGTCATGACTACAATAAATTCATGCAGCATTTTCCAGAAGATCAAAAACAACTCTTTATAGATATGTTTTTAGCAAATTCTATAGTACCCATGCCAAACACTTATACAGGGGTAGTTTCCCCTCAAAATGCACCCCTCAAGATCTTTAATGATCCACTCCCAAACCATTCTAACAATAACAGGTTAGATCCTAGTGGAACAAACAAGGGTGTTATAACAGGAAACAATGATCATGAAGCTTCAACTTCATTAAATCCACCAGTCACACCCCAACTAGGAACTCGACCCCAAACTAAGATAGTTGGTCTGGTAGAGTTAGACACCGAGCTACCCATAGAAACCATAACAAGAACACGGGATTATTCTTCTCAACCAACTCCAAGTTATCCATTGGAACTAGACAACATTCAACAAACATTGGTAAAACCCATAGGCACCTATGATTTAATTAATGACTTAACTAAAACCTTCTCTCACATCTCCTTTTTGGATTTGTTAAAGAACTCTCCCACCCATAGGGCTGCCCTCTTAGAAGCATTAGGCCTTGGTCATTTAATCAACATCACTCCTCCGGAAACACAAGTAAACCATGTAGACTTTGACATCTACCCTCCAGGGCAGCCAGATAGGGATACTGAGTTTATATTTGATATAAGAAAAATGCCAACAGACTGAAATTGCATGAAGAGGTGACCCAACTTTACATTTACAAGTATGGGTTTACAATAATTATGTTAAACATGTAATGATTGATGATGGGGCAGCAGTTAACATAGTCCCCTTCACTTTTCTTCAAAAGTTAGGATATGGAGAGACAAATTGTTCCACAACACGAAATACGCTAAGAGGTTATGATAGCCTCAAGGCCACTTCAATTGGAACCATAGTTTTACCAGTCACTTTAGGACCCAAGATGGTCCTCACCAAATTTTATATTATAGATCGGGAAACCAACTATAATATGATCCTCGGTCGGCCATGGATACACCACATGAAGGCAATCCCTTCCACGTTATTCCAAGAAATAAGATTTCTACACTTAGGAAAATATTTGTGGCACAAGGTGACCCAAAACCCTTCGATATACACCTAGCTGATTTGAAGAAAATACCAGGCATTCACTCTGAGTTTGAACTCCCAACAAATCAACTTATCAAACCAATTAATTCAAAACCAAAAGAGAAGTTGATACCCACCACAGAATTGGAAATTACAAATCTGGTCGAGGACATTCCAACACTCAAAAATGAGACCAATGTCATAGAAACTAGTGTCATTAGGGACTACCACAAAAATTGTCGAGTTGCTTAGAGAAAGACTTACCTATTCTCCTACCATTTGATTCTATGGGTATGGGATGCACCTTGGGAATTGCTTCTCTTCCATCAGATGAAGTTTTTATGGTAGAAGTAACTGAAGCGAAGAAATAGATAGATACAAAAATATCCCAACATCCATTTTCCAAGAAAATATTGGACTCTCCACTTCGATGGAGCTAGATGTCACTTTGGAGCTGGGGCGGAGTGATCTTTACTTCACCTGAGGGAAAGATCCTACCTTTCACCTTTAAATTAAACTTTGAATGTACAAACAATGGGGCTGAGTACGAAGCTCTCCTCCTTGGCCTCATCCTAGCCAAAAGAATGGGTGTCGATAACATTAGAGTGCTAGGAGACTCACAACTAGTTGCAAACCAAGTCTCTGAGGTATATGAAACTAGGGCTGAACATTTACAACTCTACAAAATAACGGTATTAGATCTAAGCAAGGGATTCAACTTCATATCAATTGAAGCAATCCCACGAGAGCAGAACCTTCTCACAGATTCAATAGCAACCTCAACTTCCCGTTTCACTCCAAACAGTGAGTTGGAAGATACAAATTTCACAGTATCACTTCGTACTTGAACCATTAGTGCGTAAAATACCAACAAACCCACTCCTGACTCATGGAGAAGCTGAGAATGATTTTCCTATCATGGATCACTTTGATGATGATAGAGTCACTCTCGAATATCTAAACACCTATGCGGAGCTACACCTTGCTTACCACATAGTGGATCTTTCCCTAATACCACATTCCTCTTCCTATTTTGGAAATCCCATGGTAGAGTCTCCTCCACAAAAGGATCTCGATATCTATGAGGTAGAAGATGGAGAAAGCTTGGAACTACCTCCAGCCCCACCTAAATTTGAAGAAGGTAACACTTCTTTAATAGAAGAAACCATTGACATAAACATCGGAATGGAGGAAGAACCAAAAATTTTGAAGTTGGGATCCTCATTAACTCGGAGGAGATAGAAATACACACCCAAATCCTCAAAGAACATCAAAAGGCTTTCACATTTAACTATAAAGAAATGATGGGCATTGCACCACACATCATGGTACATAACCTTGTCACTAAACCAGATGCAAAACCAATTAAACAAAAGTCAAGACCAATGAAGCCAAAAGTGGCTCTCATGGTAAAAGAGGAAGTAATAAAACTTCTCCAAGTGGGATTCATCAAACCCATTGACTATTCACAATGGGTATCTAATATCATCCCTGTTCTAAAAAGAATGGGAAGATACACATTTGCATAGATTTTTGGGATATTAACAAAGCTTGTCCCAAGGATGACTTCCCATTACCATCCATTGACGTTATTGTTGATGCAACAACTGGATTTGAACTATTGTCCCTCATGGATGGGTTCTCAGGGTATAATCAGATTAAAATATCTAAACAGGATCAAGCCAAAACTACATTCATAACTCCTTGGGGAACTTATTGCTACGTTGTCATGCCATTCGGTCTTAAGAATGCCGCACTACGTATCAGTGGGCAATGACATACATATTCCATGATCTTATCCATAAAATTGTGGAATCCTATGTGGATGACTTATTGGCCAAGGCCAAGAAGCGTTGTGATCATCCAGAAGTACTCCATATCATCCTCTCACGATTAATTGAATATGGCATCACATTAAACCCAGAGAAGTGC
Organism: Taxus wallichiana var. yunnanensis; assembly: GCA_018340775.1. Lineage (NCBI taxonomy): Eukaryota > Viridiplantae > Streptophyta > Pinopsida > Cupressales > Taxaceae > Taxus > Taxus wallichiana. Next base: position 571,881,553 of record CM031244.1, read on the forward strand.
ATGTTTGGTGTGACAGGAGGCAAACTTCTGGGCTACATTATATCTTCACGAGGGATTGATGTCGATCCAGCCAAAATCAGGTTGTTCTCAATGATTCCACCATCGACGAGTCTAGAATCAGGTCATTTCTTGGGAAACTCGGTGCAATCCAAAGGTTCATCCCAGATTTAAGTTTTTCCATTCATCCAATCAACAATCTATTAAAGAAAGATTATAGCATTGATTGGACTGAAGAATGCAATGAGGCCTTTGAAGTAGTTAAATGCTTCTTGTTGTCTCCACCCATGCTAATGCCTCCCAAACCAGACCACCCTTTGATCCTATACTCACGAGCCACTCATGTCTCTTGCTAGCCTGCATGTTGGCTCAAGAAGACAATGATAAATGAGAACGTGTGGTCTATTTCATTAGTTGAAACGTTGCTCGATTATGAAACACGTTATACACAGGTAGAGAGAGAATGCCTTGCCATAGTCTTTGCAACAAAATTTTAAGACATTACATGTTAAACCAAGAAACAAGGGTCATTGTAAAGATATCATTTACAACATTCCTCACGCAAGGGTCTTTATCTAAAAAGGTTGGGCATTTCATAACCTTAATGGGTGAATTTGAGTTAACATTTGTAAACCAAAAATCCATTAAGGGACAAATCATTGCAGATTAGTTAGCTGACAATCCACTAGATGGAGGTGATCAGGTAAATCTAGACTTTCCTGATGAGTGTATATACTTTGTCAAACCAGGCCCCCATCTCTACATGTCCTTGGTACACTGATATCATCAATTTTATCATGGACCACACATACCCGAGAAAGTGCCACATCACAACAAAGAAGGTGGTTACGCATTATCACTACTAAATATGTTGTTTTAGAACAAGTACTCTATCGTAAAGCCTTCGACGACATGCTTCTAAGATGCGTCGACACAGAAGAATCCAAGAAGATTCTTTATGAATCCCATAGTGGGATATGTGGAGGCCACTTCGGTGGTCACGCCACTACTCACAAAATACATCGGATGGGCTATTTTTGGCCCACTCTCGAACATGACACAGTAGAGTTTGTACGTAAGTGCCACAAATGCCAAGAATTCTCTCACGAGATTCACATGCCAGCACAATCCCTGCAAACAATAGCAACCCCGGCCCTTCTCCACGTGGGGTCTAGACTTGATAGGGAAATTCTCTCCCTCATCAACCGATGGCCATAATTTTATAATTACAGCCACGGAATATTTTACCAAATGGGTGAGGCCATGCCTCTCACCACCATACCAGGGTTCGGTAATTGCCAAATTCATTCTAAACCAAATCATTTACAGGTATGGTGTCCCACAAGTCATTATCTCAGATAATGGCACATCCTTTAAAAATGATGAGGTCCATGAGTTATGTAGAAAATTCAAAATAAACCATCACACGGCCTCTCTTTACTACCCTCAAGCCAATGGGCAAGCCAAAGCAACAAACAAAACATTAAAGGCTATTCTCCTCAAAATAGTCAAGGAGAACAAGTGAGATTGGCATCTAAAACTATATCCAGCCTTGTGGGCCCATCAAACCTCAATAAGAACACCAACAGGAGCAACCCCTTTCTCATTGGTATTCGGGGCAGAAGCAGTTCTCCCACTTGAGGTTGAAATACCCAGTCTCTGCATCTCATTACAAGGGATTTTGGATGAAGAAGCTTACAGGGAGGCACCTCTCTCAACTGGAAAGCCTTGATGAGGCCAGGCTAAATGCCGAACAATGACACAGAGCCTATGCTGACCGGATGTGCCGGTAGTATAACAAAAAAGTCTATGAGTGAGAAATATATGAGGGAGATCTAGTTCTAAGACTAGACAACCGGATTGATAAGAAAACCGGTGAAGGAAGGAAGTTCGGCCCAGTGGTTGGGCCCATACCGAGTCATGAAAGACTATGGAAATGGTGCGTATCTCTTGTGCACACTAGAAGGTGAGGAATTCAATGAAACTATCAATTCCTTGCATCTTAAATGGTTTTACGCATGAGACATCAGAATCACCACTTGTACATTATAGCTACCTACATTGCATTAGTCATTTAGTTGTTTCATTTTGTCCACTCATTTCATAAAAATTGTAGTCAAGGAACTTACTCTTAAGCAATCTATTACAAATTTATGAAAATATTGGCAAAAGCATTCAAATCACATCTCTCAAACATCATCAAGTAATTTCAAATCTTCTCATCAAGTTTGACAGACAAGTATTGATGAAAACCATACCAAGGCCTGCATACTTGGTTTTGCTCTTTCTTTCTACTAGGTGAAGTTGTCCTTACCTACGGTCTATTCTAGAAGCTTCTTGGTGTCACATCTATCCCTCTTAAGTCTCTTTGAAAGAAAGGATATCCCAAAGTCACAGATCAGAAATGTCAAAATCAAATAGAATCAAAAGTGCCAAGCAAACAAATATTTTATTTTACACACTTCTTTGCCCCACCAACCTTTGGTGATAAGCCCACATCTCTTACTAGTGGTGTGAGGTTGGGAAAGGAAAGAAGTGCCCTTACTCACCTATATCTTGCCTTTGGTGACAAACCCATGCTTCTTACTAGTGGCATGAGGCAGGGTGTGGGGGGTCCATTCACACAAATTAACAAATCTTGGTATTCTAGAAATACAAATCAAATTATATTAAGTGAAAACAAATGTCCAAATTCCAAAGAGATCAAATCCTCAAAACCAGATTTTGTCAACCAGGTTGCCATTTATAGATCTAAGTCTAGATAAACTAGAAAGTAAGTGGCCTTCTAGCTTGGTGGTAGTTCTGAGTAGGGTAAGTGTGTAGGTCTAAGTTTGGTTTCTATCACTGGTTTGTCTATCTCTCATCATTCCATTCAGTCAAACTCATACAATTTGTGCCCTTCCCAACTCTTGGTGTAGAGCCCTCGCATCTTACTGGTTGCGTGGAGTTGGGAATGGGGCAAGTTCATCTCTTTATCACTATACATTCATCACATTTTTCCAACATAAGAAGAAATCACAGACATTGCCCAAAGAGGTCAAAAGTTCAATACTACAATGTGTTCATCATCACATATCAACATTACAAAAGCATACAAAGTAAAACATTCTGTTTACTATCATTTGTCATCCATTGCATACATTCTGAAAAGCATGAAAACAAATACTCTAAAAACATCTAGTATACATATGGAAACGAGTCACAAAATTCTAGGCACCAAGAGTCTAGATCCAAAATATATATATATATATATATATATATATGGTGTTTCATGTATAATGCCATCATGCACTAAGGCATGGTCAAAACACTCAATGAGCCCACAAAATACAAAACAAACATACAAATATCCGACCAAAAGTCACTACAAAAAGACACTATGATCTCTCAATCTCTGCGAGATCCCTCAGAGGGTGTATGGCCATGCCTAGGACTCTTGCTATGACGACTCTCTGAATGGACAAAGGGCTCATGATCACGGCCAGTGTGCTGTGTCTCACTATGAGAGTGACTCCTCCTCATCAAGCACTCAACAGTCCTATATCCAGCTAGCTCGGTGTGGAGGGAGGTAATGATCTTTTCCACCTTCCAGATAGGGGAAAAGACATCTGTATGTCGACCAGGCTGAGGGCTCCCCAACATCCTCAATAAGCTCGGCTGAGTACCATCAGAAGGGAGCAATAGAGTGTCAGCACACACACTTGGTGAATCAAGTCTCGCCATCCCTCAGCATAGTCATTGCAAATAAAAGGAGAAACACACAAGTTAGAAAGTTGTCCAAAATAAAACCAAAGATAAACAAAAAAAAAAAGGAAATAACAACTAAACAATTCTAACTAAAGAAAAGTCGAGAAAGGAGTAGTAACTCACTCGGATCTCTAGGCCTCTAGGTAGGATCTCTAGGATCCACGCCTGCCACTGATGTTGCCATGGCCATTGTCATCCCTCTCCCACATCTGGAGCAATGTGATGGCCTGCCATGGACTCACCATCTCCCCCTAAATCTTGAGAAGGAAACTCCTCTAAAATCAAAGTCACCTTCTCTACATGCTCTCTCCCCCTCTCGGCCCAGAGATATCCTGAGTGTCATACCACTCAGAATCATTGTCATCCTCCTCACCTGTCCCACTGGCTCCAGTCTCTCCTCTCTCTCTCCTCCTCTATCTCTCCCCCAGTGAACTCCTCAGACTCGAGTCCACGTCAATAGGCTCATCTCTGCTATGGGCAGGACTAGTGGCAATCTGAAGTAAAGGTGCCCGAGGAGCACTAGCTACCCCTCGAGCACGAACCACCCTCCTAGCTGCGATGGGAACACCAGGAGTAACCATAGTCCAACCCGGCCTCTAGGACCTCCCGAGCCTCACGAATAGATCTATACACTGGCCCCACTGGAGGAAACATGTCGATGTATGGGAGGCCGAACTACTTTGTGGTACTCTGTCAAAGGGGTGGATCTCCAACTTCCCCATCCTATATCTACCGGTGGTGTAGTAGTGTGTGAGCAATCAATGTAATAGTCTCCTCTCCCCATAACCCTGCCATGGCCTGATAAGGAGTAGCCTCCATGTCTGCAGTGGTCAAAGAGGCCACTGGCTGGTGAGGCACTCTAAGAATGGTCATCCTTGTCCACCTCACTTGCCACAGCCCCAAGATCCTCTGCCTGTACACCTCTCCCATACGGAGTGATGTGCTCATACACCCAACTCATGACAAGAGTAGGGTGGCTCAATGATTATCCCTATAGTCTGACCACCTATATAAATCATGGTAGGTGGTCCCAAGGATGTCTGCTCCCCAGTAAACACGGCCATGGCCCTCAATCATGTAATGATGGGAGCCCAACAATATAAGAGAGTGTCCCCTCCCTTGTCCCCAATCAATCTCGAAGCAAGGATGCCCATGATAGCCTTGTGGAGCACAGGAATATCTGACTCAACAATGGAGTGGACCTTCACCCCCTTCTTTGACCCCATGGAAACAATGACATCCCCCATATAAGTGGCCCACTGAACCACCTGAGATCTCGACACTGTTGTCTTAAGAGACAGCCACCTCCCAAGAATCGGGACCCCCAATATGTGATAAACATCCTCTAGGGTGATGGTCCACTCACCCCTAACTCTGGAAATCGGAAAGTGTTCCGATCCACATCCCAGTATGAAAATAAGTCACATAATATGTGACTAGCAGGTGCAACGTGAGGGACCTGTGCGATCCTCCAAATCTGGCCCTCTGCAGAGTGTCTCACTCTTGTGGGTGAGTGCCTCTAACACTGCTGGGAGCCAATCACACTCCCTCTCTCGGCTCCATCTGATGTACTCCTCCTTCTTCTACATCCACCCAAAAACACAGAAAAAGAGTAAGTTAGTAACAAAATCCGACTAGAAAAGCTAACAAGAACATGTAAAAATGCTAAAAATGTAAAAACAAGTAAATAAAGCATCTTTTTGCATTTTGTTGTGAACCGCCACCCTGTGCAGAGTGGCGGTTCCATAACCACCACCTTCTAGGGTGGTGGTCCATGTAACCACCACCACCTGTGGGGGGCGGTCTGTCCCAAACCCACGAATGGCTCGTGCAAGCCCTAAAAATGCATTAAAAATGCACAAAAACACCATTTTTACTAAAATAAAGACCTACCCTATGGCGCCCCCTAGAGACTCATTTAAAACTAGCATTTTCAAAAATAACCCCCCCAAGACAAAGATTTTATCATTTCTACATTTTAGGTTCAAAAACAATAAATTGAGAAGAACTAACCTGAGACTTCGCGGGTCGATGTTCCACTCTCGGAGGCATGATCACTATCTCACCACGAACATTTTGACTATACTCTCATTGAAAACCATCACCGTGGGTCCCAGAGCTCAAAAACTATCAAATCAATCCACATGAAATGAATAGTAAAATGAGTTCATTTTATATATATATAGCTTTCTAAAATTGATTTTGAATGTCTTTCGCAGGGTTGGAGCATCGACGGAGGTAAGTTCTAAACCCCGCAGATGGTAAGTCCTCATTTCATATCAATTTAGTTTTATTTCTCAATTTATTTTATCTATCTGCACTTGAGTCCCCTTTTTCATTTTGCAGATAGCGGGATTTTGGATGGTGACTTTCCAACACACGGGCGTGTCAGGTATAACTCCTAACTCCCCATTTCGGGACCACCATACTCGGATCCACCATTTTACACCTCTTCATGGCTAAGATGCTTCTCTGAGGGGCAATATGTACGTACCCAAAATTGTAGGGTACTGCACCACCGAAAGATGTTACACATACCCCAATGATGATACAAGTCTCCTCAAGGTGTTTGGGATCCAAAAAAGCTCACCAAGTATACATTTGTATCCCATATGCCTCACCCGGCCTCCGCGTGCTTTGTTCTACCCTCTTCCCCCTTTTTCCTTGCATTTTGGTCTTAAGTGATGAGACCACCACCTTGCTGGGTGGCGGTCCCATGACCCCCCGGAGATGGGCGGTCTCAGTACCACCACAAGCGCGGTCCATACTGCACCGCCTACATGTGGCGGCGGTCTCATGTGCATTTTTCTAGAAAGTTCCAATGATCACGTCAAACATAAAATTTCAATTTCTATCCACATTTTTCAGCTACTTTGCTTTGCATTTATGTTTTGGCCACCATGTGAATAGTGTTTTCACTTTGTTTAATGGTAAAAGAGTTTCATTCCAAGTTACCTTCTAGTGAATGCATTTGCTATAAATAGCCAGCTTGTTTTCAAACAAATGGCCCCTCTCCTTCTCTATTTAATCATTCAGTCTTTTGAGTTTCTTGCTTAGAATTCCAATAGTTTCATGTTTTGCATCCATTGTTAGTCTTCCTTTGTTGTTTAGAGGTCATTTGATCTTCTTGTTTCAATCTTGCTTCATTGTTGTTCCATGCAAGTCAGTTTAGAATAAGATAGTTTCATTCTTAGATTGGAATCCATTTAGAGTTGTAGGTTTTGTTTAGTCACAAAAGATAGTTTCTAAAACTCTCGGCGCATTTGTGTTGTATTCCCATAATAAATCCCTAGGAATTACATAGTCAAGCTCTGTTCACTTGCACTATCTCTCTCTTACTCGCATTGTATTCGGTCTATATCCAAAGCTGCCATTGTTTGAGTACCTTATTCTACTGATGCTATCATATACACACTTTTCTGGATTCAAGAGAACACGAAGGAATGAGGAGATCACACTGAGGGGACGAAGTCACACACAACTAGATTTACCATTGTTCTATAAACTCCAGGTTTGAGCTATCAAAGTTCTAGTTACAACGTATCAAATAGAGTAGTAAATTATTTTATTTCAGTCAAAGCTCACTCTCGATATCACCAGGGAAGCTGTGGGGATTGATAGTTTATGAGAAACTATGATTCATTCCTCACTTCTGAGGTAGGATCGAGAGCCTTTCAATTTAAAACAATTAGTTGCTTAGATATTTAGGATAAATTCACAACTACACAGGCAAATAAGCTACACCGGGCTACTTTGTTTGTTTTAATTCTATTACTAGATTAGTTGTCCATTTTCTAAATATATTAGAATAGTTGCTCTTTTAATTTCATTAAAATACTTCATCGAAAATACAAAAATAAAAGAATACATACATAGTGTAGATACATCTTTCATAATTAGTTTATTAGTTTTAGTTAAAAGTTGAATCATTTTGCATGACAATCATGGGACCTAGAGAGCCCAGAGAATACATATTTGAACCAATAGTGCCTCAACCAAATCTCCCCACAACACTAGCTGATATAGATCAAGACCTTAGGATACAGTCTTTCGAGAAATGGTAAACCTACGAGCAATTAGTGAACAACTGAGAGAGTTAAATATTGAAGATGACAAGGCATACACATTTTGGTCAAATCATCCTAACTATAGATTGCCTTGATAGGGCATCCATATGACTATACAAGGATTCGAAAGAGAACAAGTATTTGGTTGCGATCCTTTAGTTCCACAACCTAACACAGGAGACCTCCTCATTGACATAGATACTAGCTTACGCATTCAAGTTGCCAGAACACCTGTAAGGTATTATGAGAAAATTACACAACTTCTAGTTCTAAACATAGAGGCTGAAAAGGTGTATGATTATTGGATAATCGGAAGGAGAGATTAACTCTTCACATGACCATAGGAGGTCCGACACAACCATGAACTTATGGTTGTGATCCACAGGTCCCACAACCCAATGGGCCTATTAATCAATCAGACATTGATGTTGGTTTACGAACACTAGTATTTAGGTCCTCACCACTTCCACTAGACATCATTACACAATTCTCCTTATTAAACATAGCAACCAATCAAGCTAAGGATTTCTAGACTAGACCAAAGAATCGTCCATAAAACCCCTGGAGAAATCCACTACACCTCCCATCACCATTTTCATGACCTTGTCTGGAAATATACACGAAGCACCTACAGGTCACTTCCCATGTATCCAACAACTAATAAACAGGGATCTCGGCGAGCTCAACATTGATTGAGCTGGCATTGATTGGATTGATTCAGGAGCCTCTCTTCGCCTTAGATTTTAAGATTCCATATATCCAAGATTACCAAACTCCATTACACCAATTCGGAGGTTTAGGTCAGGGCCTTTTATTAAACTCAATCAACCATTTACATAGGAAAGAGCTGCAATACTTATAGGTATTGTACAGTATTGAATACAAACAAAATAGGAGTTGCAACAATGCAACAACCAATACAGTAGCTTCCAATATTACATCCGGGAAGCACATAATTGTTATAACTACATAACAATTATACCATGAAAATAATAAGCCAAATATGGTTGATAAAACCATATAACAAAATACAACAATAATTAATTAATAATAATTAATTATATAATGCATAATTAATAATATTAGGTAAATAATTAACCTAACATTCCCCCCCTTAATTGTGCATTGTCTCAAGGGATGTGGAGAGGAACTCTCTAAACAACTCGAACTTGTCACGTGCAAGTGAATTTGTGAAGATATATTCCCATTGTTCAATTGTTGGACAATATTGAAGCTGGATGTTGTGCTTCAACACATGTTCATGTATGAAATGAACCTGTACCTCAATGTGCTTTGTTTATCTCATGAAAAACTAGATTGCGAAACAAGTTTGAGAACACCTTCATTGTCAACATACATGGTGGTCGGTTTGTCTGTGGTATTCCAAGTCCTTCTAGTATGCGACGTAGCCAAATCGATTCACAGATAAATTCTCCTACAGAATGATACTCGACTTCTATGGAAGAGTGAGAAAACAAAGTGTTGTTTCTTTCTTCCCCATGATATTGGTCCAGATCCCATAAAGAATACAAATCCAGAAGTGGATTTTCTATCATCAATGTTACCTACATGATCTGAATCCGAATATCCAGTCAAGAAGAAGTTGTCATTCTTCTTGTATTCTAGACCAAGATCCACTGATCCTTTAAGATATCTCAAAATGCACCTTGTTGCTTTCCAATGAAAAACTTTGGGTTCTTGCATGAACCTTGGATAGATAGCTCACTACAAAGCTGATATCTAGTCTAGTGTAGGTCAGGTAAATGAGACTCCCAATCAGTTGTCGATAGAGAGTGGCACTTACCTCAGGAGATGGATCTGAATGAGATAATTGTAATCTATTCTCCATAGGTGTAGTAATTGGTGTGCAATCCATCATCCTAAACTTCTCGAGCGTAGTCTTGGTATATTTCATCTGAGAAACAAAAATGTGATTCTCTTTCTATCATACTTCCAATCCAAGACAATAATGCATCAGCCCAGATCAGTCATGTCGAATGATCGATTAAGATCTTTCTTCGTTACATCGAATCATCCTCACTTCGAATCGCCAAAGCTGATGACTAGATCATCGACATAGACAACGAAAATCACAATCTCCCCCCTTGCTTTTTGAGGTAAATTGGGATCGTATGGATTTCTAACAAATCCATGTTGTATGAGATGCTCATCAATCTTGATGTACCATGCCCAGGGTGCCTGTTTGAGACCATACAAAGATTTCCTGAGTCTGCATACCTTTGCTTCTTGACCAAGTACTACATATCCCTCAGGTTGAGTCATGTAGACTTCTTCTTGTAAATATCCATTTAGGAAGGCACTTTTTACATCCATTTGGTGGACTTTCCATCCAAACTGAGCAACTAGAGCAAAGATCATCTTGATCATTTTGATCTTAGCTATGGGAGCAAATGTATCCTCATAGTCAATGCCTTCTTTTTGTGCATACCCCTTTGCTACAAGTCTCGCTTTATACTTGTCCACTATCCCATCTACTTTGTACTTTGTTTTAAATATCCATCTACATCCAATGGGTTTCTTCCTGGTGGAAGATCGACAAGTTGCCAAGTGTTATTCTTCATCACTGATTGATATTCAGAGTCCATGGCATCTTTCCAAGATTTTGACTATAGGGCTTCTTGGATTATAGAGGGCTCATCTGATTCAATAACTCTACTCATCAAAGCAAAGTTTAACTTCTTCTCTTGCTTTACTATGTGAGTTTGTGGTCCAGGGGTGGATGTATCCAGTGGAGCATCCATTCTTGCATCTCGTAATGTACTTGTACACCATTTAGGCATACGTTGAACTATTCCCATGGGTCATGGTTCTATCTGATCAACACCATCATCCCCATCATCACTTTCATCTTTTGAGGGAACATCAGCTTCAATTTTTATAACTAGTGAAAAATCTACTTCTTGTGAGTCCGAGGAGGAGTCTTTGCTTCCTTCTTCTCAAAAAAACTCAACATCTCTACTGGTGTAGACTTTTCTAGTCTTAGGATCCATCAATCTATACCCAAGAGTCTCTTCACTATACCTAATGAAGATGAGTTTCTGTGACTTCATGTCCAATTTCTTTCTGTTCTATTTGGGTATGTGCATGCTTGCTTTGCACCCGAATACTCTAAGGTGTGCAATAGATGGTTTCCATTTTGACCATGCTTCTTGTGGTGTTACTCCATCAAGAGCAACAATGGGCGCTCTATTCAACAAATACACTATTGTCTTTCTTCCCATAATGTCTTTACGAAGTCAATCATCGATCATGCATCGCATCACACCATTTCCATGATAGTATGATTTCTTCTCTCAACAACACCATTTTGCTGTGGTGTGTGTGGAGGAGGCATTTGTTGACGAATCCCGTGAGTTTGTAGGTAGTCTCTAACTCATCACTAGTGAATTCCCCCTCATCTGAGTGGAGAGTTTTGATGTGATGACCAGTTTCATTCTCAATTGCTACTTTGAACTTTTTGAAGGTTTCAAATGCTTCACTTTTCTTGTGAAGACAAAAATCCACATTTTTCTCAATAGTCATCAACACAAAGCATGAAGTACTGGAACCCAGAATGACTTGGCTGCATCGGACCACAAATATTGGTATGAACTAGGTCAAGTTTACCATGAGCTCAAAATGTACTCCTCTGGAATGAAGCTCTGTGTTGTTTTCCTGCTAGGCAGTGAGGACACTTGTCTGTATCCTTCTGAAGAGATGGTATCCCATGTACCATATTACGCCAGAAAGTGTTTCAAGATATTTGAAACTTACATGACCAAATCTCCGATGCCACAACTATGTTGAGGTGGAGTTCTTAGCCACAAGTGCTTGATCATCTCTATGAACAAAATCAAGTTGGAACATGCGTCCCACATTGGAGGCTTTTGCAATTATTTTCGAGCCTCTTGATTTATCTCGAATCAAACACGTTTTCTTGTCGGATTGACTATCAAAGTCAATTTTTAGGTTGTGATCTAGGAGTTGACTAACTGAAAGAAGATTCTTTGTCAACCTAGGGACATATAGGACATCTGATAGTCTGCATTTGCATGAACCAAGGGGTAGAGAAATGTTCCCAATCCCCTAATCGTATATGAAGAATCATCTCCCAACGAAACATGATTTTTCGATGGCGTGTCCCTCATTGAAATAAACCAGTCTCTATGGCTGGTCATGTGTCGAGTGGCCCCAAATCAACATACCAAACATCACTAGATGATGTGGATGGTTCACTTGATCGAGTAGTGAACAAGAAGTCTTCATTGTCTGATTGTTCTTGTTGCTCAACAATATTACCTTGTTGGTGGGGTCTTCTTTTCCAGTTCCCCTTTTTCTACCCTTGATTGTAGTTAGAATGTCCCTTGTTAGATTGTTGTGGAGGTCCAGAGTTTCTTGATGAACCTTTCTTGTAAGTATTATACCAACAATCTTGTAGGTTATGTCCTCTTTTGCAGATTGGACATTGCTTCTTTTGTTGTCTATCCCCTTGATACTTGATTTTGATTTTGGGATTTTTGATAGGAATTAGGTTTTCCTTTACCTTTTCCTTTCCATTTTTGATGTGAAGATAGTGTCTACTCCTCTTCATCATCCTTATTGTGCATTGCTTCCTCTTGTTGCAATAAGTTTACCAATTTGTCAAAACTAACTGTCGTATCTGACAAGTTTAGTGTTGTTACAAAAATACGGTATGAAGAAGGGAGTGATCTCAGAACAATGGGAATGAGATCATCATCTTTGATCACTTCTCCTAGGGCTAGAAGTGAAGCCCTCAACTTTACAACTCTTCTTAAGAAAGCTTCTATTTTTCATTCTACTTGAACTTCAATGTGTGTAACTGACTCTGCAAATTTAGTATAACATTCTTGTTCTTGGCCTCGTATACTATGTGCTCAATTTATCCCACACTTCTTTGGCTGTTTTGACATCTCGAATGTGGGGTTGCACATCATCGACACTCCAAACAAGATGATGAGTTTGGCCTTCTGATCTTTCTTTATCAAACTACCGCTTGTTGTGTTGTATCAGTAGTTGATCTGGTCAGAGTACCATTCACAACAAGCCAGATCTCTTCAAACTCAAGTTGTGTCTTAATTTTTGTCTTCCATATAGCATAGTTGTTTCCTCTGAGTAGTTGTGAATCAAGAAAAAAATTTGGGGGCATTGGTGCCCATTTTGCAGAGATCACTGACATAGGTTTGGCTCTTATCACTCTAGGTATTAGGTCTCCCAATCTATATACCATCAATCTCGATATACCAAACCTTTCTATATACGCACCCTTCCGATATACCCGGTGGTACGTGGAAGAAGCTCACCCTTTCTATATACCTAGTGGTACGTGAAAGAGGTGTTAACGTATGTGAAAGAATTCAATACGTGGTACCAAGACAATATTGATGGGGTCTGTGTGATTATTGACACCGGCTCAAAGAAATATCCTCATACGTGCATGCGTAACTTCACTATATACTTGGATAATTTCTCAGTCCAGATTTATGTCATGCAATCATTCACAGATGGATGGGATGGCTCATAGTGTGTGCACTTGTGACCTTATTACTCCCCATTAATTTAAAGGGTCGATGCCTAGATGACATTTGTTGCAGCTATATTAGGCATTAAGTGTAGTAGTAGTCATGATGGCTTTACCCGTAAGCACTTCCCAGAGGCACCGTATATACCAACGCTATGCGAATGAGATCTAGGATCTCGTGAGTGTTACAGAACCAATTTTTAGCTATTTTTTTATTACAATTTTGCCTAGTTTTGAGTAGTTACAAAGTTTGTAGTTGACTATGGCAACCTGTAAATTAGTACAATATAATGCAGTATACAAATTACATTAAAAATCTAGAAAAATTGAATGGCAAAATTTTTTTGTTTTGCGGGCCCTGGTGGCCTCCGGAGCCCAAAATGACCCAAAATGCCGGAAACCATTAAAAAGAGGCCCAAGATGAAGTTTTTGGATGGTCTTCCTTTTCCAAAAAAATGCCCGAAATGAAAAAATAGGCTTAGTGGAGAAAAAAAATTTACCCTAAATTTAGGGTTTTTCTCACTAAATTTTAGAAGTCTGTTTAGTTATGACTAAACTATTTAGTTGTAGTTTTTCTGCTAAATATGCCTCCATTTAGGCGTTTCCCTATTTTGACCGCTAAAATCAAAATGTTTTTTTTTTTTTAAAAATTGTGTTTTTAGTGGGATTTGACCCATGCACCTCCCTCTACCAAGACTTTTCCACTATCCACTCAGGCTCTATGAGCGCTCATGCAAGAAACTAAGAAAATTATATTTAAACAAGATGAAGTTCGAACTCACCTTGAAAATGATGACCTGAATAGTGGAGATCCACGTGGCTCAAGTTTGAAGGAAGGTCTGTGTGGCTGCATGTGTGGTGGATGAGTTTAGGGCTTCCGAAAGACATGGATCTGAAACTCCTTATGCTTTTTAACGCCTTTTATTTGTTCTATTTTCCTTTTGTTTTTGCACGTATAGTGTTGTTTTAGCCATTTTTTTTTTTTGGTTTTGTTTGAATGCGGGTTGAATGCCAACACAGGTCCAGTGATGGAGGAGGCTCTAATGGAGCTCAGTGGAGTAGAAGATTTGAGATTTGTGTGTAGGTTGGAGGTGGATGGGCTCGCACTCAACCGTGGGTCTCCTTTGGTGCCAAACCATCAATGTTCTTCAATGAATGAAACACGGTTTGATATGGTGATTATTACCTTCAAAAAATGCACAAGGCTCAAATAATGCAAAGAACAAATGTAAACATGATTCACATGCCCACTGCATGCATGAGTCCAATCTACCAATGTAACTCGAAGCGGGGCTCAACCTACTTGGCTCGATGGAGGCTCAAACTTAGCTCGGTTTGAGCTCGGTGTATAGCCAAATACATAGAATTCTTCAAGTATAATAGACTGTTATTTTAGCAGAGACCTAAAAACTTTGCTAATATTGGAGATAAAACCCCTGATAGGGAATTTTTATTGTTTTTAAATAAATGCCTGCTACAAATTTTGTTTTAAAAAAAAAATGGTATATATATGAACTCCAGAAGCAAATTTTCCTAGTGCAGAGAGCACCAAGGCAAAAAAAAATTGCTTTCTATTTACCTGGAGAATGCACAGGAGGTTGTGGGTATGTAGGGGGTTCTGGGAAGCTGCAGGAGGCAACACTAGCTCTCCATTGATGCAGATTTCTTCTCCATGAATTCTCCTTCCTCTGTAACCTTCTCCAACCTTTCAGAGCTTCAATTCACTCTAGTACCAAATGTAGATTGAGAAATAGGGGTGGAAGCTTGATAATATTTATTAAACTCAATCAACCATTTACATAGAAAGAGCTGCAATACTTATAGGTATTGTACAACTGAATACAAACAAAATAGGAGTTGCAACAATGCAACAACCAATATAATAGCTTCCAATATTACATGGGAAGCACATAATTGTTATAACTACATAACAATTATACCTGTGAAAATAATAAACCAAATATGGTTGATAAAACCATATAACAAAATACAAAAATAATTAATTAATAAATAATTAATTATATAATGCATAATTAATAATATTAGGTAAATAATTAAATTTGATTGCCTGAATAACCATGTAGTAATGAAAATATCTTTGAAATGGATACTACTTGCAAGATTTGTTCCATGGAAGGAAGTGGATAATGATCCTTGAGTGAAGTTATGTTCAAGTCTTGGAAATCCACACAAAATCTAATTTCCCTATTTATTTTCCTAACTCGAACCAAATTTTCTACCCATGAAGAGTGCTTGATTGAAAATATAATTCTTACCTCAATGAGATTTTTCAATTCCTTCTTCATGATAGGATCAATACGAGGGTTCACCGACTTTTCTTTTATCGAATAGGCTTAGATTATGGGTCCAATTCAATAGTATGTTGTGCCGATATTGGGTTTAAGCCTCTCAAATATTCATAATTCCAAGCAAAGATATCCAAAAATTATTGAAAAAGTTAAATGAAATCAGATTTCTCTTGGTGAGTACTTTGCCAATTTGGAGTACCTTGCATTCACCCACTGAAATGTACTTTGAATCTTCACCCTTGACCTAAATGTTTGTTTTCTCCTTTCGGAACTGGTCATTAAGATTGAAGATTGACTCTAAAGTTACCGAGCCTTTTGGGAGCGTGTTTATTCTCAGTTGGACCATCTGATCACCATACTACTGCTCCAATTTGTCTTGATTCCTCGAAGAGAAATCAACTTCATCCTATAAAAAATTGATGATTTGTTGATCAATTTCAAACACTTTCCATCTAGTGTTATTTTCTGAAATAGATGGTATTATAAACACCTTGATATGAGGATGAGTTTAGTCCTTTTTGATAGTTTCAACCACATCAAATGCCTCTCTAATTGTTGTGAGTATGTATGAACCTCATTATTCTTTCTTGGGATAGAATCAATGTTAAAAGCTTCAAAGTCCTCAATGAGAACCCATCATAATCGATGTTTGTAACTCTTAAGAAGATCATTATTAGTAGCATTGTGCCCTCTAATCTGATTGACAACTAGCTCACTATCCCCAAAACTTACAAGTTCTTGATACCTCTTTTCCTTTCCCAAAGTGTAACATATGGATTAGAGGTTCGTACTTAACTATGTTATTGGAATAACTGAATTAAAAGTGGAAAGATGAATATTACTTGTTTACTTTGGTAGATATAAGCATTTCCCCTCCTCCAACACCTTTCTTGATCCTTGAATCATCGAAGAATAATCGCGACTTCATTGTCATCTTTTTCATCTGGTTTGGTGATGCTAGGAGAGGTGTGTTTTCTTCATACAAGAAATAAATACCCAACTTAGCTTCCTCCATCTCCTTATAAGGATTATAGCCATGATTCTTATTTTCCCATTCATCCAATGTCAAATCTAGAATGCTTCCATCCTTGGTATCTGTCTCTAGAATTCTTGGGTAGTCTTCTTGATCAAAAGTTGAGAAATTTGCATTTAGTACATGAGGCTCAATGTGTAAGTTTGCAATAGGTTCAAATCTAATTGTAGCATTATCTCCATATCTTGTTCTGAAGAGCATATGGGACCAATCAACAGATAGGTACCCACCGATTTTAGAAGTGAAATCTCAAGATAAGCACAAGGCAAAGAGTGGAGGAAGGTCAATAACTAATACATCTTGTTGAACGATGACATTTGGGCATACATGTAATGTAAGGTTCAATACTTTGATCACTCCAACAGTTGTCACTACTATCCCATCCAATTGTACCACTTCTTTAGAGATAGTTTCATATTTTAATCCCAGTTGATATGTTATTTTCTTGGGCATTATTGAGCTACTTGCACCCAATTCAATCATGTAATTGTTTACAAGACTATTTCCAATGATAAAATATATGTAAATTGGTGGGGGTTTCATACTTCCCTTTGGATTTCCTCCTCCTTGTTCCAATGCATTGGTGAGTAATTTTTCTTGATCCTTAGGTGCATGATTTGGAATTGATAAATTTGCCATAGCTTCTTGCAACAAATCCCTCTGTCTTGGAATGGTTAGAGATTCCCACATTGAAATGCTCACATTTTTTTCTTCATGTGATCAATGATGTTGAATGGAGGTGGACTATCCTTCTACTACCCTTTTCTTGGCATAACTTTTTCTTGCACATGATTTGGTACATGGGCTGATATAACAGGCCCTTTAGGTGGATTCAATGTATTCGGGTTATTTTTGAGTTGTTAACTCCCTAAGGTGTGATATGAGAATGAGGAGCACTTACATTTGATGACCACCCCTCATCTATATTTCTATTTTTATACCTTGTATTGGATACTACACCTTGAGAAGGATCTTGATTCATACCGCATAAATCTTTAGCTTTCCAGTTTACAAGTGAAGTCTCACTTGGGAGCTTCTTGAGTGCTTGTTTACCACCAAATTTATTCTTGATCTATTTCTTGAGATGCACCAACACTTTACACCATTAAGGATCAATTCGAGCACCTTTGTTAAAACATTTTTTTGGATGTGAGGTTATCCATAAGGGAAATTCCATTCATATTCTTATGCCAAGTTATTCTAGACTGGAACCAAGGATCTAGATGTTGAAGATGCATTAGGATTATATGGTTTAAATGACTTAACAATAAGAGGTTGTCCTTTATTTTGTTTAGCATCTTGAATAGGAGGTCTATTTGATTGATATGGAGGCCTATTTGGTTGGGCTTGAGCCCGATAAGTTATGAATTTTTGGGCATATCGCCTCTTAATCGTTACCAACTCATTATCTAGATTATGAAATTTCTTCATGACTTCCTGAAGCTCATTTGAGGTGCTAGAAGAAGAGGTAGAAGCTTCATTAGAATTTTAATTTTTGGGGGTTGGGATAGGAGCTAGTGTAGGTGCTTGAATAGAACTAGGATTCCCCATTTCTGGATAAATAGGCATAGGTGGCCTAGGTGCAAGTTTACCAGATTGAATTAAGAAATTCTCATCTCTAATGGCTATGTTATAAGCTCCTATTAATGTTGTCCCTCCCATGGATTGTATCATCATAGTTATATAAAAATTAAGAGCTTTAAGGAAATAGAGGAATGCACCTTTAACAGTTGGTGTTATGGAAATTGGAATCATGTCCCACGTTCTTTGGAATCTAAAGTTGAAAGAAACCATTTGTTGTTTTGGTGCTCTCTTGATTGGGGTCAATTGATCATTAGAGAAATATTATCTTCCTTTTCCCTGAACTAGCCACAAAGAGATATGCGGAATCGAGCCCAATTATGAATCAATCTTGCAGCTAAGCTTCAACCACTACAAACCTTTGCCTTTGAAAGAAGAATCTAAAAGCTTTACAATCACATCCATCTCAACAACCTCATGTATGGCATAAACATTTGTAATGTCCTAAATGTGATCAATTGGAGTCATGTGATTTTCTCCACTGAAATATGGGATATTCTTCAATACTGTCATTAGAATTAGATTATGAGCATTGAGATTAAGTGGACTACTGCCTGTGAAGTTAACAAATATATTTAGTAGTGGTTTCTCATCCATTCTAATTGGTCTAAGAACCCTGGTTGATTGAAGAAATGGCCTACCAGGTGGAGGTGTTTACAAGGTTTTATTCGGTGGAGATGGAGATATCTAAACTTGCCTTCCCCTTATTCCCATACCTAGAGATAGTTGTAAGTATTCAAATATACCTTATTCTTTTGTTCTAGACCTTGTTTGAATCCTTCTCATGAACTTGAGATATTTGTTTTGGTGAAACTAGTTGAGTTCGATCTTGGAAGTCATCGATGTGTTGATACAAAGCCTCTAAAGGATATAAATTCACCAAGAAACACATCCAATCTTGATAAACATGGAAGTATTGACTTAGGTCCCACTAGGTGTGCCAAAACTATTAGTTCAAAATTATAGCACACTTTTAATGCTTGTAAGTAAATTATTTAGGTAGTCACTTTAATTTGCTAATATGGAGTTGTCTCGGGTGTGAGACCTTTCATTTGAGATAAATCTCTAGAGAAAGCTAGTTCTTCTTCCTAATCTAAGCACTACACTACTCCTAATGCAAGAAAAGTAGCTAATTAATCATATCTTATGATTTCCAAGGGACCAAGGAGAAGGAGAAAGCATGAAAAAAGTAAATCCTACACTAAGGGAGGTGATAACACCAAGAGAAGGGTAGTTTCAACACTCTCTAAGACTGAAATGGAGTAAAATGGAGATATAGAGGATGTTTGTAATATCATAGTCCATAAACACACATCTACACTACCATTTTAGTTAAACACAATCACCCAGAGCTTGCAAGAAATAATAAAAATTCACAAAAATATCGTAAATCGTAATGTAGAGGTCAGAAACAAAAGAAAACATAAGAAAGGGTTTCCAGATCGCCAAAACTTGATTTTATTGCTTGAATGTTGACACAACTCATTACATTAAACAAGAAAGGAATGTATTCCTTTTGAAATTCTAAAAAATGGAGGTTTTTAGCTCACAATACATCTGCAATACCTGTAGAAAATAAAGGAGTAGCTGGAGAATGTCTAACTCTACAAAATGGGCTCATTTTTACAATATTTTAGAGAGAGAAGGGTCCCAAATTCCTTCTTCAACCAAAAAAATTTACACTAAATGACCTATAGAAGGGATTTGATTCCTTGTAAAACCTATACTTCACCATCGCTTGGCTTGTAGGTGAAGAGAACCATGACCCATGTCTAATGTACTCCATTTAAATCGCCTAGGACATATTTTTTAAATATGGGTCTTTCCTTGTTTTTTCTCACCTACCAAATCCACCTAATTTGAATTTATAATAATTTGATGTGATATATGGGAAAATACAAGCCAAATGAGAAAAATTTCATTAAATTTAGTGATCTAGAGCTCAAGTTATGAAGATGTGAGTTCTAGGGGGTCATATTGTAATTTTTGTGAATAAATCAGCCTCTGTGTTTTTTATTTTAGTCCCCATCCTTGGTCAATTTGATTTATATTTGACCCCCTCTAAGACATGTGGCATATGGGAATTGGTACGGGAATTTTGGTTATACAGGAACTTGTTCCCACGAGGAATAATTTTCCAGCAGCTCTTTGTGCTCCGTGGGCTCCCAACCGCCACATAACACTTTTCTCCACTTGGCGCGAGCTTGGTTAGCTCGCTGAGATCCCTCACAACTTAGCCTTCAAAATGCAACCTCATCATGCCTACAGAGAACATACACCCCCATGGCCCTTATGTCATTCAGATCTCTCGGGCCCACTTTTTCGATCTCGTCTGCACCTCATTGCCTCAACCGCCGAATGTCCACCTACCACTACACCGCATGTTTTAAAACCCACCAAATAACTTAACCCCATGGGTCTTTTGTGCCAACATAACCCCGATGTTTGTATAACACTAAATTTAGTTTCCCCTTCTCAATGCGGTTTTGTTCCTGACCTTTGTGGCTTTTTCCTTTTCCTGCGGCTTTTGTTTCTTGCAACGCGGTTCTCCCTTCCAACCACGGCCTACCTTTATATTCTCTCGTGGGTCTTCCTTTGTCTCACAACTCTCATTCCGTAGACCTCTAGTTCCCATAAACCCTTATTTATCTCCAATATAAAGGGGTGCTGGTCTATGTTCAATGTAGCTCCAACCCTTGTTCCTGCAACACTACTTTGACCCGCACAACACTATAAAATACTATTTTTGTTCTTTCTCTCCAAACTTAGTCAATTTCTTTGTGATTTTTAGGAACTAAGAGCCATAAGAATATGAATAAGATATCCAAAGACCACTTTTGATACCCCTATCCATTTTTAATAAAATATACACAAAATTTTCCTAAGTACTAAAACTCAACAAGGGGTAAAAGCTCTCCAATTTTCCAGCTAATGCAATTCCAAGCCAAGAGAAAACATAAGTTACTTAATCACCTCCAAGGAGGAAAATTTTGGATAAAAATTCCATTGATGGAAATGGGTGTTATGGTGTTGTATGTGTCTCCATGAGGTGTCATTAAGTGTTAAAGATGAAGGTTAATTGGTAGCGTCAAGTTTGGTAGAGGTCTATGGTGTTCTGGAGCATGTTTGAGTATGCATAGTCATGGTCGGAGTCCTTCTAAGTAAGTGTAGAAATTAATCTGATCTAATACAAAGAATCCATGAAATAGCTACACAGACAATAATTGAAATCAACAACTCTATATTATATTTTTATTATACATTCACTATTTCATTACACTCCATTATATAGGAGATGTAAAATAACAATCCTTACAACAACATTTGTCTTCATGTACAACCATACACCCATATGGTTTCAACCTCTCACCAATATAATAATAAAACAATACTAATTGTTTTATTATTCTAACTTACTAACTTACCACATACTAACCACATTTTACATTTACTATTTACATTTACATAGTAAATGTACTTTCACTAATTTACCATAATAATAATTACACATGTAATTATTATTCACCCGTACATACAAATGGAGCACTAAGATATATTTCCTAACATTCCCCCCCTTAGTGCGAACATGGGAAAACTTGCCTTATACTTGCACCTGCTCATGATCTGATGATTTTACAGGATGATCATAAACCTAATGGATGGTTTTTCATAGGGTTGACCATAAACCAAAAATGATGGTTTTGCAATTGGTTTACCATAAACCAAAAAGGGTGATGGTTTTGCATAGGGTTTACCAACAACCGAAAATGGTGGTTTTACAAGTGGTGTACCACAAACCAAAAGGGTGATGGTTTTGCATAGGGTTTACCAACAATCGAAAATGGTGGTTTTACAACTGGTGTACCACAAACCAAAAGGGTGATGGTTTTGCATAGGGTTTACCAACAACCAAAATGGTGGTTTTACAACCGGTGTACCACAAACCAAAAATGAAGGTTTTCAAGTGGTTTACCTACAACCACATCATGACATGCCAAGTAATATTCTCGAGCCCTCATCACATCTCACCGCAGGAATGACATAGGAAATTCTGCTGAAATCTGCTTTGCTCATATATAAAAAATACCGAAATGTAGAAAACTAGAAATGGAACATTGAGATCATGTTCTCCCCTCAATGTGAAATTTCTTTTATTTTGTAAACCACAATAGAACACTTTGCAACCAAACACTCTGCGAAATACAAAGAAACAACAGAACACACTTTGTAAAAAATAATAATCACCATAGGCGATACGGCCCCGTCATTGGTGGTGATGAGAGGTCGTCACGAATGACCTCCAACCTCCTGTGCCTCCTTCCTCCAAGAACTTCACTTAGTATAGAAATTCTTCATAGTTATATTCAATTTCATCTGTTATTTGTTCATCTCTAGTTTCCCATTCTACAATTTTGCTTACATCTATAGGTACTTTTTCTTTTCCATCTACTATCCTCCATAGGTTTTTATTCATTAACTGCATCTAAATTTTTACTCTCCATGTATGGAAGTTCAGCCCATTAAATTTATCTAATGGTGTATCCATTTTACTGAATCTAAATATCCAAAAAAAATTGAATGTAGATTTGAATTACCTTTGATTCTCTGATTTCTTCAAAAAAAAAGCAGTGATCAATGTGCTGTATAGTAAATTACACGTTTCTCCCAAACTACGAACTGGGTTTTGCTAAAATTTCTACTGTAGCTTTTTGTATAACAGATCGTTCCACGCACAAAATTTTGGAGAAACCCAGATCGCGAAACAAAAGTTACGAGATCTTCTTCGAGACAGATTTAACCTGCTCTGGTACCAAATGTAGAAATTAATCTGATCTAATACAAAGAATCCATGAAATAGCTACACAGACAATAATTGAAATCAACAACTCTATATTATATTTTTATTATACATTCACTATTTCATTACACTCCATTATATAGGAGATGTAAAATAACAATCCTTACAACAACATTTGTCTTCATGTACAACCATACACCCATATGGTTTCAACCTCTCACCAATATAATAATAAAACAATACTAATTGTTTTATTATTCTAACTTACTAACTTACCACATACTAACCATATTTTACATTTACTATTTACATTTACATAGTAAATGTACTTTCACTAATTTACCATAATAATAATTACACATGTAATTATTATTCACCCGTACATACAAATGGAGCACTAAGATATATTTCCTAACAAGAAGTTGAATGTTTTCATGAGGTCATTCATGGTCCTATAGGTGTGTTACATGTGTTTGAGTGTCTCGCATGAGGTCAACAAGGCCGAGTTCATGGTGTGTCATGGTGTTTCATGGTTGAGTCGGGTCATTTCTGTGTTTATTCCTAGCCTTGGAGCATGCATAATGGTAAGGAGGTATAAGTTTTGGAGTTGATAATTATTTTTGGAGCATGATTGTAGCATGGTGGCGGTGTACCGAGGGTTTTTGATGATTTTTAGGTTAGTTCTCAAATGTTTGGTGGTGTTTCAGGGTTCTTGGGAAGTAAACAGTGAGAATCGCACAAGTTGACACATGTAAGTCTCAATGGATAGAAATTTTTAGAGGTATTTGGGCTAGATAGTGATTATGAATAGTTATATGTTGTTGCCATGATGCTTCATGACAAGTTTCAGGTTATTCTGAAGAAGCATTTGCAAGATATGCCGCTTTGGTAAAACCGGGTGATTAAGAGTATGATTTTGAAGCAAAAGTTGACCTTCTAATGCTCGTTGTGATATGTGTGATTTCCATGGGGACCTAAGATCTTTGGAATATATTTTTAGGTCAGTTATGGATATTTCATAAAAATAATGAGGTGGTTTGATCATCATGTTTTTATGATCGATTGTTAAGAAGACAAGCTGTTCCCAACTTTGAAACCCTAACTAATAGCGACTTAGAGGAAGTTGATAATACTGAGATTTCCTTGAGTTTTTTTGTAAAAGTGATGATTGGATTTTGTAGATGAATCCTTTATATTTCTAGAAAGGTGCATTAGTAAATGTAATTGTATGTGGGCCCCACCGAAAATGCATGTTTATAAAGCAATTCAATTTGTGAAGAATTTTCCTAAAGAAGGTATGAAATAAATTGACATTGATTTTATCCCTTGAGTTTTTCTACATATCCATGATAGTTTTAGATAATTTCTAAAGCGAAAAATGGAAAATTGTGCCCTATTTATGAGGACTAGTTTTTGGGGTAGTTTAGAGCAACTTGTGGAAAAATTGGAATTTTAGGAGCTACATGATGGGTTAGGACTCAATTAAAGTTTTGTTGCAATCCTAGTTAAGATATATTTATAGTGGTGTATCAATTTTTTAAAAATATTATATGAAAAAATTATGACCTATTATTTGAGGGTCAAATTTGGGAGATGCCTAGTTCAGTAGGGTCCTAAGTAGCTTCATGAGGTAAAGTGATATTTATGATTTGTTCATGATTGTTGAAGGTTTCAGAGTGTTTATAAATCACATTTAAGGGTTTTCCATGATTTTTTAAGCTTGGAAGGGATTTTTAGGTGATGGAGCAAGTTGAGCTCAAGGCTAGTTCTAGAGTCCTAAAAGGCTAAATAAACAGTTTATAGAGATGGACTTGGTTGAAAGTATCCCACTTAGAGTTGGAAGGAAATGTAAGGTATTATGGAAAGAGGATAAACATTCATTTTAATTGCTATAAGGTTTTTCACATAATGATGAATGTTTATGGGTCATCCAACTTAATTTGTAGAGAAGAAGGCTTCTTGGTTTTCAACACATAATTGCTCAGGCTTAAAGATTGAGGTAGATGAAGCATGTTTTGGATTGTATCATGATTTATATCAATTGGAGAGTGAAGAAGTATGAATGTTTTTCATATTTAAGTAATTTGGATGTCTTAAATGTGACAACAAGGGTCAAAAGTAGTTGAGTTTGTAAAATGGCTTCTTGGGCAGCTTGATTTGATGAAGAGGAAATTTAGTGTGGTTTGCACATATGGATGTTTCATGAGATATAATATGTATGAATGTTTTATAAACATCATTAGGATTCCAATGAGTGGATACATGCCATAGTTTAGTTTTTCTTGGGTTGTCTTGAAGCCCAAAGGTGAAGACATGACCTATAAACAACCTGTTTGGTGAAGGATATGAGCCTTTTTGGTTGTGTTATGAATAATTTGATTGGTGAAAGATAATTAATGACCAGGATGATTTTTTTATGTCATATTTGACATATGTGGTGAGTATAAGGGTTTTTTTAATCATGTTTTTGTGTTAGTGGTTTTTTCTCATCCAAGTGATGGTGTTTTGAGCCATTTTTGGGCTTGTTGAGTGCATTTGGGAATGGCCGACCTATATGTGTCCAATTGATGAATGTTTATAAATTTGTTGTTATATTTTAATGTTTTAATGGTCTATCTAAAATTTTATGACAGACCTCCCTTGTGTTTGAAAGAATAAATTCATATAAAAGTGTTTTTTGAGTTCATTTTTGAACTAGTGCTCTTAGAGGGAAAAATGTGACCCAAGTAGAAGTGTGTATCGGTATGATTGCATGATTTTAAATATGAGTAAATGTGTTACATTTTTTGGAATTATATAGAACATGTGAGAAAGGGTTTGAGGCCAAGACAAGCCATGAAAGAAGAAGAAAGAGCAAGTTGAAGGAATGAGGCTTTGAAAGAAGAGTGTGAGTTGAATTTGTGATCTCCATTAGTTGTGGCAGCAAAACAATATGGTATCTTCATCTTTAGATGGACGAGTTTGTGATTGATCATCTTATGGTGTTGTATCATCCTTGTGGTATGGGTGCTTCATTAAATTAAGGGTTGGTGATCTACTAAAATAGGGGTTGGTGCTTCTTGTGAAGTTGATGCTTCACTAAATTTCTTTGCTTTGTGTAATATAAGAAGAGTTTTAGTGGGTTTTATTCCCCTTGAGGTTTTCCCACTTATATTTAGTGTTATTTTGTATTCTCTTGCTCTTAGTTTTGTGTATGGTTGGTTCAATGTCTAAGTAAACATATATATGGTTATTGTATGATTGAATGGTTATATGATTGGTAATGAATGTTGCATGGTAAAGGTTTAAATTTTTAATATATTGATTCATACCCCTCTTAGTCTCTTGTACTTCCAACACAAATCACCCTTATAGTATCTTAGAGCTACAATACATATCAACATAGTACAGAATCAACACATGAATACATTGACAAAACGATCTAGAATCAAACTTGGACCTCACATAGAGTGGAAAGTAGCACCTACTAACAGTAAAATAGTGCTCGACACTTGTGTCCCCCTAGGAACTAATTTCCTAGGGAAGAAACAATAAATTTCACAGTTCAACATTATCTTCAACAACTTTTAGAAAAATTCTACAATAGTAGGAATTTGCCTCGAGTTACAAAATTCACTTTATTAGTACATTTCGATTCTTACAATCGTACTTAGTCGGAAAAATTGGGATTTACCATTTGTAGTGGTGCTTATTCATAAATTTTTGTGGAAGGAGAGAAAAACTATACCTCTCTCCCCAAAACTCTTCTCATGGCATGAGATCAACCAAAAAACTCGCACTTGGCATGAGATCACCCAAAAAACTCACACTTGGCGTGAGATCACCCAAAAACTCGCACTTGGCGTGAGATCGTCCAAAAAATACTCTCTTGGCATGAGAGTTCCCAAATGACTCACCATCTGAAATAAATCTAGAAAATACAAGAAAATTAGGATAATTATCTATCTCTTACACTCTTATACATCAAGTGCACACTTTCCTTTTACATGCTTTCACACTTTTACTTACTTATACACATGTTACTTTTATTTCTCATATATGAAACTTTGACTACTTTTTCACTCTTCTTTTGTAGGTCTGTCCTTAATACGCAACAAGGAACAACTCACATTAGCAAACACAAAATACTACTACGCATACACTTCATCCCTAGGGTCCACTTCACTTTTCTAGTCTCCACACATCACATTGCGATCACTTCACGCATCACTTTTCCACTCTACACGCCATCGACTACACTCTTCTCTACAAGATCATAAGGTACACATCTTCTATCTACTTTATGCTATTGAGTATTCACTCAACATCATAAAGTGGGGAAAATGTAGAAACAAAATCTATGCACTTGGGTACATTTCTAGGTCCTAAAAGCATGCTATCATTTACATGATTCATAAGCAAGAAAACTAGTAATTGACAACTCCTTTTAGCCTTTTCTTTTTCTTCTGCACTTTTATTAGCTTTATACATCTTGCACTCTTGCCAAAATTTGATTGTTTTATCTTTCTATGGCCTCGGACACTAGCGCCTAGTTCGGGACACTAGCACTAGGCACTCTTGTCCTCTTGGGCGTTCATGTCCTTCTTTACCTTTTTCTTATCCTTTTGGACCCCTTTCACTTCTTGATTACTTTTTACTACTTTGGGTCAGCCTTCCAGTTGTCAATTATGAAATTCAAATAAGGGAATCATATAAATACATAGTTATGTTTTCAAAATAAAGGACCAAGCACTAAGCATTACATATAATTACCTCGAGATTACATCTAAAGGAACAAAAGCATTTTAAAGTATCCATCAAGCACACTCATTCAAGGGACAAGGGATACATTATTCTACACACACAACATAGGAGGGTAATTTTATTTTATATCATCCCACACATTTTATACATTCTATACATTCAAGATGTAGCCCATTATCTTAGTGAAACTTGCACAAGGGAATCCTAGGGCATAATTACACACACTTACACAAAGAACTACATGAATTATAAAATGTAGTACATTGCTTGATAATAAGTTCACTCTTTGGGTGACCATCAGTATCGAGTCAGTATGAATCCAAATTACGTATATTTTTTTGTTATATTTGATGTGGTTTGTGGACATGTGTAGGTAGATAACTTGTTTTGCAGATTACAAGTACATTCGATGATTAGGGAGAGAAACTAGAGTGATAAATAGATACCAATGACGAAGCTTCTCTTCTATAGAATAGGCCATATCTCGAATCATTTATACATACACTAGCACCTCAAATGGACACTAATGCCCAGACACCCTTGTCCTACCATGGGTTCTCTTGTTTGACACATTCTTGAGTCTCAAAAACCTCCAACAAGAATTGAAGACACTCAGACCAAAGAAACAACCTAGGGTTAGCTAGAAAATTATGGGATAATTTTTTTTTAATTGACGTGTCTCACAACCATATTGCAGAAGACATCGAGTTTTCACTAACAAGTTCTGGAACAAGACCAATGTACCACAACATATGTTCCCTTCATTAACTAATAACAAGTTCACAAAATTCAAATTTTAGGGTTATATGTTTTAGTTAGGTTCAGGGAGTAATTTACCCCCATACCCACTCTCTAGCAGGCTCTGAGTTTTAACTATATTTTTCTCATACTTAATGCTTCCAAAATTTCCCTAAATCATTCCATTGGATAGGAAATTTTCTCACCTTTCGTGATATAAAGAAGTCCTCCTAACTCCTTACAGAACTCAAGATATGAGCGGGTGAAGTTTTTAGGTCAAATTTTCCCTAGGGGGACACGTGTCAAGAGGTGGGGAAAGCACCTTCAACGGGTTGGCGGGTCACGGGGGCTTTAATTTTTCCCATCACATGAAAAAAAAGGCAAAATCACTTCCGCACCTCTGCCTGGGTCCTTGGTGGACACGTGTCGAGTTTTGGCGCAAAGTGGAAAAGGGGTGAGGGGTTGGTAGAGTGGAAGAGAAGATTTAAGCTGAATTTCGCCAAAAAGGAAAAAAGGGAAAAAGGGGTGTGCGGATGTGCCACATGCCGTGAAAGAAGAAAATTTCTAGGCAGGGGCGGAAAAAGCGAAAATTGGCGGGGAAATTTTCAAAATTTTCAAAAAAAAAAAATTGAAAAGACAAGGGGTCTCGCCCTCCCTCACGCCCACCCCAAGGTGCCATGTGGCATGTTCTCATTGGTTGCGGGGCTAGCGAGAGCTAAAGTGAAATTTTTTTCCCAAAATTTTCAAAAAAAAAAGGTAAAGGGGTTGAAAAAACCGCGCCTCCACCATAGCTCCAATAGGACACATGGTGCCCTCTCGATTGGATGCAAGCCAACGGAGGAAAATATGAAAAATTTTCCCGAACCAAAATTTGTCCAAAAACATTTTAAGGCACAATGACAGGGAATTTTTTGGGTTGCAGGGCCGTGGAATTTTTGTGAAGGAAAATTTTCCCAAATTTTCCTACCAAGGCACAAAAACTTCAAAGTTGCATAACTTGAGTTAAAAAGATCAGTTTGGGCAAACAAGGACTTTTTGGAAAGATCTCGATGCCCTCTTTTGCACAACAAACATAAAATTTACTTTTTGATGAAGTTTAATAGGTCAATTTTACAAAAAAGATCTACTGGATTTTAATTTACAAGCTGGTAATTTCCAACTTTCATTTTGTTTAAATTGGGTTCCTCCTTCACTCAACATGTCAAACAGGCATGGAGAATTTATCTAGGGATGTTTTAAGTGTTTTAGAAAGTTAATTTGTTCAATTGATTCAAAATTGTATTTTTCCAACAAGTGACAAAAAATGACTGTTAGGGATTGTTTTCAAATTAGCAATGGTTAAGTTGTTTTCTTGAGATTTCTTTGTCAATTTGGGTTCATTTGTGAACCAACATACTAAATTTTAACATCTCCAAGTTAATTAATGTGTGTAGGTCTGAATTGTACATTTTTATTAAAATTTACCAGTTTTAAAAGTCATAATGCCAGTGATCAAATTTTTAAAGGATCTATTTATCAATTTCATCATTTAAGTGTAACAACTTATTTATAATATAGTCTAATACATTTAATTGATTCAATCAACCATTTAATATCAATTATACAAAACCTAATTTCCAAATTTCAACTTGTTTCGAAGAGGACAAAACACTATCTTTTCCTTCATACGCATTCTTCTTTCCAATAGAGATTTTAATTCACAATATCAATTCAATTCCAATACAATCATGCAAGTTTGAGAAGGTAGAGCATTCCTTTATTGATTTCAACAACAACTTTACAATTTATCTCTTTCTTGTGACTTCAAAATATAATATATAATACATATAACATTCTTCACATTCCTTTTCAAAACAAAGAATGGAATATAACTCTTTACATTTCACATTTCAATTTCAATCTTTTATCATCAATACAAGTATCTTCTCATTACAAATAATTATAAAAATCATCCACTTCAAAGTGGAAAGGATTACAATAAACTTGCTTATAAGAAGGGACTTTTAAACTGTACAAATATTTTGCTCCAAAACAGCAACACGCTGGTTTTCTTCATCTTCTAACTGGATCACAACAAAAATAGGGGGAAAGGCAACTCTCTCACCCAACCAAGACATCCAATGAAAGGAGAAGCCTTCCTTCATCATTGGTCCCCGAGCCCCAACCAAAATACAATAAAAGATGCAATTCAACCATGGCAACAACTAGGCTTCCACAACACAACATTCTTTCACATACACATTTTTTTTTTTAAAACACAATGCAACACAAAACAAACAATAGTTCACAACTGCATTTAGAAACATTTCAAAGTAGAACTCAGGCTTGATCTTGCAAGCCAAAGGAGCAAGGCCTATGGGGGAAGCTACTTATGCCTCCCAATTGGGAATTGGGCATCCACCAAAACAAACCGCCAAGTAATTCATCACACACATTTCCTTATGCCCCCCACAAAATCCCTCCTTATTCCCCCACATGATTTCCTTATGCCCCCACAAAGTAAGAAATGCAAGCTATTTCTTTTCCAAGGTGGATCCCAAACCCAAAATCCCTCCACAAAACTCTGATGCCAATGGCATTTCCTTATGCCCCCACAAGAATTCCCCATAGCCTTCTCCTACACCTTCCCTAAGGTATTCTACCCAACCAACCAACAAATAAAACAAAACATGCATTTTCCACACAACACAACAAGAAAATAACATAAATAAAAGAGAGTTAAATTCCTACCTCTCCATGGTTATTTGGTCTCCAAACAACAAGCTTTCAATGCCAAACACAAAAATAAAAATAGTGAGCTCCCAAGCATGCAAAGCTATCTCCAAAACTTTCTTCAAAAAACCAAGAGCTCCCACAAGAAAATGCGCCCCAAGGAAGAATGCAAAAAGGTTCAACAACCCCAAAACAAGAAGAGAGTTTGAAATATATAGAAGGGGAAAGAAGAGGATGATGTGGATCCATGTAGGATGCCACATCACACATCCTCTCAAATCAAACACAAAAGACAAAATCCAAACTCCAAGGCTTAATAAAGAGGTGGGTGAAGAATGACAAGTTACTTGCACACTCCAAAACAACCCACACCTCAAGGGACAACCATTAAATTAAAATGTAAGAAAGTGTAATTAAAAACATGCACAAGATGAATAAAATGCATTATAAAAGTCACCAATCACTTCCCCAACCATAAGTATGGTTGGTAACATAAATTTAGAGGCATGGGACAAGTTTTACTTGTCCCACAAGCCTCCAAAAACAGCCCCAAGGTCAAATTCGAATTTCCATGGAGGTGGAGTATTTCTTACTCCAAAATCTGACTTACACAAACTCTTACACATCTTACACATCCCTTACAAATTAATTACAAACAGCCAACAACTCTAATAATTACTTTCCATATCCCAATTTAATTTATTTAAATTTTAAACATATGATCTCCTCACATTAATCTATCACAATTAATTAATTAAAAGAAGAGAACACATTACAAATAAAATACATACAACAATAAATAAACATTAACCATATCAACAAAATACACAACCCATGGTCACATATAAAGATGATTCCCCCCATGGGAATCTCTAACAAAACAACACACAACACAATAAAACAAGTTGCCATGGTGACCTTGTCGAATTCACCTAGAATTCTATTTTGGTTGGTCTCTGATCCCCGATGTTTTGTTGTGATATTTTTAACCTAAAATACAAATACCTCCTTCGCCTCGTGGCCATATCAGAACATCCAATATGATACAAATAGAATCACTAAATCAACTATATAATGAATCACAACAATATCGAAGTAACAACTACATCATTTGTATTTTTAATCCATAACTATATCAGTATCATAAAATATCCATTTTCTAGATCTATTCATAATATCCAAAATCACATGTCTAAGCAATATCCATAAAACATCCATGTCAAATAATATATCATCATCTTCATATAAGGTGTCTCTAGTGATCATCATGCATCGTAATCAAATCAAAATCCACAATAATCCATAATCCAATGTCTAACAACATACTAAATCAAAACATAGTAATGTCTATAATGAAATCAATAGTATCAACATAAGCATCAAAAGGTGTCAAAGGGAAGTGGGCACTACATCCCCCTCCCCTTAGACTTGACTTCCTCCTAGAAGTCACTAGAACAAATGCAGAAACTACACTCATAATGAAGTAGCATCCTCCCAGTAGTTTCAGTCTCATCATATTTGTCCCACTTGCACCCAAACCTGATCAACCTCTCTACCTCAAGGCCCAGGGTCCTGTGATCTAGGATGTGAATGGGCTCCACCATCACCTACCCCTGATCCTACACTTGTAATGATGTCCAATCCAACACATGAGAAGGATCTGCAATATATCTCCTAAGAACCGAAACATGAAACACATCATGTACGCGAGACAAGCTGGTGGCAATGCTAGATGGTAGGCCAAAGGGCCGATACGCTCCAAGATCTCAAAAGGTCCAATGAATCTAGGAGCTAACTTAGAACCTTTTCCATAATGGATAGGGCTCTTGTGTGGCCTGACATGAAGGAACACCTTCATGCCCACATCAAAACTATGATCAATCCTATGTTGATCCGCATACTTCTTCTACCTATCTTGTGCCTCCTGCAATCTCTACCTGATCAACACTACCTACTACTCCATGTCCTATAGAAGAGCTGGTCCAAGAGATACTCTATCCTCTAACCTATCCCAGCTAAGAGGTGTCCTACACTCTCTACCATACAAAGCCTGAAAAGGAGCCATGCCTATAGAACTCTGAAAACTATTATTGTAGGAAAACTCCACTAAGTACAGGTACTCCTCCCACTTAGACTATTGATCCATCACATACATCCTGAGCATATCCTCTAAAATTTGATTCACTCACTTGGTTTGTCCATCTATCTCAGGGTGATATGCTATGTTGAAGTTGATCCTCGTCCCGAGGACATACTGCATGGTAGTCCAAAATGTGAAGTGTACAAAGGATCACGGTCACAAATGATCTTCCATGTGAATCCCATGTGCAACCTGAAAATCTCATCCAAATATACTCATGCCACTAATCTAGTGGTTATAAGTGGTCTTCACCGAGAAAAGTGAGCCACTTTTGTCAATTTATCAATCGTGACCATAATGGCGTCATGGTGATATCTCGACATCGGTAGCCCAACAATGAAATCCATGGAAATGGTGTCCCACTTCCATTCCACTATGGCATGAGGATAAAGAAGGCCTGTTGGATGCTTGATGCTCACCTTAACCCTCTGGCACTCTAAACACCATGACACAAAATGGGCCACATCTCTACAAAGTCCTCTCCAATGATATAATTATCACAAAGTGGCGTGCATCTTCTTCACCTCGGGATGGGCTGAATAGGGTGCACGATGTGCCTCTACCAAGATGTCCTACCTCAAGCCTCCATCTCTGGGAACATATATCCACCTCTATGCCTAGAGAAGACCATATTCCTCTAAGGAATAACCATCAAACTTCCCTTCAAGGGGTCTCTGTGACTTGATCTCTACTCGTACTGCATGTAGAAGTTGTCAAGAGGAAGCTGCTGAAGAATCCTACTCTACAAATATGTACTCACTCAAGGTGGCCATAGCCACATGTCTCCATCTGCTGAGAGTATCTGCTACCACATTCTCCTTCCCCTTCACATGCTCTATCTCCATGTCATACTCACAAAGTAACTCCATCCAACGCCGCTGATGAGCATTGAGATTGGGCTGTGTGAAGAGGTGGTGAAGACTCAAATGGTCAGTCCTAAGTGTGAATCCATCCAAGAAGAAAATGTCTCCATCTAACCAAAGCATGCACAACTACCGCAAGCTCAAGATCATGGGTAGGATAATTAAGCTCGTGATCCTTGAGTTTGTGAGACTCAAAAGCTACTACTCTTCCATCCTACATCAACACACCTCCAAGCCTCTAACGAAGCATCTATGTAAATGAAGAACTCACCATGTGGATCCGACACTACAAGAATAGGTGTTGAAGTGAGGCACTCCTTTAGTGTCCTGAAGGCCTCACATCTTTCTGACCAAACAAACTTCTTCCCTTTCCTCTGAAGGGAAGTGATAGGGTGCTGCAATCCGAGAGAAGTCCTGAACAAATCTCTGTAGTATCTTTCTAATCCCATGAAGCTGCACACCTCTAGTCACTATAGTGGGTGTTGGCCAATCCATAATGGCTCTAATCTTGGAAGGATCGACTACGATACCTTCCCCAGAAATAATATGGCCCAAATACTACACCTCTGTCTAAAAGAAAGCACACTTCTCCAAGTTCCGTAAAGTTGTTGCTCATGAAGACACTGAAGAACTTGGCGAAGGTGCCCCTCATGCTCCTCACGTGTATGAGTATATCAAAATGTCATCTAGGAAGATGAGCATGAAGCGATCTAAGAAGGTCCTGAATACCCCATTCATCAAACTCATAAACACTGCAGGGGCATTCATCAAACCAAAAGGCACCACTGTGAACTCATAGTGCCCATATCTCGTATAGGAAGGTGGTCTTATGAATATCTACCTCTGAAATCCTCAACTGATGGTAGCCTGACTTAAGATCAATCTTAGAGAAAACTATGGCTCCCTTCATCTAATCAAACAAGTCATCAATACGAGGAAGAGGATAATGATTCTTGATCGTTACCTTGTTCAACTAGCGTAATCAATACACAACCGCAAGGATCCATCCTTCTTTTCACAAAGATCACCGGTGCACCCCAAGGGGATACACTAGGATGGATAAGGCCCTTCTCCAAAAGGCCCTCAAGTTGTAACTTGAGCTCACAGAGCTCTGGGGTGGTCATCCGATAAGGTGCTCATGTGAGATAGGCTCTACTCCAAGAACTAGGTCTATATGAAAATCAATCTCACATGGGGGTGGTAACCCCGGTAGCTCCCAAAAAAACATCAGAAAAACTCTCTCAAGATGGGATGATCATCTAGTGATGGTCCACTAGACCCATCCTCTGATCTGTCACTGATTGTAACAACATACATCTGACAACCCCATCACACACACCGCTTAAGTTGCATAGCGGAGATGGTGTGAATAGAAATGGGTCTCCTAACCCCTGAAATCACCGACTCAACTCCCAAATCATCTACACAAGATATAGTCTTGTGATAACAATCCATCCTAGCCCTGTGTGTAGATAACCAATCCATACCCAAAATGACTCCATACGAGCCCAAAGGAAGGATACAAAGATCTGAGGTAGTGGTGAAAGGTCCCAAATCCACTACACACTCCTTAACTAAGGAGTCTACAGAGATCTTGGCTCCAAAAGCCATCTCGACATCCCAACTAAGACCTTGCCTAATTGCCACCAGCCTACATCGCTCTACTAAAGATGGTGTAATGAAAGAATTAGAAGAACCAGAATCAAACAATACAGAGGTAGGAATACCACCAATGCTACACTGTGGTCTCAATGACTATGCTCTGATGCTCTGCCTAGCAGTTCTCAACCATTGCATAAATCTTGTGGTTATGTCCCATGTCACCAATAGTCGGCTCTAACATCTATGCCTTACCCTTGTTGTTAGGGTTATGTGGGCAATCTCTCCAAAAGTGTCCAGTAACTCCACAACCAAAACATCCCCCTGCTCCATCCCAATGAGTAGCACCTCTAGCATTTGCCCTAGAAGTCTGTGGCATGGATCTTGATGATCTGGCTATGGTCTGCTATGGCCTCTGCTGGCGAGCTCCTACTGGCTGAGCTCTAGGTCCACCTTGTGTCCTGATGGGACCACTAGGAGGAGGCCCCATACTCTGACCTCTCTATGCATCAGCTCTCTGTGGAGGTCTATGAGGTGGGCGGATCTAGCTACTTCTACTGCTTGCATGGCCTAAAGGATGACTATGTTGTACCACTGCCACCATGAGGAAGAGGTACTAAACCTCTCGAATCTACCATCCTCGCATCTATTTGTATGTGGTCTAGACTTGGTCTCTAGCCTTCTGGGTCTTACCCCGAGTCTCCTCTACAATATAGGCCTTCTCGATGGCCTCTTCGGCTAATGTCACATGGATAGTGAATCCACACTTTGCACTCCGATATCCAAATTCAGGCCCTTAATGAACATATGAATCCACACCTACTCATCCTGCATATACTCTACATATTGGAGTAGATCCAAAATCTACTCTCATACTCTACTATAGAAAGAGAAGCCTGTCGGAGGTCATGGAACTCATCAATCCTCTACTTAGATGAACCTCCGTGATAAATACCTACTCCTAAATCTCTCCTCAAATAGCTCCTAGGTCACTATCTCTGAATCTACATGGAGCTTCTACTCCTTTGTCCTCCACCACACTCCTACTCCATCCCTCAGTAGATGGATCGTAACATGAGCTTTCATGTTGCTAGAACAAGGACAAATCTTGAAGTAACCGCTCAAGCTCACTAGCTAGGCCTCTACCTAGAATCCACTTGTATCACCTGAGTAATGTGAGGGCCAAGCTTCAAGATCTCCCTGATGTGATCCATGTAGCTATGGTTCTATCGGCCTCTAGGTCTCTCTAGCATGCTCATCCCTAAGCCTAGGGCTCCGAGACCTCTCTCTATGCTCTGGAACTCTATCACCCTACCTCCTAGGTGGTGACTCTGCTCTGGCTGACTCCGCATGGGATTTCTCTCCTCTATGCTCCTCGCTAAGTCGAGGAGATACCTGAACCTCATAGAAGGGGCTCTATCATGACTAGCTTACCTGTCCTCCACCTAATCCTCCACATAGAGCAGGCATTGACATCCTAAAGGGTCTGTAGAATCTGAGGTAGAATGGCTGCCACACCCTGATCCGGTGGTGGTGGTGGTGGTGGTGGGTCTGAGTCTCTATGAAGGTTCCTCTCACTCCGTCTGAGCCTCCTGCATAGACCAAAGTGAGAGTTATTTCATTTTGCTAAGTTTACACAACTTCCATGTTTACTAAAACATACAAATTCTAGCTAAGTTGTTTTCTAGATTTACAAGTGTACTAGGTTTAAGTTTTCATGTCTCAAGTTTTCTAGTGTGCCCAATGGTCCAAGCCTTTGAACCACTACTCGATACTAAACTGTAGTGCTCATTTAAACAACCACTTGAGACCAAAGAAACAACTAGGGTTAGCTAGAAAATTATGGGATAATTTTTTTTTTATTGAAGTGTCTACAACCAGGTTGTAAGACATCAGTTTTCACTAACAGGTTCCGAACAAGACCAATGTACCACAACATATGTTCCTTCATTAACTAATAACAAGTTCACAAGGTTCAAATTTTAGGGTTATATGTTTTAGTTAGGTTCAAGGAGTAATTTACCCCCATACCCACTCTCTAGTAGGCTCTAAGTTTCAATAGATTTTTCTCATACTTAATGCTTCCAAATTTTCCCTAAATCATTCCCATTGGATAGGAAATTTTCTCACCTTTCCGGTGATATAAAGAAGTCCTCCTAACTCCTTACAAAACTCAAGATATGAGCGGGTGGAGTTTTTAGGTCAAATTTTCCCCTAGGGGGACACATGTCAAGAGGTGGGGAAAGCACCTTCAACGGGTTGGTGGGTCGTGGGGTGGCTTGGGGAATTTTTCCCTTCATGCAGCATAAAGGAAAAATTTCTTCCACACCTCCACGGGTCCTTGGTGGACATGTGTCGAGTCCCCCGAACGTAAAGTAGAAAAAGGGTGGGGGGGGGAGAGGTGGAGAAGATTGCCAAATTTTTCCCAAAGGGGCAAAAAAGGGAAAAAAGGGTGTGGGGTCGCAGGTCACCCGTGGGTCCACAAAGAAGAAAATTCCAAGGCGTCACTGGAAGGATTTTTAAAAGTAAAAATGGAGCCGCGGGGAAATTTTCAAAATTTTCCAAAGGCCAAAAATTGAAAAGGACAAGGGGTCCGCCCTCCCCATTACCACCTCGATGGTGCCATGTGGCACATTCTCATTGGCTCATGGGGGCCAGGGGACTAAATTGAATTTTTTTCCCAAAATTTACAAAGGGTTAAGGGGTTGAAAAGAAACCATGCCTCCCGCGCACCGCTCCAATAGGACATGTGGTGCCCTCTGATTGGATACGGGCTTGTGGAGGAACATAGATAAATTTTCCCAAGGTAAAAAATTTTCAAAAAAAGTTTTCTAAGGCACAATGACGGAAATTTTTGGGTTGTTTTTCCAAAGGAAAATTTTCCCAAATTTTTTTTATTATTTTTTTTAAGGCCAAATTGACAAAAACTTCAAAGTGCCATAACTTGAGATAGAAAGCTCAGTTTTGGGAAAACGAGGACTTTTTGGAAAGCTCTCGATGCCCTCTTTGCAAAACAAACATAAAATTTACTTTTTTTTAATGAAGTTTAATAGGTTAATTTTACAAAAACGATCTCGTAAGATTTTAATTTAGCAAGTGTTAATTTCCAACTTTCATTTTTGATTAAATTTGGTTTCCTCCTTCACTCAACATGTCAAACAAACATGGAGAATTGATCTAGGGAGGGTTTAGAGTGTTTTTCAGAAAGTTTATTTGTCTAATTGATTCAAAATTATATTTTTTTCCAACAAATGACAGAAAGCGATTGTTAGAGGGATTGTTTTCAAATTAGCAATGGTTAAGTTGTTTTCTTGAGATTTCTTTATCAATTTGGGTTCATTTGTTAACCAAAATACTAAATTTTAACATCTCTAAGTTAATAAAAGTGTGTAGGTCCGAACTATACATTTTTATTAAAATTTACCAGTTTTAAAAGTCACAATGCCAGTGATCAAATTTTTAAAGGATCTATTTATCAATTTCATTATTTAAGTGTAACAACTTATTTCTAATCTAGTCTAATACATTTAATTGATTCAATCAACCATTTAATAGTATTTATACAAAACATGATTTCAAAATTTCAACTCGTTTCGAAGAGGACAAAACACTATCTTTTCCTTCATACGCATTCTTCTTTCCAATAGAGATTTTAATTCACAATATCAATTCAATTCCAATACAATCATGCAAGTTTGAGAAGGTAGAGCATTCCTTTATTGATTTCCAACAACAACTTTACAATTTATCTCTTTCTTTGACTTCAAAATACAATATATAATACATATAACATTCTTCACATTCCTTTTCAAAACAAAGAATGGAATATAACTCTTTACATTTCACATTTCAATTTCAATCTTTCATCATCAATACAAGCATCTTCTCATTACAAATAATTATACAAATCATCCACTTCAAAGTGGGAAGGATTACAATAAACTTGCTCATAAGAAGGGACTATCAAACTATACAAATCTTTTGCTCCAAAACAACAACATGCTGGTTTTCTTCATCTTCTAACTAGATCACAACAAAATAGGGGGAAAGGCAATGCTCTCCACCCAACCAAGACATCCAATGAAAGGAGAATCCTTCCTTCATCATTGGCCCCTGAGCCCCAACCAAGATACAATAAAAGATGCAATTCAACCATGGCAACAATTGGCTTCCACAACACAACATTCTTTCACATACACATTTTTTTTTTAAAACACAATGCAACAAAAAAACAAACAGCAGTTCACAACTGCATTTAGAAACATTTCAAAGTAGAACTCAGGATTGATCTTGCAAGCCAAAGGAGCAAGGCCTATGGGGAAAGCTTCTTATGCCTCCCAAATGGGAATTGGGCATCCACCAAAACAAACCACCAATTAATTCATCACACACATTTCCTTATGCCCCCACAAAATCCCTCCTTATCCCCCCATGATTTCCTTATGCCCCCCACAAAGTAAGAAATGCAAGCTATTTCTTTTCCAAGGTGGATCCCAAACCCAAAACTCCTCCACAAAATCTGATGCCAATGGCATTTCCTTATGCCCCCCACAATAATTCCCCATAGCCTTCTCCTACACCTTCCCTAAGGCAGTCTACCCAACCAGCCAACAAATAAAACAAAACATGCATTTTCCACACAACACAACAAGAAAATAACATAAATAAAAGAGAGTTAAATTCCTACCTCTCCATGGTTATTTGGTCTCCAA
Source organism: Taxus wallichiana var. yunnanensis (assembly GCA_018340775.1). Lineage (NCBI taxonomy): Eukaryota > Viridiplantae > Streptophyta > Pinopsida > Cupressales > Taxaceae > Taxus > Taxus wallichiana. The sequence goes on from CM031244.1 coordinate 571,922,131, forward strand.
ATAACAAGCTTCAAATGCCAAACACAGACCCAAAACAGCAAGCTCCCAAGCATGAAAAGCTATCTCCAAAACTTTCTTAAAAAAAAGAGCTCCCACAAGAAAATGCGCCCCCAAGGAAGAATGCAAAAAGGTTCAACAACCCCAAAACAAGAAGAGAGTTTGAAATATATAGAAGGGGAAAGAAGAGGATGATGTGGATCCATGTAGGATGCCACATCACACATCCTCTCAAATCAACACAAAAGACAAAATCCAAACTCCAAGGCTTAATAAAGAGGTGGGTGAAGAATGACAAGTTACTTGCACACTCCAAAACAGCCCACACCTCAAGGGACAACCATTAAATTAAAATGTAAGAAAGTGTAATTAAAAATATGCACAAGATGAATAAAATGCATTATAAAAGTCACCAATCACTTCCCCAACCATAAGTATGGTTGGTAACATAAATTTAGAGGCATGGGACAAGTTTTACTTGTCCCACAAGCCTCCAAAAACAACCCCCAAGGTCAAATTCGAATTTCCATGGAGGTGGAGTATTTCTTACTCCAAAATCTGACTTACACAAGCTCTTACACATCTTACACATCCCTTACAAATTAATTACAAACAGCCAACAACTCTAATAATTACTTTCCATATCCCAATTTAATTTATTTAAATTTTAAACATATGATCTCCTCACATTAATCTATCACAATTAATTAATTAAAAGAAGAGAACACATTACAAATAAAATACATACAACAATAAATAAACATTAACCATATCAACAAAATACACAACCCATGGTCACATATAAAGATGATTCCCCCATGGGAATCTCTAACAAAACAACACACAACACAATAAAACAAGTTGCCATGGTGACCTTGTCGAATTCACCTAGAATTCTATTTTGGTTGGTCTCCGATCCCCGATGTTTTGTTGTGATATTTTTAACCTGCAAAATACAAATACCTCCTTCGGCCTCATGGCCATATCAGAACATCCAATATGATACAAATAGAATCACTAAATCAACTATATAATGAATCACAACAATATCAAAGTAACAACTACATCATTTGTATTTTTAATCCATAACTATATCAGTATCATAAAATATCCATTTTCTAGATCTATTCATAATATCCAAAATCACATGTCTAAGCAATATCCATAAAACATCCATGTCAAATAATATATCATCATCTTCATATAAGGTGTCTCTAGTGATCATCATGCATCGTAATCAAATCAAAATCCGTAATAATCCATAATCCAATGTCTAACAACATACTAAATCAAAACATAGTAATGTCTATAATGAAATCAACAAGATCAACATAAATCGTTTATATTATTGGCGTTTAATTCCATTTATATTAAATCAGTAGACGGGGAAACAAATGCAAAGTGGCTATGTGTGTGATGACTCAAATATCAAATGTTCATCTTCCCACGAACGAGGAGATAACATCTCTTTGTAGTTGAATTACATGGATGAATGAACATAAGAAGGAACAAATTGAATGCAATCCAATATACAAACCTACGCATGTATAAAATAATAGTTTGATTCCTCCATCATGCACCCGAAATGATCTAATACAAAATAATAGATTTGGTTTAGATAAAATAAATGCAACACAATAATAATCTATATTATTGTTTATACGAGATGTTACATATTTATAGGAGAGGAACTCCTATCATTAAGGAGTCCTTAAAAACTACTCACACCTATACTTGTACGAGTTGTTCAACCAACTCGACTATATAACAAACAAATCCATATTTATCTCTCACCTAAATAGCTATATATGTGGGTTGGTTCAACCACCCAATCCTCACATATAATTACATATAATCATAGGTAAACCTTATATAATAACACACATGAAATTAACCCATAATGTGAACACTAACATTAGGATATTCCCGATTTAATATAAATTGATATAAATTTAATTTTAGAGTAACTACTATAAATAATGATGTAAAAATGATAATATACAGTAAGACACAAGAAAACAAGTATGCCTAATATGAGACCCTCAAAGCAAGAGAGGGAGATATGATGACTTAGCTAATTTTTGAGCAAACTGGAAGTGATCTGGGTAGGTGAATAGATAAAATAGACTATAGACAATGTTGTCAAATCTCGTTAGAGGTTTTGGACCTTAGAAAAACACAAGAGAGGGGTGCCCAGCAGGGAGGAAGGAGTGGATAGGCACTATTGATTGGATATGGGCATTCGTGGCAAGGAAAATGCTCAAAATTTGATATCTTCTCGTGTCAAAAGGGTTTCACTTTGTTAATTCATGTTTTTCATTTGAGATTCACTCCTTGATTTCACAATGTACATGTAACCTACAAAAAATATGTCTACATGCACATGTCCACAAACCACATCAAATCTAATAAAAATATATGTAGAATGTGGAGTCGGATTGACCCCAATGGTCACCCGAAGAGTGAACTTACTACCGAGTCTTGCACTACATCTCGGAACCTATGTAGTTTTGTGTGAAAGTTTGTGTATGATGCATGAGCATCATTAGAGGACTACAAAAATATGTTCTTCCTTTGTTATGAGATCAAAGTAAATGTATTAGGAGGGTAAAAGGGATTCTCAAATTTTGAATTTTCAAATTCATGTCTTTCCCTCTATTTTTTGTGTTGGGATGGTGTCCTAGTAGGTGTTTTCATTAATGAAAAACCACATTAATGAAAAATTTATTGTTGTAGGATAATTTCATGTTGATTTATATGATGCTAACATACTGGTTCATATGTGTTTGTGCCACTACAATGAGATTCAATGATGTGTGTTTACTCTAACAAGCCTATACAGGTGCCTAGGAGGTGTGGCTTGGTAGTGTGTGAGCTTCTTAGTTTCTTGCTAATCATGTTGGAATGATTAATATCATGATTTTATGGTGCTTGAGCAATCCCGTGAGTGGAATAGTGTAGGTATATATGATTCTCCATGTTACAAGTGCTCATTGGGAGTGAGTATGCTTACTTGGAGGTGTGATGATATAGATAGATTGAGCCACTTGAGCTCATGTAAGCATGATAATAGGTATATAATGTCATATTAGGTATGTTTTGGTAATTTTTAGAGGTTTCATGTTGAATTATTTCATTATTTCAGTTGACCCTAGTTGTTATTATGAGGATCAAACATGCTAAAGCATAGGCAAGTCTTAGTGAATGGAGAGATTGGGAATGATGTTATAATTATGATTATTTTAGATGTTATAGGGATTAATTATTATGCTCTAAACAAAATTTTAGGTTCCCATGATGAATATTTTGTCGATATGGATGATTTTGTTAGACATGATGAAAAACAAGGCAATTCTAGCTCAAGTGCAACTTCAAATGCTCATTGTGAATAGTGTCCTTTGCATGGAATATTGTGTCTTTAAGGTATGTTTCTATGACTATTCTATAAGGTTTTAAAAAATTATCAGGTCATTTTATCGTTACGTATTTATGAATGAATGTTAAGAAGGTAAAGAGGTCTAAACCCCTAGTTAAACCCTAACTAGGAGTAGTTTGTAAAAGGTGAAGTATAATTACCAATTTTTATTGAAAGTGAAAATGTGATGATTTTATGTTGTATAAGACTGTTAAATATTTATATAAATGTTTGGTTGAGGTCATGGTGGTATGTGGGCCCCACCTAAAAATAATAGTTTAAGGGAAAAAGGTTATAGAGCAAGAGGGTCCAAAGAAGTAGCATGAAAAATTAATGTTACATGATTATTAGGAGGTTTTATTGATTACCATGAAGTTTTAGGAAATGATTATGTAGTTTCATGATGTTTTGAGATCTAAACAGTTGATTGGTGTTGGTCGTCAAATAGGACTTTTATGAAGAGCAACAGTCAGGGGACAAGAAGTCCCTCCTCTTTAATGGGAGAGGTTCCCTTATTCAGAAACGAACCTATCTACAAATGTACAAAACATGATTTTCTGGTTAAACTTGGATATCATGAAAGTGTTTTTTTGTAAGGATGTTCAAGTACAAAAGGACTGAGGAATGAAAAGACGAGAACGAGCAGAAAGGCAACATGCAGAATTATAGTGAATCAGAGTAATTCCTTATGTATGCGATGTTACAGTGAATTGAAAACGGGATCATTTGCATCACATGAATAAGATGAAATTTAAAGACACAAAGTTCTGTAAATAACGTCTGTTAGAATGCGATGGTTCATTAATCAAGGACACAAAGTTCCTTCTTGGTTGTGCAAGATCACCATGTATTGCAAAGTTGAAGAGCATGCAATCAGTGAGACTAACAAACTAGAGACAAATGACCTTTACAAAAAAATAAATGAGAGCTTAGAGATAACAGAGATTAGATAGACAAAGAATGGAAAGTCCTTCTGTATTGATTTCTTTGTGATCTATTTACACTTTCAGAAAATATGCCAAGTTCTTCCTTCTTAGAATGGCGTAAAGAAGGCCATTATATAGCTTACAAATCAGTTACTCTTCGTAACCGTTTCTTTTAACTAAAGAATAGTTAAGGACCGCCAATCGCAGTACCTCAACCTATTACAAGGAAAACGGAAAAAGAAAGGGAAGAAGAGAAAAGAATGGGGAAGAAGACAGGTGGCCAGTCACTGAGAGGGACCCACTGACTTCAGAATCTGCTACCTGAATTTCTTTAACGCCTCAGCTATATCTCTGCCACGAGGGACTGACGTGTTAGTCGTAGACTGAGTCCAAAATCCCAGACACTTTTCCATCTCTTTATCAAACTCGACATGAGTATGATAATCTTTATTTGCTTCTTCAATGGCAGATTGAAGAGAGTAGATCTCTTTCATTTTTTCTTTGGAGATGGAGCTTTCCTTGAATAAATTATCTTTGACAAAAGCTCTGAATTGAGCTTTGATTTCTTGCAAGGAAAGGGAAGTACCAGAAGTCTCATCCTGAAGATGACAGTGTATGTCTTTGAAAGCAGAGACAACCAGTGTCTTGAAAGCTTCACCCTTCTGCCAACTGTTCTTCAGTTATCCCAAAGCCTCCTCCAGGACTCTGATCTTCCACTCCACGCCGTAGACCCGGGACTTCGCCACTTGTGCCTTATATTTGTCACTGTCTTGGTCGAACAGGGCCTGTGCTTGATCCCGGGAAATGACTATGGCATTATCCATCTCTGGAATCCTCAGAGCAGTGCTAATGGTGGCAGCATCTAGTTTGGTGATGAGTTCCCCGTGTATATTGGTCAATTCACTCGAAGCGGGGTCAAAGTGAGCTCAATGAAAGCACGATGTGATCGCCAAGACTGCATCGAGATCGAAACCGCCAAAGTGAGGCCAAACCGCTATCGTGAATCATTTGTGCCATTGGTGTAGGGTTTGCATCTGCCACCCTCGCCCAAAAATCACCGAAGTCGAGATGTCGAGCTTCACTGTCCCCAATATTGAGAACGGCAGACTCTAGTGGTGAAACTTGTTCCTGTCCCTGGAATTTGATCTTCATATTGGTATTATCAGAGAGAGAGAATTGTAATGTAGACTTGGGAAGGAAATGCAGTAGGGAACGGGTATGTGTGCAGAAATTAGATTGCGGGGTTCGGGCAAAAGATAGCAAGGAAGCGAGTGTGAAAAATTCAAAAGGGGTCTCCCATTATATAGTCAAGTTTGGAGAGAGAAAGGAAATCAATGCGCATTAAATTCATATCTACCAATTTGACAAGCAACATATTCGGGTAGAGCAGAAAAAACTAAGTATGAATGGCACTTGGTTCGCTTGGGACATGTGAGACGTGAATGCGCAAAACACGCGGCTCGGCCGATTCGGGCGAAGCAGGGAGAAGACGTACAAATGCATTTTGGGACATTTGGGACGCACGCGCGAAGTACGTGGTTCGGGTGTTTCGGCCGAAAATGGAACAAAAGGCCTGTTTGAACTTGGGACATTTGGGACAAAAAGTTCCGGAGTACGCGACTCGGCCGGTTCGGGCAAAAATGTTACAATAGGTCCGGAGAACTTGGGACATTTGATACGAAAATGCGCGAAGTACGTGGTTCGAGTGTTTCGGCCGAAATTGGAACAAACTGCACAATTAACTTTGGGACATTTTGAATGAAAAGTTTCGATGGGCCCAAAAATGGAACAACTTCGGGGATATCGGCCGATCGGGGAACAAAGTGCACTTTTGAACTTGGGACATGCGGGACAAAAATGTCCGACAGGCCCGAGAAACATACAAAATGACCCAAAATTGTAGATTTTCTCGATTTCACGACTTTTAACATTTGCAAAACAACAGAAGAAACACTCAAACTCAAATTTTTTTGAAAATGACTTCTTAAGAACGGGGGAATTTTGAGTGGACAACAGCTGGCTCCTTCTGGGGATGACTTGGCATAAATTCAAGGGATGAGACAAGGCAAGAACTTAGACAAACTCAGGGGAAGCAGATCAGTACCTTATCCATTGGGCAACGGAGTCAAAAGCAGACCAATACAGAGGACAACACACCAAAACAAAAAGAAAGAAAAGCAAAAACGCTGTACAGAATATACAAGGGACCTCCTAATCACCTAGGACTTGAACAACTTGAGGTACTGCCCACTATAAGGAAGTGGGAGAGGAGAACCATCCATGTAATCAAGATAAAAGGAATGCTTACCAGCAAAGTGTCTGATCTTGAAAGGTCCGAGCCAAAGGGAATCAAATTTTCCATGGCTGCCACGAGGTTCATGCCTTTTATCCCATAACAACACAGTGTCTCCAACTTGGAAATCTCTGAACCTAGCTTTCTTGTCAAACAGGACCTTTACCTTCTGCTGGTGAACAGATATCCGATCAGCAACCTCCAATCTGTCCTCATTTAGTTTGTGAAGGTACATAATTCTCTTATCCAAAGCATCACTGAAACTAGTATCTTCAATGGCCTTCATTAGATGCAAGGCCGGCAGTTCCACTGTTACTGGCAGTTGAGCTTCTACTCCATATACCACTTGAAAAGGAGACATTCCAATAGCTCTCTTTGGTGTAATCCTGTCTGCCCAAAGAGCATCGTAGAGCTTCTTGTGCCAGTTTCGTTGAGACTCATTTACTAACTTTCTTATAATAGTCACCAGATTTTTGTTAGTGGATTCTGCTTGCCCATTTCCCTGGGGGTAATAATCTGAAGAATGAGCCAGGGAGATGCCATACCCATAGCAGAAATCCATTATCTCAGTTGAAGAGAAATTCGAAGCATTATCTGTTACAATCTTATTAGGTACACCATACCTTACCAAGATGTTCTCTTTAATGAAGCTGCACACCACTTCAGAAGTAGTACTCTTGACTGGAATAGCTTCCACCCATTTGGTGAAATAGTCAGTGGCAGTTAGCACATGAGTGTGACCAGCACTAGAAGCAGGATTAAGTGTTCCAATGAAGTCCAGACCCCACTGCTGAAAAGGTTCTTCAATTACAACTGGCTTAAGAGGCAAAGAGGCCAGTTTGGGTCTTCCCACGAAGGTCTGACAAGCCTCACATTTATCAACCCACTTGGATGCATCTTTAAACAAGGAAGGCCAGTAATATCCTCCACGGAGTATCTTATGAGCTGTAACCGTTGATGAATAGTGCCCTCCACATGCCTGATCATGAAAAGCTGAGAGCAACTTTCTCTGTTGTTCCTTGTCCACACACTTCAAAAATCTCCCATCTAACCCACGCTTGAACAAGGCATTTTCCCACAATACATATTGCACTGACCTCAATTTAACAGTCCTCTTTTCTTTGGCAGTTAAATGAGAGGGGCATTCCCCATAGGTGAGAAAATGGGCGATGTCAGCATACCATTCATCAACTGAGCTAAGGAACAGAACGGTAGGAAGGTCAACTTTCTCCTCCAGCAACTCATGTTTGGCTCCTTCAGCAATGAGCTCACAAAGGCCTTTTCCACGAACCAGCTTGGTCGGTTTGATGTCAATGTCATACTCTTGGACCTTAGCAACCCAGTTCCCTCTCTTGGATCCAAATTCTTGCTGTGTGAGAATTGACTTGACAGTTGTATCTGGGACCAATACCATGGAATGAGAGTTGAGGATGTAAAAGCGAAACTGCTTGACAGCTTTAACCACTGCAAAAGCATGTTTCTCCATCATGGTGTATTTCAACTCGTGATCTTTCAGAATATAGCTCATGAACGCAATCGGGAGCTCATGAACGCAATTGGGAGCTCATGCTCGTCAGAGTCTTCTTGAGTCAAAACAACAGCTAAGGTATTATCTGTGGCATAGCAATAGATAATAAAATCTTTGCTGAAATCAGGACAGGCTAAAACAGGAGTTTTAGCGATAGCTCTCTTGATACCTTCAAAGGATTCCTTTCCTTCAGAAGACCAACCAAATGTTTGCTTCCCTTTCATCATCTGAGAAATATTCAAAGTTAACTCTGCAAAATCAGGGATGAATCTTCTCAAAAAATTGATCTTGCCAAAGAAGGAGTGCACGCCCTTTTTGCTGGTTGGGAGAGGAATTTGTTGGATAGCTTGTACTCGTTCAGGATCAATCTTAATACCATCTTTGGAAACGATGTGCCCTAATAATTTTCCCTCTGTGACACAGAAAACAGATTTTTTAGGATTCAAAGAAATTCCATGCTCTCTGCATCTTAGCAGAACTGTCTCTAGGTGATCAAAATGATCCGCTCTTGTCTTGGAAAATACTGTCAGGTCATCAAGATATATGACAATACACTTCCCTTTCAAACTTCCAAAAGCCAGATCCATAGCTCTCTGGAAAGTGGCACCAGCATTAATAAGCCCAAAAGGCATTCTCTTGTAGGCAAAGGTACCCCAAGGAGTAGTGAAAGCTGTTTTGTGTTGATCTACAGTATCAACCTCTACCTGATTATATCCCGAGAATCCATCAAGCATAGATAACATTTCAGATCCTGTTACTGCTTGCAAGACCTGATCCATCATAGGCAAAGGATAATTGTCTTTCAAAGAAGCCTGATTCAGGTTCCTGAAATCAACACAGATGCGGATCTCACCATTTTTCTTCCTAACAGGCACAATATTTGCAATCCATGTTGAATGGTGAATGGGAAAAATGATTTTAGCCTTCAACAACTTCTGTATTTCCTGAAAGATGGTGTCAGCTATTTTGGGGTTGTATTGCCTCTGTTTCTGCTTGAAAGGCTTAATTCCAGGCTTAAGAGGAATAGAGTGCTGCATATCTTTTGGTTTGAAAGCTTTCAAATCTTCATAAGAATAAGCAAGAACATCCTTATACCTTTTTAAAAGATCAATTGCTTTTCTCCTCTCATCTGTTGTGCAACATTTTCCAATATTCACTAGCTTAGGGTCATTAGGACTCCCAATATTAATCTTGTCATGTTCAGCTGATTGCTGAGGTCCAGTAGAAGCTCTAGACTTCACATACCTGTCATGTTTATCAAATAGTTCCTCCAAACTCACCAATCCTTTAGGAATCTTGTTTCCTTTGAGATTGATGCATCCATCCTGATCTGTTTCTTCCCCTTGGGCTGACTGCTTTGTCAAAGGGCACACTCTCACGAGGTAGGTTGTCACTTCCCTCAAAATACAATTGTTCAAAATTACCCTTGAGTTCCAGGAAGGAAAGCAAATGTTGATCATCATTGAAAACTTGCCAGTTATTGGCATTATCAGGTACACTAGGCCGATGGACCATCTCAATGGTGAACTTATCCTGAGAGAAATCAGGATGAGGAATCAGTAGTGACCCTGAGACTGCTAGTGAATCAGCCCTGCTGTTCTTCTCCCTAGGTATTGCCTCAATGGAGAAAGCATCAAGGAATTCAATGGAATCCCAAACCTGATTCCGGTAATGTTTCAGCCTCCCATTTTTTTGACTTGAAAAGGTTTCGACCTACTTTACAATCAACTCTACATCACCGTGAGTCGAAGATTCTTTACACCTTGTTCTTTGGCCACTTGCAATCCGAGAATGAGAGCCTCGTACTCTGCTGTGTTATTAGTATTCTCGAACTGCAACTTAAATGAAAAGGGGTGTAGGCTTCCTTCAGGTGACACCAGTAGGACACCGGCTCCAGAACCAGCTGAGGAACAACTTCCATCAAACTCTAAAATCCAAACCCCATTAGGATCTTTAGGAGACACTTTGGGAGGTCAGATTTCATCAGGGGACATAATCATGTAGTTACCATGCCCCATATCCTCGTAGAGTATTTGTGCTTTAGGATCATCCGTTTTCTGCACAATATACTCAGACTGCTTCTCAGGCAGCAACTTCTTCATGTGTCCATTGACAGGTATGAGTGCATGTGACCAGTCCATTTGGATTTCTCCACCTACGTCCTTACAAAAGTTCCTACTTAACAACATCCCGTATGAAGGGGGAATATCTGCCACTAAGATGGTAGCCAGCACTTTCTTCTCGGGCAAAGCAGCAAAAGCTACTTGTGCATCTTTAATTCTCCCGACCAGGGGCACTTCCTTACTCTCCATAGAGTAACAAGATCCATAAGTGCGTGTGAGAGTTAGGCCTAAAGCATGAGCTACTTTAGCAGGCATCACATTATCTGAGGCTCCGGAATCTATGACACAATTACTGAGCCTATGACCAGCTATAAGAAGTGTTACATAAAAAGGCTTGATTTTGTCATTAGGCGAAGCAGGCACAATGCTAGGCTAGGCTAGGCTTAGGTGCGGGAAGGAGGAGTGGGCAAAAGGCCTTTAGAGGTGGTCTTAGAGTGGGAATTGACAAAGTGGATCATTTTAGCAAAAGCTTTGGGATGGGTTTGATAATACTCAGCTTCTGAGATTTGGACCTTGGTCTTTTTCAGGTGATCAACAATATCAAAAGACCCAGAAGTGGACGGGCCATCATCATTTGAAATTCTAGGCTTATCAACTTTAGGAGAAAAAGAAGGAACTTTGCTAGTAGGATTGATAGGACTCACCTTTGGTGTAGATGAGGTAGGGATAGGAGATCCTCTTTTTGCAATCACGGGAATAGTTGTCGACTGCTCCTTAGATTTCTTGATGGGTTGTGTCACTTTCTCCCTCTGGCTTGTCTGCTCTCGAGTCATGACAGCGAATGATTCACTATTCATGTCTGCTACTACTTCATCATAGTCATCTCCATCATCGACACCCTCCGTGGTGAAGAAATTTACTCGAGATCCCTCAAGTTCGTCTGCTTCATCATCAACTTCTTCCGCAAACTCCTCGCAAGCTTCATTATCTCCATCATCATCTGGTTCTTCCACTTCGCAGGTCGCATTGACAGGGACTTTAACAGGAGGTCCTTCAAGTGCTAATCTTGTTTGAGAAGCAGGTAAATGATTTCTGGGCTGAAAATTCCTCCTTGGAACGTCTGCATAAGGAGCGTGCTGAGCTAATTGTTTCTTTATAGCAATGAGGTCATTCGCAAGTTTCTGAACTAATGGATCAGTGTTAGATCCAGGGGTGGAAGAGGAAGAAGCAGCAGACTTAGATTTGGAAGGGTCTCTTCTCAACTTCCGCGACATGATCAAGTCATCCTCGATACTAATAATGCGAGGTTTGATCCTCGACCAATGTTGCGAGATTAGCCCTTCTTAGTGCATAACTAACTTTGGGCGATTGAGCATTTAGGAAGAAACATTTTTGAATTTGATCAACAGGTCGGGTAAGCTACGGAATTTTATTGATCAATTTGTTGAATCGGGCCACAAATTCTCTCATGGGCTCTTGCGAATCTTTCTTTATCCGAGAGATTTGGGCTAGCAAGGAATGTACATCTTCTATAGGTTTGAAGCGGTTTTCGAACTAAGTTCTCATTGTGTCCCGAGCCGGTGAATCCATAGCGCCCGGCCACTTGAAGGGGCTGGTAGAACCAATCACGAAATATTATCTTGTAATGTCTCAATGAACACCTTACGGAGATGTCTTCATGTTCGACTCCCGAACTCCACATGCAACAATGAAGGCTGCGATGTGTTCATCGGATGCACTTTGCCATTTCCTTTGAATTTAGGGAAGTTCTTCCTGGTTACCTCACAGGTAACTCATGCAAAGGCCGAGTAAGGGCCGAGGGCCCGACACGATGACCCCATGGTAATGGCACCGCCATTCTTGGAAAAACAGCTTGGAGAGGGACTGCAACACCGTGTAGAAATCAAAGCTTGAAGATTAGGGCTAGGCGGCTCAAGAAAAAAACCACCATTGGGAATTCTGTTTCTTGAACAATTGGAGTGCTTTCAACGAGTCCTTCTATTTGTTGAAGGGAAAGGAAAACCTTGCTGCTCCAAAAGCTGAAACCGAGAATCTTCAACACCAGGGCCCTCCTCCCCTCGAGTAAAACATGGAGTCGCCGATCAAAGGATGATCAAAAATTACGTAAGCGAATGCGATTTTCCCCAATGAGTCGCCAAAAACCGCTGGTCGTCGAATAGGACTTTTATGAAGAGCAATAGTCGGGGGACAAGAACTCCTCTTTAATGGGAGAGGTTCCCTTATTCAGAAACGAACCTATCTACAAATGTACAAAACATGATTTTCTGGTTAAACTTGGGGGTAAGTGCACCAAGTTGGGGACACATTAAGTGGACATCAAATCCTGAATTTTACATTAAAAATAGCAAAACATCAAATTTAGTCTTCCGCAGACTTGAACCATGCCGAAAAGTAAAAACTATGTCATAAAAATGGTACCATTGCGTAGGGGAGACTATTAGCTTTGTAGAAATACTGATTTTAAAGTGAATAGAAGAGGATAAATATCATTTTATAATTTTTTACTAATAGTAGGTCTTTAAGACACTTTTTCCTGAATGTTTATGTCTATGTTTAAGACTGCAAAATTTGTTTCACTTATCAGAATGTGATAAAACTTATACCATCCCAACTGTGGTGAAATTATATACATGTTCAAAAAAAAATTATTTGATTTCAATATTTTTTGATGAAGTTATGGCGGGCAAACGGAAAGTGCTCTGTTTTCTTTATGTTTTCATACCACTTTCACGGAAAAAATCATAAAAAATAAAATATTACTCAAAAAAATACAAAATAAAATCCATCCCAAGATAGATAGTGGCATATAACTTCTCACCAAAGGAAAAAAATATATATCAATTTTTGGTCATCCAAATTGTGGGCAAACAGACTATAATCTTATCGGCGTTTTAAAAAAAAAAAAAAAAAAACCAAGTCATTGAATTTTGAGTGTTTAATATAGCTAATCTTGTCCATTTTTTACAAAAATTAGTATTTTAGAAACTAGATTCTAGATTCTATGATTCATATTAATATAATTTTGTCTAATTTTGAGTGTATGTATTGCTAATAATCCCTACAAGTTGATATTATGTTGTTATTTGCAATATGATGTCCACGGATGACCCTATATTTGTCCATCAACTTCCTACACTTACCCTTGGATATCATGAAAGTGTTTTTTTGTAAGGATGTTCAAGTACAAAAGGACTGAGGAATGAAAAGATGAGAACGAGCAGAAAGGCAACATGCAGAATTATAGTGAATCAGAGTAATTCCTTATGTATGCGATGTTACAGTGAATTGAAAACAAGATCATTTGCATCACATGAATAAGATGAAATTTAAAGACACAAAGTTCTGTAAATAACGTCTGTTAGAATGCGATGGTTCATTAATCAAGGACACAAAGTTCCTTCTTGGTTGTGCAAGATCACCATGTATTGCAAAGTTGAAGAGCATGCAATCAGTGAGACTAACAAACTAGAGACAAATGACCTTTACAAAAAAATAAATGAGAGCTTAGAGATAACGAGAGATTAGATAGACAAAGAATGGAAAGTCCTTCTCGTATTGATTTCTTTGTGATCTATTTACACTTTCGAAAAATATGCCAAGTTCTTCCCTCTTAGAATGGTGTAAAGAAGGCCATTATATAGCTTACAATTCGAGTTACTCTTCGTAACGTTTCTTTTAACTAAAGAATAGTTAAGGACCGCCAATCGCAGATACCTCGGCCTATTACAAGGAAAACGGAAAAGAAAGGGAAGAAGAGAAAGAATGGGGAAGAAGACAGGTGGCGATCACCGAGAGGACCCACTTGACTTGAGAATCTGCTTTGCTGAATTTCTTTAACACCTCGGCTATATCTCTCGCCAGAGGGACCGATGTTAGCGTGTTAGTCGTGGTGAGTCCAAAATCCCGACACTTTTCCATCTCTTTATCAAACTCGACATGAGTATGATAATCTTTATTTGCTTCTTCATGGCAGATTGAAGAGAGCGAGATCTCTTTCATTTTTCTTTGGAGATGGAGCTTTCCTTGAATAAATTATCTTTGACAAAAGCTCTGAATTGAGCTTTGATTTCTTGCTGAGAAAGGGAAGTACCGAAGTCTCATCCACGAAGATGACAAAGTGTATGTCTTTAAAAGCGAGACAACCAAGTGTCTTGAAAGCTTCGCCCTCGCCAACCGTTTCTTGATTCTCCCAAAGCCTCCTCCGGACTCGATCTTCCACTCCATGCCGTGTAGACCCAGGACTTCGCCACTCGTGCCTTATATTTGTCACTTTGTCTTGGTCGAACAAGGCACATGCTTGATCCCGGAAACGACTATGGCATTATCCATCTCTGGAATCCTCAGAGCAGTGCTAATGGTGGTAGCATCTAGTTTGGCGATGAGTTCCCGTGTATATTGGTCAATTCGCTCGAAGCGGGGTCAAAGTGAGCTCCACATGAAAGCACGGTATCGCGCCTAAGCTGCATCGAGATCGAAAACCACCAAAGAAAGTCCAAACCGCTATCGTGAATCATTTGTGCCATTGGTGTAGGGTTTGCATCTGCCACCCTCACCCAAAAATCACCGAAGTCGAGATGTCGAGCTTCACTGTCCCCAATATTGAGAACGGCAGACTCTAGTGGTGAAACTTGTTCCTGTCCCTGGAATTTGATCTTCATATTGGTATTATCAGAGAGAGAGAATTGCAATCTAGACTTGGGAAGGAAATGCAGTAGGGAACGGGTATGTGCGCAGGAAATTAGATTGCGGGGGTTCGGGCAAAAGATAGCAAGGAAGCAGTGTGAAAAATGCAAAAGGGGGTCTGCCCGTTATATAGCCGTTTTGGAGAGAGAAAGGAAATCAATGCACATTAAATTCATATCTACCAATTTGACAAGCAACATATTCGGGTAGAGCGGGAAAAACTAAGTATGAATGGCACTTGGTTCGCTTGGGACATGTGAGATGCGAATGCGCGAAACATGCGGCTCGGCCGATTCGGGCGAAGCAGGGAGAAGATGCACAAATGCATTTTGGGACATTTGGGATCGAAAACGCGAAATCACGCGGTTCGGGTGTTTCGGCTAAAAATGGAACAAAAGGCCCATTTGAACTTGGGAAATTTGGGACGAGAAAGTTACGAGTACGTGACTCAAATAGGTTCGGGCGAAAAATGTTCTGATAGGTCAGGAGAACTTGGGACATTTGAGACGAAAATGCGCTGAAGTACGCGGTTTGGGTGTTTCACCAAAAATTGGAACAAACTCCACAATTAACTTTGGGACATTTGGAACGAAAAGTTCCGATGGGCCCGAAAATGGAACAACTTCGGGGATATCACCGATCGGGAACAAAGCGCACTTTTGAACTTGGGACATGCGGGACAAAATGTCCGAGCGAGGCAGAAACATACAAAATGACCCAAAATTGCAGATTTTCTCGATTTCACGACTTTTAACATTTGCAAAACAACAAAAGAAACACTCAAACTCAAAAAATTTTGAAAATGAATTCTTAAGAACGGGGAATTTTGAGTGGACAACAATTGGTCAAAGGGCGCTTTTGAAGTCTCAAATAGCGGTGGTCTAGTAAAATGACTATAACTTGAGCTACAGGTGGATTCCTAAGATGATTAAAGTTGTGTTGGAAAGAGGATTCAGAGATATTTCCAGTGATATATTGATTGCCTCATGATTAGGTCATATGATATGGTTTCTAGGGCATTATTTGAGTAAGAATATTTTTGGTAGTTCAAGACAACATCTATTTTGGTGCAAGTTTGATGATACTTGAAGCATGAGATGGATTGGGTGATGATTTATATAAAATTTAATGTTAAGAAATATGAATTTTGAATCCAATGAATATATGTATAGGCCTTTAATGTTTTTAGAAATAATGTTATGAGCTAACCTTTGGAAACAATGTTTTTGGCAGGTTGATTTGGTGAAGGCAAATATTGTTGTGGTTTGAAGTGAAGGATGTTTCATGACTTATAAATTGATTATAAGTGTTCTAAAGTTATGAAATTTATTTTGAGTGGTCACATGGCATGTTTTGGTTGAATAGAAGTGATTTTGTGATCAGATGAAGTTTCCAGGGTGTTGAAGGGTGTAGGAAACAATTGTTTTGAGAAGAACAAAGAGCACTAGGCCTAGTAAACAAAATAATTTGATTATATGAGATAAATTACAAAAATATATGATGTTTAAATGTTATTTTAAATATGTGTGATGATTTTAGATCTTGAATAAAATTATTTTTAGAATTAGGAGATTTTTGTCATCCCAATGCAAGGGTTTTTGAGATTTTTGGTGCATGGATGAAGTATTTTTGCTAGGCCGACCTATATGGGTTGATTTTGAATGTTATAGTGATCCTTATGGGATTTTTTTAGGATAGCATGGTCGTGAAAATGGAGGCAAACTAACCTCCTTTGAATTTAAATCAAGGAAAGGGTATCAAATGGAGTTTTTGGGTACAATGGTTCTAACTTTTGAAACCCCCTTTTTATCTTCTTTTGGATAACTCTTTTTCTGCAAAGAAAAAAACTTTGGGCCTAGCCCAAAAACCTAGAATATTATTCTATGATAGATTTTGGTTGATTTTTCTTAGGATAATTTGAGCAAGTGAATGTTAGTGTTGTTTTCTTTGAGAACGAGATGGAGGAGGGAAAATTTGGGTGGTTGAGTTTGGATGCTATCTTCATAGGATGATGATTTTATTTGCGGTTTCGAGGTGTTTTCAGATTTGATATTAAATTGAAAGACCTTATCATAGTTTTACTTCTTCATATGTGGTCTTGAGACATTTTTGATTGTATTGAGAGCACTTCGTTGTATCTTGTGATTCATTGTTGAAGATACTACTCTTGTGATCTGATTTGAGCATCAATATAAGTTTGTGGATCTGATTTGATTAATAAATATATGTGTCTTTGAGATATTATTATGTTCTTTTACATTGATTTTACTTCATTGAATATTTTGTATGCTTTGATGTGTTGTATATGAGCATGTGTGGTTAGGGTTTGAAGCACAAGTGTGAAAAAGGTTTTATTGGGGACTGATTCACCCCCCCTCTCAGTCCTTGTCACCTCCAACAATTGGTATCAGAGCAGCAGCTGTGAAATTATTTGAACAAGCTAGAGGGATATCTTGGAGGAAAAATATGGGGGATCCTTATTGGCCCATGAGAGGGTGTGAAATTCAGCTACAGAAATTGGTTGGAATTTTAGAGGAAGGACTCAAACTCTCTAAGACTCAATTTGAAGAATCTCAAGCTAAGTTGAAGATCAAGAGAGAAGAATGTATCAAGATTGAGGCTGAGAAAGAAGAACTGAAGATGGATCTATACACCATGACAAGAAATCTATCATTCTTCCGAGAGAGCTCATAAAATATATGTAAGATGCTAGGAAAGAAAAATATCTATGGTGATAGGAAAAGTCTAGGCTTCAATGAGGATTCATCTAAGAATAATGAAGAAGAATCAAGTCAAGGATCAAATGAAAGCAAGTAGCCAAGCAAGGGAGAGAGTTCAAGGCTTCTAACTCCTAGAATATCATGTATTAGGAAACCAAATGCATATAGGTATGGTGTCTTTCATGGTAATTGCTACAAATGTGGTGCTTATGGACATAGGGATAACTTTTGTTGTCCTAAGATTAAAAATAAGGATAATGGAAAAAGAAAGGAACATTTTGAATGAAAGAAGGAAGACAAGTGTCAAGAAAAAAGGAGAAAAAGGTAGGTCAAATATG
Source organism: Taxus wallichiana var. yunnanensis (assembly GCA_018340775.1). Taxonomy (NCBI): domain Eukaryota; kingdom Viridiplantae; phylum Streptophyta; class Pinopsida; order Cupressales; family Taxaceae; genus Taxus; species Taxus wallichiana. The sequence continues at coordinate 571,940,115 of CM031244.1, forward strand.
TGGAGCTGAATGTTATCATTTTCATGAGAGAGAAAATATTGCAAAGTATTACGAAAATGAGCCACCTAACACTAAGAAGTATGTAAGAAAGTTTAATGGGTATTGTTTTTCTTATAGTGGATATGGTCATAGGGCTTATGAATGAAAAGGAAGGCAAGTGTAATGTTTTAGGTGCCACAAGGTAGGAAAAATTGCAAGGTTTTGTAATGCAGGCCAATTGAAGAAAGAAATTCAAAGACCTAAGCCACAAGCTCAAGTATACAAAAAGAAGGAAGAAGCTAATCAAAGTAAAGAGGATTCCAAGAGTGTGACTACACAAAAGAAGGGATATGCTGCAAAAAATGAGAAATCAGATAAAGAGGATACAATCAAGGTCTAAGAAGAGGGCTTGAGACCTACTTAGGTCTCTCATCAAGCTCATCCATGGTGACATATGCCTCTATTAGGCTTCATAGAGGTATATAAGTGCAAATGAAGCTTTGGAGTGAGGGAACTATATAAGTCGGTATGAGTATTATCCATGGTGTTGAGGTATGTCATTTTGCATTTTCATGTTGTTATTATTAGTTGGCCATGTTGTGTTTTTTTAAATCATTCATACGGTCTTCATTTGGTCAGAATCATGTCAAGCACTTTTGTCAAGTTTAGTTGTCTGTGGTGTCTCAAGGAATTCATCTTTGTGTCAAAGGTATATCATGAGTTTGTCTTCAACTGAAAAATATTGAATCATGAGTGTTCAACTGTCTATGATATAGTGAAATCATGAAATAAGTCCCATAGGATTTCTATAATGCCAAGTCATCTCTGTAAAATGGTTACTTATTCTATTGTCTAAGGTTTGAGGTTTATGATGTCTTAAAGATTCCTCTCTGAGTAAGACAATGTTCCTTGAGTTGTCATGAACTTCAAGAGCTTGAGTCATGCATGTCCAAGAGTGTATAGAGTGTATGAAGCATCAAGTGGTCTGGTAATCATGAAATGTGTACTATTATCCTCTACGTCTAAAATTTGTGCAACATATATTGAGTTCGTGGTATGTGAGGAACACGAAACTCTACTAAGTCATGGGAGATATATTGAAGTCATCATATGTTGGAAATGTTAGCTTAACATCTGGTTAACATGATGCGATCCTCTTCACCACTAGTTCAAGCTTCTAGTGTTACGGTAAGTTGTGAAAATCTGATACCAGGCAATTAAGTGCGCTCGACCTGAAGTGGTACTGGGATGGGAGACCTCCCAAGAATTCCCAGTGTCATTTCCTCCTAATATCATTGGGCCTAATTTGGTGAATACATGGTGAGATCAACGCTGACATGGATGCATCTGGCTCCATCGTGTGGGGGAGTGTTGGCATAGCAGCTAGTTAATATAATGAGATCCCTCTCCATTACCAGTTCGAGCTTATGGTGTGATGGCAAGTTGTGTAACTATGATACTAGGCAATTAAGCGTGCTCGATCTAGAGTAGTATTGGGATGGGTGACCTCCCAAGAAGTCCCAATGTCATTGCCTCCTAATGTTGTTGGGCCTAATTTGGTGAATACATGGTGAGCTCAAGGTTCACGTGGTTGCATCTGGCTCCATCATGTAGGGTGTGTTGGCGTAGCAGTTGGTTAACATGATGAGATCCCTCTCCATTACCAGTTCAATATTTTGGTGTGACGGAAAATCGTACAAAGTAAAATCATGCATTCAATGTGTCCAAAAATCCATTATATGTATGAATCTACGAAGGTGGTAAAGAAGGTATGATCCAGATATTGTTAAGATGAGTTCGGTATGACATTGGTGATCTTGTTGTCTCTCATTCATTGTAAAATATGCTTAGAATGTCAAAGGATGTATCTACATTGTTCATGTTCAAAATTGAGAACACAAAAGAATTTTTTTAGCAACATGGAACTTATCTGCTCTAGATAGAATTTTCACATTGATTATGAGCGGTGTGGATGAAAAATTGGTTTTGGAAATTCAAATGATGGAGTTTGGAGCTAAAAATTTGTACACATATTCTTAATTATGAGGAAAAGAGTATTAAAGTTTCTTTAGGTCATAAAAGTGTACACACTTTTAGGAATTCATGATAGTGTTGGAAGTTGACAATTTAGTACCAAGATGGCCTAATTGAGAGGTTACATTGTTGTTAGCTGGGCATTATTTATTTGTAATGTGTCTTCAAGGTTAAAATAAAAGATAGTATGACCTAAAGGTGTCTATAATAGGTATGATTTCTCCTTGAACATGTCTTCATCAAGAGTTGAATATTATTCTAATTGTTGCATATGCTTGTAGACTGTGTGTGTGAGCCTTTGATGATATAAACAAGGGTTTGATGACTAAACCCCAACTAATTCAAGATTTCTTAAATGAAGGGTTGCACAATATGTATGTATCATTGACCATGGTTAAGGTTATAATATGTTTATAATGGTATCTAAGGCCTATGAAAGTGATTTGTGTGTTCTATGAAGGTATATTGAAGAAAAATAATGTGATCATGAAATCCTAAGACACAAAAGAGATGCTACTAGAATTGAAGAGAAACTGGGTGACCTTAGAAGTTTCCATACTCTTAAAAGAATGTGAAGGATCAAACCTTTCCAAAAAGATGTTGCTAAGATTATGTGTATGTCTACTAGTTTTGTTTAAGTTATTGAAGATAGGTAAATATGTAGGATGGCACCTTGAAGTGGTCGATTCATGATGCAAGTCAACCATGTGTGGCGATGTATTTTGATTCCTTATTGTACAAGTCAAAAGGTGCTAGGGTCTATGAATTTTTGAAATCACGAAGTTATAGTGACTAGAGGTATTAAGGAGGTTTTTCCCTAAGAATTATGAGTGAACTACAATGTTTTATGACACAATAAATATGAAATTCAAGTCTTCGAGAAGTGATGCTACATGGGTCTGTTTAGTAATGACCTTGATATTTCTTGGCATGAAGATGTTGAGACCTGAGTATGCTCCAAAGGAATGAATTCATAACTATGTAGATTACTGAAGGCTAAATGATGAAAACTCATGAGTGTCTATCAGGAGGTAAGAATGTAAGTATGGTTGATATTTCAAAGTTGGTTAGTGTGCACTTCATAGTGCACAAATCATTAGCCTAAAGGAACATTGTTTGAAAAAGGATGTTTGCACAAGATATTACTTGGTGGAATGATTACATGTAATAGAGCTTAGAGTTTATAACTTGAAACCCTACCTCTATGACCACTCATGTGGCGAGTAAAATGTATGACAAGTACACTCTTTATAGTTTTCTCACATATGAGAGCCATCGGTGATGAATGTTGCAATTTGAAAAGTGGTTAAAGGTACTCAAATGTATGTCAAAATGAAATTTGATATCTAGGATGGTGTCAAGGCATAAAAATAAGGTTATAGTGAAGACAAAGGAGGTGGATTATGCTAACAATTCAAGTATGTGAAGGTAAGAAGCACTAGTTGCTATCAAGAACAAAGTATGATGTCTTTTCAGGTATGTAATGTAGATTAAGACAAACCATGAACTATCTACATGATCAAGAAGGTGTATGATTTCTCAGAAGAAAACCTTTTAAGTATTTAGGTTGCTTGGTTCTTGAAAATGGTGAATGATGGTCTCGAGACATACAAGATAAAATATCGAGGTTTTTTTAGTACCCCTACATGCACAAAATGTATTAAAGTGTCTTTCTAATGGAGGAAGAGTAGTTTTATGTCAAGGTTTTTGAGTCTATAATTACAAAGGACAATATGGTTAAGGGCTCGAGAAAGCAAAAATGCAGCATGTCAAGCTACATGTATAAGAGGCAAACTGTGTGTTCTTCATAGCTTAAAGTGATATTTATTGAAAGTATTCAAAGTGTGTGGATGTAAAAAGTATGGTCAAGAAGCCAAAAACCAAGTCTTGGTAAAATTGATGGATTGATACCTCTATAGAACTGATAGGAGAAAACAATACAATATGAAGAATTGAAATTACTCATTATTGCAAAGGGATAACTATGATAGAGGGAGTACACATGTGCTCTTCATGAAGGTTTCTTGGGAAATTATGTGGTTTAGAAAACGATGAAGCTAGATTGGTAGGTAAGATGGACTTATTGATGGTTGACAGTTCTCAAATGGTGTAAAAAGGTGCTCCTATAGGTATAAGGTGTGCAATAAGCTCTTCATGATAGGGGGAGCTTCTATGAGCATTCTATAAGGTGAAAATGAAGATTCCAAGACAATAAAGGTGTGTGTTGGGTGTCTACATAATGCATTGAGATTTTTTTCATTTTATGCATGATCTCAGTCAAACATGACTATTGTGGACTAAAGATAAGCTTTAGGACCTTTCTAAGTGTCTCAAGTGATTTCTAGCCATGATAACAATGTGAGTCATTCAATTTTATGCTTATGGGCTAGAAATGGTGGTCTTAAGTCAAGGAGGAGTAATGGTTCACTAAATCAAGTGTTGTATGAAGCTTGGGAAGGCATCAAAATTGGTCCTAAATATACTGAAAAGTTTGATTAGGGACTTGTGTTCTTGGCTCAAGTATGAAGAGTAAGAAAATGCATTGAAATACGAACTCCTTTTCTAGACAAGTTGGTTTATGGTCAAGAAAGGAGGTAAGATGTATTTAAATGATATTTCATAACATTTTTGGCATGATTTTAGTTTGTGTGGCTTAGATTATGGTCTGCTATAGTGTTTCCATAAAGGCTATAATAAGGGATAACGAGGAAATGCTTGATTTTGCATTCCTAGGGGTGAAATGTTGTGTATTGGCTTCAAATGAGGTAAGTGGATGATGTATTCATGCTTTATTGATGTTTTCAAATGATGTATATGCTTATTCTAGGGGAGTATGGTGTTTGCATGCCTAAATTGAAGGCAAGAATCATTTTTGTACAAAAATACAAAGTTTGATCTAGTTCAAGACCTTTGGTTGGTGTTTCTAAGCAAAGCATGATGGGATGAAGCTAAGATAGGTGAATAAGGTGATATATACGGGTATTCTTTTTTCATTAATGTAAAAAGGGGGAGAAGTTCGGGTGTTTTCCACCAATGACAAAGGGGGATTATTGGTATGGTTTCCTAGTAGGTGTTTTCATTAATACAAAAACAAATTAATGATAAATTGAATATTGCAATATTATTTCATGTTGATGTATATGATGTTAACATATTGGTTCACGTGTGTTTTCTACCTTTCTATGAGAGATTCAGGTGATGTGTGCTTGCTCTAGAAAACCTATACAAGTTCCTAAGAGGTGTTGCTTGGTAGTGTGAAATTATTGGTTACTTGGGAAGCATGTCTTCATGATTACTAGCATTATTTTAGGGTTCTTGAGCACTCACATAGTGGAATATTGCAAATATGGGTGATTCTCCATGTTACAGGTGCTCATTGGGAGCATGTATGCTTGTTTGGAGGTGTGACAGTGTAGATTGGAGCCACTTGAGATCATGGAAGCATGATAATAGGTATATCATGCCTTATGAGGTATTTTTAGGCCATTTTCAGAGGTTTCATGTTGAGTTATTACATTTGTTTGACCACTAGTTATTCTTATGAGGATCAAACATGCTAACATAGGTAAGTCTTAGTGACTAGAGAGTTTGGGCTATGATGTTATTGTTATGATGAGTAGAGATGTTATAGGGATTATTTATAATTATCTCAACAAAATTTTAGGTTCCCATGATGATTATTTTGTTAGACAAGGTGAGAAACAAGGCAAAATCTAGCTCAAAGTGACACTTCGGATGTTGGTTGTGAATAATGTGATTTGCAGGAACATTGTGTCTTTCAAGGATGTTACTATGGTGAGCCTAGAAGTTTTTAAAAAAATAACAAGGTCATTTTATCATCACTTTTTTAAGAACGAATGTTAAGAAGGTAAAGAGGTCAAAAACCCTAGTTAAACCCTAACTAGGATCAATTTGCAAAAGGTGAAGTATAATGAAAATTTTTTGATTGAAAGTGAAAATGCGATGATTTTATGTTGAAGAGGAATCTTCAATATTTATATAAATGTTTGGTTAAGGTCATGGTGGTATGTGGGCCCCACCTAAAAATAACACTTTCGGGAAAGAAAGTTAAAGAGAAACATGGTCCAAAGGAGTAACATGAAAAATTAATGTTATATGATAATTATGAGGTTTAATTTATTCCCATGAAGTTTTAGGAAATTATTATGAAGGTTCATTATGTTTTGAGATCTAAATAGGTTGACGGGTCATAGGGTAGTTTTGGGTCTCAAATAGCAGGGTCTAGCAAAATGACTATAACTTGAGATACAGGTGGATTCCTAATATGATTAAAGTTGTGTTGGAAATATGATTCATATATATTTCCATGGATATATTTATTTCCTCATGATGAGGTCATATGACATGGTTTCCATGAAATTCTTTGAGTAAGAAGATTTTTGGTAGTTCAAGACAACATCTGTTTTGGTGCAAGTTTTAGGATACTTGAAGCATGAAATGTATTGGGTGATACTTTATATTACTTGTAATGTTAAGAGGGATAAAGTGGGAATTGAATGAATATATTTATAGGTATTTAATAAATTTACAAATTATTTTATGAGCTAAACTTTGGAAACAATGTTTTTAGGAGGTTGATTAGATGAAGAAAAATGTTGATGTGGTTTGAAGTGAAGGATGTTTCATGACTTATAACTTGCTTAGAAGTTTTATACAGGTTATTCCATTTATTTTTAGTGGTCATATGGCATGTTTAAATTGCATAGAAGTGATTTTTATTAGATGAAGTTTCAGTCTTTGAAGGGTGTATGAAACAACTATTTTGAGAAGAACAAAGAACATTGGGCCTAGTAAATGAAATAATTTGATTAGATGAGCTAAATTATGACACTATATTATATTTAAATGTTATTTTAAACATGTGTCATAGTTTTTATATCTTGAATAATTTTTTTTTGGAACTAGGAGATTTTTGTCATCCCAATGCAAGGGTTTTGGGATTTTTGGTGCATGGATGAAGTATTTTTGCTAGATGACCTATATGGGTCAATTGTGAATGTTCTAGTGATTCTTATGGGATGTTTTTTTATTATGGTATGGTCATGAAAATGTACTGAAACTGACCTCATTTGAATTTGAATCAAGGAAAGGGTATAAAATAGAGTTTTTGAGTATAATGGTTCTAGCTTTTGAAACCCCTTTTATCTTATTTTGAAGAACCCTTTTTGCTGCAAAGAAAAAACATTTGGGCCTATCCCAAAACACCTGGAATATCATTCTAGGACATCTTCTGGTTGATTTTTCATGAGGATAATTTGAGCAAGTGAATGTTGGTGTTGTTTTCTTTGAGAGTGAGTTGGAGAAGGAGAGAAAAATTGGGTGCTTGAGTTTGGATGCTATCTTCATAGCATGCTAATGTTATTTTCAGGTTTCGAGGTGTTATCATAGTTTTACTTCTTCATATGTGGTCTTGAGACATTGTTGATTGTATTGAGATAGTTGTATCTTTTGATTCATTGTTAAAGATACTACTTTTGTGATTTGATTTGAGCATCAATATAGGTTTTGGATTTGATTTGATTAATAAATATATGTGTCTTTGATATCTTATTATGTTATTTGCATTTATTTTACTTCATTAAAAAGGTTGTATGATTTTATGTGTTGTATATGATCATGTGTGGTTATGGTTTGAAGCACAAGTGTGAAAAAAGTTTTATTGGGACCCATTCACCCCCTTTTAGTCCTTGTCACATCCACCATTTTGTGTTCAAATGTGTTAAGGATATAAATAAGGGACCATGGCTTTTTAATGTGTTGTAAGGTTTTAGAAGGGTTATTAAGTTTGTATGGAAGGTAACATATGTTTTCATGGGTCATAGGCTAGATTAAGTCAATAAAAGCTTTAAGAAATGTTGTAAAGTTCCTATTTTGGTTAATGAAGGCACATAATCAGTACCATGATTCTTATAAGGAAGTTACACTTCAATAAAATTTACAAGAAAGGATAAGATTTTAGTATATGGATTAGGTGAGTAAATTAGGAAGATAAGAAAGGTGAAGGAGAAAGTTAAGAATTATTCCTCGAGAGAGGGAAGTTAGAAAATATGAAATTTGTATAATGTACATAGTTTTAATATGATAGCTCTGTGTTTTGTATAAGATTGTATTTGTATAATGTGCACTAACTAACTTTTTGATTGAAATATTTTGTGTTTGAATATTGAAAATATATTTACAATTATATGCATGATGGTTCTTAGTAAGGTTGTCTCAAAATATGAAACTAGATCTATCATGCTCTGTTTTGTAGAGTTTGGTATGTTTTCGAGTAAGCCCTGCGGTTTGTAAGGAGACTTCAATTAATGAATTTGTAATCCCATATATGAAACTATTCCCATGATTATCTCATGTTGAAGGAGGTTAGAGTGTGATAAGTCAAGTATTTGGATGTGATTACCTTGATTATCATGTTGCATGATAAGAAACATTGATTATTTGACTGTGTTTGTCTCTCATATTTGTGCATGATAATTACTCCACATTTAAAACTAGATGCTTGTTAGGGATCATCAAGAGGATTAGTTATTGAAAAATGGATATATTTATTGAAAGGATTTAGACCAATATACGAAGGAACATTGCTCTATTTTAATGAAAAATATGCATTGTGAGACTATGAATCTAGTATGTACAGTTTTCCAAGGAAATATTACAATTATTTTGTGGTTAATTAATTAAATGTCCTCCACTATTAAGAGGAGCACATGTTTTCTAGTGAGTTAGACCTTGGAGCAAGGATTTAGGTCATAAAACCAAGAGATAAGTATTTTATAATCTCTTTTGGGTTCTCTAGATGTGCACTATCAACAACTAGGTTTAGTTTTAAAAGCTTGAATTAGGGTGTTTATACCTCAAATTTGTAAGAAATTATGAATCTAAGGTGCATTAAGATAATTTTAAAGAATTAAATAATTTCATTGGATAAATTGCAAGGATCTTTACCAGTTCCTTATTTCAAGTTGTCACAAGTTAGTAGACCTAATGGAGAGGGTTCGTTTCTTAATGAGGTAGGTGATAGAGTTAGGAAACAATCTTGAAACTTTACAAAATGAAATAAATTGGTAATGGGTGGTGGAAAAATTCACTTTCTTGTTTATTAAGTCACTCCATAAAACTTATGCATAGAAAAGGTCCGGACCAAGGTTAGTTGGAGCTTATTGTACTAGGGAGATAAAGATGGATTTGAGGGAGAATATCGAAGAATGGGATGATGAAATTTGGGATAAAATATTTCAATCCTAAAGGGTATTTAGAAGTGGTTTTAGATCTTTAAGGGTATCTATGTAAGTCTCTAGACATAAGCCAAGTAAGCTACTTGCTCTTAAGAATACTAAGGCAAGTTTTGAGAGGATTATAAGGAAGAAGAGAACTTGTTCTTGTTATAACCAATGTAGTGATTATTAATGAAATGGTTGAGTATGTGAACCAGGGTATGGAGGATCAAAGAGGTCAATGAATGCAAAAGTTCAAATTTTACCTATTTGGAAGCCAAACACCAAGAAGCTAGAGAGTGAAAATGGAGGTAAAACAAGACATACAAAGTTTTTTAAGATCTTGGGTCATTTAGACAGTTAAATGTGCTTGTGAACAAGTCATCAAAATAGAGTATAGTGGTTGTGGAACAAGTATGTGCTTGAGAGTTCACATTTGCAAATTTTAGCTATTATAACCTAGTCAAGAGACCATCCAATGACATGGTATTAAGAGTAATGAATCTTAATAACTGTTATGAACTTGATGAATGCATGAAATGTTTATGGAGCTTTTCATCAATGTAATGATGATCTAGGATGCCATTGTGTAAGTTTCAATAAGATAGTGGGCTAGATCTAGAATGATCCAGATGTAAATGTGTGGGATGGAATAGAATAGACTTACCCTCCTATGTTGTGTATGCATAAGTGATGTATCCCTTGTCCCTTGAGTGAGTGTGCTAGATGGATGCATTTTGTTCTCTTTGCACCTTTTGGATGCAAGCTTAGGTGATAGTAAGTAATGCTAGTGCTTGGTCCCTAATTTTTGAGAAGTAACTAAGTATATATGATTCCCTTGTTTGAATTTCATAATTGACAACTAGAAGGATGACCCATAAGTGAAAAAGATGACCAAAAGATAAAAGACACCCAAAAAGAGTGAGTAAAGGTGAGAGAGGGCCAGGAGCTCCTAGGAGGGACAAGAGTTCCTAGGTAATAGTGTCATAATTGGGTGCTAATGTCTGAGACCATAAAAGATAAATCAATTAAGTTTCGACTGGGTTGTAAGATGTGTTAGAGCATAAAGAGTACAAAAGATAAAGAAAAGAGGCCAAAAATAGTTTTCAACCATTGGTTTTCTTACTTAGGAATCATGTATACATTAGTATGCTTTAGGACCTAGAAATGTACCCAAGTGCATGATTTTATGTATAAATTTTCCCCCACTTTATGTTGTTGAGTGAATACTCAATAACATAAAGTAGATAAAATATGCATACCTTATGATCCTGTAGAGAAGAGTGTTTCTAATAGCATGCCGAGTGGACAAGTGAAACATGGAGTGATTGTAAAGTGAAGCGTGGAGACTAGGAAAGGGAAGTGGACCCTATGGGTGAAGCATGTGCATAGTAGTGTGTTGTGTTTTTGTTATGAGATGATCTTTGTTGCATTTCAAGGACGAACTTGCAAAAGAAGAATGAAAAATTAGTCAAAGTTCTGTTTATGAGAAATCAAAGTAATATGCATATAAGTAAAAGTGTGAAATTATGTAAAAGGAAAGTTTGCACCTGATATCTACGAGAGTATGAGATAAAAATTTATCCTAATTTGCTTGGAGTTGCTAGATTTATTTCCGAATGGTGAGGTTTTGGGGTGATCTCACGCCAAGAATGAGGTTTTTGGGAAATCTCACACCAAGAGAGATTTTTTTGGGTGATCTCATGTGAAGTGTGATTTTTTGGGTGATCTCATGTCAAGAGTGAGGAGTGTTGGGGAGAGAGGTCTATTTTACTCTCCATCCATGACTCTTCTTAATAACCACCACTACGGATGGTACATCCAGATTTGTTCAATTTGTCCCGATTTGTTCTAGTTAGTTCCAAATTATATTGATTGTAAACGATTATAAGAGATAGAATACATTCTTTGACTAGAGGTAAGTGACTATTTGCTAGAGAAATGTGTTGTAAACTATTGAAGACTATATTGAATTGAGAAATTGATTATTTTTTCCCCTAGGAAATTAGCACCTACGGGAGGACACAAGGGCCAAAGTGCTACTATCTAATGCTAGGTGCTAGTGTCTCCTTTATATGCGAGGTCTAAGTATGTTTCTTTACCATTCTCTCACTATATTCCTATGTTGATTCTGTATTGTATTGATTTGTACTGTAGATATGAGCTATTGTAGGGATGATTTATTTACCCAATAGATCCCCCTTGTTTAGGGTGCATGCGACAATTTTAGGAGAATGCAAAGACAAAGGAGAGGACCATGATTTGATATGAATGTATGAAGTAGATACCTATAATGGTAGGGGACATGCATGGTAGAAACCAAGGAATATGCAAACAATATGGGCTAGTAATAAGTGTTAGTATAGTAGCTAGCATTCAAAAAAAGACAATATAATAAATAAGTAGTAAGAAAATATGGACTGCGAAGAGCTTGTTTTATACATGGGACATCACTCACAATGTCATAAGACAATTAGGGATGAAGCAGCCAAAAGAGTTAAATGATCACATAAGACACATGACATAGCCCAAAAACAATAGAAAAAAATAGAAAACAAGAAGTGACAGATAAACATAGTTGTATGTATCCTGCAAGAAAAATGCTACACATGAAGCACCTATTAACATGTTAGAAAGATAGATAATATGTCAAAGCATGTATAAATCAGTGATAAGTATAGTGATAGTGACTAGAAATAGTAAGTATTGAAGTGATAGAACATGTGATGTGTAGAGTATGATAGTAACAAAAGTAGATGCCCCAAGGAGCCTCTATGGGACTTTGGTAAAGAGTTGTGGCCGAGCATTATGCATTGTGTATGAATCTGTAAAAGGTCTTGAATTCACATATATTGGAAGAAAAATGGACTGAGAGGGGGTGAATCAGTCCTAAAAAACTTTTAATTCATTTACAAATCCATACATTCATCATTTTATTCATCCATTTATCATTCATAACCACATGTGCATATTAGGTGTGTATTAAACATTCACAAGAACATGCAAAAAATAAGAAGACACATGAACACCATATGTAAGTGGGAAACCATCATGAGGAAGAAAATCCATTGAAACTTTTCTTATATTATTAAAATTAAAGAAATTTAGTGAAGCACCAACTTCACATAGAGCATCAACCCTTAGTTTAGTAGAGCACCAACCATATAAGGAGAAACAATCCCTGATTTAGTGAAGCACCCAATCCATAAGAAGGGTAAAACCCCCTAGGATGACTAAGCACCAACTCACCTACCTAAATATGTTTGATATCTGATTTTTTTGCTGCCACAACTAACAAAGATCACTTATTCATCTCCCAAATCCTTGCTTAAACCTTAGGTCTTCAATCTTGCACTATCGTATTCTTTCTCAACTTATTATGGGTCTAAAAACATGTATACATGCTCTCTAATATTCCTCAACCTTTCATGTTCTTCATTAGCCTTCAAATCATGCACTCATACCTGTAAAAACACTCATCTAGGTCACACTTTTCCCTCCAAGAGTACTAGTTCAAAAATGAACCCAAACATCACCTTTATAGGCTTCTCTTCCTCATAAACTCATAATAGGTTGGTATTATACCTCTTGCACGACCAAATAAACTTAATTAAATCCCATTTGAATCATTAAAATGGTCACATATGACCCATATGGGTCAGTCATGCCAAAAACCACTTATCATGCACCAACAAGCCTCAAAACCCTACCATTGGAATGAGAAAAATCCTTTAATACAAATTTTTTTAGTCAAGATACCATATTCACAAAAAATAGTAATATAATTTAAACATAAAACATGGTCACACATTTACTTTAACCAATCAAATTATTTCATTTAATGAGCCCATTGGTTCATTACCTTCTCAAAATAGTTGTTTTAAACAACTGATTTTACCATTGGGCCTCGAGAAATCTTAGGAAAACCTCAACTATGGAATGTGACAAATAAATTAAAATTATATAACCTTTATAAAAATTCTAAGAAATTTGTGGATGATACAATCCTTCTTTTAATGGCCTCTCATCCTGAAGCTAAGGCTACCAAGGCTATTATGCACTTACGAATGCATCAGGGAAAGAGATCAATTATGATAAAAGCTCCATTTTCTTCTTCAACACTCTTGAGGAAAGACAGACTTAAAATTGCAAAAATTCTAGGCTGTAAAATAAGTTCACTTCTAGCCACATACTTAGGACTCCCTCTTGGCACTAAAAAAGTTTCTACCAAGGTGTGGAATGATTTGTTGGCAAGATTTCAAAAAAAAATGGTTGGATGGAAAGGAGCCATTCTGTCTAGTCTTGCAAGTGTCTACTCATAAAAATAACTCTTCAAAATATACCTATCTATATCATGTCTCTGTATAAGATCCCTTCTACCTTCAGAGAAAGAATTGAGAGGATTCAGAAAAACTTCTTATGGCAGGGCATGGAGGAGAAGTTTAAATATCACTTAGTTGCTTGGGATAAGGTATGTACTCCTAAAAAAATTGGGGGCCTGGGCATAAAAGACATAAAGAAAATGAATGAGGCTCTTATTGTGAAAATGGGCTGGAGAATGCTATCTAAGAAGCAACCCTAGATAGAATTAATTAAGGCTAAATACCTTAATCAACAAGCAGTTTTTTCTTTTCTTCAAGATGAGCATCTTCCTTATGGTTCCATTTTCTGGAATAATTTAGTGAAGAGCAGAAATTTCATCAAACAAGGAAGTAAATGGAAAGTGGGAGATGGTTATGATATAAAATTCTGGGATGATAACTGGTTTAATTGCAGCCTTATGGACATATTTGGTGTAGTCAAAGACAGTCTTGAAAGTAAGTATGGCACTAGAATCAAGGATTATATTGAAAGAAATGGTAACAATAAGAAATGGAAAAAAATTGTTGTGGATAGAGATGATCTGATCCAAACTATTTCCTCCCTACAAGATCAGTTGGACCTTTTCCCCTTAAGTCAGCTGGAAGTTAATGATGAATTGGTCTAGAGAAATTCTATTGATGGGGACTACTCTGTTAAAGCTGGTTATAATGCTTTCTTTGACAATAATCAAACTCGAGCTTACACCTAAAATTAACTTTTTCTTTTGGCTTGCTCTTAGGGGCAGAATTCTTACCACTGACAACCTGATAAGAAAAGGTTTCATAATGCCTAATAGATGTCATCTGTGTAAAAAAGACTCTGAGGATATCAGTCATTTGTTTATCCATTGTTAATATGCCACCAAAATCTGGAGTTTTTCCCTATCTAATTTTATTGCTTCCTGGGTGGTGCCGAAGGACTTCGATCAGCTCTGGACCCAATGGAACCCACCCTATAAACATTGTGTTGTGAGAAGGCTCTAGAATTTGGTAATGCCTCATATTATTTGGAGGATATGGAAAGATAGAAATGATATCATTTTTAGAAATAGTAAATAGAACCATAAGCTCAGTATTAGTAAAATTTCTAATACTATTAAAGAAAATCTTGCTAGATTTAAACCCCCTAAGAATAAGAGTTATCCAGAAAATGAAGAGCATATCTTATCCCAATGGAAGATTGGAGCTGACAATATCCGAAATAATACCGGTAATAATATTGATAGAACTTTGATACATTGGCACCCTCCTGATCTCAACTGGTATAAGTTGAACTTTGATGGGGCATCTAAGGGAAACCCTGGGATTGCAGCTGGGGGAGGAGTGATCCGGGATCATAGAGGTAGTTTGATAGCTACTTATGCTGGTAAAATGGGAATACAAACTAATCATTTTGTTGAATCGTTAGCTACTTATGCTGGTAAAATGGGAATACAAACTAATCATTTTGTTGAATCGTTAGCTACTTTATGGGGCCTTAGAATTGCTCAGACTCATAATATCCAAAATCTCATTCTAGAAGGAGACTCACTTAATATCATTAATCATCTTAATCAGTGTTTGCCTCCAAGTTGGAACATCAAGGACTTAATCTTGGAATCCATAAATATCTGCCAAACCTTCAACAATATTCGAATCAAGCATACTTACCGGGAGGGTAACAAGGTGGCATATGCATTGGCTAACTACGGCATAAATGTTAATCACATTATTTGGGATAATGGTGATCACATTCCTGAGTAGATTCAAAACAACATTCAAGCGGATACTTATGGGCATGCAAATACGGGTAAGGTGAATGAGCATTTGGAGTGGATCTTTAAGAAGAGGACTTACACACGTGTTGATAAATTTAAAACAACACTCAAGCAGATCTTGGCGGGCAATCAAGGATATAGAAAGCATAATGATGACTTAAAGTGGATTTATGTGAAGATTAAATTCACTCATGCAGGAAATCTTTTGCCTATAACAACTTTTAAATAGATTTTTACGGATCTTCAAGGCCATAGTAAGGATGATGATGACTTGGAGTGGGTTTCTAAGGGGGTTGAAGTTTGCACATGTGGGATTTCCTAGGTACTTAGCAGCATTCACATAGGCATTCGTGGGAACTTACATATCAACGAACACTACACTAATCCTCATTCCCATCGCGTGAGATATCTTTCCAAAAATAGAGAAAGGTGGATTGGAACCTACGTTTATTATAGAATTCCTCATAGGGATTTTGAAGATTTCAAGCACTTAAGCAAGGTGAAAATGGGAGGAGCCCCTTGTCAGATTGAGCCCAGCAAAGACCTGGAGTGGGAGAATAATGAAGAGCTTTGGAATCTTCTCAACTAGGGAGGCATCACAAATTTTATTGAGAAGATACAGGGTCACGACCAAAGCATTTCAGTGTAATTTGCGAAGGATTGGAAGGATCGCAAAGTTGAATATGGTGGGTAGAAAATAGCGATTAATGAAGAGTTAATAGCAGAAGCAATTGGTCTTGGGATGGATGGGTACCACTTTTTTAATAAAAGGATAGACAGACCTGTTGAGGAGAGGAAATTTGTTGAGGGAAATGAAAAAATGGTCTTCATCATGATGGGTTTGCAGGTTAGTTCTATCCCTCCGCCTTTTGACAAGGTTACCCATATGATGGTGCGATACATCTCCTTGGAGGGGAGATACGTCACAGTACCCATTAAGCATCTTGTGTTCCTCAATCACTTCAGAAGTTTCACGGTATGTTTCCCTCACTATCTTCTTAATTCTCTTGAGTGCTCCATTTTGGAGTTCTAGAAACATGCTCGTGCGGTCCCTCTGCATCAAGGACTTATCTTCTTGCTGCATAAACTCTGTATCCTTAAGTTTCCCAGCCTTCCTTCTTCCCCCATCTCTATTCCATCTATTCCCTTCACCATTGCCACTACTCCCATCTCTTCTCCTTCTATCCCCATCTTTGCTACCGCCACCCCTCTGCCTTCCTTCTCGGCTCCCACTGTCATCCCCTCCACCTTTGCTCCCACCCCTTTGCCTCCACTTTGACCAGACCTATAACTAGGTCTTCTAAGAAACTAAATCTGGATACCCTGTTTCAGGGGAATGCTCCTCAGGACTTGGAGGTTGCTCAAAATCTTCTTCATATTAGCAGTACTAGTTCACAGGAGGCACACACCAAGAGCTCCACAAAAAGGCTGGAAGCCTTAGAAAAAGACATGTTGTTGCTGAAAGATGAAGTTAAAAACTTGGCTAAGCAAAAAGGTAAGAGGAAGAAGGAGGAGGAGGTTGATCTTGATAATAAACAAATTGAGGACATATACAAAAATTGAACTCCTTGGACAACCATCTAGGGAAAGCCAAGACTCGCCATGACCATAATATGGCTATTTTTAGTGCAATCGAGGACTTTATTGAGCAGCATGTCTGCAGCATCTCTGCTCTCAGTGACATCCCAGCAACTCTTTGGGGCATGGAAAAAGAAAGCAAATAGACCATTCAATAGCTGGATACTTCTGACCCTACTCACATGACGACTTTGGCTATGTTCACCTCTTGGCAAACTATTAAATCTAGAATCGCCAAAGCCACCAAGAAGTAAATGTGGAGCTGTGCTATTGTTGTTGTCTCCCTTCATGTTTTTTCTATTTTTTTGCTGTGTTTTGGCTACTTTTCTGCAGTGTTCGAACTGGTTTGCTGTTTTGTGGTAACTTCTCTTTGGTTACCTTGGGTTCTTATGACTTATCTGGATCTTGATCCTTTTTGTGTTGCTCTTCATTCCTATTCTGGCTTCTAGGCCCTCTTTGTATACAAGGGTATAGTCCCTTTCAAAAAACTATTTACCAATAATAAAAGAAAAAAATTCTAAGAAAGTTAGATCTCATGAAACAATCATGTATTCAAACCACAACTACGTTTTCCTTTGAAAAATTAATATCATAATTGCATAAAGAAAATTCGAAATATTACTCTTTATTCTTGCTACATTCATAGGAAGTATTACATCCATTTAAATAGGAGATGTTGTTCCTATATTTAAGGAGATATAATCTCCATAAATATCTCCACACATAACTCCTAAAACAACTCCATGCTATTTTACGTGAGATTTTGTTTTCACAAAACTAATATTGTTAATGATTTTTTCACTCAACAACTCATAACAATATTTACTCACCCACTCATAATTACATTTACAATAATGTAATTAATTATTACAACACATATTATATCATCCTATATAATATAATCACTTACATAATATTCTATGTTCACACTACTTCATAGATATTCCTAACATCCTTCACCAAAACAAGCTGCCCAAAAACTAGTTTTACAAACTAAGTTGATAAACATCCTTGATGATACTTTAAAGACTTACAAATGAATTCAATAGATTCCAATTTCATGCCTCTTCACTTCCTAGGTGTTATAAAACATCAAATCAACTATTTCATGCCTCAACTAACTAAATTTTACATCTTGAGCAAACATGTCATGAAAATGCGGTACCTTCTTCTTCACAAGTTGGCTTGAATGACCAACCAAAACACCTCATCATGATTCAATCCATACATCATTGGAAATTAATTTAAATTATATTTCCATAACATATTATAAATCCTTCCAACTACAAGTGGAAGGCCTTCAACCAATCCAATCTCTACAAACTACTTTTTAACCCTTCTTGGACTCCATAATCGATGAAATTAGCCCTACTTTCTCCATCATACCAAAACACACTTCCAAACTCAACCAAAGAATGGAAAACACTTAGAGATGGTTTATAATCCATAAATAACCTTTACCAAGATTTATGAAGTTAGATTCAACATCTTACCTCTTGTATCCATTTGCACCCTACTAGAACAAACATCCTTCAATCTTGACCCTTAAATAATAGGTCATAAATTTTGCATATCATATTAAAAACACAAGTTTGATATACCAATGGAAATATCTCTCGAACCAGATTAAAAAAACTTTAATGGAGTCCTAACTACCCCTTTAGCTCATGTAATCTCAAATTTATTGAAAGATGCTCCAAACGCCCCAAAAAACTAGTATTCACAAATAGGGAACACTTTGCACTTTTTCACTTTAATCATGACCCGAGACCTTTATAAACATCAATAAAAACTCCTGGGATATCATAAATTATAATTTAGAATTTACCTCATTTGGGTAAATTTTCCTTAAACTACATCACTTCAAAAATAGTACATTCAAGTGGGGCCCACATATAACCACATGTTCTAACATACTTTTGTAGAAATTTGGAAGAGTCCTCTTCAACATCCAATCATCAATTTTGTGTAGACACTATTTTTTTGTGTTGTTCCTCCACCGCACCCCGCATCTTCTCTCCTTCATTAGGCTTGCCCAATCAAATTCCTCTTCCCTCCTAATTTCATTTGAATTCCATTTCCCACCAAAAATACATATTCAATTAATCAATATTAATTGGTTAATTGATCCATTTTAAATCAATAATCCTCATTACATGCTAATATGCTCCATGTCAATCCACTTAATAATTTAAAATTCCAATTTAATCCATGTCACCCCACTTCTGAATTTAAAATTCCAAAATAATCCATGTCATTCCAATAAATAATCCATATCTAATTCCACTCAAGAATTAAATATTCAAAAATTATCCATATCTAATCTTCTCATGAATTTAGTATCAAAAATAATCCACTCATGAATTTAAAATTAAAAATAATCCCTATTTAGTCCACTTCAATTTAAAATTAAAAATAATCCACATGAAATCCACCTTTGAATTTAATATTCTAATCATGTCCCCCACTCACCTAATCTGAGTTACTTTTCCAAATCATGATTACCTAAATTAATATTCTCCTCGGGCTATAAATAAGAGCCTTCCCCCCTCTTTCAGACAAGTTATAAGTGATATCAAAACTCTGGTATTGTATCTCCAATCTTATGACCATCATACCATCATAATGCCCTTATGATGCCACTTGTATCACCATAATATCATCCTCGATGTCCTTGTCGTTCTACTTGTATCATCATACCATCCTCATGCCCTTGTGATTCCCTTAGCAATCCCATTTCTTGGCATCCTTCCATCTACAATAGGAAAGTTTACAGGTTTGTTTTGCAAGTTCCTCGCATCTAGCCCAATTTACCATTGAGTCGTACAAGTTTGGTTTATTTACATCTATTTTTATCGAGACTATGTTTTTGTTATATATATCGAAATTTTGAGCTTTTATTTTATATCAGATTCTACATGTTATCTTATCATTATTAGATTAATTTCTTGAATGTAGATTGACATCCTTGTAAGGAATTCCATTGACTTCGAGGACCGGCCTTTTCCAAGAAATTGAACTTATATTTTTCTAATCATTTCTTCTTCTAAGTGTTTATGATCTACAGGTTCCTCCATCAACGAAAGAAGGAAAGATATTTCATCCATCAACATCATCATACACCTCTACGGGTATCAGTAGAACCCCACATCTTCTGAGGTTGGCTTTGTTTTTATTGTTTCACTGCATTAATTTGAGTAGAAAGGTAAAAACATCTCTAAACATTCTGGCACACTTGGTGGGACCTTCCCATGATTTATTATTGTTGGTTTCGCAACTCGTTACTTTATCCATTATTTTCCTATTGGTGTTTGTTGTTATAATTTCATTTTCTATACCATATGGTATTCTTTGGTTAACGTTTACATTGTGGGATTTTTATTACTTTGTGTTTTCTTAGGGTATCTCGTGTGCGGTTTTAGTAGCGATGGATATGTTGCTTGTTTCCTCATGGACTCTGGCATTTCAATTGTTATGGGTTAATTACCCTATTGAATCATTGTATTAATACTTATTTGCGAGTTTTGGTGTTATTTGGAGGTGGTGTTTTTCTCATCATTTTTTTGTTTATAGTAATATTTTGTGGATTATAATAATTTATTTTGTTGTTTTGAAAACTAGTTTAGTTTGTTGTTTGTATTTTGTGGTTTATAGTAATTTAGTTTCGTCTTTTATAGTTAATATAAAGTTGTATTTTTATTATTAAAAAAATTAATTACACCCTAAACTATCCATCCCATACCTATTTCTCCTATCCATTCCCCCCCTTAAACAACTCAATCGAGCCGGTTCCTTAACCCTCCTTACATATTATCCCCACTCAAACAAATCCCTACCTAAGTCCCTACCCAATTCCCAACTCACTACCGCCCTTGACTTAGAATGAACCCTTAGCTTCTCTACCCATAGACCCATGGTGAGCTCCCATCACTCAACTCCCACCATCATGACTCCATTCCCGACTACCCTCCCGACTTCCACAACACACCGCATCCCCGGATTTCTACTCACCACTTGGCCAACATAACTACCCCATTCCCTACGCCATCACACCCTCCCGGCTTGACCATGACTCGGGGAGCCACAGACCTACCCTGCCGCCTAAAGCACTTCCTCCTTGTGGACCCTTGACTTATCCTAGACTCTACTCACGAGCCCCCACCGACTTCCCCACCTCAAGCCATGCAAAAACCAACCCATCAACTCCATGTTCCCTTACTCCCGAGTGATTCATTTTGTAATGGTCGATATCCCTCGATACCTCACACACATACTCGCAGAAGTGACCATGTCATTATTCTAGAGAAGCGGTGACACACCCTTCACAATAGCTTGCTCTTTCTTGTGTGGGAATTTACAAATTTTTATGTACTATGGTGATTGTACCCAAACCAAATAGCTTAAAAAACAAAGTGTCTCCCAATCATGAACTAGATTACCAAAAAAAAGTATCTCCCGAACCCGTAACCAAAACACATCCCAAACTGAACCCAACTTACCACATGTCCACACATCTACCACTATAGCCTAACAAGATATATCACTTGCCACTTAGCAACGATCACCGCCACTTACTTAAATCACCATGTCCACCACACCAAAATGAACGTGGGATCAAATAATACTTTGTATAAAGTGCCAGCGTATAAGGAATGTGTCAAAATATAAATTTAAGTATTTCATCTCAATGAAAAAATGAGTCTTTCATTTCAAAAACATAGTTCATTTTATAGTTTAAATTTTATCTTTTTATATTTACCTAATCTTATTTATCATTGACATAAAAATAAATGAAATGAACACATTTATTATTTTTATGGTTTATAGTTTATCTTATTTAACATAACGTAGTTATTTTAATAGTTTATCATTTTAATATTCTATCATTTCCTATCATTTTAGTTCATTTCCTTCACTTTGGTGTTAGTTTTCATAAATTTCTCAACTTCCAATCAATAGTTTCTCATTTTGAATTAACTAGCACATTTCTAGTTTATTTCATAGATTATTTTTATTATTTTTGGTTTTTTTATCATTTCATTGTTCATTTCATAGTTTCTCATTTCATATAATTCTATCATTCCATAGTTTCTCATTTCGAATCAATTCAAGCATCTCATAGTTTCTTTGATCATTTATTTCATAAGGTTATCATTTCATAGTTTATTTCCTCATTTATAGCCTATCAATTAGTTTTTGTATCTTATTTACTCTAATCAAATAAGCACATTGGAATACAATTGTTAGTAATCAATTAGATTAATTAATTTTATTTCCATACATAGGACCTTCTTTTGATAGCAAACATTCAAATTTTTTATTGTATTTCTCATATTTTTAAAACCACGTCAACTAATTGTCTTATTTGATTTTGTAGGTGAACTCTACAATGTTACAACCACAAAATTACGTTGGCAAAGAATAATTGTTAAAACATAAACACGCCACAAATCCCTTTCACCGACCCCTTCCGTAATCATGAATGGTGCAAATTTAGGGGCCGTGGATGTTCTGGTTATTGATTACCACTTTCAAACATGTCATTATCATGTGTAATCAGATAAAAAGGAAAAGTGCTATCCAAGTATTCCTCATTTTTCCATATTTTCTCCTTTTGAATTGCAATTTCCCTTTCTTGTGTGTGTCCTCATCGAAAGATCACATTTGGATTTGGTTTTAAAATAACCTTTCTTTTCTGCATCCTTCTTGATCACATAGTTTAAGTAGGGGTTAACCTTCTACATCTCACATTCTATCACACACAACCAACCTCACGTATCTAAATCAGACATCAAAACATCATCCTACCAGGTAGAATGATCAGGATTTCATCACCAAATAGAAAGCCACCATGGTGTTTTGGCCATGTCATAAGCTTTGTACAGTCTCGTGCCTCTCATACCTTCAGGTATATCAAGGACTACTCATCCAAAAAATCCTGAAACCAAACATATATTTCCTTTCTTAGGTACCTTTTTATCCATCCCCTTTTCTATTTTCACACTTTCTTAATAAATTAAAAACAAAAAAGAACTATTTGCCTAACTTGTTGGTTTAGTTAACATAAAAGTTGCTTTTGTTTCATGTTTGTAATTACTCATTCATCCGCTAATAAAATGGAATAGAAATTTTCTTCAAAAATCTCTTCATCTCAACAAACATCCACCATAACAATTGCCTCATATGTGCCCTTAGTTACCTCTTTCATGGGCACTCAATCCCTCATCAATGTTTCTCACCAAGGACCCCTTGTTCATACTTCAACCTTAGATGAAACCAATCCTTTGTTATACCATAAATCTATCCCATCTAGGCCAGCTACCCCAACATCCATTATATCGGATCCATTTATACCTCTTATCATTCCTCTTGGTGGTGTAGAGTTCCAACAACTTCTTGATGCCAATCCGGTGGCTCTCCGGGAATATATCCTTAGGAAGTCCACTTAGCTTCCCTTGATGGTCCATCGCTTCAAAGATTTACTCTTATCATACCAATCCCAAAACCACCCAATTTACAATGTAAACGAACTTTCTACAACCCAACATGACCTCACTTTGTCTTCTACAAATCCCCCATCTCACCAAACTACTCAACTAGTCACACCCATTCCTCCCAATCTCCCTCCAATCAATACAACTATCACAACTACTGTTCCTATCACCTCTTTGGCCACTATTATCACTAGTATCCCTATCCAACATGCCAAAACATCACATCCCCTATCCAAACAACATGATCCTCTCACATCACATGTGCATGTCATTTCTTCCTAACCCCTCTTACGAGTCCTTTGCATTATTCAGGTTTCTAACCCATTCCATCAACAATTTCAGCCCACCTACACTCATCATTTGCCTATCTAGTCCCAAAATTTTACAACATTTCCAATAAATGACATCAAATAATTCAAACTCAACCCTTGACTCACATCCATCAAGTGAATCCCCAAACACACATTCAATCCCATTAAAAATTTTATATAGCTACCTCACAAGTTGTGCAACCACAACCGATTACCACTTCATCAAATGATCCCATGCATGCTCTCATGAATAGGTTAGCCAACCTTGAGGCCACCACTTTAGGGCCCAAAGTTGCATTATCATATGAAAAATATGTAACGATCCTATTCATCCATCTGTACCAATTAAACCATATCCTCCACATTGGGAATTGCCAAAATTTTCCAAGATTTACAACAAGAAGGATTCACAACAACTTTATGAATTTAGACATGAATGTTACCTCATTACACATGATCGAACCTACCACTTCACACCTTCCCCATTTCTTTGGCTAGTCCCGCATTAGACTGGTACAATAGTATCCCTTAATAATCGATATTTTCCTTCACCCAAATTATTGTAGTTGTTCTTAGAACACTTTTCGATCAACATTACATGCAAAATCACTATCACTGACCTATATGCCATTCAACAATTTGAAGATGAGTCCATCATGGACTTTGTCGCACAATGATGTGGTGTTATAAACCAAATATCCTTCTCTCTTCTAAAAACTAAACTCATTGAGATCTTATCACGTTCATGTGTGAAGCATATATCATCTACCTTACAAATTCAATCATTCCAAACCTTTGACAAAGCCTTCACCATGGCTTGCAAACTTGAAATACACACCCTTGAGCAAGGCCATTTAAAACTAAAATCGAACAAACCTAAACATGAATTTACTAAACCATCTACACATAACGAAAAATCTAAAAACACAACCAATTTAGTGGTGGTCAAATCCTCTTCCACACTTACTTCTAGTGCATGGCCTCAACAAAGAGCCCCTAGGCAACTTATGAAATATACTCCTCTTGGAGAATCATATGGTTTGATCTTTGACAAGTTGATGGCGGTTCATCTCATTACGCTCCCCCAATTTGAATACTAGATGAGATGATTCCTAACCCAAAGTGTGGTATAGCGAGGATCACTTTTGTAAGTATCATCAAGTTAGAGGACAAAACATAGAAAAATGTATGACATTTAAGGATCTAGTCCAAAAACTTATTGATCAAGGTGACTATTGTCTCCAAATCACTGCACCCCCCGAATGGCCTGAGAATGAATCACGAAATTTAGTGTGATTAGGACACATGGGATCACCTCTCAAGCCATGGGACTTGGCCCGAGGTGAACCTCTAGAGAAGGCCACTTCCTCTTCCTAAAGTAAACACAACACTACTTCTAATGCAAGAAATATTTCTAACTAGTCCTATGCTAACATTTCATGGGATTAGGGAAAGATATTTACAAGGAAATAAAACCTATGCTAGAAGTGGTGATGCACCAAATAAAGGGATGTTTAACATCTAGAAGGGTTAATGTGGGGGTATGCTTGCATCATTGACCACCTTCACCTATCGCAACTAGAAAGGGTACAAAATACCACAAACTAGGGGCAGACATTCCTTTGTTAAACTCGATCAGAAAATAAACTACCAATCTCCTAGTGGAAAAGGATGAACTTGAGAAGGGTGAACCAACACCATAACTCAACTGCATGCAATATTTCACCGCTTGATAAGCACAAAACTCCATGAACCTGCAATGGAAACTAGAACTTACACTATGCACCTGAAAACATGAGAGAGGCAAATAGAAGCAACATAATCATGAAAGGACATATATTTGATCAAAAACATAATTCTCATTACTTCAAGAACTTGCACAGTGTAACATTACATTAGGTGAAAAGGGCATAAGTTGCCATTACAATTTGAAGAGAAAGGCTTGAGAGCCTGCAAATTCACAGATTGTGAAAAGAAGGGGAAGCTTGGAATTGTCTAACTCTCCAACTTGTGAGACCTTTTAGAATTCACTAGAGAATGCCTTGGGTATTACGCAGATGCAACAAGATCTTCACCGGCTTAGTGGGTTTGCGTCGTGAACCAAGCTGACTCATAGTTAGGAGATCACAATGAGCTCGAAGTGCCTACCTTATGGTTACCTCAATGGACAAGCCCAAGCTAACTTGACATCATTAGAATGACTTGTGAAATCAAAACTCGGAATGAAAGCTCATTTCGGAAGTAGCTGTTTTTTCAAGCTTTAGATGTTTTAATTTGGAACTCGCATCAAGTGAGTCGACAAAATTAGATGGGAGAGTCTGAAGCTGAAACTCGAAATTAGGAGTTTGATTTTGGGATTAAGACGTTTGAGCTATTTTAGAAGTTATGTCAATTCAATGCTTGGGTGGAGATGATCAATTCAATGCCGAGTTGCTCACCATTAGGAAAGGATGGAATGGTTTACAAGTAATTCGTTGACATAATAGCGGGGTTGATATGTTTCAACGTGCAAAGTGGCCAAATGTTCAATTAAAACAAAATATCTCGTGCAATATGGCGGGAAACCTAAATGGAAAGCCCACCGAGTTAAAAATCAAGTCTAGATTTACCGGAGTTGATGTTGAGCCACTGGAGAACTAAGTGGGTATTCAATTAAAATTTGATGACTTGATATCAAGTCCAAGTCAATCAGAGATGGAGGGATGACCGATTCAAAATGGAACAAGGTGGAAACAATGCCTATGAATGTAATTTCATGTTTGAGATAAAGTGATGAGTGGAGGATGGATAGCTCACTGGAAAACGAGCCCGACCATCGAGTTGGTTGGTGAGTTGGTCAACCTAACAACATTAAAATTTCTTTCAAAGGAAAACATAATCCTTAGACCCTACAAAGTACATTGAAGTGACTCCATAATGTATTAAAATATTATTTTAATTAAATGGAGGTAAATTCAGGTTTTGAATTTATGTAGCATTACGAAGATAATATCGGGAGCTAATGAAATCCAATTCCAGAATGCCCAATCAAGCAAGTTTTACCCAACAGGCCACAACTTTTTCCCCGGTTGCCCTTTTTCACAAAATTACAATCGATGGAATTGGTAGAATGAGAACTACGTGATGGAATCACCAGAAGATGAATTTTTGGAGGTTCTACATTCCAAATTTATAGGTTTTCCTTGTTTTTGGGTGGTGCCTTGAAAGGTGGAGGTGCAATAAATGAGCAAACATGGCCAACAACAATGATGAATTGTTTCCTACATTCTGGCCTAGATTCTAGGACTTCTCCCTCTTTCTCTCAACCACTCAAATTTTTCTATAAATGTAAGTTAGAAGCCCATTCCAAAGGGTTCCAACAAGTGAATTCTAATAGGTCTCACAAGTTGGAGAGTTAGACAATTCCAAGCTTCCCCTTCTTTTCACAATCTGTGAATTTGCAGGCTCCCAAGCCTTTCTCTTCGAATTGTAATGGAAAATTATGCCCTTTTGAGCTGATGTAATTTTGCATTGTGAAAGTGCTTGAAGTAATGAGAATTATGTTTTGTGATCAAATATATGTCCTTTCATGATTCTTTTGCTTCTATTTGCCTCTCTCATGTTTTTCGGGTGCATAGTGCAAGTTCTGGTTTCCATTACAGGTTTGTGGAGTTTTGTACTTATCAAGCGGTGAAATATTACATGTAGTTGAGTTGTGATGCTGGTTTTCCCTTCTCAAGTTCGTCCTTTTCCACTGGGAGATTGGTATCTTATTGTCTGATCGAGTTTAACAAAGGAACGTCGCCTCTGGGTTTGTGGTATTTTGTACCCTTTCTAGTTGCGATAGGTGAAGGTGGTCAGTGATGCAAGCATACCCCCACATTAACCCTTCCAGATGTTAAACATCCCTTTATTTGGTACATCACCACTTCTAGCATAAGTTTTATTTCCTTACAAATGTATTTCCCTAATCCCATGAAATGTTAACATAGGACTAGTTAGACATTTTTCTTGCATTAGAAGTAGTGTTGTGTTTAGTTTAGGAAGAGAAAGCCAACCTTCTCTGGAGGTTCACCTTGAGCCCAAGTCCCACAGCTTGAGAGGTGATTCCATGTGTCCTAATCACACTGAATGTCATGATTCATTCTCAATCCATTCGGGGTGCAGGTGATTTGGAGACAACAAAGACCTCCAAGTAGACAACCCCAACACACCTCCAAATCAACCACTAGATGTCTTTAAACAATCATTCCCCAATCATTCTATGAAAAATCAAACCAATGTTCTCACATCCCAACCTCCTAATTCCTAAACCTATAACACCATTCACACTACTACGATACCATTGATCGGGAACCTCCTTTGCCAACAATTACGCCCACTACACCAACCATCACATCTCCATCAAAATCAACCATGATCACAACCTCTTCATGCTTAATTACATATAGTTCACCATATTTTCCATCCATGACTTCATCTGTTGAACCCTCTTCCGCATCTCTGTGACAATTATGACCACATCATCCTCCTCAACACCTATGCCAATTTCCACAACAAGTATGACTACCTCTACCTCAACATCCAAGATTTCATCTATTACTATAGCATTACCCAATCCCCTAATTGATACAAGCGCAAGTGACATACCCATCGTATCAATGACACGTACAACACGTACACCCACCTATCCTAAATCAACACAATCAAATAATACTTTATACTTAGTTAAATGCATCGTGTAAAAACCTCTTCCACCAAAAAAATATTACACACATTGCTACCAAAACAAGTCACTACAACCAAATATGCCACTACTTCCACCAAGGACAAATATCCACAAGAAAAAATTAAAAACCTTGGTGTCCTTACCCAAAATCCTCTCACACATCTACACAAAAAGGTAGAGCTTCCTTCCCTAAGTACTAATCCTCCTAGAGCCACATCATCATCTTCTATTTTGGGACCATCCCCTTCATTTAAAACCTTCACCACTAATAATATAACACAACAATGACCTCTTTCTAAACCACCTCTGAAAACCGAGTATAGGTCGTCCACATCATCAACCAATATTCCAAATCAAACATAGTCGACTCCATCCTCTTCCAAATCTAAGACAATATCAAAATATCCCATCACACCACCTCACGTCAAACCATCATTAAATTTATCACAAAACCTTTTACCTATAACCATATCATCACCTATTCCCTCAGGATATTAAACTACAATGTTTTACCAATTTCTCAAAGCCTTGGTAATCACCTTACCACCAATTAAAACCTTCGACACAAGTGTACTAAGACCCTCATGGGTTGACTCTAACCTTATTTGTGCATACCACCATGTACCAAGGCATGCCAATGAATACTGTAGAGCCCTTAAAACCATCATACACAACCTTATCAATGAATATGACCTCCTTAATGAGGAGGAACCAACTCTTCCACCAACCGTATCTACTTCCCCCACCCAACCTTCATTTACAAAAATATCTAAGTCACCCAGTCCATCCAAGACTAACATCTCCATTCCTCCACCTACATCAACTCCTCTTGAGGAATGTCCTCCTCTCTACATTGATGTTGTTCGGGTAACTTCTCATTTAGGTGTTAGGTTGTGGAGCCTATTTTCATGTGTGAAAGTGTTGAAGAATGTACACTAAGAGTAATTTACACTTTCCATAGTTGTCTTGTTGGGGTTTGGGGCACAACCCCGAGAAAAAAATTTTGGGCCTTAAAACATGCCCAATATACCGGAAATGTGCTTTTCTCATATGGGCGGGATTTTGACCCATAGGTTTATGGAACGGTTTTTGCCCATGGTTTTTTATACCCATGGTTTTGTAAATCTTCTTAAGTAGTTGTCTACTTACATGGTTTTATGCATATGGTAGTATAATGTACTATATGTCTAAGGTACCTTACTCATTAGCAGTTGGTAGTTTGATGTATGCCATGGTGTGCACCAGGCCTAATATTTCCCATGCAGTGGGAGCGGTGAGTAGATTTATGAGTGATCTAGGTAGAGATCACTAGCAGGTAGTAAAGTGGATCCTTCAATATTTGAGAGGGACCATGGGGATAGTTTTGTGCTACAGTGGATCAGACACCACTTTGTGTGGTTATGTAGATTCAGATATGGTTGGAGATGTAGATAGCAGGAGGAGCACAACAGTTATGTTTACACTGTAGGTGGGACAACAATAAGATGGATTTCATGACTACAGAAGCTGGTGGCTTTGTCAACCACGGAGGCTAAGTATGTTGCTACCACAGAGGAAAGCAAAGAAATGATTTGGTTACAACAATTTCTTAAGGATTTGGGGCATAAGAAGGAGGAAGGAAAGTTGCATAGTGATAGTCAGAGTGCTATACACCTAGTTAAGAACTCTTCTTTCTAGTCTAGGATGAACCATATACATTTAAGGTACCATTTCATCAAGACAGCTTTGGAGGAAGAGAAGTTGAAGCTGGAGAAGATTCATACCAGTCAAAATCCTATAGACATGATGACCAAGGTGGTCACAAGGGAAAAACTGAAGTGTGTTTAGTTTTGGTTGGTCTTCACGGAAACTAGTGAAGGGTTGAGAAGCTTGCTCAGAGGAAAAATAGTCTCCAAGTGGGAGATTGTTAGGTTGTGGAGACTATTTTCATGTGTGAAAGTGTTGAAGATTATACACTAAGAGTATTGTACACTTTCCACATTGTCTCACCGGGGTTTGGGGCGCAGCCCCGAGAAATTTTATTTGGGCCTTAAAATGTTCCCGATATACCAGAAACGTGCTTTTCTCATATGGGTGGGATTTTGACCCATAGGTTTATTGGATGGTTTTTGCCCATGATTTTTGATACCCATTTTTTGTACAACCGCTTAGCGATTGTCTACTTATATGGTTTTATGTATATGGTAGTATAATGTAACATTGCGGATGTGTTTTGAATTCGAGTGTGAATTTCAGTAGAGTTTGTTGAGCATAACTCCAAACATATCTCGGTATTGTATTGAGAGAACAATGGCTTGTAATAAAATATGAGCAAGTAATTCTTGGTGGATGTAGCCCAAATTGGGTGAACCATGTTAAATATTGTCTCTTTGTGTTTGTTATTTTATTCGCACTTTTATTTGAGATCTGTAATATTTCGCATATTAGTTTCTACTATTGCGATTCTCATGAAGGATTATTCCACATATTTTATCCCTTATTTCCTAACATCAGGCTCACATGACCCCAAACCAACATTTCAACCAAAGTCAAGGACCTTTGTTGCTATCCCTCCTCCTAAGGAGCTTACTTGATCCACACCCCATTAAAACCTAATGTTGTCATCGTTGTTCCCACCACTCATCCTCTATCATACCCTCCATATTCCTCTAAGGATAAGGTATGTATTTTGGCCACTCCTTATCCCACTTCCCTCAAACAGACCATCATTAAAAAACTTCACCAAGCCCTGGTTAAGATGTCACTTTATGAGCTTATCCAAAGCTCTCCCAACCACAAACAAGCTCTTATTGAACTCTGATGCATCCCGTATCATCCAATGAGCGTTAACTTGTCGTGGCTCTAGATGATTATTTTGCAGCATCCTCTACCATGTTTTTCAAGGATTCTAAATTACTTGAAATGTCATCTGAAGAACACGATCTTCCTCTCTTCATCACAATCCACATAAATGACACATTCATCAGACATACCATGATTAATAATGGTTCTAGTATCAATATAATTTATTATAACACCTTCAACCAACTAAAATTACTTGACACTATTATTAATGAATCCCCTACCATCCTATGTGCCTTCAAAGATGATGATTTTCACCCCCAATGGGTACGGTTATCCTTCGCATTCACATCAGCCATAAAATACATCATGAGATATTTGACATTATAGAAGGAGAATTTCAAGTATAATATCTTGCTTGTATGTCCTTGGATTCATGCCATGCACTACATCCTATCTACCCTCCACCGCTTTATTAAATATGAATATGAAGGAAAATTCATAATCTTCCTACCGATGCCCCTCCTTTTAAGACGTTTCATATAACCTAACACCAAATAATGTGCTTGTCCCTAAATCTAACTATTCTTTTGACACATCCACCAGGTTATTCTATGTTTGGATCTACATTACCCCACGATGGATCTGCCGATACTATGATGTAGTGTCTTTCCTTAAGAGAATTTCAATTCCTCACTCTTAATTATCTTCCTTATCCCAACCTTCTCGAATGACCTAATCCTATGTATCAATCAAACATTGGGGAAATTGTCTCATTTGACCCCTCTTTTCTCAAAACCAACCTGGTCTATGATGGCCTCGATAAACCTTCTTCTCATGCCGAAGATCACCCTCACACCAAACCATATATTGGTAGTTTTTTCTTCCTCGAAAAACCATCATTAGCCTACACATACCTCCACCATTATGCATGGAAGGGGTTTGGTATGGGGTGTTTCACTGGATTCTTAAAAATTAATGAAACAGATATGGGGAATACCATTTGTGATGTCATTTAAGGTTGTGTGCACATTCTCAATTCTGATCCAACTGCAAGAACTCCCTTTTATCTAGGAGGAACTACCTGAAATGTAAAGCAAGACCATAAAATATAGTTAATATAAAAGGCTAGTGGATTTCCTAGCGCGAGCTAGATCCAAGAAGTACGACACTTCCTTAATGGTTTTCAATCCACTGATATATATATATATATATATATATATATTTAAATAAAAAAATGAACATGCATATAAATGAATCTAGTGTTAGTAGTCTGATTTAGGTATCTCGATTACTTATCAACTTTAATCCACTTAAATGCTTTGATATTAAACTGTCAAAGGTCATGGGTCAGGTCACAGTGCGAAGGTGGTTTGGAAGTCACAAACAGGGTTTGGGTAAGGCTTGGTATAATTTGGGGCTGATTTGGGTGATTAGAGTGCTTTCTAGTCGAGGCGCTTTTCCATGCACAAAGGCTAATGTTTGTTAGGTGTGACCGATGACGGTTTAGCTATGACCGATACCGGTTAGGGATAACCGATCTCGGTTTCTATGGGAATGGTTAAAGTATCGAAAGCAGTGTGCTGGGATCTCTCTATGTCTCGCACGTGCAGAGAGATGGGGAGGTCTATGGAGAGGCTTCAGGTAGGGTATCTAGCTTGGGTGAGATTTTTGTGAGGCCTTTCGGGTGTTAAAGTAAATATAGACAAAGTCGGCAAGAGATACAATAACCAATGTTGGTCAGTGACCGATGCCGTGAAGGGGAAACCGATTATGGTTAAGGTGACTGATGGTAGGGACAATATTTTGAAAGTTGATTAACAAGTGATTTTGGGCTTCTTTGTGATTGCACGAGAGAATAAAATGGAAATTTATTGGGTTTCTGATAAGGTGATAAAAACTCAAAAGTGTGTAAAAGGTTAGGAATAAAGATCCGGAATGTTATGGTGGCTCGATAAGGGTATGGACTGGAAAATGGAAATGGTGAAATACAAGAAATAACAAGTTCCAATAAACAAGGGGTAAATAACTTAATGAATAAGTACAAGAAAAATATAAAATTAGATGCACTTACTTATTCCTATAACATTGGTGAGTGAAGGAAGGTGATGGTCGATCTGTGAACCTAGTGGTTAGTGTCGTGGCAGTGCTTCCCAGTGTCATCGTGAATGCCAATGCCTTCATATCAGCCTTGGTAATTGCTTGGATCTATAGATGTATTTTGTCATCTTGATGCTGAGAAAACTTTGGTTCATGCTTGAATTCATATATCTCTCTCCCAAAACTTGAAGTGACCAACCTGGGAAAAAGGTTGCCAAATTATATATATGGTGACCAACGATGGTCAAGGTGATGGCATCGGTTGAGGATTAACCAACGTCGGTTAAGGCAGGATATCCTAGGTTTACCAAAAATAGTATATCTTGGCTATTTTTGGCGAGCTCTCCTGTTGGTCCCGGGTCTAAAGTGGTGGTTAACGCTTAGATAAGTGGGCATGATATTGGAGAAAGAATAGGAATTTAATGTTGGGGTTATTCTAAGTCTCAGGTGGTTAGGATAAGTGGATACTTGAGTCTTAGTTAATTAATAGGATAAGAACAAGTCCATGATGTGGTGTCTAGGTGATGTGTTAGGGAATAGGAGATAAAATATGTGGAATAATCCCTTACAGAATCGCAACAGTAGAAACTAATATGCAAAAAATATTACAAATCTCAAATAAAAGTGTAGAATAAATAACACAACATAGAGAGACAAGATTTAATGTGGTTCACCCAATTTGGGCTACGTCCACCAAGAATCACTTGCTCAGATTTTATTACAAGCCTCCACTCTCTCAATATAATACCCAAATCCGTTTGGAGCTATGCTCAACAAACTCTACAAAATTCACACCCGAATTCAAAGCACATCTGCAATACATTTTCTTTTCTATCTATCATATGCATAAGACCATATAAATAGACAATTTCTTAAGTCGTTTGATACAAAACCGTGGGTATCAAAACCATGGGTATCAAAACAATGGGTACCAAAAATCATGGGCCCAAAAACACCCCATAACGCTTACCCATTACCCATGGGTTAATAAACCACCCATGAAAATTTGCTTCGGGGCTTCGCCTCCTACCCCTATCAATCGGGGGCTTCACCCCGAACCCCTCGACCCCCTCACCGGCGGCAGGACTACCTAAAAATACACGAGTGTAACACGAGAAGGTGTACCACACTCTAACATGAAAACAGGCTCCACAAACATAACAATCTCCCACTTGGAGACTGATTTACACTAAGCAAGCTTCTCAACCCTTCACTGTCATCTGCGAAGGCCAACCAAAGCTGAACATAGCTTTAGTTTATCCCTTGTGACAACCTTGGTCATCATGTCTACAGGATTCTGACTGGTATGAATCTTCTCCAACTTCAACTTATCTTCTTCCAAAGTTGTCCTGATGAAGTGATATCTCAACTATATGCTTCATCCTAGAGTGGAAAGTAGAGTTCTTAGCTAGGTGTATAGCACTCTGACTATCACTATGTAGATTACATTCCTTTTGCTTATGCCCCAACTCCTCAAGAAATTGTTGTAACCAAATCATCTCTTTGATTACCTCTATGGCAGTAACATACTTAGCCTCTATGGTTGATAAAGCCACCAGCTTCTGTAGTCGTGAAATCTAGCTCACTGTTGTCCCACCTACGGTGTAAATATAACCTGTCATGCTCCTCCTACAGTCAACATCTCCAGACATGTCTAAATGTACATAACCACGTAAAGTGGTGTCTAATTCACTGTAGCACAAAACTATCCCCATGGTCCCTCTCAAATCTTGAAGGATCCAATTTATCGCTTGCCAATGCTCTTTACCTGGATCACTCATAAATCTACTCACAGATCCCACTACATGGGCAATATCAGGCCTAGTGCACACCATAGCATACATCAAACTACCAACTACTAATGAGTAAGGTACCTTAGACATCTAGTTTCTTTCCTGATCTGTCTTCAGACACTGCTCCTTTGATAACTTAAAATGGCCTGCCAAGGGAGTCCCAACCGGTTTAGCATCCTGTATGTTAAACCTATCCAATACCTTCTTAATGTACTCTTCCTGAGATAAATTCAACTTCTGTTCCTTCCTATCCCGAGTTATCCTCATACCAAGGATTTGTCTGGCTACCCCCAAATCCTTCATATCAAAGGATTCACTTAGCTATTTCTTGAGTACTTTTATTTCCTACATGTTTTTACCTACAACCAACATGTCATCAACATACAAACATAGGATAGTATAACTTTCATCCTCAAATTTATTTGTATACACACAATGGTCAGAATGACATGTAATATAACCTTGCTCCATCATGAAGCTATCAAACTTCTTATACCATTGACGTGGAGCTTGTTTCATGCCATACAAGCTCTTCTTCAGTTTTCACACCATCTCCTCTTTACCTTTGACTTCATATCCTTCTGGATGTTGCATATATAGCTCCTCCTCAAAATCACCATGGAGGAATACAGTCTTTACATCTAACTATTCTAAGTGCAAGTCTTTTGCTACCACTATTCCAAGAACAGTTCTGATAGAAGTCATTTTTACTACAGGAGAAAAAATCTCATCAAAATCTATACCTTGTTTTTGTGCAAACCCCTTGACCACCAACCGGGCCTTATATCTTTTCTTTCCTCCTTCATCTTTAACTTTATACACCCACTTGTTCTACAATGCTCTTTTGCCTTCCTAGCTTCACCAAATCCCAAGTCTGGTTCTCCATGAGAGACTTATGCTCCTCATCCATGGCTTGCTCCCACTTCTTACTGGCATCTACCTGCATTGCTTCATCAAAGATCTCTGGCTCTCCACTATCAATGAGTAATAAATAATAAAGAGAAGGAGAAAAACGTTCGAGTTCTTTTCTTACCTAGAAGACCTCCTCGATGTAGGAGTTTGGGGTTCTGTTGAGTAGGTTCATGAACCGATTCATGGGTCACTTTCCTATCTGGAAGATCCTCTACCATTGCATATTCTTTCTTAGATTCTTCCTGTTTTCCTGCTGACTTGTTGCTTATACATGACTTTCTCATTAAATACCAAATCCCTAGACTGAATGATTTTCTTGTCTTTAATACTCCAACATTTAAATCCAAATTCATCACAACCATAACCAATAAAAGTACATTTTTATGATTTAGCCTCTAGCTTGGTCCTATCATCCTTGTCAATATGAACAAACACCTCACATCTAAAGAATCCAAGAAATGAGTAATCAAATTTCTTACCGTACCAAGCCTCCTCAGGTATGCCTCCATCCAAGGCACTTGAGGGTCCTCTGTTTATCAAGTACACAACTGTGCTCACCACTTCTACCCAAAAATAAAGAGGCAGTCCTACATGTATCCTCATGCTCCTAGCACGTTCCATTATTGTTTTGTTCATCCTTTCTGACACCCCATTTTGTTGCGGGGTTCCTGGAACCGTCTTTTGCCTACGGATTCCATTCTTAGAACAATAATCATCAAATTCATTGTTGCAATACTCCCCTCCATTATCGACTGCGACATTTTAACTTAAGGCCTATTTCATTCTCTACCAAGACTTTCCATTTAACAAAAGTATCAAATACATCGATTTGTTTCTAATACAATAAACCCAAACTTTCCTTGTTGCATCATCAATAAAAGTAACATAATAACTTGAACCCCAAGAGATGATACAGGCGGCCCCACACACATCAAATTTACCATCTCTAACTTACTCTCTTTCTTCATAGGTCTAACCTTGAGAAACCTTACTCACTTCTATTTCCCATATGAAGTTCTCACGAAAATCCAAACCTATTTCTGTATATCCAGGAAAATTCTTCTTTATGATGTCCATGCCCTTATGGCTCATATGACCAAGCCTATAGTGCCATAATGTTGTATTTGCATCTGAAGCCACAAGATTACAATCATTAGTACTATCAATGGTTAAATATAAGGTTCCAACCTTCTTACCTCTTGCCACCACAAGAGCACCCTTGGTGACCTTCCAAGAGTTAGTAAATATCATAATAGACAACCATCACTTCCTAACCCCACCGATATCAAATTTCTCCTTAATGTAGGCACATGTCGACATCCTTTAATAGCCATATATTCTCATTCTGCATCTTAACCTGAACAAAACCTTTTCCAACTATACTGCAAGGCTCATCATCACTAAGAAAAACATGCCCAAAATCCCCTTGAACATAATCAACAAAATAATGCCTATGTGGAGTAGCATAAAAAGAAGCCCCTGAATCTAAAACCCAAGATTCATTAATATTATGTAAAGAAAGAATCAAAGCATCCTGGCATACATTACCCGATGCCACATTTGCCTCCTTGTTTTCTTCTTTTTGTTTCTTGTTATCCCAAAGCTCCCAACAGTCCTTCTTTGCATGCCCAGGACTTTCCAAAGTGCCAAAGATAGAATCTTTATTTTCAATTTTGACCTTGCTCGATCCTTTGATTTTCCACGGTTTCCTCTATTCTTTTATCTCCCTCTAGTTTCCACTGTCAAAGAATTCCCTAAGTAGAAGAATCACCATAGATTATTCTTCGCATTTCCTCACTTAGAATCACCCCTACAACATCCTCAAACTTCAACTTCAAGTTAGGCTGGAACCGAGTTGCTTCTTTGCCATTACTGAGCTATTCCAACTTTCGGGTAAAGAGCACAAATTAATATAGCCCTAACTTCTTTATCAAATTCTATTATAGCCGAAGCTAGCATATTCACAACCGTATTGAAATCATTCATATGATCTCTTTGAACCATTCTCGACATCTTCATATTAAACAACTTTTTCATTAAAAATATCTTATTAGAGGCGAGAGGGTTTTTCATACAACTTCCTAATGCATCCATTAGTTCTTTTGTAGTCTTTTCCTTTGAAACATTAAATAATACTAAAGATGCAAGACACGATCAGATCATTCCAAGTGCCTTCCACTCCAAAAATCCTATTCCGCATCTTGTCATACTCAAGGTTTTTCACCTTCTCGAACAATGGAGTATAAATATCCTTCGATAAAGGTAATCTTCCATCTGCATCTTCCAAAGACTCAAATTCTACCCATTGAAAATATCAACCCTAGATCTTCCATCATCTACCATAGCTCCCACTCAAGATAAAAACTTTCCCTATGATTCAACACTTCAAAAACCAAACCAAGATCTCGATACCAATTGTTAGGGAATATGAGATAAAATATGTGGAATAATCCCTTACAGAATCGCATAATGATAGAAACTAATATGCAAAAATATTACGGATCTCAAATAAAAGTGCAGAATAAATAACACAACATAGAGAGACAAGATTTAATGTGGTTCACCCAATTTGGGCTACGTCCACCAAGAATCACTTGCTCAGATTTTATTACAAGCCTCCACTCTCTCAATACAATACCCAGATCTATTTGGAGCTATGCTCAACAAACTCTTCTAAATTCACACCTGAATTCAAAGCACATCTGCAATACATTTGCTTGTCTATCTATCATATGCATAAGACCATATAAATAGACAATTTCTTAAGTAGTTTGATACAAAACCATGGGTATCAAAACCATGGGCAAAAAACCATGGGTATCAAAATAATGGGTATGGAAAAATCATGGGCCCAAAAACAGCCCATAATGGTTACCCATTACCCATGGGTTAATAAACCACCCATGAAAATTTGCTTGGGGCTTCACCCCTGAGCCCCCATCGATCGGGGGCTTCACCCCGAACCCCCTTGACCTGCTCACCGGCGAGCGGGACCACCGTAAAAATACCCGAGTGTAACACATAGAAGGTGTACCAAACTCTAACATGAAAACAGGCTCCACAAACATAACATGATGTGTAAATTAATTTAATTAAAGTAATTAAATTAATAAATTATGTGAGGATTGATATTAATTCAATTGTAAGTAACTAAATTAATATGAATATGTGCTAAAGGGGTCATGGTTAGGTTAACACGTCAGGATGACTATTTGAAAGAGGACACAAGGGAGTGTGACCCAAATTTGGTGTCTACATTTTCCCCTTTTTGTTGCATACTTTGTATTGATAAGCGACGCTGAAAAAAATAGGAAGTGGTTGCCCCAAATATAAGTGAGAGTGGGATTACCCCAAGTAAGGCTAAAGGTGAGGTTGCCCCAAGTGTGGGTGAAGGTGATCCCCCTCAAACTAGGAACTAATGAGGTGTTATACGGAGTCAGTGAGTGGTTTGATAAATGTGTAGTTGGTGTAAGTTAAGGTAGGTGGGGAAGGGTATGGGTACTTTGGGTAAAGGATAATGGTCAAATCAGGTAATAGGTAATGGGCTAGGGTCAAATTGGGTAATGGGTAATGGAAATCGAATGCACGCACACATATAGACTACAACATAGTACCAGGTTGAAGATCTTGCAAAATCTACATCGTCCAAGGTTGATAGGTTTATCTAAATAAGGTTGAAGTGATTCAGGTATCTAGGGTATAGGATATGGTCTAGAAACACAACATAGGTTAGGTGCAGGAACGTTTAGGTATGATCCGGTACACCATGGGTTTGGTCGGGATAAACAACACGACAATATGCAAGGTATGGTTGTTAGGCTAAAATAACATAGGTAATAGTATTGCAAGCTATAACGAGGACACAAGTTCAAATGTCACATAAGGTGGTTCGGATCAAGATTTATAAGTCATGGAATGGGTAAGGCTGATGCATAAGGTTAAATAACAGGTCCCTAAATGTAATTAAGGAAATGTATGGGTAATTTAGGCTTGTGGGTAGGGTTTATGAAGCATTCGTAAGGCAAAAAGGTATGCGACATAATGATTTTAGGTAAAAATAGAAAAACGTGGAGGAAATGGTGCTGACATATGACCGATGTTGGTTATAAGGTAACCGATGCCGGTCATGTTAGGTTAGGGTTATAAGGTTGAAATACCATATTTTACGGAATCATTGTTTTTGTTGACTTTGAGAAAATCGAGTTGAGTGCCTTGTGTATTTGTTCGGAGGAAAAATACAAGGCATTGTACCAGTTGAGGTGGAGGTGACTAAGTGGTGAGAAGAGCCGGGTAGACGGGTCCACAAGAGTAGTTAGAGACGTGTGATTGGTGGAGAGATTCGAGGTAGATTTTGGTATGGAAAAGGTGGGAGAGGGGTCGGGTGGACCATCGGCGCAATGGCCGAGATGTGCCACCCCATAGATGCCATCGCGATGAGGTAGGATACAATCCAAACCTATTATTTTATTAAAGATGGTATTGGTGAAATTATTTCTATTACAAATATGGGTGGGTTTTTAATTTTGAATTTATGGGTGAAAAATTAACGAAATCGGGGGAAAAGGTCCAATATAGGCTAAGTAGGGTGAGAAATAAATGTGGGGTAGATGTGGGTGGGATTAAGTAGGTTTGTACTTTGTTTTTGGAAAATTTTAAGAAATGGGGAGAGGGTTTTGATTTTTAGTTGTTGCGACAGAGATCAATGTCGGTCTAGGTTTAGCCGATGTCGGTTGGTTTTGGCCAAAGCATCGGGTCAGTCCGAGGTGACCGACATCGGTTAAATAGAACTGATGTCGGTCAATAAAAATCGGTGATGGTCAAGGTGACCGGCCGCGATTAGGGTGAAGGAGGAATAGGGGTAAGAAGGGCTAGGTATAAAAGGAAAATAGGTGGGAAGGGGTAAATGAAGAGTGTTTGTAGAGGGATAAGGGTAAAAATATAATATTTGGTGAGATATGGTAGGTGAGTATGTGAAATAATGTTAAGGTGATGAGTCACGATTGTAAAGGGTAAGATGTTTGTATGTGAATTAAGTAAATGGGGTAATCATGATTGGTGTGATTAGGTATGGTGTTGGGGTTAATTGGTAATTGGAGGTAGTCATATCTTTAATAATGTTGTATTTTGTTGGATGCATGCTAGGGACCAACTATGTATGCGGGACAGAGTACCACCATTATTGGTAGATATGCGGTCGAGTGTGACTGTAGAGGAGTGGGAGCATATGAATGATGTTGGATTGATTGGGATCCGATGTTATAGGTGTGTAGCTTGAGATCCTATTTTGATGGTCACACTCATCGATAGATGGGATTTAACGACCAACACTTTTCATTTACCAACGGTGAGATTATTGTCACCTGGAGGATGTATACAAGATCATACAAATTGTCGATTATGGGTGATCGAGTTTATTCTATTTCTTCATAGGCCTCAGTGGAGTTTATAGTGGTTGTGTTTGGGGAGGTGATGATTGAGCTAAGGTACCATAATGCGAGCCTTAGCTATAGAGAGATGTATGCATCCCATCCTCAGG
This sequence comes from Taxus wallichiana var. yunnanensis, assembly GCA_018340775.1. NCBI lineage: Eukaryota > Viridiplantae > Streptophyta > Pinopsida > Cupressales > Taxaceae > Taxus > Taxus wallichiana. Next base: position 571,981,694 of record CM031244.1, read on the forward strand.
AGATGAGGTTGGTTGTTTTGATGATGGAGGTGGTATGTTGTTTCACCTTACCAGATGTCAAGGGTGGGATATTATCACAAGAATTAATGGGAGTACTCCAGGATATGGTGGAGGAGTGGATTTATTTTGCATGGGTACTGGACATTCCTGGTGTAGTTGTATAGGGAGCTGTGGGCCTATGGGAGATTGTGGTGGTTTAGTTTGTGTTGCACTTTTCTTTTGCATTGTTGGGCATATGAGCACATCATATGTGTATGTCTAGTTGGTTTTCCCCGACTTGATTGGTTCGGGGGTGGCTTGGTCAAAGTCAAATATAGACGGTGGGTACCAGTTGGTGGGCATCATAGGGTGGCTAGGGGAACACATGATGTTTCATATTATAGGTAGTTACTAGAGGGATTGTCTAGTGTGGATATTGTTTGGAGGCCATATGTTGGCTATCCCTCATACATGGACATGGTGGAGGAGTTAGAGGAGTTATAGTTGCTGAGGTGGATTTAGGGGATTCGTTCTAGTGAGCATGAGATGATACATGTAGATAGGGTTAGACAGAAGTTTGGGTTGCCACATGATGTGCCTCCACCCTTCCCAACGTATAGAAGAGATGAAATGGAGTGACCTATGTCTCCACCATGACTAAGTGTGGTGACAAGATAGGAGGAGCAGGTGGTGGATAGGTAGATCGATGATGTGGGGGTCATCGATAGATATAGGAAGTGGTGGGTGACACAACTACGAGAAAAACCACCGAGGCCAAGGAAACCAAACTTATCTACCATCACAAGACAAAGGGATACCTAGCGGGGTTAGGTGGTTTCCCTTCGAACATATTACAACTTTACAAGGGAATTTTACTGGGTGGAGGCACAAGTTTCCATTTTACAAGCATAGGTAGTGGCCTTATAAGCTCGATTCGGGCACATACACTTCTACGGACTCGGGACAAGGTCCCATACTGCAATTAGTCTGTGGTGGGACATGGTCCCATGGTACAAGGAGGAGGACATGACTCACGAGTACATGGTTCGAGGCTAGTGCTAATAGGTCGAGCTCACGAGTTGCTTTATGATACTTATGGCACCACCTTAGATGGTGCCAATGGTGAAGTTCGGTATGCTCTGTGGGAGGCACGATATTACTAGGATCATCCGACTATCATCGGGATAGATTTCCCTTCCTATGCTTTGAGTACATGACACATAGGAAGTGAGTGAGAGGACTAGATCCCGCACTCATAGTTACGATATAATAGGGGGCTGACGAGCCAAAAGGTAGGGTCAGGGTAAGGCTATGAGTTCATAGAGGCCAGTCCCAGGTGAGGGGTAGGCAAAGATTAGGTTGAGACCCATGCTAGGTGGGGAGGTGGCGACAGTCACCGGGCCGGAGATGAGGAGGAGGAGACAAATGAGATAGGCATGGATATTAGATGGAGTGAAGATTAGTCACCTTATATGATTAGTGTATCTATTTTTGGTATATACCGAACTGCATGCCGATGATAGTGAGGATGTACATGAAAGTTTTGTGATTTTGATTATTGTACCGGCCTACGTGCCGAAGATAGTGAGACTGTATCTGATCATCTTGAGATAATTGTATTTATTTGTAGCTGTATACATATGTATTGATACACAGATATTTTCATTGATATAGATGATTATTTTGATGGTGATATGTATGTATTAATGATGTACTTGGTTTTAATTTCCTACTATGTATGTGATGGAAACTAGGTGAATTAGGTATGTTTGATTCGAGGTCATGTAGGCATGGTTGAGTCGGGTAAAGCATGATTAAGTCTAGGTGAGTTAGGCATGGTGGAGTTAAGGTTTGTTGGTTTTGATTTAATTTCCAAGTTATTGGTAATGGAAATAAATGATGATGTATATGTATGTTATGGTGTATATTTCCACAATATTTGATATCATGGAAATGTGAAATGGTGGATGAATGATTATGATGTTGTAAGAAAATGAAAGGTAGTTATGTTTGTTAATTGTTTAATTTCCAAGTGTTGTGAAAAATAGAAACTAAGTAAGGTGAAATGTTAATTGAAAACATTGGGGGGGATTGGTTACGGTAAGGAGTGGCCGAGCTAACCTCCATGGGCCCCATGCCCTCAAAGTGTTGCCTACATAGCCCCGGTGAAAAGGGGTCACATGCCAATATAGTTCTCCCATAAGCTAGGGAAGAATATGATGAGGTAGAGAAATGGGTGAGTAGGTTTTTAGGTGTGGTTGAGTCGAGGTTATTTGAGTATGATTATGTTTAGGTCACTTAAGCATGATTGAGTCTAGGTCAAAAAGGTAGGAGTGAATTGAGGTTATTGAGGTGTGGTTAATTTGAGCTGTCGAGGGCTTTGTCCTGTATAGGATAATCAACAAGTAATGAAGAAGGTGAGTGGTAAGAGGTGACCGAAGAGTCTCCTATTTGATTAAAACCATAACAAGTCTACTACACTGAAGATGGGATTATGAACATAAGACCCTAAAGGCGCTACATGATAGAATATTATAAGGGTGAAGAAAGTTACAAGATCAGGAAATGTCACATTTGCTGCACATCCCTTGAGCTAGTGGGAAATTAGGGTGAAAAGGTGATAAGGTGAAAACAGGTTGGTTTTAGCGTATCCTAGTGTGAGACAAGATACTAACTTGGGCGAGACCCAAGATCACAATAGGCAAGTCCATGATGAAAAATTTAATCTTTTTCTTTTTGATTTTGTTTTTGATTGATTGATCGATGCAGGAAGTATATGTGGGATGAGTATGTTAGGAAATAAGAGATAAAATATACGGAACAATCCCTTATAGAATCAAAATAGTAGACACTAATATGTAGAAAATATTACACATTTCAAATAAAAGTGCGTAATAAATAACACAACACAGAGAGACAAGATTTAACGTGGTTCACCCAATTTGGGCTACGTCCACCAAGAATCACTTGCTTAGATTTTATTACAAGCCTCCACTCTCTCAATACAATACCCAGATCCGTTTAGAGCTATGCTCAACAAACTCTATAGAATTCACCCCGAAGTTAAAACACATCTACAATACATTTGCTTGTCTATGTATCATATGCATAAGACCATATAAATAGACAATTTCTTAAGTAGTTTGATACAAAACCGTGGGTATCAAAACCATGGGAAAAAACTGTGGGTATCAAAACCATGGGCAAAAAACCATGGGTATCAAAACAATGGGTGCTAAAAAACATGGGCCCAAAAACAACTCATAATGGTTACCCATTACCCATGGGTTAATAAACCACCCATGAAAATTTTCTTCAGGGGCTTTACCCCCGAACCCCCCTGACCCGCTCATCGGCAGCCGATCGGGACCAATGTAAAAATACTCGAGTGTAACACATAGAAGGTGTACCACACTCTAACATGAAAATAGGATCCACAAACATAACAATCTCCCACTTGGAGACTGATTTCCACTGAGAAATATTCTCAACCCTTCACTCATCATCCGCGAAGGCCAACCAAAGTGAACATAGCTTTAGTTTATCCCTTGTGACCACCTTGGTCATCATGTCTGCAGGATTTTGACTGGTATGAATCTTCTCCAACTTCAACTTATCTTCCTCCAAAGCTATCCTGATGAAGTGATATCTCAACTATATATACTTCATCCTAGAGTGGAAAGTAGAGTTCTTAGCTAGGTGTATAACACTTTGACTATAATTATGCAGCTTACATTCCTCCTGCTTATGCCCCAACTCCTCAAGCAATTGTTGTAACCAAATCATCTCTTTTCTTGCCTCTGTGGCAGCAACATACTTAGCCTCCGTGGTTGACAAAGCCACCAACTTCTGTAGTTGTGAAACCTAACTCACTACCGTCCCACCTACAGTGTAAATATAACCTATCATGCTCCTCCTACTGTCAACATCTCTATCCATGTTTGAATCTACATAACCACGTAAAGTGGTATCTGATCCACTATAGCTCAAAACTGTCCCCATGGTCCCTCTCAAATACTTCAAGGATTCACTTTCTTTGCTTGCCAATGCTCTTTACCTGGATCACTCATAAATCTACTCACAGCTCCCACTGCATGGGCAATATTAGGCCTAGTGCACACCATAGCATACATCAAACTGCCAACTGCTAATGAGTAAGGTACCTTGGACATCTAGTTTCTTTCCTACTCTGTCTTAGGACACTGCTCCTTTGATAACTTAAAATGGCCTGCCAAAGGAGTCCCAACCGGTTTAGCATCCTGTATGTTAAACCTATCCAATACCTTCTTAATGTACTCTTCCTGAGATAAAGTCAGCCTGTTCCTTCCTATCCCGAGTTATCCTCATACCAAGGATTTGTCTGGCTGCCCCCAAATCCTTCATATCAAAGGATTCACTTAGCTATTTCTTGAGTACTTTTATTTCCTACATGTTTTTACCTGCAACTAACATGTCATCAACATACAAACACAGGATAATATAACTTCCATCCTCAAGTTTCTTTGTATACACAGATGGTCATAATGACATCTAATATAACCTTGTTCCATCATGAAGCTATCAAACTTCTTATACCATTGATGTGGAGCTTGTTTCAAGCCATACAAGCTCTTCTTCAATTTACACACCATCTCCTCTTTACCTTTGACCTCATAGCCCTCTGGTTGCTGCATATATAGTTCCTCCTCCAAATCACCATGGAGAAATGCAGTCTTTACATCTAACTATTATAAGTGCAAGTCTTCTACTGCCACTATTCCAAGAATAGTTCTAATAGAAGTCATTTTTACTACAGGAGAAAATATCTCATCAAAATCTATACCTTTTTTCTATGCAAACCCCTTGACCACCAACTAGGCCTTATATCTTTTCTTTCCTCCTTATTTGTCTTTAACTCTGTACACCCACTTGTTCTGCAATGCTCTTTTGCCTTCCGGTAGCTTCACCAAATCCCAAGTCTGGTTCTCCATGAGAGACTTATGCTCCTCATCCATGGCTTGCTCCCACTTCTTCTTGGGAATCTACCTACATTGTTTCATCAAATCTCTTTGGCTCTCCACTATCAGTGAGTAATAAATAATAAAGAGAAGGAGAAAACCGTTTAGGTTCTTTTCTTACCCTAGAAGACCGCCTCACTGTAGGATTTTGGGGTTCCTGTTGAGTCGATTCCTGAACTGATTCATGGGTCACTGTCCCATCTAGAAGATCCTCTACCACTACATATTCTTTCTTGGATTCTTCCCTGTTTTCCCGCAATCAAGCTTTCTTATACATGAATTTCTCATTAAAGACCAAATCCGTAGATGTAGAATGATTTTCTTGTCTTTAATACTCCAACATTTAAATCCAAAGTCATCACAACCATAACTAATAAAATTGCATTTTTATGATTTAACCTCTAGCTTGGTCCTATCATCCTTGTCAATATGAACAAACACCTCACATCCAAAGACTCTAAGAAATGAGTAATCGAATTTCTTACCGTACTCAAGCCTCCTCGGTATGCCTCCATCCAAGTCACTTGAGGGTCCTCTATTTATCAAGTACATAGTTGTGCTCACCGCTTCTACCAAAAAAAAAAGAGGCGATCCCATGTAACCTCATGCTCCTAGCACATTCCATTATTGTTCTGTTCATCCTTTTTGATACCCCATTTTGCTGCGGAGTTCTTGGAACCGTCTTTTTCCTATGGATTCCATTCTTAGAACAATAATCATTAAATTCATTGTTGTAATACTCCCATCCATTATCTGACCTGAGACATTTTAGCTTAAGACCTGTTTCATTCTCTACCAAGGCTTTCCATTTAACAAAAGTGTCAAATACATCATATTTGTTTTTGATACAATAAACCCAAACTTTCCTTGTTGCATCATCAATAAAAGTAACATAATAACTTGAACCCCAAGAGATGATACATTGAGCCGGCCCCCACATATCGAATGCACCAAATCTAACTTACTCTCTTTCTTTGTAAGTCCAACCTTGATAAACCTTACTCGCCTGCTTCCCATATATGCATTCCTCACAGAACTCCAAACCTATTTCGTATATCTAGAAAAATTCTTCTTTATGATGTCCATGCCCTTATGGCTCATATGACCGAGCCTATAGTGCCATAATATTGTATCTACATCTGAAGCCACAAGATTACAATCATTAGTACTATTAGTGGATAAATACAAGGTTCCAACCTTCTTACCTCTTGCCACCACAAGAGCACCCTTGGTAACCTTCCAAGAGTCATCTCAGTAAATATCACAAAGATAAACCATCACTTCCCAATTGCCCCACCGATATCAAATTTCTCCTTAATGTAGGCACATGTCTGACATCCTTCAATAGCCATGTATTCCCATTCTACATCTTAACTTGAACAAAAACTTTTCCAACTATATTGCAAGGCTCATCATCACCAATAAAAACATGCCCAAAACCCCCTTGAACATAATCAACAAAATAATGCCTATATGGAGTAGCATGAAAAGAATCCCCGAATCTAAAACCCAAGATTCGTAATATTATGTAAAGAAAGAATCAAAGCATCCCGCATACATTACCTCGATGCCACATTTTCCTCCTTGTCCCAAAGCTCCCAATAGTCCTTTTTTGCATGCCCAGACTTTCCACAATTCCAACATACAATCTTGCTCTTGGATTTTGACCTTGCCCGATCTTTTGATTTTCCATGGTTTCCTCTATTCTTCTGTCTCCATCTAGTTTCCACTGTCAAAGAATTCTCTGAAGTAAAATATTCCCGAAAGATTTTTCTTTGCATTTCCTCTCTTAGAATCACCCCTACAACATCCTCAAACTTCAACTTCGAGTTAGCTGGAACCGAGTTGCTTACCGCCATTACCAGGCTATTCCAACTTTCAGGTAAAGAGCACAAAATTAATAAAGCCATAACTTCTTCATCAAATTCTATTGTAACCAAAGCTAGCATATTCACAACCGTATTGAAATCATTTAAATGATCTGCTACTGAACTATTCTTAGACATCTTCATATTAAAAAACTTTTTCATTAAAAATATCTTATTAGAGGAAGAGGGTTTTTCATATAACTTCCCTAATGCATCCATAAGTTATTTTGTAGTCCTTTCCTTTGAAAAATTAAATAATACCGAAGATGAAAGACACAGCCGGATCGTTTCAAGTGCCTTCTGATCCAAAAAATCCCATTCCGCATCTATCATACTCGAGGGTTTGTTCACCTTCTCAGACAATGGAGTATAAATATCCTTCTGATAAAGGTAATCTTCCATCTGCATCTTCCAAAGACTGAAATTCTACCCGTTGAATTTATCAACCCTAGATCTTCCATCATCTGCCATAGCTCCCACTCAAGATAAAAATTTTCTTGTGATTCAACACTTCAGCAAACCAAACCAGGCTATGATACCAATTGTTAGGAAATAAGAGATAAAATATGCGGAATAATCCCTTACAGAATCACAACAGTAAAAACTAATATGCAGAAAATATTATAGATCTCAAATAAAAGTGCAGAATAAATAACACAACATAGAGACAAGATTTAACGTGGTTCACCCAATTTGGGCTACGTCCACCAAGAATCACTTGCTCAAATTTTATTACAAGCCTCCACTCTCTCAATACAATACCCAGATCTGTTTGGAGCTATGCTTAACAAACTCTACAGAATTCAGCCCCGAATTCAAAACACATCTACAATACATTTTCTTGTCTATGCATCATATGCATAAGACCATATAAATAGATAATTGCTTAAGCATTTTGATACAAAACCATGGGTATCAAAACCATGGGCAAAAACTGGGTATCAAAACCATGGGCAAAAAACCGTGGGTATCAAAACAATGGGTACCGAAAAACCATGGGCCCAAAATAGCCCATAACGGTTACCCATTACCCATGGGTTAATAAACCACCCATGAAAATTTCCTTGAGGCTTCACCCCGAACCCCCGACCCGCTCACCGGTAAGCGGGACCACCGTAAAATACCCGAGTGTAACATATAGAAGGTGTACCACACTCTAACATGAAAATAGGATCCACAAACATAACAGATTATATTATCTCCTTATGGTATTCATGAAGTTGATCAATGCGGGAAGCTTTAGAATATTTTCATTTTAGTTTTTACAAAAATAGTCTTCTTTTGATGATAGACTAAGTACAATACAACTAGCTTCGTATAGTTGGCCTTCAAGGATCAACGTATTTATAGCAGCGAGATAAAAAGCATAGATGTCCTTTTTGAGCGAGTCATCATTTTGCTATAAGTTTGAATCAAGGAGTGGAATCCCATTTTACTTTTGAAATTGTTTTTCTTTTGGCCTTTTAAGTCATGGACAAGACTATAGAGGAAATTAGGCTCTGGTGTTTGACGACAAAACTATAACACACATAGGTTAACTGTGATGGAGAGGTTTTAAGTGATGAACGACCATAGGATTCCATCTTGAAACATATAAAAATTATCCATGAGAATCATGCCATAAGTAGAGCCGTGGTACTCATATTGAAGACAAGGTTGAGAGGTAACAGGTAATCACATGATCTTGGTTTAGTCGTTGATCCTTAAAATAGGTAGAATGAAAGGTGAAAGGTGCTCAAGGAAGGGGCATTGAATAGACAAGAGGTGATATAGGACTTAATTCAACAATATAATGGTTGAAGATGCAAGGCATTGACGGGTTAAGGTTCGGGTTTACCTTCGAGTGAAGTCAAATGATAAGTGCCTGATCCATATGTATGAGTAATAATATAAGGTTCAAGCTAATTAGGAGCAAATTTTCCCCGTTTACTTTTTTCCTCTTTTGTTACATGTTGATTTTCTTTAAGGAATAGGTCACAAACTTGGAAGGTTCATTCATGGATGCGCTTTTCATAGGAATGTTTGATACATTTTTAGTAGATTTGAAGGTGAGAAAGAGCATTAAGACGATGTTCACCTAATAACTTGAGTTGTGCCAAACGGTCCTAGTGAAATTCATCATCATTGAACATATATTTGAGTGAGATATGAAGAGACAAAATCTAGAATTCAAGAGGCATGGCAACCTCTCGTGCCATAGATCGAGAGAAAATGCGTAGCCACGGTTGAGGTACGAATACTAGTACGATAAGACCATAAGGCAAAAGAAATGTACGTGTGCCAATCCTTTCCAGTATCATCCAAAAATTTCATAAGAACTTTATTTAAGGTTTTTTTGGTGGATTCAGCTTGGCCATTTGTTTGAGAGTAGTAGGGTGAAGAAAAACAAAGTTGAATGCTAAAGGCATCACAAAGCATCCATAGAGTTTTGTTTTTGAAATGTTTTCCATTATCAGTGATTAGACAATGGGGAACACCAAAGAGAAAAATGATATGATGATTGATGAATTCACATATTTTCTTGGATTTTTTGAAATAAGAGGTATGAATTCTATCCATTTAGGGTAGTATTCAAGAGTAGTAATAATCCATTGATGGCGTTGTGAAGAATGGGGATTGATTTCTCCAATAAGATCCAAACCCCATTAAGAGAAAGGCCAAATGTCTCATGTGACCTGTAAGGTGTGACTAGGTGTGTGATGAATATTAGCATGTTTTTGGAACTTCACACAACATTTGACATAATCAAAACAATCACAGTTTAAGGTTGGCCAATAATAGCCTAGGAGGAGAATATGTTTAGCGATAGCTAAACCACTGAAGTGACCTCCACAAATTCCATTGTGAACTTCCTTGATGGTGTAGGGAATTTCAGAACTTGTAAGGCATCGCAAGAGGATACCATCAAAACCACATTTATAAAGAAGTCCTCCTATGATGACATACCGAGAGAAACTTTTTAGAAATAAGTGTTATTCGTTACAAGTAAGGTCTAGAGGTAGAACTGAAAGGGAAAGGTAGTCAACAAACTACTTGTACCAAAGGTCATATGGGTCAGGTTGAACGGTTCTGACAAGGTTGACGTATCGAAATAGATAGGAAGGTGATTGCAACCTTTGTACTATGAAAAAGATTTTTGAGTTGGAGGGCGAGGAGGGTATTTGAGAAGTAAGGTAGGCCATGGTATCCATAATTTTTAGTGGAACGTGGAGTGGTTTGAAGTTCATAACGGTCAAAGGTAGTCAAAAGTATGTCTACATGATGCTTATAATTTTTAAGTATTTTGTTATGAAACTGATATATACCATTGACTTGATTTACAACCAGTGAGAGTCATCGAAGATATTAATTGATTTTATGTCTAAGGCAATGGCAATTTGAAGGCCTAATACGAGTGCTTCATATTCAGTGATATTGTTAGTACATTCAAAATCTAGTTTGGAAGATAACAACATAGGCTCACCATCGAGAGGAATGAGGATAAATCCAACACCACCTCCACACTAACATTTGTAACCATCAAATAATAAGGTCATCATGTAAATGATATCATCCAACGAGAGGGTAACAATGGATTCATCTGGAAAATCAAAGTCGAGGGATGATTTCCAGGGAGAGGTGCATCTACAAGTGGGTCAATGATAGTTTGTCCTTTTGATGGATTTTTGATGAGTGAATTCAAAGTATAGGTCTGCAAGAAGCATGAGCCAACGTGCAACATGCTGATGTTGGTAGGGCTTAGTGTACATATAGTATAAGGGGTCCAGTATTGGTGACAACAAAATTTTTATGGTTAATTAGGTAATGATGAAGTTTAGTAGCAACAAAAACTAAAGCTAGGAAGATTTTTTTGGCATGGGCATGTCGGGTTTCATAATCTAAAAGCGTATGACTTATATAATAAACCACTTGCTCCATGTGTTTCTCATTATGATGAGCAAGCATGGATCCTAAGGAATGATCCGTAGCAGAATTATAAAGTTAAAATGATTGGTCATCTTTAGGAGGAACACGTGCATGTGGTTGGAGGAGGTAACATTTTAAGGCCTCAAAGACTTTGTGGCATTCATCATCCCATTTGAAGGAGACGTCCTTTTTGAGGAGATGATGAAAGGGGTGGCAGCAGTCAAAAATTTGTAAAATAAAATGAAGGATAGACTACAACTTGCCTTGCAAACTACGCAGTTGGAGAAGGTTAGTAGGTGGAGGAATTTTGAGAATAGCCTTAATTTTAGCGGGATCAACTTCTATGCCACACAAAGAAATGATAAAACTAAGGATTTTTCCTGAGAGGAAAATGAAGACACATTTCTTAGGTTGAAGGTGAACACAATACTTGATGAGACGATCAAAAATGACCTTAAGGACTGTAAGGTGTTTGGCTTGATGTTTGGATTTGGCAAGAAGGTCATCTACATAATATTCTAATATGCGATGCATGATGTCATGAAAGATATAAGTCATAGCCGCCGATATGTAGCACCAGCGCGTTTTAAGGAAAAAGGGCATGACTCAATAGTAGAAGGTCCCCCAGGAGTGATGAAGGTGGTTTTGTGTTGATCTTCCGGGCGAGTAATATTTGGTTATAACCCGAGAATCCGTCCATGAGTGATAACATCTCATGGCTGGTGGTGAGATCAACTAGTTGGTCTATACTAGGTAGAGGGAAGTCATCTTTAGGGAAAGCTAAATTAAGGTCATGGAAATCCATGCATATGTGGAGTCCTCCTGTTACTTTTGTGATAGGAACGATGTTAGAGATCCATTGGGGATAATCAATGGGTAGGATGAAGGAAACCGAGAGAAGGCATGAAGTTCTTCTTTGACAAGAAGGGAAATGCGAGGATGTATTTTTGCAGCTTCTATTTTATGAGTTTGGCTTCAAGAACAGTTATGATATTGTGGACCACAATGTTTGGGTCAATACCAGGCATATCAACATAGGACCAAGCAAAAGCATTGCTATGATCTCGAGAGGAATGAGTAAAATCTTCCCATTCAAAGAAAGATCTAAAGATTCACCTATCTTTAAAATGTGTGGGTCATCTTGAGTGTTAATATTGATTTTGATGTTTGATTCATTTAACATAGTTTGTGTCTTAGAAGGAAACAACTAGTGAATATAAGAATCTTCCGCACCAAGGTAGGTGAGAATAGACTCATCGTCCTAACATTGAATGACATTAATAGAAGGTTTATTGTCATTGATCATGTCAGGATGTAGGAAGGGAAGGGAAGATGGAGCCTCGTCATCACGTAGATAAGTCATAGTTCCCAGGGAAATGGTATTTACAAATTTTTTTTTTTAGGAGGAATGTATTCTATATCCATAGACTCCGTGGATGGAGGTGGGGAAGTAAGTAGATGGGGTGAAAAAGTTTGTTGCCCTCAATGAGTTCAACGTGGGATTTCTTGAAAGATGGTTCAACAAATCCAATACCACTGTAGTCGTTGTGTTTACATGTGGTACACGGGATGATAGTATGATAGCCCTGTTTGTAGAACCCAAAGAAAAATCCTTTCCATGCTCAACAATGGAGGAAAGTGTGGGAGAAGCGGTGGTTGGTGAGGGATTGAAGGTCAAGAAAATGGTCACGTTTGGGAAGGTGGCTCGGGTGAGTATGTAGAAGTATCAAGTCCCCCATAGGTTAAGTTTGTACGAAGGTGAGGAGGACCATAAGAGAAAACCTTACCTACACGGTGATCATAGCGAGGATGTTGGAAAGGTTACCATACTCTTGAGGAGTAAGGAATGTGTTGATGTTATACAAGAGGTACTCCCCCAGAGTGAGACGTTGAAAAACACCTACTAAGAGATCGGTAGTTGGTATATGGGTGACGGTAGTAGATGAATGACTAGGCAATTGGGAGGAAGAACCATCGGTCAGTTGAGAAGTAGAAGGATTAGTAGATGGTTCAACTGTCAAAGCTAAGATGACATTGGGAATGGAGGAGGTAGGTGTGGAAAAGGTAGCAACAACATCAGTGGATGGGGTTGTGGGTGAAGAAGAAGTGGTGATAGTGGTAGATGCCTTAACTAGTATAAGGACATCATTAGGTTGGTATAACATGTTACAAGTTTTGAATGGTGAAGGGTCAGCGGGGATGGTATAGTTATGTCCTTCATGTTCAAATTTTACACAACGATGTAAGGTTGAAGAAACACAACCCATGACAAGGACCAAGGTTGGCCAAGAAACAAGTTATACTAGAACTCCCCCTCTAGGACATAGAATAGTTCTGGAATGGTACGGGGGCCCACACAAACATATAGGATGATGGTGCCGAGAGTGGAAGTGATGGTTTCATTGAATGAATGCAACATAACTGGTTATTATGCATGTAATTTGAAGGGATGCACATTTGATTGTATGCGTGGGAGGAGATGATGTTGATGCTGACACCACCATCGATCATAACGAGTTGAACATGAATATTATCAATATAAATGGAGATAAAAAGGGCGGGATCATGATCATCTGATTAGAGAGGTATAATCTCGTCATCAGAGAAACTGAGGGTGGCTACTTGATGAGTGGTAGGGGGTGTAGAGGAAGGTGATGAATTGGTGAGAGAGGCCACGTGGTGAGGGGTAATAATGGAGGCCACAGGTGTAGGGTCATTGGGTAAAACCTCGATGGATTGCAGAACCTCCATGAGGGCCTGTCGATGAGATTCAAAGGTTTAGACGAGATCATACAAAGACATTTTTAGGGGGATTAGTGCAATTGTTTTATCATTGTATGATGGGCGACCCCATTAGAAATGGGGTATGTGGGTCCCCTAATGGTGATTTTTGGTGTGGGTGCAGATGGTATGTTGGGTACAGGATTAGCAGACGAGCTAATTTATTTCTCTTTTCCTTTGTCTTTTTTGGTGCAAGTGGCAACTTGGATCATGTTAATATGAGGAAGAGAGGTGGATGGATAAGGTATGTCATGAGTAGTATAACAACATGATGGACAAAAACCTAATGTAGGGTAAGAACCTTGTGAAATGAGTAGGGCACACTTGGCATTTTGGTGGGGTTTTGGTGAGCTCTCTTATGCGGACCATGTTGATCTTGAATTTTGGAGGTGGATAAAAGGGTTATGGAGGTGGTGATGTAGGTTGCTGAATAGGTAGTGGGTGAGGATGTGTGGTGATAGGTGGAGGTGGAAATGGGTCCTCGTCTAGGATATCATCATCATCAAAGTTTTTTTCAGGAGGACAAAGTTGGAGAAGAACAGTTTTTAGAGCCTTACAATTTTCTACATCATTTCCTGACACACGATGGTAGGAGAAAATTTTAGTATCGTCAAACCCTTTTGGTTTGGGCTTTGACAACGGTATCTAAAAGGTTGGTTAGAATGGTGATGTAAAAACCTACCAATGGATCGCAATGTGAGGTGAGTGTTGGTCTAGATTGAAGTGTAGGTGATTTTGATGTGTGAGGTACTACAAGAGGTGGAATTGGAGATGGGATAGGTTTGACCACCGATTAGGTAGGTGGTACTATTTTAGGATTAGGTTGTACCTTCTTGGGTAAGTGCATGATAGATGAACTAGTGATTCAAGGCGTTGTAGGCTCGATTACCTCTTTGGAGGGTAGTGGGTTTTTCAATTTTGTTTGAACCTTCTTGGGTAAAGGTGAAGGAGGAGTACATGATGTCGAAGGGAAAATAGATGGTGGAAGAGGACGAATTATCCATAGTGATAATGAAGGTGTAGTAAAGGTTGTTGGTGGAGGAAAAGTGGAAGGTACAAGTTAAAGAGAAGAATTATCATAGGTAGTGATGAGGTTATTGTAGATGGTGGGGGTATAGGTGGTAAGAAATATGTGGGTAATGACGAAGGTGTATGTTGCACTGATAGGTTGGGTGTAATAAAGGATTGTGATGAAGAGGCGGGTTGCGGTGATTTTGATTTTCCTTGGATAGGTGGTTTCTTGGCCAAGGTTGATGGGTGAGGCCCTAGGATAGATGGAAGGGGCAAAGGTGACAAAGGCATGGTGGGTGAAATTGGTGTGTGCATCCTAAAAGTTGGGTCTTCTTTTTAGGTGGAGGATTGGTTTTTATGCGAGCTTGGGAGGATGTGGCTAAGTCCAATTTGATGGGTGGATGGACAAGGCTTGATGTCGGCATGACACCCAAGGTAGTGATAGGTCTAGATATGGGAGAAGATTTAGGTGCAGGTAGGTTCTTAGGCATAGGAATGGGTTTGGTTGTGGTTAAAGGTTCGAGATGTAGGCAAGGGTGACGAAGAAGAATCCATTTCAATAGGCATGGTCATGGTTGATTTGGTCACTTGAAATACCTTTAGATAGATCGTGGAGGTATCAGTAAGTGACATCTACATTTGGGTTGAAAAGGGTAACTAAAGGCATCCCCAAAGCATGGAATTATCAACATAATCCAAGCAGTCAGCCAAGCATGAAAATGGTACCATTGTAAGAGGAGATGTCGTTGGTTTAGTGGCAATCCCTATAAAATATGAAGGATCAAATAGTAGAACACATTCAAAAGAAAATAATATTATTTACACTTTGTCTTATTTCTCTAATACAATGGCTAATATATAGCCATAGAGGTAGGCAAAAAAACCTCCTACAAATTAGGGAACAAATTACCCGTTGTCAACAATCTCTTAAAAAATATTTCTCTCTACGTGAGTTGTTAAAACAAATCATAACAATATTATTTTCTACCAACTCATATAATTAATGGAGCACTAACAAATATATTTCACAACATTCCCCCCCTTAGGTGAACATGGAGAAAACTTGCCTTTGTAATTGCATCTACTCATGATCTGGTGATTTTCACAGGATGATCATAAACCTCAAGGATGGTTTTGTAAACGGTTGACCAAAAACTGAGAATGGTGGTTTTGTAATTGGTTTACACAAACCACAAAGTTGTGGTTTTGCGAATGGATTACCAACAACCAAGAATGGTGGTTTTACAATTGGTTTACCAAAAACCAAAAATGAAGGTTTTCAAGTGGTTTACCTACAACCACATCATGATATGCCAAGTACTATTATCAACCCTCATCACATCTCACTACAGGGAATAACATAGGAAATTATGTTGAAATTTGTTTCTCATACACAAACTCAAAATTAGAAATGGAACATTGGTGTCATGTTCCCCCCACAATGTGAAATTTCCACTTATTGAAAATAGGAACACTGCAAATTGAAGCAAACACACAACTAAAAAAATGCCACCAAATCATTTGTGCGGCCCCGTCATTGAAACCGATGAGAGGTTTCGAATGACCTCCAACCTATATTTACCTCCATCCTCTAGTGTCATGCTCAATACAAGAAGTCTTCAGAGCCATTGTCTTCATTTACTTGCTCTTCCCCATTCTCTGATCCTTCTTCAGTAATGAAATTGGCCTCAATTCCTTTGATTTTTCCACTAAGTATATCTTGGGCTTGAGCTCTATAAAATGAATTTGTATGTCCCTTTTTCTTATAGTAGAAACATTCTCTTTCTTGTTTATTTTTAGAAAAAAATGTGTACTTCATTTTTACACACATTGATGTTTCTTTTCTACATCCTCTTTGGTCTATTTTTTCTCAACTAGGAGAGTTTATATCATATCTTCCAATGAGTTGGAAGGCATCGACCAAGTGTGAAGACAAAATTACTTGTATTTGGGAGGAAAACTATCCAACAAAATAACTTTTACATCTTCATCATCTACCGGAGCTATAACTTTTGCTAGCCGTCTAAGGAGAGACCGTAAATCATTAATCTAACTGGACATTGTAGCTCCTTCACCCATTTTTAACTTGAACAATTGTAATTTAAGATAAAATTTTGCATTCACCGCTTTAGCACCAAAGGTTTTGTTCAAGTTTTCCCATATTTCATGAGATGATTTCTTGAGATCAACATAGTGTAGCTAAATATCTGAGAGAGCAAGACCAATAATGGATTTGGATTTATTATCTCTTGCTTCCCATTCTACCAATTTGTTCGGATATGTAGGTGTTGGTTCTTTTCCATCTACTATCCTCCAAATATTTTTATTCATTAACTACATCTGGATATTCACTTTACAAGTATGAAAGTTGAGCCCATTGAATTTTTCCAAAGGGACTTCCATCAATTTTGTGGACCAAAATAACTAAATCTGCTACAAAACACAATATTAAAAAAGAATAGACCCATGCAACTTTTACTTGATCCGAGATATACAAGCCAAATATTTAGTGAACTGAGTATGCATGAACAACTAGATGGTAATTTGAACTAAGCATGGATGTTTGAAAAAACATACATACCATGAAAATTTGCCACAACACACAATCATCAATTTGTGCAGACCAATTTTTTGGAGAATGAACCATGGTTGGCATATGAATATAAAATCTTTTATACTTGATTCCCGAGAAGACTGTCTCTGGCAAACAGAATTATACGAAAACATGGGCGCAATATATTTCAACGTAGGATCAATGTAAGTGAAGTGTTCAATGCATCCCATTGACCACCGATCCACCACAGGTGCATCAAACCCGTAGCAAAGAAGGGCTGTAGATAGATGTTTTCATAATCTTTGCTTTGGAAAATGATAGTTTTCTGAGCTGCAATGAGGAATCAATGTATGTTATAGCCAAAATAATATCACTTTCACACTCTAATACCTATTGTGTCGTGGATAGTCAGGGCAGGAAGAGAAAGGCTACCCCAGATGGTTTCGACCTGGGATCCTTGGTGGTTAATATAGAAGCTTTGGTGAAAGAATGGGCTAAGGTGTTGGAGGGGCTTGAAAAATCCTACAAATGACCTGGGATGGGTTGTTTTGTTTTTTCACTATCTCTATTACTGGCTGTTACTTTCATCTATGTTGTTAGTTTCACTTTATGGGCTCCGAAGAGCTCTTATTACTATGAACAGTTATATTATGGTTTTTTGATGTTATTGTAATGTTGTTTTCTGCTCTCATGGAGAGTGTTCGATGTTTGGGGTAGGGTCCCCTCAACCCTTTTTTACCTCTAATAAAAAAATCACTTTTCTTTGTATAAACATTGCGATTGTTGTGTGAGTGGATTGTCACCACATTGGGTGGATCACCAAATAATATCGAGGCACGAAGAACACTTTCCAAAATAAAAAACAAAATGACCCATCAACTCATAATTCCATTAGCTAATGGTTTGATCAGGGATCATTTTTGAAATTTCCTAAACATCCCTAAATGGTGTTAGTGCAAAAGATCATATCTAGAGCTTTCCAACAACTATAAGAACGTGACAAATGGACATCGAGAGCTCTAGATATGTTCGGTCAAAGTTCAGACATTGAGAAAGTCAACTCTGGTCAACTGGTCAATATTGGACAAATAGCACTGTGACACGTGGTGAAAAGGCAAAAGGAAGTTTTCCGTTGGTTTTCGATCACCGGTCTTCGACGAGTGTAAAAATGGTGCACAGGAACAAGAGGCTCAACTTTTGTTATGGAGGGGAGCTCGGCCGCCGTGTGGACTATGGTATTATCGCCAACGTGGTGGGTCCACAAGCCACCATGTGGCTTGCCACCACTCATCGAATTCACTTGATTTTCCTATCGGGAGATGACAAGTGGACTACATGATGACCGAGTTAATTAATTTCGATACCCCATGGTATGGGTCGAATTTTTATTTACTTGGTAAGTCCACTTACACACCATTCCAAATGCCACATATATATTAATGTTCAAACATTAGTATAAACTGCCAACATACTATACTTCCATGTGGAGGAGGAGTGAAGCGGTGGTGGGGAGCATGTTTAATGTTATGCGTGGAAATCCACGTAGGGGTGGTTATGCCTCTAATGGTCCTTTGACCACTATGTTTGCATGGAGGAAGGCTATTTAAAGCCTTAAACATTATGAAACCACAAAATGTGGGATATACCCACTTCAAAAGCCGCCTCTTTTGGGATTTAATCCCATTTAAAATGCTAAGCACCCACTTTGGAATATTTTATCCCTTATCAAAATACTACGGGCTAAAGGTTTAAAAATAGCCTAAGGGATAATATGTAAGTGCATATTTTTTGGGCCCTAAAATTGTATAAATAGGGTACCTATTTCATTGTAATGGACAGACACCCCAAGCTTATTATTTGTTAAGCTTATTGTGGAGGAACACAACCTAAGCTTATTATTTGTTAAGCTTATTGTGGAGACGTGTCAACAAATATTGTTTATTGGCCTATTATTTTAGGCAATAGTAGATGAAATATTTGTGATTGGGAGTAAATTATAAACTACCCAATAGGCCCATTGAGCCACACCAATTACTTGCAAATCTTGGATTGTCGACCGAAGTGCTAGCGTCACATTGATAGCGTTGGGAAGGCCGATCAAATCTGAAGGAGATTGTGCATCAAGAAGGTGAAGAACAATTCGAATGATCATCGGAAGTTTTCAAAGAACGGTGTACTTGATAGGTAAGTAAAATTCCATTAGGTTTTCTTGTGAAAGTACTATTATAACTTACAAGTTTTGACTAGTGGAATGGTTCGACCATGAACCCGGAGACGTAGGCAATTTCCGAACTCCGTAATCAATCTTTGTGCAATTTTCTTTAATGTCTTGCATTTTATTTTAAATTGATTACTTAAAAGGAGTAAATTATCGAAAAATAAACTAAAGCCTACAAGGGTCTGAGATCAGGTAGTAATAATCTAATTATTTTTGGATCATGGTTGGATCTACAACTAAAGTCTGCACAAATTTGTAGAGACGTTATGCTTGGGCGATGTTAAAATATGAAGAAAATACTCGTATTTATTTGATGTTATTTTCTAAAATCTGATCTGGGTGTTTCTAAAATTTACACAGCAGTAATATAAAGAATTCATCTGCAAACCCATAAAATTTTGGAAGAACCTAGATCACGAAATCAAAATTAGAGTCTTTTCTTTAGACGGGTTCAACATGCTTCATTACACTCATTCAAAAAAATTCGAGATCAAAAATATTTTACTTATGATTATTCCAACTCTTCACACTTACAATCAGAATTCTTCACATACTCTCATCTAAAACGCCCTCGCTCTGATACCAAATATGAAGGATCAGATAGCATAACACATTCAAAAGACAATAATATTCTTTACACTGTATTATTTCTGCTAATACAATGACTAATATATAGCCATGGAGGTAGGCACAACAACCTCCTACAAAGTAGGGAACAAATTACCCATTGCTAACAATCTCTTAACAAATATTTCTCTCTACATGAGTTGTTGAAATAACTCGTAACAATATTATTTTCTACCAACTCATATAATTAATGGAGTAATAAAAAACATATTTCCCAACATGTAAGAGGAGATGTTATTGGTATAGTGGAAATCCCTATAAAATATGTCTATGAGACAAGGAACTGTTTAGCCTTGGACTCTGTAGGTAAAAGAGCAGAGAGCAGATCGACGGGATTTTGGAACGCTAATGGGGAATTGCCACCAATATGCAGTGACACGTCTAAAGGATCCCCATGGGTAGGAGAGATGGCAGGTGGGGTGAGGTAGATTCTTCTTTCGGTGGAGAAGAAAGTGAGGATGATTCTCCGTGGGTCGGAGAATTAATACCGTTGATTTTTCATTAGGTTGCGAGGTAGATGGTGAAATGACATCAAAAGAAATTGTGGACTCCTTCGTGGGTGAAGGGGAGATGAAGGGACTCCTCTGTGGGTGAAGGAGTAGATGAGGTTGGATCCTCCATGGGTAGAGGAGCTCGTGCTATAATCTCCTCGATAGAGGGGATAGGAGGAAATTGAGGAATGGTTGGTATAGATTCAAAAACAATCTGGAACTTCAAGGACATTGTTGTCATTGGTTGAAGGTTTGCCATTTTGATTAGATGATGGTGTATGGTTAGGGAACGACTTCTTAAAGATATGCAAGTTTTTATTTTCCAGTGTGTTCGGGTTGTCCAAGATGAGATCTCCATTATATAACATTTCCTGGACAATGTTTTTGAAGGTTATGTAATTACCATCACTATCACCTTTGACGTAATGATAGTTACAATAATCATGTTACTTATACCATGAAGGAATAGGATGAGTGGGTCGAAACCAGTATGTGGTTTTATAGGTGGAAGTGTAATGGCTTCGGCCTTAAGAAGCTTTTCTAAGACTGAAGAATAGGGATCTCCAATTAGAGTGTACTTTCGTTGCTCCCATCTGAACTGAAAAGTTTGAACGGGAGAAAGATTAGAGGAAGGTTTTGCTTGGTTAGATGGGTGAGATGGGCCAGCTTTGAGAACTACCGCATTGGTAGATCCTTTGGCTTTTGAATAATTGTTTTGGGGCTTTGAAGATGAAGAGGCATCATTTGATTTGAATGCAACGTTTTTATTACGCAATTGAATTTTCTTCTCTTCAATGACACGAATTTCTAGTTTTCACTCCATGGTAAATGCTTCGTCAAAGGTACGAAAGCTTTGTATTTGTAGAGTTGGCGAGATGTACTTGACACAAGCTCTAGTGAACAACTCTATAAGATTTTTAAGGAAACTGGAACGTTAGCTGGTTGATGAGGCTCTGCCAACGAGTGAAAAAATGAGTGATAGACTCATCACCGTATTATCAAGTTGATTACAAGTTGGTCATAGTGACCTTCTTGACGATATTAATTAAAAATGGTCCAAGAAGGCTTGAGCCACTTGATTAAATGAGTAAATGGAATGTTGAGGCAAACCACTATACCAGTCTAACGCGGTCCCATTAAGGACATGGGGAATGTTCGTATGAGTAAAGCATTATCGTGGGTGATCAGATAACACCCATGTTTGAAAGACTCAAACTGTTGTTGTTGTGAGTATTCTTTACTGTTGAACCGGTTAAATTTGGGCATTTCCCAATGCATAGGGTATGGGTGAATGGGAATAGACAGATGGATGGGATCATTGTAGATTTCATCATAGGTTAAGGAGTTGTGAGAGCCGATACATCGATGCTTCTAATGTTTGCATCTTTTCCATCATCATCTTTATAAGGTCATTGGTGGGTTGTGATGATTGGGAACCCCCTGTAGTATAAGGAGGTTGATGATGGATGTATGATGTGGATGACATCCCAGTATATGGTGGTGCCGAGTATGAGAACTGTGAAGGGGGAATAGATGCAAGTGGAAGGTATCCCGAATAGGTGATAGACGAGATTGGGGGTTGTTGGTGATATGTATAAGTAGGTGGGGTAGTCATAACGACTCTTGTGGTAATTAGGGGTAGGGATTATGGGATGGAAAGGATGAGGTTTTGGAATGGGGTATGGGTTGCCGACACCATGGGTGGTTACGATGCAACTGGTACATATGAGGTAAAGGGTACAGATGGGGCTATGCTCAAGGTGGATGACAAAGGAATAGTTGACACCACGGGTGTGATATAGTTATAGAGGATGTGGGGTCCAGTTGAGACACCACAAGTGGTAAGATGGATGAATGTAATGCTAAGATAGTAGTAGCTGACGTAGAAGTGGGGATGAGGGTAGGAGGGATAGACATGGGCATGCTATATACCAACTGTCACAAGGAGTCTTAGGTAGATGAGTGGGCGAGATAATATTGTAGGGCAATGAGATTCTAGTCAAGGAGTCTTGCAAACTCCTTGTCACCGGTACTAATGGTGATGGGCTGAGTTAGATCCATAGGCAACAGGATGAAAGGTGGTGATGGGATAGGTGGGAACGATGAAGGATAGCGTGAAACACAAGGGCATTGGCTTGGTTACGAGTCAAAACCATGTGAATTAGCGTAGACCTGGTAAACTTTTCTCTATAAATGACATAGAAAAACAA
Source organism: Taxus wallichiana var. yunnanensis (assembly GCA_018340775.1). Classification (NCBI taxonomy): domain Eukaryota; kingdom Viridiplantae; phylum Streptophyta; class Pinopsida; order Cupressales; family Taxaceae; genus Taxus; species Taxus wallichiana. The sequence continues at coordinate 572,004,336 of CM031244.1, forward strand.
CAAAAATGGAGGAGAATAGATTCCGGGAGGTGAAACTAGTCGTTGTTTTAATTAAAAATTAAAACAAAGGAACTGATGGCGGTTAGGTTAACCGATGATGGTTACAGGGTGACCGATGACGGTTAGGGAAACCGATACTAGTTACTATGGGAAATCAACAGTTTTGCAAATGAGGCAAAAATGATGAAAATGAAATAAAGAAGTTGTATTTGACTGTGATTTTAAAATTTTGGGGGTATGATGATGTCTTGAGAACTTCAAAAAGAACAGAGATGCGATACACATTATTTTTGGTAGAATTACAAAAAGAGCTAGAAACTGACAACGGTTAGGTAAACCGATGATGGTTGCTAGACTGATACCGGTCACTGTGAAATTTGAAAAAGTGAAGAAAAATTGATTTTTTTGAATTAAGTCAGATGGAATATCAACCCGAAAACCGAGTATGATAGTAATGGATCCTGACACACTCAGAAACAATCGAATACACCAACTATGATGGTGGAGTGTGAAAGGAAGAAGAAAATGAAGAATGTAACCTCACAACTCAAAACACAACTCAAGAAAAAGATAAGAAAAACACACAATCCTATAAGTGAATTTTATGTTTTAGCTTATGTTATTTTAGACTGAATTTTCAAATCAGAAAACAAAAGTTGGTTAGGAAGGTGTCCTATGAAGAGGTAAGATCTAAGGGTGGTTTCAGGTTATGTTTTTGTGGGGACAAATCCTTTCTATGAGATAATTATTGGATAAATGAACCAATTTGGCGCCCACTGTCAATCCTTTGATCGTGTGATCATTGACAACTTCTTCTAGGTAAGGTGTTGTTTAAGAAGATGTGTGAATTTATATTTGTGTAGTTTGGAAAAGAGAGAGAGAGAGAGAAAGTGCTCTATGATTCAATTATGTCAACCATCAACTGGGCATGACTTCCAACGATATAGGTTGCCCTCAGTTTTAATGTGAGCTAAAAATGCAAGCATAGAAGTATGAAATGCAAGTATTTTAGAACCCAAATTGAAATGTGATATTTTATGTAAACAGAGAGTGAATAGGAAAGAGAATGAATTTCACTAATGTGGATGCAAGAAGAAAAAGAATGATTCTTTTTAGTCCCAAAATACAAATGTCACTTAGACAAATAGAAGAAAGAGAATATTCCCAAGGATAAAATTTAATGTTAACTTCCTTTTAAAAATAAATAAACATACAAAAGTTCCCTAAGAATGAATGAATGCAAGGAACCCTGGATGGGTCCCACTCAGGCGTGCCAAAATGTTTCACCGATTCTTAACAAATTAATGAAACATATAAGGGGTGATAGGCCAAGGAGGAATACCTGTTGTGATGTCGGTTGAAGGTTGTGCATGTGTTCTGATTTCCTGATCCAAGTTGATTGCAAGAACTCCCTTTTGTCTAGGAGGAACTACCTGAAATGCAAAGCAAGACCACAAAATATAGTTAATAGAAAAAGGCTAGTGGATTACCTAGCGTGAGCTAGATCCAAGAAGTATGACACTTCCTCGATGGTTTTCAATCCATTGATATATATATATATATATATATATATATATATTTCAATATAAAATAAATGAACATGCATATAAACAAATCTAGTGCTAGTAGTTTGATTTAGGTATCTTAGATTAATTATCAACTTTAATCCACTTAAATGCTTCGATATTAAACTTTTAAAGGTCACGGGTCAAGTCACAGTGTGGTCGGGTTGTCTTGAAGTCAAAGACAGAGTTTACGTAAGGCTTGGTACAATTTGGGGTTAATTTTGGTAATTTGGGTGATTGGGGTGCTTTCTCGGTCTAAGGCGCTTTTCCAGCACACGTGAGACCGATGCCGATCAGTGTGATTGACGATGGTTTAGCTATGACTAATACCAATTAGGGATAACTGATCTCAGTTTCTGTAAAAATGGTAAAAGTATTATAAACATGTGTCTAGGCTCTCTATGTGTCTGCATAGAGAGATGAGGAGGTCTGTGGAGAGGCTTCAGGTAGGGTATCTGTCTTGGGTGAGATTTTTGTGAGGCCTTTGGGGTGTTAAGGTCAATTTAGAAAATGTTTGGCAGGAGATATAGTAATCGGCATCGTAGGGGAAATTTGGTGAAATTTGATTAACAAGTGGTTTTGGGCTTCTTTGTGATTACACAGAGAATAAAAGGGAAACTAGTTGGGTTCGTGATAAGGTGATAAAAAATTAGAAGTGTGTAAAAGGTTAGGAATAAAGATTCGGAAGGTTATGGTGGTTGGATAAGGGTATGGGCTGGAAAATGGAGATGGTGAAATACAAGGAATAACAAGTTCCAATAACCAAGGGATAAAGAACTTAATGAATAAGTACAGAACAATATAAGATCATACTTGTTCCTGTAAGATTGGTGAGTGAAGGAAGGTGATGGTCAATCTGTGAACTGGTATGACAGTGCTTCTCAGAGTGTCACCATGAATGCTAATGCCTCAAAATCATCCCTGGTACTTGCTTGGGCCTCTGGTTGGATGTATTCTATCATTTCGATGATGAGAAAACTTTGGTTCATGCTTGAATTCAGATATCTCACTCCCAAAACTTAAAGTGACCAACCTGGGAAAAATGTTTCCAAATTGTATATATGGTGACCGATGATGGTCAAGGTGATTGGCATCGGTTGAGGGTTAACCGACGTCGGTTAAGGCGGGATATCCTAGGTTTACCAAAAATAACAGATCTTGGCTATTTTTGGCGAGCTCTCCTATTAGTCCCGAGTCTAAAGTTGTCATTAACGCTTAAATAAGTGGACATGCTATTGGATAAATAATAGGAATTTAATGTTAGGGTTAGACTAATTCTTAGGTGGTTAGGATAAGTCGAGACTAATTCTTAGTTAATTAATACGCTAAGAACAAGTCCATGGTGAGGTGTCTAGGTGATGTGGCTGTGTGATGTGTAAATTAATTTAATTAAAGTAATTAAATTAATAAATTATGTGAGGATGGGTATTAATTCAATCGTAAGTAACTAAATTAATATCAATACATGGTAAAGGGGTCATGGTTAGGTTAACATATTAGGTTGACTATTCGAAAGAGGACCCAAGGGAGTGTGACCCAAATTTGGTGTCTACATGTAGTATTATGAACAAGGTCTCCATGACCATGTGAAAATTTGGCTTGGGATACAAATATCCCTCCATCTCCCCTTCAGGAACTTCTGCATCCTCTCCCATCGATGTTGATTCACCTCCATAGCTACATATGACTATCTCACTGATCCCGATGATACCATATCCATTTCCCCTACATTTTTGTAGTCTCCACCATTTCCCTCGAACCAACTACTTATCGGTTTGATAATGAAACCTGGTCCTTTCCTCTCAAGCATCTAGAGATGGTAGGGGAGGATTCCCCTACCATTAACATTATTCAATGTAGTGATGATAACTCCATTATTTCTTACATGGGGGATGAGGATTATCATATCCAAAATTCCCTTCCCCGACACTTCCACTCTCCTAAATGAGTCCACTATCGACATTAATATTGGGATTCCTCAAGAGCCCTACATCCTTAAGGGGGTCAATCTATGGAGCCTCAATAACTCGAAGATTTCACCTCTTTATTATCCAAACAAAGCCATGCCTTTACATGTTCATACTCCAACATGTAAGGTCTTGAACCTTCCATCATTGTCCATAACATTGTCACCATTCCCAATGCTAAGCCGGTTAGGCACAAGCTTCATCGCATGCATCCTCAAGTTTCCCTCCTTGTCAAAGAGGAGTTGCAACATCTACTTTATGCTAATTTAAGCATCCCCATTGACTATCCCCAATGTGTTTCTAACATCATACTCGTGCGCTAAAGCATCAGGAAAGCTTTGTATATGTACCTATTTTCAAGATATTAATATCGCTTACCCTAAAGATGAATTTCCTATTCCAAACATCGATCAACTTGTGGATCTTACCGTGGGTCATGAGATGCTTTCTCTTATAGATGGTTTTTCTGCTATAATAAAATTCTAATTACACCAAAAGACCAACATAAGACCTCCTTCATCACCCCATGGGGGACCTTTTGCTATCGTTTCATGCCCTTCAATTTGAAAAATGTTAGTGCCACTTATCAATGAGCCATGACTTATATCTTTCACAATCTCATCCATAAGACTGTAGAGGAATATGTAAATGACCTATAAGGAAATTCCAAACATCGATGCAATCACCTATTTGTCCTTGAAATTATTTTCAAGCATCTCATCGATTTTTTCCTCTGCCTAAACCAAGCCAAGTTTATTTTCGGAGTTCTTATGGGAAAAATCCTTGGTTTCATCATTTCTATCGGGGTATTGAAGTTGACCCCACAAAAATCAAGGCTATCCTTGAGATGCCTCCTTGTAATCTTAAGAAATTTCACAGTTTTCAAGGCTGACTTTAGTCTACCCACCACTTTGTATCAAAAATTTTAGACTGTTTCCAACCATTTTATCATCTTCTTTGGAAATATGTCAATTTCCATTGGGACAATAACTACCAAAAATCCTTTGCTGATCTTAAGGAGTATCTCTTATCACCACATGTGCTTACACCTCCACGCAAGGGGGAGACCTTTTATCTATATGTTTCTGCCACTAATCATGACCTAGGGGCTATGTTTGCACATCATGATGACCAAGGCCATGAGAAGTCCATTTATTACATCGGTCACACCCTTCACGATTATGAGACTCGATACACTCGAACCTAAAAAGCTATTTTGCGCCTCCTTCTTTGCCACTTCTAAGCTTTGAAATTATCTTCTCAATCACAAGACTTATGTCATTACTAGATCTCATCTTCTCAAAATGATGCATTCTAAGCCTTATCATAATGATCATATCACTCGTTGGCTCATGCTCATGACTAGAGTTTTATCTAGATTTCATCTCTCAAAATTATATCAAGGGCCAAGATATTACAAAATAATTATCTAAGCCCCTCTTCTTGATGCTCATCTTCCTTATGAACAGTTTCTAGATTAATCCATCAACAATTTGTTCCATGAGGATTCTCCTCTTAAGATGACTATCTTTTTACGGATCTAAGTGTTAACAAGGGGACACACTAGCATCATTATCATTCCTCCTTGGGACACTCCCATCCTCATCATTCAAAATATTGACATTGAATGCACTAAAAATATGGTAGAGTATGAGGCTCTCATTTTATGATTTGAAACTACCATCCTTTAGGGTGTACAAATACTTGATATGTATGGGGATTCTAAGCTTATTGTCAAACAAGTTATAAGTGATTATCAATGTAAAAATGATATTCTTCAGAAATATAAAGAAATTGTCATCTTTCTCCTTGAGGCCTTCGATTATTACACTATCCAAGCCATCCCTCAATCATCTAATCATTTCACAGACACTATGGCTTCCCTCGCTTCTCTCATTCCCTGGATAGTTGAAGAAGACTATATCTTTATTGTTGTTTGGTGTCGATCAGTCCACTCACATTCATGGTCTTACTTGTGTCAACCATGTTGACACTTATTTGTGTGACATTTGGTACTCTCAAATCTTTAATTATCTATCTAAATCCATCATTCCCTCTGACCTATCTAAGAACAACAGGAGACCATTTCTTCAACGTGCTAACCACTATGTCATTCTTGGTGGTATTATCTATAAATGTGGGTTCGACAAAGATTCTCCTTCAATTCCTTAAAACCCATGAATCTACTCACGCTATCCAAGAAGTCTATGATGGAATTTGTGGTGGAAACTTTAGTGGCTAGGCCATTTCTAAAAGTTTTCTTCACCTTGGCTATTATTGTCCTTCTCTCAATTAGGAACACCGTGAATATGTTAAGAAAATTTTCAAGTGTTAACAATATTCCAATCTTGTATGCATTCCTATCTAGGATTTAGATCCAACTCAATACCTTTGGCCCTTCTTGTAATGGGGCCTTGATCTCATCAGTACTATCAATCCTCATTCTTCACAGCGACATCATTCTATCATCACTGCTACTGAGTACTTCACCAAGTGGGTGGAAGTAATTCCACTCACCTCGACCAAAGCTAATCAAATCGTTAACTTTACCTATCAGCATATCATTTACCGCTTTGACGTACCTCAAAAATCATCATGGACAACGGAAAATCCTTTAAAAACAAAGATGTCAAGAAACTCTGTGACTCATTCAATATCAAACTTAGTTTCTCATCTCATTATTATTCTCAAGATAATGGCCAAGCCAAAGCGACTAACAAGACCTTACATAAAATCCTTACTAAAACCACCAATAAAGTAGGTCATAACTGAAATCTTTAGATTCCCTTCACTCTTTGGGCTTACCAGACTAGTGTTTGTACCTCCATGGGTGCTACCCCCTTTTCTCTTGTATATGGATCTGAATCCATTCTTCCCCTCAAAGTTCAAATTCCATCATTACGTGTGTCTCTTCATGACTTCATTTATGATGAATATTATCTCCAAGAGTGACTAGCACAACTTTAGTTGTTAGATGAGTGTCACCTTCTTGCTCTTGAGAATCATCATTTTTATCAAGAACTCCTCCAACGTGTTTATAAAAAACATCTCAAAGAACATGACTTTAAAATTGGTGACCTTGTCTTAAAAGAAAATCAAATTGTCACTACTCTAGAAAGGATCCAACGTGGAAATTTTTATACCAACTAGATTAGACCTTATATTATTACACATAAATATGGGTCAGGGGGCTATCATTTGTCTTCCATTGATGGTAAACCGGAAACTATAACCTCTTAACGCATTGCACTTACGGTCATTTTATTGTTAACATATCTACCAATGAGAAGATAGTCATATATTTAGATCATTCCTCCATCATTAGCCCCTTTCATCTATCATTGTAATGATATGGAACTATGTGGTCTACCATCACTTCCTAAATATGACCTTAAATATGGGTACCATAGCTTTGTCCATAGAATTTTCCTTATGGATAGGTTCTCCCTTTTTGGTGAAATCTCTGCGATCATTACACCCATCACCTTATTGTTTACATATTGAAACCACGGTAAGGTCCCGGGGTGTCACTTTTACAATCATCGTCTCCTCCTAAGTGGTATACTAGCTTTACCTATCTCTTCCCCATTAAAAAAGAGAAAGTCAAAATTACCCTCACGGTATTTTGGTGTAGTGACTATTGTCAATCTAAGTCTCTATTGATAATATTGAGTCGCATATATTTTCTTCTATCTAATCTAAGCCTATATCTTCCATTCCCTATCTATTATCCTAACATCAATTCTACATCATATGATCCATCATTTCATCTATGTGTGACTTATCTTATCTCATCCAAATATCATCCAATTTGACATCTTATCTAATCTTATCGATCTATCTTATCTTATCCATCTAGTTTGATCAATATCTATTATCTCATCTCATCCAATATATTGTCTCATCCATCATCCTATCACACCTTATCTATCTCATCTAATCTTATCTAATCTATCTCATCTTAATTCCACTTTTTGGCCATATTTTTGTTCCCTCTCGGGCACCATACCTCATCTTTTTATATGTCACCTCCTTGGCCATTATTGTGCCCTTTATTGGGGTACCATAATTTCTCTCCTTGTCGATTTTGTGCTCTCTTACATTAGGGCAACATGTCATCATATCATCTTATCTTAAGTCCACCTTTGTGGCCATATTTTCTCCCCCTTGGGGCCTTTTATATCCTCACTTGTTGACATGATTCTTCATCAATTTTTGGTATAATACGTAAAGTGATAAAGCTATTTACGAAGAGAATGGAGAAGATACAGACATAAAGGATTAAAACCGCTAAAGACCACAAAGCCGCGATAAACTAAAAAAGCCATGATAAACCAAAGAAGCCGTGAGATACAAAGTGACGAAGACTAGAAAAATCCACGATATATGGGAAAAATCTGCGGAATAAATAAAAATCAAAGACAAAATAAGATAGAATATGACAGAGGTATAACAAAAGTAATTCATATTACAAAGTTATTTTATGATGTTCATGGGATCTATATGAGCATTATAATATACCACGAAAGCCATAAACATATTAAAATAATAATGATGAAGAATATATAATATTTTACATGAGAAAAATGCATAAACACCCTAATATATGTGTAAATATCTAATAATTAGTAGTTAATGATGTAAATAAATGTTAACCAATGGTTACCACAGGTCATTATGAGTGAAAAGACACAAATTTTATGTTTTAAAGGCTATATAATGATGTAAAATGAGGGGTAAAGAGAATATCATGAAAATGAATGTGAAGAGATGAGAAAAACATGAAGAATAAAGAGAGGAATTAATGTAAGAAGTGAGAATATAAATATGTGGAGTGCATCACGAGAGAAGTATATGTGAATGCCATTTTGAGATATTTTGTATAAGAGTAGAGATAATAGAGTGAGAGAATATGTTTTGGAAATTGATGTAATTATGATTGATGAATAAATAAATAATGGAGTTTGGAGTATAATATATTATCTATTTTCATTTACATTTATGTTCTTAGTGCAATGGTGGTGTATTTCCCACGTACATCCTTAACTAAGATCGATATTTCCTAAGCCCTACAATCTTGTTGGGGTTTTTAGGTCAACATTTGGTGTTTGAGCCCAGGTTTCTTACGTTAAGTGGATGTCAAGAAATATTTCACACCAAGTATGAGAAAAATGGGGTATTTATTTCAAAAGGAAGGAGATACTGTTAAGGAATTTGATCAAAGATTCAAGAATATAGTGCTGAAATTAGATGAACCACTAAACGAGAAAATGAGAATTGAGTTGTTTATTGTGGGATTGTTACCTTATATAAGATTATTAATTGAGGGAAAATAGTTCATAACATTCATCAAAGCAGTGGAAATGGCATCAAAACTAGAAATGGAACCATGGAGGAGAGAATGTGAAATGGTATTAAAATTGGAGAAGTTGTAGAATGAATTAAGGCAACTAAGACAAAAACTTGATCAAAGTAATGAAAGAGGATACCTTTGGAGTTATCAAAGAGGTAATGGATATCATGATGGATTTCAAAGAGATAATAAAATGGGATACTACAGAGGATACTATGGGAAATATGGAGGAAATAACTATAATAGAGGAAATTATCATCATTATTATGGAGGAAATAACTATAATAATGGATGGGATACAAAATATTAAAAATATAGAGAAAATGGTCAGGGAAAAGGTCAATAGTATGTTATTGGTGTGGATTAATGGACACATAAAATGAAATTATGAAAAGAAGATACATATTGAACATAGATATTACAAAGAGGAAGGGACACACATAGAAATGGAGACCAAAGTAATAGAAACCATTAAGAAGCATACATCCATGGAATTGGTGAGACCACAACAAGAAAAATTATGGCAAGTAAAGAAGAATCATATGGAAGATAAACTAGAAAACCAAAAATTGGAAAAAGAAGAGACAAGGAAGTTAAGTATTAAAGGAGAAAATGAAACTATGACATTGTGTGAGGATGTTGCAGAACAAAGGAAGGAAAAAGTGGAGAATGAAGAAAGAAAAAATATGCAAATCAATGAGGAAATAGACAAAAGAAAAAAGTGATAAATGAGGAAAACAAAAGTATACTTAGTGAGGATTTTTGGAAAAAATTGTGAACAGTTAAGACACTTGTTAAACTCACCACCACCGATTATGATGATGATGAAAAGCCATTAGGTATAAAGGAGGCACTGGAAATGTGGAATAAGGGAAGCAAGAAAAAATACACATGGAATAGATGCACTTAAAAATTAGAATTTTGTGGAGACTCTATAGATTCTGAAGATTAATAATAATTAGATCCGATCAAAATTATATCTAGGGTGCACATCATCTAAACTTTAAAAACTAGGAGATTTATTCATCAAAACTTGTGTATGGTAATACGGTTCTTCATCACTTGGTTGTCTCGGTGATGAGACAAGGTTTAAGAGAGGGGATAGTGTTAATAGGAGTCTTCATTGATTTTTGGTATATGCCACGAAGAGAATGGAGAATCCACGGATAAAGGATAAAAATTGCCAAATACCACAAAGCCATGATAAACTAAATAAGCCACGATAAACCAAGGATGCCACGATATACATAAAGAAGCCACGATAAACCAAGGAAGCCATGATATACTAAGTAAATCCATGAGATACGGAGTGAAGCCGCCGAAGACTAGAAAAATCCGCGATATATGGGAAAAATCAGCGGAATCCGATAAAAGAGTTGTGGAATAAAGAAATATTAAAGACATAATAAGATAGAAGATGACAGATGCATAACATAATTTATTCATATTACAAAGTTTTTTATGATGTTCTTGGGATCTATATGAACATTATAATATACAACTAAAGCCATAAACATATTAAAATAATAAGGATAGAGAATATATAATATTTTAGATGAGAAAATGCATAAACACCCCGATATATGTGTAAATATCCACTAATTAGTAGTTAATGATGTAAATAAGTGTAAACGAATGGTTATCATGGGTCATTATGAGTGAAAAGACAACTTTTTCCTTTTAAAGGCTATATAATGATGTAAAATGAGGGGTAAAGACAATATCACGAAAATGAATGAGAAGAGATTAGAAAAACATGAAGAATAAGAAAGGAAATTAATGTAAGAAGTGAGAATATGAATATGTGGAGTGCATCATGAGAGAAGTATATGTGAATGCCATTTTGAGAGATTTTGTATGAGAGTAGAGATAGGAGAATGAGAGAATATGTATGTACTGGAAACTGATGTAATTATTATTGATGAATAAATAAAGAATGGAGTTTGGAGTATAATCTGTTATCTATTTTCATTTACATTTTTGTTCTTAGTGTAGTGGTGGTGTATTTCCCACATACATCCTTAACTAAAATAGATATTTCCTAAGCCCTACAATCCTTTTGGGGATTTTAGGTCAACATAACTTTTTTATTTCTCCTTTTTGGCCATTTTTGTGTCCATTCTTTAGGGCACCATTACTTCCATCATCAGCCTTTTCCTTTGCAGACGCATACCCTTGCACCGATTCCTCATGTTTAAAGGATTTCACATTATTTTCACATAATTTTGATGTGTTCTTATCAACCATTGGTGCTCACGAATTGCATCCATTTGAGTGGTTTCCCATTGGATTCTTCTTCATTTTTTAGGGATTTCTACCCACTCACTGCTTAGTGGAACATTGATGTTGTCTCCATTGAGGACGTCCTTTTCTTTACCGAAGTGATATTAGAATCATCGCCATAGTTTTTATTGTTTCTTGAATCCTTCTTTCTTGGGGCATCTTGCATCACCTTATCATTTTACCCATTTTTCTTCTCCCAACCTCCCTTCTTCATCTACCTTTTTCAAACTCATGATTAAATTCCTTTATGTTTTTAATCCCCAGTTTGAGGGGGAGCACCCAATTAATCATCTTTTCATAACTTCATCATTTTGTCTCATGGATTTCCCAACACAAACCACTCATAAAAAGGGGAAAATTTAGACACCAATTTTTGGTGTCGTTCCTCCACTTCACCCCATGTCTGCTCTCCTTCATTAGGCTTGCCCATTCAAATTCCTCTTCCCTCCTAATTTCATTCGAATTCCATTTCCCACCAAAAATACATATCAATTAATCAATGTTAATTGGTTAATTGATCCCTTTTAAATCAATAATCCTCATTACATGCTAATATGCTCCATGTCAATCCACTTAATAATTTAAAATTAAAATTTAATCCATGTCACCCCACTTCTAAATTTAAAATTCCAAAATAATCCATGTCATTCCACCAAGTAATCCATATCTAATCCCACTCTAGAATTAAATATTCAAAAAAATTCCATATCTAATCCACTCATGAATTTAATATTAAAATATAATCCACATCCAATCCACTCATGAATTTAAAATTAAAAAATAATCCCTATTTAGTCCACTTCTGAATTTAAAATTCAAAAATAATCCACATGAAATCCACCTTTGAATTTAATATTCTAATCATGTCCCCAGTCCACATAATCTAAATTAATTTTCCAAATCGGATTACCTAAATTAATCTCCTCCTCAGGCTATAAATAAGAGCCTTCCCCTCTCTTTCGAGATAAGTTAGAAGAGAAAGAAAACTCGTATTGTATCTCCACTCATATCATCATCATAGAAGCATAATTCCCTTGTGTTGCCACTTGTATCACCATAATATCATACTCATGTCCTTGTGGTTCTACTTGTATCATCATACCATCCTCATGTCCTTGTGATTACCTTAACAATCTCATTTCTTGGCATCCTTCCATCTATAACATGAAAGTTTGCATGTTTGTTTTACAAGTTCCTTGCATTCATCCAAATTCATCGTTGAGCCATAGAGTTTTGGTTTATTTACATATATTTTTATCGGACATGTATTTGCATTATATATCGGCATTTTCAACTTCTTTATATCAAATTCTACATGTTATCTTATCATTATCAGATTAATTTCTTGAACACAGATTGACATCCTTGCAAGGAAGTCCATTATATTCCAAGGACTAGCCTTTGCTAGGAAATCCACAATATATTTTTCTAATCCCCTTCTTCTAAGTTTCTATGATCTATAGGTTCCTCCATCGGTGAAAGAAGGAAAGATATTTCATCCATCAACATCATCATCCATCTCTATGGGTATCGATAAGACCCGCATCTTCTAAGGTCAATTTTTTTATTGTTTCACTACATTAATTTGAGTATAAAGGTAAAAACATCTTTGAAATTTTTTTACTAGAAATCAAAACAAGCTTAGTATACTCACTTTTCTCGCAAGTTACTTTGCTAGTTATAACCACCTCATTATTTTTGTTAAAGCTTCATAACTGAACTAATAATATATTCCAAATATCTCAAGTCCCTATGCAAATCATATAGTTCACAATGAGCATCAAAATTTCCACTTGTGCTCTAAAAACACACTGTCATTTACTTGGTTTCACAAAAACTTTCATAACATGCATAATATTCTTCAGAATGACTTGAAACTTGTCATGAAGCATCATGAAACATCCTCTACCTATCCATACTCACCACATAGCCTAAATATATCTGAAACTCTATAAATAATCTCATTTTTATGTTCTTACCTATATGTTTCTCACTTGTTTGCTTCCCAAGGACCTCATAGAAGCAACAAAACACTGAATGTAGACCTAAAAATCACCATACATTCCTTTTATACCATCACCATGCTTCTACCATGCACAAAAAAGAGTTATTAGCCATATTTATCATGTCTCTAACTCATTTTACATGTTTCAGGGCTAGAAACAAGCTTAGAATGATTTGACTTAGCCATATAACCTCATGACCTAACCATGTTGAATTCATGTTGACTAAATAATATCATATCATGGAGATACATATGACCACATGACACCATTTAATATCAATTGAGTTGACATCAATGACAACACTAACACATAATGGACAACAATGTCAAGATACCAAGTGAACGTGCATGTGTACATAGAAAATTATAATGACTTACTAAGAATCCCTCTATCATAGGGAAAAAAGTGTAACATGCAAGTAGAATAAGCTAACAAGAGTAAATACAACAAATATATGCAAATTTTGTGTGAGTGTGATGGTGTGTTGTGATGCGTAATATGTGCATGGAGGAGCCATGTTTCCCCACAGATGTGTATGAGATGAGATTCATTTTTAATTTACCCCTCAATAGTATAGAATGAATCATATAACAAGAGTGTTTCATCAAGAAATTAGTGTTATGTGTGTGGTTGAGAGTAGATGCTAGAAAATATATATCATGTCTTTGTCAAAGCATGAAGTGTAGATGATGTTAGGTTAATTTAAGAATGGAACCCTCAACGAGTCAAGTATGAACCGTAGAACTAGAGTGTGTCATTGGGTAATGTGGGGGAATTAAGATGCCCCCAAATTTGGATGCCAAGACGATTTATGCAATGAGAGTAGTAGGAAAGGGCCCATGATATGCTAAAGAAGATGAACATATGTCATGTGAAAGTGCATGTATCATAACATGTGGAGTAGGATTGTGTCATGCATGTGGCAAAACTAGAATAGGTAGAACATTTGGTAAACACAATAGCTACCAAATAATAATGTCAACATGGTGAGGGTAAAACCCTATAGAGTCCAAGATCCCAACTGGATGAATATGAAGTGTATAAGTAATAAAAATGTACCCATTAGGAGAAAATATAATAGGTGTAGCATTGTGTGTGTTGGAAATAGTGGAAAAATTAAGTACAAACATAAGGATCAATATATGAGTCAAAATATGTGTAACATATGTAATTCTAGGAGGCTCGCCGAAGATGAATTTCAAGCAATGGAGGTAGAGAAACAAGAGTCATTAGAAACAATAGGTGCAATTCGGGAGGATCATATGCATAAAGTAGTATGAATTAGACCATATGAGCATAAAAAAAAATGTGGGAAGAGGGGAATTGATTTCCCATGGATGTAACAAGATAATGTGAAACCATAGTAAATGAATTATGCATAAGATCTTAGAAAGTGTGAGGATTAGGAATCATTGTAAAATCAACATACAATGCTCTAACTTGTGATGAGGAAGGTGCGGAGAGAGATGTAACATTAGAAACACTAAGCATATGATCAATAGAAGTGTATCGAGAGTGAGACACAATGAGAGGAGTATCATGGGTTCCAATAGAGCATTGATCGTGTAAATCAGTAGCATGAAATATAGGTAATGTCATTAACTGACATGTATGTGGGAATATCATCAGGAGTAGTAATATGAGGTTTGGAATCTATTGTAGTAGTATCCATGGAAGAAGGTGTAACAAGGTCATTATGTGTTATGACAGGAGTAGAAAGAAGCATATACATAGTATGTAACCAAAGATGGCCTAGAAGGATAGTATAAGGAACATCATGAGGCATAACATGACATAAAACATTAAGAGTGCAAGATCCCATAGTAAGGGGAAGAGATATTGTGCCCAATACTTGTTTAGGTGTAGCATCAAAGCCACATATACAAAGAGTAGATGGATTGAGATGAGTAGTAGAAATTCCTATTTGATGGAGAAAGGACAAAGTGCATATGTTAAGACTAGATCTAGGATCAAATAAGACATGCTTAACAAGGATATTATGAAGTTGAACCTAGATATACAATGGGGAAGCATTAGAATCAAAGGTATGAGAAGCCATGAAAGATCTGATAATGGGCATGTAAGGATTGGGTTCACTAAATGATTTAATATAAATCCAATCTAATTACGGAGTAACTACTATAAATAATGATGTATAAATGCTAATATAAAGTAATACACAAGAAAACAAGCATACCCAATATGAAACCTTAAGCAAGAGAGGGAGATAAGATGAATTATCTAATTTATGAGAAAACTGGGAGTGATATGGGAAGGTGATTAGCTGAAACAAACCGTAGATAGTATCTTCAAATCTCACCGGGAGGTTTTGGAACTCACAACGTGTTGGGGAAAAATGTACTTGAGAAGGGGGTGAATCAATCCTTCAGAACCTTAACCAATTTCAAATTAACTTTTATACACCATTAAAATTCAACCATGCATTAATGAGATCTCAACAATAAGCAATAACCATCCACAAGAACATAAACATGAAGGAGTACACAAGAACACAAGATGTAAGTGGGAAACCCTCAAGGGGAATAAAACCCACTAATTTTTTTATATTAAAAAAACAAATACTCAAGTGAATATTACACATCATAAGATATTTCTTTAACGAGGCATCAACCCCACAAGGAGCACCAAACCCTAAACCCTTGTTGATATTACTCACAACAAAAGACTTGCATGAATATGACTCATCACACAAGATTTTTATTAGAAGATCACTGAATATATGCTGCAACAACTCAGCTGATGGTGATCACAAGATTCAACTCCAAACTCCTTCAAACCCTACTTCAAACACACCTCCTTCTAACTCACTCAAACATGGACAAACATGACATATTTTTATCTCAAATCCTTTCACAAAAGTTATATAAATTTCTTCAACCTTCCACACACTTCATTAGATTTGAATAAATTCCTTCATACCTATTACACACTCACACTTGGGTCACACTTTTTCCCTCTCTCATAACTACTGTAAATTTGAATTCAAACTTCACTTTTATTTGCACTCCAAATCATAAGCATAAAGGAGGTAGGTCCTACATAATAATTTATACCAAAACAAATTTAAAAATCCCAAAAAAATCATAAAAACATTCAAATTAGGCCAATGTAGTTTGGCCATGCCCAAATGCACCAAACTAGCACAAAACAAGCTCAAAATCCCATCACCCGGATGAGAAAAAACCACAAACACCATCATCGTTCCTTTTAAAGCTTCCAAATGACTCATAAATATGAAATATAACATATCAACATCATCCATGGTTGTTCATTATCTTGTACCAATCAAATTATTCATAACACACTCAAGAAGGCTCATATCCTTCTCAAAATAGTAGTTTCCAGGACCCTATTTTCACCTATGGACCTCAAGCACACACAAAAATGCCTCAACTATGGCATGTAACCACTAATTGGAATCCCATAGACCTATATATCACATCCATGCATGTGAGAGTGATCTAGGTAAGAATCAAATACTCAATTTATGATTCTTAGACTCAAGAGGAATCACTTAGTGGTAATCCAACCACTAGATTCTTAAGAGACCAAACTTGCTCCAATACAAAGATTGTGCTACAATTGTGCACTTAGAGTTAGAATTTTTTTAAACATACTTAAATATTCCAATTCATCATGACCATACTTTTTAGAGTTCCAATCCTTCATTTTCCTCTACTTTCCTTTTCTTACTTCTTCCTAGAATAGTAGCCCTACTATTTAGCAATTTTCCTTGAAAATGACCAAATATGAAGAACGAAGATTGACTAGTAAAGTTTTCAAATACCCTTTTAGGCCCTTTAAATGACTACAAAATTTCAAGGCTTGTAGTCTTATTTTTCAACTAAAACCCTAGACACAATAATAGCACGTCACTTAGACAAACACGAGCACTCACCTCGAAATGTGCAAAGGTGCTAAGTTCCTCTTTGTTACTGCCTTACCAAGGTGTTATCATGCATGTCCATAATATCCATAATCAAAGTTCATATCATATTCAATCAACCATATCTATGAGCTCATCTTGGATACACACATAATAAAGAACATATCGATCACATAAATATTAATACCAGATTCACCATACAATAACCATAAGTAGAGACATCAACAATCAATATCCATCCACAACGATCCATTATATTAAACCATAAAAAAACATAGTAATTGAATGCACCTTTAATACAATCACAAGGTCATGCACACAAAATCATACTACCAACGCAACTTTGTTTCTCTCTCTCTCTACTAGTCTCTAAACCTTGCAAATCAATACATATATATAGGGTGTGGGGTCTTTCCCTTCACCACCCATGCACTCTCAAAATAGGTTGCATGATATGAATAACCATGCACCGCTATAAAGATACACAAAGAATCATGAAAGCTTCACATAATAATAGATCATCTCTATATTTAACACTAGATCTACATCTTATTATTAGTTCAAATCTCTGCATGATCGTTAATGTTCTTGCCACATTTTATCTTTCCCAAAATATCATTTTTATATCCTTCAGGTCTTCATGTCTTTATCCAATGTGTGCTCATCATCGCATGTCTATTTTTAGCCTAACTTGCAAAATGGCTAAGTCGCAAACTCTATCATTCCCCGGCATGCCCTTCTTTCATGAACTTTTGTGCATACCTACGCACCCCCTTTCTACGCACCTTATTCTCATGTTCCTCTAATACTTTAGGAAATAATTTTTCCATTCAACAAGGCTTCACCATTTACCCATTTATTTTTGTCCTCTTTTCACCATTTTTGTTCAACCTAGCAATTAGCCTTCCGAATGACAAATCAACATGTACAGACAATGGTAAACATTCAAGCAAATTCATGAATCTTTTCTAGCACCCATTTGGCCATATTAGCTTTAGGTAAAGTTTCATTCTTCAACTGTTGACCCAATTTTCCCAACTCACTCTTTGGCTATTCTTGCCTAACTCATTAAGTTTTCCTAGGGTCTAAGTAGATTTTTATTTTTTAATTTCTTTTCACTACTCCTAACCACTTTGAATAATGTTTTTAGGCTAGCACACATTATTCATGCCTCTCATCTTCATTTAAT
The DNA here is from genome assembly GCA_018340775.1 of Taxus wallichiana var. yunnanensis. Taxonomy (NCBI): domain Eukaryota; kingdom Viridiplantae; phylum Streptophyta; class Pinopsida; order Cupressales; family Taxaceae; genus Taxus; species Taxus wallichiana. Next base: position 572,022,606 of record CM031244.1, read on the forward strand.
CAATTACCAACTTCATACAATACATTTAGCAAAATTTTCTCCTTAGTAGGTACACTAGTTTTTGTGCTCTCTTATTCCTTCTATACTCTGTTCTACCTCTTCTCTTTATTCTATGATTTTGTTAGGTTTATTAGCATCATTTCATCTTTATCTCACCCATTTTTGTTCCCATATCTTACCTTTTTCATTACCATATATCCCATTATCCACTTGAAGCAGACTCAAAGGAACGATAACCAGATCGTACCAAGCCAAGAACACAGATGCTAATCAAACACCACGATCAATAAGATGAAAGCAATTCACCAAAATAACTTTACATAAAAATTTGCAAACAAATGAGCAATAATATCATATATTATTATGGAACTCACTGAATTATAATGAGAATGGGCCTTGCTTATATAGATAAGGAATAACAATCTAAAAACCAGTCAAGGTCATAGATCAAGCCATAAATCAAGGAAATAACTAGTCATCAAAGAACTAGTCAAGACCATAGATTTAGGAGATAACTAGACATCAAGGATCTATTCAATACCATAGATCAAGGAAAGAACTATACTTAACAACTAGATAATATCTCCTAATATATAAATAAGATAAAAGAAATATCCACACACATTAGTGTGTGAGGATAAATACAATAAAGGTAAATAAAGTACCTAGGTGAACATGAGATAAGGTAAATACCTACTCTAATAGCAATAACCTAGTTTCTTAGGCTTCCATGTTGCTCAAGACAACCACAGTTCATTTAACAATTGTTCCAAAGTTTTCCAACCTTCTTAATGTCTCTTCCACATGTTCTAGAATCCAAAAACTATATTCACCCACTTCTTCTATCATACTTGTCCTTTTCCTTGATTTTCTTAACTTGTTCTTTACTCACCGTCCTTCCTAACCTACAAAGGGATATAAAGGATCGCCAAACTTTTAAGTGTTTGTACAAGCACTTAAAGACTCCAAAATTTGAGATTATCTATAATACCCTTCAAACCTCTTCTCCACCAAATTTTAGTCAATTCCCATGGTTCAATTTCAAGAAATGGTCAAATTTGAAAGAAACCCTAGCTTAGGGCTTTTCCAGACTAGAGAAGGAAGAAATAAGTCTAACTTGAAAATTTAAGCTCTTCAAGACCTCTAAATCATTCCTCTAAAACTGCATTTACAATATACACATTTCTTGTTTAGATACCTTCTCAAATGGCTTAGAAGTTGTTCTACCATGAAGCTTAGGCTTTACCTTGACTCAAAATATTGTTATTCTCATCCTTTTCCTATTCAAAAATTATTTAAGCACTTTAGGAAATATTAAGGAATCTACCTCAATGTCCTTCTACCATATTATTCAAAAGTTTGGCCTCGATCTCTTCAATCCTTCTAGGATCTAATATGCAATTTCTAGTGCCCCTGATTCCTTCATACACAGTCTCATTTTGCATCAAAACAAAGTCTACAGTATGTAAGAGTAACATAGGTATCTAATGATTCAAACTACTCCTACTTAGTTATCCTTGTAGCATTCCATATTTCACAATAATATACAATGGCAAGACTCAAACATTTTTCAACAAAGAGTAGTATTCCAAACCCTTTACCTATCATACACAAACAGTGACTAACTCACTGTCTCCTTTATTTCTTAGTGCTTCCTTCATGCCTTAAGCTCTCTTAAAATTCTTTAATATATTTTTCAAGAGCTAAAAATGGATATAAACCTTACTACACCTCTCTCTTTCCATCGACACCAAGAAGTATTAAGACTTAGTGCTTATAGATTTTTAAATTTTCCTTTTATTCGACTTCAAACCCTAGGTCCGAGATTTTCCCAAGAGCCTATATCTTACTTAAAATTTCCTTATTTTCTCATTACCAGGTTTTTCAAGGATCATAAACTTTCAAGAAGGTTTTTCACAAGGTTCTCCACTCTTTCCAAACATAATAAAATCCCTTAGCTCACAAATTTGATTTCAAACCATCAAGAAATTGCTTCATTCTCTATTAAACCCTTATATACCGGTTTCATTATCACAATCATGTATTAAAAAAGTTGAATCCTTCCTAAGACCATATTGTGCAAGAAAATATTCATTATTTGCAAACAATTCAATGTGGCACAAATACAAACAACACAAATAATTCAATCAACTATGAAGAACAACTCAAAATATACATGTTAAGCAGCATTAAAGAAGGGAAATCTGGTTCTTTATTCTTTGTCATCCAAATAACAGATTATTTGAGCATTTTTTCTCCCCACGTATTATCTCATCAATTTTTTCTTTTATCATCCATAACGAACTTTCATAACTCAGGTTTCTCTTTTCACAAGCATGATCAAATGTGGTTTCTCAAGTTTTACCTAACTTACTAAGGTTATGGATGATTTTGACTCATGGATTTCTTACACAAGAGTATATATACTGTTTTCCATTCTCTCAAGGTCTCAAAATGACCTCTTATAACCCTATTGTCATCATTTTTACACATTACAACTTTCAAGCACACTTTTCACATACAAATCTTAAATTGTCTATTTTGGAGGGAAACTTGAAATTGCTCATCTAACATGCTAGGAAGGTATTAAAAGACCATGGAGGAGCTAATAACACACATCTAGACCACTTCCACCTCATTCAACCCTTTCATGACACAAAATTTCAAAATTGAAGTCTCTACGGTGACGCTCCCGCATCGAGAGAGCTCATGAAACATCCATATGTGCAAACCACATCAACTTTCCTCTTCACCAAATTAAATTGTACATAAATAAATTTTACAAACTCAACTGATTTGTACCATTTATTCCACTTTCAAGACCTCTAAATTCATTCAATAGGAAAAAAATTCATCTCTCTTCACTCTCCAACTAATAGCAAGCATCAAATAATCCATCTCATGCCCCATTTACCTCTATCTTTTAACAAAAGCAATCTCGTCTTGAGAAACAACAAAAAATATTATCCATAAATCAAGATGGATGACCTATCAAATATAATCATCATGAGACAAGCCATACACCATTATAAATCCCTCTAAATCATCTTTCCATAACATCTTACATTTCCTTCCAACTCAGAGTGGAAGGCCTTTAACCAAGTCTATCTTTGAAAACTACTTCAAACTCCCCCAAATATGCCTTAGGACCAATCCTCATAAATATGGAACAATTTTCCCTCTAAAATCTCATCCATGATCTTAAAAAATCATGGACATCAATTAAAAATTTCATACTAAAAAAATGTCAATTTATTTTGGAACTCCTTTGGACAACCCTTCCTCAAACTGGACTTCTTTAGAAATTTACATTTTCAAGTAGGTTCCACTCATCACCACATGCTCTATATTTCCTTTATGTAAAGTTTTAAAAGTACTATATAACATAAAATCATTATACTATCATGAGAAATCAATTCTAGGCACTTATGATCGGTATATCTCCTATCGCTTTTGAGCTAGGGTTTCAAGCACACAAAAAAGTTGTTTACCTTCTTAACATTCATTCATAAAAAATGTGACGATGAAATGACTTCATTATTTTTTTGAAACCTTCTTAAATAAATGTAAAATTATACTTAAAATCCACATGGTCCCATGAAAATCACACAATTCTTGATGAGCATTAGAATTTGCAATTCAAGCTAGAAAACACTCTTTCTTGGACCTTGTTTCACATAAAACATAATAACTTGAAAAATATTCCTAATAATGACTTGAAAATTTTATCACACCTCTAGGACACCCATATTCACCATCTCTAATCATCATGTTATCTAAATTAGCTTTTCATATTCTCAACCCATCTCATTTGCATTACTAGCCCTTGGGGTTTTAAATGGTTTAGGCTAGGTAAATATAGAATAACCTCATAAATCATCAATATACATATCTAAAAGGACATAATATCCCTTATTAAACATGTATTATACCTATTCATGCTTCCATAAGCTCACATCTCTCTACAACTCATCCTCATGCCTCAAAGCACCTAGACTGGGTCTAGACGATCTCTTAAGCTGTTCTTAACTTTGTACCTACACCTTGAAACTCATGTGAGTGCTTAAAAACTCTTAAAAAATGATTTCCATGCCACTACCAAGCTCCTCAAGCCACCAAAAACTCAAACCATCATGCACCATCACCTAGGCAAGTTAGGTCACCTAACTAGGCTTGCTAGACCAAGCCAATCTCACTGAATCATATCATGTCATCATGAAACCACCCGATAATCCATGTAATCAACCTAAAAATAATTTTATGACACTTCTCCATCATTCTCTTTATCATTAATGATATTTTACATCAATGACAACACCTAGAACTCAACATGCCAACAATATCCCCTTTGTTATTGATGGAAAACCATCTAATCTTCTCCCCCTTCTTACATTAATGAAAAAGGAATACCTAAAATCATGGTTTTAATCTTATTTGACCTCCTTGGATCCCCTATTTACTGGAATCATCATTAAACCATAATACAAATGTACAAAACTATCATATCTTACCAAAACTTTGTTTTTAAACTTTCTTTCTCACCAAGGGAAAATTGTAACATAACTTATACTAATGCATGCTACTTATGAACATGACAAAAATGAAGTCTTAGAGCCAAAAATACCATGCTTACTTTCATTATTGCTTATCTCATTGTGACAGGCTTTAAATTTTCTTGTTTTTTGCACACGATGTTCACACACAACATTTTGAACCAAGATCCCTAAACTGAATCTTCAGTGATATTTAGGCCAAATTTCACAAGCTCTAGAAGCACACATACCTCATGAAGAAACTCCTTATGACTCCCCCTGGACATATGGTATCAAATTTTGACTAAAGAAGAAAAAATTTGAATGTTTACCTTGCTCGAGATGCATTGAGGATGCCTTATCCACTTGATCACTACCCTAAAATATTATTTCAATGTTTTGATCCTTCTTTCATACTATCAAAACCTTCTAGTGTCAAATGACTTGTATTTTAGGTCAATACACCTGAAATGAATATGAATCCTACTATTCATACTTGCAAGACACCTTCCATACCTAATTAATGAGAACACCAGCTGATTACCCATGCCTTGATGAGATACACCAAGCTGTAACACTCTGTCTCAATCCTTTATAGACCATTGTATCTCTTGTCACACCATTCAATCCCAAAAATTTTAGGTTAACTAAATCTCATTAATCATATAACTTTAATTCCATGGGATATATGACACTTAGGTTCCCCCTCATCATATGATATCTCAAAAAGATTTTATACTTAGCAGTAACTACTAGTGAAGCCCCGCAATGCTATACCTACTTCAACTAATAAAACTTAGTCACATACATGGGTTTAAAGTTCCATCACTAATTTTGTAAGATAACGCTCATGCCATTCAATATTTTTTATTACATAATGATCTTGGATCAATAACTTCAATGGCTTCCCATGTCTCGGTTTCCTCCTAGAAGCCTATAATATGCTATCACAAGACATCATATTATTGGCATGGAGCATTCATCCATTCAAAATGCAAGAAATCAATATTACAAGTCTTGTAACAATTTTTTATTTTCATTTCAAGGGAAGTAAACCTACAAGCCCCCTTAGACTCATTCCATATTACTAAGACCATCCTAGAAAACATGTTCTAATTGTAACTTCTTCATGCATGCCATTGAAACATCGTTCACAACTCCATAAGTGAATTTGAAAGACTTACCTTGGTTCATTTTTGATATTGTATAAGCTTAGTATACCTATATCATATCTTAACACTTCACTTTAGGACAAATAAGAATTACAAACCATATATTTCTCTCATCTACCTATTAGTGAAACTCGTTTTGACACAGGGAAGCATCATTCCTTAACCAAGACACCTCTTTAACCTCCATGGTCTTGACAACATTAGACCATCTCCATACACATTTTATGAGATGTAAATCACACTCATGATGTCATGAACATGACTCAATCTAACAGAATCAAGTTGCCAAGCATACATACCTTGAATTATTTATGTCTGACACTGTGACAATGATCATATTTACCCTCTTTTCTTAATCATTGATGCACATATATTAATTTCTTGTCAACTTGATGAGCCTCACTAATTGACACTAATTATAAACTTTATCAAGATCCATTTAATGAATAAAAACTATTTTTAGGATCAAATTGCATATATAGATCCTCTATCCCATTTTCTCTTCTTTGTTTTGCTCACACATGCTACTAGCCCCGTGTTCTAATAAGAATTCATTCCTAAATTTTGATTCATTCACTTTATCAGAGAGAATGTTACCTATTTGAGTACCCATTTGACCATTTTATATACTCTATCAAGCTTGTAGTTTGTTCTTGAAAAACTTTTACCTAGTTTGCAACTTACCCCTATTAATAGGTCTCTAAAGCACTTCACAGTCAAATATAAGAACTGTCACGAGTTTCCTAGGAATTTTTACGTCCTCTTGGGATGAAATCACTTGAGTATTCAATTACACCACGTTAAGATGATGTTTTTAAATTTTGGCCTTCAACTTCAATTTTTACTCCCTCAAGCACATGTTTTCCTTCATACTTTATTCTGATTTGCAAGAGAGCCTAGTTAAGGTAGTGAAAACTCAAAGTGTACAAATTTTAATATCAAGTCCTCAAGTCTTAATAAAATATTTTTATCAATCTCCTCTAATATCCCGAGTAGCCATATTTTGGTTATGATGCAAAGAAAACACAAACACTTACTTGTATCCTTCTTGGATTGTCCTTAATTAGCCTTCATGAACTCTACCACAATCCACCTTGAGATGATGGTCTAACCAAGTCATCATATTTTATGACTCATCCCTTCTGAATTTATCCTTTATGTAACATGATCATTATTGACACCATAATGAGCATGACTCAATAATAAGCATGACTCAATGACACCTAACCAAGAATGTTAGGACTTAGACAACTCTTTACAGAGTTACACGTATTCTTGAGTTTAAGACTAAATTAGACACACTTCATACCATCTTATTCAATTACACCCACTCTTTGACATATACGAGTCACAAAAATAGGAAATATATTAAACATTTACTCTCAAAGAACTGATAACATACTTTTGAAAGCATACTTATACCATTTACGAGACTCTAAAAACTAACAACATATAACCTTTGAAAGTACTCATAATACCATGAACAACCTTTGAACTCAACTATCTTGTTTGAACCATTGTTGACTCGAACACACTTCGATATTCAAACCTATATGCTTTTAATTACATCTCGTATATAGACCATAAATTCACTTTGGATGAAATACGAAAACAAGACCTTATAGACTTCAATTTTGACAACTCGGGATTAAGGACTTAATAACACAAAATAAAAAAAAAAATTGACTAAAATTTTCAATACTTTAACAAAAAAGGAGATTTTAACATACCATGACAACTTGGTGACACACCTTGATCTACCTAGACATCATGCAAATATTTCACAAGAACATAATATAAACAACTAGCTCCCCTCTTCTCCATGATTCATATGGATCAATATACCTCTAAGAAGCCTAGTAAATTCATATCCTTTCATGATAAATATAGAAGAGTGACCTAAATATTTCCCAAACAATCTTAGAAAACTGCATTTCACCTTTTCTATCTTGTTTCGATTAGTATTCTCAAATATACATTGCTTTGCATCAACATTTTCTCTTGTTGGAATGTTGTTAAATCTTGGCTCGTTACTCTTGTTCTACCTTCTAACATGCACATTAGGACCTTGAAAGTTTCTTCCTTTCCTTGTAGGACCATGACAGTCCCTAGAAACATGTCCAAGCCTATTACAACTGAAGCACACAACTGAAATCTTTCCTTTGTAGCCTTCAACTTGATTAGGTGGATCATACAAACAATATCTATCAATATGACCTCTCTCATGACAATTGTAGCACACTACATTCTTATATTTTGCACTTATACTATCTCTCCATGGATTATTATCTCAAAAAACCTCCTACACTCCTTTTCCCTATGAATAAAACCATTACAAGTGAAATAATAACCATTAAATGATATCTCATACCTTGAGGAATTAGGTTGTCTAATGGGATTTGTCTTCACATTGTCTTTGGTGAAGTTATCCTTCTTTCCGTCATTCTTTCTTGGTTATTATTCCTTATTGCTTGGAACATTATCATCTTGCATCTTTTATTTTCCATTGAGGTCATCACTAAAGCCCAAACCTTCTCTATCACTTATTGATCTATGTTTTGAAGAAGATCATCAAGATACTTGGTGATTTTCTCAAATTTATGAAAGGATTTATCCTTCTTACCATCATCTAAAAAATATTCCCTTAGAAAATCTATATCCTCTTCAAATTTGGTGCATTTACTCTCTTTGTCTTGCAAACTAGTGACTAGAAACTTTACCTTTTCTTCTAGCATTCTAATTGTCTCATTTATCTTGCTTGTTTCAGACCAATGCTTCTCTTCTAGATCATGAATCTTATCTTCAAATCCTTTGACTTGAGATCTCAACTTCTTGTTCTTCTTTTTAGCATGCCTTAACTCATTTTGGATACACACTAGATCATATTCAACATCATCTTATTCTTCCTCAAAATCTCTATTGAAACCTGATGTGAAATCCTCTAATAGTGTAGAACCACCACTAGTAGATCTCAGGGCATCTTTATTCATAAACATTACCTCATCTCCAACATATTCCTAGTCGATTCGAATCGAATCTAAAACACCACTACTAGCATCAAATAAGAAAACCTCTTATTTTGTGTAGAAACTTCTTTTTCCCTTCTTCTTATGGTAAAAATTCTTAAAGTTATTCTTACCTTTAATGTACTTGTGATTCTTCTTTTCATGATAATCTGCATGGTCTTCATCACCTTCCTTTTCATGCATATGAGGACACTTAGCAATAAAGTGACCTACTTCACCACAATTGAAACACTTAAAGGAAGTTTACCTTTGTACTTACCAGATCCAACATTCAAGTATTCTAGCAACCATTGCAAATAGCTCATCATCATCAATTTTAGGAGAATAATCCACACCATTAGCCTTCTTTCCCTTGGTATTCATTTCAGATTTGAAAGAAATCTCTTTCTTAGCTATTTTGGAGTCAACAATACTCATTTCATAGGAAGTCAAAGTCCCATGCAATTCATCCATTTTTAAGAGAGTTAAATCCTTGGCTTCTTCTATGGTAGACACTTTGGAATCAAACTTAGGTGTTAGAGATCTCAAAACCTTTTGAACTAAAACTTATTCTTTCACATCTTCACCTAACCCTTTCATGGTATTAACAACTTTGTCAACCCTAAGTAAATATGTAGTAATAGGCTCATCATTATTCATTTTTAGAATTTCAAACTAATTTCTAAAAGTTTGAAGATTATAAATTCTTACCTTGGAGTCTCTTTCATATAGGACCTGAAGCTTCTCCCCCATAACCTTATCTGATTAGCAATGCATCACCTTCATAAGCTCAGCTTCACGTAGACCACACATGAGAGCACTCATAGTCTTTGAATTATCACTACATAACTTCTTTTCTACATTATTAGTTAGTGGAGTAGTAGGAGTTGGTATAACCATCCTCCACATATTTCCAAATATCAAACCATAGGGACATGATGTGAGTCCTCATCCTCAGACTCCAAAATCATAGTTCACTCCATCAAAAAATGCTGCCTTGTTGGTTGAAGAGCCAGGTGTGCCGACTCGCCATTTTTGTGCTTCAGGATCTCCTTTCAAGTGATCAAACTTCTACAAAATGACATGCTTTGATATTGTTGTCTATTTTTGCACCCCTTGTAAAGTAGACCAAATTAGTTTTCCATGGACTTGAAAAGGAAACCGCGGAGAATTTTAAGTATGCCTCGGTAAAAGAGAGGGACCTCTAGGGTCTAAGTCGTACCATGCAATGAAGAAGGAAAAATTAGATATAGCTACGGAGGCATAAAGCCTCGAACAAAGCAAATTCAAAATCCATGAAGTGAAGAACATGTAGTCTCTGTGAGGGTCAACATAGAGTCTGTAATATTCGAGTTTTCACGAGAATGAGGTAGGAGAAGCTAGTAAACCATAGAATGGGAGATAATGTCGTGGAACTATAAAACTACATGGAACTAAAATAGAAAGGTCACGTATAAAAGTAAATAAAAATTTTCCGTGGGCCACTAAAATGAACATGGATTTTGATTTGATCATTTGATCTTATAGATATGATATTATTTGAAAAACTATTTCCCTCCTCCATGAAATGAAATTGGATTTTCTTGATTGAATAAGTGGTAGGTGGGCGAAGTGAAGAGGAGGCATCTCTAACACACAAGAGGTCTACTTAGAACAACTCAACCACCAAAATTAGATATAGTATGGACGTCATTACTTCTTGAACAAGGAAAGTGGCATGGTGAGGAGGTTTTGTAGAGGAATAATCGAGATCTTATGAGAAATTAAATGAAGATGGTCGGTGGTGAGAGGAAAATTCAAAATTTCCCTCTTGTTGGTTGGATATTTTGTCAAGGCAAAATATGAAGTTCAACCACAGTACATGGGATTGAATCCCTCCTCAAAGACAGGTGAGGCTGCCTATTTATTACTAATCTAAAACACAATAGAAATAATGTGTACAATATTCACACTAATCTAACCATTGGGGTTAGGACAGAATCCTGAAAGCCACATCCACAATAACTGGAAATATTGCTGCTTTGGAAGTAAAATGGATTAGAAAGAACACATCACGGAAAGGAAATAACGGGGACGTACTTTCTTTTGAGAAAACACAGATCACGAAATAATCATACGAGTTCTAGATAACAAATGTAATGTAATGTTTGAAACAATTTAAAATGATTGAGAACACTAAACCAAGAACAACTTAAGATCCTGAACATAAGAGCAATATCTTAAGAGAGATGAATCTCACAACACAAAGTTTGTAAAAATGACATCAATTTCTATTCTTTGAATGATTGAAAGAAAATAAAAAGTTCTTCTTCTGCACAAAGGTTCTCAATATTCCAAAAATCTCAACCCTTTGGAATGCATGAGCATCCCTTATTTATAATAAAAAGAGTAGAGAGAAAATAGGATAAATCCTAGAAAAAAAGGTGTTTTAACAAGAGTCCTATTTCACTTGACTCTCACGCAGGAGACCAAGTCAAAATTTACTTCCTATGTGACGAAACAGAAATGAAAAAGACATGTCAATTTCAAGATTGAAATGACATGTTGCATCATGACTTAGTCTGAATCATCGTCTTTCTCTTCCTCATCTTTCTCTCCTTCCAACAAAGCCTGTTTGTTCTGAAATTCTTGGAATTTCCAGATTATACCTTGCATCTCATTCTCATCAGGTGCGGTGGAATGATCACTCAGGACTTCACATGTTTCATGAGTGTCACTGGCATTGCCAGGGAGCTTTCTCAATCTTTTGTTGAGTTTTCTCAGGGTCTCCAAAGAATGTTCAATCTTTACAAACCTGTCAATGATTTCCATGCCAAATTCGTGAGTTGGTTCATGCTGAATTGATTCTTGGATTTGTTTGAAGAGATCATCAACTGATAGGATACCCGAGTCTCCACCCAACACTTTTACACATATTTTGATCAGTTCTTCTTCCAGGTCGCTCTTGCCATCAATCAATTGATCTCTTTATTCCCTCAAATTACCACAAGCCTCATTGAGAATCTTTATTCTGAATCGATGGCCTTAGTCACCGGAAATGCTTATCCGCATGTGGAATGATGCCCTCTTTGACAAAGATGCATGATGGGATTTGCTTGACACACTGGAGAGCTTTGAAAGTCAACTCCAGGTGCCCGATCTCTTGAGATAAATCATCATCCATCTTTTCCCCATCACTCTGTATATTCTCCAAAGATTGATAGACTTCTACAGTGTCTTGGATTACTTCTTTCCCCTGTAGGAGCAGCCTTTGGGTCCATTCATCGACCACTCTCCCCTTTTCATTAATCTTTTCAATTATGGGTACCGATGAGAAATCAAACCCGATAGGAATAGAGGATGATGGTACGGACTCAAGGGGTTTTGAGAGCTTAAGTAATACCTCAGTCAACTACTCCACCTTTTCTTTAAGCTCATCCCTACTGTCCTTTGTTTCCTTTAATTTCTGGCATAGCACATTCATAGCATCTTGTGCATCTTGTTGTGCTCCTTCTGCCATCACCTCTCCTAGAGCAACCCTGGTTATCTAATAATCAGAGGCCACTATGTCCTCTTTGGTCTTGTCCGTCACGGGAGTGGCGATCTCTGTAAACTTATGTCCTAAAGCATCCACTAAAACCCTTGAAACTATTTTGGGTTTCTTGGCTGACTTAGCAGTAGGAGCCTTGAGTGAACTAAAATCAAAGGCTGGTATGGGTACAACCACCTTCCTTTTCCTCGGAGTTTGCTCAAGTAACCATTGAGGCATGCCAGAAGGAGTTGCCACTATTGTAGAAGTTGGTGTCATACTTTCAGGTGGAGGGAGATTCACTGGTGGAGTGGGAACAGTCACCAGTGTGGTAGTAGATTCGGTGAAAAGAGGTGTAGGAGGAGGCATATTTGTAGTTACTTTGGTCCCAGCAGAGAGAGGTGAGAGTCCATGGCTAATGGCTAATGAAGTGGATGGGGAAAGAGGAGGTGGAAGTGGTTGTGAAGTAGGAAGTGCAGATCTTGATGCCAAATCTGGGATGCAAGGGATAGAGTTACTTTTGTTGGGCAGTCAGCAAATGGTGAAATTAGGGGCTGACTCACCTCTCCTTCCAAAGAAATTTCCCCTATTTCCGGTGGTGTTGGTGACTCTGGCATGTTCACCATTTCAACTAGAGTAGCAGTTGAAGGGGTTTCTTCTTCTCTTCTCTTCTTGACAAATTTGACCTTTATAGGTCCCTTGGAAGAGCTTTTGTCCTTTTCCTTTTTGGAGGGCCCCGCCTCCAAAGCAACCAACTTTGAAAAACTATCTTCTTTGAAACTCATCCCCCAAGAGGTAAGCCATGCCTTGGTGCATGTGAGAATCGGGGCCGATCTATCTGTAATAGAGGCTTTTTCACTAATAGACCAATCAATAGGTGGGAAAACATATTGATCTTCATTCAATCCATCATAGGAAGGATCTAGAACACTTTCATTATCACCAGTACCTTTGGAATGTCAGTGAGCTCAAGTGTCTGAATCTCTGCAAGTGTCAACCTGCTTATGATCTTTTCTTCAGACAACAACTTCATCACGTAAATCAATCCAGATGTCTTCTATGCTTGGTACGTGCAGGTACAAAGTTCCATATGACTTGAGGACTCCTTGAAAGTCAAACCCGTCTCTAGGCTTCATGTGCTTTTTCAACTTATCTTGAAGCTCATGTACAACATTCTTGGCTTTTACCACCATTGAGCAGGTATACCTTCCAATAGAAATTGGGAAGGATACGACGGCCTTGTGTTTACTCTGTTGGAACTTGTGAAAATCCAACAATTTCCTGACTAACTCCATCAAGATTAGTTTGTCTCTTGGATATCTGGGAAAACAGAAAGGATCACTGGGTACATGACCACCCGAAGGTATGTGAACTTCTTGAATTGTAAGAAGACACAACCCCATTTTGAAACTTCAGCCCATGCCTCATCAGAGACCCTTGTTTTCCTCAGTTCGGGGTTTAACCTGCAGATGTTCTCGTAAAAGAAGGCATCATTTACCCTTCTGAATTGGTCTTCAGACCCTTTTCTTGTTAACTGAGGAAAATACCGATAAATATGTTCCACTGTCTTGTTCCCCTTTGTGTCCAATCCGGGATAATTCCTCATGCCGATCATTGCTACATAGGTGACATACGAGGACATATAAAACTTCCCAGTAGACAAGACTATTGTCATCTGAGAATCTATCTCATTACTGATAAGGCTACCCCAATCAATCCCCTATTGATTCTTCTTAATGATGACCATGAATTGGTACATCCATCCTTGGAAAACATTTGATTCGGGAACCCAAAAACCCGGCTCAGCAAAGTAATGATATCATTGATTTCCTGAATGAAATCACTTCTAGGAACAAGTCTTGGAAACCTAGAAATAGTTGGCTTGGCTTTGATTAGGAAATTCTTATTCACGTGTTTGATACAATCCTCCTAATCATTGTCCCAAGCTTTTTGGGTTGACTTGAGATCTACGTCCCCATACTCCTCAAAGTTAGGCAACTTGAGAAGGTCATCAAAGTAACCTCCGTCTAACTTGATTACGACCTCTCCCGCCTGATTTTTCATAGAATGAGAAGTAGAGTCGTAATTTGAAGCACAGGCTAAGATGAACTTGGGGCACTGAGCAGACATGGGGAAACCTGCTGCAGAAGGAGACCACTGCCAACTATTGATTTCATCCATGGGGTTTGGGAAGAACTCTTGACTCTATTCCAAAAGTCTTCCATATCTATGTTTCCGAGTTCTGTATCCTGGATGTCATAATTACAATCAATGTAGGAAGGAGACTCCACCTTCCTAAATTTGTACTTCATCCTCCCTAATTTTTTTGTCTTATCTTGTGATGAACCAGGATCCAACATGAGGAATTTCAAAGGAGTGAACTGATTGCTTCTGATTTAGACACTTCAGGGTTTGAGGACCTGCTCGCAATCTCAGAGGCCGGAACACTATAGAGAGTATCAAAGAATAGTAGGTGTCAAACACTCAGAAAGTCTCGAAAATTAGTTGAACCTATCGGAAGGTATGAGATGTCTGCCACTCTGAAAAACCCGCAACACTGGAAGATGTTGGAGGGCTCGAAAACCTGCACTTTTGTTAGATGCCGAGAGGTTTGAAATATCCGAAAACTTAGAGGATGCGGGAGGTTTGAAATATATAACAAATTAGAGGATGCTAGAGATTTTGGAGTGTCCGACACCTTGGATTTCCCGATAGACTATGGGATTTGGAAACTACAAAACACCCTGCGAAACCCGAAAAGAGGGAATCAGGTTTTTGTCAGGTCAAAACATGTAAATTCCTCTCCATTGTTATGATTCTTGATACATTCTCTAGAAACCCGACACAAAGGATTTCATATCAAATCAGGTTTCGGGGTGGAAGACATGTGGCGTGAAGCATGTTTTGACTAAGGCATGTTCTGATGCTTTGTAAACCTGAAAACCTGATACAAAGGAGCAAATCGGGTTTCGAATCGGAAGACATGTGACATGAAGCATGTTTTGACTAAGGCATGTTCGATGCTCTGAGACCCAAAAACGATACAAAGGAGTGAATCGGGTTTTAGGAATCGAAGACATGTGACATGAAGCATGTTTTGACTAAGGCATGTTCTGATGCTCGGTGAACCTAAAAACCCGAAAGACTTACTTGATGTGGGTTTCGGGCTTCGGGGAACATACAACATGAAGCATCCAAAACTCATGTTGTCTTGCTATGGAAACCCTGAAAACCCAATTATCTCTCTGAAAGGGCATTCTTAGGAAACCAGCTCAAAAATTTCTTAGGGTTATCACTAAATTTTGGTGTAAACACAAAAATGAGATAACAATTGGCTCTAGTTGGGGACTTTATTTGTGACATAAAAGGAAGAGAACTCAGAATCTCTGGCTTTATCCATTGGGCTACGGAGTCAGAAAAGAAGAAAACCAAAAACAAAACAAAGAAAGAAAGAAGACCAAAAGCAAACACACAACAGAAAATAAAGTATGTACAATGCAAAAGAGCATCTTGCATTAATGATGGAACAACTTCAGATGTTGGCCACTGAAAGGAAAGGGGAGTGACTCTCCATCAAGATATGATAGACAGAAACTATTTTCACCATTCAGCTGATGAATCTTAAAAGGTCCTTTCCACAAAGAATCAAACTTTCCGTGCATTCCTTTCTGCTCCCTTCTCTTATCCCAAAGCAACACCAGATCTCCAATTTGGAAATTACACTGCCTTGATTTCTTGTCAAAATTTTTCTTTACTTTTCTCTGATGACCCGTAATGCGATCAATCACCTTGCTTCATTCCTCTTCTAGCCTAGCTAGGTACATAACCCTTTTTTCAATAGAATCTTGAAAAGTCACATCTTCGACTGCTTTGGCCAACTGTAAGGCTAGAAACTCTACTGAGATAGGGATCTCAGCATCAATCCCATACAGTACTTGGAAAGGGGACATTCCTATAGCTCGCTTTGGGGTAATCCGATCCACCCACAATGCATCATACAATGCTTTGTGCCATGTCCTCTAGTTTTCATCTACTAGCTTTCTAATTATGGTAACCAAGTTCTTGTTGCTGGACTCAGCTTGCCCATTGCCTTGGGGATAATAGTCAGATGAGTGAGCTAGGGTGATCCTGAATCCATAACAAAATTCTGTCAACTCATGCGATGAGAAATTGGAGGCATTATCAGCCACAATCTTGTGAGGCACACCGAATCTGACAATTATATTTTCTTTAAGGAATTTACACACGACTTCTGAGGTTGCTTGCTTGATTGGTGTAGCTTCCACCCACTTGGTAAAATAGTCTATAGCAGTAAGTACGTAATTGTGTCCGGCACTGGAGGTAGGATTCAACATTCCAATGAAGTCAATTCCCCACTGGCGGAAAGGTTCTTCAATCACTACGGGCTTCAGGGGAAGAGCTGCTAGCTTAGGGCGACCAACGAAATGTTGACAAGCTTCACACTTGGACACCCATTTTGTTGAGTCCCGAAAGAGAGTAGGCCAATAGTACCTAGCCCGTAGGATCTTATAAGCTATTACAGAGGATGAGAAATGTCCTCTGCATGCTAGACTATGGAAGGATTCTAGTAACTTTACCTGTTGTGACTTATCAACACAGCGCAGGAATACACCATCAATACCTTTCTTATATATTCCATTATCCCATAGGAGGTATCTTGCAGATCTTAACTTGACTATCCTCTTCTCCTTTTGGCTTAAATGTGGGGGCATTCACCATAAGTCAGAAAGAAAGCAATATCTGTGTACCATTCATCAATTGTGCTCACGAAAAGCACCATGGGCAACTTTGAAGAGGTGTCTTTGGTCCTTTCGCATTCTATTTCAGCATGATTTTCCACGATCAATTGGCACAGGCCCCTTCCTCGTACCAACTTGGTAGGTCTAATTTCCAAGTCATACTCTTGAACTTTAGCTATCCAGTTACCTTGTTGACTACCCAACTCTTGTTGAGTCAAAATGGATTTAACAGTGGTGTCGGGAATGAGAATGAGGGTATGAGAGTTCAGCACATAGTACCTGAAATGTTTCACCACTCGTACCACTGCATAAGCATGATTTTCAATTTGTGACATTTTTAGTTCATGTTCCTTTAATGGGCAGCTCATGAAAGTGATGGGAGCTTCAATGCCCTCTCTGTTCTCCTGCATCAGGATGGCTGACACTGTGTGTGTGGAGGCGTAGCTATACATGATGAAATCTTTTTTGAAATCTGGACATACTAGAATAGGAGCGCAAGAAATTTCCCTTTTGACTTCATCAAATGCAAGCTTCCCTTCAGTACTCCATCGAAATGGAATTTTACCTTTCATCATCCCAAGGATATCCTTGGTTTTATCAGCAAAATCAGGTACGAACCTTCTTAGGAAATTGACCTTTCCGAAGAAGGAATGAACTCCAGTTTTACTTGTGGGTAGGGTAAGGCTTTGAATGGCCTTCACCCTTTCTGGGTCGATCTTGGTTCCTTCTCTAGTCATAATATGACCCAAAAAATTTCCTTCGGTCACTCCAAACATGGACTTCTTGGGATTTAATGAAATTCCATGATGCCGACATCTCAAGAGTACTTGTTCTAGATGATCATAATGATCACTCCATTTTTTAGAAAAAACGGTCAAGTCATCCAAATATACCACTATGAATTTTCCCATCAGATCTCTGAATGCTAAGTCCATAGCTCTTTGAAAGGTAGCTCCAGCATTGATTAAGTCGAAAGGCATCCTCCTATAAGCAAAGGTCCCCCATGGGGTTGTGAAGGTCGTTTTATGCTGATCTTCGGCAGCTACCTCAACCTGATTATATCCCAAAAATCCATCGAGCATGGATAGCATCTCTGATCCCATAACCATTTGTAACACCTGATCCATGATAGGAAAGGGGTAGTTGTCTTTTAATGAAGACTGATTCAAGTTCCTGAAATCAACACAAATCCAGATCTCGCCATTCTTCTTCCTGACCGGTACGATGTTAGCAACCCAGGTGGAATGGTGGATTGGAAAGATAATCCTAGCGTCTAACATCTTCTAAATTTCTACAAGAATGGTTCCTGAGATTTTAGGATTATAATGCCTCTGCTTCTACCTGTAGGGTTTTACATCAGGCTTCAAAGGAATGTTGTGTTGTACATCTTTGGGCTTGAAGGATTTTAAATATGCATAGGACCAAGCCAAGACATCCATGTATCTCTTTAGGAGTGAAGTGAATTTTGCTTTCTCCTTAGGGGAACAACATTTCCCAATATTCACCATCCGAGGTTGATCAGACGAACCTAGATTGACTTGATCTACTTCCGAGGAAGAAGCTCCTTTAGTTTATCTCTTGTTTTGAATGAAACGGTCATGCTTGTCAAACAAACCCTCTAGAGAAACCAACCCTTTGGGAATCTTGTTGCCTTTAAGCTAAATAAACTCACCATCAACCTCTTGATATGGATCTGAAATAGATTCACGGAAAGCTGATTCTGAACCTTCAAAGTATAGCTCACTAAAATTGTCAGTTTTTTCTAGAAAAGACAACACCTGTTGATCATCGTTGAATACTTGCTAATGAGCCGCAATATCTCTCGGGATACTATGATGATACACAATCTCAATGGTGTATGTATCTTGTTTGAACTGGGGATGAGGGAGAAGGAGGGACGCAGACACGGCTAAAGAATCAGCCTTGTCGTTATAATCTCTCAAAACTACTTTGATGGAGAATGCATCAAAGCATTCTATATTATCCCAAACTTTGTTCCTGTAATGTCTCAGGCGATCATTTTTCACTTGATAGATCCCTTTGACCTGGTTGACAATCAGCTCTACATCTCCTTGAACCTTGAGATTTTGAATTCCCTTTTGTCTGGCCATTTCTAATCCTAATAACAAAGCTTCATATTCATCGTGTTATTAGTATTATCAAACTGCAACTTGAAGGCAGAGGGAAAGATCTTAGAATCAGGAGATATAAGAACTACACCAGTGCCTGATCTAGTGGTTGAACAGCTACCATCAAATTTAAGGGTCCAAATAGCATTAGAATCTTCTTCCTTGACATCTACAGCTGGTACCTCTGATGTCATGAAGTAATTTCCAAAACTAGTGTCTTCGAAAAGGATTTGAGCCTTAGGGTCATCTGATTTAGTTACCAAATACTTTTCCTGAGGCTCAAGATGGAGAACACGATAAACCCCATTGACTAGAATTTTGGCCTTGGTCCAATCCATATTAATCTCTCCTCCGACGTCTTTACAAAAACCTCTACCCAAGAGGATACCATAAGCTGCAGGAATGTCAGCAACTAGAATGGTCATTTTCACTCTCTTCTCTAGGAAGGCAATGAATGCAAACTGTGCATCTTTGATTTGACCAATCAAGGGAACTTGCTTGGTTTCCATGGAGTAACACCATCCATATGACTTAGTCAAAGTAAGCCCAAGGGCATGGGCTACTTTTGCGGGCATAACATTGTCGAGGCCCCTGAGTCGATGATGCAATTACTGAGTTTAAACCTGTTTATAAGCAAAGATAAATAAAATGGTTCATTCTTTCCTAAAGAAGAAGCGGAGGTCGATTGTTACGAGGTGGGGATTGAGTAGGATTTAGCAAAATACCTTTTGAATGTGGGGGAACAACAGCTTTGCTTCTAATGAATTTGGAAAGTTTTTAAAAAATGAGATAACACCTCTCTTTCTTCTTCTTCTCTTTCTTCCATTTTCTATATATTGTAAAGTGGTGCCTTGTTTTAAAGTTATATGTTTTGTAATACGAGGAATCATTTCATGTTGTGTGAGTATTCTAAGATTTGCATGCCTTTGGCTATGTCTCTGTAATTGTTTACATCTTCCTCCTATATTGATATGATATGTGCATGATCTTTTGGCAATAAAATATTTGGTTTTGTGGCTTATCTTGGCCGTAGCTATTGTTTTATTGTACTCTTTTGCCTCTCATTTATTTACAAGTGTGTTGTATGCATTGTTTAAGAAATATGTGTCTATTGTGCATTATGAAGGTGGAAGTCGGGACACGATTTGATATTTGGCTATCATTTCGGCCCTCCTCATTGTAGTTTTCTTCCATTTTCTCTCTTGAATGAGTATTCATCCCGTTTGTTTCGTGTTATCACCTCTTTTAGTTTAGGATTTTCCATTTTCTATATCTCCTTCTATTCTTGGTCCTTGGAAAATTAGGTTTGGATTTTCTTTTACTATTAGGAGTAGTGTTAGCATTAGGATAGGTAGAGGAAGCCAAACTTCTTTGGAGTTATGTCTTAGTTTACAGGTCCCACAACTAAGAGACACTCCCATGTTTCCTCAAAATACTGAGTTATCTATGACTCAGGGAAACATGCAATTTTGAGCTCCAATAGTTTTGGTACGCTGTTGGGACTCTTGAAATCAATATTTCTAGTTTTACCAAGTTTTAGTGTGTATCTTGGTGAAACTCTAGCCTTTGGAGGCTCAGTAACACATCTGCGACTCCATTCGAAATATCAACTGGTTTCAGTAGTATTAGTGATCCAATCATGTTCCTAATTCATGAGAAGAATCCAAACAAGGTCTAGAAAAATATAGGAAGGTATATTTGAGTATTTGCAGTTATCTCCAGGAAGACAGAGAAGAGGAAGACAAATTCAAAGATCTCCATCTCCTCCAAATAAAACTCTCTCCACACCTCCACCTAGTAGGCCCTTTTTGTAGTTTACTAGAGTCCTCAAACCCATCAGAATGGCTCATAAACAACCTTTCTCAGAATCCTATCCCAGTAGCATCTTTGAAAAATATTCCATACATCACTAGAGAAAATCACACTACTCTATTTGATCACATCCAGGACATCAAAATTTATGTGCAATTCATGAAATTGTTGAGATGGATGTAGCAATTAAGTTGTTGGCTTCATCTCTTATAGGAAACACTTTGCAATGGTTTAGAAGCTTAACCGTGGGTTCAATTAGGAATTGGAATGAGTTATGCACAACCTTGTACAATCAATTTGGGGAAAGAGATGATAACTTGTCTCTTTTGGAGTAGTTGAATACAATCAAGAGGGAACCTAACGACCAAATGACAGATTTAAAATTCAGATTCCAGAGAACCTGGGATAGAATTCCAGTTCTTATTAGGCCTACAACTTGAAGGTTCCTTTCTTTACTCTTTGAAATATATTAACTCTGATATATATGTTATGATACAATCCATGAGAGGTGTAAATCTACTATCAGCTTATGCATTGGCCATTAGAGCTGAAAATTGTTTAATTCAAGTTGGAAAATTAGCTCCTAGGCCACCTATGCTATTATCCCTAAATTTCCCAAAGCTTCCCAAAATTTTATTGCTCCTATACCTGGGCCAAATTTGTAACTTGTTTCTTGCACCTCAAAAAAATCCCTCTCAAAGAAAAAAAAGGATGAAGAGATGAAGACCTTGATTAGACACTTGAAAAATAAAGTATATCCCTAGAGAAACAAAAAGCTCAATCCTATAAGAATTATCAAAATAAAGGGAAATATTCTAATCGGAGGTATCAATCATATAGAAACCAACAATATAATCAAATGTATGCACAAAATCAATCGAATAACAAATGGAAGAATTAAAGTGCCCCTCTTCCATTGGCAACAATTTCACCTCCCCAAGAACTTCCTAATCCTAGTTCAAGTCAAGCTCTAGTTCCAATACAAAACATCATGGTGCCGGAAACTCGAATGGTGTTTTCCATGAAATTTTCCCCATGACCAACTCATTTGTGAAAGGGAAATGCATCTTCAAGCATACATGATTCAAGGTGATTCCAGTCATAAGAACCACTTGTTAAAGCACCATTTCAAAGTGTTTAAGAATTTCAACAAGTCACGACTAATGCCAATGTTATGTTCTTCTAAGGTTGAGGAATTCTGTGCACTCAATCAAGTTCCAGGAGGCTCTAGCTTCCCTAAAAAAAGTATAGCTGATAATACATGGCACAAAAACTAGATGTTGGAATCTTAGTTTGCAAATTCTTCAAATTAGGGAAATGTTGTGGATAAAGGAAAAGACATTGGAACAATAAGGGAACAACCGAACTGATGCGAAAACAAAATTTCATGAAAAACCATGCAATGAAGTATAAAACATATCAAAAAATATGCGTGTCTCGATAATATTTCCACGAGAAAAGAGGTTGTTGTTTCATCAAGCCACATGATCACATGATTCCGCAACAAAGGAAAGAAAATATCATGCCACAAATGTAGAAATCTACAGGTCTGCCATTCAATATTGTCGAGAAAATGAGAAAGAAAAATGTTAATGTGACAATGTGGTATGCACTTTCTATTCCATCTCAGCGAGATCTCTTGTGTGAAGCTCTTAAGAAACTTCCTTTGATGGATCCAATAGTGCAGAAGACTCATGTTGCGGTGCATGTCTGTCAAGATAAAGATGATCAAGTAAGTAAAAATGTCAAAACCCCACCCTTTTACATGTCAATAATTGTGGGTAGATACCTAGTTCATAACTGTATGATTGATTCAGGGCTAGTACCTCTGTAATGCCCAAGAAAATTGTTGATATCCTAGGTCTCAAATATAGTCATGTGACTAGGGGAGTTTTACAACTAGATGGGTCAATTGTGAATGTATTGGGAGTAATTAAGGATCTTGAGTTGACACTTCATGCCTGACCAAGCCTCACCATAACCCATGACATTTCAGTCATTGACCTACCTCCCATGTTTTCCATTTGCTTGTCTAGATATTTCACTGCTAAGGTAGGTGGATACTTGTCATCGATTGACGCAAATGCTTCTAAGAACTAGATATGGAACAAGATTCACAATTCATGCTAAACCCATCTTTTCCTATCACATTGAGTCTTATGAACCCACCCCTATCCAATCAAATTACCTAATCCAAGATGAAAATGAGAAAATGTTAGCCTTGGATGAATAGCCTATTCCTCCTCCCATACCTGATTTATTCCTAGATGATTGAGCTGAGAGAAACCACAAATTTGATCCTTATGAAGAAGAGCTTCAAAATTTTGAAACCATTCTAAACACTTACTATTTTCTTCAATAGGAATCTATGATGCCCGCAACATTCAAAGAAGAAAAGGAAAGTGCTTTTGGACTAGGGTGGATGTTTTTTTATGGTTTGAGAAGAAGAAATGGAGTCGAGTAGGTGTTTTGCTCATCTCCCATAAGAAGGGGAAATTCTTCTTTTCCCACAGATTGCAATTTGCATGTTCCAACATTATAGCAAAATATGAAGCATTGGTGTATGGTTTTTGATTGTTGAGTAGAAGAAAATCAAAGAGTTACAAATCTTTAGATACATTGAATTAGTGGTTCACTAGGTCTCAGGGAAGATGTGCTACGAAGAACAAACTGTTAAAATCCTAAAAACACGAAGTCTAGGATCTTAAGGAAGGCTTTGATGTTCTTAACCTTTAGGTGGTGTTGTAGAAGTTAAACAAGAAATTAGATCGATAGGCGGCTCTTGGTTCTTAGTTTTCACCCATGGATGATTTAATCCAAGGAAATACTCAACATATTAGGATGGTGGTTAGACCTTCTATCCCAAATGATCAAACCAACTGGTAAGTCTTTGAGTGATGAGAAAATTGTCCAATTTATCCAAAATGAGGTGGATTTTTCCTAAAAATACAATCAATTACATGAAGTTTACAAAGTGATCGATAATCCAATTGAAAATAAACAAATTACAAAAGGGATTAGTCACTCTAGAGCAGATCTTTGGTCCAGTTATGAATGCAAGGGAGTGGAAAATAACATGGTGGCTAAGCTTGGAAGACGAAAACCAATCACGATTGCACCTGGTAAAGAGCTACTGCTTGGGAAGGTATGTAATGAAAGAGAAAAGGAAACTTTTATTTCCTTATGCCAAAGGTTTAGTGATGTATTTTTATGGGATTATGAATATCTAAAAGAATTCAATCCAGACATAGTCCAACATTCTATTGATCTTGATCCCAACATCAAGCCAACAAGATAGAATGACAAGCCGGTTAACCCCAAGATTGAGCCCCTCATGAGAAAAGAATTATCCAAGCTTATTCAAGCCAAGATAATTTTCCTATTAAGTATTCCACTTGGGTGGAAAATCTAGTCCTAGTCAGAAAGAAAAATGGATAAGTCAGAGTTTGTGTCGATTTCAGGGATCTAAACAAATATTCCCTCAAAGATCAGTACCCCTTACCGTACATGGAGAAAATTCTATAAAAAGTGGCAGGAGCAGAGAGGTTCTCAATACTTTATCGCTACTCGGTTTCAACCAGATCAAAGTAAAAGAAGAAGATCAATATAAGACTGCATTCACTACCAAGTGGGGAATGTATACGCATCGAAAATTCCTTTTGGATCACAATCGAATGTAGGTGTTACCTTCTAAAGAGAAATGGATATTTCCTTTAAGGGGTATATCAATTAGTTCATCTTATTTTACCTAGATGACATTACTTGTTTTCTCCAAGTAGAGCACAAATAATTAAAATCACCTAGAGAAAGTATTTGAAAGATGCAGAGAATTTAGTGTATCACTTAATCCTACGAAATGAAATTTTACAGTTCCTATGGGTAAGCTTTTGGGGCATATTGTCTCAAAGGAAGGAATTTCCATTTATCTAGAGAGAGTTGTAGCCATTGTTTCCTTTCCCTACTAGCTCATAAGAAGGAATTACAATATTTCCTTGGAAAGATCAACTTTGTCGGTGTTCTATCCCGACTTCGTGGGTTTTATAAGGCCTATCACTCTCATGCTCAGAAGGATTCAACATTCAAGTGGACCGTGGAAGGTAAAAAAATCTTTGAAAAGATCAAACAAGAAATTTCTCAAGCAATACATTGATTAACCCAGATTACACAAAATATTTCATTCTTTATGCTCATGGGGCAAAATCCAGCATAGCCACATTTTTGACACAATTGAATGATCAAATGATGGAGAAACCGGTAGAATTTTTCAGTCAAACACTGAAGGATTATGAGCTCAAGTATAGTCATATTGAAAAATAGGTGTTTTCCATCATGAGAGCCTTGAAGAAATTCAAAAGCATGATTACTTCTAGCCGCGTAAAGGTTTTGGTATCACATTCCAATGTCAGAGACTTCATTATGGGAGTAGAAATCAATGAAAAATGCATTGGATGGGTAACTAAGATCATGGAGTATGATGTGACAATTAAAGCTAAAAAATTAGTAAGAGGGAGAGAATTTTACGAGTAGCTAGCTCTGGATGTTGTATAATCTCAAGAAACCACCTTCATAAATGAAGTACCCTCAAATGATGAGTTACCACATGATGTTGAATGGCAGCAAGATGAAAGGAATATATTCAATGATCGTAGTTGGATTGCTGATATGTCAAAGTTCTTGTCTACTGGTGCATACCCTTTTAGTTTTAATAAATCAAATAGAAGACATATAAGGCTACGATCCATTCCTTATGCATTGATTGATGGTATCCTTTTCAAAAGAAATATTGATGGAGTGTTACTTAGGTGCATTGAAGGTGAGCAATGTGACAAGGTTTTAACTAAATTCCATGATGGTTTCTCAGGTAGACATTTCTCTGCTAAAGCTATAGCCATGAAAATCATAAAAGCAGGGTATTTTTGGCCTACATTGTTTGCGGATTCACTAGATGGGTAAGGAAGTGCAAAGAGTGTGCACTCTTCATTGGAAAGACAATATTGGTAGCCTTACCACTTCAACCAATACAGGAACACAATGGGGATTTTCCATCATTGGGATTATAACCATGTCATCAAGTGTTGGTCATAAATAGGTACTTACAACCATAGACTATTTCACCAGGTGGAACGAGGCCCTTTGAATCAGCCATCCCGGAGTTTTTTTCAGAAATTGTCACAAGGTTTGGTGTCCTCAAACCATTATTTTTGACAATGCTAAAACCTTTTTGGGATCAAAAATTTCTAGTTGGGCCTTGGGACTGTTAGAGTAGGTATTTACCTTAGCTCGATACCATGAAAGGAAAGATAACAAGATCGTACTTTCAAGCCAATAACACGAGATGCTAATCAAACACCACGATTAAGGAAAGAACTATACCTAACAACTAGATAATATCTCCTAATATCTAAATAAGATAAAAAAATATCCACACACATAAGTGGGTGAGAATAAATACAATAAAGGTATATAAATTACCTTAGCTTATGTTCACCTAGGTAGTTTATTTACCTTTATTGTATTTATCCTCACCCACTTATGTGTGTGGATATTTATTTTATCTTATTTAGATATTAGGAGATATTATCTTGTTGTTAGGTATAGTTATTTCCTTGATCCATGGTATTGACTAGTTCTTTGCTTGATCTATGGTATTGACTAGATCCTTGATGTCTAGTTCTCTCCTAAATCTATGGTCTTGACTAGTTCTTTGATGACTAGTTATTTCCTATATTTATGGCTTGATCTACGACCTTGATTGGTTCTTAAATTGTTATTCATTGCCTATTTAAGCAAGGCCCATTCTCAATGTATTGCATTGAGTTCCATAATAATATATGATATTGTTTCTCATTTGTTTGCAAAGGTTTTATGTAAAGTTATTTTGGTGAATTAATTTCATCTTATTGATCGTGGTGTTTGATTAACATCTGTGTTCTTGGCTTGGTACGATCTAGTTATCGTTCCTTTCATGGTATCAGAGTAGGAGATTGCTATTGACATCCGTCTATAAGTTTTATTTTGCAAATAAATTATTTGTGTATTCATATATTTGGGATTTGGTCATATTTTGTTGCTACGTATACATAGTCCAGAAATAGTATTTTTTACCAGAAGAGGCAGTTGGATGTGACTTTCTCGAAAACACGTGACACCCCCAAAATAGTAAGTTGTGCAAACACCCATTAAAATCCTTAGCCCTTGGTCATATGGTATGGTCATATAAGGGCTTAAAGCTTGTGATTCCTACTAGTAGGTGCTTAAATTCAGCCCCCTTTAATTTTATTTGTGTGGTGAAGGCAACAACAATTTATTTTGTTTTAGTGGAAACTAAAATAAATAACAGAGAAAAATATTAAAAACCTTGTAACTTTTGATTGGTATATTTATTTTGAGACTTGCACTATAATTATAAAGTGTCAAATATGGAGAAGTGTTGTAATCAATTGTGGATGCAATTTCGGCTGAGCCTGACGTCCTAAACTTTTGGGAGTTGTAGTTTGTACCTATCATGGATTCTGAGAATGATATGCTTTTCTCTGAAGTGTGTGGACTTCAAGAGGATATTGTAAAATTTGTGGAAGAAAATAGATCGCTCAAAAAATAAAATTCTCTTCTACACTCATTCATGATAAGGATACAATAATACACTTCTTACGAGAAAAAAATTGCTATCCTACAACATCACCATCATATTGTGGACAACCACAACCATGCTTCTAGTCCACTTGCAGCTATTGCAGCTCCCGAACCCACTAACATTGATATATTAGTCTTTGAGTCTGCTCTGCTCTTGATACTCATACACCTATGAAGTTTGTTACTACATGCTCTTCCACGCTTATGCCTATTACAATACCACATGTTGTGTATCCTATTTCTGCTCAGCTGCATGGATTTTTTGAAAAGCATACTACTGCATTCAATTCTCGCATGCTCCATTCTATGGGTCTCACTAGCAGATTCATTGGCAGACATTCACAGGGTATTGTTTCCTCTATTCCACATGTTAAGTGGAATTCTCGTCATGACATTGGTTTTCGAGTAGATACTTCATTGGGATCACACATTGATAGAGCTCCTTTTTTTTGTTCGCTTGACTCTTTCTGAGGATCATGAGCAACACATGAGTTCTACACCTTCACTCAGGCTTGAGAAACTTGAGATTTCAGCTGTCAAACATGATCAACCTAACACACATTTTGATGTTCTTTTGCATGCACCCATTGTGCATTTTGCACCAAGTCATATGCAAGCATCTTCTTCATCCATTCATGTTGATTTGGGTGGATATATGATCACTCATGGCGGCGACATAGGCATTCGTTGAGAGGACTCTATAGGCATGGCTCCTCCACCATTAGGCCTCTTGCTCCACTTTCTATACCTTATGCATTGTGATGCTTCTTGTTTTGAGCATTTTTCTTTAGAAGTGTAGTGTATCTCTCTTGTTTGTTGAGAGATTTTGTATCTGTATTTTTGACACTTTTGGCATGTTGACAGTATCTCTTGTGGGGGATCTATTCTGGTGAAGTCCAGTGTTATTTTGTCAGTGTTCGAGTAGTTGATTTTAGGCAACTCATACAGATTTGTAGCGTCACTCCACCCATTCAGCAGTATGGGAGTGGTGTTGATCCTACTTCTTTGGGTTTTGTGTCCTTGCCTTGTTACCTTGTTGTTCTTGGATCATGACACTCTGGATTTTATGTCCTTGCCTTGTTACTTTGGTTATTGTTCTTGGATCATGGCACACCTATTTGTAGCACTTGATCGAATTATGTTTGGTGTTTTTTTACACTTTCGACATCACTCATTGATACAGTCTCCTTGTATGGAGCTATTCTAGTGGAGCCCAGTGTCAGTTGTTTTTGAGTTTTGTGATCGAGCAGTGGATTCAGACCATAGTGCACACCAAAATTCTTCAGCATTGTATGATTTTTTTGAGCCGAGCTTCTTGGGATGCCTTGGAGCGGGTCTTTACTCTCTTTACTTTGTTGTTATTGGTTTTGGGTACCTTGCGGTGTCCCTTTTTCCCAATTATTGTACATGAGTACTTCATTAGGCCTAGGTTCTAGGACTCATACTGTAGACATGCCACATCTATTTTGGCCCCTAGCTTCACTTGAGGAGGGGTGTTAGAGTAGGTATTTACCTTAGCTCATGTTCACCTATGTACTTTATTTACCTTTATTGTATTTATCCTCACCCACTTATGTGTGTGGATATTTCTTTTATCTTATTTAGATATTATGAGATATTATCTAGTTGTTAGGTATAGTTCTTTCCTTGATCCATGGTATTGACTAGTTCTTTCCTTGATCTATGGTATTGACTAGATCCTTGATGTCTATTTCTCTCCTAAATCTATGGTCTTGACTAGTTCTTTGATGACTAGTTATTTTCTTGATTTATGGCTTGATCTACGACCTTGACTAGTTCTTAGATTGTTATTCCTTGCCTATTTAAGAAAGGCCCATTCTCAATGTATTGCATTGAGTTCCATAATAATATATGATATTGTTTCTCATTTGTTTGCAAAGGTTTTATGTAAAGTTATTCTGGCGAATTACTTTCATCTTATTGATCGTGGTGTTTGATTAGCATCTATGTTCTTGGCTTGGTACGATCTAGTTATCATTCCTTTCAGGGACATGGGGTTTGTCTAAAAATTCCTCTAATTATCACCCCCAAGGTAATGGATTGGTAGATTCCACTAATAAGAACCTGGTCAAAATAATGAAGAGGACAATTGACATCAATCAAAGGTAGTGACACACAAAGGTGAAAAATGCTCTTTGGGCGGACAGGATAACCACAAAGAAGGCTATTGGTACTTCTCCCTATAAATTGGTATATGGTAAAGAAGTAAGATTTCCATTATCACTTGAGTTACCTTCATTTGAATTAGCTCAGCAGCTAGAATTTGAAGGTGTGGATCAAAGGGAAATTAGAACAATGGAATTGGTATAGCTAGAGGAAAACATGAATGTCACCATAGCCAGGATGGAGCACTATGAGGCTTCAACCAAACAATTTTTGAACAAGAAAGCTAGAAATCAAACATTCAAGGTTGGATATTTGGTTTTGAAATGAGAT
This sequence comes from Taxus wallichiana var. yunnanensis, assembly GCA_018340775.1. Classification (NCBI taxonomy): domain Eukaryota; kingdom Viridiplantae; phylum Streptophyta; class Pinopsida; order Cupressales; family Taxaceae; genus Taxus; species Taxus wallichiana. Next base: position 572,052,614 of record CM031244.1, read on the forward strand.
GAAAATCAAGCTAAACCAAGGAGACACTCCAAATTTGATGCCATTTGGAGTGGACCATATATCATCACCACTTGCAAAGTGGATAACTCATTTGAGTTATCTAATCTTGATGGGAATATGTTTCAAATCCCAGTCAATGGGATTCATCTCAAACCTTCTCATTAGGATTTGTTTTACATCATTGTACATAGTAGCTTAGAATTTCAATTCCTCAAGTTCCTCGGTGCATTGTTTTGTTGGTAGTATAGGTTCCTTTCCCTAAGTGCTTTACACATGTTTTGTTTCTTGAAGGATCTTTTTGCATAGGTCCCATGTCTTCGAGAAGATGTATTTGTAAAAATGAGTTCCAAAGTATTAAAGAGAAGTTGCCATCAATTAAAGAAGTCAAATGTAGAACAACTAAATCAATCAGAAAGGACTCCATGCCCAATGAATATTAAGGCTATTGATCATCGCATCTAGTAGGCAGATGACCCCTATAAGTCACCAAAAATGTTGTCTATTTTTACACCCCTTGCAAAATATACCAATTTAGTTTTCCATGGACTTGAAAAGGAAACCGCAGAGAAGTTTTAGTATGTCTCGGAAAAGAGAAGGACCACTAGGGTCTAAGTTGCACTATGCAATGAAGGGAAGAATTTGATAAATCCACTGGAGGCATAAAGCCATGGAACAAAGAAAATTCAAAGTACACAAAGTGAATAAAATTCAATCCATGGGGGTCACCATAGAGCTGTGATATTCAATTTTTCATGGAACGAGGTAGGAGAAGCAAAGTGAACCACATAATGAGAGATAATTTCACGAGAACTATAAAACCACATGGAACTAAAACAAAAGCCCGGGTATCAAATGAATAGTATTTTTCTATGGGCCATTAAAATGAACATGGATTTTAATCGATCATTTGATCTTACAAATATGATATTATTTGAAGAAATCTTTCCCTCCTCCATGAAATGAAATTAGATTTTCTCGATTGAATAAGTGGTGGGTGGGAGAAGTGAAGAGGAGGCATCTCTAACATGCAAGAGGTCTACTCGAATGACTCAACCACCAAAATTAAATAGAGTATGGATGTTATTCCTTCTTCAACAAGGAAAGTGTCATGGTGAGGTAGTTTTTGCAGAGGAATAATCAAATCATCTAAGAAATTAAATAAAGATGGTGGGCTGGTGAGAGGTGAATTCAAATTTTCCCTCTCTTTCTTTTGCTTCTCTTTCTTCCATCTTTCTCTATATTGTAAAGTGGTGCCTTGTTTTAATGTTTGATATTTTGGTAATGCAAGGGCATCATTTCATAATGGGTGAGTATTTTAAGAGTCACATGCCTTTGGCTATGTCTCTATAATTGTTTTCATCTTCCTCCCGTATCAAGATGATCTATGCATGATCTCTTGGCAATAAAATATTTGGTTTTGTGGATTATCTCAGCCTTAGTTATTATTTTGTTATACTCTCTTACCTCTAATTCATTTGCAGTGCATTGTATGCATTGTTTTAGAGATATATTTCTATTTTGCATCGTGAAGGTGGAACTCGGGACAATATTTGATCTGTGGCTATTGTTTTGGCCCTCCTCATCGTAGTTTTCTTCCATTTTCTCTCTTTCTTGAGTATTCATCCCCTTTATTTTGGTGCTATCACCTCTTTTAGTTTAGTATTTCCCCTTTTCTATAGCTCCTTCTATCCTTAGTCCTTGACACATTTGATGTGAAATTGATATCTTATCTAATATAAATAAGCAACAATTACATTATATAATTATACAAATCAATAAGAGACAATGTTGCAGAATGAAGCTAATAACATAAACACAAAATTAGAGCACAAATATATAATAAACAACACACTATATTATTGATTGAATAATTTTGGAGCTAATTACATGGTGAGAGAGCTTACAATATATAGCCTTTCCATTTCCTATAAACAAGGAGATGAGGCTTACCAATATCATCCCACTAATCTCTCCTATGATCACTCACCACTATTCTCTCATATATCCCACCAATATCTCCACACACAATAATCTACGTGAGTTTTTATTCAACAAACTCAAAACTAATACAATAGCATATATTATTAATGAGTTGTTTTATAACTCATATTAATAATATTACAATCTTTTATTTTTCTCACACAAATATGATATTAATATAACAATATTAATATCTTGCTAACAAAATAACTTATTAATGTAATATATGAATATTACATTTAACTATTACAAACAATAATGTGAGCACTAATCCAAAGAATATTCCTAACATTCCCCCTTAGTGTGAACATGGGTGAGTTCTATCTAGTACCTGCTCATGTTCTACAATCTGATGGTTTTCAAAGAGTACCATCAACTCCAACAAGTTTTCTAGTGGAACCATTAACCAATCTATATGTGATTTTCTAAGAGATTCACAAACTCTCAAATTGGTTTTCTAGTGGACCACCAACCACTTTCATAGCAATGTACATGTTTCCCCACCCCCATCCTTACATTCAAGGGAAAATACAAGAAATATCACTCACACAAAAGCTCACTTATTACAAGATCGAACAAGAATAAATCATCTATTCTTATTACAATACACAATGAAAATTAAACACAACAAAAATAAATTCCACAAATTCATTGTGTGGCCCCTTCGTCTTCATGGGGCCGATGAAAGGTCGCCGATTAACCTCCTTCCTCCGTTACCTCCTTCCTCCATCCATGATACTACTAACTCAGTTGAATTTGTCTTTGAGGCTCATTTTACAATTCTATTGGGTTTCGGTTTCAACCGATAATGCACCCTTACAATAATAATTAGCTTTATATTTAACCAAAATAATAAAGCATATCAGATTTTTATTGCTGGAAATCAATCACTATTTTTTTACAAAATAATTAGAAATGTTAGAATTGTTTCCACGATTTCTCTTAAAATAAAAAATGGGTTTCTGTAATTTTTTTAAAAACGTTTTCCACAATATAAATAATCAAACAAAAAAGTTCGAAAATTCCAAATCTGGGTTTTTGAGAAAAACACAAATCACCAGTCATTGTTTTTTAAGATCAGAATCTAGAAAATGACGACGGAAGCTTCAAAACTCTCATATCTGCATTCAAGAGGCTGCGGTTTTGTCCTGCAATGACTCTCATAACTTGTCCTATCGAAGATCTCGATACAAGATGATGTGAGATTGATAGCTTCTCTAATATAAATAAGCAACAATTACATTATATAATTGTACAAATCAATAAGAGACAATGTTGTTGAATGAAGCTAATAACATAAACAAAAAATTAGAGCACAAATATATAATAAACAACACACTATATTATTGAGTGAATAATTTTGGAGCTAATTACATGGTGAGAGAGCTTATAATATATATCCTTTCCATTTCCTATAAACAAGGAGATGATGCTTACCAATATCATCCCACTAATCTCTCTTATGATCACTCACCACTATTATTTCATATATTCCACCAATATCTCCACACACAATAATCTACGTGATTTTTTTATTCAATAAACTCATAACTAATACAATATCATATATTATTAATAATAAGTTTTTTTATGAATCATATTAATAATACTACAATCTTTTATTTTTCTCACACAAATATGATATTAATATAACAATATTAATATCTTGCTAACACACTAACTTATTAATGTAATATATGAATATTACATTTAACTATTACAAACAATAACGTGAGAACTAATACAAGGAATATTCTTAACAACATTTAGGTTAGGATTTTCTTTTAGTATTAGGAGTAGTGTTAGTATTAGGATAGGTAGAGGACTTTTTCCTTCTCCAGAGGTTTGTCTCGGTTGCAGGTCCCACAACCGAGAGACAGGTCCCCATATTGCCTCAAAATCCTGAGTTGTCTATAAATCAAGGCATAGTGCAATTTTGAGCTCCTACGATACCAATTGTTGAAATTGCAATGGACTGAGAGAGGGGGTGAATCAGTCCTTTAAAACCTTAAAAAAATTCATATTTACTTTCTTAAATCATAAATCATTCAATCATTAATGTGCACAACACCATACAACATACATTCAAATAACCATGAACAAGAGAGAACATCATAACACAAGATATAAGTGGGAAACCCTCAAGGGGAAGAAAACCCACTAAAACTTATGACTATATGATCTAAATAAAAAGTATTTAGTGAAGCACCAACTTCACAAGGAACACAAACCCCTATTTTAGTAGAGCACCAACCCTAGTTTAGTGAAGCGATAACTCCAAAAGGAGGATATAACCCACTAAGATAATCAAAAACCACTAAATAAACATTGAATGAAGATATCTGATGTATTTTTGTTGTAACAACTGATGTAAATCACAACTTCGACTCAAACAACTTTAAACCCTCATTCGCCTAGCTCGTTCTTTCTTCTTCTTTCATGGAATAACTTGGTCTCAAACCCTTACACACAAGCTTTTGAACATTAATCAATCTGTCAAAAACTCTCTCATCTCTGAATATATTCCTTTATATTTATTTCAATCACACACTTGGGTCGTACTTTTTCCCTCTTTCATAACTAGTGCAAATTTAATTTCAAACATGCACTTTATACCCTGCTCATCTCTCAAACATGAAATAAGAAAACATCCCTATTTTAGTTCAACCAATACAACTTAAAAACATCCTAAAATATTCATAAAACCATTCATAAGAGACCCATGTAGGTTTTACACTCTCAAACACACTAAATAATATAAAAACAACTCAAAACCCCATCACCCGGATGGCTAATTACCATAAACACCATAACCATGATTATTAAAGCTCCCAAATCTCTCACACATGTCAAATATAACATATAAACATTGTCCATGGTATTTAACTAGCTTTAAGAAATCAAATTCTTCATAACTCACTTAAAAATCTCATTTCCTTCACCAAACCACTGTTTCTAGGACCGTATCTTCACCTTTGGGCCTCACGAACACCGAAGAACATATCAACTATGACATGTAACAACTAATTGGAATAAAATTGAAATATATATCACATCCTTGCTTTATATAGCTCATGAAACATCCATACATACAAACTGCAACAACTTTACTCTTCACCAAATTGAGATGCCCAAATCACATTTTTAGAAACTCAACTAGTTTGCACCCTTTATTCTACTTTTAAGACCTCAAAATTCCTTCAATAGGAACAAAATTCATCCCTCTTCACTCTCCAAATGATAGCAGTCATAAACCAATCCATCACATTCCTCTTCTACCTCAATATTTCAACAAAAGTAATTCTATCATGAGAAACAAGAAATATTCTTCTTCACAAATTGACATGGTGGACATATAAAACCTCATCATAAAGACACAAAGATTATACCATTATAAATACCTATTATTATACTTTCTATTAAATACCACTTTTTCATCCAACTCCAAGTGGAAGGCCTCCAACCAAGTCCATCTCTCGAAAAATCCCCAAAACTGCTTTAAGACTAGTCTTCATAAATAGGGAACACTTTCCCTATATAATCTCAACCATGATATGAAACCATCATGGAAATAAAGTAAAACTCTATTGCTAAAAAAATGTCAATTTATTTTGCAACTCCTTTGACAACCTTGACTTAAACTAACATTTTTAGAAACTTTCCTATTTGAGTGGGGTCCACTCATCACCACATGCTCTATCATAACTTCATATAAATATGGAGGAGTCCTATAAAACATCCAATAATCATACTATCACAAAGTATTCAATTCTAGGCACTTATGATCAATATCTCTCCTACCGCTTTTGAGCTAGGGTTTCAAACACACAAAAATTGTTTACCTTCTTAACATTTGTTCATAAAAATGTGATGATGAAATGACTTAATTATTTTTTAAAAACCTTATTAAATAAATGTAAAATCATCCCTAAAATCCACAAGGTCCCATGAAAATAACACAATTCATGGTGAGCATCAGAAGTTGTAATTCGAGCTAGAAAACACTCTTTCTTAGACCATGTTTCACATAAAACATCATAACTTACAAAAATTTATTCAGAATTACTTTAAATTTTTCTCATAACTCTAGAAAACCCCTACACTATCGAAAATCATCAGGTTATCTTAAATATGTTTGAATATTCTCAATACATCTCATTTACATGACTAACCTTTGGGGTTTTACATGGTTTAGGATAGGTCAATATAGAATAGCCTCATAACTCATTAAGAAACCTCTCCAAAAGGCCCTAACATACCTAAGTCAACATCTATGACACCTATGTATTCTTCCATAATATCACATGGCTCTACAAATCATCCTCATGCCTCAAAGCACCTAAAACAAAGGTCTTCACCCTAAAACTCATGCGAGTACCTAAAAACTCTCCAAAAATTATCTCCTTTCCACTACCAAGCTCCTTAAGCCACCAAGAAACTCAAACCATCATAATCCATGTCATCAAACTACCAAGAATGCTCTGAATCTTCTCCATCACCATCTTTTTCATTAATAAGATTTTACATCAATAACAAAACCTAGAACTCAACATACCAACACATAAGACAAGAAATAGAAGAATTGTAACTTTTATTGCTTGATGTAGAAGTGGTAACCTCAATAACATACATTCAATCAACAATTCTAGCTCATTGGAATGAAGAATCCAGTCCAATTTATAGCATTACAAACTATCCTCTCGTTTACCCCCACGTGACTCTTCACCCTCATCACTTATGACCTTTCATATTCCTACGAAGTGAGTCTTTTTATTATTATTTGAAAAATTATTCTTATAATGTCTAGCTAAGGGTAACTTAATTGAATAGGACTAAATAGAAAAAGTACATTTTTAATTTAAAATTTGAATATGGAGAGAGAGAGAGAGAGAGAGAGAGAGAGAGAGAAAAGAGAAGGGGTTGACTGATCTTGTGAAGATAAGCTTTGTTGATGAAGAACTTGTTGATTTGAGGCATGGTAAACACAATTTCCTCCTTCTAAGATACATAAACACTCCATACTAAGGAATGAATGTTTAGAAACACTATTTTTAATCATTACTATGTGAGCATGAGATTATCACCGGAATCACTCATGCTGGTTCCTTCTTGATCTCAAAGTGAGATTGAGGATCACTTTATTTCTCCTTACGATTTCACAAATGGCTACAATGATCGTGAGAGGAGAATCCATGGTGCTCAAACCTATTGGTGTTAGTTCCTCACTTACTGAAATATGCCTACATCATTCATGTGAAAGGGATGACCCTCGAGTGAAATTATTGAGAAGTGGCCACCAGTTGGAATGATATAAGGATATGGCAATGACTATGCCACAAGGTTTGAGGTGAGTGTTTAGGAATACTACCAAGTGGATGGAAGCTAATGGAACATAAATGATTGCTCATTCTTGTGACTATGATGCTTTGAACGAAGATCATACCTTTTTCCTTTCTTGACTCTAGAACACTCCTTGAATGAGATCAACTCATACACCTCCTGTGCACATGTTTCTCATGGAAGTAGGTGACCTCTCTTAATAAAGCAAGATTGATATATGATGAAACTTGAAGGAATGAATGAGAATGAGTTCCATGTTCTTGTCCTTCCTATTGCACCAAACACCGCAAAATCCACCTCTACGACTTACAAGATGTGAGCTCATTATCAATCATGGATCAAGTGTTTAGAAACACTTAATGAGGTATGCATTGCTTGATATGATCTCTTTCCTTACTCACAAAGAGTAATTCTCATCATTCTTATGATGACCATCCTCTTGATGAATTTAATATAAATGAATCTTTTGATCCATTTCAACTTATTTTCCAACTTTATAATGTTCCTGAATTTCACCTGTTGTGCCTCAATATGCTCTATCCTGATCCTTGACATAATTGTGATCAGAATGATTCTTCAAGATCCTTGTGGAGGTTGTATTTTCTTATTTGAGTTGTGAGATAACTTTAAGACCATGCGACGATAGAAAAAAATAGTGAGATGAGTGAAAAATGAGCCACCAATAACTTTCTGCATTGAAAACTAAATTTTTCTATTTTTGGCAAGTGGGACTAGGAGTATAGTCGAAAATCATGCACTTTTGAAATTATTTAGTCTCAAAGTAATCATACTAATATTCATATGGTTTTTGAGTGAGGAAAGTACTAATTAGCCCATATCTTTTGGCCATTTTACTTTCATGTCTATCATCACTTCGACCTTCAACACATACTTGCCCACAATTTTTGTCGCTTGGCATCATTTTACCTTTTAATGGGGCACCCACCCAATACTAGGGTGCCCTGGTCCTATTTGGGGTTCCCAAGCTATTTTAAACTTTCCCACCACTTTTTGGGCACTTTCTGATCGTTTGAACTTCTTATCTTTTTAGTGGTCAACCTTTTTGGGGTTAATTATGAAATTAGAACAAGAGAAACATATAAATATAAAGTTATGATACCATAATTAGGGACCAAGCACTAATCCCTAATGTCATCACCTAAGGTTACATCCATCAAAGGCTCCATTTGAATCCATCTAGTTCCATCACAAGGCACAAGGTTGGTTCATCAACATCACACCGCATAGGAGGGAAGTTTATTCTATACCATCTATTTCACTTGACTCTTAGATCGCTTCTTTAAAGTGTTGATGAAACAGATAGGGTAACGGGTGTAGGAGGAATACTGTTCAAATGTTGGTTGATGGGTTGTTGCACGTGTATGACTTCTAGATCCACAAATGATCGTGAGAGCATCATTTTGGCTAGGAGGAACTACCTGTAATGAAAACAAGACCACTAGAAGGAATTAAACAATATGGGTAGTGAACTCATTTAGCGCATGCTAGATATGGGAAGTGTGATACTTCCTAGATTGCTATCACCACTCTTTTTAAAAATTTAATGTTGTAAACAAAGAGGTGAGTGTTTAGGAATACTACCAAGTGGATGGAAGCTAATGGAACATAAATGATTGCTCATTCTTGTGACTATGATGCTTTGAACGAAGATGATACCTTTTTCCTTTCTTTACTCTACAACACTCCTTGAATGAGTCAACTTATACACCTCATGTGCACATGTTTCTCATGGAAGTAGGTGACCTCTCTTAATAAAGCAAGATTGATATATGATGAAACTTGAAAGAATGAATGAGAATGAGTTCCATGTTCTTGTCCTTCCTATTGCACTCGAAACACCGCAAAATCCACCTCTACCGACTTACAAGATGTGAGCTCATTATCAATCGAAAATCATCAAAGTTATCTTAAATATGTTTGAATATTCTCAATACATCTCATTTACATGACTAACCTTTTGGGTTTTACATGGTTTAGGATAGGTCAATATAGAATAGCCTCATAACTCATTAAGAAACCTCTCCAAAAGGCCCTAACATACCTAAGTCAACATCTATGACACCTATGTATTCTTCCATAATATCACATGGCTCTACAAATCATCCTCATGCCTCAAAGCACCTAAAACAAAGGTCTTCACCCTAAAACTCATGCGAGTACCTAAAAACTCTCCAAAAATTATCTCCTTTCCACTACCAAGCTCCTTAAGCCACCAAGAAACTCAAACCATCATAATCCATGTCATCAAACTACCAAGAATGCTCAATCTTCTCCATCACCATCTTTTTCATTAATAAGATTTTACATCAATAACAAAACCTAGAACTCAACATACCAACACATAAGACAAGAAATAGAAGAATTGTAACTTTTATTGCTTGATGTAGAAGTGGTAACCTCAATAACATACATTCAATCAACAATTCTAGCTCATTGGAATGAAGAATCCACCAATTTATAGCATTACAAACTATCCTCTCGTTTACCCCCACGTGACTCTTCACCCTCATCACTTATGACCTTTCATATTCCTACGAAGTGAGTCTTTTTATTATTATTTGAAAAATTATTCTTATAATGTCTAGCTAAGGGTAACTTAATTGAATAGGACTAAATAGAAAAAGTACATTTTTAATTTAAAATTAGAATATGGAGAGAGAGAGAGAGAGAGAGAGAGAGAGAGAGAGAAAGAGAAGGGGTTGACTGATCTTGTGAAGATAAGCTTTGTTGATGAAGAACTTGTTGATTTGAGGCATGGTAAACACAATTTCCTCCTTCTAAGATACATAAACACTCCATACTAAGGAATGAATGTTTAGAAACACTATTTTTAATCATTACTATGTGAGCATGAGATTATCACCTAATCACTCATGCTTTGGTTCCTTCTTGATCTCAAAGTGAGATTGAGGATCACTTTATTTCTCCTTACGATTTCACAAATGGCTACAATGATCGTGAGAGGAGAATCCATGGTGCTCAAACCTATTGGTGTTAGTTCCTCACTTACTGAAATATGCCTACATCATTCATGTGAAAGGGATGACCCTCGAGTGAAATTATTGAGAAGTGGCCACCAGTTGAATGATATAAGGATATGGCAATGACTATGCCACAAGGTTTGAGGTGAGTGTTTAGGAATACTACCAAGTGGATGGAAGCTAATGGAACATAAATGATTGCTCATTCTTGTGACTATGATGCTTTGAACGAAGATGATACCTTTTTTCCTTTCTTTACTCTACAACACTCCTTGAATGAGTCAACTTATACACCTCATGTGCACATGTTTCTCATGGAAGTAGGTGACCTCTCTTAATAGCAAGATTGATATATGATGAAACTTGAAAGAATGAATGAGAATGAGTTCCATGTTCTTGTCCTTCCTATTGCACCGAAACACCGCAAAATCCACCTCTACTTGACTTACAAGATGTGAGCTCATTATCAATCATGGATCAAGTGTTTAGAAACACTTAATGAGGTATGCATTGCTTGATATGATCTCTTTCCTTACTCACAAAGAGTAATTCTCATCATTCTTATGATGACCATCCTCTTGATGAATTTAATATAAATGAATCTTTTGATCCATTTCAACTTATTTTCCAACTTTATAATGTTCCCGAATTTCACCAAGCAGTGCCTCAATATGCTCTATCCCGATCCTTGACATAATTGTGATCGAATGATTCTTCAAGATCCTTGTGGAGGTTGTATTTTCTTATTTGAGTTGTGAGATAACTTTAAGACCATGCGACGATAGAAAAAAATAGTGAGATGAGTGAAAAATGAGCCACCAATAACTTTCTCGCATTGAAAACTAAATTTTTCTATTTTTGGCAAGTGGGACTAGGAGTATAGTCAGAAAATCATGCACTTTTGAAATTATTTAGTCTCAGTGTCATACTAATATTCATATGGTTTTTGAGTGAGGAAAGTACTAATTAGCCCATATCTTTTGGCCATTTTACTTTCATTTCTGTCATCACTTCCGACCTTCAACACATACTTGCCCAGTCAATTTTTGTCGTTTGGCATCATTTTACCTTTTAATGGGGCACCCACCCAATACTAGGGTGCCCTGGTCCTATTTGGGGTTCCCAAGCTATTTTAAACTTTCCCACCACTTTTTGGGCACTTTCTGACTGTTTGAACTTCTTATCTTTTTAGTGGTCAACCTTTTCGGGGTTAATTATGAAATTAGAACAAGAGAACCATATAAATATAAAGTTATGATACCATAATTAGGACCAAGCACTAATCCCTAATGTCATCACCTAAGGTTACATCCATCAAAGGCTCCATTTGAATCCATCTAGTTCCATCACAAGGCACAAGGTTGGTTCATCAACATCACACCGCATAGGAGGGAAGTTTATTCTATACCATCTATTTCACTTGATTCTTAGATCGTTTCTTTAAAGTGTTGATGAAACAGATAGGGTAACGGTGTAGGAGGAATACCTGTTCAAATGTTGGTTGATGGGTTGTTGCACGTGTATGACTTCTAGATCCACAGCTGATCGTGAGAGCTTCCTTTTGGCTAGGAGGAACTACCTGTAATGAAAACAAGACCACTAGAAGGAATTAAACAATATGGGTAGTGAACTGCCTAGCGTATGCTAGATATGGGAAGTGTGATACTTCCTAGATGGCTATCAGTCCACTGTTTTAAAAAATTTAATGTTGTAAACAAAGTAAATCCTATTTTTATTTAAAATGATTTAGGTATCTCACTTAAAACACAATAAGAAATAGATCTAATCTAACAAGATAAGCTAGAATAGAATCCAAAGGTCAAATGATTGGTCCGGTCTCTGCAGTTTGATAGAGGTCTCGGGTAGATCACAGGTGAATGAGGGTGAAATGAAATTAGGTGGGTAGGTCTCTTCGAGGCCAGTGGGAAAATATAGAGACCGGTGAATGTCAAGGGTGACCAATGATGGTTAGGTGTAACCGGTGTCGATTCTTGTGAGATCTCGAAAATGTCACGAGAACAAGCTGTGGTCTCCTTTGTGATTGCACAAATGACTTTGGTGAGTCAAGGTGAAATATTGGGTTACTGGAGTAGGCTTTGGCGAGGCTTTAATGGGTATATGGAGGTGAAAATGTTAGAGAAGGTCAATATGGGTCAAGATAAACAATGGATGATTAAATGACGATGAAATGAAATAAACCAGGAAAGTATGATGTTATACTTACTTGGATTCCATTCCTGAATGCCTGTGTGAGGGATGGGGGTGCTGATGAGGGGTTTGAAGGTTGTAAGTGATCACCAACCGAAAGAAAGCTTCTGCATGGGCTGCATGTACACTCCTCTTTGTTTGGATAGATCAGATCATGGCTAGAATGGTTATGTAGGAGAAGATGCTCAATCTCCTTTCTTGCATGTGAGTTTTTGTTGGAATTTACTCTATGAAGATGTGTTATCTCTCTGAGATGTGTTCTTTCTCATCAACCTTCTCCCAATCTTTTCCAACCTTGAGAATAAGGTATTTTAGGGGTTAAAAGGGGTAACCGATGGTGGTCTGGCTTAACTGCGATGGTTAGGGGTAATCGACATCGGTCAAGGTAGGATTTCCTAGGTTTACTAAACTAGGGAGATCCTCCTAATTTCCTTAGATCTCGTATTGTTATCCCGCGGATTAGACTGTGAGATTCTTGTGAGCATGGGGGATGTGGTTAGAGGGAATGTAGGCATTGATTTTTAGGGTTTGGGTAAGTCTTAGCTAGTTATGACAACTTACTAAGAATAGGTCTTAGGTTGAGTTGGTTTGATGAGGTGTCTAAGTGAAGTGTATGTGTGGATACTATTTAAATTAAGATATTTAAATAATAAATATGGTGAGGATAATGATTTAATTTAATTAAATTAATATTAGTGGGGTGAAGGGGGATCATGGCTAGGTAAATGTAATAAAGGGTGTTTATTTGTCGAGGGACCAAAGGGGAGTGTAACCTAATTTTAGTGTCTACACCATCCACCATCCTATTATATTTTCTACACATAGTTATTGTTTGTTACTTTCACAAAGTGTGACTGGCACAAGAACACCTATGGCATGATTGCACACACACACACATAGAACTACATCAGGTCTGAGATGTAGTGTAGTGCTCAATTCGTAAGTCCACCATTGTGGCAGCTGAGGTCAATCCAACCCCTTCATATACATATTTATTTTTTTAGGGTTTGATGTTTGTCTTGGGGTTTTACATGTCTTTTATTCATCACCGATTACCAGCAACATAAAATGTAGTGTAGTGAAGTTATTATGATAGCAAGAGAAGGAAGGAAACCATCAAACGACACCTCATAGGAAGGTTATAGAGCCTTTTCACAGACTAGGGTGCCCATATTACATACTAGGGCGCCCATAGACACCCCCCGTACCTATCTTAAATTCCTAGTCCACTCAGTTACCCGGATCTAAACTTTTTTGAACTTTGGTACAGCCATTTCCTCCTCTTGTTTCTCTAGCCATCTCTCTGCGACACGGTCTCGTAAGCCCATCAAATCAGCTGAGATCTTTCTAACTCTCTTTACACTCTAGGTTTTCAATTATCTACTTTCTTAGTTGCTTGGGTCATTTTCTTTACAAGTTCATCTATTATTTATTGATGTCCTTAATGTTAGATTAACTATTAAATTAGTCATTATTCCAAATTTTAGTTAATCATTATGGTGAACCCCATGTTTGAAACTACATTCCACTTAGGACCCTCTTTTGATATTTTACTATGGCTCATTCTTTTGATGATTTTACTGAGGCTCATCTTAAAGCCATCAATGACCATATCATTGAGAATCTTCAATATCTAGAATTAATTTTACATGTTTCTTGTGAGGAAGCTACCAATTTAGTAGAGCTTAATGCTTTCGTGGCCATTTCTACTTCCATGGTTTCCCAACCTCTTGTTTCCACTCTTCCACCCATTTCCATGATTCTTTTTTCTTTTTGTCCGTAATCTCTACAAATAATTTCACACCACCTCTTATCTCTCATACATGGTAGGTTTCCTCTGTTGGTACTCAAGATTTAATGTATCTTTATCAAGACCTCAAAGTGCATATTCATTAGTTACAACAAGGTACTTCTCGTACATCTCCATATTTAGATTCCACCTTGTTATTGCATATGACATTCGCATCAGGACATCTCCACTTATCTACTCCCTCCTAGTTTTGTCACCCCTAAGCTTCCCATTTTCAATGGGCATGGTGATCCACAAGAGCATCTTAGAGCATTCCATGTATCTTGTCTTGAATTTACACATGATCATATGATTTTGGATTAAAAAATTCCCCATAGTCTCCACATGATTATGTGATGTGTTGGTTTACGACCTACCTGTTCATTCAGTAACTTCATTTACGCATCTGGCCGATGATTTTCTTACTCATTTTTCCATCAATATCGGCTCCAAGATCTCTTATGCTTAATTAACACAACTTAAACAAGGCTCTAATGAACACCTCACCAATTATGTGTTGAGATATAAAAATAATCTAGCTAAGATGTCAAATATGCTAGCAGAATCTAAGCTTTAGGACTTGTTCATTCAAAGTCTTTTACCACCACTTCAGAAAGTGTTCTCTTTGAGACCTCTCCTTCATTCGACCAAATTTTTCATACTCTTAAGCTTCATGAAACCAAACTTCTATCCATAGGCAAGCTCAAATATCAAGAACAAGCCTCGTCTTCTGCTTGTTTTCCAAATAAGACACCATTCAAGCCATCCACAACTAAACCAACTGATACCAAAATTACTATCAATACAATCACTACTCCTAAAGAGGTTTAGTCACCACCACCTAGGCGTATGTTTACTAGATTTCCTATGGCCCCACATATCATATTACAACAAATTCTTGAGAGTAATCTTATCACACTTCCTCCACTACTCAAAATAGACCCATCACGTGACCAAAAAGTAGGAATTAAAATAATAAATTCCGATGTGATTATCACATATGTGTAGGAAACTCGACGAATCAATGTTTCAAGATTTGCACAATTATCCAAGATCTTATTGATAACAACAAGCTTGAGTTTATGACACCTACCGACTCTCCACCTAACACTAACAAGGGAAAACTCAAACTATTTAATAATCAACCTTAACAAATGTGATAAAAAATAGCTGAACCTTATGCTAATCATCACATACCACGTAGTGTCTCCTTCTACTTCAGGGGCCTTAACTTTTTAGTTGTATGCATATCTACGCTTTCACCACCGGTCATCTCTTTTTCTAATCATGACTATCATGTAACTTTTACATCTGATCACCTACATATCAACACATCTATTGGCTCGATCCCCATCAATAATACTAAGGTTGACCCATCATGGCCTATTAGTGCATGCTCTATTCCATTTCTTGATGTTATTGGTTACCCTCGATCAAAAATCGAATACCCTTTAAACAAACCCTATGGTGTTGTCAAACTACACATTACAGGTTGGTCCTCTCACTTTTCTTGTCCCTTTCCTCATTGGGAAAGCATTCGATGGTTGTGACATGCTACTTGGGCTCAATTGGATTCATAGGTCTCAATCCATTATCTCTATGAATCATTTGCGACTCAAATTCATTCATAACAATCAGGTTATCTCTATTGATGACATACCCCCATCTACTCCATGGTCATCATCTATGCGAGCATCGATTCACACATCTTCCACTTCATCTCACACATCAATCTATATTACTAAAAGCACAATCTACTCCTAGTTCACCTATCTGTTCACCCTTTGTGCGACCTCATAGTTCAGTTAGTCCTACCATCACACATACCCGTTCCTAGAATAGTTACTACATCTCACTATAGGTCACCACCTCATTTTATTCCACGTGGGTGTCCATCACCTCCACATTCAGATTCACATATATCTCCATCACCTACACATTTTATGGCACCTACGCATTCATCATATATTCATCAATCACATACATATAGAATTCATTCACCTACGCAATTTTTATCTACTATACCACCATTACTAGAACATGGTCATATGATTTCATCGCCACATTCATCAGATGAAGGACCTTCGTCCTTCACTATCATTGGATAGATCACTCACTCATGCACACTTGGGGGCATAGAATCTCACACACTCCTCCCTCACACTAACATTAATGCATTTCTCATATTTGCATTATCATACACCCTTCTCATAGCATAGGCACATTCATCTACACACTTTACGACCATTACCCAATGATGCACTATTGTGCTTCAGTTCACACTTGACTATTGAGGGCTTACTACTCATGAACCCTACACACTTTGCACAATAGGCATTACAAACTACGTTTCACACATTCACATCATCTTACATCTTAAATTATACACTCTACATTTATTCTACATCATTTCTACATTTACACATCATACATCATACTAGTCGTCATTATACATGTATCACACTCTTAGGGTCTACATTATATGCTTCTCATCTTACATACCGTGCACCTTACACTTTTAGTCTACATACACATCTTGCATTACACATTCCTACATCATACACCATACTAGTCTTCATCATATGTGTCACACTCCTATTTTCTACGAGGAAAGTCATTCCATAATCCTCATCTTGTATACTACATAGTATGTATCTTCACACTACTATTATATCTACACACATTGCATTACCTATTGTTCACCAAAAATTACAAATCTTACACATCATATGGTTGGATATTATCATCACACATACTAAATATTATTCTAGGCATTGCACTCACTACCCTTTGCACACATTAGTTCCTTGGTCCATACTTGACTCATTGAGGGTTTACAAATCAAATGGACCCTATCATACACACACATTCATCATTTGACCTTTTACTATGCGACATTACTAGGCTAGTGACATATGCTATAGGATAAATGGTCACCTATGCATTCACCTTGTAGTGGTATTCACTTTAGGCTACATCATCAATATTTTGATCATCTTGTCGTGATATATGCTTCAGCTATAGGATCACGTACACACTTCTGCTCTAGGTCACATATCCTCATAACACATACAAACTCATCACAATGTGTTACAAAAAATACACATTTTTGACCATTTCCCGATAACACACTCTCATTTACAGTTCATTCTTGATTGTTGAGGGGGCATACTAAATGAACCTCACTGCATAAAACTCCATTCACTCGGGGGCATGTGGCTCCTATCATCCATCTTGCATTCCACTCCATCCATCCACAACATGTTGCATATCTTGGTTGTTTTTACTCTTTCTTACCTTTTCTTGTTCATGTTTTCTTATTACACATGCTAGCTAGATTTCAGTATATGTCATTATCTTTACCATACACACATGTGTGTTCATGCCCTTTTATATTTTTTGATCACTAATACAAAATACTCTTACATGCGGTATGGATGCTTGCACCTCCTACCACTCCTACAATGGTTGTTGGGGGCATCCACATTCATCTCTTACAGGTGCTATTGTTTCATTTTGTACTTAGCACTTTACATCACTTGCTTATACATGCTTTTGACATATGGGTTATCTTTCTAACATGCTAATGGGTGTTTCATGTGCTAACATTTGTTTGTAGGATTATTTTCTTCCATGGTTATCTGTTATTTGTACTTGATTTTTTGTTTGCTATTGTATGTGGGCCTTGCCCTTTGTTTTGTGTGCACACTTGTTTGTTTATATGTGTCCATTGTGGCCTTGAGTGTCTTGTGACATCGTGAGTGATGTCCCATGTTTGCCACCCAATTTGGCGTATATTACTTTCTTGTGTGTTTTCTTGCATTCTAGCTTACAAACTATTTACGTAGCATACATTTGTCTTTTACATGCATGTTTGTTCGTACTAACACTTATTTCTAGCCACACATTTGTGTATGACTTGGTTTCTACCAAGCACATTCCCTTCCCCCTATAGGAAAAATTTATGTGGTTGGTCCTCTTTTGGGGCCACATTCTCCTATCAATGATGTTGCATGTGCCCCTAAAGAGGGAGACATCATTTTGGGTTTTACATACTACACAATGCTTCTACACCAGTTCAGTTTTATGTCCTTGACATTGTGGGTTATACAAAAGTGGGTTTAGACTATTCTATGAACCCCGTACATAGTAGATTTTACAGGACATGGTTTTCCTTAGCATTCTAGGGATCAGTTATAGGTTAGATGACACAACATATTTCCTCTCTACACTACTTCAGCCAGTGGTGTCGGATTGCCAAAAAAACTAGGCAATATAGAGATCTCTTCATACAACTTCAAGGAAGAAGTTATAGGTTGGAGAATATTACAACTTTATCCCTACACTTCTTCATCCAGGGTAGTGTGAGATCACCCAAAAAACTTGCATTACAAGATATCCTTATACACTTTCTCCCTCAACATAGATCAAATACACATGTTCCATTTTTCATTTATGTACTTTAAATTTACATGCTTTCAGATACATATACATGTGTATTTGAATAATTGATCATTTTCTCCTTGTAGGTCCATTCGTATGAGAAACAAATTAGTAAAAAAAATAACTACAACAATGGGGGAAACAACAACAAATTTTACAACATATTTAGTTTCAACACAAGCACATTTCTACATCATTATACATAGATTATTTGGTATGCATCTCTATCTACTATATATTACCGAGATTTTGCTCACCTACATAAAGTGGGGAAATGTAGTCACAAAATCATGCACTTTAGGAATTATTTAGTCCCAGTATCATACTACTATTCATATGGTTTTTGAGAGAAGAAAGTACTGATTAACCTATGCCTTTTGGCCATTTTAATTTGATTTTTGTCATCACTTTGCGACCTTTAACACATACTTGCCCAATTTTTTTTTCATTTAGTGTAATTTTTTTGAATGGGGAGTCCAACCCATTCCTGGGGTGCCCTAGGCACCTTGGTCCCATTTGGGGTGCCGCGAGTCTTTCTACACTTTCCCGCCACTTTTTAGGCACTTTCTGACTGTTTGATCTTCTTATCTTTTTAGTAGTTGGCCTTTTGGGGTTAATTATGAAATTAGAACAAGATAACCATATAAATATAAATTTATGAGACCATAATGAGGGACCAAACAATAAGCACTACTATCATCACCTAAGGTTGCATCCATCAAAGGATCCATTTGCATCCATCTAGCTCCATCACAAGGCACAAGGTTGGTTCATCTACATCACACTTACATAAGAGGGAAGTTTATTCTATTCCATCCACCATCCTATTACATTTTCTACACATAGTTATTGCCCTTTAGTTTTACAAAGTGTGATTGGCTCAAGATAACCTAGGGCATGATTGCACACAAACATAGAACTACATTGTGTTTGAGATGTAGTTCAACACTCGGCTAGTCAGTCCATCATTGTGGTAGATGAAGTCTCGTCCGACCTCATATGCATCTTTATTTTTTGTGTTTGATACTTGTCTTGGGGTTTTGCAGGCCGTTTCTTCATCAACGATTACCAGTGACATAAAACACAATGTAATGAAGTTATCCCAATAGGAAGTGAAGGCAGGAAACCATCAAACGACACCTTGGAGGAAGGTTACAAATCCTTTTTATAGATCGGGTCACCCATATTACAGACTAGGGAACCCACAGCTTCCCCTATACCTATCCAAGAAACCAAGTCCACTTAGATTACCCAAATCTGCACTTTTCTCGGACTTTGGCATGGTCATTTCCTCCTCCTGTTTCTCTAGCCATCTCTGTGACATAGTCCAATAAGCTTGTCAAATCAGCTGAGTTCTTTCTAACTCTCTTTGCACTTTAGGGTTTCACATATCTAATTTCTTAGTTATTTGGGTCATTTTCTTTATACATTCATATGTTATTTACTTGTTGTCCTTAATGTTAAACTAAATTAGTCATTATTCCACATTTTAGTTAATCAAGGAGATGCTATTTTGGCAATTTTTGCCTTTTTCTCAAATTTGGTCTTTTGAACCTCCTAAAACACTTAATTAGCCTCTATTGATGATGTTTTACCATTTTTATGAGGTTTCTATTTGTATTAAGTTGCTTTTTCAAAATTGTTATTTTGGGAAAACTTACTGCGTTTACGTTTTTTTTTTTACATAGTTTCTAGATGTGTTGAGTGATTGGAACTTGAAATCTTTAGAGGATTACTATTTTTAGAATGTGTCTATATAAATAATATTATATTTCTAGTATCTTGTCATACTAGTGTCAGTTTACAATGGAAACACTATTGTTGGATTCAACTTTGCTCCAGGGATCCCGTGCTTGAGTTTTCGTTGTGATGCTTCTATTGGAACTATTGTAAATAAAAAGGAAAAATTTGGAATAGAGGGTTATAGGTTTTCTATTGTAGAAAACTAGGAATTATTTGGTATGAGGTTTCACTAATCACAAAAGACATCTGGAATGAGAAAAATCAGTGAAAATCTCAATGCAATCAAATTTCTAGATAGGGAATTATGAGAAAATCTCTCTTACATTCATGGCTGGTATGGAACATTTTGGGAAGCGTATCTATCATATTCTAATTTTTTTGAATATTTTTCAAGTGTAAAAATGGATGATGGGTGAATTGTGTGGACGAGATAGCTTAAAAATGAGTTTACTTTGTTTTATTGTCTTCTTGCTAACTGCAACTTGACCATGGGTGAGTGAAAGCTGAGTTTGGTTTAAACTAAGGTTTGATGGATTGCTCTGGGTGAATTTTTGTGTCCCTTATTGATGCGGAGCATCTTCTCACCAACAAGAAATTTTGAGTTTTTGTTCAAAGTGGTCAAATTTCAGTTGAGTTAGCCTAAGTAAGGATTGGGGGATGCTAGTAGAGTCCTAGTAGTCCTATTTAAATGCCTAAGTTGGTCTAGGTATGCAAGAAATTTAAATTAGGAGGTTTCCCTCCAAAATGTAATTTGAATTCTCAAAAGGGCATTATGATGGTTTTTGGCTTGTATAGGGAGTCTAAGCTATTTGTAAAGCATGGAATAGGTATAATAAGGTCATAAATGTCCTTGAAAGTCTAATTGGGGTCATGGTGTTAGACCTAGAGTTTGGAAGTCTAGTTAGGGTTAGTGTTCAAAGTATGGAAAAGGAAATTAGAAGGTTTAAAAGCTAATAAAGCCTAAAAAGGATTGTAACTGTTTCAAAAAGGCTATAAAATCCTCAAATGTAACTAAATCATGGCCTCTTAGAGATACTTGAGAAAAGAATAATGAATGGAGGTTGGGAGAAGAAGAGGTTTATGAAGGAAAAGTCCAGTTTTTGCAAACATTTTAGCATGCTTCATATGGTTGTTGTTTTATGGTTGAAACAGTTGATCTAGAGAATCATTTTCCTATTCCTCCTTGAGAGATAATACATGAATGATTTGTAAAATGTGTTCTTTAATGGTGTGTATGTCCTTACTCAGGAGAACTTTGGTTTTGCATATATTCCTTGTGTTTTGAAAAGTGCATGTTTCTGAGTTGAAGAAATTAGGCAAGTATTTTTGTGAGGACTTCTCATATGCATGGGGCCAAATACATGTGAACATATTTAGAATAAAGGTTTGGATATTTTTTTATCATTCAATAAGGTTGGGTTTATAACAAGTCATGTTTTAGTATGATGTTTGAGGAAACATAGGAATGTGTAAAGGAAGAACTCAGAGAATATTCATCTTTTTGTTCTTGAAGTTAACTCATTTTTTCCAATGATCTTTATTTTGTGTCAAGGATTGAAATTGATCTTTAAGAAGGAAGAGATTGAATTTTGGGTTATTAATCATGGTTGTTTGCATTAAAACTCGAAACTCTGCCTTGTACAGTCATTTCAGTTAATGCATGTGACATTTGGAGGTCTGTGATCCTACTCTCAAGTTGATAGATCCTCAGAGAAAAATTTAAGTATTGCATATAGAAATGGAAGATAGGCTGAGACAAGTTTTCTTAAAGCTATAAGACCTAAACTTAGGTTATAACCATGGAAGTGCCTTAACACACAATTTTACCAGTCTAAAGAGAGAGGAATTGTGTCATAAGAGTTGGTCCAATGGTAAATAATGTTTGTTTATGGTCTCAAAATAGACCTAGGTGAAAAATATTAGGTCTTGAAAGTTATTATTGTGCATTCTATGAGCATTTATAACTCTCGTGTATGCATCACAACGTGTGACATAGGGCAAGTAATTTGGAGCCCTTAACCTTAAAATTTTTGGATGAAATTTTGAGAGCAAGTATTTTTCGAAACATGTTAGATGAATCATGAATTTTTTTAAATTCCACTATGGGAAAATGAAGGAAAATTTTGACGGTAAAGACTAAGGAAAGAAGGTACAGTCAAGACCTAATTCTAGAGGTCTAATAACAAAGGAGGTCAGAGTTGTTTAAGGAATTGATTCATGTAAATTTTAAGGGGTGATAAGGGACCTATTAAGAGTCCAAAAACATTCTTCTTGGTGAATTATAAACTTCAATAAACTCAAATACCTGTGATTAATGATCTTGACAGACCTAGTAAGGCTTAAGGATGTAAATTTACTAAAATTGAAAAATTAGGAGTTATAGAAGGAGTTAGATCTCCAAAATTGGAGGGAATGATAAGAATGAAAAGAGGGCACATAGAAAATAACTAAAGTACTATAAATACTTCAATAAATTATTCTTCTTATGACTTTCTTAAACATCTTGTTGAGATCAATTAAGGGAAAATTAACATGTTTTCGTAAGTAGGGATGAATTGACAAAATATAACCTATTTGGTGAATGGAAAAATGTGAGTATGGGAATTTAATTAAGGTGTAGAGTAGTGGGAGTAATTTTGAAATAAAAATATCATACTTTTACTAGAATTGAAGCCATGCAATAACGGTAAAATGAAGGAAATCAGAGGTATGTGGATGTCAAGTCTACTTTCATGATATTAGATCAAGTTGAATGATGTAATTTTCTTTGTTTGAATTTAGTGGAATAAGATAAGTGTTGATATAGATATTATACTCCTTTAAGGTGAAATTGAAGGTCTCCAAGGTAACTTGATAACTAGAAATAGTCCTAGAGCAAGCTATTGCAAGATTTTCCTAAAATGGTTCAAGAAGGGAGTGGAGTGTAGGGGCTCCTCCATCATTTTGGTATCAGATAATGAAACAAGATAAGGTAACAAGATAAGATAAGTATGAGAAATGTGATTTTGGATGAGGTATATGCTCTTATATAGATAACTTTGGGTTTTGTGTGTGTATTCAGATCAGATAATTCGAGTGAAAGATTTTGATTCAAACATTTGTGGTGTCCTTCCATGTGCATGATTTTAAGGGTATATGAACACATTCTGAGCATGGAGGAAGCATTAAGCAAAAGAGGAGACAGTGAGTCACAAATTGTGCATGATAGGTAAAGGGTTTGGCATACTTCTCTTGGTTGAAAAACTTGGAATATTACTATTGCATACTATTATGAAATATGGAATGCTATAAGAATGACTAAGTGGAAGTAGTTTAGATCATCGAAACCGATGTTACTCACTTACATATTGTAGACTTTTTTTTGATGAAAAAGGAGACTGTGTATGAAGGATATAAGAGCATTAAAACTTGCATGCTAGTATCTTTGTTAATTGGAGGATTTTGAGGAAAAATTATAAAGGAGAGGATAGGAGAATGACTAAATAAATTCATTAATCTTTCCCAAGATCTTTGAGACCTTATATTGGAAAGAAAAGAGAAGATTGGAAACATTCTAAATTAAAATGGAGCCTAAACCTCCTAGTAAGTGAGATTAAAAACCTTTGTGATAGTGAAATCTAAATGAGAAATGTGGAGAATAAGAATACAGACTTGAGGAAGCAAGTTATAAGATTTTAAGAGATTTAATTTTTAAGATATACCTTATTTTGTCCTGGTAAAGCCCTAACTAAGGGTTTCTTACAAATTTGATCATATCTTGAAATTGAACCTTGGGAAAATGTTAAAAATTGGCAGAGATAAGGTTTGAAAGGTATTATAGCTAATCCCAGCATTTGGAGTCTTTTAGTTCTTGTATAGACCCTTAAAAGTCTTATAGTACTATGTACCTTGTTATAGGTTAAGAAAGACAGTGGAGAGCGAAGAACAAGTAAAGGTAATTAAGGTAAAGGAGGAGTATGATATAAG
Organism: Taxus wallichiana var. yunnanensis; assembly: GCA_018340775.1. NCBI lineage: Eukaryota > Viridiplantae > Streptophyta > Pinopsida > Cupressales > Taxaceae > Taxus > Taxus wallichiana. The sequence goes on from CM031244.1 coordinate 572,077,085, forward strand.
AAGTAGATGAAGATGGTTTTGTGGAGTCTAGAAAATGTGTAAGAGACCTTGAGAAGGTTGGAGAAGCATGGAATAATGTTAAATGAACTATGACTGTCTTGAGCTACATTGGAAACCTAAGTAACTAGGTTGTTGCTTACATGATGAATGGAATAGATATGGTTTAAGACTGATAAATTTCATTATAAAATTATGATGAGAAGTGTGCCAAGAAAAAATATGAAAATCCAAAAAGAGATTTGTGAAATGGCTAAATAATATGGGTATGTGGTGCCCAAATGGCTTAACAAGGTGAATGAGGAGAAGCTCAAAACCAGACTATGATAACTAAAGAAGAAATGTTGAAAGATAATGAGGAAGAAGGTAATGAAGAGCTGGTGAAGGTATTGCTAATTTTGAATAGTCAAAGAAATAAAGAAAAGGATGAAAGAGAGAAGAAAAAAAGAAGAGAAATGGAGAGGAAAAGAAAGTTGTGGGAAGAGGAAGAAATCAAATATTTAAGGAAAATCATGGAGCAGTTAGAATAATTAGAGAGGAAAGTAAGAGAGATACAAAGGAAAGAAATGAAGATAGAGAAGATGATAGTGTTGAAGAAGGTTGTAAATTGGGCTCTTAGGTCACTTATAAAGAGAGAGAAGATATTGCAGCTGAGACAAGAGTTAAAAGAAGAAGAGAAAAGGATAAGAGGAATGAGAAGAGAAGAATAAGTCAAGAAAGTAATCCTAGAAGAGGATAAGAAAAATGAAGAGGAAGAAGTCATAGAGAGATTCTTGACATCTCTTGAGGAGAATGAAGAGGAGCTCATCCATGGAGCTTCTAGAGAGGCTATATGGCCTAAATATTTTCATTCTAATATTGCATTTTATTGTGTGAATGCAGGTGAAGAAAGTAAAGACAAAAATGTCTTGGAAAATGTCTTGAAAGAGGACCTAGAAGACTTAAAGAAGCAAGAAGAACCAAAAGTTGAAGAAGAAGATGAATATACAGCTGAAGAAGAACTATTGTGCCAAGAAATCATGCATGGACCAGAGGTACAAGTTTATTTTGAAGATGAAGAAGAATATAAATAATTAGAGATTGAGTTTATGAGACTTTTTCATGAAGAATTTGAAGACCAAGAAGAAAAGTGCAGCAATATAGAGAAGGTACAACAATGTGAGTCCTATATAAGGGACCAAAAGCAAAAATTGTGCCAAAGAAGGATTCCAAATGAGGTTAATGAAGAGTAAGAATACTAGAGAGAGAGAGAACTTGTGAAAAATGAGGGGTAAGATTAAGTTGCAGGTATGAGAGGAATGATTCAATTTTGACATTACCAATGCAAGAATGTACTACTATTAATAAAGTATAACAAAAGGTTAGTACTTCATCTTTCAATATTATTGATCATATGAAACAAACTAAGGTCAATATATCAATGTGGGATTCTATTGGAAGTGAATATTGTTAAACCAAAAGGTTAACCCATCAATTTTTGATAAAAGTACTAGATTTAATGAATATATGAGAAGTGGTAAGTCTATGTCACAACCCATGGGGAACGCCGACAATGTTTCTAACAAAAACTCCCGGTATTCTTACTGGGGATTCAAACCCGTGATATTTCACTTTGATACTAATTGTTAGAAGAAATTGAAGTTAACCCAAAACATCAAACCATCAATTCTGATACAAGCACTAGAGTTAATGAATCTATAGGAGGTGGTTAGTCCATGTCATGAATCCCATGGGAGCACTGATTTTTTTTTCAAACAAATTCTTTATCTTTTCTTGATTAAAAGGATCTTTTGCGGGAATATTTGTTTAGCCTTAATCTCTCGAGATAACCATCCAAATATTCATCTAAAGGTTTTCTTAATAATACATATTATCTAAAAGATTCCCAAGAAAAAAGAGTGTAAAACCACCTCCTTTCTATGTTTCCTTGATCATAGGCCAAAATCTAGTCCATAATTACATGATTGATTCAGGAGCTTCTAGTTCAGTTATGCCCAAACAAATTGTTGATAAACTTGGTCTGAAATATGAGCCTCTTTATAAAGGAGTAGTTCAACTAGATGGAACACCTATAGAAACCCTTGGAGTCATTAGAGGACTGAGCCTAACCTTGCATGCATGCCCCAATTTCTCCATCCCTCAAGATGTCTTCATTATTGATCTTCCTCCCTATTTTGCCTTGTGCCTTTATAGAGATTTCACTGCTAAAATTGGAGGTTATTTGTCATCAAATTGGTCTCACATGTTGTTTAGAATAAGGTATGACACAAAAGTTACAATAAGGTTTGAGCCCATCTTAACAAGTCACATAGAACCTTATGATCCATAGGGATCCAAAATGACTCTACTTCATCAGATCAACCAACAACAAAGAAGGAAAATGAAGAAAGGGAGGTTCTGTATTTATGTTAACATAATCGCCACTCTATGCATAGTGGCAGTTATAGAACCACCGCTCAACTAGGGAAGTGATTATAGTAACCACTGCCCAACTAGGGTAGAGCTCCTGTAACCACCTCCCAACTAGGGTGGCGGTTGTGCGGCATTGTCGGTCTATATTGGCGGTAGTACTATAACTTTCGAGACACAAAAGAAAATCCTAAATGAACAGTCCCAAAATTAGAAAGGTTGTCCATGTCTCTTCTCCTCCATGACCTTTCCCATCCTCCAGTACATGGGAGGACATGAGAAAGGCTATAAATACATGTAGGAAGGAGAGTTTTGATCATCGAAGCATGAAAGAAAGTGAGCAAGGAATTCTTAGTGCTGGAATTGTGTTTGTAGAAGAAAGGAGTTTTGAGGTAGAGAAAACAAGTAATTGGGAGGAAGTGTGAGATATTATCTACTTCTCTTTCATACTTATTGTAAATTTTTACTTCTTATTTGAATTGGCCAATAAAAAGTGGGAAGAAAGAGTTTTTGGACCCCTAAAAAGTGACTCGGTTCCTAGGCGCAAAGCCTTGTGGCGCGTAGTGAAAGGGCGTGAAGGCGTGTGCAAAAGTAGTCCTCAAAGGGGTGTGGAGGGTCACACTAGGATAGATTGGAGTTAGGACTTAGTAAAGTTTTGGATAAAACAGAAAAGACGTGCATAAGGAGAAAATGGAAAAGTGACCGAGATATAGATGTGGATAACTATGAATACTTACGGTCTAAATAAAGGATATTCTAAGGAATCATTACGGTTGTCATGAAAGGATAAGGGTTCAAGGTTGTTAAGTATTATCGCTAAGCATGCTAAAGACACTTGATTGAAGGAAATCGCATGGTGACACTTGAAAGGTTCCAAGGTAGTGGTAGAACAAACATGAGAAGATTCCAGTAGGCCTTCAGGGTTATGATGAATGGTTAAGAGGAGATTCCCTCAACTGCTTGATATAGAGGATCATTTCTAGAAGGAAAGAAGGAGGGAAAAGTAAGAAAGAAGAGAGAGGAATAGGAGAATAATGTAGTACGTATAACAGAGAGCTCTAGAATGTAGAGAAAGGATTGCTATGGATGGAACCTCTAAATGTAATCTTGGCTACTGTAATTAAATCATCAATATATAATGAAGAAATTATGTAATACTCTGGCAATGAGTCCTGATGTGTTATTTTTAATCATTCATATGGGTGTTATTGGTTTCCTCAATGTTGTTTCATGATTGTTTCTACTTTTAATTGATCATGTTAAATATGTGTTTAGAGTATATCTCCTAGGAGTATAAGCTTACGTCTAAAATACTATGGATAAATGCACTCATTCTCTGGCTATGTTATATCACTATGTTAATGAAACACATTCTCACAAATCTCACATAAAGGAGGGCTCAAAGCACCGTGTTCACCTCGAGTGAGCTTCTATGCTAGGACCGAATGTTATGCTTTGACGTGCCTAGGATTGATTACTTAAATAGGCTATGGTATCGAGACTACATATTGGTTCGATTAAGTGGGGACCTCTTTTTGAAGTTGTTGTGAGAATGATACGTGACTACATAGCGTTTTACCTTGGATAGTGTTAAAGCATGGTTTAAGAGCATGGGGGATGATTTTTCTCGAGAGATCTAGTCTGACCTAATTTTGATGCACATAAATGGGTAGAATAATATCTCGTATCATGAGCTATATGAGACCTTCTTTTTCTATTTTCCAAGACAGTTTATGAATGACTTTCAACATATGCATCTAGAACAATATGGTACTATAGATCTCACATGTGGCCACAAGATGAATATCGAGGCTGCAGGATGCTGATCTCGACTTGGACATGCACTTTTGATCATTGGTGGAAAAGAGTGTTGACTAGTTATACCCTGCAATACATTATTTCTACGTATTCTTTTTTGAGGTCGCTGAGTTTGAGTTCTTAAGGGAACCTAGAGGATCATTTCTACATGATATCCCTTTAGGTATGAAGATCATGATCATTACCCCGAGTTTGGAAGCATTTCCGATGGTCAATTAAGTTTTTGCTAAGTCTTTGGGCAAGGAAGATAGGGTGGAGGAAGATGGCGGACATTACGGTTGAAAAAGAAAGAGATGAGAGACGACTCAAGTATAGCAAATCACGTGAAAGGGAGTTGGCTAGGAAATGTGAGGTTGTGAGAGTGATGGATTTATAGAGGAAAATGTTGTGGGAATGAATTGAGGTTTGCACAGAGAGGATATGGATCCCGAGTAGTTTTTGTTATCCCATCTTAACAAGCACGTAAGAGAGATCCTTTTAGCTTCGATGAGAGTTTATCTCTTGGAGAAAAGAGAGCTATTAGCGTGCATCTGAATCCACATGGTGGCCAACCCTTGGCACCTAGTCTTCCAAATCAAGAGATAAGTATTGCTAACCCAATTGGTATTGGTAGGAGTGACCGATCTACACCTAAGAGATATAATTTCTCATTTGGTACATCTATGGCTGCACAATCATTTCCCGTGTTTAGAGGAATATTGTCTAGAATGAAATTTGAAAAAGTGTGGGTATACAAAGCTTGGGTATCGCGTCTGGAGTGGTGCAGGAAACACATATGGTAGAAGTGCAATATCATAAACTGTTGGCATGCAATTCAGTGGAACATTGGGAACACTAGGCGTGACCACTTCAGGCCCATTACCAGCTACATGAGGTGGATCTGGTGGAGTCAGATCTGGTGGAGTCAGATCTAGAGGACCTGATGGATCTATAGTATCTATGGGATCTAGTGGGTCAAAAGGGAAAAGACCTAGTGGATCTAGTGGATTTGGTGGTGGAGGTCACACTGGAGGGAATCAAGGTTCTAGATCAGGCGGACAAGGACCTCAACCGCCTCAGCAAGTATTTTTTGAGATGTCTTTGCACCTACCAAACTACAAAGGTGTTGAGGATGTTGTAGATCATGTTCACAAGTGTGAACTACTATGGTGCGCAAAGGGGATCACTACCCCAGAGCGAAAGGAAAGTCAGTTTACAATGACATTGTAAGGGCATGCATATAGTTGGTACCGAAAAATACGAACCCCATCGACAAGCAGGGTAGATTACACCTCATTGCGAAATGCCTTCTTGGCTGAATTTCATATCCTTGAGTTTGAAAAAAGAGCATCAACGCATTGAAGGAGATTCAACAAGGTCCGACAGAGAGTGTACAGGAATACGACGCACATTTTAAGTCTCTCTTGTCAAAATTGTCTTATGATATTCATCCTTCCCAACATGCTTAGTGGCTTTTTAGAGGTTTGATAACATCATTTAGGAGATCCCTTTCACAAGACCCGTTCGGGCCCTTAGAGGCTTCCCTACATGTTGAGGATGTCAGAAGTGTGGATACCAATGTTAGACCTTTTCTTTAGGCTTATATTACTATAATGGCGAAGCAACTGAAGAAGCTATCTACGAACATGACGCATGAGACTCACAATGGTCTATGGTCCACTGATTCGAGGTATAAGGGCATATAAATGATAGTTTCTCATGGAAATCAGTGTGTGTGCAATGACAATAGACTGTGAGATTTTCGAAGGAAGATCATGATGAAAGTAGGTGCCAACTACTATAGTGTGCGATCCACAAGAATGTGTCTTGCTATTATAATATTTACACCTCTACTACTCATGAGACCAAGGATTGTAGATTGATTGACCAAATACATGACGTCATTGATATTGGTGTGTGTCAAACTAGCCTCGCAAGAAATTCCAAGGACAATGGTTTTCACTATGAAAGGTGTGTAGATGAAGGATTGTGTGGGAGAGGATTACAAGGAGGATTTTGTGGTCATGGTAACTACGAGGAGGAAGTGTGAGTTCCCACATGGGACATGTTACAACTGTGGATCTATAGAACACTACAAGCACAAGTTCCCGATCTTCTACAATACTCTTGGTGTGGGAAGAAGCATAATTATGAGGAGTACTCGAAGCTTTTTGAACATATGAGCCAACAACACCAAAAGGAAAAAGGCATCGGGATGGTTGGCATGAAAAATATTGATTCACAATGGATGTCAAGAGTGATGCGTGAGTCAGAACTAGAGCCGGTACTAGTTACGACGTGAGCTAAGGTTGCGCGTGCTAGGGAAGTACCAAGGAAAATGCCGCTAGTTATTAGAGAAGAGGTGGTTCATGGAAATTATCCAAACCCTACTCATCAAACATAAGTGTATCAAGAGACCATGGATGTGATTCGAAGACTATAAGGAGAGATATAGTTCTGAAAAGGGAATTTAAGGTGGTTAGAGCAAAGGAAGAATGTTGAGGCTCCACAGAAGGATCTATATGAGGTTAGAGAAGTATGCAAGATGTTGAGGAAAGAGAATATCATCCCCTTTCTAGGAGAGTGGTACAGGAGAAGGCACTACGTGCTGGAGAAGGGAATGACATGAAGGTTCTACATACCACCCTTCCTCCCCATAACTTTGATTATGACAAGGAGATTACCCTAATGTTGTTGTATATGGGTGGCTTTTGAGCAATATTCGATTGACACAGTGTGGAAGTCAATGTTCTCACTCTAGATGCATGGAATCAAATGGGAAGGCCCCTATTACAGCCATCTTCAAATGTGTTGTATATGGCTAACAAGACAAAGGCAATTCCCATTGGTTTCTTGAAGGATGTTGTTATCACTATCCAAGGGGCAAAGTTCACTGGAGACTTCAAGTCTTGGTGCTAGCTAAGGCAGAAAAATTTCTAGCATTACTTGGGTGCCCCTAGTGTTATAAGAACAATGTCGACCTAAGGTTTAATAAGGGGTACATAAGATTTGAGAACAAGGAAGAGTAGGTCATCATCCACTTAACTGATGGAAACTTAGCACCCTATATGGAGCCCTTGGGAGAAAAATTTCTTGACAGGATCTATGTTCACTCTATCAGGGACCCTAAGGTGATTCACCCTACAAAGGGATTTACTTAGTTTGAATATGCTCAGTTCATGAGTGGTACAACTAGTGTGGCGTGTTATAATTGGGTGCATGAGACTTATGAGTTGATTAAGTGACAACTAAGAGGATTTGTGATAAAGGTAATGAAGGTGTGCTCAATCAGGTGCCTGGGAGGGAAGAAGTTACCAAATTACTCTAGGGGGTGCCAACCCGATGATTTATTAAAAGAAATAGAGGATCAATGGAGAAATGAGGTCAAATGAAGAGGGATGCTCGCTTAACTTGCTTAAGACCGCACACACCGGTGGGTGACTCATCGTGATAGACTTCTAGAGTGACGTGAGGTGTGAATCGTGTTCTCTATAAGGTTCTCTGGAAGTAATGCACCCACTGTAATACAAGACTACCATGGGAAGGAACCCACCTCATTTCACGTCCAAGCATGTGATAAAGTATGGATGGGAGGCATAGAGGCCTTACCACCTTATTTATGGGTACATAAGTTATATTCCACCTTGCAAGGCTATGTGTGCACATGGTATATTCACTTAGAGAATGTGCTACCAGATAGGAAATTGGAAGGAGGTGACAACTAAACTTCTTCAAGATTTCACGTATCAAAGTAAGAAAACATTGGTGGATAGGGCATTGCAGGTTGTTAATCACCTAACGATGGGAGGTTGTACCATGGCAGAAGATAGGATATTGGAGTTATTGGGTGAATCTAGTTTGGAACCACACCTTGATGAGGAAGAGTCAGAAGAAGTGCAACTTGAGCATGCGTGCATGGAGAAAAAAAAGGGAAATTGGTCTATGTGATAGATGGTGAAGAGGTAGAAATTTTGAATGCTAACCATGTCAAAGGTATGCAAAAGTTAGGGATTTTGTTGATGAGCAAGCATATGCTTATTAGGAATCCCTCAAAATAGAGAAGGTTAACATTGGTTCGAAGGTTGAAGCTAAGAAGGCCACTATTGGAGACTATTGGTTGAAGAAGGAGGTCTCGAAGATCATTGATCTATTGCATGAGTTTCAAGATTTATTTCCATGTGGATACCATGAACTTAAAGGAATTCACCACTCCTTAGGAGAAATGAATATTAAGTTAAAGGAGGGTGCACACCTGATTCAGAATAGGACCTATCGAATGAATCTGAATCTTCGTGTCAAGGTTAAGGAGGAAATAGAAAAAATTATCACTTCAAGAATCATTGAAGTTATGGAGGAATCAGAATGGGTAAGCCCCATGGTCATCAACATTAAAAATTATGGAAGGATAAGGATCTATGTTGACTACAGGGACCTAAATTTGGTATGTGTAATTGATCCTTTTCCAATCCCTTTTACTGAAGAAATATTGGAAGGAGTGGTGGGCGTGAAATGTCTTCCTTCACAAATGGATTCTCAGGATATCATCAAGTCGAATTGTGAAGGAAGATCAGGAGAAGAAAAATTTCACCATTGAATGGGGAAGTTTTTCTTATACGGTCATGCCTTTTGGAATGAAGAACACGCCTACTGTGTTCTCACACATAGTGGTCCAGGCATTTCAAGATTTTATCCACAAGTTCCTTCATTCTACTTTGATGATTAGACAATATATGGACTATTGAAAGACCATTGTGATAATTTGAGGCTGATGTTTGAAAGATGTCGGTAGTTGAGGATATCCCTCAACATTAAGAAGTGTATTTTTGCTATTCCATTTGGGACCCTTTAGAGGCATATCATATGTAAGGATTTTTGTTGGTGGATCCCACAAAAGTTGTTATTGTGGGGTTGGGGAGCGTATGCAATCAAAGTCCAATGTACTGATTATTTGGACATACGTGATACTACCAAAATTTTATCAAGGGATATGTCAAGATCGTTGTGCCATTGGAGGAGTTACTAAAGCACAAGAGTACCTTTCATTGGGGAGAGGCGCAATAGACGACGTTTGACACTTTGAAGGAAAAACTTGTCACTGCACCCATATCACGGTTTCCCTTTTATGATAAACCTTTCCATGTGCATGTGGATGCCTCAAGGACAACCATTGTAGCAGTGCTATCACAACTTGGTGAGGGTATTTTTGATCACCCCTTTGATTTGCAAGTAGGAAGTTGAAACCAAATGAGTAGAACTACATCACTACGAGTTTGAAACACTATCGATGATCTACGTGTTGCATAAGTTTAGATAGTATCTACTAGCAACACCCTTCATATTTTACATGGACCACATGGCATTAAATTACTTGGTGAACAAGATCATTTTACAAGGTTGCATATGTCGATGGATCCTATTATTTCAATAATTTTATTTTACAGTGGTTGTGAAACCAGGAAAAAGTAACTTATGACCTAATCACTTATCAAGGATTGACTTTGGAGAGGACAAGCAAAGCATTGAGGATATTATGTCGAGACACAAAACTATTTAGATTGTGGCACATACCCTTTGAGTTGGAAGATATTGTTGTGTTTCTCAAACCAAGTGTGGTGACTAAGGGAATGAAAACTTTGGAGAAGAAATAGTTAGCTATACGCGTCACACCCTACACGCTAGTTGGTGGAGACTTATACAAGTTAGGCCGCGATGAGGTTCTATGTCGATGTTTGCTATAACATGAGTGCATTGTAATCATGGAAGAAGTACATGTTGGTATTATAGGAGAGGGAACTATGCAGGAATTCCACAACATGGAAGATTCTACTCATATGGATTTAGCGGGAAAGTATCTACCAGGATTGCATTGAATTTTACAAGTCTAGTGACCATTTCCAGTACCTTAGCAGTAGGAAAGAGAGACGAGATGACCCCGAGCCTATAACCAATGCAAAACCATTTGAAAAATGGGCCATTTATTTTGTAGGACCAATTTCACTTGTCACGCGAAGGACTAGTTCGCGCTATATCATTACTTGCACTGACTACTTAACAAGATGGGTAGAGGCAACGCCTATAAGGGATTACACAACAACGACAACTACTAGATTCTTATGGGAGAACATAATAAGTAGGTATGGATGTCCTTTAAGCTTGACTAGTGACAAGGGTACACATTTTTTGAATGAAATAGTCAGGATTTTGTTGGCAGAGTTCATGGTGGCCCATCATAAGACTACCCCATATCACCCACAAGCTAATGGAACTGCTAAGGCATTTAACAAAATTCTAAGCCACACACTGACCAAAATTTATGATGTGGGAAGACAAGATTGGGATGATAAGGTATCAGTTGTTCTATGGGCATACAAGATAACCTACAAGAGATTAAATAAGGCCACACCGTTTCAATTGGTGTTTAGCATGGAGGCTATTTTACCGATTGAATTTATGCTACCATCGTTGTGTATTGTGCATGTAAGAGATTTAGCTAATGAACAAGCAATTAAAGAGCACATGGATAATTTAATACGAGTTGGACGAAAGGTGATCACTTGCTAGATGGATTCGAGAAGATTGAAAAGGAATGAAAAAAGCATGGCACGATCATCATATTAAGAACAAACAATTCAAGGTTGGGCGAGATGGTCTTGCTATATGACTCTAAATATATGCATCATCCTAGAAACTGAAATTCCATTGATTAGGGCCATATATCATCTTGTACATCCTTGATTCAAGCACATTCCAGTTCTGAAGCACTAGATGGGACGAGATTACCAGTCATTTCAATGGGAGTAGGCTGAAGCCCTACTATAAATAAGGCTTATGTGTAATCATAAATAAGGCGATGTGCCATTTAGCCTAGGGTTTCTTTTAGTGCGGACGAAAGGTGATCACTTGCCGGATGGATTTAGAAGATTGAAAAGGAATGAAAAAAATCATGGCACGATCATCATATTAAGAACAAACAATTCAAGGTTGGGCAGATGGTCTTGCTATATGACTCTAAATATATGCATCCTTCCTAGAAACCAAATTCCATTGGTTAGGGCCATATATCATCTTGTACATCCTTGATTCAGGCACATTCTAGTTACAAGCACTAGATGGGACGAGATTACCAGTCATTTCAATGGGAGTAGGCTGAAGCCCTACTATAAATAAGGCTTATGTGTAATCATAAATAAGGCAGTATTTCCATTTAGCCTAGGGTTTCTTTTAATGCATTATTTTCCTTGTGTTTCCCTTTCTCATTGTTGCTTGTTCCTTTCTTTCTTTTTGTTTTTCTACACACCTTTTGTGTTGGTGGGCACTTACTACTTTTCAAAAGGTTGTGTATGCGCAAAGGACCGCATATCTATTTTTGTGTAGGGTGGAGTAATATGAAATAAAATGAAAGTTTGGTAGAAGTTGTGTTTCGGTGGCTAGGATTGAAGAATGAAAAGTCTTGAGGCGAAATGTTGGGAAAAATTTAGCACAAAGGTAGATGGATGAGCAATGGGACAAGTAAGGGTGTATGGATGGTAAAGGTGCATATGTTTCATGCGGTTAGAAAGGTGGGTTGAAAGAATAGGAAGACCACAAGAAGGGAAGGATCATGTGGTATGCCATGAGTTATGAAACACTATAAGGAGATACTTAGTAGATGGTGTAAAGGTTATGTACGTACGTGTGGGGATACACGCGGAGGAGGTTTGTGGAAGTCTAAAGTGGTGTTGGAGCGCCTAGAGGTTACAACTATGAAGCACAAGGAAAGTCGTGGAAGTTACTTTAAGTGAAGGAAAGTTTTTTTATTAAAAAGTGACATGGAACACGTGGTTGGAGGGACTCTAAGGCATTGATAAAGTATAAATAAGGAAAGTTTAGTCATTTCAAATACCCTACCTTAAAAAAAAAAATCTCCCGAACTCAAAGTGCGATGAGGTATTTTTAGAGAAGAGAAACATGAAGTACTATCACGAACCAATGAACTTTTGAAAAGTTGTAGTAAGACTGTGGCATTACATGGAGGGAAGAAGACAGGTTGAGTAAAAAGGAGGTTACATGAGAGAGAAACATGGAGTTTTGAGTTTTGATGGGAAAAATAAATAAACACAAGATACCTAAGGAATGAAGGAGAGTAAAGAAAGATGACACCAAAGAAGGCATGCACAAACAAACAAGTGGTGGAAAACAAGGACCCAGTCAAGATTTAATCGGAGATGTAGTACCCCGTAGAGTGATCAAGGCCGAGAAGTGGATTTCAAAGCTATACTAGTGTAAGATCGTGAGTACAACCATAGAACATCTAACAACAAGAAGCTAATGAGGGTGGATATGGTATTAAACACTCGACGGTAGACGAGCTCGGAAACCCTAAGGTCGACAACTTGGTGAAGTAAGAACTACAAAAGACTAGTAGTTTTATAGCTATGGGAGCTACCCTTCTTTTCCAACCCACCCCACTTTTTAGGTGGTTGATGTCATGAGTACATGAATACTTATTCTACTTTGTACAAAGGAGAATGTGGATCACAAGCCAATTAATTCAAATGGTAACAGGCCTTTGAAATATTGGAGAAGATATGGCACTGGATTTATGTGCCACTACCAAGATCGAGGAGCTAACAAAGAAGCTAAATTACGAGAAGGGTGTAGGGCTCAAATAATTACAGATCTCCTAGACTCAACACTGAGGGTCGCCTCCTAAATCATTAGCTACAAATTGGGGGCATCGAGAGGTGGACGGACATCAACCATAGATTCCTTTACGTGGCCTACAAGGTGTCCAAGAGGGCACACTACAACTTTTTCCAATTCATTGCAAACAACATTATCGAATAGGCATGGGTATAGAATGAGGTAGTAGCAAAGATCACTTGGGAATCCATCCTTCTTCTTATCATGTTCTAGGAGATTGGTGTCCTAGATGGAGCAGATGGGAAAAATTGGGTCCACCCACCACCCGCACAAGTGTCCCTTGCAGTCCAATTTGTGCAATTCACTTACGATGGGACTATCTCAAATGCTTATAAGGTGTGAATGAACATGTGGTTTTAGAGGTTGTGCGAAGCCTTTGAGAACAAGTGGCACATTCCCTATGAGGTGCCACAAGTTGTTGGTGACCAGGTAAAGTTTTCCATCATGCAACACTTTTATTTGGAAAAGTTCATAATGGCTAAAGGAGAGATGGGGCCATAGTGCAAGCTCCCCTTTGCATTCACTTCAAGATACATGAAGTGCACCATCAACATGATTAAGGATGTGAAAAGGTTAGTTTTTGATGCATATAAGGTGGATTTTGATGTAAAAACATTGCACGCCATGTACAAGTATGGTGCCCAACCTACCTATGTCAAAATTTTGGAGCCATATTTCCTGGAATTAAACCCACAAGTCGGTGTTAGAATCAAATGGTATGTACATCGGGTGTTCGTACAACTACGCCCTAAAACAAATGGAGGAATATAGGTGGAAGTTAAATAATCTCCCTTTCCTAAGCCACGTGAGACACATATGCCACCCATAAAGGTAGTGCATGAAGAAGAAGAAGAGGAAGGAAATATAGATAATTCAAGGAAGAGGAAGTACTACATGTGTCGAAATAACAAAAAGGGTGCCAAAACTTGAGACAAGGTGGAACTAACACTCCATCTCCAAGGTGTAAGAAAGATGAAGAAGAGGAGGGGCCTAAGGATAAGAAGTAGAAGAAAGATGGTGTATCAATCCTCATGGAAGGATCGGAGGAAGCAGAGAAGAAGACCCCGCCGCATTCAAAGTGGAGTTAGAGGGCGGAGGCTAAGGCACAAGAAGAAGAGGAGCACTTGGTAGGAGCTAGGGAGAGTCGATGTAGAAGGATGCCACACTGCATGACCGCAAGCCCATATGGAGACAAAGGGGACCCATTTATTATAAAGGGCGATAAGAGATTCACCCACAGGGTGAAAAATAAAAGGACAAAGCGTAAGGTGATAAGGAAGAAGGGAACACTAGTGTCCCCGCACATGGACTTCGTAGGTGATCCCAATAAGGTCCTGCTCGCAATATTTTAGGACACCATCTAACAAGAGAAGTTGTATAGCTGGGACTTATTAGATCATGATGGTGGTATTCCTAGAACTAGATTGATGCTCACTGGGCTATGCTATGCACTACCATGCTAAGGAACCCGAGTTCAAGGTCTATGATCTTTCGATCGAGACCATTCACCTAGGTAAGAAAGGAGGAGAAACATATAAGGTGGTGTATCCTAATCACCTTACAGATGAGAAGACATGTAACGCCTTGTAAAATATATCCTCAGAGGTGATATGGCGCAGTTTGGATACGGGGGCCACTATACAGACCTTGGTCACATAACAAAAGAGCAAAGAAAATGATATTATATAGGTTGTGCTAAGGGTTGAAGGGAGAATAGGCGTGAATGAAGGAGGCGTATGACCAAGTTGACACCCTCGTGAAGACCATTCAGGACAATGGTGACATTAGTAAGCTAGGAAAGGACAAATTATGAGGATGAGATGGAATATCTTGAGGACCTCGCAGGGATGCTACTTGTTAACACCAAGGATGGCACAAGGCCGAAAGCTACGGAACTCACAAGAGAAAAAGAGGAGAATAAGGTTGTCGTTGAAGCCTAGATCACTGAGTTGGAAGACTTGCTCTCCCAACTCAAGGAAGAAAATATACTAGTGGATAGGGGCTTCAATAGCTGTAGGAAATGCAAGCCTATAATTAATGCATGGGTAACAGAGGAAGAGGAAACCCTTAAAATTTTGTAGGAGACCACCCCCACCAACAAGGTAGAGCACGCACAACTGGTCATTAACACCACAACCTAGAAAGAGAAGATAAAGACTAAGCACAAGAAGCTAGAGTTCAAAATCGAAGAACTCTAAGACTCCATCACTAAGCGAATGGATGAGTTTCGGGGTGTGCAGGTAGAGTTGGGACTGGCCATTGGTGCATTAATGGGAAAAGTGGGAGATATCATCCCGGATTAGGTGCCTGATATTGTAGGAGATGCATTGGGAAGGGCCATATCATAACTAAAGGCCTAGGAGAAACTAAGGGATGAGATAAATGCGAGTTCCCTAAACTCCTACAGTTGGCCGTATAAGCATCCCCCATTTTTAATTCTTTTCTCGATTATTTCTACCACCATTCTTTATTCCTTGGAATAACATTATTTTTACCTTGTTAGGTTTCATTTGGAAAGATTAATCCTTTTGTTCGAGTTGACGAAGGGTTTCTAGGGCGAAACCATCTTAGTGTGGGGTGATGTTGGACCCCTAAAAATAACGAGTTCCTAGGGCACAAATACTTGTGGCATGCGGTGAAAGAGCGTGAAGGCACATGCAAAAGTAGTCCTCGGAGGGGCGCAAAGGGTCACGCTAGGACAGATTTGAGTTAGGACTTAGTAAATTTTTGGATAAAATAGAAAAATACGTGCATAAGGAGAAAACGAGAAAAGTGACTAGATACGAGATGTGGAAAAGTTATGAAGACTTGCATTCCAGGTAAAGGATATTCCAAGGAATCGATGACGGTTATCATGGAAGGATAAGGGGTTGAGGTTGTTAAGGATTAGCTTGCTAAGCATGTTAAAGACACTCGATTGAAGGAAATGCATGGTGACACTTGGCAAGTTCCAAGGTTGTGGTAGAACAAACATGAGAATATTCTAGCAAACCTTTGGGGGTGATGATGAATTGTTAGGAGGAGATTCCCATGACTTCTTGATATAGAGGATCGCTCCTAGAAGGAAATGAGGCAAGAGTAAGAAATAAGAGAGAGTAATAGGAGAATAATGTAATACATATAACAGAGAGCTCGGAATGTAGAGAAAGGCTTGCTATGGATGGAACCTTTGAATGTAATCTTGGCTACTATAATTAAATCATTAATATATAATGAAGCAATTATGTAATACTACGACAATGAGTTCTCATTATCTAAATTTTGTTTCCCACTAAGATTAGATAATAAGCAGATTCTGCTTTGAATTGACCAAGTAAGATTTAAGGTTCTGCAGATTTGAATCCCACCAGGGGTTGATCCTTCAGCAACATGGAAGGAATACTTATCCAAATCAATGATAAAAACTAGTCGGGACAAGCCAACTCAAAGGGAAGCAGCGATCTCGTGGAAAGTGCCAAGTGTCAACTTGGCGCGAGTTCTAGAAAGAAAAAGGAGCGGAGGCCTCAAAACCCTACAAGACTTACACGTGGATTCAACTATAAGTGACCCATCCAAGGAAAAATTCTTTGTAGTAATATGTGACAGGTTCTTTACTTACTCAAAGGAAAGCGGCCAGATCGCAAACGATGCCGGTATCATCTCAACGCACTTCCAAGAGCTACAATGGGAACAAATACCCTAGAGAAGTGCTTGGCCTCCATGTGGATCTCACAATAAATTGGCTCTGAGTTCGAAGCAAGTTGTGAAAGATTGGTGATAAGCCAAATACCACGTATGGGCAATTATGAAGCCTATCTAAAAGTTTTAAATGCTCAAGATATTTTTAAAAAGATCAAAGACAAAGGGTCATTCGGCTGGTCTTTTCAGTGATGAAGTTAATGCATAGTTCCATGTGAAGAGTGTGAACTTGTGAATACTTAATTTGTTCACCTGCATTCAAAAGGTCATTTTAATAGAATGACAAAAATAGGTACCACTTGAATCATGAGCCCAGGACCCAATGCATAAGTGATTAAAAGATCCAAATATGTAATAAATATTTGAAAGAATAAGTCCGCTCCAAGGGAGTTAGTTGCAAGATAGTTAAGAGATGTATTAAATGAGTATGGCTCTCACCCCTTAAAAAAAAATCATAGGGAAGTGTGAGACAGATCTCAAGCAATCTACTTCTGTCACTTCACACCATTTACCATAATGAACAAGTAATTGGGAAATAGTTAAAAATGATCTTCTTATCTTCTTCCCATCATATATATTGTAAAGGAAAAGGTTTCAAAAATATCGAGAGTTAGTCATTTATTTTTTTGTCTCGGTCTATCTGCTATAAAAGGTAGGGGTGGATCTATGGCCTTCTTTCTGAGCTTTGTAATAGCACTTTGCCTCTTATCTATTGTAATATTGTGCACATTTTTGGAGTAATATAATATGCCATGTGGTGCAATTCATCCATCCTTTGTATAATCTGTATTTTCTCTGATAGCCTTTATTTTAACATGGGTATATTGTGCATGTTTAGTGTTATTACTATCTTTAGAAGTTGTGCTTAAGTAGTTTGGAGTAGTATTTTGTGTTAATTGCCTCTAGTCTTGTTGTCTACTCAAAATTCCCCTCTCTAACAAGGACAAATTTTGAAAATTTTGAGTCTAAGTGCTTTTTCTGAGATACCCAGGTTGTGAAGTCGAAAGAATCTAAGTTTTGGGTCATTTTGTAAGTATTTCGGGTCTGTCGGGACTTTCTGTCCCACCTGTCCCAAGTACGAAAGTGCAAGTTGTTCCCCGATCGGCCGAAATCCCCGAAACTGTCCCATTCTCGGGCCCGTCGGAACTTTTTGTCCCAAGTGTCCCAAAACTTTTGTGCGAGCTTTCCCATTTTCGGCCGAAACTTCCTAGTCGCGTACTTCGCGCATTTTCGTCCCACAACTTTTGTGCGAGCTTTCCCATTTTCGGCCGAAACTTCCTAGTCGCGTACTCCGGAATTTTCTGTTCCAAAAGTCCCCAAGTCCAAATGGGCCTGCTGTTCCAATTTCGGCCGAAATGCCTGAACCGCGTACCTCGCGCATTTTCATCCCAATTGTTCCAAAAGCTTTTGTGCATTCTCTCTCCATTTCGCCCGAGCCGCGTGTTTCGCGCATTCGCGTCTCACCTGTTCCAAGCGTACCAAGTATGTTCATACTTAGCTTTTCCCGCTCATTCCGAATATGACGCTCTTTCAAATTGGTGGTGGTGTATTCAATGCGCATTAAATTCATTCCGCTCCTCAAACGGCTATATAACCAAGCATACCACCTTCGCATTTTTCACATTGCTTTCTTGCTATCATTTGCTCAAACCCTTGCAACCTAGTTCCCTTTGCAAATTCCTTCCAGAGTCTGGGTCGCAGCTCCGAATCTATCAATATGAAGATCAAGTTTCAGGGACAGGAGCAAATTTCTCCACTCGAGTCTGCCGTTAGCAATATCGGAGACAGTGAAGCCCGTCATCTCGACTTCGGCGACTTTTGGTCAAGAATGACAGATGCAAACCCTACGCCGATGGCACAGATGATTAATGATAGCGGTTTGGCTTTCGCCGGAGGTTTCCCTATCTCAGTGCAGTGTGCTGATACGGTACTTTCATGCGGAGCTCACTTCGACCCCGACTCGAGCGAATTGACAAATGTACATGGGGAACTCATTGCCAAGCTAGACGCTGCCGCCATTGGAGCTGCTCTGAGGATTCCGGAGATGGACAATGCCATAGTCGTCTCTCGTGATCAAGCACAGGCCATGTTCGACCAAGACAGTGATAAATATAAAGCTCGAGTGGCGAGGTCTTGGTTGAAGAACCCTAGGAAAGGAGCTTCTCGTCTGACCAAAACCCTCTTCCGGGCGGATTTCAATGAAGAATTGTCAGATTTTATAATCCTGCTGGCTCGGGTTATGGGTTTGCCCTCAACCAATGAGTTTCATTTCTGGATGTG
The DNA here is from genome assembly GCA_018340775.1 of Taxus wallichiana var. yunnanensis. Classification (NCBI taxonomy): domain Eukaryota; kingdom Viridiplantae; phylum Streptophyta; class Pinopsida; order Cupressales; family Taxaceae; genus Taxus; species Taxus wallichiana. Next base: position 572,095,928 of record CM031244.1, read on the forward strand.
CCCGCTCATCAGCATGGTGTGCGAGGGAACGCAAAACATCAATTGGGCAGAAATCATAAGCATGAATTTGGCCGAGCAATTATCCAATGTGCGACAAACAAAGAAGTTCTTCATGACTTCGTATCTGATGTATACCCTAGCAGCGTCACGGCAATGGTTTGGCTTTTCCTACATCGATGCGCACAAAGACGATCCATGTACGCCTATTGCCCGCAGTTCACCCTAGAGACCAGCAATCGGAATTTCAGAAGGGTCAATGATGCCTTCACCATGTACATGGTCAGATTGCTCGAAGGTGACACTGCCAGGAGGTTTTCAGACGAAGCTATGAACCTGATATCACAATATGGAGCCTATTTCATTCAGTTCAGGAAATTCTCTTATATCAGGCTTGCTGGCTATGAGAACACTCCTCTGCGGCTTCCCATGTTCTGCAACGACAAAATGGCCTTGATCGAGATATGCAGGCAACTGGACAAGTTGCACAGAACTTGCAGAGACAAGAAGATTTCTGGCTTACATTTTCCCATCTCTCTGGGAAACTACACATGTAAAACGGCCCTGGATGCTCAGAACGTAGACAGAGCCCTGGTCCCTATCACTGTTCATTTCTTCAAGCCAAGAACCTGTTTTGACTTGAAGAAGTTCATTGAAAGGAACATCAAGATAGTCTATCATCACGGGCGGAATCTGAGAGGACTCTTTGGGCCGACTGCGAGATGATTTTGAAGCCGAGAAGAAGGCATTGTGGCAGGTTCTCCCTGCAATTGATCCAAGAACTCAGCCTGTACCAAGTTCCTGAAGGTCTCCAGGATGACAATTCTGAGCTATATTCGTATGAATACGAAAATGTGATTAAGCACACCCCTCTGGAGGACCTGGATTGGAACAGAAAAGAAAGAGATGATCTGGCTGAGATTATTGCCCCAGTCTTGATCGAACTAGTGCAGTTCGATAAGAAGATCCGAGAGAATTCAAGAGGCACTCGGGAGAATCCAGCTCCAAAGATGATTCGACACCCATAAGGGAAGCATCAATTCCAGAGTCTGGGACACCAGTGAAAACCCCTCCTGCCTCAATAGCTCAGGGACTTGTAGGATCTACTCCTTCTCCATCTACCCAAGTATACAAGAAGAAACTCAAAGAGGTAAAGAAGGAGCCTGCAGAGGATGACCCTCCAAGAAAACAGGCAGAGTTGCCTATGGGGCCAGAGAACATCATCGTTCTCAGTGAAAGTGAAGACAGTGAGGTGCCAATTCCTACAAGTGTTCCTGAAAATCCAGCAGATAAAGATAAAGAAGTCCAGAGCACCGAACTTCCGGTACTCGATTCTTACATCGCCATTACCTCCAGGTGTTACGCACTGCATCTCGGCTTGAGTCGGCGGTGCCTGGACCTTGAGTATCATGAGCTCCCTATCTCTTGGTCCCCTTGCCTCTCCTGCAGATTCTTCTTCCTCTTTTGCTTGGGTGCAACCTCTGGTTGATAAAAGGAAGAGAAAATCCTCCTTTCAAAGCTTGGGACCAAATTTTGATGCTGTAGCAGCCTTGTTGGGCACCACTCCTTCTCGTGCCAAGAAAGCCAGAACTACTTCCAGGATTGTGTCGGATGCTCGAGGTCAGCAATTCCTGGAGATTGCTAAGCCCACAGTAGACAAATCGGAATCAGAGTTGCTGACATCCGACTTGGAACTCTCAAGGATCCCTATGGGAGAGTCTACTCCTGAAGGTGAGATTCATAACCTCCAGGAAACAGTCACCAGAGTCATTGGAAGGGTGGAGAAAGGGCAGCAGACGATTGAACAGCTGGAAGAACAAGCCCAAGTTCTCACTAGTTTTATCAAGTCACTCTTGTCTAAGGACAAAGTTTTAGACCCCACCCCCTTGACTGCTCTACCCCCTCCTGTAATTCTAAGCCAAGATGAAGTGCAAGAAATTAAAGAGATGCACAAGTATTCTGTCTATGGTAGAGCTACCGAAGCCATGGTGGATGACATGCTTGTTGCCGGGCTAAACTTCATCGACGAAGCTTTTAAGCTACATGGAAAGGTAGACAAGTTGCAACATAAACTATCCTCTACCATTGAGGTTATGAATAAGGAGCTTAAACTTTGGGGCAGTTGCATTGTAGACCTTCGCCTCATGGGACAGACAGATGAGAACATCTTGCTGGCGAATAAGATTTTCGATGATGCCGAAGATAATCTATCAAAATCCTGGGTCTACAGTGTAGAGTGGAAAATCAGAGTCCTAGAAGAAGCTGTAGGAGAAATGAAGAATAGCTGGCAAAAGGGAGAAGCTTTCAAGACGCTAGCATCTGCTGCTTTCAAAGATATGCATTGTCATCTTCAGGATGAAAACTCTGGCATTCCCTCATCCTTGCAAGAAATCAAAGCTCAGTTCAGAGCTTTTGTCAAAGATAATCTTTTCAAGGAAGACTCCATCTCTAAAGACAAGATAAAAGAAATTTGTTCTCTCCAGTCTGCCATTGAAGAAGCAAACAAAGACTATCATACTCACGTCGAGTTTGATAAAGAGATGGAGAAATGCCTGGGATTTTGGACTCAGTCTGCAACTAACACATCAGTCCCTCGTGGCAGAGATATAGCTGAGTCATTGAAGAAGTTCAGGCAGCGGATTCTGAAGACAGTAGGTCCCTCCCAGTAGCCGGCCACCTGTCTCCTTCTCTCTCCTTCCCTCTTCTTTCCTTTCTTTTCGTATTCGTTGTAATTAGTTAAGGTATTGCAACCGGCAATACTCAACTATTCTTTATTTAAAAGAAACGGTTACAAGTCGTAACCGACTCGTAAGCTATATAATGGCCTTTCCACGCCATTTTTGAGGGAGGAAGAACTTGGCATACTCTCGAAATTGTAAATAGATCTTGAACATATCAATACAAAAGGGCTTTTCTTTTCATTCTCTATCTGAATCTTTGTAGCTCTGTGTTTTCCTTTAGTATTGTGAAGATTATTTTGTACCTAATTCGTTAGTCTTGCTGATTGCTTTTGCAAATACAGTGATCTTGCACGACCAAGAAAGAACTTTGTGTCTTTGATTAATGAATTTGAAAAAGGTCGTTGAAGAACTTTGTGTCTTTGATCTTATTCAGTTAATGCAAATAATCTTGTTTCAAATTCCCCGCAACTTCGCACTCGTAAAGAATTATTCTGTTATCTATAATTCCAAACGTTTGCTATTCTGCTTATCTTCGTACCCTCTTTCCTCAGCCCGTTTGTAACTGATGATCTTTGTGGAAAACATTTTCGTGGTATCCAAGTTCAACCATAAAATGACCCTCTGTATATTTGTAAATAAGTTCGTGTCTCAATAAGGGAACCTCTCCCATTAAAGAGGAGGGACTTCTTGTCCCCTGACTGTTGCTCTTCTAAAAAAGTCTTATTTGAAAACCAACAGTTTTTGGCGACTCCGCTGGGGAAAATCGCATTCCAGTACTATATTATTTTTTCGATCATTCTTTGATCTGGCGACTCCGCGTTTCACTCGAGGGAGAAGGGCCCTTGGTATCGAAGATTCTCAGTTTCAGCTTTTGGAGCAACAGGGTTTTCCTTTCCCTTCAAATAGAAGAACTCGTTCAACGAGCACTCCACCTGTTCGAGAAAGAAGTCCTTCAGAGCCTGCTAGTCCTAATCTACAAGCTTTAATCCTTGCTGGTGTTACAGTTCCCCTCAGAACCGTATTTCCAAGAAGAATGGCACAAGTTCCATGGGGTCAACGTGTCGGGCCTCTGGCCCTCACTCAGCCTTTGCATGAGTTACCTAGAGGTAACCGAAAGAACTTCCCCAAATTCAGAGGCGACGGCAAAGTGCACCCTGATGAGCATATTGCAGCCTTCATAGTTGCGTGTGGAGTCTTGGGGTTGAACATGAAGACGTCTCAGTAAGACTGTTCGTCGAGACGTTACAGGACAATGCTGCTGACTGGTTCTATCATCTTCCGGCTGGTGCCATCATCGACTGGAATACCATGAGAACTCAGTTCGAAAGCCGTTTCAAACCGGCAGAAGATGTGCATGCACTCCTTGCCCAGATTTCTCAAATAAAGAAAGATCCATCGGAACCCATGAGAGAATTTGTGGCTCGGTTCAACAGACTGATCAACAAAATCCCCGTGAACACTCGGCCGGTTGATCAAATCCAAAAATGTTTCTTTTTGAATGCCCAAACGCCTAAAGTCAGTTATGCTCTAAGAAGGGCTAACCTTGGAACGTTAATACTGGATCAAGAACTGGCTGTTAGTGTCGAGGATGACCTAATCATGTCAGGGAAATTGAAGAGAGATCCTCCCAAATCTAAATCTGCTGCTTCTCCCTCTTCCACTTCTGGACCCAATACTGATCCATTAGTCCAAAAACTTGCAAATGATCTGGTAGCTATAAAGAAACAATTAGCTCAGCATGCACCGTATGCAGATGTTCCTAGAAGAAATTTTCAACCCAGAAACCGTTTGCCAGCCCCCCACACAAGATTGGCACTTGAAGGACCTCCCGTCAAAGTTCCTGTGAATGCAACTTGCGAGGTCGAAGAACCAGAAGATGATAATGAAGCTTGTGAGGAGTTCTTGGAGGAATTCGATGATGAGGCGGAAGAACCCGAGGGATCTCGAGTCAATTTCTTTACCACTGAAGGCATTGATGATGCAGATGACTATGATGAAGTGGTAGCAGATATGAACAGCGAATCCTTCGCTGTCATGACTCGGGAACAGACGCATCAGAGGGAAAAGGTGACACAACCCCTGAAGAAGTCCAAAGAGCAGCCTGCGACTATTCCTGTAATTGCCAGAAGAGGATCTCCTATTCCTACCTCATCTGCACCAAAGGTAAGTACTGCCAATCCTACCCCCAAAGTTGTTTCTTCTTCTTTTTCTCCTAGGGTTGATAAACCTAAAATTCCAAATGATGATGGACCATCCACCTCTGGATCCTTTGACATTGTAGATCATTTAAAAAGGACCAAAGTTCAAATTTCAGAGGCTGAATATTACCAAACCCATCCAAAAGCTTTTGCCAAGATGATCCAATTTGTAAATTCCCATTCCAAGACCACCTCCAAAGGCCTTTTGCCCACACCTCCTTCTACACCACAGCCCAGTCTAGTAGCTGCTGTCACCTCACCTGGTGACAAGATCAAGCCTTTCTATGTAACACTCCTTATAGCTGGCCACAGGCTCAGTAACTGTGTCATAGATTCCGGAGCCTCAGATAATGTGATGCCCGCCAAAGTAGCTCATGCTTTAGGCTTGACCCTTACTCGTACTTATGGATCTTGCTACTCCATGGAAAGTAAAGAAGTACCTTTGGTGGGAAGGATTAAAGATGCACAAGTGGCTTTTGCTGCTTTACCTGAAAAGAAGGTCTTGGCTACCATACTAGTAGCAGACATTCCTCCTTCCTATGGAATGTTGCTAAGCAGAAACTTCTGTAAAGATGTGGGTGGAGAGATTCAAATGGATTGGTCACACGCTCTCATACCTGTCAATGGACAAATGAAGAAGCTACTTACGAGAAGCGATCAGAGTACATTGTGCAGAAGACAGATGATCCCAAGGCACAAATACTCTATGAGGACAGGGGCCATGGTAATTACATGATTTTGTCCCCTGATGAAATCCGACCCTGCAAAATATCACCTAAGGACCCCAATGGTGTCTGGATCTTAGAATTTGACGGCAGTTGTTCTTCGGCTGGTTCTGGAGCCGGTGTTCTGTTAATATCACCTGAAGGCTGCCTATACCCCTTTTCATTCAAATTGCAGTTCGAGAACACTAACAATACAGCAGAGTATGAGGCTCTCATCCTTGGATTGCAAGTGGCCAAAGAACGAGGTATAAAAAATCTTTTGGCTCGTGGTGATGCAGAGCTGATTGTGAAACAAGTCAGAAGCCTGTTTCAGGTAAAGAACGGGAGGCTGAAGCATTATCGGAATCAGGTTTGGGATTCATCTGAATTCCTTGATGCCTTCTCCATTGAAGCAATTCCCAGAGAAAAGAACAGCAGAGCTGATTCCCTGGCTGTCTCAGGGTCATTATTGATCCCTCATCCTGAATTCTCTCAGGATAAATTCACTATTGAGATGGTCCACCGACCTAGTGTCCCTGACAATACTAACAACTGGCAAGTCTTCAACGACGACCAGCATTTGCTTTCCTTCCTGGAGCTCAAGGGCAATTTTGAACAACTGTATTTCGAAGGAAGTGACAACCTGCCTCGTGAGAGCGTGTCTTCGGACCAAGCCGTCACCCAAGGAGAAGAAACTGATCAGGAAGGGTGCATTAAGCTCAAAGGAAACAAGATCCCCAAAGGTTTGGTGAGTTTAGAGGAGTTGTTTGATAAGCATGACAGGTACGTGAGATCTAAAGCTTCCATTGGACCTCGGCAATCAGCTGAGTATGATAAAATTGATATTGGGAGTTCTGATGACCCGAAGCTGGTAAATATCGGGAAGTGTTGCACATCAGATGAAAGGAGAAGAGCAATTGACCTTCTAAGGAAATATAAGGATGTGCTTGCTTATTCTTATGAAGATCTAAAAGCCTTCAAGCCAAAAGAAATGCAACACTCTATCCCTCTCAAGCCAGGAATCAAGCCTTTCAAGCAGAAGCAGAGGCAGTATAACCCAAAGATAGCTGACACCATATTTCAGGAGATTCAGAAACTGCTAAAGGCTAAAATCATCTTTCCCATTCACCATTCGACTTGGATTGCAAACATTGTACCTGTTAGGAAGAAGAATGGAGAGATCCGCATCTGTGTTGATTTCAGGAACCTGAATCAGGCCTCTCTGAAAGATAACTACCCTCTGCCTATGATGGATCAGGTTTTGCAAGCGGTAACAGGCTCTGAGATGTTATCTATGCTTGATGGCTTTTCTGGATACAATCAGGTAGAGGTTGATACTGCCGATCAACATAAGACAGCCTTCACAACTCCTTGGGGTACCTTTGCCTACAAGAGGATGCCTTTTGGGCTGATTAATGCCGGTGCCACCTTCCAGAGAGCTATGGATCTGGCTTTCGGAAGCTTGAAGGGAAAATGCATAGTCATATACCTTGATGACCTGACAGTGTTCTCAAAGACAAGAGCGGATCACTTCGACCACTTAGAAGCAGTTCTGCAAAGATGCCGAGAGCATGGGATTTCCTTAAATCCTAAAAATTTGTCTTACGTATTCTGAGAGGAAAGCTATTAGGACACATTGTCTCGAAGGATGGCATCAAGATTGATCGGAATGAGTTCAAGCCATCCAATGATTCCTCTCCCTACTAGTAAAAGGCGTGCATTCCTTTTTCGGTAAGATCAATTTTCTAAGAAGATTCATCCCTGATTTTGCTGAATTGACTTTGAATATTTCTCAGATGATGAAAGGAAAGCAAGCATTTGGTTGGTCTTCTGAAGGAAAGGAATCCTTTGAGGGTATCAAGAAAGCTATTGCTAAAACTCCAGTTTTGGCTTGCCTGATTTCAGCAAGAGATTTCATTATCTCTTTGCTCTGCTACGAGATAGTACTCTGCTGCTTGTCTTAACCCAGGAGGATCCTGATAAACATGAGCTACCAATTGCCTTCATGAGCTATATCCTGAAGAACCATGAGCTAAAGTACACCATGATGGAGAAGCATGCCTTTGCAGTAGTCAAAGCTGTCAAGCAGTTCCGTTTCTATATCCTCAACTCTCACTCTACGGTGCTGGTCCCAGATACGACTGTAAAGTCAATTCTCACGCAACAAGAATTTGGATCCAAGAGGGGAAACTGGGTGGCTAAAGTCCAGGAATATGACCTTGATATCAAGCCAACCAAGCTGGTTCGGGGAAAAGGTCTTTGCGAGCTCATTGCTGAAGGAACCCAACACGAGTTACTGGAGAAGCAAGCTGACCTTCCTATTGTTCTGTTCCTGAGTTCAGTTGATGAATGGTACGCTGACATCGCTCATTTTCTCACCTACGGGGAATGCCCCTCTCATTTAACTGCTAAAGAAAAGAGGACTGTTAAGTTGAGATCAGCACAATATGTATTGTGGGAAAATGCCTTGTTCAAGCGCGGTTTGGATGGGAGATTCCTGAAGTGTGTAGACAAAGAACAACAGAGAAAATTGCTCTCAGCTTTTCATGATCAGACATGTGGAGGGCACTATTCATCAACAGTCACAGCTCATAAGATACTCCGTGGAGGGTATTACTGGCCTTCTTTGTTCAAAGATGCAACCAAGTGGGTGGATAAATGTGAGGCCTGTCAGACTTTCGTGGGAAGACCTAAATTGGCTTCCTTGCCTCTCAAACCAGTTGTGATTGAAGAACCTTTCCAACAGTGGGGTCTAGACTTCATCGGTGCACTCAACCCTGTTTCCAGCGCTGGACATACCCATGTGTTAACTGCTACTGACTACTTCACCAAATGGGTGGAAGCTATTCCAGTCAAGAGCACCACTTCTGAAGTAGTGTGCAACTTCATTAAAGAGAACATCTTGGTTAGGTATGGTGTGCCTAACAAGATTGTAACAGATAATGCCTCAAACTTCTCCTCAACTGAGATAATGGATTTCTGCTACGGGTATGGCATCTCTCTGGCTCATTCTTCAGATTATTATCCCCAGGGAAATGGACAAGCAGAATCTACCAACAAGAATCTGGTGACTATCATAAGAAAGTTGGTCAATGAATCTCAGAGAAACTGGCATAAGAAACTTTACGATGCTCTTTGGGCAGACAGGATCACACCTAAAAGAGCCATTGGAATGTCCCCATTTCAAGTAGTGTATGGCGTAGAGGCTCAATTGCCAGTGACAGTGGAACTGCCAGCCTTGCACCTGATGAAGGCCATTGAAGACACTAGTTTCAATGATGCTCTGGACAAAAGGATCATGTACCTGCACAAACTGAACGAGGATAGATTGGAGGTTCTTGTGAGAATATCTGCCCACCAGCGAAGGTGAAGGTTACATTCGATAAGAAAGCTAGGTCGAGAGAGTTCCAAGTTGGTGATCTTTGTCTTTGTTATGGGACAAAAGACATGAACCTCGTGGCAGCCATGGAAAATTTGATTCTCTGTGGCTTGGACCTTTCAAGATAAGACACTTTGCTGGTAAGGACTCTTTCTATCTTGATTACATGGATGGTTCCCCCCTCCCACTTCCTTATAGTGGGCAGTATTTGAAGTTGTTCAGATCCTAGGTGACTAGGGAGTCCCTTTGTATATTATGTACAGTGTTTTGCTTTCCCTGCTTTCGGTGTGTTTCCCTTCTGTTGTGTGTGTTGCCCTCTGTATTGTTTTGTTTTTGACTCCTTTGCCCAATGGATAAGGCACTGGTCTGCTACACCAAGTTTGTCTAAGTTCTTGCCTTGTTTCATTCAGTGAATTTATGCCAAGTCATCCCCAGAAGGAGCCAGCTGTTGTCTACTCAAAATTCCCCTCTCTAACAAGGACAAATTTTGAAAATTTTGAGTCTAAGTGCTTTTTCTGAGATACCCAGGTTGTGAAGTCGAAAGAATCTAAGTTTTGGGTCATTTTGTAAGTATTTGGTCTGCAGGGACTTCTGTCCCTGTCCCAAAAGTGCGAAAGTGCAAGTTGTTCCCCGATCGGCCGAAATCCCCGAAACTGTCCCATTCTCGGGCCCGTCGGAACTTTTTGTCCCAAGTGTCCCAAAACTTTTGTGCGAGCTTTCCCATTTTCGGCCGAAACTCCCGAATCGCGTACTTCGCGCATTTTCGTCCCACAACTTTTGTGCGAGCTTTCCCATTTTCGGCCGAAACTTCCTAGTCGCGTACTCCGGAATTTTCTGTTCCAAAAGTCCCCAAGTCCAAATGGGCCTGCTGTTCCAATTTCGGCCGAAATGCCTGAACCGCGTACCTCGCGCATTTTCATCCCAATTGTTCCAAAAGCTTTTGTGCATTCTCTCTCCATTTCGCCCGAGCCGCGTGTTTCGCGCATTCGCGTCTCACCTGTTCCAAGCGTACCAAGTATGTTCATACTTAGCTTTTCCCGCTCATTCCGAATATGACGCTCTTTCAAATTGGTGGTGGTGTATTTAATTCGCATTAAATTCATTCCGCTCCTCAAACGGCTATATAACCAAGCATACCACCTTCGCATTTTCACATTGCTTTCTTGCTATCATTTGCTCAAACCCTTATGCAACCTAGTTCCCTTTGCAAATTCCTTCCAGAGTCTGGGTCGCAGCTCCGAATCTATCAATATGAAGATCAAGTTTCAGGGACAGGAGCAAATTTCTCCACTCGAGTCTGCCGTTAGCAATATCGGAGACAGTGAAGCCCGTCATCTCGACTTCGGCGACTTTTGGTCAAGAATGCAGACAGATCTGAAACCCTACGCCCGATGCACAGATGATTAATGATAGCGGTTTGGCTTTCGCCGGAGGTTTCCCTATCTCAGTGCAGTGTGCTGATACGGTACTTTCATGCGGAGCTCACTTCGACCCCGACTCGAGCGAATTGACAAATGTACATGGGGAACTCATTGCCAAGCTAGACGCTGCCGCCATTGGAGCTGCTCTGAGGATTCCGGAGATGGACAATGCCATAGTCGTCTCTCGTGATCAAGCACAGGCCATGTTCGACCAAGACAGTGATAAATATAAAGCTCGAGTGGCGAGGTCTTGGTTGAAGAACCCTAGGAAAGGAGCTTCTCGTCTGACCAAAACCCTCTTCCGGGCGGATTTCAATGAAGAATTGTCAGATTTTATAATCCTGCTGGCTCGGGTTATGGGTTTGCCCTCAACCAATGAGTTTCATTTCTGGATGTGCCCGCTCATCAGCATGGTGTGCGAGGGAACGCAAAACATCAATTGGGCAGAAATCATAAGCATGAATTTGGCCGAGCAATTATCCAATGTGCGACAAACAAAGAAGTTCTTCATGACTTCGTATCTGATGTATACCCTAGCAGCGTCACGGCAATGGTTTGGCTTTTCCTACATCGATGCGCACAAAGACGATCCAGTGTACGCCTATTGCCCGCAGTTCACCCTAGAGACCAGCAATCGGAATTTCAGAAGGGTCAATGATGCCTTCACCATGTACATGGTCAGATTGCTCGAAGGTGACACTGCCAGGAGGTTTTCAGACGAAGCTATGAACCTGATATCACAATATGGAGCCTATTTCATTCAGTTCAGGAAATTCTCTTATATCAGGCTTGCTGGCTATGAGAACACTCCTCTGCGGCTTCCCATGTTCTGCAACGACAAAATGGCCTTGATCGAGATATGCAGGCAACTGGACAAGTTGCACAGAACTTGCAGAGACAAGAAGATTTCTGGCTTACATTTTCCCATCTCTCTGGGAAACTACACATGTAAAACGGCCCTGGATGCTCAGAACGTAGACAGAGCCCTGGTCCCTATCACTGTTCATTTCTTCAAGCCAAGAACCTGTTTTGACTTGAAGAAGTTCATTGAAAGGAACATCAAGATAGTCTATCATCACGGGCGGATCTGAGAGGACTCTTTGGGCCGATGTGCGAGATGATTTTGAAGCCAGAAGAAGGCATTGTGGCAGGTTCTCCCTGCAATTGATCCAAGAACTCAGCCTGTACCAAGTTCCTGAAGGTCTCCAGGATGACAATTCTGAGCTATATTCGTATGAATACGAAAATGTGATTAAGCACACCCCTCTGGAGGACTGGATTGGAGCAGAAAAAAAGAGATGATCTGGTGAGATTATTGCCCCGTCTTGATCGAGACTAGGTGCAGTTCGATAAGAAGATCCGAGAATTCAAGAGGCACTCGGGAGAATCCAGCTCCAAAGATGATTCGACACCCATAAGGGAAGCATCAATTCCAGAGTCTAGGACACCAGTGAAAACCCCTCCTGCCTCAATAGCTCAGGGACTTGTAGGATCTACTCCTTCTCCATCTACCCAAGTATACAAGAAGAAACTCAAAGAGGTAAAGAAGGAGCCTGCAGAGGATGACCCTCCAAGAAAACAGGCAGAGTTGCCTATGGGGCCAGAGAACATCATCGTTCTCAGTGAAAGTGAAGACAGTGAGGTGCCAATTCCTACAAGTGTTCCTGAAAATCCAGCAGATAAAGATAAAGAAGTCCAGAGCACCGAACTTCCAGGTACTACTGATTCTTACGCGCCATTACCTCCGGTGTTACTGCTGCATCTCGGCAGTCGGCGGTGCCTGGACCTTGAGTATCATGAGCTCCCTATCTCTTGGTCCCCTTTCCTCTCTGCCGCAGATTCTTCTTCCTCTTTTGCTTGGGTGCAACCTCGGTTGATAAAAGGAAGAAGAAAATCCTCCTTTCAAAGCTTGGGACCAAATTTTGATCTTTGTAGCTTGACCTTGTTGGGCACCACTCCTTCTCGTGCCAAGAAAGCGAGAACTACTTCGAGATTGTGTCGGATGCTCGAGGTCGGCAATTCTGGAGATTGCTAAGCCCACGAGACAAATCGGAATCAAAGTTGCTGACATCCGACTTGGAACTCTCAAGGATCCCTATGGGAGAGTCTACTCCTGAAGGTGAGATTCATAACCTCCGAGAAAGCTTGATCACGAGTCATTGGAAGGGTGGAGAAAGGGCAGCGAGGCGATTGAGCAATTTGGAAGAACAAGCCCAAGTTCTCACTAGTTTTATCAAGTCACTCTTGTCTAAGGACAAAGTTTTAGACCCCACTCCCTTGACTGCTCTACCCCCTCCTGTAATTCTAAGCCAAGATGAAGTGCAAGAAATTAAAGAGATGCACAAGTATTCTGTCTATGGTAGAGCTACCGAAGCCATGGTGGATGACATGCTTGTTGCCGGGCTAAACTTCATCGACGAAGCTTTTAAGCTACATGGAAAGGTAGACAAGTTGCAACATAAACTATCCTCTACCATTGAGGTTATGAATAAGGAGCTTAAACTTTGGGGCAGTTGCATTGTAGACCTTCGCCTCATGGGACAGACAGATGAGAACATCTTGCTGGCGAATAAGATTTTCGATGATGCCGAAGATAATCTATCAAAATCCTGGGTCTACAGTGTAGAGTGGAAAATCAGAGTCCTAGAAGAAGCTGTAGGAGAAATGAAGAATAGCTGGCAAAAGGGAGAAGCTTTCAAGACGCTAGCAGCTGCTGCTTTCAAAGATATGCATTGTCATCTTCAGGATGAAAACTCTGGCATTCCCTCATCCTTGCAAGAAATCAAAGCTCAGTTCAGAGCTTTTGTCAAAGATAATCTTTTCAAGGAAGACTCCATCTCTAAAGACAAGATAAAAGAAATTTGTTCTCTCCAGTCTGCCATTGAAGAAGCAAACAAAGACTATCATACTCACGTCGAGTTTGATAAAGAGATGGAGAAATGCCTGGGATTTTGGACTCAGTCTGCAACTAACACATCAGTCCCTCGTGGCAGAGATATAGCTGAGTCATTGAAGAAGTTCAGGCAGCGGATTCTGAAGACAGTAGGTCCCTCCCAGTAGCCGGCCACCTGTCTCCTTCTCTCTCCTTCCCTCTTCTTTCCTTTCTTTTCGTATTCGTTGTAATTAGTTAAGGTATTGCAACCGGCAATACTCAACTATTCTTTATTTAAAAGAAACGGTTACAAGTCGTAACCGACTCGTAAGCTATATAATGGCCTTTCCACGCCATTTTTGGAGGAGGAAGAACTTGGCATACTCTCGAAATTGTAAATAGATCTTGAACATATCAATACAAAAGGGCTTTTCTTTTCATTCTCTATCTGAATCTTTGTAGCTCTGTGTTTTCCTTTAGTATTGTGAAGATTATTTTGTACCTAATTCGTTAGTCTTGCTGATTGCTTTTGCAAATACAGTGATCTTGCACGACCAAGAAAGAACTTTGTGTCTTTGATTAATGAATTTGAAAAAGGTCGTTGAAGAACTTTGTGTCTTTGATCTTATTCAGTTAATGCAAATAATCTTGTTTCAAATTCCCCGCAACTTCGCACTCGTAAAGAATTATTCTGTTATCTATAATTCCAAACGTTTGCTATTCTGCTTATCTTCGTACCCTCTTTCCTCAGCCCGTTTGTAACTGATGATCTTTGTGGAAAACATTTTCGTGGTATCCAAGTTCAACCATAAAATGACCCTCTGTATATTTGTAAATAAGTTCGTGTCTCAATAAGGGAACCTCTCCCATTAAAGAGGAGGGACTTCTTGTCCCCTGACTGTTGCTCTTCTAAAAAAGTCTTATTTGAAAACCAACAAGTCTGTGGTGCATCTTGTCCACCCTTTTCATTGCTCACCTTTTCTCTATTTCAGGAAGTTGCGCTATGAGTTAACTCCTTCACTTTTCGGCATATCACTCCCATTAAGTTTTATGTTTTGTTTCATTTTTTTGACCCTCATCTCACACTGCAGAGAAGATCCAACTTCTTTAAAATTTGGAGGTCGCCTTAGGCGCACATCCCACAAACCTAAGGTTTCTTATGACTCTGATGGTTCATCTGCAAGGATCATAGTCAACAAGTCCTAATGTGTTATTTTTAATTTTTCATATGGGTGTTACTAGTTTCCTCAATGTTTTTTCATGATTGTTTCTATTGATCATGTTAAATATGTGTTTAGAGTATATCTCCTAGGAGTATAAGCTTATGTCTAAAATACTATGGATAAATGCACTAATTCTATGGCTATGTTGTATCACTGTGTTAATGAAACACATTCTCACAAATCTCACATAAAGGAGGGGCTCAGGCGCACGCACGCACACCTCGAGTGAGCTTCTAGGCTAGGATTGGATGTTATGTCGGTGCGCCTAGGATTGGTTATTTAAATAGGCTATGGTATCGGAGACTACTGATGTTTTTCCCTTCCCGATTGGTTTTCTGTTCCAAAGGTTTCCAGGATAAAAATTGTTGGTGTTCATGAGCTTACATTCTTTCCTTTCCCTACAATTGTTGATTCTAAGCATAAGAAAATTCATTCACTAGCTATATCTTTCATTTTCTAATTCGAAAGTAGAACAACAACGTTTAATTGTAATTCTTTGAATGATTCCAAAGTAGAGAGTTTACAGATCATTTTGGTATTAGAGCTAACAAGTATTCAGGACTATGGTATTTGTTCTTGGATTTGTATGACAATGACAAGATCCAAATTTGAAGAGGCTTTACCTTGCGATATAAATATTTCTCCAAGGAATTGGAAACAAAGAATGCGGGGACAAATTGAGGAAGATAACTTGGTTCATAGAATCAAGATGCTAGAGACCATGACAGATAGGATGTTTAAAAGACAAGAAGAACTTGCAGATTTGCGAAGATGACTTCGCTAAGAAAGAATCCATGGAATCGGTGCTTTGAGGCTTAGATGAAAACTTTGGCATAGGGAGGAGCCACCATAAGGAAGAATAAGGGGAAGAGCGTGAAGAAGAGACTTAAAATGAAAGAGATAAGGTAAATTTTGATCATGCACTTTTTAAAGTTGAGATGAAAGTTGAAATTAAAATCTTTGAAGGAAAAGTAGATGCAAAGTTTCTTGATAAATGGTTAAAATAATTAGAAGTCTACTTTAGCATCCATAATGTCACTAAGGCACAGAGGATCACCTTTGCACATCTCAAAATGGAGGGACATGCTCTAGTTTTGTGGGAAACCCATCTAGCCACTTGTGAAAAGAAGAAATGTCCTATTGTGAAATCTTGGCAAGAATTTAAAGAATTACTTAGAGCTAAATTCTATCCTATTGGCCACAAGACTGAACAAATGATTAAATGGTGGTATTTTAGACAAGGTAGTGGTCAAAGTGTGCAAGACTATACTACGGAGTTTTAGAGGTAGGCCATGTTGTTGAACATGGACTTGGAGGATGAGGATATTCTAAATAAGTACTTGGGAGGACTTCACACTCACCTTCGAAGAAAATTCATCTCCACAAAGCCCAAATATCTCAATGAGGTGTGTGTGTAGGCATACTATATAGATGATGAAAATAACTAAGGAGAAGCGAGAGCAAAGGGCAAAGCAACCGACAAATCAGCAAAAGAAAGAACATGGTCAAACAAGTAACAAAGGTAAGTTAAATACTTGTAAAGATCCCAAGAATTTGTTCAAGAACTATGATATCAATGGTCATACTAACATTACATGTCGGAAGTTGCATTTGGAGTTACATCCAAAGAACTGAACCAAGGACTCAAAGAATTCCATGACAACTATAAAGATAGAAGGGAGATGGAAATCTAAGATGACTCTAATGTAGATGAGAGGTTTGGATACATGGCCACTAACATGGATAACTAGAAAGAGGAGAAGAGTAGACTATTCCAGATCAAAATATAGATCAAGAGAACTAAGGTAAATGCTTTGGTTGATACCGGTTCTCGATCTAATTAGATTTCTAAGGCGAGTCATAAAAAGCTTGGTTTTGAGACTTATGAGCATCCACACCCTTATCCTTAGGGTTGGGTGAAGAAGTGTGTTGAAATTTAGGTAACAAAAATATGAAAGATCATGTTTGGAATAAATTCCCATATATTGATGTATTGGAAGTGATGTTATTCCCCTTGACGCTTTTTATGTTGTTTTCGGGAGTCCTTACTTGTATATTAGGATGCTATATTTATGAGAAGGGAAAATCGATACGAGATGGGTCAAGGAGGGATCAACTATAACATCTGGGCACACCAACGTAACACATGGGTTACTATGGTGAGTGCTAACCAAGAAAGAAAATGACTTATTTAGGCAAATCATAATCGATTTTGTTTACTTTTGTTAAATGATAAACAAGATGGGGTAGAAGTTTCAAATATTTGTAACCGGGGAAAAAAAAGATTTGTATATTATTATTCAATCTTTTTAGGATTTTTTTCAGATCCCAGGTGGGTTACCACCAAAACAGAAAGTAGAGCATGAGATTCAACTGTTGTCGAGTCCCTCTACCAAACATTGAGTTGTATAGGAAATCCTTGCTAGAGATTACTGAAGTAAAGAAACAACTCTAGGAACTACTAGACTAGGGTGTGATACGTCCGAGCACCTCACCATGTGGTTCGCCTATTGTGATGGTGTCAAAGAAGGATGGTTCTTGGAGAATGTGCATCGACTACCATACTTTGAATAAGATCACCATAAAGAACAGATATCCACTTCCCCATATAGATGATCTCTTGGACCAGCTTCAGCATGCCAAATTATTCATGAAGTTAGATCTCAAGTCGAGTTATCACGAGTCAAAATGAAGGAGGATATATGGAAGACTTTCTTGAAGACAAAATAGGGTTTATATGAGTGGTTAATACTTCTATTTGATTTATGCAATGCACCCGCTACATTTATAAGATTGATGAATGATGTATTGCGGGATATCATAGATTTATGTTTCATTATTTATCTAGATGATATCTTGATTTTTAGTACCACATGGGAGGAAAATCTAACTCATTTTCAGCAAGTCTTGCAATTTATCAAGGAGAAACAACTACTTTGTAATATGAAAAAATGTGAATTTTCCAAACAATCACTTGTCTATCTTGGGCACGTGGTTGGAGGATGAGAGCTACGATTAGATCCAAAGTAGGTGGAAGACATCACCAATTGGCCAATACCAACAAGAGCCACATATACTAGGATGTTTGTGGGAGCAGTACAATACATGCGGAAGTTCATTATGGGATTCTCCATGATTACAACACCTCTACACACAATAGCCACAAAGAGTAGGGGTTTTGATTGGGGTAAGGAACAAGAAAAATCCTTTGAGTTATTGAAATACAAGATTAGTCATGATCCAATACTTTCTCTTCCTAATTTATAGCGACCCTTGAAGTAGAGACATATTCCATTGATTATGATATGGGCGCATTGTTTCTTCAAGGAGGTAAACCCGTATGCTATCATTATGAAACTTTTACTTCAGTAGTTAAAGGATATTTAGTATATGATAAGGAAGTGTATGCACTAGTTCAAGCAATTAAAAAATGGAAGTATTATTTATTAGGTAAAGAAACTATTGTGCACTGCGACTAGAAACCTCTCAAGTATTTACAAGCACAATTTAAATTGTAGCATGCAAGGAACTACAAATGGATGGGGTTCCTTTAGCAGTTCCATCTGGTGATCAAATACAAGAAGGGTAGTAAAAACTTGGTGGCATATATGTTTTCTAGGCTGCCTACATAGGAGAAGTTATCCTTCTTTCCCACTATCTCTCAGATCGAGCCCTTCATGAAGGAAGCTTACGAAGAGACATATGCCCATGACATAGACTTTGGGGTGACATTTTAGTAGTTGTAGTCCTAAGGGTCTTAGAGGATGAGGATTGAATATTGTTATCTCAAGGATGAGCTACTCTACTGATGGGGGAAAATTTGTGTGCCTAAAGAATAAATACTTCTACTCCGATGAGGGTGGCACATACCTCGAAAGTAGTGAGACATTTTGGTGTTGGTAAGACCCTAACCCACTTGCAAAGGTACATGTATTGGCCCAATATGCATGAAGAAGTATAAAAATTTATACATGGATATAAAATTTTTTGTACCAATGAAAGCCTAAGACTAGGAAGGAAGGTTTGTATATGCCTTTGCTAGTAACTATTCATCCATGGGAGGACATTTCTATGTATTTTATAGGAGGATTACCTATTTCTAAACATGGCCATGAATATCTCTATGTTGTTGTTGATATATTCAATAAGATGTGTTTTCTTATGGCATGTAAAAGATAGTAAAATCACATGAGGCAAAAAATATTTTCTTTTCTAATGTATGGGTGCATTTTGGCTTGCCAAAGTCTATTGTTTCTGACAGGGATTCCATGTTCTTTGGGAAGTTTTGGACTACTTTTTGGGATAAGATGGATACTAGGTTATAGAGGAGCACGACGACTTTCCATCCAAAAATAGATGGACAGAAAAGGTGATGAACAAGACTTTGAGTACGATTGATCAAAGGGTATAATAGAAAATACCCAAGGACATGGGATGCATCATTAGCCTACATTCAACATTCCTATAACTGGGTAGTACACATGTCCACTATGAAGTCGCCATTTGAAGTATTCTTCGGATATATACCTACAAATCCAGTGGACATAGCAGTTAGACAACATGATGAGGAGGAGACACGAGACACAAAAGTGACTAGAGAAAAAAAATTCATCAAGAGGATCCAATAAATCCATCTTAAAGTCAAAGAACAATTAGATAAATCTCAAGCCAAGTACAAGGATAGGCATGATCAACACGGGAGAGAGCATAGCATTCATGTTGGGAATAGAGTTTGGCTTTACTTGAGCAAGGAGATACTACAAGGTCAAGCACGGAAGCTCAAGCCACTACGATATAGACACTTCACCATATTGGAGTAAGTTGGAGAAAATTCCTTTCGACTTGATTTGCCACCATTTATGAGGATGTACTCAGTAGTAAACTGTGAGAACTTGAACCTATATGAGCCATCCATGATAGATGAAGATGAAGGACTACAGTTTCTACCTTCCATTGAGGATTGCATCTTAGAATCAAGAGGTGAATTGGATGAGGATGTAATGCTGCAACAAAAGGTCAGAGAGACTAGAAGAGTTCCGTAGGAGTCTTGGTAGGATGGACTAAAAGGGAAGACACCAAGGTAGGCCCGGTGGTACTCAAAGGAGCAAGTGAGGGAATTATTTCCTCATCTACTCCCCCATTAAGATTTTGTGGGACCAAAATCCTCCTAAGTAGGGGAGGTGTGATCCATAGGGATCCAAAATGACTCTACTTCATCGATCAGCTAGCAACAAAGAAGGAAAATGAAGAAACAAAGGTTATGTATTTATGTTAACAAAACCACTCGATCTAGATAGAGCGGTGATTAGAGAACCACCACCATCTAGGGTGGCGGTCCTATAACCACCGCCCGCACAAGGTGGCGGTTGTGTGATTGCTTTGGTTTGCATTGGGCCACAGATCCTATCAATTTTGGATAGAAAAGAAAATTCAAAATGAATAGTCCCAAAATTGGAAAGGTTTTCTATGTCTCTTCTCCTCCATGACCTTTCCCATCTTCCATTGCATTGGAGGACATGAGAAAGGCTATAAATAATTTTAGCAAGGATAATTTTGATCATTGAAGCATGAAAGCAAGTGAGCAAGGAATTCTTAGGTCTGGAATTTTGTTTTGTAGAAGATAGGAGTTTTGAGGCGAGAACAAAACTCATTCTTTCCTTTCCTAGGATAAAAATTTTTGGTGTTCATGAGCTTACATTATTTCCTTTCCCTACAATTTTTGATTCTAATCATAAGTAAATTCATTCACTAGCTATATCTTTCGTTTTCTAAATCGAAATTAGAACAACAATTTTTAATTGTGATTACGTGAACGATTCCAAAGTAAAGAGTTTACGAGATCACCTTATATTCCTAGTGTTATCAATTCCAATTGTATTATAATAGATGAAGAAGACCAACTAGTTGACTAAGGATAGAGAAAAATTCTTAAGGGGATTCCAAAATTATTACTTAATGAATGGGCTGCTCAAATTCATGCTTTTGATCTATATAATAGTCACATTGAAGAGGAAGGTCTTAGAACATATTGTCTACATGAAGAAAATTCTATTATTCCTAACCTTGTCAGATCAGATCAGTAGGATGAAGGTTTATGACAATTATACTTTGATGGATCAAGAAGAAGGAATGGAGCAGGTGGGGGAATCATGTTGATTTATCCAATAAAAGAGAAGTATTTTTCAGCTTTAAGGTTTTAGTTTAGTTGCACTAACAATACAACTGAGTATGAAGCTCTTGTGCATGGTATTCAATGGGCAAGGAAAAGAGGGATAAGATAATTATAGGTGTATGGTGACAATGAGTTATTCATCAACTCGAGCAAATGTTTCACCCAAGAACAATTTTCTAAGATCTTATAAAAATAGAGTGTGGGATTTGATAGAGGATTTTGATGCTTTCAATGTTCAATATATTCCTAGAGGAAAGAATAAATATACAAATAGGCTAGCTGCAATTGGTGCTCAAGTTGAAATTCCAAATAATATCAGTAAGGGAAAAAAAGCGTGGTATATCAAGATAGTTGTAAGGCCTTCTATCCCCCATAACAATGTTAACTGGAAAGTATTTGAGTCAGATCAATAGATAGTTAATTTTTAGAGGAAGAAGTTGAGTTCTTAATTAAAAATTAGGGCAAACTATAATAGTAGTATAAAAATAAGATTATTCAATTGAGATCTAAAAAATACATGGTATACATTTTGCCCCCGAGCAAAAATGGACAATGGGGGTAAAATTGCACCCGAGACCAAAAACTCTTTTATGGAGAATCTAGGGTTATCGGGAATAATTACGATCTTTGAGAGTGTTTACGATCATCTTGGATGGTTTTATTTTCTTTTCCGGGTCAAGGAGGTTTGATTTTTTCTTGGAACATAATAATTACATTCGCGTGGCCCACATTTGACCAATGAGGGAAAAATATGGTAAGAATCGATATACAATTTTTTAGATGTCTTATTATACCTCCAGAGATCCATTTGTTCACAAAAAGGGTTCAAAGTTTGGACAGGGTAGTGCAAGGTTAAAAATTTGGAGAAAATAGATGTTTGGGGCTCAAGAGCTAAAGTAGCTCACCGAGCTACTTGGTGAGCTCACATGAGGCAATATCACCGAGCTACCCGAGTGCATAGGAGACAGTGTATTATTCATCTCGATCCGATTATTATGTTTTACATAGTGTTAATGAGGGACTTGAGTCATTTCGGTTTGGAGATAGTTTGGGCAAGACCAATGAAATCGAGCTAGCTGTTTGACGGGATTTGTTGCATAAGAGATGTCGAGTTTGTAGATCATGAGTCACAAAGATGGATGCCAAGTTTAATAAGATCGAGTTCCTTTTAGGGCTATTGAGTTGATGTTTGGAGATGCCTAGATTTATACAATGGTGGTCGAATTACCTTCAAAGGGAGAGCTCAATTGATAAAGGATGGTCACAGATAAGGAAATGTTTGTTTCCACATCAAAATAGCATTGGGTAGCTCATCACTTGATTGTATTAGAGGGGTCGCAGAGGTGTTCGACAAAATGACAAGCTCGATAGTGAAATAAATTTAGGGCTTGGCTCGATACATGGGAAACTCATAATCACAGTAAAATGGTGAGCTCGAAGAATATGAGGGTCATGGTGATGTAGGATGGCACGATTGGACGACAGAGATAATCAGCTCAAGCTCACAGCTCGTTGGATATGTGTGGTTTGAGCTCATCAGAGGAGCCATGCATGTCGCTGAATGTCGATATAATGAATAGCTCAGGATTAGAACACGATGCAGGATGAAATTAAGGTGAACCAAGCCGTTTAAAGGCTCGACATATGTTTTGACTATCTTGGAGAGAGAATGAGAAATCCATTGCGAAGTTCGATGGAGAAAATCCCAAGCTAACCGAGATGTGAGATTGAGATCAATGTTTGGAGTGACAGACCAAGTTGTATTAGAGCGAGACAAATCATTGCAAATGATTCGGTGGGATAAAGAGAAGGGTTCTTCGACTAATCAAGGTAGACAATGCTTAAGTGAATTAATTCAAGATACAGATTAAGCTCTTTTAAGGAACCTGACAGCTCAAAATATCACAAGGGCCGAGTTGTGATTTTAAGTTGATCGCGGATGATCCCAGGTATGTTATTGAGTCCTGTTCGATTAACTTGGGGTCGAACTTATAGCTAACGGGTTTCTTGTTTAAATGTAGGCAGACTTAGAAAAAATTCACAACAAGCTGAGGAATTCCGCGTATGGGTTTTGGTCTTCAGGCCATCAAATGACTTGCAAGAATCATAGATGGCACAGGAGTTTGAAATTCTGGTGACGAGATTGCACGTGGAGAACCCAACATTGGATGATTGAGACGAAGTATCTCATTCGAATCCTGTGAATAAAGGGTGATCTTAATCGGCATTGTAAAAGATTCAGGGTGTAACATGACTTGTCTGAGTGATATGGATTGGGCATGAACTCGGGAAATGGAGAGTCGGTCATTGGGAGCCAACATGGTTGAAAATAATACACATTCAAGTCATTTAGGTGTGGGTTTGGGCATGCACAACAGGCTTTAGGGTGAATGTGAATATCCACTTGGCTTGGGCTCATCGTTGGCCATGCCGACCGAGGAATGAAAAGAATTTAAGCTCATGTAGATTGGCTCACCAAATAAGTAAGATCGTGGAAATCAGGATGGTTGTTTAAGGATCTTGGTTGGGGAATTCGGCCACATGATGAATGATCCCAACGAGGTGTTGGATGAATAAAACTTAGTAGGTAATATCTCGATGGTGAAATCCCACCAAAATCTAGGTGTAAGCTCGATGCACAACAAACTCGGCTTAAAGCTCAGCTCATAGGGGAACATTGCAAGTGGTGAGTAGGCTCAATATGTGCAAGCTCAGCCTTAGTCGAAGTCGAGCTCAAAATTGGCTTTGGAAAACTTAAGATTGAGCCATTTCAAATGACTCACATGAGGGGCTTGAAGTGTCTATGCAGCGAAGGAAGAATCTCATTCTGTATTTCGGGACTTATAATTTGTCAGAGTTTAGGGAATTTGATGCAGAGCGAGTTGAACATTTCAGGAACGGGAATTTGTTTCAGAGATGTGTTTTGGGGATCGTCATTTCAAAGTTTTTAGGCAAATTTGTTAAAACAAAAAAAAAAGTCAGAAGTCCAAAAGTCTGAATTTCAAACTGTCAGACATTCGGGGTTTAGAATTCTCAATGTGGACGAAGCTCAATGGTTTGCGGGAACCTAGGAACTTCCGAAATCCGATTTCATTTGGTCAATGTATCTCCAAGGTGGTTTTCGGGTTAAATGCTGAGACAAATGTTGAGTCATCAAGAGCACATGGAGAAAATTTAAGAGGCAATGTTAGTGGTTAGGGTCAAGTGCCCAACTCATAGCAGGATTGGAATGAGTCAAACAACAAGTTCGAGACTAGCTAGTGAGTACATGGCGGGTGTTTGAAATGGTTGGTCAGGTGACATTAAAGTATAATGGTGTGAGCTGAGTCAATGTTACTTTATGTATCGAGTTGATTAAATCAAACCGGTCATCATTTTTAGGAGCTTGGTGTCAAGAGCAAGTGGAATTTGAAGTAAATGAATGATTTCATGGAGTATGGAGCTCACCTTACGAGCTATTCTTGGCTCAATGGAAGGAGTTAATTTGTGGGTCTCACCCCTCAAGCAACGTGGTCTCAGTATAATATCAAAGGACTCAATGAAAACCAAAGCATGACCAAAATGGTAAATGTGGGTCATTGTTTACAAATTTCGGTAGATGGGCCTAATGTGGCGAATTATGTAAGGAGAATCAATAATAAGTAAGGAACAAGTTAAACTCCACCATGTGAGCTAGACCTGGTGAGCCATTTTTGGAACCTGCTTGAGTTGGGCAAAGAAATAACTCACTGAATAAATTTTGGAGTTCACCGAGCTATCAAAGCATTTAATTTGCTAAGTTGACGTCAGGATACCCAAAAAGTGACTTTTACTCAGAAGGCCATAACTTTCTCCCTGTTTTCCCATTTTTCACAAAATTATAGTCAATGGAATCAAGAGAATGAGAGCTACACCATGGAATCACTAGAAGATGAAATTTTCAAGTTTTCCTCATTCCTTGAGTGGTGCCTCGAAAGGTGGAGGTGTAATTAATGAAGCAAACATGACCAACAATAATGATTAATTATTTCCTACATTCTGGCCTAGATTCTAGGGTTTCTTCCTTATTTCTCTCAAAAATCTAGAGTTTCATATAAATGTAAAGGGGTGCTTATTCTAAAAGAGCTAGACACTTTTCAAGCTTCCCCTCTCTTAACAAGGTGAGATGTTATGAATTTGTAGGCTCTCAAACCTTTCTTTTCAAGACTCTAATGGAAACTATTGCCTTTTCTGAATGTATGATGCATTTTGCATGTTGTTGAAGTAATAAAATTGTGTTTTTGTGACTAATATTAGTCCTCTCATCCTTCTATACTTCTTTATGCCTTTTCTCATGCTTACAGGTACACTATGCGAGTTCAAGTTTCTATTGTAGGTTCTTGGAGTTTTGTGCTTATCAAGTGGTGGAGTATTGCATGCAGCTAAGTTGTAGTGCTTGTTCACCCTTCTCAAGTTCATCCTTCTTCACTGGAAGACTGATAACTTTTTTGTCTGATCGAATTCAACAAAGGGAACGTGTGCTTCCTGAGTAGGGTATTCTATACCCTCTCTAAGTTGCAGTAGGTGAAGTTGACTTGTGGTGCACACACCCTCTTCAAATTAACCATTTCTTGGTGGATCACCACTTCTAGTGTAGGTTTTATTTCCTTGAAAATATCTCATCCCTAATCCCTTGAAATTTAGCATAGGTCTAGTTAGCCAATTTTCTTCCATTAGGAGTAGTGTAGTGCTTAGTATAAGTAGAGGAAGCCGGCCTTCTCGGAGGTTCATCTCAAGCCCAAGTCCCACTTTGCTTTAGAGGTGATACCATATGTCCCAATCACACCAAATGTCATGTTCACATTTGTTCCATTAGGGGGTGCAGGTGATTTGGTGACAATAGTTTTTGGCACGCCTAGTGGGACAGAGTTGGTACTTTTCTTCTCACTTGAACAAGTCAAAGTACCTAGTGACTCTATATCTCTGGATTCCAAATCTCATTGCATTAACTTATGTGAAGAATTCAGACAAGAGCTTCTTCAAATCAAGGAAATTATTAGCATATAAACTATCCTTGTCTCCTCCAAGGAGAAGGAGAAGAGGCATCTCAACATCACCCGTTGCAGCATTACTTCATTTCATTAAGTTGTTGTGCTCTTAGTGAAATTTCAGCCTTAGGAGGTATACCCAAGCACAAATGGCGACTCCATTGGTCAAAGTACCCCATTCTCTATGTTGCAGACCTTCAAATTTACCCATTTCCATCTAGTTCTCTTCCACATCCTCCAATTTCTCCCATTCGGTAAGATGTGCAATCATGGCTTTGTTTCCACATCTGAGTTACCACTTGCACCATCAGCAATACTTTCTATCTTCAGGCTATTTTAACCCACCTCCAGCTCCATTTTATGATGAAAATCAACAACATGCATATCTCTATGAGCAGAGCCATGGCCAGTTTGATGGTTCACTTAACTATGCATCTTTTCAAGAGCGGAACATGCAAATGATGGAGGCTATCCTACAGATGAAGATGTAAAGTTGTAACTTAAGATTCAAAGAATGGAGGAATGCATGGTACAATCTAGATCCACAACTCAAATAAAGGAATTCAAGATTGGCTTCAAGGTAGCTTGTCCATGGGTTGGCCCTATGCCAAGGTTTGATGACCTGTAGGAAAAGATTGGTTTCATGACTGAATTACTACCTCAACTTGAAGGTTGGATCGAAGAGATAGAGGCTTATGAGTTCAATGTAAGGAATCCTTATCAATGGGTAAGTCCTACACCACCACCTCAGAGTCCTCTTTCCAATTCCTAGTCAATGTCATTTCATTCTAAACCTCAAATTCCAAGTTTTTCACCAACTACCCATGCTGAGAATTCCATTCCTTCATTTCCTATATTTCCATCCCATCATGAATCTTTTGTTCCTTGCCCTTCCAAAGTTCCTTCCTTTTTACAAAGGCCACCAAGACAAGAAGTTTTACATCTTCCACTATCTCAAACAGTGAGGGAAGTCGTTGAATCCCAACCCACCCCTCCTCTTATAGTTCCAAATCTGTTTTGGGAAGAACATGATTATACTGAAGATGAAGAGGAGAATGTTAAGGATGAACTTTCAAAAAATATGAAGGAGTGGGTTGCAAGATTGGATGTAAATAAAGTTCCTCTGCTAACTTATCCTCCATCTAGGGTTGAGATTCAAGAGCAGATGGTGGAGACTAAAAACAAGTACAAGAGGATGATGAGCATCAGTCTGTGTTCAGAGTGCAGCATGCATATTGGCACTATGTTTGTGGAGACTGTTGATCCCCCACAAGTTGTAAATTTGGTTGAAGAAGAGAATGTGCAAGCTGAAGGACTCTCAAGTGTACAAGGTGACTTTTATGAGTGCAATGATCCAAATTGTCAGGCATGTCAAGAACTCACTACATTTATGGAACATTGTAGTAACTTGCCAATATCCTCATCGAATGCTACAACTGACCATAGTGGGATTCTTTCCATGATGGAATCAAAAGTTTCAAGTGTAGATTATACCATGCAAGAAGTTTCAAATTCTTCCCTCCTTCATTCTTTCAAAAATTTGATTTCTTAGATGATTTTGATCTTGCAAATTTTATGTTTGAAGATGAGGAAGGTCATGGAGAATCAACTGCTAATTTAGGAAACATCATGAGGGAGGTTGAACCCTTTGCACAATCAGAAAACAAAGAAGAAAATTTTCATCAGATTTGGAGGAGTATTTGGATGCAAAAGAGCCTATAGAAATACCCATTTCTGTTATTCCATTATCTAGCCTTCAATGTAAGTTGTCTAGTGCTATGCAAGGAAATACTCAAGGACCACAACTAGTTTCAAGTTATCCTCTTGAATTTGAATTGGAAGAATTGGATCTTCTACAACATTCATTAAATGAAGAAAGAGAGGAGCATGCGGGAGAAACTAAGTCAAATTCAGAGGCTTTGGGCGGAGATGACATTATTGAGAGTTTCTTGCTCTCAATTGTGGAGTCAGATTTGTTTGATGAACAAGTGATGGTGGAAGAAAACCAAGGAGGTCTTGCTTCCTTAATTTTCCTAAAAAAATAGGTGCAAGAATTTGATCTTACAGTTTCATGTGGGATGAGGAGGTTAAAGATGTAGAACAACTTTGTCTTCAAATGGAAGTGGAACTCTTGTATGATCAGTATGCTTCAAACACTTGCAGTGACTTTCCAATAACTTCATTTGAGGCTGTAAGAAATCCAAAAGAGTTTCATGTGGAATAATTCCTCATTGTCAAGGAAGGAAAAGGAAATGAAGGAAACATCACTTTGAGACCATTTATTCATATGGGAGAAGAGTTGTTTATAAATGGGGGATAAGAGGAAAATCAGATCATAGATAATCACCTTCTTCAAGGATGCCTTCAGGTGGACTTTCTTGTTTGAGTCGAAGCTTGGAGTAACAATCGTATTCAAAGGGATAGAGCATGTCCCATAAGGTATTTGGATTCTTTAAAGACAAATGAATAGTCGCATCTAGTCACATTTACTTTAGAATGTGAGGATGAATTTCACAGCCCCAAGAATCAATTGCTATGCCTCTACAAGACAAATACAGAGCAACTAAAAGAGGCATATTTTCTCTTTCCAGTTGATGCCTTGGTGGACCAGGTGAAGAATTGGGCTTGCTTCAATTTTTCACTTTTAGTTTCAGCCATGTCCATTATCACATCATCTTCATGGCTTGCCCATTGTAAGGACAAGAAGTTATTTTGCACAACCAGTTGTAGGGTTTGTTTAGCTCACCTGTGCTTCTGTTAGTGTAGGGTAGTAATAGGTTTGCTTTCAGTAGAATAAGAACCTAATGTGTGCAATGGAAAGTTACAAAAGCTATGGAAAGAGGTTAAAGAACCTCAAAGCTTTCCTAACTCAACCATGCACCATTAGATTAGAGATAAACAAGAGAAACTAACATGAAAACATTATAACTTTGACAAAAACATCAAAAACTAACATGTATACTACTCTCTACTCTATGAAAGCTTAATAAAATGTGAACCTAGTTTAGATCCTAAGCAATCAAATTATGTGTTGTTTACTCCCAAACATAGTGAAGAGATCTCTCCAAGTTGGCTACATGGCCAAGATTTAGATCTTCCCTTACTAACTATATTTGGAATGGATGGATGCAAGATGGAGGAGCTCTTAACAATGGATTATGGCCAAGATCCAAATGTTCTATAGCTTAAAGCTATCACAAATGGTTTATAATGCCTTTCCAAAGTGTTTGAGAGTAAAGTTGTTAGTTTGAATGGGAGGGGTGACCCTTCTATTTATAGTTTTCCACTTGGGAGAATTTAGAATTTGGGTGCATGTGGGACTAAAGCTCTTTTAGATTAGATTAGGATAAACATGCTTTAGGATTAGTTAAGATTGGTTTAGGCTAGTTAACTAGGGTTTAGGCTAGTTAAACTTGATTAGCAAGTGATTAGAGACTCATTGAGAGTTAGGAGGGGTCTGGATAACCAATTGTGATTGATAGATAGCCTACGAAGCCAATAGAAGTGGTCTAGAGAGAACTAGGGAGATTTTGAATGGTCGAAAGGAGGAATGTTTAGCTAATAAGAGAGATATTAACCAAATTAGATGATTTATAGGAGGAATACAACCAAGAAGGTGTCGTAAATGGGCATCCAAGAATGGAGCGAAGAATGGGGAATTAACGAAGTATCGTTAATCGGTTGAATTGGATGAAATGCTAAGTGTAAGCATATTTTAGGTGTCTACATTTTCCCCTCTTTGGGGTGGCATAAGCGACGCCACTTCAAAGAAAGTAGACAAGCATAAACAAGTAGAAAATTTTGAAGGGATAGAAGAAAAATGAGTAGAATGGAGGATGCCCCTCGATTGTCGATGGGGTGATAGAAGAACTTGATTGATGATAAAAAGATGACAGAAAGAGAACAAAAGAAAGAATAGTGTGATGAAGAAGAAAAGGACTTTGAGCTAACATCCAGCTAACATCCATCCAGCCTTTTAAACAACTTTATTTTCATCATATTGCTAGAGATCTTCATCATCGGTCCTTATTAAAAAGAATGAACAAAAGTGTAGTATGACATGAAAATCCATATACAAACAAATGTCCATTGCCAAAAAAAAAAAACACTAACTCCATGCAACATACAAAATGCAATGCAATACGAGAAAGTAAAAGATGCCTAACTCCATGTAACATACAAAATGTAATGCAATACGAGAAAGTAAACAAGATAACCTAACAGAGAAACATAATGCAATGTTTTTGTTATCAAGCTTCAGTTCCAACCTATTCGAATCAACGACAAGGGTTAATGATGGTGCCCCAAAAAGATACATGTGAGGGGGAATAATGGAGGACACTTCAGGTCCAATGGAAAAGCAATGTGCACTACGAAATAGTACCAGACAACTCGTTGTGCCCCAGAGTATAGACAAAGTAAGCAGCCTAGCTTTCATAAGTGATTGTAGATCAGGGTAATATGCGAGTCGAGCACATGAATAGGTGAGAACCAAAGAGTAACGTTTATAGGATGATTTATAAAGTTTTGATTTTTATGTGAACATATTTGAATGTTTTTTTTTTATTTTTCCAACATATATGAATGTTTTTTTATTTTTCCAACATATTTGAATGTTTTTGAAACTATGTATAGGAAGACAAAGGAGCATGGATGTAATTAGTGATAGATGGGATGTACAAGGGCGAAAGGCCACGTGCATGCGCAAGAAGGTGAAGATGCAAAATTTCCCCAGCGATTAGGTGGGAGTATTCAAAGGCAAACTCTTCATGTGTACAAGCTGGACCCAAGGCCATTATGGATAGGTTCAACATGATGATGAATGTAAAATAGTGAAGTGCTGGGAAGAAGTAAGGATGCCCCCAGCGTAAGTTGGCCTAAAAGCACATGATAGAAAGGAAGGAGACAATTGTCTTTGTGAAAGGGGAAAAAGGTGTCCACAAACATGTCAAAAAAGGTTATCTTATACACATGAATGTTCTAAATGAAGTAGAAGAATGATGTGAAAGACATGAATGTAGCTTAGAAGCTTCGTAATGAAGAAGCAATTAGCCAAATGCATAAATTGTGAGACAAGATACAGAATAGAGTAAGAGTCTGAACAAGGTCCAAAAAAAGACACTTGGTAACATACTAATCCTATTTACTCATAGAGATCCAGTGTGTGAATGTGGAATTAAATTACCTCTTGAAGGAAATATTTAATAGACAACAAGTGAAGACACCCTAGCCAATGTGTAGGAATGATTTATTTTGAAAGGCGATTTGTGAATGGAGGGTGGAAGGATAGCCGTACATTGCTCCACTGCCAGCCTAGGCATCCATAGCCCCGATGGAGATGCATTTGATTCTAATCGCAACATTGCTCTATTGCCAGTCAGAATCCATAGCCCCGATAGAGATTATTGGAAATACCCCAAGAGAGAGTTATATATCAATTTTCTTTTTCTTTGTAGCTTTTAGCTTTTGAATTTTGATTGATTTTGATTCTTTTGCTTTCTAAAAACTTATTTCAGCTCTCTTGTTTAACAAGGGGTTAAGAACCACAAATGGCTTGATGGAAGGAGGTGGAAGTGATTGTGATGATGACATTGGCTAGTGTCAACAAATATGTCCAAAATTTCTTTGCAACAAGTTTATTAGATGTTGAATGTGATAGGATCTCTAAGAGGCCAATCGTTCTTTAATTTACCAAGGTGATAAAAGACCAGGGTCAAACGGATACCATAGAGATAAATGTCACAAAATGCATGTGAATGAGCTAACCAAAAGATCATCGAAGGGATAAAAATGGTAGGAAGACTTGCAGAAGAATAGTAAGGAAGGGAAGAAAGAACATCCATGTGTACGTAATACCTGATTGTAATGTTTGATCTTTGTACCTTTGATTTTTATTTGAAATGTTTTCTCATGTTTTTGTATTTTTACATTTTTTTGATTTTTAGATTTTTGATAGTTTTGGAAAAGTGGGACAAAAAAATTCACTCTACGTGGTAAGATCCAACAATAATGTCAGAGTTCCTTAATAAGGGAGATTAAGTGTGATTGTTTTATCAAGAGTCATGCTTATCTCGGATGTCGATGATTGTGGTGATCTCATACTCAACAAAAGTATACAATTTATCCTAAAACACGGATTTTGTATGTGGGATTTGGAATTCCCTATCTAGAGGTTTATGCACTTTGCACCATACTTGATGGTTATGTTGATGTGCATTCTTGAATCGTGTTTGATTTTTAACCTTAAGATCGTTTACTTTTTTGGGAGCTTTGGATCTCTTGAAAGTTTTGACCGAAGCTTGATAATGAACTGTTTGGGTTTTTTATAAGCTAATGCATGATTTTTCTAATACCGAGAAGGAGAAGAAAGCGAATGTTTATGATTGATGAAAGGAACAATAGAAATGGTAGTGGGCTTGCCACAAACATTGATAGAAGAAATATGTGATAGATGAAAAGGATACGGTCCAAGAATTGAAGAGGATGGGCTACCAGGAGGAGAACCACAGATAGACGATGATGAAGGGATGCTAGGATATGGCCCTAAGATGGAAGAAGTTAGGCTATGAGGACATGGTCTAAGAATAGAAGATGAGGGTGAGGGACTACTAGGGTGTGGCCCAAGTATAGATGAGTAGGGGCTACTCGGAGGTGTCCCATAGATAGAATAAGATGAAGGGCTACTAGGACGTGGCCCAAGAATAGAAGGTAATGGGCTACCAGGAGGTGACCCACAAGTAGAAAATGGAGGGCTACTAGGACGTGGCCCCAAGATAGAAGAAGACGATGTGCTTTACTGGGAGGTGAGCCAAGGTAATCTTTTGATTGAGGAATGATGATAGATAATGAATGATTGGGTAATGATAAGATAGGCCATAGATCAATGCTAGATCCTAACATCTCATCATGTTTAAAGCAAGGTGAAGATGGAATAATAGAAGAAGAATCAAGTTTCATGACCTTAGGATCTTCCTCTATGTTATGATAAAAGGAATCAAACTCTTCTTCCCCATACGCGAGTGTATCGAGTTCAAGAAAGAAACCTTGTTTGCAATCCTCTAAAGGGATATCTTCGTGTAGTCTGATTGGTCCTTTATCCTAAGATAAATCAATCAGTAGAGGTTGTTGGTCTTCACCATGGGGGTTGACTAGAAGAAATGGATCCGCTAAGTGAGAAGATTGATTGTGAGAAGAAGATGACTCGAGAGGAATTAGGCTTGGCGACAGGCATTTCATGAATGGATGATTTGGATTTGGACCTAGGTCATTTTTCTAGAAGACGACATAATGTAGGTTGGAAAGTAGGATCACATAGCCATCCATTAAGTTGCGACGTAGGAGTCAAATTGGATGAGTGACTAGAGGTAACTTTGAGTCGTGGAACTCTTTGACGGAGGAAGAGGTTGTTGAGACAACTGATGAAGGAGGTCCTGCAAAGAAAGGGAGGACCATGACTCAAGAACCAAATTATATGTTTGATCGATGGAACTTGGAGTCACATGAGTCTTCAAAGGAGGAAGACATCGTTGAGGTGAGTTGGAATAAAGGTCCTGCGAAGGAAGGGAGGACCATGATTCAAGATTTGATCTAGGGGTATCCAAACAATAGTTGGGATCCGAATCTTCAAAAGAAGAGTGGGAATCCAAATGGTAGTTTGGATCTGAATTAGAAGAAGAGTGGGGGAACTGAATAATAATTTAGATCAGAAGCATCCAAACCATACCACCGACTATGAGCTGAAGGTGGGGAACAGGGTATCCAGGTGGGAATTCTAGCGCGAAGAACCAAATGAGGTTTAGTCGTAAAGGGTATCTTTTGATGTGAATGCCTAAACCTAGGTTCCGCATTGTTGTAAGTGTGAGGAACCGTGTGATATTCAGTCATTGTTGGCATCCTTTAAGCACAAATATCTAGACCTAGATAGTGTGATCAAACTTCTTCAAAGTGAAGAAGGCCCCATGCCGATTTGGGCAGCACAATGGCAGCCAACTAGACATTCAGTACGTATGGAGACGCGTGTGTGATTTTTTGAAGAAGGTCTAAGGAAAATAGACATCATGATGATGTAATCTTGATGAGATCAAAAAGGATTGTCCTAGAAAATAAGTTTTCTGAATGAATAATCACAAGGAACAATCACACAAGTGTGAAACACAAATCCAATCAATAAGGAAATACTCCCTATGTAAAATGTGTGTGCAAAATGACAGCCCAATGCAAAGATGATCCACACAATGTCAATACTTACATCAAGTTTGAAATGAACAAGGTGTAAGTAACAACAAGGAGCCAATCACAACCTCCACACAAGGTATACCTAGTACTAACTCGAGTATCGATGAAAGCTAAGTGTTTTGAAAAGTGGACGTCACAACTAGATATATCGTAACAACGCTATCCAGATATCTCAACCAAGAAAGCAAGGTGTTGATATCAAGACAACATCATGGTGGCATATATAATGTGGTATCAACACTCATCAAGAGACCCAGATGACATCTAAACTAAAATCAAGTAGAAGGTATAACAAGAAGTCTGCGATAATGCAAGCAGTGTAACCGTGCAATAGAGGGATTTATACTACATGCCCAAAGAATGGGAGACGCAATGTAAATACCAATACTGAACGACTAGAATGCAAGAAAAATTTGACAAACTAGGGGAGAGATAGAATGACAAAACTGACCCATAACAATGATGAAGATCCTGAAGTCAAGATCGTAGGACTGCCAAAGATGTGAAAACATACCTGCTTGCTTTAGTCATTTAACACCCCAGCCATAAACATGGATGGGTGTAAACGTACAAAAAAGTAGCTAGCACTATCTCTGACATGACACGTAAAGTATGCCTCTATTTGACTTCCAACATGGAAAGTATGAATGCATGGGTGTAGATCAAGAACATGTGAAAATAGACTTAGTTTCACTTTGGGTAGAGCTTCGCCTCATTTGAAAAATGAGAAGGAAGCTAAGCTAAGTAATACATTTGTTTAGATTCATGATGAAAGACACTCAGATCAAACTTGGGATGAGTTCGTTACCGTGTTCGAAAAACACGATGCTGAATCCAAACAAGTTATCACTTTGTGATGGTAAAACAACGTGCATGGACTAGTAAAGTTGGCCTCTAGACAAAATGGTTTCCTTAATAAGTTCTCTCAACTAGGTGTTACAAGGTTGTCTTAAGCGAGTGTGATTTACCCAAAAAGTCACACTGACTAGTTTGGGAGTATCTCAGCTTTACTTTACCCCCTTCAAGAACAGTAGGCAACTAGTGCGTCTACATGTACTATCACTAGGGTTGCCACACAGACAACTAGTAACGCTATCTCACAAGGTGTACTAGTCAAGTGGGTAAGCGAGGTGCTTCCCGTTTCATCCATGAGGTTACTCAGCGGTGGACTACTTTGGGGTTCCTGGAACCACCCCCATTGTTATAGCTTAAGGCATTATGCCAAAGGGGTTACGTTCCAGTTAAGTGGAGAGGGACTTACCCTTTTCCGAAACCTGCAATACAATGTGTTGAATATGGTGTGTTTTTTATCTTTTTTAATCTTAATGTGGTTTCAAAAGTGGCACACCATTTGGCAATCTACAAACACACATGTATTAGAATTTTTCGCTTCATTCTTAACACCTTTCTTTGACCAACGTAAGGTTCTGTAGACAACAAGTTGGTTAGTAGTTTTCTGGTTTGCCGATTGAG
The DNA here is from genome assembly GCA_018340775.1 of Taxus wallichiana var. yunnanensis. Lineage (NCBI taxonomy): Eukaryota > Viridiplantae > Streptophyta > Pinopsida > Cupressales > Taxaceae > Taxus > Taxus wallichiana. The sequence goes on from CM031244.1 coordinate 572,131,289, forward strand.
GTAAAAGAGAACTCACACTTGCTTTTGATTCCTAAGATCACCCAAAGGTGTGAAGGAAGAGCATACACAAAGTGGAAATCCTACTAAAAGCACATAAAAATGTTACTTTATCCTTTAAAAAGCAAGTGTTTTTAACATAAAAATAGAATTTGTGCAAGTGTTTTGATCTCCAAGATCGCTTTGGAAAGTGCGAGGAGAGAGCATACACACTTTTTACAAATCCTAATTCAAGCTAAGGAATGAAAAACACTTAACTAATTTAGTCAAACAACGACCAAAATAACCCTGCAAACAAATGATTAGTGTCAAAAAACCTTTCAAATTGTTAGAGTGGAAAAAAACAATTTTTTAGACTTTAAGACATGCTAGAAAATGAATATTTACCTAATAATGTAAACCATAAATTTTTGTAATTCCAAATCCTAATTTTATGATTTCATTATGTAGTTCTCTTCAATACCTTTCCAACGCAATGAAAATGGAGTCATTTCGAGCTCGGGAGAAAAAGTTATGGCCTCCGGAAGATTGGTGGTGAATGCAGTCCGACATAGACGTGCCCAGATGATGGGTACGTGCCTGTTTCAACGGGTACGCGTGTGCGCAGGAATTTTGTGCCCGAAACATAGAACAACAAATACAGAGACATTCCCAAAACAACAGTGCGTTCCTATTTCAATGGATATATGTGCGCGTAGGTGTTTTTGTGCCTAGAAACATAGAAAAACACAAAACAGTGACTCAGATGCGCCTAGAATGATGGGTACGCACCTATTTCAATGGATACGTGCGTGCGTAGGTGTTTTTGCACCTAGAAACATATAAAAACATAGAACAGTGACAAAGACGTGCGTAAAATGATGGGTACGCACTGTTTTAAACAAATATGCGCCCTATGAAAAACCTACAAAAAACACGGATTTTCAAAATTTTCAAGAGCAAACAGGTTAGTAGTTAGTCAAAGCTTCCTATTTATATGTTAAACCCACAAATTCATGTAAATAGCATTCATTAATCTAAGGTTTAAAATAGAAATGAGGAAATAACAAGTGATTTTTTAAAAAAGCTTGAAAAATGACTTTGAAAAACTTAAATGACCTCCATTAATGGAGGATGGACATAAGTCCCACCGGTGCCAAATGTGTGAAATAGAAATTTACAAAAGCGATGGAAAGAGGTTAAAAACCTCAAATTTTTCCTAACTCAACCATGCACCATCAGATTAGAGATAAACAAGAGAAACTAACATGAAAACATTATAACTTTGACAAAAACATCAAAAACTAACATGTATACTACTCTCTACTCTATGAAAGCTTAATAAAATGTGAACCTAGTTTATATCCTAAGCAATCAAATTATGTTTTGTTTACTCCCAAACATAGTGAAGAGATCTCTCCAAGTTGGCTACATGGCCAAGATTTAGATCTTCCCTTACTAACTATATTTGGAATGGATGGATGCAAGATGGAGGAGCTCTTAACAATGGATTATGGCCAAGATCCAAATGTTCTATAGCTTAAAGCTATCACAAATGGTTTCTAATGCCTTTCCAAAGTGTTTGAGAGTAAAGTTGTAAGTTTGAATGGGAGGGGTGACCCTTCTATTTATAGTTTTCCACTTGGGAGAATTTGGAATTTGGGTGCATGTGGGACTAAAGCTCTTTTAGATTAGATTAGGATAAACATGCTTTAGGCTTAGTTAAGATTGGTTTAGGCTAGTTAACTAGGGTTTAGGCTAGTTAAACTTGATTAGCAAGTGATTAGAGACTCATTGAGAGTTAGGAGGGGTCTGGATAACCAATTGTGACTGATAGATAGCCTACGAAGCCAATAGAAGTGGTCTAGAGAGAACTAGGGAGATTTTGAATGGTCGAAAGGAGGAATGTTTAGCTAATAAGAGAGATATTAACCAAATTAGATGATTTATAGGAGGAATATGACCAAGAAGGTGTCATAAATGGGCATCCGAGAATGGAGCGAAGAATGGGGAATTAACGAAGTATCGTTAATCGATTGAATTGGATGAAATGCTAAGTGTAAGCATATTTTAGGTGTCTACACCTAACACACTCTACATGTTTCATTTGAAGCATGTATGATTTTAATTTTTGTGTGTGTTGTGTTTCATCATTGCTCTTGCATAGTATGTTGAAGGTGGAATTTCCACAAGAGGGAGAAAAGGATCAATACTCCACAGAGTTCCATAATGTTCCAATTTAGCATATTTTTGTTCGAACTTCGTAATGTGTTTTAAGCCAGGCCATTACCTGATTCATTGTGTTTTTTGTACTTGCAACATTATGTTCCAGGTTAAGTTCATTTATTATCCTTCATTTTGTAGTAGTCATTCCAAGTTTGGGATGTAGGATGAAATAATGTTCAAGTAACTTGAGAATTGGAAACTCACGATTTAGGATTAGTTTTGGGATTGAAAATTATGACTCCATGCCCAATAGATAGACAAGGCTACTAAACCCATGCTTAGAAAGAAAGCATCTGTTAGTTTGTGGAGCCTATTTTCATGTGTGAAAGTGTTGAAGACTGTACACTAAGAGTACTGTACACTTTTCATGTATCCTCGTCGGGGTTCGGGCGCAGCCCCTGAGAAGCATTTTTTTAGGCGTAAAATTTTTTGGCCTCAAAAATGCACCCGACATATCGGGAAACGTGATTTTCTCATATGGGCGAGTTTTTTGACCCATAGGTTTATGGGACGGGTTTTGCCCATGGTTTTGATACCCACAGTTTTGTAAAACTGCTTAAGCAGTTGTCTATTTATATGGTCTTATGCATATGATAGATGTACAAGCAAATGTATTGCAGATGTGTTTTGAATTCGGCTGTGAATTCTGTAGAGTTTGTTGAGCATAGCTCCAAATGGATCTGGGTATTGTATTGAGAGAGCGGTGGCTTGTAATAAAATCTGAGCAAGTGATTCTTGGTGGACGTAGCCCAAATTGGGTGAACCACGTTAAATATTGTCTCTTTGTGTTGTGTTATTTTATTTTGCAATTTTATTTGAGATCTGTAATAATTTTTGCATATTAGTTTCTATTGTTGCGATTCTGTGAGGGATTATTCCGCATATTTTATCCCTTATTTCCTAACAAAGATCCCATAGAGGTCACCAAAATGTTATCCATTTTTCCCCTCGAGAAAAAATGGACAACGGGGTAAAATTGCACCCCGAGACCAAAAATTCTTTTATGGAGAATCCGGGGTTATCATGCATAATTACAATCTTTGAGAGTGTTTACGATAATCTTGGATGGTTTTCTTTTCTTTTCTAGGTCTAGGAGGTTTGATTTTTCTTGGAACATAATTATTACATTCGCGGGCCCACATATGGGCAATGAGGCAAAAAGATGGTAAGAATCGATATACAATTTTTTTGGATGTCTTATTATACCCTTAGAGAACCATTTGTTCACAAAAAGGGTTCAAAGTTTGGACAGGCAGGTCACGAGGTTAAAATTTTGGAGAAAATAAATGTTTGGGGCTCAAGAGCTAAAGTAGCTCGCCGAGTTTTTTTGCCGAGCTCACATGAGGTAATATCACTTAGCTACTCGAGTGCATAGGAGACAATGTATTATTCATCTCAATCCGATTATTATGTTTTACATAGTTTTAATGAGGGACTTGAGTCATTTCAGTTTGGAGATAATTCAAGCAAGACCAATGAAATTGAGCTAGCTATTTGATGGGGTTTGTTGCATAAGATATGTCGAGCTCGCAGATCATGAGTCACAAAGATGGATGCCAAGTTTAATAAGATCAAGTTCCTTTTAGGTGTATTGAGTTGATTTTTGGAGATGCATAGATTTATACAATGGTGGTTGAATTACCTTCAACGAGAGAGCATAATTGACGAAGGATGGTCACAGATAAGGAAATGTTTGTTCCCACATCAAAAGAGCATCGAGTAGCTCATCACTTGATTGCATTAGAGGGTCGTAGAGGTGTTCAAGAAAATTATAAGCTCGATAGTGAAATAAATTTAGGGCTTGGCTCGATACATGGGAAACTCACAATCACAGTAATATGGTGAGCTCAAAGAATATGAGGGTCATGGTGATGTAGGATGGCATGACTAGGTAACAAAGATAATCAGCTCAATCTCGTAGCTCATTGGAGATGTCTAGTTCGAGCTCATTAGAGGAGCCATGGACGTCACTGAATGTCGAGCTAATGAATAACTCAGGATTAGAACATGATACGGGAAGAAATTAAGGTGAACCAAGACATTTAAAGGCTCGACATATGTTTCAACTATCTTGGAGAGATAATGAGCAAGCCATTGTGAAGTCCGATGGAGAGGAGCCCGAGCTAACCAAGATGTGAGATTGAGCTTAGTGTTTGGAGTGATGGACCAAGTTGTATTAGAGTGAGACAACTCATTGCAAACAAATTGGTGGGATAAAGAGAAGGGTTCTCTGACTAATCAAGGCAGACAAAGCTTAAACGAACTAATTCAAGATACAGATTGAGCTTGTTTAAGGAACCTGACAGCTCGTAATATCACAAGGGCCGAGTTATGATTCTAAGTTGATCACCGATGATCCCAGGCATGTTATCGAGTCCTGTTCAAGTAACTTGGGGGTCTAACTTACAGCTAACGGGTTTCTCATTTAAATGCAGGAATACTTAGAACAACTTCACAAGTTGAGGAATTCCTCGTATGGGTTTTGGTCATCAGGCCATCAAATGACTTATAGGAATCATAAATGGCATAGGAGTTTGAAATTCATGTGACGAGCTTGCACGTGGAGAACCCGACATTGGATGATTGAGCTGAAGTATCTCAGCCGACTCCTGCGAATAATGGGTGAGCTTAATCAGCATTGGTAAAAGATTTAGGGTGTAGCATGGCTCATGTGAGTGATATGGATTGGGCATGAACTCAGGAAATGGAGAGTTGTTCATTGGGAGCTAACATGGTTGGAAACAATGCACATTCAAGTCATTCAGGTGTGGGTTTGGGCATGCACAACAGGCTTCAAGGTGAACGTGAATATCCACTCATCTTGGGCTCATCATTGGCCATGTCGACTGAGAAATGAAAAGAATTTAAGCTCGTGTAGATTGGCTCGCCAAATAAGTAAAATCATGGAAATTAGATGGTTGTTTAAGGATCTCGGTTGGGGAATTTGGCCACATGATGAATGAGCCCAATAAGGTGTTGGATGAATAAAACTTAGTGGGTAATAGCTTGACGGTGAAATCCCGCCAAAATCCAGGTGTAAGCTCGATGCACAAAAACTTGGCTTAGGGCTCAGATCACAGGGGAATATTGTAGGTGGTGAATAGGCTCACTATGTGTAATCTCGGCCTTAGTTGAATTCAAGCTCAAAATCGGCTCTTGAAAAATCTGTATTGAGCCATTTTGTATGACTCACATGAGGGGATCAAAGTGTTTATGCAGTGAAAGAAGAAGCTCGTTACGTATTTCGGGACTTACAATTTTTTGAAGTTCGAGGAATTTGAAGTGGAGCGAGTTGAACATTTCAGGAATGGGAAGTCATTTCAGAGATGTGTTTCGGGGATCACCTTTTCGGAGTTTGTTGAGGAAAATTCATTAAAACACAAACAAATCTCTGAAGTCTGAAAGTCTAAATTTCAGACTTTCAAACATTTGGGGTTCAAGATTCTCAATGTGGATGGAGCTCGGTGGTTCACGAAAGCTTGGACACTTTTGAAATCTGATTTCATTCGGTTAATGTATCTCTAGGGTGGATTCTGAGTTAAATGTTGAGACAAGTGCTGAGTCGTTAAGAGCACATGGAGAATATTTAAGAGGAAATATTAGTGATCTGGGTCAAGTGCCCAACTCACGGCAGGATTGTAACGATTCAAATGACGAGTTGGAGGCTAACTACTGAATACGTGTCGGGTGTTTGAAATGGTTTGTCAGGTGACATTAAAGCATATTGGTGCAAGTTGAGTCAATTTTATGTTATGTATCGAGTTGAGTAAAGCAAACTGGTCATCATTTTTAGGAGCTTAGTTTCAAGAGCAAGCAGAATTTGAAGTAAATGAATGATGACGTGGAGTATAGAGCTCACCTTACGAGCTATTCTTGGCTCATTGGAAGGAGTTAATTTGTGGGGCTCACCTCTCAAGAAATGTGGGCTTGGTCTAATATCAAAGGAATCATTGAAAACCAAAGCATGCCTGAAACGGTAAATGTGGGTAATTTTTTACAACTCGGTAGATGGGCCTAATGTGGCGAATTATGTAAGGAGAATCAATGCTAGGTAAGGAACAAGTTAAACTCCACCATGCGAGCTATACCTGGTGAACCATTTTTGGAACTGCTTAAGTTGGGAAAAGAAATAACTCACCGAATTAATTTTGGAGTTCACTGAGCTATCAAAGCATTGAATTTACTAAATTGATGTTGGGATACCCAAAAAGTGACTTTTGCTCAAAAGGCCACAACTTTCTCCCCGTTTGCCCATTTTTCACAAAATTACAGTTGATGGAATTGGGAGAACGAGAGCTACACCATGAAATCACCAAAAGATGATATTTTGGAGGTTTTTCCTTCCAAATTTGCAAGTTTTCTGTTAGGAATAATCCTATTAGTGCTCATAGGGGTTTGCATAATATATATGTGAGAATATATTATGATAATGTGGTTGAGTAAATTGTTATTAGTGTTATAAAAATTTACGTAATTAGTGAGTGGTTGAGAGAATATAGGTATGCATTGTTAGAGTTTTTATGCCTATCTAAAAGCCTATATATATGGCTAATATATTGTGAATGGATATCCTGGATGAATTGAATAATAATAAGATTATTATTCTGGTGTTATTTGATTTAATCATGTGTTAGACTATTTGGTTTTTTAGATTTGGTATCAGAGTGGTGTCTAATACATGTGATGGAGGTCTAATGATTTTATAGGAGCAGCTATATTGATCATTGGAATTGACCTGAGGAATGATTTCTTGTTTTATGAAATAGATTAACATGTGCAGTAGCCATCACCGTGTATTGTTGAAATTGTTCTTCATTAGGTGGAGTGGAATTATAGATATTATCGGTTGCATTCAGAGTGGTATCAAAGATCCAGGACAATCAGGTATCTCTATCATTGTAGAATTTTCCTACCTCGTACTTGACGTCCTCAGTACTAATTTTATATTGCTTAAAATTTCCATCTGAGTAAAACCAACATAAATTTCTCATTTCTCAACGAAATTGAGAATTTCAAAATGTTCCAAAAATATTGAAATGAAGGGAATAAAACCCAGAAATTGTTTTGGAAAATTCATTTTTGGGTGTGAGCAGTCAATTTCAGAAATATGACATTTTTTTAAGAGCATTCAACATACTGGTTCGGATTTGTTCTCTGTTGGCATAAGATCAGATTTTTCCTCCTACGTATTGATCAGAAGACCCACGTTGTTGTTCATATTTCAAAGCTCGTAGAACCCTTCCATCTTGTAGATCTGCTTTCCTCCACGGTGGACCGAGATCTCTGTCGGAATCATCACTTCATATATGACATTACATTGGACTTGGCACTTGTGCACCTGCCATCGACTCTAGTTTGCATGTTGCATTTGGTACATTATATCTTCACTACATTTGCATTGGAATTCATTTGAGTTCAGTAAAAACTCAACCTTCTGGATCGATAGTTCATTCCACCATCCATGGGTAAGATCAAGTCTGAATCACATTGGGCAGCGAGCTAAGTTGGGTATTGATTATCCAATTTTGAAGGCATTTTTGCATACAGTTTGGAGAAGACATCAGTCATATGGTGGCCGTATAAACTCATTGTGAATCAGTTCATGGTCAATCAAGCCCGAAGTGCATGTCTTCATCTTTCAGCATTGGCATCTATTCATAAACCAACTCCAACCTGAATTTCTTTTGAAGAGCTACCTGTGTGTGCCCACAAAGATATCCACATGACATTCCAAGGCATTAAATGGTGAAATTTGTCTCTTGCTATGTTTATTTTTAGCATTTTATGTTAATTTTCATAACAAGTAAAGTCAATAGTTTGTAATTGTATAAAAAGTAATCATTAATTACTTTTTATCGTTCATGTATATTACAATTAATGGATTTATAATTTTCCATTAAAAATTAAGTTTATAGTCTATAGTGTCTATTTGTTTGTAAAAAGGTGCATTTTCAGTTTTAGCCGACACCTATTTTTAAATTTGTGAAGATTCATAATGGATAAGTTAAGTCACATTGAAAAATTTGAAGGTAAAGATTTTCATACCTGGCAAGTACGAACTCAGTTGTTCCTAATTAACAAAGACTTGTGGGATATTGTTGATGGAAAAGAGAAGAAACTAACAAATGCAGATGAAGCAACAAAATGGGAAAGTAGAGATCGAAAGGATACAATGATTATTGGATTGGGTCTATCAAATTCTTATTTGTATCATATAGACTCAAAAAGTCGTCTCACACAATTTGGGAGACATTGAACAAATTATTTGGATCACAAGCTGGAAGCACAACAATATCTTTAAAGTAGAGATTGTTCGGCCTCAAGATGGAAGAAGGTGACAACATGGTGGAACATATTAGTAAGTTTCATTCTATTTGCAATCAACTAGCGGAATAAGTGTAGATGTGCCTGATGACGATGCTAAAGTAGTATTACTCAATAACATGCCTCCATGCTATTCTAACATGGTCTTTACATTGAGTAAAATAAATCCAAGTTTAGAAGAACTTATTTATTATTTGCTAGATGAAGGAAAGAGAATCATGTTTGCGGAACCAGAGGAAAAGGCCTTGTATGGTAAGAAACAAGATAAAAGAAGACTTAAATCTTCTTTTAAACTGGATCATCTTATAAAGATTCCAAGAAGCGGCTCACCTATTATTAATGCAAATGATCTGGTCACTTGTCCTCAAATTACAAGAAAAGAGCACAAGACTTACTTGATGGGAAACTACAAGATAATGCCATGGATGCTGATGAAGGAGGAGAAAATGAAGAGGAAGGAAATACTACTTATACAGAAAATCAAAGTGATGAATATTTTCTCTATTAAATAATTTAACTCGGAGGATGGAGGAAATGGAGGAAGGAGGACAACCAACATCCTCTCGTCAGTCATCAGCGACGAGGCCATGCAATAGATTTGGTGACGTGTGTGTGTTTGTTTTTTAGCATTTCCAGTGTGTTGATTCATTTCAGAGTTCTTGTTTTACAGTTTTGTAGAATAATGGAAATTTCACATTGTGGGGGGGAATAGAACACAATATTCCATTTCCATTATGTGTGAAATATATTCCAGTATGAGCTATTTCCTATATACTTCCCTGATGTACAAGCATAGTGGCGAACAGAAGCACCAGAGTAAGTCAGTTCATGGATCTTGAAAAGGTTTGTGGGAGATCCAGAAAACCACACGAGGTGGACAGTTGATGGGTTCTTGTTCATGTCAAGGTTTGTGGTAAACCTGTTTAAAACCATGGAAGGAGAGAGCCTTTCTTTTGGATCAAGGTCATGAGTCACAGAGATGGACATGCCACAGGGGTGAGCATACTGCAGAGAAGTGTGTGAATGTTTTTTCTACCATGTTCACACTAAGGGGGGGAATGTTAGGAATAATCCTATTAGTGCTCATAGGGGTTTGCATAATATATATGTGAGAATATATTATGATAATGTGGTTGAGTAAATTGTTATTAGTGTTATAACAATTTACGTAATTAGTGAGTGGTTGAGAGAATATAGGTATGCATTGTTAGAGTTGTTATGCCTATCTAAAAGCCTATATATATGGCTAATATATTGTGAATGGATATTCTGGATGAATTGAATAATAATAAGATTATTATTCTGGTGTTATTTGATTTAATCCTGTGTTAGACTATTTGGTTGTTAAGGTCCCCTAGCGTTCGGAATGGCATAAAATCCCTTCCGGAGAATCTAGTTTTTCAAACTTAGTCATTTTGGTCCTTTTTGGTCTAGGCGCAGATTTTATTCATGCAACATCAAATGAATTTGTGCCCCCTTCTATTCCTTTGGCACATCCTTTGGAGTGTCGACATTACAAATGTTGCACCTTCCCATGTTGCACCCTTCTCACCTGTGCCAAGGTGCATGCACCACCTTGTCGACATTAAAATTGTTGCGCCCCCGAATGGTGCGCCAAAGTGCTAAAAATCCCATGTCAACAGTCTTGAATCCGCGCCAATGGCACAAATAATTTCATGTTGGCATCTATTTTGGTGCGCCCTTTAAAAAAGTTGGTGGCACATTTATTACACCTTTTGCTATAAATAGTGCATCCGACTTGTCATTTTCATGATTGAAAACACGTGAAAAGTTTATTCCTCTGCACTGTCAGCTCTATCATCCCCGTGTCGCTTTACGTCACATTCATGGACCCCACATCGTTTCTTCCATTCTATATATTCCTGGTAAGTGGTCCTTGCTTTTCTTATGTTTTTTTGTTTGGTTTTCTATATTGTTTTCAGAGGTTGTTGTTTTGTTAAAAACAAAGAAATGAATCTAAAGAAATAAAACACAACCTCCAACCCATTTTGCAAATCTTCTCTCCCCCAAACCGTTTTACCCTCCTTCCAGATCTCTTGCCTAGAGGGCTTTGTCTCAAAATGAATCCAGGATCCTCTTTGCTTTTCCTCCTCACTATCCAAATCTATGTTGAAAGAGGCCAAAAAACCACAAACCTATCAAAAGAGAAAAATATAAAGTTAATATATCCAAAGCCACAAATTTTCTTTTGGCGCAAAAACAAACTCATCATTGTTGCACAAAAACACAATCATGCCAAGGGTGCACTATCCCTTCCTCGTAGATGCACTTCCCCTACGCCCTTATAAAAATCATCAAAACCCTAACAAGGCAAGCAAAACTCACCTACACCAAAGATTTATGTTATGTCATGTAAACTTTTCCTACGCCGCACCAAAGCTAAAAACAAGGCACACCTTAACTCAATGATGCATCATTAAAACTTGCGCCCCTTTGGCACATAAAATGTTTTGCAACATGTTCCATATCTGCGCCATTGGCGCATCCTACCACCTTCTTGCAACACCAAGATAATCTGCGCCTATTTAAAACCCTTCATATGGCGCAGCACATCCTTTACATCAACATCTGAGTGTTTTGTGTAATCTTTCTATGCCCTACACCCCTTTGTGTTGTTTTCTTCCATGCAACACTCTCCAAAGATTGCCTTGCTTTTCTTTCGACCTCGCACTCTAAATAGATAGCCAGCGCCCTGCGCCCTTAAGCTTCTAAATTACTAACTCTTCATTCTATAAAGCTTTGATGGATGATCTTAACAGCTAACATGGCTCTTCTGCGGTGGACTTCCTCCTTCTTCTTCTCAGATCATCAGCAATCGAACTCGATTCACATGTCTTCATCAAGTAAGAGGCCAACCAAGTCAAAGGGTAAGGCCAAACTCACAGAAGAAGAAATGAAGTACAAATACCAAAGGGTCAGGATGCCCGAGTCCCTTGTAGAATGTGACTTAGACATCAGGGATTCAACTTGGCCACATTGATATGGAGGATTTTTGGGCCAGAACCAAAAGGGTCACAGTAGTCCATGGATGGAAAATTGGTCAGAAGTGGTCTACACTTCACTGGGGAATTCCCGTGAGCACGCAGTGAACAATGAATTCATGATGGTGGTGGCCCACTACTATAATAAGGACACAAGGTGTGTCGAGAATGAAAAGGGTGAGGTTATAATCAACCTCACTGCCCGGCACTTTGAAATCATGTTGGGTATCCCCCACCACCGGCACTTTGTGGCAATAAGCCAAGAAGACTACATAAAGGCATGGGATGAAAATGAAGACAAATGCATGCAGCTCATGAACGAAGTGTATCTGAAGAACAAGAAGGTAATAACCAGTGGCCACAGGTTATTCATCGCAGTGACTTCTCGAGGAGCTGAGCGACACCATAACCTTCCTAAGTAGGGTATTTGGGCTTCCTGATGCCCATTACTTCCACAAATGGATGCTCAGGTATCTAGAGACAATGAGCAAAAATGTTCCAGATCAACGTTTTGAATGGGTAGAAATCATCAAGCAGCACCATCTCTGAGCAACTCCAACAACTCTCAACAACGGGGAGGTTCTACATGAACTCCTACGTGGTATACGCTGCTACTTCGAAAGAGATTACCCAACACTAAGTCGATGTGGGGTATGGCCCCAAGTAAAAATATATGAATATTATCCAGAGTTGAGACTGAAAACAACATCCCACAGTTCAGCAAGATCAATGATGCCTTCTTCTATGGCATCATCTACCTCTTGAGGCCCAATATGACTCACTACGGATGACCAAGAGCATAGTGACTGCCACAGAGAAGTGGGGGGCATTATTTACGCAATTCCCCACTTTCACCTATCTCAGAGCCACCAACTTCTTAGGGGAGCCCACCAAGCTACCAAGGTATGTGGGCCTAAGTTGATCCTATTGGAGCTATCCAGAAGCTTATCACATATCACGAGAAGTGCCTAAAAAGAAAGAAGGGTGGAACTCCTTTCCCCTCACATAGGGGTAGTACACCTACACTTCTCACACCAAAGCCCGGGAAATGTTTGTAGAACTGGAGTTGCTTAACTTAAAACACAATTTCCTGAAGCAAGGCCAACCTTTGATCCTCGCAATTACCTCCCAAAGGAAAAGCTCGATCCAATCCACGTCCCACAGATCGAGGATATCTACATCGACCTATATCACGAGGTCGAGCTCAAGAAAGGGATCACTCCCACCTGCCCTAGCAGAAATCATCCAATATGGTGTGGCCATTGTCCCGAAAGGTTTCCAAATGACTGATCAAGAAGTTGATCAGGTCTATCTAGATACGGATGGGGACAATTGGCCATTTGCTGAGATAGATAGAACAAGGGCACCTCAAACTATTGAGGAGAGGGTTAAGGGCACTTTGCAACGCACAGAACATTGGTGCAGGTATAACGGTCTCATCTACCTTGGGGTAGACTTCACCACGTCTCCTTTGGGCAATGCACCTGCTAGACCAAAACACTTGCCAAAGGGAAAAGGGAAAGACAAAGAAGGAGAATCAAGTGCTACTCAAGAGCAAGCTCCCAAGAGTCCTCCTTCCACCACCCAGGAGCAGGTCATAAGCCTGGTCTCCCCAGAAAAAGAACAGGGGCAGTAAGTGTTCCAACGGGCACATCCACTCAGATGTCCACCACTCATAGAATCACTGAAGTTCCCACCATCCCATCTCCCACTCCTCCTTCCTCCTCACGTCACTCAAGCAACCACTCCTTTGGTTGTGTCTTCTCCCCCCTTCTACTATTCCCCCTTCCTCTTCCTCCATCTTCTCTTCCCTCGCGGAGCTTGTCCCCCAATATTTCTTCCCTCATCTCTCAGATCCCTTCCACCCCCACGGTTTCCTCTCCTACAGTGACTCCTACCCCTGTGAGCATTGGAGATTTGGCTTCTTTATCAATGCCACCGCCAAGCGTCTCAACCCATTTCCCCGAGTTCACTGTAGTTGCCCCTTCTTCTTCCTCCATTCCCTCTTCTCCCTCTGGTCCCACTCCCTTAAGTCCAGAATGGATCTCCAAGCACCTGAGCCAACATAAGAGGAAAGTCCCCATTGCACCTATGGACTTCTCTCATCATCCCAACAAAAGGAGCTAAGAAGCAAAAGCCGATAACCCGCTTCTCTCAGAGTGCTTCAGGTGAAAGGGTAATGGAGATCGCATACCCCGATCCCACAAAGGACAAAAAGGATCTATCTCCTACAGATTATATAGTGACACAGGTCACGATGGGAACATCCTCTGAAAGCCTACAGGAGAGGCCCTATCTCGCATAGTGGATGCCCTTTGCAAAAAGCTTCAGAAGCAAAGGAAGAGAAGAGGATACTAAAAGAGCAGAATAGACATCTTCTCCAAGCCCTGCAAAAAATGGGCAGTGCACCTCCTACAACTGCCACTGAAACTCCTGAGGCCCTTAGCCAGGAAAAGATAAATGAATACACCAAGATTGGTGAACAAGGCATGGCAGTATCCACCTAGAGAGACCAGATCCTCAAAGATAGTGAGGAAGTAATCGTAAAGTTCACAGAGCTATATCAGAATATTGATCAAGCTAACAAGGAACTCTAGGTGATTGTGGGACCTATCTCCCAAGAGTTGACCATGCTAGGTTACAACATGAGACATTCCAGAAGATGCTCAACTACCCAGTTCATGACTTAGTGAAATTCGGCATCTTCGATCACCCCAGAGCACCCAACAAAGTCCTTGCTGCTTTGGACTATCGGTCGATCAGATGGAATTCATCTTGGAGAAAATTGATAAAATCAAGGAGGAAGCCTTGGATGCAATGCATCAAATGGAGCAGATCATCCTAAGGATGTCTCCAGGCTTGCTCACCCCATCATACACCTTGAGGAAGGCAGATGACACTATTCGGATCTTTAAGGAGATCACGTCGCAAGGGTTAGGGTCAGAAGTGACTTTTGATGCAGAATCTATCAACAACCTTCTGGCCTGCCATGATTTTGTTGGATACCTGATGGAGGTAGGTAATGAATACTTCAAGCTCCCAGAGAGACTCAGAGATGAACGGGAGACTTGTGAAGTCATCGGCGATCACACCAAGGGTCCTGCTCAGGATCAACTTCAACCGATGATTAGCAAATTCATGGAGTATCGGCTCAATTCCACATTTCCTCTCCTGAGCAAAGATACTCCCTTCCAACCGCGGGATGACAACGAATAGGCTCCTTCCTCCTAGGATGTTCTCTTTTTTGTAATATTTAAAAGTTTGTTGGCACAAATGATGACATCATCCATGTTGCACCATGAGATGTTGTCATCCACCAAATTGCCCAAAGTCAACAATTGACTTTTAGATATTTTGTAAATATTTTGTAATTAGTTGTTGGTTTCTTTTTGCCTTCTCTCCTTCTCCTTCTATATATACTTGGATATTTGTTATATTCAAGGGTGGACATTTTTTAGATGAAAAATAGAAGTGAGAAGAAAAGGCTTTGTACTTTTTGTAACAGAAGAAAACATTAATACAAATATTGAGACTTTGTGTTGAATACATGTGTTATGTGCATCAGACCTTTCTTATGTCAGATCTGTGTGTTTATTCTGTTAGATCTATCTCTACTTTTTTGTCATTTTCTCATCAATATTGCTTTGTTCGTTTATGCAAGTAGGTTTGGCTCTGTTTACTACCAATCCCAAAACATAAACCCTCTGACCTTTCTGCTTTGGAATTCATTTCTTTTCTCCCTTCAGATCTATCCTATCTCCTCTCTTCCCTTCATCCCTTTCTCACTCACAAATGAAATACCCCAACTGGGATGAGATCCCAAACCCCTGAAGGTAGAATACTATAGGACTTGTGTAGATTCCTACTGGTAGAATAACAATAAACCAGTTTCACTTTGTTGTCTCAAAGAGGGGCTATGCCCTGCACACTGTTGGCTCATCTATCCATAGATCTACCCAACCGACATATTTTCGACCAACAGTTTTTGGTGACTCTACTGGGGATCGAAACAGATCTATGTGAGTGTTGTGTCAGTTAAAGGACACTAACAAGTTGCTAAAGTAACTAAGAAAATTGATAAAACTACAAAAATCACTACCTATTTGCAAATCTTAGCTTTTTGCTTAAAATCCAAAATTTTTTTGCAAAAGTGATCCAAACTGAAAATTTTCTTCAGAGATCCATAGATCTAGGCTAGTTAGAGATCTTTAGTTCACTGAGTTTTTACAAAACCCGTATATTTCCGTAGATCTGAGTTTCTGACTGTTTTACAAAAATTTCAAACCCTTGCAAAAAGTCAACTCTAAGATCCAAAATCAGCTTGCTAAGTTTAACCATCATTTTATCCTCATTGATCTTTGTCATTAAACCACAATCGGTTTTCAAAAGAGGGATAAAATTAAATATTTAGAAAAGTACATGCTACTGATTTTTGTCAAAAAATCAGAAAATCAGCAAGTACAACCAAAAAGAGTTTTTAAATCTACTCTAAAAACATTACAGATCTGAAAGATACACTGGTGGGTGAACCATTTACTCATAGCAGGAGAGCTCATGGGGAAGTCGATCCTATTTTTGATCTACTTCAAAGGCACAACTTCAGTATTACACCAACACGCTTCTCATCATTGAGTTCAGCCGATCGGTCAGCCAGAAGTGTCTCACCTCCACGAAAGAACCATTTTTCAAGGAGCCTCCACATCCCTTTGCAGCGCTTTGTTGCTCAGCGGAACCGCACTCCCAACTCGCATCCTCTTTCCAGCTTTTCAAATGGCAGTACCATGGGGAAACGCTATGGGCCCTCTTGCGTTACCACATCCTGTTCACGCACTCCCTCATGGAAACCGAAAGAATTTCCCAAGATTTGATGGGAGTGGAAACCAAAGCATGGATTCACATATATCTACATTCATCATGTCATGCAACATCCTGGATGTGACCCATGAAGATGTATCAGTACGCCTTTTCTAGAGACTTTGCAAGGACCCGCAAGCAGAGTGGTTCCAACATTTGCCGGCCGGATCTATCACTAGTTGGGCCACATTACGAACTACATTTGAAGAAAGGTATAAGCCTTCAGAAGACACATTTGCATTACTGTCCAAGATCACTCACCTAAAGAAGGAAGTCAATGAAACCATGCATGATTTTATCACTCATTTCAATTCACTAATTAACCGTGTGCCGCCTACCATGCTACCAACACCAGAAAATCAAAAGTGTTTCTTTATGAATGCCATGAGCTCAAGAGTAAGTTTCTTACTCTTACAAGAACAAATTACCACCCTGGTTCTCACTCAAGCTGCTGCCATTCGGATAGAGGACAACCTACTTATATCTAGTGAATTAAAATGTGAGCCATCCAAGCCTAAAGCTTCAACCCTTCTCAAGCCACTTCATCAGATCCGGCATTCCAGAAGATGGCAAATGACTTACTCACATTGAAGAAGCAATTAGCTCAAGCTTCTCCTAACACTTCATACCGGATATCCCATGGAGAAATTTCACTTCCAACAACACCCCACAAAGGCCACATTTTCCTGCAACTACTCCACGGTTGGCACTTGAGGCCCCTCCGGTCAATGCCCTAGTCGAGATCGAAGAAGAGGAGCAAAATTACGAAGAACCTTCATCCCTCAAGGTGAGATGATCAAGATGTCGGTGAACCGACTGACGACTCTACAATCGGGTATATGGAATTTGAAGATGAAGAATCTGATGATGAAGAGGGAACCCAAGGGTATGCAAGTGGACAATCATATGTTGTTTTCACCCGCTCTCAAGGAAAAGAAGTCAAGTTGCTGCTAGGATACAAAAAGAGAAGGTTGTGTCAAACACGCCTCCAACCATTGCTAAAAGAGGTAATCCTCTTCCTGCTCAACCTCCTATTAAGTCTTTTACAAAAAAATATTTTCCCCCATCTCTCCTCCAAATCAGCCTTCTTCTATTCCCATAAAGACCAGTAATCCTACCCTACCACCATGAAGTGAGGGACTCATTCCTCATCAACGCAACCCTTGGTCGCATTCGACATAATCGATCATGCTAAAAAGACCAAGATTCAAATGTCTGAGGCTGAATATCTTCAGTCAAACCCTGAGCAACTTGTAAGATTGACCGAATATATCCAAAGCCAAGCTGCCATAACTTCCCATGTCTCCCCAAAAGGAATCCTTTCCACTCCTCCTGCATCTCGCATAAATGTGGCCTCGACTTCCATGTCAGGAAAAATTGAACCTTTTTATCTCTCCCTCCTAATCAATGGTCACAAGCTAAGAAATTGCATAATTGATTCTGGGCTTCCGATAATGTCATGCCGGCAAAAAGGTCACCCATGCTTTGGGCCTCACTCTTACCAAGCCTTTCGGCAGATGTTACTCCATGGAAACCAAACAGTTCCATTGATTGGTCAGATCAAAGACACAGTTTTCCTTTTGCAGCATTCCCAGAGAAAAGAGTAAAGATGACCATCCTCATTGCTGATATCCCAGCAACATATGGAATTCTACTAGGAAGGAGCTTTTGCAGAGAAGTTGGTGGAGAGATTTATATGGACTGGTCCAAGGCCAGAATCCCCATCAAGGGTGTAATGCAGACATTGGAGCCTGAATCGCAAAAGAAGTACTTGGTCACCAATTCTGACGACCCCAAAGCCCAAATTCTCTTCGAATCATCAGGGATGGGGAACTACTTCTTATCTACTGAGTCTGATAAAATGGACATTCTCATCCAAGAGGAGGACCTTAACAAGATATGGACATTGCAGTTTGATGGCAGTTGTGCAACTAGTGGATGCGGTGCTGGAGCTGTGCTAATATCTCCTGAGGAGGAGATTTTTCCTCTCTCTTTCAAGTTGTAGTTTTTCAACACGAATAATACTATGCTGAATATGAATCTTTGCTACTTGGCATGCAAGCTACAAAAGAAAGGGGAATCAAGAACCTAAAAGTACAGGGTGATGCCGAGCTAGTCGTAAATCAAGTAAAAAGAATATACCAAGTAAAGAATGAAAGGCTCAGGCATTACCGCAACGCAGTATGGGACAACATTGAGGAATTTGACGCCTTCTCAATAAAATCCATTCCAAGAGCTCAGAATGACATGGCCGATTCACTGGCCATCTCAACGTCTCTCATGCTCCCTCACCCCGGGTTAAAAATAGACACATATACTATTGAGGTAGTCTTCCGCCCAAGCGTGCCAGATAATTCTCAGCACTGGCAGGTATTCAACGATGACAATCAACTTATTGCCTTTCTAGAGAAAGGTAGAAAATTTCAAAGAGCTTCATTTTGAAGGATCTACTTCTACATGCCATGAATCTATCACTGATCAAGCAAACGAATCAAAAGGAGGTGATGGCATATGTCAGCTCAAAGGAAATAAAATCCCAAAAGGTTTAGTCTCTCTAGAATGATTGTTTGACAAACATGATCATTTTGTAAAAAGAAGCGGCAAGATGATCCTAACTCCTCTCCAGAGACCGAATCGGTTAATCTGGGTACTATGGAACACCCGCAGCTTGTGAACATTGGGAAATGTTGCACACCCGAAGAAAAGTGAAGTTTGTCAAATTGCTGAAGAAATATATGGACGTATTGGCATGGTCTTATGCCAATCTAAAGTCTTTCAAGCCAAGGACGTTCAACATGACATCCCATTAAAAGAAGATGTCAAACCTTTTCACCAAAAACAGAGGCACTATAATCCCAAGATCTCGGTACCATCCAGGGAAATACAAAAGATGTTGGATGCAAGGATCATTTT
The DNA here is from genome assembly GCA_018340775.1 of Taxus wallichiana var. yunnanensis. NCBI lineage: Eukaryota > Viridiplantae > Streptophyta > Pinopsida > Cupressales > Taxaceae > Taxus > Taxus wallichiana. The sequence continues at coordinate 572,150,584 of CM031244.1, forward strand.
TCCTATCCATCACAAGACTGGGTAGTAAAACATCGTGCCAAAGAAAGAAGAATGGCGAGATACGCATATGCGTAGATTTTCGCAACCTGAATCAAGCATCCTTGAAGGACAAACTACCCACTACCCATAATGGATCAAGTTCTACAGCAAGAATCGTTCGTAAATGCTTGTCCATGCTTGATGGTTTTTCGGGCTATAATCAGATTGAAGTCTCACCTGAAGACCGATTCAAAACAACATTCACTACTCCCTGGGCACATTCACCTACAAAGAGATGCCTTTTGGCTTAACCAATGTTGGTGCCACCTTTCAAAAGCAATGGACTTCACATTCAAAGGTATGATGGGAAAGGTCATCATAGTTTACTTGGATGACTTAACTGTGTTCTCAAAAAAGTGAAGTGATCATTGTGATCATTTGGAGCAAGTATTGATTAGATGCCGAGAACACGGATTTCCTAAATCCGAAAAAGTCTATTTTTGAGTCACTGAAGGAAAGTTGCTGGGACACGTTGTAAGCAAGGAAGGGACAAAGATAGATGTTGAAAGGGTTAAGGCCATTCAGAGCCTTACTTTACCTACAAGCAAGACCGGTGTTCACTCTTTCTTCGGAAAAGTGAATTTTCTCAGACGCTTTGTTCCCGACTTTGCTGAAAAGACTCACCACATATCAAATATGATGAAAGGGTCACAAAATTTCTAGGAGCGAAGAAGGAAAGACGTCATTCAGGATATAAAAGCCTCTGTTGCTCATGCACCAGTCCTGGTATGTCCCGACTTCTCCAAGGATTTTATCATGTATAGCTATGCATCTGAGCATACTGTATCAGCCATCTTAATGCAAAAGAACTCTGAGGATGTTGAATCTCCAATAGCATTCATGAGTTCTCCTCTCAAGCCTCATGAATTGAAGATGTCTCAGTTGGAAAAACATGCCTTCACCATTGTCAAAGTAGTCAAGAATTTCCAGTACTACATCCTGAACTCTCATACGGTGGTGTTGGTTCTCGACACGACAGTTAAGTCTATCCTAACTCAACAGAGTTAGGAAGCTTACGAGGGAATTGGATCGCAAAGGTCCAAGAGTATGATCTAGACATAAAACCAACCAAGCTGGTAAGAGGCAAGGGCCTATGTCAGCTTATGGCTGAAAACAAAGATTCAGAGGTCCCTAAAGAAAAGATGATTGCATCGATGGAATGCAAGGCCAGCTGGAGAAAGCTGATTCTCTACCTATGGTTTTATTTGTTGCATGACTAGCGATGAATGGTATTCTGATATCACTTTCTTTCTCACTTATGGTGAGTGTCCAGCTCATCTAACTTCAAAGGAGAAGCATACTGTAAAGCTCAGAGCAGCCAGATATGTCATCTGGGATGACGGTTTATACAAACGGGATTGATGGCATCTTCTTGCGATGTGTTGACAAGCCACAACAGGTAAAATTGCTAGAAAGTTTTCATGACTCAGCTTGCGGTGGTCACTTTTCCTCATCTGCATGATAGCACACAAGATCATCCGGCCAGTACTATTGGCCAACGCTATTTCGGGATACAACCACCTGGGTAGCAAAATGTGAGCTCTGCCAATAGTTTGTTGGCAAACCAAAATTGGCTGCTTTTCCTCGTGCCCGCTCATTATTGACGAACCATTCAGGCAATGGGGAATCAAATTTATCGAGCACTACATCCCCAATCAAGTGCCGGACATAGTTATGTCCTAACAACAACATAGATTACTTCACCAAATGGGTGGAGGCCATACCGGTTAAGAATGCCACCTCTGAAATTGTTTGTAACTTCATCAAAGAAAGTATCATTGTAAGGTTTGGCATTCCACACAAGATCGTTGCTGATAATGCTTCCAACTTCTCCTCACGGGAAGTTATCGGTTTTTTCTATGAATATGGGATAACCTTGGCCCACGCCTCGATTATTACCCCTAGGGAAATGGTCAGCAGAATCCAACAATAAGAACTTAGTGACCATCATACGGAAGCTAGTTGATGAGAATCAACGGTCATGGCACAAGTCATTATATGATGCTTTGTGGGCAGACCGTATTACTCCAAAGAGGTCCCTCGGTATGTCACCTTTTCAAGTATTATATGGAATCGACGCTGAGCTTCCCATTTCTATGCTGAACTTCCTACTCTACACTTGGCACGAGCGATCGAAGATGAGACTTTCCAAAATTCTCTTGAAAAGAGGGTCATGTATCTAATAGAGCTTGAAGAAAAGAGAGTAAAAGTGGTCGACAAGATCACCGAACATCAGAATCAAGTCAAGAGACTGTTCGATAAAAGGCCAAGCAGAGAGATTTTCAGGTGGGAGATCTCATCCTTTTGTGGGACAAGCGAAGAGAGCCAAAGGGCATGCACGGAAAATTTGATTCTCTATGGAGAGGGCCTTTCAAGATCAAGCAACTCAATGGAGAGAATAGCTTCTATCTCTCGTATCTAGATGGAACTGAGCTCCCGCTTCCCTATAGCAGGCAACATCTCAAAATATTCAGAAGTAGAGCTTGCTCTCTTCTTTGTACAATTTTCTTTAGTTGTGTGTGTTTGCTTTTGTCATGTGTTTTTTTTTGTGTTGTGTGTTTTTTCCTTTTTTCGTCGCCTTTTTTTTGACTCTGTAACCCAATGGATAGGCACATGTTGATCTAGGATTCTCTACCCTTAAGCTTCACTCAAAGATAGTCCCCAGAAAGAGCCAGTTGTTATCCTGTAAAATTGACAAGGGAAATTTTGTAGGTAACCATACCAAAATTTTGTTTTGGTTCCCCATTAAGGTCCCTTAGCATTCGAATGGCATAAAATCCCTTTCCGAAAAATCTAGTTTTTCAAACTTAGTCATTTGGTCCTTTTTTGGTCTAGGCACATTTTTATTCATGCAACATCAAATGAATTTGTGCCCTCTTCTATTCCTTTGGCGCATCCTTTGGAGTGTCGACATTACAAATGTTGCACCTTCCCATGATGTGCCCTTTCAAACCTGCGCCAAGGCATGCGCCACCTTGTCGACACTAAAATTGTTGCGCCCTTGAATGGTGCGCCAAAGCACTAAAAAGGCAATGTCGACAATCCCAAATCCACACAAAGGTAAATAATTTCATGTTGGCATCTATTTTGGTGCGCCCTTTGAAAAAAGTTGGTGGCACATTTATTACACCTTTTTCTATAAATAGGCGCATCCGACCTGTCATTTTCACGATTGAAAACACGTGAAAAAGTTTTTTCCTCTACACCTGTCAGCGCTCCTATCATCCCCGTGTCACTTTACGTCACATTCATGGACCCCACATCATTTCTTCCATTCTATATATTCCTGGTAAGTGGTCCTTTCTTTTCTTGTGGTGATTGTTTGTGGGTTTTCTATATTGTTTTTAGAGGTTGTTGTTAAAAACAAAGAAATGAATCTAAAGAAATAAAACACAACCTCCAACCCATTTTGCAATCTTCTCTCCCCCAAACCGGTTTTACCCTCCTTCCAGATCTGCTGGCCTGGAGGGCTTTTGTCTCAAAATGAATCCAGATCCTCTTTTCACTCTTTTTTCCCCTCACTATCTAAATCTATGTTGAAAGAGGCCAAAAACCACAAACCTATCAAAAGAGGAGAAAATCTAAAGTTATCATATATCCAAAAGCCACGGTTTTTTTTTCGCGCAAAAACAAACTCATTGTTGCACAAAACACAAGCACATGCCATAGGGGCGCACTATCCCTACCTATAGATGCATCCTCCCCGCACCCTATAAAAAATCTCAAAACCCTAACATGCAGGCAGCAAGCAATCAACTCCCTACACTACACCAACATTTATGTCATGTAAACTTTTCCCGCGCCGCACACCAAAGCTAAGAACTGGCACACCTTAACTCAATGATGCATCATTTAAACTGCGCCCTTTGGCACACCAAAATGTTCTGCAACATGTTCCATATCTGCGCCATTGGCGCACCCTGCCACCTTACAACACCAAGATAATCTGCACCCAGTTTAAACCCTTCATATGGCGCAGGCACACATCCTTTTACATCAACATCTGAGTGTTTTGTGTAATCTTTCTATGCCCTGCACCCTTTGCATTGTTTTTATCCATGCAACACTCTCCAATAGTGCGCCTTGCTTTTCTCGACCTCGCACCTCAAGTATAGCTAGCCGCCTCACCTGCCCGAAGCTTCTAAATTACTAACTCTTCATTCTGTAAAGCTTTGATGGATGATCTAATAGCTAACATGGCTCTTCTATGATGGACTTCCTTGCTTCTTCTTGCAGATCAGCAACTGAACTCAGATTCACACATGTCTTCATCAAGTAAGAGGCCAACCAAGTCAAAGGGTAAGGCCAAACTCACAGAAGAAGAAATGAAGTACAAATACCAAAGGGTCAGGATGCCCGAGTCCCTTGCAGAATGTGACTTGGACATCAGGGATTCAAAACTCACCACATTGATATGGAGGATTTCTGGGCCAGAACCAGAAGGGTCACAGGCTAGTCCATGGATGGACAAATTGGTCGGAAGTGGTCTACACTTCACTGGGGAATTCCCGTGAGCGCGGTGAACAATGAATTCATGATGGTGGTGGCCCACTACTATAATAAGGACACAAGGTGTGTCGAGAATGAAAAGGTGAGGTTATAATCAACCTCACTACCTGACACTTTGAAATCATGTTGGGTATCCCCACCACCGGCACTTCATGTGGCAATAAGCCAAGAAGACTGCATAAAGGCATGGGATGAAAATGAAGACAAATGCATGCAACTCATGAATGAAGTGTATCTAAAGAATAAGAAGGTAATAACAGGTGGCCATAGGTTATTCATCGCAGTGACTTCTCGAGGAGCTGAGCGACACCATAACCTTCCTAAGTAGGGTATTTGGGCTTCCTGATGCCCATTACTTCCACAAATGGATGCTCATGTATCTGGAGACAATGAGCAAAAATGTTCCGATCAACATTTTTTTGAATGGGTAGAGATCATCAATAGCACCATCTCTGAGCAACTCCAACAACTCTCAACAACGGGGAGGTTCTACATGAACTCCTACGGGTATACGCTTGCCTCCTAAAAAGATTACCCAAGACTCGAGCCGATGCGGGTATGGCCCCAAGTAAAAATATATGAATATTATCCAGAGTTGAGACTGAAAACAACATCCCATAGTTCAACAAGATCAATGATGCCTTCTTCTACGGCATCATCTGCCTCTTGAGGCCCAATATGACTCATGGTCAGATGACCAAGAGCATAGTAATTGCCACAGAGAAGTGGGGGCGTTATTTACGCAATTCCCCACTTTCACCTATCTCAGGGCCACCAACTTCTTAGGGGAGCCCACCAAGCTGACCAAGGTATGCGGGGCCTAAGCTGATCCTATTGAGCTATCCAGACAGCTTATCACATATCACGAGAAGTGCCTAAAAGAAAGAAGGGTGGAACTCCTTTCCCCCTCACAGTGGGTAGGTACACCTACACTTCTCACACCAAAGCCCGGGAAATGTTTGTAGAATTGGAGTTGCTTAACTTAAAACACAATTTCCTGGCAAGGCCGACCTTCGATCCTCGCAATTTCCTCCCAAAGGCAAAGCTCGATCCAATCCACGTCCCACAGATCGAGGATATCTACATCGACCTATATCACGAGGTCGAGCTCAAGAAGAAAGGATCACTCCCACCTGGCCCTAGCAGAAATCATCCAATATGGTGTGGCCATTGTCCCGAAAGGTTTCCAAATGACCGATCAAGAAGTTGATCAGGTCTATCTAGATACGAATGGGGACAATTGGCCATTTGCCAAGATAGATAGAACAAGGGCACCTCAAACTATTGAGGAGAGAGGGTTAAAGGCACTTTGCAGCACATAGAACATTGGTGCAGGTATAATGGTCTCATCTACCTTGGGGTAGACTTCACCACGTCTCCTTTAGGGCAATGCACCTGCTAGACCAAAACACTTGCCAAAGGGCAAAGGGAAAGACAAAGAAGGGAATCAAGCGCTACTCAAGAGAAAGCTCCCGAGAGTCCTCCTTCCACCACCCAGAGCAGGTCGTACGCCCTGTCTCCCTAGAAAAAGAACAGGTGGTAAGTGTTCCAATGGCACATCCACTCAGGATGTCACCACTGCTAACTACTAAAGTTCCCACCATCCCATCTCCCGCTCCTCCTTCCCCTCCTCACGTCACTCAAGCAACCACTCCTTTGGTTGTGTCTTCTCCCCCATCTTCTACTATCCCCCTTCCTCTTCCTCCATCTTCTCTTCTTCCCGCGGAGAGCTGTCCCCCAATTTCTTCCTACATCTCTCAGATCCCTTCCACCCCCATGGTTTCTTCTCCTACAATGACTCCTACCCCTATGAGCATTGGAGATTTTCAGCTTCTTTATCAATGCCACCACCAAGCATCTCTACCCATTTCCCCGAGTTCACTATAGTTGCTCCTTCTTCTTCCTCCATTCCCTCTTCTCCCCTCTGGTCCCACTCCCTTAAGTCCAGCATGGATCTCCCAGCACCTGAGCCAACATAAGAGGAAAGTCCCCATTACACCTATGGACTTCTCCGTCATCCCAACAAAAGGAGCTAAGAAGCAAAAAAAATGAATAACCCGCTTCTCTCATAGTGCTTCAGGTGAAAGGGTAATGGAGATCGCATACCCCGATCCCACAAAGGACAAAAAGGATCTGTCTCCTACAGATTATACAGTGACATAGGTCACGATGGGAACGTCCTCAAAAAGCCTACAAGGAGAGGCCCTATCTGCAGTGGATGCCCTTTGCAAAAAGCTTCAGGAAGCAAAGGAAGAGAAGAGGATACTAAAAGAGCATAATAGACATCTTCTCCAAGCCCTACAGAAAATGGGCAGTGCACCTCCTACAACTACCACTGAAACTCCTAAGGCCCTTAGCTAGGAAAAGATAAATGAATACGCCAAGATTGGTGAACAAGGTATGGCAGTATCCACCTGGAGAGACCAAATCCTCAAGGATAGTGAGGAAGTAATCGTAAAGTTCACAGAGCTATATCAAAATATTGATCAGGCTAACAAGGAACTCCAGTGATTGCAGGACCTATCTCCAAGAGTTGACCATGCTAGGTTACAACATGAGACATTCCAGAAGATGCTCAACTAGCCCAGTCGATGACTTAGTGAAATTCAGCATCTTCGATCACCCCAGAGCACCCAACAAAGTCCTTGCTGCTTTGGACTATCGGGTCGATCAGATGGAATTCATCTTGAGAAAATTGATAAAATCAAGGAGGAAGCCTTGGATGCAATGCATCAAATGGAGCAGATCATCCTAAGGATGTCTCCAGGCTTGCTCACCCCATCATACACCTTGAGGAAGGTAGATGACACTATTCGGATCTTTAAGGAGATCGCGTCGCAAGGGTTAGGGTCGAAGCTACTTTTGATGCAGAAATCTATCAACAACCTTCTGGCCTACCATGATTTTGTTGGATACCTGATGGAGGTAGGTAATGAATACTTCAAGCTCCCAGAGAGACTCAGAGATGAACGGAGACTTGTGAAGTCATCGGCAATCACACCAAGGGTCCTTGCTCAGGATCAACTTCAACCGATGATTAGCAAATTCATGGAGTATCGGGCTCAATTCCACATTTCCTCTCCTGAGCAGAAGCAAGATACTCCCTTCCAGCATGGGATGATGACGAATAGGCTCCTTCCTCCTAGGATGTTCTCTTTTTGTAATATTTAAAAGTTTGTTGGCACAAATGATGACATCATCCATGTTGCACCATGAGATGTTGTCATCCACCAAATTGCCCAAAGTCAACAGTTGACTTTTAGATATTTTGTAAATATTTTGTAATTAGTTGTTGGTTTCTTTTTGCCTTCTCTCTCTTCTTCTCCTTCTATATATACTTGGATATTTGTTATATTCAAGGGTGGACATTTTTTAGATGAAAAATAGAAGTGAGAAGAAAAGGCTTTGTACTTTTTGTAATAGAAGAAAACATTAATACAAATATTGAGACTTTGTGTTGAATACATGTGTTATGTGCATCAGACCTTTCTTATGTCAGATCTGTGTGTTTATTTTGTTAGATCTATCTCTACTTTTTTGTCATTTTCTCATCAGTATTGCTTTGTTTGTTTATGCAAGTAGGTTAACATAAACCTTCCGACCTTTCTCGCTTTGGAATCATTTCTTTTCTCTCTTCAGAACTATCCTACCTCCTCTCATCCCTTCGTCCCTTTCTGCTCACAAATGGAAATACCCCAACTGGGATGAGATCCCAAACCCCCGAAGGTAGAATATCTCTCCCTAATCCCTTGAAATGTTAGCATAGGTCTAGTTAGCCAATTTTCTTGCATTAAGAGTAGTGTAGTGCTTAGTATAGGAAGAGGAAGTCAGCCTTCTCTAAAGTTTCACCTCAAGCCCAAGTCCCACAACTTGAGAGGTGATCCCACGTGTCCCAATCACACCAAGCTTCCTATTCACATTCTTTCCATTCGGGGGGTGCAATGATTTGGTGACAATAATACCTTAGGGATTAGTCACTCTTGAGTCTATATTCAATATAGATGATTAGTTCAAAAGTGAGAAATATAACATGTTAGTCAAGCAAGAAGATTATGAATAAATCAACATTGATAATGACAAAAAAATCAAGTTGGGCAAGGTATGTAATCAAGATGAAAATATTTCTTTTGTTAAACTTTCTCAGAATTTGATGATTTTTTTACATGGAGATATGGTGATTTAAAGGTTTTCAATCTAGATTTATCTCCACATATAATAGAGTTGGATATAAATGTAAAACCAGTCAAACCAAAGAAAAGACCCATCAACCCAAAGATTAATCCCCTCATAAAATAAGAGTTGGATAAATTGATAAAAGATAACATCATTTTCCCTATCAAACATTCATCATGGGTTGCCAATTTGGTCTTCGTGAGGAAGAAAAATAGATACATACACTTGTGTGTGGATTTTAGATATTTAAATAGGGAATATTTAAAAGATCATTATCTGTTACCATCAATGGTGAAAATCTTACAAATGGTGACAGGTTCAGAATGTTTTTCACTCTTAGATGGTTATCATGCGGGTATAATCGATTCTCAGTGCAATGTTCAAACCAATTGAAAACTTTATTTACTATAAAATGGGGCACATATGTATGCAAGAAAATTCCATTTGGAATGTCAAACATAGGATTCACATTCCAACATTGCAATCGACTTGGCATTTCAGGGGTTGATTAATAATTGTGTTCTTATCTATTTGGATGACATAATTATATTTTCCAATCATGCTACAGATAATCTAAATCATCTTAGAAACATTTTTATAAGGTGTAGGTAGTATGACGTATCTATGAATCCAAAAAAGTAATTCCATGAAGGTAAATTGATAGGTCATGTTGTGTCTAAAAATATCTTACCATTGATCCGTAGAAGGGTAAGTGTAATTTTTCATTATCTTTACCAAATCATAAGAAGGAATTATATATTTTTTGGGTAGAATTAATTTTGTTAGAAGATTCATTCCATATTTTACAAATTTAGTGAAGCCACTAACTTCAATTGTAAGGAAAAACATGGTTTTTAGTTGGAAAATAGAGGGAAGAATGCTTTTGAAGCAATCAAACATGTTATTTCATAAGCTCCAACACTTACTAATCCTGATTTTAGAAATGATTCATTTTATATGCTTTTGAAGTGATTGACACAATCTCATCCATGTTGGTACAAAAAATGATGAAAATTTAGAGCAGCCAATTACTTTTTTTAGTCAAGGCTTAGAATATTATGAGTTAAGGTATTATTTTATTGAGAAATAAGTCCTTTCCTTAATTATAAGTCTAATTTTGTCTAGACATTTGGTTTCTAATAAAAATCTCATTTAATGGTTTCTCATCAAAGTTTTAAAGAGTTTCTTTTGGTCAAGGATTTAAATTAGAAATGGGCAGGATTGGTTACAAAATTTGTGGAGTACAATGTTGATATCAATGTTACTAAATTGGTAAGAGTAAGAGGGTTATGTAAACAACTAGCTTCATATTTACATAATGAAAAAAATCAGGTTTTAGTGCTCTAAAATGCTCATAATGCACCCAATCCTTTATTACCTCGAGTTAGACTCATGACATAACTCATTTTCTTCATACTAGACAATGCCCAAAAGGTTTATATAAGACAAAAAGGAGGTATTTAAGGTTACAGTCCATTCCTTATGTTCTTGTTGATAAATTTATGTTTATAAATGATGTAAATGGTGTTCTTTTGAGATGTGTTGATTCAAATCATATTGAGCATGTTTTAGAAGAGTTTCATGGAGGATTATCTAGTGGTCATTTTGCACCAAGAGCTACAACCTTAAAGATCATGAGAGAAGGCTATTATTGGCCATATTTATTTAGAGATGCTCATGCATGGGTAAGGAAGTGTTCAAAGTGTGTTATTTTTGTAGGAAAATAGAAGTTGACAGCTCTTCCTCTTCAACCTATTTAGGTAGATCAACCTTTCATGTAATGGGGTTTGGATTTTATTGGCATGATTAACCCACATTCTAGTGCAGGCCATAAATGGATTCTCATAGCTACAAATTATTTCACAAGGTGGATAAAAGTAATAGCTTTAAAAGAAGTAAATGAAACTTTAGTGTTGGACTTTTATGAAAGTCTTGTCACAAGGTTTGGTGTCCATGCTACAATTATCTTAAACAATGCATTAAATTTCCTTGGTACAATAATCTTGAAATTCATCTATCAACATCTTCTAATTATTAGTATTAAGGGAATGGATTACCAAAATCAACTAATAAAAATATTCTCAGAATGATCAAAATAACTATGGAGGAGAATCAGAGATCATGGAACATAAAAATGAAATCAACCTTATGGGATGATATGATTACTCCTAAGAGGTCAATTAGAAACTCTCCTTTCATGTTTTTCTATGGAAGGAAGAAAGGTTTCATATTTCTTATGAATTACTAGCTCTAGATCTCATAAAACAGATGGAAATGATGGGGAGAATTTAATGTCATTCAAACTTACGAGCTATTGGAATTAGAGGAAGTTAGAAATAATGCAATGGCTACCATGGAGCTTCATCAAGCTTAAGTGAAGAGATAATTTGACAAGAAATTAGTTGCAAGAACATTTAGAGAAGGAGACATAGTGCTCAAGTGGGATGAAGAAAGAACTAAGCCTAGAAGACACACTAAGTTTGACTCCTTCGAAGTGGGCCATATCGATTACAAAGTTATAAACAACATACGCTTTTTAGTTCTCCAAGCTGAATGATGATGAAATACCCATTTTGGTAAATGGGATATACCTCAAACTTTGTTATTAAGGTCATGTTTTACCCTTATACATAGTAAGTTATTGTTTTTGTTTTCCTTCAAGTGCTTCGTGCACATTTTTTTCCTATTTAAAAGGAACGATAACCAGATCATACCAAGCCAAGAACACAGATGCTAATCAAACACCACGATCAATAAGATGAAATTAATTCGCTAGAATAACTTTACATAAACATTTGCAAACAAATGAGCAACAATATCATATATTATTATGGAACTCAATGAATTACAATGAGAATGGGCCTTGCTTATATAGGCAAGGAATAATAATCTAAGAACCAAAAGGTCGTACATGAAGCCATAAATCAAGGAAATAACTAGCCATCAAAGAACTAGTTAAGACCATAGATTTAGGAGAGAACTAGACATCAAGGATCTAGTCAATACCATAGCTCAAGGAAAGAACTATACCTAACAACTAGATAATATCTCCTAATATATAAATAAGATAAAATAAATATCCACACACATAAGTGGGTGAGGATAGATACAATAAAGGAAAATAATGTACCTAGGTGAACATGAGCTAAGGTAAATACCTACTCTAACACTATTTTCCTTTTTTTTGTGTGCCTTGCACAATTTGGTGGTGTGTCTATTTTTAATAAGTTCTCTAACATAGTTTTTTCTTTTCTAGGTGTGTTTATTTTCTAATAAGTGCTCTAACATAGTTTGTTATTTTCTAGGTAAGGCATTTTCAGGATTCACATGGTTTCAAGAGGTTACAAAGTTTGATATGACTTCATTCCCAATGGATACTTCAAGGTAACAGTATCTACATCTAACGGGAATATGTCCCTAGAGTCATCATTGGCGTAACAACGATTAACATGATGAGATCCCTCTCCACCATCAGTTCAAGCTTTTGGTGTGATGGAAAATTGTTTGGTATCGAGCTAAACAATTTTCTGTCACACCAAAATCTCAAACTTATGGTGGAGAGGGATCTCATCGTGTTAATCACATTTGCTACGCCAACATTGTCAATTCGAAGAACCTTGATAGACCGTTCCGCCTATTTCTCAGCAAGAGCCTTAAAGTCCTGAAAATGTTCAAAGACTTCAGACTTAAGCTTAAGAAAATATACCCAAGTATATCGTGAATAGTCATCAATGAAGGTTAGCACATAAAGAGCTCTAGTAAACGAAGGAGATGGAAATGGACCAGAAACATCACTGTGAACAAGATCCAAGGGACAAGTGGCTCTCCAGGCTTTTCCTTTGTCAAAGTTCTTTTCAGGATGCTTTCCAAGGGTACAACCCTCACAAAGACCCTTAGAAAACTTGACACGAGGCAACCCGTTGACCATTTTGTTTTGACTTAATTGTTCAAGGTAGCGATAATTTAGATGTCCAAAACGCTCATGCCATAACTTACTAACCTCATTTGCATGAGTGAGCAAGGCAGTGGGTGTAGAATCAAAAGTAAAGTGGGAGAATGTGTACAACCATGAACGGTGATCTACCTTTCCCTCACCACCGTAGTAGTGTCATTGTTAAGCTCACGAATGATCACCGAGTTAGGACCAAATTCCACTCACATTCCTTCACCAAGGTGAGTAATTTGGTAAACCGATAAGAGATTGGTAGAGAGATCAGGAACACTCAACACTTGGTTAAATGTTCCCCCATCCATCTCTACCGATCCACTACCGGAAACCGACACTGTCGTGTCATTACCCATCATGATTTGGGACATTCCACAAGGTTCGATGTTAGAAAACTCAACATGCGAAGAACCCATGTGGTGCGAGGCACCGAATCTATAATACATGTCGATGAAGGAACAACTTTGGCTACAAGGGCCTTTCCTTTCTTCTTATCATTTTTAGCACCTTTTGCAGCAGAAGACTCGGCCTTCGGAGCACTTTGTTTTATTGATTCAGGAACACTTATTTTATTTTTCTCAAGTAAATGAGATAAGTGATCAATCTGTTTCTTAAAACAGTGTTGATTACAATCGGGTTCGTGCGTGCGCTTTGAAACACTTGGTAACTCGTCTTCTAATTAGCATAATAACGTGCAAGAGAGGAGACCACAACAAGTGTTTCGTGTAGCGCAACAAAAAAGACACCATAAATAAGCACAAGCAAAAACAAAAAGGAGGTGAAAGCCAACCACGGTGGTGAGAAAAAGTGTCTCACGTCGCATGAAAGAATCCCTTTGTCATAAAACCGTGGTGGATGCGCTCACAAGTCTACGAAAAAAGGAAAAGAACAAAGCTCAAAAATTGAGTGACTTAAGCAATACAAAGACACCCCCTGAGATACGGCACTTTATAAAATTAGTGTGTTTACAAAGATAATGATCCCATCATATAGAGTGTGAAAAAAACATGCAACTTTGAATAAAGAAATGTCAAGATCGAGCAACGAGTCAAAAGTTATAGCAAAAACCAATTCCCGCAATTTGATGAGAAAAAGCCAATAAGCTCGCAAATGGATTAAAAAAGCACCCTAAATGCATGCAAATGGTGTCATATGTATGCTCGTTGGAAATGACATGGAATTTGAGCTTTTGGTGTGACGGAAAATCGTTTGTATCGTGAGCCAGAGCGCTTAAGCGCGCCCGACCCCAGTAGTGCTTTGGGATGGGTGACCTCCCAGAAATTCCCAGTGCTGCTTCGCCTCCTAATGCCGTTGGGCCTAATTGGGTATATACGTGGTGGGCCCAAAGCTCACGTGGTTGTATCCAGCTTCATTGTGTGGGGGTGTGTTGGCGTAGCAGCTGATTAACACGATGAGATCCCTCTCCACCATAAGTTCAAGCTTTTGGTGTGACGGAAAATCATTTGGTATCAGAGCTACACAACTTGTCGTCACACCAAAAGCTCGAACTTATGGTGTGATGGTAAGTCGTTTGCATCGAGCTAGGCGCTTAAGTGCGCTAGCCCTAGAGTAGTTCTGGGATGGGTGACCTCCCGAAAATTCCTGGTGTCACTTCCTCTTAATATGCCTTTGGGCTTGATTGGGTGTATACCCGGCTCCATCGTGTGGGAGAGTATTGGCATAGCAACTGATTAACACGATGAGATCCCTCTCCACCATAAGTTTGAGATTTTTTTGTGACGGCAAGTTGTGTAGCCCTGATACCAAATGATTTTTTGTCACACCAAAAGCTCGAACTGATGGTGGAGAGGGATCTCATCGTGTTATTCAAATTTCTTCTGTTGGGCCAAGCGCGCTTTAACTACTCTCTCGATACCAAATGACTTGTCGTCACACCAAAAGCTTGAACTAATGGTGGAGAGGGATCTCATCATGTTAATCAGCTGCTACACCAACACACCCCCACACGATGAAGCCGGATGCAACCACGTGAGCTCTGGGCCCACCACGTATACACCCAATTAGGCCCAACGACATTAGGAGGCAGTGACACCGGGAATTTCTGGGAGGTCACCCATCCCAACACTACTCTGGGGCTGGCGCACTTAACTACCTGGCTCTGATACCAAATGATTTTTTGTCACACCAAAAGCTCAAACTGATGGTGGAGAGGGATCTCATCGTGTTATTCAGCTGCTACGCCAACAATCACCAAATTGTTATCCAAAACAAACCTCGTGTCATTTTTTGGTGTTCTTGACATGCCATGGTGTTGTCATAAATCAATGAAATTCAAAATTTGTAGGTTATGGGAAAGTTTCGGTGTTTTGGGAATTTTCCTTCATCTTGCTAGGCCTCTTCAATCTAGGAATTAGTAAAAGTTTCGGTCAATTAGGAAAATTAGGGTAGAATTGGCCTCTAGAAGAACAAAAGGAAATGTTCCCGAGTTCCTCATGTTCCCGCTTCACCTCATTAGATGCAATAAACTTAGGATCATATAATTTGAGCCTTACAAGCATTTCTATAACGTTTCCTTTATTCCTTGGTTTCTCTGCATCACCGCAACATCATATATACTAACTTTTGATGGCACTTAAGGAATAGTTCCTATGTTCTTGTCATTCACATAGACCCACCTTGTCCAAAACCTTAAAAAAACAATGCAAATAAGAAAATTCATACCTTATTGGCATTTATGGAACATTTCTAATGTTCCAAAGGTTCTTTGATTGCCACAAATTCCATAGAAAAAATAGGGCAAAGCAATCGATTATGTTGGGTTTGATGGGCATAAGAGGAATAATGCTAGAGTTAAATTACTTCCCCCATCGATGATAAATATGATCCAAGAAAAAGGAGGTTAAGTTGGGTCCATGAGGAACCTTTATAACATCCCCTTGTTCCATTAATTCCCTAAAACCCCGCCATACTCGGTAAAGAGGAAAAGTGTAAAATAAGTTGGAAAATTCAATCTCGGAGGGAACAATAGGAACTGTTCCTCATTCCTCTTGTTACCCAAATCACTTTGTCATCTCCACATAATGAAAAAGGTTAAATTGGTCATTAAAGGCCCGGAAGGAACAACTCCTCCATTCTAAGAGTTCTTCAATTCACCGACGGGCCCGAAAAAAGCATAAAAAACCCAAAAAAAGCTCCAATTATCTTTTTTAGCTATTTTCTTTGCCCAAGTATCTTTTTTGATAATGCAAAGGCAAATATTAGTAGGTTATAATGCATGAAAATCTTTCATATCACTCATATTTTTAAAATATAGCATGCTTTTTCCTATTTTTACTTATCGACTTGCATGTTTGCGTCTTTTCCCTTATTTTCTCCCTCATTATCTATATAACTCATGAATTTCATTGTAAAAACATCTATGCACTTATGTTCATCATTTTTTCAGTTGGAAGGGGAGACATAAAACCACTCCCCAAAGGGTGCATTACTCCTTGACAACAAGAACTATACATAATCTCGTGAGCTATAAATTATTCTCCTTTGAAATGCAAAATTTATCAAAATGATGACTAACATACTCACCGCCATTTTATTTTCTCAATACTGACGGATTTCCCGATCATTTCTCCAAAAATTATTGAATTTCTAAAAATGATAAAAACCTAAGACTTATGTTAAAGAAAGTATAACCAAGTATGTCCGAAAAATCATCAATAAAGGTGAAAAGTTATCTAGTCATGTTAAATGAAGGATGTAGGAATGGACCTGAAATATCATTGTGAACTATATCTAAAATATGTGTAGCTATCCTTTATTTTCCTTTTCATAATTATCTTCAGGATGTTTACCAAGAATGTGACCCTAAAAAAATATGAGAAAATAATACACAAGGAAACTTTGTGGCCATATCATGTTGATTTAGTTGTTTCAAGTAGTGGTAGTTAACATGACAAAAATACTCATGCCATATATGACTCATCCTATCTCGCAGTGAGAACTACATTAGCAATATCAAGAGTAAATTGTGAGGTGTAAACCCATGACTAGTGATATGATTTTCCCACAAACATTGTATAATCAACGTTTAACTCCCTACTAAACACTAAGTCGAGGTCAACTCAACTTTTATGCCCTAACCAATATGATTGATATGATAAAAAGAGGATATTAGTTGTTATTGAAGGAATATAGAGAAAATCCTAGAATGATCCATCACTCACTTCAATAGACCCTCTCCCATGAAATTATACATGAGTATTTCACCCAACACAATACAAAGACTAGTGCATGGATATGAGGAAGTGAAGTCAACCTACGATGATTTCTTGTGGTGTGAAACACCTAATTCAGTTACCCATGAGGAATTTTGAGGTAAAAATACTACTACAAGGGCCTTCATCCAATTTCTTTCCCCTTACCATTGCATTTTTCCTTATAATACTCCTAAGTTGATGAATACTTTGCTTAATAAAATCAATGAAACTTATGTTGTTATTTTTAAGAATATTATTCAATTGATCAATCTATTTCTTTAAAAATTTATTTTCATCATGCCCAATTCTCTTACAATAGGCACATTTGACCTTCTCTTTCTTAGTTTTAATTTCAAAAGAAGAGGTCTTAGTTGTGGTAGGTTGTTGATCCTTCTTTTTCTCATTGTTTTTTTTGTTCTATCTCTTATTATGTTATTTGAATCCTGTAGTATTTCATGTCTAACAATTAGGGAACATGACTTGGAGGACTTCAATGTACCCATTTGAATAATCTTATCTTACTCCCAGTCAAGGAGGTAGCAAAATAATATAAGGCATTTTATATATGGCTTCAAGGAACTCCTAGTGGCATGGAAGGTAGAAACAAAAATTCAATAGTCAAGACCCAACTTAGCAAGAATAGAAAGAATCAAATGCTCATCATATTTTTATTATCCCACATTGTTTCAACTATAATATAAGTGATTTGAATTTTGTGAATAAGTCCTTTATATTGTCAAAGTTTCTTGGACTCAAACTAATGAGCTCATTCTCCAATTCATGACCACTTATTACATTCTACTTCCTAAAGAGTCCTTTCAATATGGTCCAAATATAAATAGTTGTGCTAAAAAATTCTATATAAAATTGAATTAAGGATAAACATATAAAATAATAGATGATAGGCCTCTTTACATCTATTAAACCACTTAATTTTATCTACATTTTATATTGATTTAGTTTCAATACCCATTATGATTTGGTGTAAACCCTTACTTCTCAATAAGATTTACATTTTTATTTTCCACTCATGATAGTTAAATGGTGTGATAAGTAGATCCACATTTTGACCCATAATGCAAATAAATTTTGTAGAAATGAAAGTGTGTAAGAGAATATAAGACAACCCCTACGGTTAGAACTTTATAATTTACCGCATATACAACTTTTCCACGTCCTAAAAATGTCTTATACAGCCAAACAAAGAAATGAAAGTACCAACAATGTATGTAAAGAGATAAAAATACACACTTTCGAAAAAGGAACCTCAAAATGAGTTGTTAGTATAAAGTAATGCCTCTTATTGGTTTCTTTTAGTTCAAAATTTTAACACTTGCTCATGTGACTTGAAAACAAAAATGCATCCCTTGACCTTAAATATTTCAACACTTTCTTGTGCACCTTGAAAAAAATATTACCTCTCTTGAGTTAAGCCCCTTTGGGTTGGTTGTGACTAGGGGCCAAGGTTAGGAATGAAAGGAACGATAAACAAATTGTTCCAAGTTGTGATCTCAAATGATAATAACACACCACATTAGATATGCAAAGAAAAAGAGATAAAATATCATATATAGAAATCCATCATAATCCATAATGATCAATACATTAGAATTGAATAACATTATAATTGAGTTGACTACATTTCTCAATAAGAAGGATGTACATAAATGAGGAGATAAGTGCAACTACTACCTAGATCAGTGGTGAAGAACTCCCACTAATTGATATGGGTAGTTAACTCCACAAGACTAGTAAGCTAACTCCACATAACTGAGAAGTTAACTCAACATAACTAGGAAGCTAACTCCACACAACTAGTACACCTAAGAAAGCTAACCCAACAAGTCTAGGGATAACATAAGTATAATAATTATCCTAACAAATAAATAAAAGGATAAATAATAACCTACACTAACACCCCCTGTAAGCATAGCTTAGGTGGGCGGAAAAGAAGGTGGGTCCCAAAAATAAGGCTCGATGAGGTACCCACGTACAATAAGCTGGGAAGAAGTGACACCACAAGGTACTCAAAACCAGTAATAACAAAGTAGAGAGAAAATTCCCACCGCAAGATATCCCAATAATCTCACCTCCAAAACTCATATAATGTTGAATAATTTTGGTGTGTACTTTGTGGTCCGAATCCACCGCTTAATCAAAAACTCAAAAATAAGCGACATTGGGCTTCACCAGAATAGCTCCATGTAAGGAGACTATCAATGGAGTGATGTCAAAAGTGTAAAAAACACCAAACATAATTCGATCAACTACTACAAATAGGTGTGCCACGATCTAATAACAACCAAGAAAACAAGGAAAGGACACGAGATCCAAAGAAAGTGGAGTACCATGATCCCGAGAAAAGCCAAGGTAACAAGGCAAGGAAAAAAACCTGAATAAGCAAGATCAATCTTACAAATAGGTGTGTCAAGATCCAGAATAATAACCAAGACAACAAGGTAAATACATGATATTCAAATAAATAGGAGTCTCACGATCCAAGAAAAGTCAAGGTAACAAGGCAAGTACGCGAAACCCGAAAAAACAATATCAACACGTAACAAGGTAAGGACATGAACCTCGAAGTAGTATCAACACCACACCCTCTCATATTGTTGAATGGGTAGAGTGATGCTACAAATCTATTTGAGTTATCAAAAAAACTACTCGAACATTGAAAAACTAACACTGGGCTTTACCAGAATATCTCCCCCACAAGAGAGACTGTCAACATACCAAAAAGTGTCAAAAATACAAATATAAAATATCTCAACAAACAAAAGAGATAAATGTTGACACTTTATAATTGAGTGTGTGTTACAAATATGACATTTTAAATTTTTAGTTTATTTCTCAAAAGAAATAGTTCCAGTGGAACAAGTATGAAAAACAAGCACTTTTGAAAAAAATGGCACTCAAATTCGAGTTACCAATCAAAAGATACAAGTTTTTGAAGTTTATGCTCTAATATTTTTATAAAAAAAAAACATAAAATGGATTTTGCCTTCACTCTTCCTCAACTTGCTTTTTATGGAAAAAAAATTCCAATTCTAGATTTGCAAAAGAAGAAGAAGAAAAACCCAATACCGAACGTGAAAAACCCAAAAATTGTTTTTCTAGATTTTCTACTTCACCACCCAAATTTCTAAAATCCCCAAGGGTAGCATAGATCTACAAGATCCTCAAATCCTCCACACAACAGAAATCTACAAATTGAAAGAAAAAAACCCATTACATAACGCAAAAAACCCAAAAAACCCTAGAAAGCATTTCTTTGAACTTTCTGTCTCACTGACATAGATTTCTAAATGGATATATAAATCTTCAAATCCTCTCCACATAAGAACTCTACAAATTGGAAGAAAAAAGCCTATTACCGATTAAAAACCCAGAAACCATTTTTCTGGATTTTCTACTTCCCTAATAAGGATTTCCCCAAGCACAAATTTGTAAGATGTCTAGATTCTTGCCAAATAGGAATGTTTTGAAGCGAAGAAATATAACCTAGTACCGAAGGTGGAAAACCAAGAAACCATTTTTAGGACTTTCTACTTTCTGGAAAAAATTTCTTCCCCGTATGGATTTCCAAGTAATGTCTGCCTCTATAAAACCAAAACAAACTCAAAAATAAAATGTCTTCTTCAATAGCCAAGTTTACACTTGTTTTTAGGGTTTTCTCTCCTTCTGAATCCAACAAAGTTCTAACAAATTCCAAAATATATGAAAAAAGTAAACCCTTGCTTGTAAAAAAATTATAGATGAAATGTCTACATCATCTACTACTATGATACCATGAAAGGAATGATAAACATATTGTTCCAAGCCATGATCTCAGATGATAATAACACACCATATTATATTTGTAAATCAGAAGAGCTAAAATATCATATATGGAAATCCATCATAATCCATAATGCTCAATACATTAGAATTGAATTGACTACATTTCTCAATAATAAGGATGTACATATAGGAGGAGAGAAGTGCAACTATTACCTAGATCAGTTTTGAAGAACTCCCACTAACCGATACTAGTAGTTAACTTAATAAGACTAGTAAGTTAACTCCACATAACCGAGAAGCTAACTCAACACAACTAGTAAGCTAATTCCACACAACTAGTATGCTGAAAATGCTAGCCCAATACGTGTAGGGCTAACACAAGTGTAAGAATTATCCTAATAAATAAATAAAAGGATAAATAATAACCTACACTAATAAGGAAAAGTGGTGAGGTATTATTTTCTAGTTTTTAAACTTATTTAAAAACTGATGTCACCTTTTGGGGGTGTTGCACACTTGCTTAGCACATTGTCATTATCGATATGCACTCCCACTTATCAAATCAACTAAGGAGAGTAAGAGATACATAGGGTTAGGTTTTGTATCTCGAGCTTTGTGCTATAATTATGAATAATGGCATTTCCATGTCAAACTATGTACAAACAAGAACAACCAAACACATGTTCTTCCACCATTTGTGTAGGGAAGCCAAAAATCACATATACATACTCATAGGTACAACATATGACATGCATGAAATATAATTGCTACAACTATGTAAAATGAAACCACTTATTTTTGATCTGTAACAAGATAAAAAAATACAACTATTAAGCATAGGTAAAACTATCGGGATCTCCATTTAGGAAGATAAAATAACTAACCTTGTCATTAGGAACCACGCTCGGGAAGATACAATGACTAACCTTGGTATTGAATGCATCTTCGAGATCTATCAAACTAAAAACACCCATTATGTTTCTAGAAAAACCTAGAACTCAAACTTTGGTGTGGTACAAAATAACACCAAATAGCCTAGAGATGATTTTTTTTTTTTGAAAAAGACCACATTCATCTTGCTTTATAATATACTTGAGTTTACTATCAATCATAGGGTTTTAACATAATCTAGACTCAATGGCATGGTTCCTTTCTTTAGAAAAAGCATGGATTGAAGATTGTCTTGCAAAAATTATTATGTAAGGATTTTCCCTTCTTTTATGATTCTATCGATCATCCAAAGACAAGAGATAACATAATTAGAGATAGAAAAAAATCTCAAAAATACTTAAGATTCCAAAAATAAACACAACAAAACAAAGACATTTGATTACACGAACACAAATCGATACCATGTACGAATGTGGGCTATGATCGAGCACATGGAAAATATGAATGCACATAAAGAGTGACATTATGAGAGAGATAATAACAAAACATGTGACAAAAGATAGCTTGTATATTTAATTCACGTGAAATAAATTTACAAGAGGTACATAAATAGGAAGTGGAGAAGTGTAACCACCACCTAAAAAGGTGAAGTGTAACTCTCATCTATCCTGATGAAACCTAAGAAAGATAAATACATGTCCAGGGAAACCCATACACTAGAATAAAAAAACTACACTAATAGAATAAGAGGCTTGAAGATGAATTAGAGTAATCCAAATAAGTGTTTTTTTAGAAAAAAAGTGATATTTGTCAAATTAATAAAATTACAAGTTTTGAAACCAAACTATGAATTTTGAAAAACCAAGAGAGATATTTTAGAATCTCAATATGATGGACATAAACCTATAAGGTATTTTCAATAATTATATATTTTTCCAACTATGATCTTATTGTTAAAACTAGAGATTTTATAATTTGGTAGAATTATGCTAAAAATTATGACAAAAAGTCATTTTCATTTTATTTATCAAAATATAGAAAAACCTCTTATGGTTTGAAAAGAGATTCATTATTTTTCGATATGTCTCGAATGTGTTTGGGAAAATAACACCCCTAGAAAGAGGCCCTAAGAGGAAAACCAAGTGCGAACCCTAAGTGAAATTTTTGAAAACCAGATTTAGGGCATGAAATAGATAAAAATTTGAATAAAATTTGAACACAAATGTTATAATATTGAGAAAATTAAAAAACTATGCTTTGAGGGAATGTTTTTGTAACATCAAACAAGTGGGTTCACTAAATGATCACGCCTTAAATAAATAGAAAGTGTTTAGTTTTGTGATGCGGTTCTTATTTATTCAAATGAGTAAGGCTAGAAAACATTGTATATTTTGATTAATTACTATAACATAATGCATAAATAAGAGTATATAACCAAAAACAATTCAAGATATAATGATAGATACAATTTCTCAAAACACAAGAAAAAAAGTGTACTTATATGAATATAGACACAAAGATGCAATCTAGTAGTGTTGGGTGATTGTGTAAACTAGAAAGGGCCCATAGGTGATTCATTTCCAAAACTGGAATATAAATATGAACCCATATGACTTATCCTAGAGTATGGTATGTTATGTTCTCAAGATGTACAATTTTAGACATGTATGTGTTGGTGCTCTATAAATTTTTATGTATATGAGACACTTTTTAATGGCCTTCACCCTAAAGCCCTAGGTGTATCACATTTTTAAAACCCTTCTCTCACGAAAACACTCTTAAATCCTAACCACAAGTGGACACCCCTATAAAGAGGTTAGTGTTTAGGTTGAAGCACCATTGTTCGCCTACATTGGCACTAATCTCAAGATTAATAAAACCACTTATATTTATCCACCTAGCATCTGATATATATATATATATATATATATATATATTGGAAAGTTGAACAATTAAAAAGAGAAAAGGCTTGTTGTGCTTAAGCTTGAATTGGATTGACTAAGAAGGTCTATGGAATGAGAAAAATGGATCTTGAACATATTTTGGCTAGTTTCAAACATGTGTTTAACTTTATCTAGGTTTTGTTATTAATTTGAATGAGTTTAGGAGAGCTTGACATGCTTTAAGAATATATTTTGTAATGACTTCTCTTGAGAGTGTTAGATGAGTGCTAGGTGTGGTAAATAGGTGAGTGAGACTTACTTTTATAGTTGTTCATAATTTTAATTTCACATTAAGAATGACCTATCGGATATGAATCAACCCATGAAAATATGTCAAATTGGAAAATTGACCACTGTGTAGTGGGAGATAAGACTGCATTTGACCTAGGACCAAACCATAAGATGGTTTAGTCCCATCTAAATGGTCTCATATAAATGGTTCATGGGATTTTGAAAGTTTATGGAACTAGTGCTTGTAGAGATTATATGGCTATGGGAAAATGTGATTAGTTTTGTGAGTGGTTGAGCAGTGTGAATAAATAGGATATTCATGGAAGAGAGACAAAGATAAGTCCCCTAGGCTTAGAAAGTATGCACAAGTCATGCTTCAGGTGCAAGGCCAAAGTTTTCATTTCCAACTAATAAATTTTCAAATTTAGGTGTATACAAAAATATAATTTACATTTTAACATTGTAACTATGCTTAAGGGTGATGTATGTTTATAAAAATATAAATAAAACAATAACTTAACAATTGAGTCAATTTTTTAATCCCATATTAGTAAGAATTGTGATATAATGATGATTTATAAAGTGCTACAAATTTTAATTTTTAAAAATATAAAAATAGTTAACTTGTGAAAAACCCAAAGGGTTGGATTACATTCAGTTCCTTCCTATAATAACAAATGATTAAAAGTGTTTTTCCTAAGTGGGATCCCTTACCTTTTAAGTATTATTAACATACATAAGGGAAAATGTGATTAGTGAAATTAATATCCTCTAAGAAATATCTAACAATATATTTATGAAAATGGATAACACACTTTACCAAATCATTCTTAAATCCCAAAATAACCAATAAAATAAGTAATAATATGTGATGATTATTTTGAATCCATCATAATTGATAAGATGGGTACTTAAAAGAACGTAATTTTGAAAATCATTAATTCTTATATCAAAACCTCTAAAAATTCCTTTCTTTTCATAGTATTTATCTTTGAAAACTAAACAAGATTGATACATGTTAGGTATAAGTGGATGCATTATATAATCGAAAAAATTTAAATTTAATTTCAAATTAAAGTCAAGTTCAAATTCAAATTAAATTTATACTACAATCAAACTTTCAATTCTAAACACAACTTCAAGTTTAAATTTAACTTTCATTTCAAGTTCAAGTTCATTTTAAAATTCAAATTCATGACATTCTCTTCTAATATATCCGTAGAACTACAATTTATGTTATTGTTTGAGATTTTAACAAAAATTACAATACATTAAATATGAATCAAATATATTATTTGGTTCCTCACAATATGATGTTTAATCTAAAGTTTGAATTTGAATTTAATAATAACGTAAACTCTCACACATAGATAAGTACATTAAAAACTTCTATTTGGTCACATATGAGTTAGGTGTGTTTTTAATATTTAGTAAAAATGAAATATAATGACTCTATATATTTTAGACAATGTCATGATATTACATGACACTTGTTAATTATTTATATTGGGTTTATAGAGATTCAAGTGCAATTTAAATCAAATAATAACAAGAAAAATCCTTTATTCTACTTAAAATATATAACCATATTGTGTATATGCTAAAAATGGTTGTTCTGAAAGTATATAAATATTTAATTGAATTTTTTTAGTAAATATCTTTTCCCCTCAAATATTTTATATTGAATTTTTTAATAAAGTAACTAGAAGATGAATTTAAATCCTAAATATCTATTGAGATTTGGATACATACCACTAGTAAAATCTTTCTCCATAAGGATTTAGTTTAAGAACATAAGGATTTATATTTAGAGATGTTATGCTATCATTATTTATGAAGGATTGGATTCGTTCACTTTGAAAGATCCATTTTCTTGAAGCTACACAAAAACATATGCTATAAATTAAACAAAAATTAAATATATGTAACTAAAAAATTTAAAAAATAGACATTAAATTATACGTACCATATTTTGTAGTTTATAATACTCGTCCTTCAAGAATTTCATCTATAATACAATGATAAAAAAATTATTGATAAATATTTAACATGTCCGAAGGAGATTAATATAACTTCTAATATAGTTAAGGTGTTCATAATCCATAACATTAACAAATGAGTTTCTAGATGTATTAGATTTTCAATCAAAAATTATGATGTAGACATAGTTAGAGAGTCCAATGGATAAATAACTTAGACTATGCAAACCTTAATAACTCTTGCAAACAATGATGGACACAAACAATAAAAGTCCATAGGAAACATGAAATTATAAGCTTTAATGTAATAGATTCAATGGATGAATTGTAATCATAGGCATAAAAAAATAATGGTATTATTAAAAACTTGAAATCTTTGAATTACAACGATTCCACAAAGATGTTATATACACAAACACTTTAATATAGAATTTCAGGCTTCAAAAATCTCTACATGAACTAGATTTGGTTCCTTGTCATAGGTTACAACTACTTCCACTCTTTTCTTTCACACTCATCTTATTATTGTTGTTACTCTATATATCTAGAGAAAAAAATTTAAAAATTAAATGGTTCACCTTGCTCTTTAGTAGGATAATAATATTATCAATCTTCATCTTCCATAAATACCATAAACAAAACTATCAAGATTGATATAATTTCAAATTATGATGACACTCATATTTTTTAAGTGAAAGAAACTCTAAGATGAAATACGGATGCACACATTTTTCACCTCACAAAAGATTATGAATAACCAAAGTTATTTTCACAAGAGTTTTTAACCAAGTGATTACATAGGTTATGCACAATATTGCTCCTAAATAAGACATGTATTGTTTTACAAGATATTTTGTCGTGTACACTCTCACGCACACAACCTAATGAACAAAAATGACACATATTGACTAATAACTTGGCACATGGAAGAAAAATGAAACAATAACACCTTATTAATTTTGAATGAGGAATATAACTTGCACACATAACTTTTACGAATCATAAATAAATAATTCTCCAATAATACATACCACAACCTATTGATATGACTCGATTGATTTTATAAATTATCAAAACATGATGTCAACTAATCTTTATCAAGAGAGAAAAGATAATCCTTTGAAAAATAATATCGAGAGCATAATGCTTCATCCAACATAAGGGAATGGAGAAGAATCAAATTGTAATGGAAGTAACTTTTAAATTTAGATCTGAGGAGAAATTAGGAGCATGAAAGTTATAGGGAAGAAAATGTGACTTCACAATATATTGAGAGAGAAGAGATTACAATAGGGGAAATTTTGTTAGAGGGATAAAGGAACTATGTATCATGAGTTTGTTCAAGTATTATATGTTTCTTCTTATAAAATTAACAAATTGGATGAGGCACTACATGTCATTAGAGATTAGAAAGTTATAATTGAGTAGTCGTGAGAGAATATTGAGGAGGTGAACAGAAAAGGTATTTAGGGGTGGAATCAAAAAATCAAGAAATATACCACTTTAAAATCTTTATCAAATTGGAAAGGAATATTTTTATCAAAAAAATTAACTTTAGGGATCTACCTAAATTATATGTAGTGGTATTGGAGAAATAATTTTTCGTGAGGGAAAATTGTGGGATTTCACCAACACTCTAGGACTAGGTCCCTCTACTTGAATGGGGAAGCTCCATTTATTGAAAATAATGAAATTATATACACTATCCTATTGACTGGGGGAATTCTTTCAACCAAGGATCACATAGGGGTACTTCCCTACACCTATGAAAAGTTCTTGTAGAAACTACAAGGAGGAAAAATATTGAAGGAAAGGTGTGAAGATAATAGTAAAGAGGAGGTTTTGCACAATAAATAATACAACAAATTTTATTGTTTCAAAACTAATATATTACCCATGAATTCAATGAGAGGATACCATGAGAATTAATAAGGAAAAAAAACACACAAAACAAAAAAACTTAATGCATAACATTCAACAAGTACACTTCTCGTGGAATATAGTTGAGATGGAGAGGAAACATACGCAAAAATGAAATGGAGAAAAATTGATCACTTGTTTATAGAGAGAGTATGGGAGCTAGTAAACATGATTAACCATCCCCTAAAATGAGGGGTCTCTCCCAATTTATAGCTTTACAATTCATCTCTTCGTCTACCCCCACATGTCTCTTCATGTCATTATTCAACTTGTGACTCTTTTTGTCTTCCTAGGATGTGAGAAAATAAGTCCCATTTTTATAAATCAAAAGGGACTTTTAAATTTCACCATTAGAGTCACTTAAGTGAATAAGACATATTACAATGATTTCTTACAATGAATAATTAGAAAGGGGGAGAGAAGAGGAGAAATAATGAGAGAGGAGAGGAAAGAATAAATGCTCCAAAACATGGATGAAGATGCCTCCACCTTCGATGAAGATCCACTCAAGAAGTTGAAGATGACAACCTGACCCCTAATGGCCCTCCACAATGATGCAATGACAAAGAGATTTGATGAAGGACATTTTTAACACTTTGCCTCTTTTAAAAACTCTTGAAATGGTGAATCTTTGCAGCACTACTTGAACACACCAATAATAAGAGTGATGATAACTTGAGAAATATACCACTGAGAAAATTAGTGGATGACTTACCTTATTGAGAAAATCCTTTTGATCCTCGATACATTGCTACATTTTTATGATCAATCATTCACATGGGATAAATTGGTGTATTTTTCTCACACAAGCATGATCATGATTCTATCACTACAAGAGAACTGATGATGAATGAGACATGAGACAAAATCCTTCTAAGTCCTGGAGTAAGGAAAGAAGAATGAAACCAAAACAAATTCCATCCACCAATTGATCATAAATTCTATGAGAAATGAATTGAAATGGCCTTTGAGAAAAAACTGACATATTTATCATTTTGAAACTTTATGCTCACCATATCGGTACTTTAGACGATTAATCACACACTTGGGTACATTTCTAGGTCCTAATCACGTAGACCACCATTCATATGATTCCTAAGCGAGAAAACTAGTAATTGACATTTGTCTGTGTTCTCTTTGCTTTCTTTCTTTCTTTCTATGTGGTCTTGCACACCTCACTACCCAATCAAACTTTCACTGCTTTATATTTCTTGGCTCTAGACACGATGCCCAAATTAGAATGCTAACTCCCGGTGCTCGTATCCCCTTTGGGTGCTCCTGATCTCTTTGTATCTTTCTCACCCCTTTTGGGCCTCTTTTATCTTTTGGAAATCTTGTTTTCTTATGGGTTGGCCTTTTAGTATGTAAATTACAAAATTAAAACAAGGGAATCATATAAATACAAAGCTATATGATCATAATAACAGAACAAGCTCGAAAATATATTACTATCACCTAAGGTTGCATCCAAAGGCATTTCAAGAGCATCAAAACATCCATCTAGCTTCATTCAAGGGACAAGGGACTACATTTTTCTATACACTTCATAGGAGGAAGTTCATTTTGACATCCACACATCTATTTACATTGCTACATCTAGTTATTTCTCACTATTTGGTGCATCTTACATAATAGTTTCCTACGACACAATTCTACACACATGCATACGAGAACTACATGGAGTCTAAGATGTATTGCAATGCACATTATAAGATCACTTCGTCGGGTGACCACTAGGGTCAATATGACTTCCCATTTGCATATTTTTATTTTTAGGATTTGATGTATTTTGGGTTTTTGCGGAAATCATTTGTTTTGCAAGTTACAGGTGAAATCTACGGACATAGTGCAACATACATGTGACAAACAACGAAGGCCAATACTAGTTGTACAACACAAGAAAATTCAGTTTGAGCATTTTACAATCACGGGCACCCAAAAGTAGACCACCGGAAACCATGAGCCCCCGACCCATTCCAAGCACCCCATTCCAAATTTATTTTGATAGTTATGCATTTTCATGAGCATGGTTGTGTCAAAATCGTCATGTTTAGTAGTTTTCTAGTCCGACATACTTGGGGATTTAATTGTGAAATAAACTAATTCCTCTATCCTCTCTCTTACACCTAGGGTTTCATATTTTTCTAGCTTATTATTTTGGTAAGATATGTATTTTATTACTTATCATTGTGTTGTGACTCTACAATTAGGGTTTTACAAAATTCAATATTTTTTAAATCATTTGGTGAACCTATCTCATTCGGACACTCTTGGATCCTCATTTTTCTACTCTCATGGCTCATAAGATATTTCAAGTCTCCTTGCTTCAATTTCTTCAAATGCACCCATCTTGTAAAGATGCTCTCCACAAAACCCTAGACACAATGTATCTCCCTATAAACATGTTGCCTTCATAAGTTAGTGCCATCTTTGATCATCTCTCTGATGAATCTATTAGTTCTAATTCCAATCAATCAATTTGTAAGTCTATTCAAGATTTACATTATTTATTTCAAGATAAATTTCAAGCTATGGAATCCATGATTACATATCTTCAATCTGAAATCCAACATCTTAAGGACACTTCTTAGGATCACACTAGTTCTTCTTCTCATCCTCATTTTATGTCTTCTACATGTGCTCATATCAATGAACCCCAAGTACTACTTGCTCCCATGTGCCTCTAAAGTTTGATCAAAATACTAAGCAACGTGATATTCTTCCAATACTCATCAATTTATCAGCTTTCCATCTACTCATTTCTATCCTCCGTATCGGATTGCAAAATATCAAGGTTTTCCATATTGTAATTATCATCGAATCAATGGACATATTGAAAATGATTTTTATGCTTTACAATGAAGAATCAAACATCTTGAGCGTAAATTTTTATCTCATTCTATGCAAAACATTATGTTACATTTGTTGGTTCAGCAGACTTTTAACATGAAATAATGGTTTGATATTATATTCTCTGTACATTACAAATAATACTGAGGCTAATAAATAGCCATGGAAATAGAAAACTGACCTCCTACAAATCAGGAAGTCACACAACAAAACAACCTGTTAATATCATTACGGGTATAACAAAAATATATTGTTGAAACAATATAACAAACCTATATTATTAATAATGAGTTATAATATAACTCATATTAATAATATTACAATATATAATAATGAGAGCACTATGATATTTCTAGCATTCCCCCCCTTAGTGCGAACATGGGGAAAACACCATCTTCAACTACGCAACATGCTGCTCCGGAGCTTGCACATGGTCTCGATCCTCAACACTGACTGTGGGAACTACATCATCCAGGGACCGTTCAACCTATTAGATGAATACATGAATTGGGACCGTTCAACCAATTCACATCAACCATCAAATCAGTCTGATCAAGAACACTTCCTGCAATAGTATCAATGGTACAATTTATTATCACGGGGACACACAAGCACTGCACTGCACACAGGAACAGGGATGCTCATCTGTTCTTATTCATCACACAAGACACCAAGATGTCACTAAAGCAGTTTGCGGCCTCTGAGGTAGTGACGAACTCGAGGACGCTGATTGTCCTCCTGCCTCCATTGCCTCCATCCTCCAATATGAGGATAGATGCTCAAAACAGATAATCTTCATCACTTGAATAATTAATAGGTTCATTGTCACTTGCAGGATTAGAATAATCATCCCAATCTTCTTCAGCAGCTAAAGCCTTTTGTTCCAACTTATCATCTAAGAGATCTTGAGCTCTTTTCTTACAATTCACAAAACCATGTCCTGGTTGTTTACAGTAATGACACAAAAGACGTGTCTTTGACGATACAAACCTTTTTTTACCTTTATAGAATGATGATTTATTGTTTGCAACCATGACAGTTTCTTGTTCTGGTACACACCTTTTGATTTTTTCTTCCTCATCAAGCAACGAGGAAATTAAATTTTCCAAACTGGGATTGATCTTACTAAGAGTAAAAACAATACTCGAATATTCTTTTGGCAAACTATTTAGTAAGATTGCTTTAGCATCTTCTCCATCTACCTCTGCTTTTATTCCTGCTAATTGATTTAAAATGGATCGAAACTTACTGATATGTTGAACCATATTGTCATTTTCTCCCATCTTTAGCCCAAAAAGTTTTTGCTTCAGCGCCATTGCTGCACTACCTGCTTGAGATCCAAATAACTTGTTCAATGTCACCCAAATGTTATTAGATGACTTGGTTAGATCAATATGATGCAAATATGCATCGGATAGACCAAGACCGATAATTGCTATTGCTTTCCGATCCTTACTTTCCCATTTCGTTGCTTCATCTGCATCATTCGGTTTTTTAAATTTTCCATCGACAATGTCCCATAAGTCTTTGTCAATCAACTGTAGTTGGGTTCGTACTTGCCACGTATGGAAGTCTTTACCATCAAATCTTTCAATTAAATTTATCTTTTCCATTTTGAAACTCCACTAAATCAGGAAACTTGAACCAAATAATAATAGACTTCTTTATACTGGCAGAGATACTTGACTTTAATAAATAAAATATATTAGAACTTGACAGATAACCAACTTACTGATATAAACAAGCAGATTTTAGAATGATCGCCAAACCAAAATACCCATTTCTTTATTCACGCCTCTTAATACTGACCACACATTTCAATGCTGAGAATATTGAAATTAACTGTATTCAATGCGTATATTAGAATCTCTGTATCAACTGTATTCAATGCATATAAAACTGTAAATCTGAGAATCCCACGCCATAAATCTGTAAAGATTGGGAGTATTCAATGCGTGCAAAAATGGAATGCAATCAAATTTGATAAAAGAAATCTATACGGCCTCAAGTGCCACCAAGCTCGACAAAAGAATTCTCGATTTGATGTCAACCAATATAAGTGGATATATTCTATAGCAAACCCAAGATTCAAACAATCTCAACAAAATGCATTTGGAGAGATTTGACTGTGATATAATCCAGATCATACCTTGCATGTAGTTTTCAGATTTGACGCTACCCAAAGATTGTGTTCAGATTTCTGTATACAAAGTCATTGCATCGCCTCTTGCTTTGAAGGGTCTATGACCTTGATTTTCAGCTGGAATGAATGAGCCGCCATGACAGAAATAAAATTGATGCAAGAACAGAAATTAAAAAAATCTCATCACAGATTTCCATATACGGGGAAAAAATAAACAAATCAATTTTCCATCTGAGGACAAACCAGTTTCGCTCTGATACCACATGTTGGTTCAGCAGACTTTTAACATGAAATAATGGTTTGATATTATATTCTCTCTACATTACAAATAATACTGAGGCTAATAAATAGCCATGGAAATAGAAAACTGACCTCCTACAAACCAGGAAGTCACACAACAAAACAACCCGTTAATATCATTACGGGTATAACAAAAATATATTGTTGAAACAATATAACAAACCTATATTATTAATAATGAGTTATAATATAACTCATATTAATAATATTACAATATATAATAATGAGAGCACTATGATATTTATAACAACATTCCCATCT
Organism: Taxus wallichiana var. yunnanensis; assembly: GCA_018340775.1. Classification (NCBI taxonomy): domain Eukaryota; kingdom Viridiplantae; phylum Streptophyta; class Pinopsida; order Cupressales; family Taxaceae; genus Taxus; species Taxus wallichiana. Next base: position 572,183,766 of record CM031244.1, read on the forward strand.
ATAAATGCTACATCCCAATGGTTTCCTAAATCTGATTCATCTATGTCTAATGAACATCAGGTTATCACTTTTAATGTTCCTTCTTTGGTCAGTTCAAGCACCGCTTATTCAACCCAATTTGACTAAGCAACCGCATATCAAAATTAGTCTCAACACCTCCTCCTCCTAAGTCATCTATGACACTACCAAGTCAAACTATGTAACCACCTCCAAAAATCAATCCACCCTCTTCTCCTATCAAGTCTTCTACAACATTACCCAATAATCCACCACTTCAGCAACCAATCATTTTTGTCAAAGAAATTATTCCTTATATTGATGGCCAAGACACATTTCAAAATCCTCCACCATGGCATGGTTCTCTTTTTGCTTCATGTCTACCATTGTGCAGGCTCTCTCTCTCTCTCTCTCTCTCTCTTATCATGACATAGATAACACTCTCCCATAATGGCATGGTACCTCTTACATCACCACATAGATATCCATCATTGAAACACTTGGGGGAATCTTGTTTATTCTCCCCCTCCTATCATTATCAATTGTCTCACATTTTTACTATTACACTCCACCTTTCGCATCTAGTCTTTCACATGCATCTTACACATCTTGATACACTTGTATCGTCATTACCCTATGATGCACTCTTGTTCTATGGTTCACACTTGACTATTGAGGGCATACTACATCTATGAACCTCACACCATACACCTGACACATTTCACACTTAGTGCATTCATGACACATATTTCTAATTTTCACACAACACACTCCACTATAATGCACTCTAATTCCACAGTTCATACTCAACTGCTAAGGGAATAAATATGAAATGAACCTCACAAAACTCACACTCTATGCTCTATGCTTCATTGATCATATCTATCTAGCATACACTATCAAACCATTTACCAATTAGGCACTCTTTATCTATGGTTCATTGTTGATTATTAAGGGGAATTTATAAATGAACCTCATCTCATATTCATACACATTCACTCAGGGGGACGCTACTCCTATCACATTCAATTTGCATTCCATTCCATTCACACTCACATCATGTTGCATATCTTGGTTGCACTTACTATTGTTTTCTTATACTCGCATGTTACACTTTGCTTACTATGTTAGATAGATATATAGTATGTCATTATCTTTTCTATATACACATGCATGTTCACTTGCCTTCTAGTTTTGAATGTAGAATTTACATAGATCATTACACATAGCATGAATGCTTTGCATTGTACCTCTTACTAGTCCCACTTGCAACACTAGGGAATATAATTTTGTACACACTAAAGGTTCTATTGTTTTATTTTATACCACTTCCTATTCTTACTAGCACACTATTTTATATCAGATCATACACGCTTTGACATACTCTTTATCTTTCTAACATGCTAACAAGTGCTTCATGTGCAAAATTTTATTTGTAGTAACTATTATACACCATGGTTGTTTGACACTTTGTTTGCTACTATTTTCCATTGTATGCCATTATTTACGAGATTGTCCCTATGTCTTGCTTGTTCATTGCTAGTATGCTTTTGGCCACTTCGGCCCTAATTTTCTTGTGACATTGTGAGTGATTTCCCATGATTAAAAATCACTTTTCATGACCTACATTGTATTCTTTCTTGCTAGGTTATATATTGTCTTCTATATGCGTATTTATCTTATTTATACTAACACATGTTTCTAGTTACTTTTTTTGCATGTGCCTTGGATTTGAAAAAGCAAATTCCCTCCCCTATAGGGTATCAATTTAAGATCAATTTCTGGTACTCTCCTTTTGACCATATCCTCCTAGCGATGTTGCATGCACCCCAAATGAGGGGGAATACATTGGGTGAATCAATCACCCCATTCAATAGTAAAAAGTCACAATTCAAACTTGCATAGTATAAGAACAACATAGTATTCAGTCATAGAAATGGCTTAGATTCTGACTTGGGTCTTCAACACAGCACAGACGCCAACGCGTAGATATAGACATGAGCATCCTAATGCCCCCGACCCTTCTTGAGCGTCTATGACCAGGGGGCGGTTACAAAAACTTTATCGAATCAACATGGTTCACAACAGTCTACAGAGAAGTTTTCTCAGCATAGGAACATTCCTCCAAAGAACCGAATATATACTACATTCATTTTTACTTGGATTGAACTAGATCCAACTAGATTGAACTGGAACAAAGAAGGATCACACCATCTACAGTGGTGTATAATTTCGAGAAGCAGTCGTGGATGGAGAATAACACTAAACCTTTCTCCCCAACACTTCTTTTTCCATGGTGTGAGATCACCCAAAAACTCGCACTTTGTGTGAGATCACCCGAAAAAATCTTTCTTGCACGAGATCACTCAAAAATTCATTCTTTTACAACATTTTCATGTTTCCTTTTCACTCGTCACAGATTAGGTGCACATGTTACTTTTACTACTTTTGTGTATTTTCACATACTTCTTCCATACTTGGATTGAATTTTTCACAAATACACGACTTTGACTACTCTTTTTGTGTTTATTTTACATGTTTACCTTAATACACAAAAAGAAGCAACCTTTCATCAAGCGATAATGGAAAAATGTACAACACAACATAACACATACACTTTCACCGCTAGGTCACTTCCTCTTCTTTAGCTTCCATACTTCATTTTATCCCTTCATGCTTTTTCTTGTCTCCCATGCATACTTTTGCCATCAATCTACATGGTTATTAGGTATATGTATCTTATCAACTTTATGTTATCATATTCACTCAACAACATAAAGTGAGTACAAATGTAGACACTAAATCACCGATTCAATAAAATCTAAAATAATTTACTAAAATCTATATTTAGAAAACTATTATAATGATGTATAAATAGATGCAAATGCTAAGAAATTTTTATAGATGTGACTATGAAAGAAAATGAGAAGGATAAGGCACTTACCTTGATTTTTCTTACCTCAAAGTGTGTCTGGACTCAAAAAAGCGATAAAACAACCCAAAATGTGGTAACCATACCCGGAAAAATCTAAAAGTGTTGGGAGTCTTTGGGGCTAGGGTGTTTGGGTAGGAGTGAGGGTACGTAGGGTTCTTGAGACCTCTATGAGGTGTTAGAGTCTTTGAAAAGGTCAAAATTTGGTTTCTTCAAAGAACATTAGGGTTTCACACTTATTTTCCAATGATTACTTGTATATCACACTTAGATCGCCAAGGTATCTACAAGTCTCAGTAACACAAATAATCTCATGTAAAACCCTCAAGATACATCAAATTCTAAAAAATAAATATGAAAAATGAGGGGTCAGAATGCCCTTGGCTGTAAACAAAGTGAACTTACAACTAAGCACTACACTACATCTAAGACCCAATGTAGTTCTATGTGTTTGGGTGTGCAATAATACTCCTAGGTTTCACTCACGCCGATGACACCAAGATAATAGGTGTTAGATACATAGAATGTAAATGTGTGGATGGAAAAATGAACTTCCCCTTCCTATACAGTGTGTATGCAGAGTAATAAGACCAAGATGTAGTACTTTTGATATGTAGATAGAATTTTTTTGATATGGTATATATGTTGTATTTATATAGGGATATCTTGCTCGAATTTAAACACTAATGACCCGATGTGATGACTAGGATGTTAGGATAGGAGTAAGAAAACCAAAATGGCTGAACAAGATGAATAGGAGTTCACTGGGGCTAGTGTCCAGGTCCCAAGAACTTGTGTCCATATAAAACTGATGATAAATGTATGAATAATGGAAGATAGGGATCTATCTCGACCCGACTAGTGAGAAAGATGAGAAATAAAAATAATATAGACAATCGATAAAAAGAAAACGAATCGGACAAAGTGTGTCACTAGTGAATAATTTTCTTACACAAGATCCATATATAAAACAACATACTTGGTGGCATAGTAAAATAGTAGTAAGTGTGTGATTTTTTTCCTACATTTTCCCCCTTTATGCTATTTGAATGAAATTAAAGTAGTGTAAAAGAATTAAGGAACATACCTGTGAGAAGTCCGGAGAATCCATGTTATAGAAGTATGAGAAGAATACGAATATATGACATGGAGAAATATGGATCAATGTGTCGATCCATGTCGTGTAAAATAGAGATGGCAAACCATTATGAGGAGTAATCACATAAAATGGTGATTTTGATTTGGAGTGATTAGAGATTTCAATTTTTTTGATGGAGATTTGGTGAGGTAGGGAGTGATTAATTCCAAAACTAATTTTTATGTGTGAAAAACGAAGGGATTTTGGCATCCTGCTACTAGAGGAAGAGTGTTAGGGAGAGAGGTCTATTTTTACCCTCTAACTATGACTACATCCTCAAAAGGTCAAGCTATTGTTGACGGAAAATGACAAAATTTTGTTCATTTTGATCCAACGAGAATAACCCACATAGGAGCAAAGATAGGAAAGGCAATGATTTCTCACTTCCCCCTTTCCAAGGGTGTTGTCGTGATGTGTATTACATCCTTGTTAGGTCATCTGGAAGTGATAGAAAATATAAATTGACTTCCCATGTTAGGTCATCTGAGAAAGTAGTGACGCAACTCCCAAGTTAGGTCATCTAGGAGAGTAGTAAAATATGTCATGTTTTGTTGATTAGTTGATTTGATTTGAGAAGTGGAAAATTGTGCTTTGAGATTGAATATGTATGATAGATTACTCATGGAAATATTTTTGCTTATTTCCCCCAAATTAGATCATTAGGGGGAATCTCTAGAAAGTGTGAAATGTCGTATAATGTACGAGAATTTTTTGATGATGATGAACTAGATGCGTGAAATAACCGTGTGGTATTATAGGGATTATAGAATGATATCAATAGTATGACCCCATTTCGAGAAAGGGGGATTGAAAGAAAGAATTAATGTTAAGCTAAAAGTAGATTAAAAATGAGGTAAGAGTGATAAAAATGTAGTATAGTAAATGTCACATGATTGAGTGTATATCGAATTTAAAGATGTGGGATATTGCAATATGACAATATGGAATGTATATCAAACAATAGTAAGAGAAATTTTGAAGTGAATGGAGCGAGACGGGGAGGAAAATGGAGTAGCAGAGCTCAATATATGAGAGAAAATATGTGGCACGTATGAGTTAGACAATGAGCATTAATAATGACTATAAAAAATTAGGTATTGAGAAAAGTGCTATATATAGTAATGGTGAAAAGTGAATAGGGACTTCATTTGAACCTTGATTGAGTGTGATTTTGAGCTTTGAGTGTGTGAAGATGCTAAAAATTAGAGCACCAATATTGAGTTTATTTGAGATGGTGGCAATGGCTATGGCGTCACACATGATAGTGGAGTTTGTGAGTATGATTATTTTTGAAAATTTTGTAGAAATGAGCTCTTTTTTGCAATTTTTTTAAAATTTGTGTTTTTAAAATTCTAGGCATCTCCGACCTAGACAAGAGCAGCCAAGGCACTATCATCCCTTGGGACACCAACGCCTAAATATAGGCAATAGTGACCTACTTTTGGGAACCTGCATCCTGCTCGTGGGCATTGGTGACCCAAAAAGATGTTTTTACCCCTGGATGTAATAAGTGTGAAATTTGGTGCTTATTCATGTTAGAAGTAATTACATTTGTGTGTGTATGAAGTGTTAATTTTGTGTTTTTTCTGGTGTTTTGTGTTATGCAGAGGGATATCCATTGGAGAGAGGTCCATGGAGGTCAACCCTTGAGTACGCGGTTGAGATTAGACCTATCGGATGCGAGTAGGATGTACTAGACCATGTCGACCTACAAAACATAGCCAGAATGCAGGAGGTGCCTCATAATATGTCGATGATTATTACTTTGTGTGAGAGGTGGTGTGTGGACATTTTTACATTTTGGTTTCCTACATGGGAGATGAATGTGACCCTGGAGGATGTATATCACATATTGTGACTAATGTTTTTGTGTGAGAGAGTCCAGCGATGGCCATAGAGTATACTCGGAGGCGAGATGAGAGAAGATGGGTGGTATTTTACGAACACGGAGTTCGAGATAGAGACCCATATTAGCCTAAGTGTCATATTGTGGTCAAGTGTTCCGCAAATGTGGAAGTTCATTATAGTTTTGATTGCTTCATCAGTGGCAGTGAAGGGTAGAGGTGTAGGCATCTTGTATAAGATGCATGCAATTTTCTATTGTATAGAGGAGGATGGTACCAAATATGCATGGGTATGATGTGTATTGGCACATTTGTATCAAAATCTATATAGGTTTACACAGGAGGACCATGGGGGTGGGCTTGGAGCCACCACATTACTACATACATGGGCCTATGAGCATATTGTTATATTGAGGCCCCTTGGTGGGCCACACGCGGATTGGGAAATGCTAGATATATTTGTTGTGAGATGGGTAGGTATTTGGAGTAAGAGGATGTACATCGATACATATAGATTGATGCTCAATCAGTATGGGGCCGGGGTCATTATATGGAGGATATATCGAGCCTATGGAAGGTAGAAAGAGGATGGAGTAGATCTACGATGTCTCCAATGTACTATGTGGCTATAGGGATAGTTTCAAGGGGTGGCCGAGCTATTTCGGGTAGAGTGTGTAGCACGACAGGTTTCGTATTACCTTAATGTAGCCCTAGAGATATATTTATATATATATATATATATATATATATATGGGTGTTAGATACTAGAGTGCCAAGGATACTAGAAGTGAGACCAAGCCTAACAGGGGCACAACTAGTTCCCCTTGGTTTGGATGAGGATGATGTGGTAATAAAGCCAATCTTGGTTGAAAATGCAAGATGTACTCGGACATATAGTGCATGATAGGAAGTCCACCGGTGGGTGCTTTATTTCTAGTTATTTTGGATGCGGTAGGAGCACCACCAGTTGGAGTAGCAGAGGGATAGGAACCTGCCCCCAATGGTGATGGCATAGTGGTAGCGAGAATAGACCATGAGTATTTATTTGTTGTTAGTCGTGGTTTTTCACTTAGTTGTTTAATCATGGATTTTGTGTGTAGTAACTAATTCTTATTTGTGAATGGATACAGGAGATGTATTTTGGTCATTGATTATTGATACATTAATCAACACATTGATGTGAAATGTGCCTATATATGTGCTCATGGGAAGTGGTATTTTGGAGTGATTGGATGCTATTACGTGCAAGCATGCGCATTTGTTTGATCCAATGGTGCTAGTATTGATGATATGTACCATTTTTGAGTGAGAGTCATGAGGCATGGGTGGATAATTAGGGAGACAGGAGGTTGTAGGTGGAGGAGACCTGATGCAATATGTGTTCACGAAGTATGTAGAGTTACAGGGCCATTTTGTGGAGCATTCGGTCAAGTTGGCATTACTACGCGAAAGATGAAGATATATACAGCCCAAGCACCGACATAGATTTAGTGGTGAAGATTTTAGTTCTAGAGATCCTGCAGATTGTATATAGTGATAGTGATGATGATGTATGATATGCATTTATGTAGCGATTCATGTGGGCTTTCCCCTCGGTGATTGCATTTTTATATCTACGATTCTTTTGAACGATATATATATATATATATATATATATATATATATATATATATATATATATATATATATATATATATATGTATGTTTGGTTTATTGCATTGTGTTGATGGGTTGTGATATGTGATGTGATGATTTTTTTATATGTTATTTATTTGACTTGTATTGTATAAGTGAACATATTGACTAATGGATGATGATGTTGATAGATAAGTAATGAAAAGTGTGTTGTATGTATGAATAGAGATGTGATAAATAGTAATAGATATATGAATGGAATAAATAATGTGAAAAAACTATGTGATTGAAGTGATTGTATGTAATCATGTGTTTGTATGATGAATAGGGGAATAACGATGACCCCGAGTGTGTGTGTAGGAATGATGATATTCATTTATATAAAACCCCTCAACATTAAATAATGAATCATAAAGCAAGAGTGTGTCATTGGGAAATGGTATGATAGTGTAAACTAGATAGATATGTCAATGAAGCATGTAGTGTAAACACGAGCAAGGTTCTTATTGTAACAAATCCCTCAACAATCATGTAAGAACCATAAGAACATGAATGCATCATCAGGTGGTGAAGTGAGCAAAATCACCTACCAAAGATTAAGCAGGCATGGAGCAGTGGAAGGATGTGAACCGGTAGAAACATGAGTGTATGATCTAAACTGAATTTATGATTATATGGTGCCAATGATGGGGGATGTGGTGGTGGGAAGCATAAATACCAATGGATTTGAAAGCCAATGTGAATTAGGAGCACAATGTGATGGATGAATTGAGTGGAGAGCATGCATGAATGATGACATTAGGCAGTGGATGAATAATGACTTTAGAAGCCGAGAAAAAGGTGATAAGTGAACTACGGTAGTAGCATGCTTATGTAAAAGTGGAGAAATAGAATGAAAATGAGAGTGAGATCCAAAGGAAATGACACCCTTATCTTCTAATTGTTGAAATTTGTCACAAAGGGAACAACAATCATTATCATGATAGTCATTGATGTAGTGATAATTTTAATAAGGAAAATCATGTTGGTGATGCAAATGATGCAGGGGATGAGGTTGATTAGAAGGAAAAAAAAATTAAGCGCTTATCAAGGAAAGCACACGACACATCATGAGGCCTAGTAGAATGTGATAAATGCAATGGCTCTTGAGTAGGAGATGGTGAAAACTGAGGTGGAGAGTGATGTGGTGGTAGAGATGAAGGAAACTTATGTGATGAAGGAGATTGAACTTTCTTTCAAGGTGGAGGAGATGGAGACCTTGGAGGACAATTAATATATGGAAGAGGAGAAGAACTAGAAGATGATGTAGAAGTAGCAACAATAGGAGGATCTATAACATGTGTAAACAATTAGATCTTGTTCTAGATCAATGACCTTATAGCATAAGAGTGTAAATGATTCACATGTTTCATATTTTAATTATTATTTTAAATTAGGAATCAAGCCACGAAAAATATGAATTACTTTTATAAATCAATGGGCTAAAAGACTAGTTGATGCATGCAAGCATTGAAATGCAAAATATAATCAATGATAGGTTTTGTCTTTCCTTGATGTAAGCTAGGTAAGCGATCATGTGTGACTCTAGGACCATTGTTAAGCATGAAGCATCTAAGAAAGGCATCTTCCATCTCATAATAGGTACTAATAGATCCAAAAGGTAGATGTGTGTACCATTGAAGAGCATCATTAGTAAGACTATGATGGAAATCTTTAAGAAATAATCGATCATTCGAGTAAGAATCCATAACTAAGTGATAATGCTTAAGATGCAGATATGGATTTCCACTACCATCGAAACATGAAAATTTAGGCATGATGAAATCCTTAGGGAATGTTGAATTATGAATCTTTTTCGAATGGGATTGCTATGTAAAGAATTGTTATCAATATAAGCATAATAGGATTTTCTTTCAAGAGTGAGAGATTGGACCTAAGATTGTAATTGACCAACAACATGCATGAGTGATAAAATATCATGTGGAGGAATAGTAGAATATGTGAGAGGTACATTGAGTGGTTGAAGATTTCCATTATGAGTGATCATGGGAATGTTAGATTGAAGAAGTAAAGGATACCGTGCAATAGGAACACTAGATGTAGATGTTTGAAATAATATGCGTTGAATAACATGGAATATTGGTAGAAATAGTAGGAATAACATCAGAATAATTGATAGGAGGGAAAACAATAGAAGGAGAAGAATCATCATGCATGTTATTAGATACAACCTCGAAGGAGATGAAAGAGGAGTATAAAATTCATAGTCAACAATATGAAGAGAAGTAGAATCGTTAATAACATGTTCATGCTTGGAAATATTATCGTATAAGACAAATTTTCACATGCAATAATTTCATCAAGCATATCATCAACATATAATGAAGTAGGAGATGAAATATCATGATATGTATCTTTAAAATCATTAGAAACATTTTTAGAAATGCAAGGAGTATGAGATGCAACTTTACAATCATCCTGACTAGTATGAGAAATAACATCATGCACATGTACATTTTCATCATGATTTTTATCTACAATATCACAATCAAGACCAAGCATATAATCAATAATAGCATCATCAAGAGTTTTAACAAAAATAAAAGAAGGTGGAGTGGTCCTAGTGCCTATGGAATAACACGAGTACAACCAAATTTTTTTCTCTTTAGAAACAATGCTAAGAGTAGAGTGTTTGAAACTAGTAGGGATCATGTGTTCATTAGCATCTAGAAATCTTTGAACATTATCATAAAATTTATCATAACAATAAAGATCAAGAAATTCAGCCTCAACAACATCATCAAGGATAGGATTAACACTCTCATGATGCATAGCTTGCCTAGGAGAAGAAGATCTACTTTTATCCATTTAGGGTTTTGTGGATCCTATGGAAAGGAGTTCTAAGATACGGGTTCACCAAAATGATTCAATAAAAATTGAAATATTTTATTGAAATATTGAAATCTGTATTTAGAAAATTGTTATAATGATGTACAATAAGATACAAATGCTAAGAAATTTTTAGAGATGTGACTATGAAAGAAAATGAAAAGGATTATGCACTTACCTTCATTTTGATTATCCTAAAGTTTGTTTAGACTAGAAGAACTGATAAAACAACAACCCAAAATGTCGCAACCACACCCAAAAAAATGTAGAATTTTTAGGAGTGTTGGGAATAGGGTGCCCGGGTAGGAGTGAGGGCACCTTGGGTGTGTGAGACCTCGTGGGGTGCTGGAATCTACCGAAAAGGTTAGAATCTAGTTTCTTCAACATCACTATGGTTTCACACTTGTTTACCAATGATTTCTTGTATACTGCACTTAGATCACCGAGGTAACTACAAACTTGTAACATAAATAATCTCTTGCAAAACCCTCAAGTTACATTAAATACTAAAAAATAAAGATGAAAAATGAGGGGTCGAATGTCCTTAAATGTCAACAATGTTAACTTATGACCAAGCACTGCACTACATTTCAAACCCAATGTAGTTCTATGTGTGTGTGTGCAATACTGCTCCTAGGTTTCCCTCCTTCTGTTGACACCAAGATAGTGGATGGTAGCTAGATAGAATGTAAATATGTGGATGGAAAAATGAACTTCCTCTTCTTATGAAGTGTGTATGTAGAGTAATAATCCCAATATGCGGTCCTTTGATCTCAGTAGATAGATATCCCTTGATCAAAATTTCCCGCCATTATAATGGTATGTATGTTTTGTTTATATAGGGATCTCTTGCTTGAATTTCGATACTAGTGAACTAACATGCTAACTAGGACCTCGGGATAGGACTAAGAAAAATAAAAAGGATGACCACAAATGTCAAAAATGTGAACAAGAATAAAGAAGAAATATGCACCTAGGATGGACGTGTGCATGGGAGCGGTGTCTAGAGACAACCGACAATAAATATATGAAGGCCGGTAGACATGGATCCCTGTGTCTTGACTAGAAATGGGTGGAGAAGTGAGAGAGGTGAGAGATAAAAACAATAGAGACACTCAAAGTAAGAAGACAAACTAGATAGTGTGTCACTAGTGAATACTTTTCTTATGCAATATATATATATATATATATATATATATATATATATATAACAATATACTTGGAGGTATAGTGAAATAGTAGTAAGTGTGTGATTTTGTGTCTACAATCATGCACTTGGGTACATTTATAGGTCCTAATCACATACCACTATTCATATGATTCCTAAGCGAGAAAAATAGTAATTGACATTTATCTTTGGCCTCTTTGCTTTCTTTCTTGCTTTCTCTGTGGTCTTTCACACCTCACTACCTAGTCTAACTTTCAATGCTTTATCTTTCTAGGATTTGGACACCGTTCCCATCTAGGACACTAACACTTAGGTGCCCTCGTCCCCTATAGGTGCCCCTAGTTTCTTTATATATTTCTCACCCCTTTTGGGCCTCTTTTATCTTTTGGGCATCTTGTTTTCTTATGGGTCAGCCTTTTAGTTGTCAATTAAAAACTCAAACAAGGGAATCATATAAATACAAAGCTATGTGATCATAATAAAATACCAAGCTATAAGAATCTATTACTATCACCTAAGGTTACATCCAAAGGAATTTCAAGAGCATTAAATCATCCATCTAGATTCATTCAAGAGACAAGGGATTGCATTTTCTACATACACTTGAACAGGGAAGTTCATTTTTACATCCACACATCTATTTACTTTACTACATCTAGCTATTGTTATCTATTAGGTGAATCTTGCATAAGATCTTCTTAGGGAACGATTCTACACACACACAGAACTACATAGAGTCTTAGATGTAGTGTAACACTTGGTCGTAAGTTCACTATGTTGAGTGACCATTGGGGCTAGTCGACTCCCCACTTATATTTTTATTTTTAGGATTTGATGTGTTTTGGGGTTTTTCATGAGATCATTTGTTTTACTGAGTTACATGTAAAATTCATGGACTTAGTGTGACATATAGGTGACAAACATCAAAGGCTAGCGACAGGTGGTGTAACACTAGAAAATTTAGGTTCAAAGCATTTTCATAGTCACTTTGGCGCCCATAGACCCGAATCCCAAGAGCCTCTCGACCCATTCTAGGCACCCCAGTCCATCTTATTCTAACAATTCTATAATTTTTTAAGTGTGGTTATGATAGACTCCTCTGGTTTAACAATTTTCCAATCGGTATACTTCCGATTTAATTACAAAATCAACTAAGTCCTCTATCATTTGTCTTGCACATAGGGTTTCATTAGTTTTCTATATTATTTCTTAGGTCAGATCTATATTTTATTGCTTATCATTGCATTGTGACTCTAAAATTAGGTTTTTACAAATTTCTATATTTGTTAAATCAAGGACATGCGATAATTTTCTTGAAATTTGAGCGGAAGAACTCTGTGAGTTCTTGAACCATTAGAGAATGTTTGAAAGATTAAAATGTCACCACTTTTAGCTCATTTCACCCATTCACTATTTTTTAGAATATTAAATATTATTTCCCTATTTTAACCAATATTTTCAATGTTTTCCCATGTTTTTATAGGGTCAAAAATAACTTAAAAACATGACAACATTACCCTAGTGTCAAAAATTTTTACCGTCACCATTCCCCGACACCTCTCCATGCCAACCCATCTCCAAAGCCAAGATTATCCCCAATCCATGTAATTTCTATGTCTATGGTCACACCCTCTCCCATGTGTGGAAAATAATAAAATAAGTCCAAAGGAGTCTTTCAAGATAATTCCTTTCAAGGTGGATCTTTCAGTGGGCTTGGGAATGGCTATTTCTAGCCTTTCTCAAGCGGGTACATATTCTTTGGAGCTGAGTTAAAGTCCTAAATTCATTAGGGAGGTGTATTCATGAGCTAGGATAATTTTGCAACTTATTTAGGAATATTTTGGAAAGATCCGGAGGTTTAGGAGCCGATTGACAAAATCGGGTTTTGAGGTTGAAGGAGTGCCACTGCGAAAAATCACCCGAGCTTCGAGAGATGATTTCGGGAGCTTCAGAATGATTTGGGAGTAAAAAAAATATCAATGTAAATATAATTATAAACCCTAAATGGTGTTACTATCATATGTTTCACAACACCCATTCATTTCTTTCCATTACTTATTCTTCACGAGCCAACTAATGGTTTTGATTAAAAATGCCATTTTGAAAAGTTTTTAATTTGAGTCAAATGTTGAGACCCCTCCCATCCTTCTAAAAATGTTATTTATAGTAAAAATAATATAAATAAGTGCCTAAAATTAATCCAGAGCTCCGACAATGCCATTTTAAAGTGCTTCTCCAATGTAAAAGGTTCATCCTTAGGCCAAATTTAATAGTGCCACATGGCGGTATGAGGATGAGGCAAAATTTTGGTGTCCCTATGTCCCTCTCCAAGGGTAAAATGGGGGTATAAAAATTCCCCCACCTTAAGCCTCATGGACCCTCAACATGACCTTGGGGAGCTTGATAAACACCTTTCATCAAATTTCTAGCACCCTCTCCAACATCCACAAGCTTAACGCTTTTCATCACCAGGATGAGGTGAAATTTTGGTGTCCCTATGTCTCATTCCAAGGGGATAGGGGGGTAAGAAAAATCTGCCCCCTTCCATGCTTCCACCAGGTTCCTCATGTGACCAAAATTGACCTCATGAGCTCAAATTTAGCCCTTTTCTCATTTTTCCTCGCTTGTGCATGTGTGTCATGTGTCACCCTAGGGCTAAGGCACACTTATGGTTTCCTCCTATATTTTTCTAAAGGGGACAAAGGGGTAAGAAAAATATTCTCTCCTTCCTCTCTCTCTCTCTCCCATACCTATAAATACTGACACTTAGCCATTTTTCTCATTCCCCCACATTTCTCCATTTTCACCTGGAACTCTGGAAATTTTTTTCCAGAATTCCTCCACCCTCATTTTCCATTTGCATCCATTTCACACATGTTTCCATGATTATGGTGAGTTAAATTCCATAAAAAAGCACAAATTTTAAAGGCTTTGGGCATATATTTCACTAGAATGACTTTGTAACCCATGAAGTGAAAATATTCGTAACTTGAAGACTAGTGAATGGATTAACGCGGGTTTTTGCATTCATCAAAATTTCAGTGCCTTAAAGACCCAAGTGAAAGAATTTACATGCACTACCCATACTTTTTTCAGCAAGAAAACCCTAGTTTCACGCTCACAAATTTTGAATTTTTTTCTCTTGTTTCAAAGATCGGGTTGAGTTAAAAATTAATGTGACATGAAGAAGAAAAACCCACATCAAAAATTTTATTTCGTCAAAATACGAGGTCAAGAGATCTACTTTCCAAAAATAGTAAGTCTCTACACAAGAGCTTACTATAAATAGAAAACCTTCACAGAGAGTAGCTTTACAAAGGAAGAGTTTACAGTGGGCATTCAAAGGAACAAGAAAGGTGATCAAAGGAGGTCTGAATTGAAAAAGGTGAAAATGTCAAATTACTAGAAATAGTAAATCCCCATTCCGGACACAAAGAAGTGCTAGTGTCAAATATGAAGTTCAAATTTGAAGGCATGAACCAGTCTTAGTTCTCTCTTATGAGTACGTAGCTATGGGGGACAATAATGTCACCGACATGGACTTCGAGGATCTCAAAGAACAAACTTTTGGAGGATCAAGAGAGCCAATGGAGGAAAAGATTTTCACGAGCATACTGTATATGAAAGGTAGACATCCAATCTTAGTGTAAAGTGTGGAAATGATTTGTACCTTTTCATAGCACTATGAGCCCTAGACCAAGACCATTCAAGCAGATGATGATGTATCAGCCATGAAGGTACTTTATCCAAGAGCCATATCACATTCAATAAAGATCCCAATTTGGAGCAATATGGCCATCATTTCAAAAGAGGTTTCAGCGAAGGAGTGGACCAAAAGGACTCATACCTTCAGAGCCTTGCTCTTAGTTCATGGTTGAAACAAGTGAGAAAACATTCATGGGTGCCCAAGTCCTTCTTACAATGTGAATTCCATGAAGGCTATTCAGATGCAATCATTCTTCTTAGTTGAGTGATGGGAGAAGAAACCTCAAAGGAATTTCAAGACTAGATGGATCTCTTCATATTCATGATCATGGAAGACAAACAAAGGATTGATTGGGGATAGATCATCAATGACAACTTGCACCATCAGTTGCTTTAGGTACCAGTCTTGAAGAAATTCACAATGACTTCATATCTGGTGTACGCTCTCATGAGCTCAAGACCTTTCAAAGGGTTGACACTTGCTCAAAACATCTCCCCAAGGCCCTAACATTTGAGATATATCCTCAATTTATTTTGAAGGATAGAAATCGACATTTCACAAGGGTAAATGATGCCTTCATAGTGTTCATCATCAATACACTTTGGAGGGGCCTTCACTCAATATTATTGTCACAAATGATTTCTTTGATCAAGAAATGCGGTCATAATTCACATAATTTTCCAATTTATCATACATCCAAGTTTCCAGCTTATCATATTTCTCTTCTCAAAATACCTCGAGTATCTCAATGAAAATATCGTGTTGTTCAAGATTTGCAAACAATTGACACATGTTCATAGTAAACTCAAGAATCGAAAAATAATGTCTCATTTCCCATCTCACTTGGAGTCTTCACCTATAAGAGTGTTAATGATGCATCACACCTGGAAGTCACCTTCGCACCCCTGAGTTTGTACTCATATACACTTTGAGGAAAATTTGACATCTGATTCAAGACACTTTCCATCTCTTAGAGTCATATCATGTACCGTAGATTGAAGATTATTGGGTAAATTACATAGATGAGTTTGACATTGCGAGAAAGAGAATATATGCGGATGAAAGTTGGAAAAATGAGGAGATTCAAGTTTGACTAGTATGAAGAGGGAATTCAAGATGATGGCACATAATTGTATGATCTAGAATATAAAGTAGTGAAGGCTTCACCTTTTCCATAGGTAACATGGAATATTCGCAAGTCAGGAGACATAAGTGAGATGACCGGTTATGATTAGAAGATCAAAATATTGGTTCAAGAAGAATAGGGCCACCTCTATTGCATTACAAAGTTTCCACACCCTTCAGAGCTAGGAATCACATCATTCTTCATCAAATGTCTTGGAAAATACTTTGGAATCGAGGCCATTCCGAGAGATATTTTAAAGCATAAATCAGTGGAGATAGAGGCCCCTTACTACATGAGATTGCATAAGAAGGTGAGATCAACAGAGGATCCTATAGTAGAAGTAGAGATTGAAGATAATGAGCCAATTCACCTGTCATCTTCTCAATAGCCATAGAGTTTCCCACCTTCTGCAACCACTCATGTTCCCCCTGTGTAAGATGTACCATCTCATCCTCGAGAAGGAGACAATAGTCACATCAATTGTTGAGCCTAAAACATATGAGATGTTTCCATGGATGAAGGAAATGATCACCAAAGAATCTGATATATTCCAAAGAGGTAACTGTCCCTAATTTTTCAAAGTGATATTATCATTGGCCAAGGGAAAGCACACAAAATTGTAGAAGCGGCTTCACACTTCTTCGGTGGTACCATGGGAAATTAATATGTGGAATTATTCAAACTGAAATTAACCAATTCTATAGAATATATGACACCAACTAACTATGAAATGAGAACCATTCCCCTAGGCCCATCCACTCATGAAGGAGATACTCACATGTTCTAGGAGTCTTCCACTCACATCCTCGTAAGGAATCAAGAGTATAAGGTGAAAATTGATCAATTGGAAGACCAAGTACAAACACTCTCTTCATATGTGCAACACTTCATGGACCCGAATGCTTCATCATCACTCCCAATTGAAGAAGTTACCCCAATAAGTAGATTTGACCTAGAGTCCATTAAGAAGACACATTCCTTCATCGTGTAGGGATGAGAAAATGATAAGTGGATGAGCATGATCATTGAGAAAGGAAAAGTACTTCTTCCAGAGTTGATCTCATTGTATAAGTACATGTGCACCACTGCAGAAAAGGTCCGGATGATAAGGGAAGGATTGGAAAAGGAAAATGAACATTGGGACCAAGTTCATCCATTGATGATGGAGATGGGAGATTCTCACTCCCAAGTTTTGGTGATCAAGAAATTATTTAATTCTCCCTCCGAGGACTTGTCATGTGTGTGGTAAAGAACTATTGCCTCTTAGTAGGAAATGTTGAATCGGGCCATTGATGAGATAGATTCAAATTATGGTCATACATTCAAGATGTAAGACAACGTCAACAGAATAATAAAAAAACTTGGAATTCCTACCCTTGATGAGATCAATACCATAGATGAATTGTTCGGACGATTGAGGAGTATGTTTAGAAACAAGCCAAGGATCCCTTTTAATTCATCGAACATACATTGGAGTCTCTATATGAGATCAGATCCATAATGTTTAACATTCCAAAGAAATATCCGTCATGGTTCATGAAGAGAAAAAAATCAATGACATCTCAAATGGTTGGCTCGAGTCCTTGAGATGTGTCCGCATTCTCAAGTGGATAAGGTAGTATCTCCGAAGTCGATATAGTAAATATTTCAAGGGAGTGGAAATATGTCCAATGGAGCTCAACAATGATCAATCATTTGGCAAGGCAAAATCAATAGGTGTGACATCTTCATCGACATAGTTCTCTCTCCTTCTCTCTCTTTCTCTCTCTTCCCTTCCTCCTCCCCACCTCTTCCTTCATGTTCTTTTCCTTTGTTGAGGGTTTCACTTTTTCATTTTGTCTTATTCCTATTTTTAATTATTCATTTAAATTTGAATTTATATTGTAATGTATTAAGTCACCCTTAATTAATAAAAGGGGACTTAATCCTACACCTAAGAATATGAAAATTCATGTAGGGGGTACACAAAGATTCATTCTCAAGTCTATAAATTGTGATCCCACCCTCATTATTAAGGGTTGTTAATTTGGTATGCTCATGAGAGATTACTACTTGTGAAGAAACAAAAGAGATAGTTATTTCCTCTTTTTCTACTATCTATGTTCTTTTATTTCTCACTGTGTACAATTTTTTCTAGAACATAAATGAAGAAGAATTTTTGAATTACTATGATTAATGTTTGCAGGAATATGATTTTATACTTGATGTACTAATCCCCATCTCTTTTTCCCACTCCCGTTCCTACCCTCTCATTAAATTCCTCCCTTATAAGAAATTCCAAGATTTTTCCGCAGGTTCAGTGGGGTGTTCCTATTAGATCCCCGACCTTTTAGCCACCATAAATTTCAATTTCACGCATACATAATAAATGGATATGTACCATTCAACCAAAGGGACCTAGAGTCTCGGAAGGGTGGTGGATACCCACCAATTTTTGCACCTAACAAATTTCTCGCTAATGGTTTTTGTGCCCATCGTGGGGAAAACTTGGAAAAATTCTACACCCAAAATACATCTCATAAGAAAATAGTAAAAAATTAAAATATCCAAAAAAACCAAAAATTTGAAGTGGAAGATTCACAAAGCCTTACGTCTCATATCCATGGCTATTCCTTGTAACCCACATGTCCAAAGACCTGAATTACTTTTTCACATTCATGAACACATTGTATCTGACTTTGGGGAAGTTGTTTGAAACAACAGAGAGAACATTACACACTACTTCATAGCTACCAGGGTGTTAGAAATTGAAGAACAACATGCTGAAGAAAGAGAAAGAGAGAGACAAGACACTCTATAATAGAGAAGAGCTTAAATATAATCTCAAATCTACAAGTTGGCTGATCTCGAGTATACCAAGTCATAATGACAAGTAAGAAATCTTGATCCAATATTTGAGGAGATAAAAATAAGGTAAGAAATAGCAATAATTCCAAGCACTCCTCTCATCCCGAAACTACTCGCTGGTGATCTAAGTAGTATCAACCCATTGGACATAGATTTTCTAGATATGAGTGAATATTTTGAAAAATTTGCTGACGTAGAAAATGAAGCGAAGAAGATGAGGAATGAGAAGAAGAATAAAGAGCCATAGTAATGGCAATAGCTAACATTGAATTAGAGTAAATATCTCAAGCAATATAATAAGTGAGATCCATAGCTAGATTGGAAGCAAGAGAAAGGGCCGAAGTAGAAGTTGAAGCCATAATGGGTGATGAAGAGAGACCTCAACCTATAGTGTCATGGGGTAGGAACACAGGCCCACTTGCACTCCCACAACCTCTTCATGAGTTGCCATGAGGTTCCGAGAAAGAGTTTTCCAAAGTTCGGGGTAGATGGCTCACAACTCGCGAGAAGAACATATATCGTACTTCATCACTTCCTATGGGGTTTTGTATATTGAACACAAAGACATATCTATCATATTGTTCGTGGATTCCTTGCAAGATAAAGTGATAGAATGGTTTTACCTTCTACCTGCTAGATCAATTACTTGCTAGGATGATATCAGAACTTGCTTCAAAATAGATTCAATTCTACATAATACTTGGCAAGACCTCTTGGTGTAACTAGTGCATATGAAGAAAGAATCTAATGAAGGCATGAGGGATTTCATAGTAATATACAATAGAGTGCTCAAGAGGATACCTCTCGAAGCCATGCCCTAGATAATAATTTGAAAATATTCTTTATAAGTGCTCAACTACCTGAAGTTAGGTTTATTATCATAAGGTCTCAACCTAGAACTTTGACAAAATATCAAGACTATGCCATTGAAAAGAAATATGATCTGATTCTATATGATAAAGTGAAGAATCCCAATGGAAAAAAAGGGACAAAATTCTAGGTCCACTCTTATGGACCCCATGATTCAAAAAATGGCTAATGATATAATCATTCTCAAGAAGAAACTCTCTCAAACCATCATGAGAAATGTGCCAAAGAAGACCAATCTCTCGAACAGACCAAGGATAGCTCCACCCCCTCGCAAGCTTTCCCTTGAGGCACCACCGATCAATGCAACTGTGATGTGGAAGAAGAAAAATAAGAAGAAGAAGTCCAGGATCTAGAAGAAGAAGAACATAAATATGGTAATGTTCTTGAAATTGAAGAGGTTGATGGAAATACTCGAGAATGGTCTCATTGAGTACCACTCAACAAAAAAATATGATGATGACGAAGAGGCACAAAGCTTCTCATGTGTTTTTGACCCGATCCGAGTCTCAAAAGGAGATTCCTCCTTGGTGGATATTCTAAAGAAGTAAAATGAAGATCCTTTGGTAGTAGTTCTATAGAAAAAATCATCAACAAAGGGTCTCCACTTATGTAATTAATGAAGTCAACAAATGAAAAAAAGACTTGATAGAAAGAAAGAAGCCAACTACCATAAGAAGTAATTCCTTTGGTATTTCCCCTAATTCAAAGTCTACCTCTAAGGTCAATCCCTCACCTAATGATAATCCTAAAAAATCCTCTAAGGTTCAATCAAAGTATACCACTCCTCTTTCTAAACTCGCTACCTCATCCACCAAAGATACTCAAGCCCCTAAGGTAGCACCATCTCTCGTAATGCAAAACCTTTTTCATCCATGGAACATCGAGTTCACCCACTTTATATCCACTCGATTATGTCGAACATGCGAGTAAGACAAAAGTTCGATAACTGAAATTGAATATTTATAAATACACATAGACCAATTCAATAGGTTCGTCAATGTTGTCTAGAATGGTAGCCCAAAATCCAACACTATGAATCCCAATTCTAAGGTCCTACTGCCAACACCACCTATGCCCCCTACACAGAACATGTTAGCACTAAGTGCATCTAAAACCAATAAGGTAGAACCATTTTACCTAT
Source organism: Taxus wallichiana var. yunnanensis (assembly GCA_018340775.1). Taxonomy (NCBI): domain Eukaryota; kingdom Viridiplantae; phylum Streptophyta; class Pinopsida; order Cupressales; family Taxaceae; genus Taxus; species Taxus wallichiana. The sequence continues at coordinate 572,205,059 of CM031244.1, forward strand.
CCCTCCTATTTAAAGGTTTCCAACTAAGCAATTGTATCGTAGACTAGGAGCCTCTAACAACATCATGCCCATCACAAAGTGGCGAATGCTTTGGGACTTACTATGACACATGAAAATTGTTCTTGTTATTCAATGGATTCCAAATAAGTTCCGTTGGTGGGTAGAATCAAATATGCAAAAGTATATTTGGCAGAATTTCCAGATAAGAAGGTGTTGCTCACCATCTTGGTTGCGACATCCCATCATATTTTGTTATGTTGTTGAGAAGAAGTTTTTGTAGAGACCTAGGTGGGAAAATTTGAATGGATTGGTCCTCCGTGACAATCCCAAAAAGGGGGAAATGAAGAAGTTTCCCATGTGTGAAAAATGAAGTACACAATCCAAAATTTACAGGATCATAGAGAAAACGTCTTGTTTTAGGACAAAGGATGGGTAACTACTTCATCACCTCTGAAAGTGATGAAAATTTACACTCCTCACCAAAGACAAAGAATATCATCTTTTAACCATGGAATTCAATAGAGTCATTCAAGTGTAGGGTTTAGAGCTGGCATTGTCTTGACCTCTCTCTAAGGTGATTTTTTCTCATTTCCCTACAAGTTTGTAATTTGAAAATACTAAAAATATTGTAGAGTACGAGGCTCTCCTCCTCAAAATGGATGCCACTAAGTATATGGGTGTAGAAAATATCAAATGTCTCAAAGATATCTTGAAGTGATAATAAAGCAAGTGATAGACCAATATCAAGTCAAAACCTAAGAATCACGCACTATAGAAATAAAGTTTAGGACTACATTGAATCTTTTGATGCTTTCTCCATTAATCCATTCCTCATGAGAAGAATGAAAATTACAACTCACTCACTGTCTCAGCCTTGTTGGTGAATCCACATCCATCCCTTGATAAAAAAGGTGACTGTTGAGATGGTTTTCAAACCAAGTATTTCATAAAATGTAAACAATTGGCAAGTCTTAAATGATGATAGTTATCTCCTCGATTTCCTTGAGAAAAATGATAAATTCAGTAATCTCTTCTATCGGTGAAGCAAAAATCCTCATCGGGAGTCGGAGAAGAAGAGGAAAAAGAGGGAATTAAAGGAATTGATTTGGAGGGAGTAATCAAGATAAAAGGGAACAAGATTTTGAAGGGCCTATTGTCACTAGAGGATCTATTTGACAAGCACGACCAATTCATCAAAGAAAGAACAAAATAATCTTTGCGAGGCACAACCGAGTTTGAGATAAAAAAACATTTTACGAGACCCATCTATCCTTTTTTCATTGTAACTTCTTCATTCTCATTGAGTTTATTTCTGAACACCCATTTAGTTCCAATAACATTCTTATCCTTAGGTCTAGGAACCAATTCCTAAGTTCTATTCTTTTCAATCTGATCTAGTTCTTCATTCATAGCCTTTACCCAATAGCCATCCTTTCTTGATTCTTCAACATCTTAGGCTCAAATTTAGATAAAAATTTAGTATTTTCTTGGTTTTAAAGACTTACTAATTTCCTTCTAATTATTACTCTAGCATCCTTATTCCCTAAGATTTGATCTTTAGGGTGGTCTCTTCTAATTTGTCTTAATAGAGCTTTGATGTCTTGTCTTTCTTCTTATTCACATGTCTTCACAACCTCTTATTATTATTTGGGATCATTAATTTGTAGTGCCTCTTTTGTCTTGAGAGTGGACCTCATGGGATAGGATTCATAAAATTTCACACTTGCGCTTTTAACTATTGTCTTCAACCTTTTATTGTAGAAAATGTAAGTTGAGATTATTGAATATTATCTAAAGAATATACCTTCATTAGACCTTGAGTCAAACTTGCTGCTAGATTCTTTTTAGTCCTCTTGATAAAGCACCTTCATCCAAAACTCTAAAATGTTCTACATTTGCTGGTCTACCTTTCCATAATTCATATGGGGTTTTATCACTATTTACCCTTGTCTGACATCTATTGAGGATATAAATAGTTGTAAAATTTATTCCTTCTAATAATCATCAGGTAACTTAGATTCATTTAGGATAGTCCTTTCCATCTCTTAAACATTGATGTTATTTCTTTCCACTACACCATTTTGTTGTGGTGATATAGAAATTGAAAACTACCTTCGATGCCATGAGTGCCACAAACATCGCCAAATGAATCAAACCAAAACTCACATAAATTGTATGATCTAATGATTTTGGTTCTCCCATTTTTCTCATTTTCAATAAGATCCTTGAATGACTTAAATACCTCAAATGTATATGTTTTGTTCCTCAGAAAAGTAACCCAAGTATATCTTGTATAGTCATCAATTAGTAACATGAAATAATAATCTCCTGATGTAATTTCAGTTCTCATAGGTCCACAAAGATCAGTGTGGATCAGTTGTAGAGGTCTAGTGGTAGAGTCATGTTCTTTGATTTTGAATCTTCTTCTAGTCTACTTTCCATAAAGGCATGCTTTACATAGAGTATCTTCTGGATTGTTGATTCTTGGCATGTTCTTCACACAAATTTTAGAGATGATCTTGAAAATATTATCAAATTTTACATGGCATAATCTCCTATGAAAAAACCAAATTTCAATCAGCTTTCTCATAAAATATATTTCTTTGTTGACCTCTTTCAATATGTACATGTTATTTTCAGTCCTCTTGGCTTTGGCAACAAGCTTACATGTTTCTCTTTTTTTGATTTTACACCCCTTATCATCAAAGGTTAGGATATACCCTTGCTTTCACATTTGAATCACATTGAGAAGGTTTTGTTTCATTCCCTCAACATATAAGACATTCTTAGTGATATTATTCCCATTATCCAAACTTAATGTTACTCATCTTATAATTTATATAGCAGTGTTATTAGCGGATCTAATAGATCCGGATGCATTTTTTTTAAAGAAGTGAATTTGATTTTTTCACCAGTCACGTGAGAATAACACCAACTGTTAATATACCATATAATATTTTCATCTTGACTGTGAAATTTAGTTTGACCAATCTAACACTCTTATTCTTTTTACCTTGATTCTACAACACCTAAAACCAAGGCATGTTCTTCCTTATCTTTTTTGCATTCTTCATCAACCTTCAAAGTAGATGGAGATGGATAAAACATGTCGAATCTTTGGATGCATTTTTCTTTAAATAAGTGAATTTGATTTTTCACCGATCACGTGAGAATAACACCAACTGTTAATATACCATATCATATTTTCATCTTGACTGTGAAATTTAGTTTGACCAATCGACACTCTTATTCTTTTACCTTGATTCTACAAGACCTAAAACCAAGGCATGTTCCTCCTTATCTTCTTTGCATTCTTCATCAAACTTCAAAGTAGTGATGGAGATGGATAAACACATGTCGAATATGGAATACCATATGTCAAACCCTAAGGGTTTCAAGAAATCTCTCATTTTGATAAGAGGAAATTCTTCAACTTGAACCAGTCTACCTATCATATTAGTGCTTCAAAGGATAACCTTTCAAGTGACTAAAATTATCCAAAAGGACCTTCTATGATACCGAATGTTGGAAGCACAATGGACTGAGGGTGTGAATTAGTGATATAAAATCCTTATCCGATTCAAATTATCTTGCATAAACCATTTACCATTAAATAATGCATTAAAGTGAGCTTAACAAAAAATAACAACCATTCACACGAGCATAACCATGATAGAGCACAAAAGAACACTAGATGTAAGTGGGAATACCTAAAGGGAAAGAAAAACCATTGAAACTTTTATTATATTACACAAACCAAAATAATTTAGTGAAGCACCAACTTCACAAGGAACACCAACCCCTATTTTAGTAGAGAACCAACCCTACAAGGAGAACCAACCCCTAGTTTAGTGAGGCACCAACCCCAAAACAAGGATACAACCCCCTAAGGTGATCAATAAAAAAATAAAACACATAGAAATGGATGATCACTGATGATATTCTTCTCACACAACTGATAGTGATAAAAATTCAGCTCATACACCTTCAAACCCTCTTCAAAATCACCTTCTCCTACTTCGCTCAAACTTGCTCTTTCATGGGCTGATTTGGAAAATTTCCCTTGGACACTATCCCTTCAAAATCCTTAGACATTAACACACTCTCTCAGCTCTATCTTGATTCCCTTAAACCACTTTCACTCTCACACTAGTTCACATGTTTCTTCTCTCAAAACATGTGTTCAAAATGAATAATTACATGCACTTTTATACATGAATCAACTCAAAAACATAACAAGGTCAGCCATGACCATTAGAGGTTGGTCATAAATACTAGAAAAAAATATACAACATCATATAAATCATCATGAATAACCCATATGGGTTGGCAACGCACAAGACATCCAAACTTGCATTACTAGGCCAAGAAGCCTAAATCCTTCTCCACCAAGCTCATCAAGGACTCCAAGCACTCACTCCAACTATGGAATGATCTCAAAGGCTTCACACAAATAAAAACATATAAACACCTTCCATCATCTCACAAAATTCTACACCATCCATTTCATTCACATCACCACCAAGTATGATTGTTTCCTACTCAAATCAGGCACCTCCAAGAACTAGTCACCAACAATGAAGATCAAGATCACACAAAATCAACTAAATTATGAAATGTAACCACTCATTTGAAAGGTAATGAAATTTAGAAAACTTTTTAAAAATTTATAATTCATGAAACATCCAACAAAGAAAATGGAACCACTTCTCCTCTTTAGTAAATTGAACGTCCTAAGAATGTTTTTTAGATATTTAACTTGTTTTCACCATTACTAACAAATTCAATACCTCAATCATATAATAGGAATAAAATTCATCCCTCTTCACTTTCCAATTGATATCCATCATCAACAAATCCAAAACATTTGTATTATATATCAATCTTCTCATCAAAGTAGTGTTGTCCCGAACCGCTTAAACTATGTCAACTTGTGACCTTCTTCATGTCATCTCATATGACTTCTAGATATCACTAGATGCATCCAATACATCACATGAGATGTCTAAAAACCTCTAAGTACATCAAACTTAATTACCATGCACACAAATCCTCTAGTACTTCCATTCTCCAAGAATGTAAACCGCCCTTTAGGCCCAAAAACCAGTCAATATGTTTTGACCTATGTAGGTCATCAAATAACCTCACCAATATTTTAAATCATTCCAAACATGTATCATAACTACCATAGATATCATAAAACTAAATTAGTCATATGGTCTGATGGAAAACCTGAGATTAAAACCTTCTTTCTTGAAAATAAGGAATTTTGAGTGGGCTCCACTACGTATCATGACCGAGACCACAACCATCTAAAATTAAGGAGATTACTCTCTATCATAAAGCCATCACATTTGATTATCTAATCCATTCTGGGCTTAAACAAAAAAATTCCTCCATCGCTAGCAAGCTAGGGTTTCAAGATCATAAAAATCAACTTAACTTCTTAACTATTGTTCATAAATGTTTAGGACTTATTTGATCTCAAGTACATCTCTAAGATCTTCTTTACCCCATGAAAAATCATACTTGAAAGGATTAGGTTCCCATGCAAACATCACACGATAATACCAATAAGTTTTCTCTAACATCGAGCTGGGAAATGCATTCTCTAGAACTCAAAAGCACTCAAAACACCATATTTTCCAAAATATTAATCATATGACTCTAAAATGTTTCCCACAACACCATAAAACCATCTACTAATATCTCCAATCATTAGATTTTCCAAAATAGGTCTCGGATCTTCACCACCACTAGGACTTGCACGTCTAGGCCTTAAGTTTTGCCTAGTTTAGGTCACAACCAAGTGAACTAACATAACAATCATGCATAAAACCACTAAAAACTACCTCTACATGTTTTAAAAAGTTTGGCATGCCTTCATGAGTGTCTCCAAGAGATCACACACATCACTAAGTGACTATCATACACCAATAGAAATCCAAACACTAATATTAGGTCTAGTTTAGACCTAGACCAAGTAGGAAAACTCCATAGCTTTGTTTCCAAGCTATCCAAAAGAACCTCACACACATGAGACAACATGTCCCAAACCTCTACATGATTCCATGAGCACATATACCTCTGCACCTCACTCTCATGCTTCTTTTGGCCTTCAAGCACCTAGATTAGATCTAGATGTCTGCAAACCCTATTTTCATCTTGCAACCAGCCTTTGAACCTATATGAGTGATTACACACACTATTATAATGGTCTAAATGCCTTGACCATGCTCCTCAATCCACCATGGATCTCAAACTATCGTGTTCTATCACCCATGTGGACTAGGTCACTGATTAGTCAACCTTGACTTTACACTCATGTCATCATTATACAACTTTATTTATCATGTCATCATCATGAAAATAATCTTCTAGCACTTTATAGATCATCCTCATTGTCATTAATGATATTTTCATAAATAAAAATAGTATAAATCACTCATGTCAACAATATACCCCTTTGTCATTGATGGAAAACCACCTAGTTTTTCTCCCCCTTTTTACATTAATGACAAAGTACATACTTGATAACACATTCATAATATTATTCATTTTCTCTTGGACCCCTTATTGATTGGAAACATTAACCAAAATCATCATTTAGACTCAAAAACCTATCATTTTCTTCTTTGACCATGTTTTTGACTTCTTTTCATCATGGAAACAGAGTAAATCCCCTTGGGTAGATTTTTATCAAGTCTGTCACTCATGTCAAAAATCCTCCTAAGCATGAAAACATTCCTAGCACCTTATTTATATATCTTATTTGATGGATACTCAAAAATATATCAAAATTATCAAATACAAAATGTCATCATTTTTAGGTTTGACATCCCTAAACCCGACCTTGAATGCGGTTTGTCACAACGTATCCTTGCTCTAGAAGCATAAGAAACACAAGAATAAGATTTCATACCCTGCATATATGCCATGGATAATGATTAACATCAATGAATCTATTCTAAAATAACCTCTTGGTTTTTTTAACCTTATTTCAATACTATTATATCTTTCTTGGATATATGACTTACTCCCCTTGGAGTATCTCAACATTTCTCAACAACTCTACCATTTTAACCTTCTTAAAATTTCATGCACTTGACTGAAGATCATGAATAAATCCCCTTGCTTCAAGAATATTTCAAAGTCCTATAACACACTATTATGTTACACAACATGCTATAGTTCCATGATAAAGTGCAACATGCAATCATAAAGCACGAGATTAGTCATACACAACCAACAACATACCTCACCTCTCATTTCAAGAGTAATGACCACTTCAAGATCCCCTCAACACATACCATCATATGAACCATCATGAAATATCCATGTACATGCTCAAATAGTATATGCTAGCCTTTTGCAATCACCGTAACCACTTCAAATTATGAGACTTAGAACCATACCTTGGCTTGAATATTCTACACAAACTTTATAGACATTATCAATATTGAAAACATCAATCCTTACTTATGTGGTCTTAAAAATAATCTCAACAACCCATACACTTGTCCGAGACATCACCGCAGACCCTAGTATCGATACACATGCTTTGAAATAGTATCTATCATATAAAGAACTCATCCATTTTACTTCACATACTTACTCTTGTTTTGTGTTATTCCATACTTCTTCCAAGATGTATATACACTCTAGAGGAATCTCTACCATGGTTCAAAATAATAACACCACATCATATGGACTCAGTATACTTTCTTACGAGGATTGTAACATAGTTATAAATTCAAAGTTCATACCTTATTTTATGATGCACTTACGAGTTTCCATATTCCTTCAACAAGTTTTGATTCTCCATTTTGTGCATAAATATCCTACCAAGACCTCTTAATACCCTTCACTTTGTTAGCCATTATGTGTTAGTGTTGTCATTGATTTCAAGTCCATTGATGCTAAAAATTTTCATGGTGTCATGTGAGTCTCCATGAGTTGTTAATCAGATGTAAAACATGAAGTTTGATTGGTAGTGTCCATGTTTGGTGATTTCTCGGTGGTCTAATGCATTGTTAAGTAGGCCTAGTCATGGTATGAGATCTATTGAGTTGGTTATATGTTTTCATGACATTGCACATGTGTTAGTGTTGTCATTGATTTCAAGTCCATTGATGCTAAAAATTTTCATAGTGTCATGTGAGTCTCTATGAGTTGTTAATCAGATGTCAAACATGAAGTTTGATTGGTAGTGTCCATGTTTGGTGATTTCTAGGTGGTCCTAGTCATGGTATGAGATCTCTTGAGTTGGTTATATGTTTTCATGAGGTTACACATAGTCATATATGTATGTTAGATATTTTCATGACTCTAGATAAGGTTCGGCATAGTCATTTCATGGTCTGTCATGGTTGAGTCAGGTCATTTTAGGCCTATTCCTAGGATTGGAGCATGCAAAATGAGATTGGGGTCTAATATTTGGACCAAATAAGTCACAGTGGAGCATGGTAACATCATGGTGGAAGTGTACCTGAGGTATATGGTGAGTTTAATTTTATTTCTCATGGGTTTGGTGGTGTTTTAGGGTCCTCAAGAAGAAAGGAGGTGAGAAATAGGCAATTTGACATAGGTAAGTATTAATGGATAGAGATTTCTAGTAATATTTGAGATAGATGGTGAATATGTATAAGTAGATGATGTTTTCGTGATGTTTCATGACAAGTTTCAGGTCATTCTAACATGGGAATTGCAAGATTTGGCAAAATTAGGTAAGTTAAAGTATGTTTTTAAAGAAAAAGTGGACCTTTTGATGCTTGTTGTGAATTATATGCTTTGCAAGGGGACTTGAGCTCTTTGGAATAGATTATTAGGTCAATTATTAAGTTTTCACACAAAAATGAAGTGGTTTGATCATCACATTTTTATGAACGATCGTTAACAAGGTAAAGTGGTTTGAAACCCTAGCTAAGAACAACTTGGAGAAGATTGAGTATAGTCAACATATTTTGATTGGTTTTGAAAAATTAACAATTGAATGTTGTAGAGGACTCTTACATATTTCCATAAATCTATATTAGTGCATGCGACTCTATGTGGGCCCCATCTAAAATTGTTTGTTTATGAAGAAGTTTAGTTTAAGGAAGGATTATCCAAAGATGTTGAAAATAAATTGAAATTGTTTTTAGCCCCTAATTTTTTATACATGTAAATTATAGTGTCATGTCATATTTGAAGTGAAAAATTGTGAAGTGAATTGTATTTATGAAGACTAGTTTTTGGCGGTTTGGAGTCTTGTGGTAACATTGACATTACGGTAGAGCTGCAGGAAGAGTTAAGACTCCATTAAAGTTATGTTGTGATATTGGTTCAGAGGTATTTCCAATGGTATATCAAAATTTTGTTTTTATATGGTATGTAAAAGTTATGACCTGTTATTTGAAAGTCAAAATATGAAGGATGTTTGTTTTAGCGAGGTACTAAGTAGCTTTATGAGGTGAGATGATATTTCGAGTTGTTATTACTTGGTGAAGGTTTGCAATTTATAAGAAATTATTTATGTGTGTTTTCAATTTTTGGTCGAGTATGGAATTTTTTTGAGGTGATGGATTATGTTGAGCCCATGTTTAGTTAAATCGATCTAGAAGGCTTAAGAAGCGGTTTGCGGAGATTGGCTTAGTTGGAGGCCTTCCACTTAGAGTTGTAAGGATTTATAATATTTAATGGAAATTTAATTTAGATATATTTCCAATGGTATATGTATTTTGTCTTGGTGAGTTTATTTGATGGCTCTTTTAGGTCAATTTGTGAAGAAGAAGGTATGTTGGATTTCAAGACAGGTTTTCTCAAGTTGAAAGATTGAGTTGGTTGAGGCATGAAATGGATTGGTAGATGATTTATATCAGTTGGAGAGTGAAGAGGTATGAATTTTTTTCCTATTGAAGGAACTTTTAGGTCCTATAAGTGGTAGAAAGGGTGTAAAATAGTTGAGTTTGCAAAACCGGTTTCGAAACCATAATTTAGTGAAGAGAAACGTTGTTGTGGATTTAACATATGGATGTTTAAAGAGGTATACCATGCATATATGTGATTTAAAGGTACTGAATATTCCATAGAGTAGTTACATGACATATTTGAGTTAATCCTGGGTGGTCTGGAGGCCTAAAGGTGAACACATGGTACTCAAAACAACTATTCGGTGAAGGATATGAGCCTTTTGGCCCATGTTATGAAATATTTTATTGGTAAAATTAAAAGTGAAACAATGGATGGTTTTTAAATTTTATATTACACATTTTTGGTGATTTTCATAGCTTGAATAATCATAGTTTTGGTGTTAGTGGATTTTACTCATCCTAGTGATGGGGCTTTGAGCTTTTTTTGCTGAACTTGGATGGTTTTTGGCATGGAAAAACTATATAGGTCATATGTGACCACTTTTATGATTGTAATATGATGTAATTAAGTTGTATTGGCCTTAAAAAGGTTTAGAAATGACCTCTCTTTTGTTTTAAGGAAGATAAGCTGATAAAGGTGATGTTCAAGTTCATTTGTGAACTAATGCTCTTGGAGGGAAAAGTGTGACGCTAGTGTGAGTGTGTGGCAGGTATGATTGCATCATATATGATGTATAGAAGTGTATTAAATGTTGATGAATGTTATAGGGCATGTGATAAAGGGTTTGGATCCAAGACATGGTGTGAAAGAAGAAGAAAGAATGAGCCGGAGGAATGAGGGTTTGAAGAAGATTGTGTGAGCTTAAATTGTGATCTCCATCGGTTGTGGTAGAAAAAAAAGGCATAGATCATAATCATTAGGTCTTTGATTTGGTTCACGGTCATCTTGGGGTGCATTTTAGCCTCCTTATGGAGTGGGTGCTTCACTAAAATAGGGGTTGGTGTTCCTTGTAGGTTTGGTGCTCCTTATGAAGTTGGTGATTCATTAAATTTATTTTTGGGAGTAATATCATAAAGGTTTTAGTAGTTTTTCTTCCCCTTGAAGGTTTCCCACTTATATGTGGTGTTCATGTGTCTTCTTCTTTTCTTCATGTTTTATGAATGCTTAATACACACCTAATGTTCATATATGATTATGAATGTAAAATGGATGAATGAAATAATGAATGTATGTGATTGTAAATGAATGGAAATATTCGTGGGACTAATTTAACCCCTATCATTCCATTTTTCTTCCAAAAATTGGTATCGAAAAAGTTCCTTATGAGGCAAGTATAATATCTTGGAGGATATCCTAGAAGCACAAGATGCCTAATCAAATCTAGAAGGAGAATCAAGAGTTGAAGACCATGGCCAAGAAGGATGAAGAAACCATCAAAAGTTTAAGGATTAAATTGGAGAATGCTATTTCAGATTTGAGTTCAAATGAAGAAGAATGTGAAATGTTGAAAAATAAGTCATATGATGATTGTTTGTATAGTCAAAGTGATTTCAAAGAGATGGTGATGGATATACAAGAATATTTAGCATTCCATAGGAAAGAAAACATTAGTTTGAATCTTGAAATCAAATATATGTCAGCAGCACTCAAAGAAAAATAAGAAGAGTTTGTCAAGCTTAGAGAAGAGATTTACCATAAAGACCAAGGAAGATGTGAAGCCTATTCTCGCAGATCCAGTAGCTAGTCCTAGTTATAAAGGAGGTGAAGATGATTATGTTCATAGAAATAAGATCTATTCAAGTCTTGATCGCATTAAACAACCAAACGTCTTGAGGTATGTAAAATTTCATGGTTATTGTTATGCTTTCAATGGTTATGGTCATAGAGAAAGGGATTATAGGAATTATTTTCTATTGTGTGTACCCTTATAACAATGGAAAGACTACAAGAGTGATCAATTAAGGGAAAGGAAAGAGGTTGTTTGTTATAAGTGTCATCACAAGGGTTATATTGTAAGTTTTTTCTCACATGACTCACCTAAGTAAGTGAAGAAGGTTATAGCACACAAAATGAAGGAAGTTGTTTTTACCTAAATATGTCAAGGTTGAATCTGATCCACCGAAGGAAAATGAGAAAAAGGAAGTCAAGGTTGAAAAAGGCCTATTCATGTAAGAAAGATCAAAAATTCTGAATCAAGGGTTATGGAAGAGAATTTTTGTTTAGTTGTCAATCATTCTCTTATTCATGAGAAGATGAAAATTGTAGGAATATGGGACACCATAAAATTTGTAAGATATGTGATGTAATTTCTTCATGTGTTCTTGAGTTCTTGTCATTTGTAGGTGTTTGAGTGTGTTATATTGTAATCCAATAGTGAAGTCAAGTGTGTGTTGTTTATTAGGTCATAGTTAGTTTTTTTAAAGATTAATTCAAGTGGTATAAGTCATGATTGGTCTATGATGGAAGAGATCTTTGTAATACATAAGTCAATTTTATGACTCTAAGTGTGAAAAAATGAGTAAGGAGTGATCTTGTTGTCTTTGAAAATCCCGTGATATTGTCAAGCTGAGTTTGTGTTCTCTTGGTCCATGCCACCAAGTCAAAAGGTCATCTACTCGTCAAATATATTTTGAATGTAAAGAATGAGTTTTAGTGTTTGTGTACCTATAAGGTTATGGTATGAATTTTGTAAGGTAGTGTTAAGACTCTATGTTCTGAGTTAGTAGGTCTATAGGTTCTATCAAGGTATGAAATGCAAGTCAAGATCTAAGTCTATGCATGAAGGGTTGATTATGTCTGTCATGCGGTCTAGTTATGGAAATACATGTGATTTGTTCTTGATATTGAAGTTCTTAGTATTGAGGTCTCATGTGGTCAAGTGAATAGGAAGGAAGGTTTGCAAAGTGATATGAAGCATGTCAATGTAGAATTCTATGTTTTAGGATCTATGTGTTTCTATACAATGGTGTTAAAGTTTTAAAGAGTCTATATTAGGAATCATAAGCATGTGAATGAGTTAATGGTCTTTTACATGTATATGGTATGTGTCCCTATCTAGTTTTAAGCCTCAAGAGCTAGGTGCTCTGTCACAAATGGTCTATCTTGTAAGTGTAGTGCTCATTAAAATACAATGTCAAAAATCCTCTGCATTAATAATTTTTGTAACATATTGAATCAATTTAAGGTATGAAAAGGTATCCCTATTCTATGTTATCAATGGTACATTCTTCAAAGGATTTATTTTAGGTTTTTAGGATGACTACATATGTATCTAAATGTTAAGAACCCAAAGTGTTCTTATGAGGTCTGTGGAGGAATCCAAAACGAGTCTTGGATTTGGTCCCTCACGTTTTGAAGTCTTGTTGAAGGTCATAAGTTTGCAATGTGCTCCCTCTCTAAGAGTGTATAAATTATTTTTATATCAAAAGGAAATATCAGTATGAAACAAAAAAACTAGAAAGTTCTAAGCTCTCAAGTCATGAGAAAACTTGTTCTCACAGCCACAAGGTATTAAGTATAAATGAAAATGTTGAGATCTATGTAAGGGATAGATTTGCAAAGTGATGTCTATGATGAGGATTAATAAGTGATGATGACTGTAACATGTTCCCAAATAGGTTTATGAGTTAATTTTATGACTCTCGGTAGCTTAATGGCTATCATGGTTTATCCAAGGATTATAAAGGATTAACAAATCTTATTAAGGCTAAGAGTAAACTATGTTCCATTCTAACAGAGATGCACATTTGAAAAAAATTTGAGTACTTTAAAGGCCCGAGAAAGAGTAAAGAGATGTGATGTAGCCTAGAATTCACCATGAATAACCCAGGCACATTGCCACATCACTCACCTAAGCTGAGTGCTCACCCGAAGTGTGAAAAAGGTACCAGGCCCCTCCTTAGATTTGTTTGTGCAGGATGTTAACGTGATGAAGATATAATGCATTTAGACCCATAAATAACATAAACATTCCACAGAGCATAACTAGATCTAGATCTTAAAGAATCATGAATTAAATGATAATCATAATGAAATCAACCATGCAAGAACCAATTATAGTCATGTTTAACACCTTTATCCACCCAATACACTCCATTATATTAAACACAGTAAATACATAAGCTTCTTACAATAAATAGTATCATAAGTTTATGCACGCATTAGATCTGGAAGCATAACTCCACAATAGCTCATACATAGTGTCTCTCTCTAACTACACAGATTAATACATACTTATAGGGGTGGGGACTTTCCCTTCACCACTTACGCACCTCCCAAAATAGGTCGCATGCTAAAAATAGCCATGCGCCTTTACAATAATAGGCACACATGCAAGTGCACTAATAATAGATCTCCTACAGTTAATTGGCAGTAGTAATCCTATTATTATCTTCAACTTGTGCATGGTGCTCATCAAACACTCATCCCAAAATAGTAGTTGTGTGTCATGTAAGTCTCCATCCCGATGTGTGCTCTCTGCATGCTATCTCCAAAAATATCCTGTAACCATGAAAATGGCTAAGTCCCCAAATCAATTTGTCCTAACACGCATTTCCTTCCATTTCCTTTTGCGCCTTTAAATGCACCTTATTCCCACACATGAATCTTTTGTGTTCCCTCTCCTTAGTGTCATACTATGTCTTCTCAACATTACCCCACACTAAACTACATCACTACCCCGGAAATGGGGTTCCCTTATGATATTTCCAAACAATAAAGAACAACATTGGCCATAGTAGACATCCTTCCCTCCAGAAGATCTATCTTTTGCGCTATGATATTTCCAAGCTCATCCAACCTCTTTTTATGCGGTTTTGTGTGCTACTGCAAGGGCTTCATGCTTTTGTTTTACTAAAGTCTCATCCTTCATTTCCTTCAGAACTTCATTATCTTATACCATAGTTCTAATCCCAATCACTACTTTTGGTGATGCGCATATATTTAGAGCTTGATCTACTTTCTTCATCTCATCTTGTAAAGTTTGGAGTAATGCCTCATAACTTGAAATTTTTCTAGCCATGGAGGCCTTGGCTCTCTCTACTTATTTTTCAGATCCTTCAAAGACTGGCATTTGAATTGTTCCATCCTCAAGCACCAAATAAACTAATGTGCACACGTAATGCATAGCCAAAGGAAACTTTTCAGGTACCTTAGACTCCAGATGTAGTCTTGCTTTCAAGACATAGTCACCAATTTATTCTGCCATGTTGATGAAGGCCTCATTATTTTTCTTCTCTATATCCTTCTCTCCTTTTAGATGTGTTATTTCTACAGTTTTTGCCTTATTATCTTCAAGTAGTGCTCTAATAGTGGCATCCTTATCAATGTTCCTCTGCGCAACCTCTGTAGATACCTTAACCAAGGCATTGATCACCTGCTCATCAGACATGAGAGTGGGCTTTATAGTCATGTGCCTACTCTGAGGTGCCTTCTTCACTCTTCTTGACACACAAGACTCCTCGCATACATAAAAATATGGCTCGTCCATGTGAGTCTACATGGACCAAGACAGCTTGTTTCCTTGTGCGTGTAGTGGCCATGTCTGGGTCCATTAGCTCCCACCCATATAACTCCTTCAGGTCCATTGTGCTTTGAAAATAGGCACGGATGATTTTTCTTGTGTCCTCAACATAGCCCATACTCGGCACATCGTATTCTCCACTTTTGTTCTCCTTGTTCTTGGTCCCTTAGGAACCTGAGCACCAAGGTTTGGAGTTGGCCCTTCGACATCCTAAATAGTGTCATGTGCATGAGGTTTCTCATGCTCTAATTATTCCTCCTTCATCCTTCATGTCCTCATCTCTGGGATCCTCCATATCTTCTAGTTGCACTAGGGTTCCAGCGCGCTCTCTACAAACTCCTTCACCTCCTCATTCAACTTTAGCTTTCTCCTCTTCTTCTCAGTTACCTCTTTCTGAGGGAGAGTTGTGGTGATCTCCTTACAGTGCTGGGAGTTCCCATGCCTTGGGTCCTTGTTCTTATTAAAACTATCTTAAAAGGGAACTCTTCATAGACTCGTGTCCAAGTCCTCATCTCCTTCTTATGCCTAAGGTGGAGTATCCACGTGCTCTATCTCCACTTTGTCTGTGGGCTACCTCGCCTCTATGATCTAAGCCACCACTATCTTCATGTTCTTCTTCCTCCTCATCTACCTCTATAGTAATTGTAGGCTTTGGAGCTGCCTAGTCCTCTATAGTATGTTTTCCCTTAGGCAGCCCTAGGAGTACAAACTCATTCTCCACATACTTGTTATTCTCCATCTTAGGCTTAAGATGAAGGTATACGAGTGTGGCTCCATTTTCCCCAATAGCCAAGCTTACTGGCTTCATACTTATAACGTTTGATATGAGCCTCTCAATGTAGGCAGTCTGGCCTGGATACATGTATGTCTTCCTCAGAGTGTGGTAGTCACAATCTACCTTGTCCGCATTTAAGTTTAGACTACGCGCATCAGTAAATTAGTGGAATTATGCCTAGAAGTAGTAGACTATGAAGGCATATGGTAGTCTACACCATGGGCTCCATGTCCCATCCTTCATAGCAAACTACACAATGTAAAAATGTTGGTACACCACGAATTGTACTTGCCTTGCCCACCACCGAAGGTAACTCCTTGGGAATGTGCCACTCCTCCTCAAATGCTACTCAAATTCAATCATACCACATCTCCTCCCTCTGCTTAAATGACCCACTCATTGATCCTTCACATAAATATTTCTCAAACCTCTTTGTGAGAGACTTTTGTTCCAAAGGGTACTCCCAGATTTTGTTCTTTAGCCCATCGGGCACTCCAATTTCTAAAAACACAAGAGAAAGGAGGATAGTGCCAAAACTTATCTTTTCTCTTGTGTGTGCTTCCTCAACAATGGTGTTTGCAATATATCCTACTAAGTTGTATACTACTCCCTGAGACATTTTCTTTGCAATGTGAAACCACATGGTGTTTACACTCGTGACCATCTTTCCTAATCATTCAAATTAATTAGTAGATGTGTGGTTGCCTGCACCGTAGGAAAATTCTTTGGTTCATCAATTTCCATTCCACTTGGACCCTTGGTATACCCCAACTCCTTCCTTATTTCTATGATCATTGCTTTATCAGTCAGATCACTAACAAGGTCTACCCATGTGCCCTTCAACTCGTTAGTGTTGAAACTAGGGTTGTTGTGATCCTAACCCTTGTCTAGCAAAATAAAAGAAATCCTCATGGAATTTTATCATCAACCATTGGTATAAGGGCTCATATTTTCCAAAATAAGAGAGCTCATACAATTGATAAAATCCTACTTACTTCAGTAATTTCTCCCCAGTGTCGTCATACACTAGCATATCCTTCACCATGCGCTTGTTGGTCTTCTTATTCAAAATGCGTCCAAATTTCCCTTGTTGTCGACGTATGGTGGTTTTATTCACTTATCCTTGTGAATGTGGGAATCCCACTCTTGTCTAATAATTATTCCTTTTGGGTATTATATCTCTAAAAATTACTCACGAGAGCAATTTAAATTTCATCTCCTACCTTCTTCTTTCCTTTCGTGCCAACCTGCAGTGCTTTCTCCGGTGCCATCGTAAAAATCCCACCCTTTTTCTATCTATAACAAGAAAACTCAAACCCTAGCTCAAATATGCATGCCCTAGCTTGAAACCACATGCCCTAGCTCCTTCTCAATGCTTCCGCTTCGCTTAAACCCTTCACCAATGGGGATGCAAGCCTCTTCCGCGTAATAGTCTTCTCTCCACGTCTGGTTTCACAACGCTCTGCACCTTAACACGATTAACTCGGCTTGATCGAACTTAGCTTGCTCAAATACTTATGATCGCAAAGGTAAAAATGAACCCGTGTCACGTCCTTATATAGATTTCCAAAACATTAGTGCATTTATTTCTCCTTCACCTACCAATAATCCTCTCATTAATTGACCATTTTCAAAATATCTGTGTGGTACATCTTCGTGCCCAAATATAACCTTATAGCGTGCCTCCTACCTTCCTCGCTACAAACTTCTCTTCGATGTGCTTCTAGGCACCTAAGTACCTCACCATTGTGCCTTCCCTAGTAGTCTCCATGACCACTACTTACCTCACATTATATTGTTCCCTCATTTATCTTCATCTATGGTCATATTTTTAGAGCAATATTATTTCTAACAGATCCTTTCCATACTTAGTTAGCACATGTAATAGTTTTGTTCTCATGTATGCCCAGTTATGAATAACCACCCCACACCAATGGTATGTGCAGTCCTCTGCACATAAAAATATTTCAAATGGTCATTATCTTCCAACACACAAACATGTTTATTACACGTGAACACTAAACTAAATTTACAAAGCATAGCGACGAAGAAAGAAATACATAAATGAAAACCTATTCAAAATGGAAACAAAGCCTTATTACAAACACCAAGAAGACTTATTTATAGTAGGGCTTCACTAACTCCCATTAAAGTAACTAGGTAACTGTATTCCATCAAGCATCTCTAATTGACAAGAACCTGATTCAAGTATATGAGTGATAATATACAGTCCCAACCAATGCACTTTAAGATATCCTAGATAGCGTAGAAACTTAGAATCATAAAGAAGTACCATATGTCCAATCACAACCATTTTGTCCCTGATGTTCCTTTCATGCCATGCCTTATGCCTGGCCTTTTCCTACTTATGAATCCAAATTTTGCTATGGTGTGCCTCTCATCCAACTGTATAAATTTATCAATTCTTTCTTCTAATGCTTGCTCGTCAACTAGACCTCCAGCGCACGCAATACGCAAAGAAGGTAACATGAATTCCATAGGAAGAACTTCTTCTGTGCCAAACACCAACTGAAAGGGTGTGGCTTTATTCAACCTCTTATATGTTGTTCTATATGCCCAAAGCACGACAAAAATTTATCATCCCAATCTTTCCTTCCAACATCACAAATTTTTGTCAATGTCTGAGCTCAAAATATTGTTGAAGGCCTCAAAGAATCCCATTTTCCTGAGGATGATAGGGTGTAGTCTTATGGTGCACAATCATAAATTCATCCAATAGTATCCTGATTGTCTCATTCAAAAAGTGTGTACCCCTATCACTTGTCAAGCTTAAGCAGGCATCCATACCTTGTAAGAACATTTTCCCATAAGAACCTAGCTGCTGTAGCTGATGTACAATCCTTGGTAGGTGTTGCTTCTTACCACCTTGTAAGATAATCTATGCATGTGATGATGTAGCATGATCCAGTTCTACGTGCAGCTGGAAAAATAGGACCCACAAACTCTATATTCCATTTCTCAAATAGCTCTACACTAGGAATAGGTATTAAAGGAATTTCATCTCTTTTCCTAAGTTTACCAACGCATTGATAGTGATCACACATCTTACAATCTGCTTTAAAATATTTATAGAGGATCTCCCACTATAATCTAGTGAGTATAATCTTGCGTGCGTGGGCGTCACCACATAGTTCCCACTGCAATACCACCATGAGCCTCTTCCATGATATCTATGTGCTCGTGCTCTAGTACACACCGACACAATACTTCATCTCAGCCTAACTTGTATAGGTCACCACTAATCAACATAAAAGGTGTTGCGTGAATTGCAAGTTATTTCTTCTCTAAGGATTTCATTCCTTCAAAGCGTCATACATGTACGTAAAAATATAGCAATATCCTCCAATTTTGAAGGCGCGCATTGTAACCTATACAATTGTGCATCCGACATTGTATCTTCAATTGTCTGCATGTCCTCCCCTGATTGAATTCTTGATAAATGGTCTGGGCCAGAATTACTTTTACCTGGTTTTACCACAACTGTGAAATCAAATTATTGGAATAAGAGCACCCATCGACATATGTGCCCCTGTAAAATGGTCTTGTTTACTAATTATTTCAATGCCATGTGATCGGTGTGAAATACAAATGGTGTTGCTAGAAGGTATTTTTTGAATTTATGCAATGCATAGATGATTGACAATGCTTCACGTTCAGTAGTTTTGTAATTCTGCTCTGCAGGAGTCAAATTTCTACTAGTAAAATAGATAGGATGATCTATAATAACTTCTCTAAGCTAAGCTAACACTTTGCACCAATTATCATACTAGAGGCATCCACATGTACATGAAATAATTGGTTCCATGAGGGAAAAGGCGTAATAGGATCTCGTAGTAAGTCTTTCCTTCAATGCCTCAAATGTGCGCTATTGTAGTTCTCCCCAATAAAACACCCCTTTTCCTTTTAGTAAATCTTCCAAGGGTACGTAATCTTAGCATATCCCTTGATAAATTTTCTATAATACCAGAGTGTGACCCAAGAATCAGTAAAGGAAAGGTAGGCTCTTCCAGATTACAATAAGAGCCTACTCGACTAGTAGGCTCTTTCAAGCTTACAATAATCGCAACCTTAGTTAGATCCACTAACAAACCTTCCTTACAAATGATGTGCCCTAAAAAAGTGCCAAAAGGTGTAGCAAAATGTACTTATTTATGTTTAAAGAGATACTTAATTTTCTACATCTTTCAAACATTAATTGTAAATTGTCATACTGATCCTCAACGATTCCATACACCATCCAATCATCCAAGTAAACCTCGTAAGAAGATGTGAATAAAATCATGGAATGCTTGAAAAACTATGCGTAAAAATAAAGTAGGCATGTTTTTAGGACCAAAGGGCATCACAAAGATATGAAAAATTCCCCATTAAGTGGAGAAATTTATTTTTTCATGATCCTCCTGTGCAATCCTCGACTGATGATACCCGGAGAATCCATCTTCAAAAGAATAGATTTCACGTCCTATAACATCTTATAATATCTCCTCGGTGAAAGGTGTTGGAAAAGGATCAATCACACATACAACATTCGGTTCCCTTTATCCACACAAATCCTAGTCGACCATATTTCTTTATACTTGATAACCATGGGGCTAACCCACTCTAATTCTTCTAGGGGCTTGATGATGCCATATTTCAACATCTTGTCAATTTCTTCCTTAACTTTTATGTGCAGTTAGGGTTCATCCTATAGGGTCTCTTCCTGATGGGCATGCACCTTCCTTAAGCTTGATCTTCATCTCTCCTAATGATTCATGCACTCCTTTTAATTCATGATATCCCCTAGGAAATAAGTCCTGAAAATCACGTAGTAACTCAATGATTTTTGCCACTTCATAGTCAGACCAATAATCCCCAATTATTACCTCCTTAGGCTCAACATCCATACCAATGTTCACTTTTTGTCTTCATGGGTTCATGATAGGCATGCAAATTTTCATCCACACTGTCTAACACTTTGTGCATACCCGTTGAATGATCTATATCCAAATCTTCTACTTCCTCATCATCCACTATGTAGACCATATTTCCTTTTTCTTTCTCTAAGCAAGCATGCTTAAGTAGCGCGACATCGATTCTTCTTCTTTATCAAAGTGTGCCCCTGAGTCTGTCTCACCAAATAACTCCTGAATGAGCTCTTCCACCTTTGCACTGTCTCCCATAGTTAAACATTTTATAACCCTTAATGCCTTTTCCACTGGAGGGTTAGTAGAGAAGTAGTCAAAAGTCTAGACCATTCTTGCAATCAAATCCTGCCAATTTCTAGTTTCTCTATGTAGCTCCACATATACATACCAAGCGCGTGCACAACCTTGTAAAGTGGAATAAAGTTTGTGCACCCATAGCAAAGGTGGTAAAGCTTCTTGCCCCTCTATCCAGAGCCTCTCACACTACTGAACATGGTGTTGAATAGGTTGATTACCATGATATGTGTAGATTTGAGTAGGTGCATTTCTCCTAGAAAACTGAGTTGTTAGAGAAATCCTGACTTCATTCCATTCTACAAGATTATCCTTGTGAGCCACCCACCAGTAGCGTTGTTGTCCCATACAGGGTATATGCTAACATATTTCTTCTTTCAAATTGGTCTATCCACTATTCCTCCATGGCACGTAGGAATACCGTAGGGTCTCTTCCTAATGCAACGAGGTTTGATTTTCCATGCAAATGCACTCCTTACTTCGTGCCTAACCATCTCATAAGTTCCATGAGCCTAATTATCACAAGCAATACTTGTGGTATCACTAATAGATTGTGCATCTTCCCACTGGAGGATTCCTTCCTTAGATGGCTCAAGTACTTCTAGGTCCCAAATGACGCATACATAAATCCTATTCAGATCTTCTTCACTCAAAGGCTCAACATAGGGTGTAGATTTCCCATCCGTTAAAGGAATAATAACTCTTTCCTCCTTGTTCTCAAAACTTATATATCCTTTGTTGAATCGAAGATCAACATTATTTGCGTAACACCAAGGGTTCCCAAGCAAAGCTGGGAAACTGTCTGATTCTGCAAGTGTTAAAACCTCAAAATCCCCAGTGAACTTGGCCCCTTGTATAGTAATAGATGCATCTTTTAAAACTACAATAGGAGTGGTCATAGTTTGATTAGCCACAAATAATACATTAGAATATAGTTACAATGGAGGTCTCCCCATCCGTACCCATGCATATAAAGTAAGCACATTTACCTCTATGCAATCGTGTCAATAGTCATCCATCTACAACAACATTCGAGTGATTTCCTTGTCGTAACCTAAGCTATGGGGGAAGATTTTCATGCAAGATTTGACGTCCATTCTCAATATTCACGTCTGAAGTTTTTCCCTTTAGCCAACTCCCTAGCAATAGAATGATATTCTCTTGGCACAACATTTTGCATACCTCCTTCAAGTCATCAATATCTGACTGGACCATCTCTGTTGCCTTCTTCTATTCCATCTTCCATGATTTCTCCTTTAAACATTGTATTTCCCCTTGAAGGTTTCTGAGTACCTCCATGGTCTCCTAATAAACCTCCTTTTGGTGTACATGAATCCAGATACCTTGCATAGAAAACGTCATCCTTACGATGGTAGGCTTCTGTTTTAACACTTCTCTGCACACACAGCCTTCGGTGCGTGTAGTAATCTTAACAGGTAATACCTTAGGTTCTAATGCCAACTTTGGCATCCATTGATTTTCGATAGCGCATTGTATCATAACCATCCTCACACCATTGTTCTCATGTTTATGCTACTAACTAAGATTCTTATATAAGTTTGGGCATTCCTGATAGCTAAGATTCTTCCCACAAAAAGAACATATAATATTCTCGAGGAAATTTGCACCTAT
Source organism: Taxus wallichiana var. yunnanensis (assembly GCA_018340775.1). Taxonomy (NCBI): domain Eukaryota; kingdom Viridiplantae; phylum Streptophyta; class Pinopsida; order Cupressales; family Taxaceae; genus Taxus; species Taxus wallichiana. Next base: position 572,228,061 of record CM031244.1, read on the forward strand.
AGTGGTCAGGACATCCACATGTAAAGTATGTTCCATGAGGAAAATCACCTCGTCCACCACCACGGACTCGACCTCTCGAATCCACCATGGTATCTTTGACCTCTGCCATGTCCTCCTTCATAGCACCCCTCATTCTTATCAAAATGCATTTGATTGTGATCTTGATCTTGATGCTCATCCTTACCCTTGGAGTTATCTGATACTCCTGTCTGTCACACACCAATATTTATAACATCATGGATCTGACCAATCAACTTGTAGTCTTCTGTATCATGATTCATGGACCGAAAAATTTTACAATAGCAAGATACATTCTTCCTTATTACGTGTTGTAATAATGGGCAATGACTGACATCATGGTTCAGATGACATATCTCATAGTCTAGCAATAATGAATGCATTGACCTATAGGGACAACTATCCTTGGTGTGCCCTTCCACTTCACAATTTGTACACCAAATCCTAGTGCGCGTATCATGTGCTGAATTCGCTAATAGTTTCTCAACTTGCTTTGCCATAGATGTAATTTGTGCTTCCAAGAATGGGCTTACTCCAGTGTCTATACTTCCAACTACCTCAACACGTAAAGCTGCTTCAAGTGCTTCACATGGATCAGTGTATGTCTTATGTGACAATGCCCTTCTAAAAGGTGTGATCAGACCTCTAACGAACCATTGTGCATGCTAGCTTTCATGAATATCATAAGAAAGCTTAGACAAAAGTGTTTTGAAATGGTCATCATGCTTCGGACACTCTTTGTAGTGCCATGTAATATCCTTGAGTGAGCTTATACTCTTTTGCTCAAATTTAGGGATATAGAACTCGTTAACGAATGCATATTTTAATGCTGCATAATCTACGTAAGTTTGATCTAGGTCAAGCTTCTTGTACCAACTATGTGTGCATCCTTGTAATGTAGTTGTAAATTGACTTACCTTACACTCAAAATTTGTGATCCCTTTTATGTGCCACAATATCTCACACATTTGTACGTGTTCAGTAGCATCCTCTATGCCCCTATATTCTAGAAGACAGAGAGACATCTCCATGTAAATAGTCTGGGGTTGGTGTGGATCCTGCCCACTTGATCTAGAATCTCCTGTCTTACCTTTACCTCCAGAACCACCAGATCCACTAGAACTAGAGCCACATATACCCCCTAATCCTCCACTTGTAGCTGGAAGTGGACCAGAAGATGTACTTCCCTATGTCCCAATAGTAGTATTGAACTAAACTCCTACAGTCTGCATGGTGGTACTACTCCTAGAAGTGAGTCCAAAATTCTACGTGCTCAAATTTTGTGTTGATGATGCACCTTAAAAGGTACCTCCAAATAATAGTGAAGAGGTCTACCCTGTCATAGATGTACTTGTTATGTGACTTACCCATGCTTCTCTACTGTCCAAATTAGCTTGTTGACTATTGGATGTACTAGATACTGGAAAACCAAGTGTAAGGGCTAGGTTTCTAGGTAGATTTAGATGCACATCCGTGACCCAAGTTGTCTCTCTTGGTGCATTCCTGTGTGAGGTTGAGGGGGGGTCCCTATCATGATTTCCCAAATGGGGGAGTTCCTGATGCTCTAGCTCCATGCCTTCTATATGATCTCCAAATCCTTCATGAGTCATCTCTCTCCTCAACACCATTCACTCTAAAAATGTCATGTTACTTCTCTATCTCCCTCTCATGCACCACATTGTACTTAAGCTGCATTTCTTCTCTCTCCCTTTCTGCTGCTAGGTCCTCCATATTTCACCAAACCCGATCCCGCCCCCACGTGTTGTGGGGTTTAGCTAGCTATCAGTTTTCTTCCAAGTTTAGGGTCCATCAAGATCTTGATCACCAAAGTGGAATTCCTTGCAAGTTCCCTAGGATACCGTAAAAAAATTGGAACTCACCTACCTCGGACAAGAATAAGTGGAAATTGAGTACTCCATAATATAGTTGTTCAAAACACCACATAACCAAGTATCTACAATGCATGTCAAAATCGGATCAGCATCATGCAGGGGCCTGAAATTATTCTTGCGTCCAGACAAGTGTGTGATACACCCAATTTCATTTAGATGCATAAGTAACCAGCCACTCATACAGTTCTACTAGGAAGATAACAAAGAAGATCTCATATAAATAGTCATACATATTATTTTCCACCCACGCGCATGCATCAAACTCAGATCTAGTGTTGAACCTCTATGTGTACTCTTCTTCTAGATCTTTTATCCACTCCTCAACACTTGATAGGGTTAACTAGTATGTCTTCATCGTAAACCATCGTGAAAAAACAATCAAAAGAGGTCCCGACAACGGAACCAATGATTCACCTAGAATTTACTACGAATAACCTATGCGCATTGGATTATCACTCGATTAAGCTGAGAACTCACCCAAAGTGCACAAAGGTACCATGCCCCTCCTTATAGTTGTTTATGCAGGATGTTAACGTGATGAAGATATAATGCATTCAGATCCATGAATAACATAAACATTCCACAGAGCATAACTAGATCTAGATCTTAAAAAATCATGAATTAAATGATAATCATAATGAAATCAACCATGAAAGAACCAGTTACAGTCATGTTTAACACCTTTATCCACCCAATACACTCCATTATATTAAACACAATAAATACATAAGCTTCTTACAATAAATAGTATCATAAGTTTATGCGCACATTAGATCTGGCAGCATAACTCCACAATAGCTCATACACAATGTCTCTCTCTAACTACACAGACTAATACATACTTATAGGGGTGGGGAATTCCCTTCACCGCTTACGCACTTCCCAAAATAGGTCACATGCTGAAAATAACCATGCACCTTTACAATAATATGCACACATGCAAGTGCACTAATAATAGATCTCCTACAGTTAACTGGCAGTAGTAATCCTATTATTATTTTCAACTTGTGCATGGCGCTCATCAAAAACTTGTCCCAAAATAGTAGTTTCGTGTCACGCAAGTCTCCATCCCAATGTGAACTCTGCACGCTATCTCCAAAAACAGCATGTAACCATGAAAACGGCTAAGTCCCCAAATCAGCTTGTCCTAGCACGTGTTTCCTTCCCTTTCCTTTTGCGCCTTCAAATGCACCTTATTCCCACGTGTGAATCTTCTATGTGCCCTCTCCTTAGTTTCATACTTTGTCTTCTCAACAAGATGTGACTGTAATTAAGAACAAAACTTGTAAATGATGTTTCGTGTATGAGCACAATATGCCAAGAGAGTGTTTGATGACTAAGTGGCTTGAACCGAGAAGCTACATGTTTGAAGATACTTCTTGTGTGGATACTAATCAAGGAGACCAATCATGAAGCTAAAAATTTGTGTCAAGATTGGGTTTCAAGATAAAATAGAGGATATCACGGTCAGTTTGTAATGTGTCACAAGGAGGTGAGTAGTCGAGGATGAAGTCCTTAGAGTCTTGAATGAAGGTCTTATTGCTAGTAGCAGTGGAATGAAGGCATCAAAGATAACTATAGGCTTCATAAGTTCAAATATCTGCATACATAGTTCTAACTAGATGACCTACATGGATTTTTTTTTGTCGATCCGACTATGAAGAGTTGACAAGTATAGAATTCTATGCCACGTCAAGATGTCTCTGCAAGTAAAAGTGATACAGAGCATCTTCTCACTAATAGTAAATTTTGATTTTTGTTCAAATTGGTCAATTTTGGGTTGAGTTATCCTAAGTAAGGATTTTGGGATTTCAGTTAGAGAGTCCTAGTAGTTCCATTCGGATGCCTAAGTTGGTCTAGTTAAGTAAGAAATTTGAATTTGGAGGTTTCCCTCCAAAATGTAATTTGAATTCCTAAAAGGGAATTATGATGGTTTTTGGCTTGTATAAGGAGTCTAAGTCATTGTTAAATCATGGTATAGGTGTTATACGGTATTAAATGTCATAGGAGGTCTAACTTAAGTCATTATATTAGACCTAGGGTTTGAAATTATTGACTAAGGTTTCTGTTCAAGGTGTGTAAACACAAATTAGGTGGTAAAAAGGCTAATAAATCCTTTAAAATGTATGTAATCGTATTAAGGGGATATAAAACTTCATAAATTTATCTAATACATTAGTTCTTAGAGGATATGGAGAGGATAAACTTGAATGGAGGTTTGGAAAAGGGAGATTAAAGACGGAAAACCCATTCTTGATAAAGAAATTATGTATATTCTTGTAAATATTGTTATTACATGTTGTTTTATTCATTCTAGGAGTCAGTTATGAGGAAGAAGGTTATTCCTTTAAGGAAGAGATAAATAACATAAAGGAATTGAAATGTTGGTAATGGAAAAATATGGTTTTTGTAGGTGATACTCTTTTTGCAAGAAACATGTGCATGGTCTTTAACAAGAATGATTTGAACTTATGCATGGCATTTGGTATACACTCGATATTTTTTACAAGAAGTGTCTAGAGGATTTGTATCTCTCCTCAATAGTGTATGGAGGTTTGTTATTACTTATTATTCTTGAGGAATATGGTCTACCTTTGTGAGACTCATAATCGTATTTCAGGGGTAAAAGAATTTTACTAAATAATGGTTAGATCATGGCCATGTTGATAATATGGAAATGATAATGATCTCAAGGAAAGGGTAATAAGTCACAATATACTTAGATTTGGAGGAAAATAATTTCTTAGTTTTATAATGCATGTAATAAAGGTGATTGTAGCATCCAAAATTGTGATTGTGGTTGGGTTGTTTTGAGTAATTCTTATATCATTGGATATCAATAAAGCTATAAGGGATATACATTTAATTATAATATATCATTACGGTGATAATTTGATATAATGAGAAGGCTTGTGAATAAGATATTCACTGTTGTTATCTAAGACTATGAGGGTTTCATTAATACCCTGATTTTTTTGTTTGTACAATCCATTTCTTAATAAAAGTTGATGAAAAATTCATTATTTTCTATCACGGTTGGCTTACGACTATGGGGAAGATTTAAATGGTTCTAGAGACCAAAAATTAGGTATTGAAATCAAGTCTCTTTAATTATCCATGCATAAAACTATTCACAGGCTTACAAAGAATTCACAATTAGGGCATATCAGAAACTAGGTTTTGGTCCTCTTAAACTTCAAATATTGGACTAAAATTTGAAACTTACCTCTGTACAAGAGTCCTCTAGAGGGTGATAGTGGAATTTTAGAAACCCATTAGATAAAAACAACTTTTTGTATGACACTTGGGAGGTAGGTTTTGTACAGTTTGAGGAATAATGAAAGGATGACATTTTACAAAGTAGGTATGTGATAGAAGAAAGATATCATCTTGAAACTTTGGAGGCAAGGAAAATGTATTAAGTCATATGTACTAGAACTCATAATTCTATCTACACATTTGGCACAATCAAATGCATGTGGTATTTGAGGTCTAAAGTATAATTTCCTTATTTATGAAAACTTAGGCATGATTAATAAGTACATGAATATTTAATCCAAGACTAGGAAATTTATTTTCAAAGACGTAAATCTATAAAACCCTAACTATAACCATTAAAGTATCTCAAAACCCTAGTTTTACTAGTTTAAAAGAAGGAAAATTGAGTTACTAAAAAGATTGGATGAAATAATGTGAACCATTTGTAAGATAATTATGTTAAGCCCTTGAAAATAGAGCTTTCCTCAAAATTAAGAAGTTTTAATCAACCTCCATTAAAAGATATTGCCAAAACAAGTTCTTGGGCTTCTCGGGAACCCGAGCTAGGGCAAGGGACTTGAAGGCATTAACCATAGATTTTAGGGCTAAAAATTTAATAGGAAGTCTATATTTGAACCTATTATATGAATCTTGAACAAAATTAAAGGTCCACCATATAAAAAGAGAATATTCCATGACAATCAGACTCGAGACAAACAGGGGACAATTTAGGACTAGTTATGAAGGTCAATTTACAAAGGAGTTAAGACTTGTACTAAGAAATGGTCTAATAAATTCTATGAGATGAAAATTGTCCTAATTTATGGTCAAACCTCCTTCATTTTGAATTGGAACCTCCTTTAAGCTCGTATTTGTGAAAATTGTTCTTGACAAGCTTAGTAAGGCTTAAGGAAGAATTTTTTTTCTAAAATTGGTTCAAGAAGGGAGTTGAATGTAGGGGATCCTACATCATTTTTTTCATTAGAGCTTGGATTTGAAATTTATATGAATATTTATTATTGTTGCTAACAAATGTGTGGAAGTGTGTAGTTAAAGGTAACAATGAATTTTAGTTTTGATCTCAGAATGTCTAGGTTTGGATGGTCTAAATCATCGAGTTTGATCTAGAAAATTAGTGGATTTCATGTTAGGAACATATAGAAAGGATTTCAAAAAAATTATTGGCACATTTTTTGGTGGCATTTCAATTCATTAATGACAGATATCTTTGTCACGGTGGTAGATCACAGTGAGAGACCTAAGTGGAGAAGCTAATCTACAAAAGAGGTACGAGATAAGATCCTAGTTCAGATTGAAATTTTATGCACATTTATAATCCATTAAAATGTTCTCAAAACCCTATTTATTATGCTTTGAAAATTCACAAAAATAAAGATAATCCTGACAGTTGAGTGAGATAGTCCTAATGAAGGTGCCAAGATCAAAGTTGCAAATAGTGAAGAATTACGAGCTTCACGAATAGCTAAGTCTTAAGGTTTTGCAGGAATATCAATGACATGAAAATTTTTTTATGTGAATTGATAGCTCATTGAGGGAAACAAAGAAATAATAATAACCTATATTTAAGACTAAATAATGGGTTTCTGAGAATAAGTAGAGGGAAGTTTTGTGTAAAGGAAGAAGCAAGGTTAAATGTTGAAGTTTAAGTTCCTTCTTTATTGAAAATAATATGTATTGGAGTTTCTACAGGGAAGGAATGACCAGAGGACCTTGGAGTAGGTGAGGGAAAGAAAATTCTAAAGTATGACAAGGCAAAGAAACTAGAAATGGCTAGTTGATAGACAAAAGGCAAAGTTGAATAAAAGAGATTTCTTTTGAAGTCATGGGTTGTCTTACTAAATGAGATTGATTCATGAAGAGAAAAGTGACATGGTATTAGTTTTAGTAATGTGCCTATTTTAAAAAGATTATTTTGGGACTAAGAAATTACATTATCAAATGTTGATGAGAGGTATGAAGGTCAAGAATATGAAAATCCAAGAAGAGCTTTGTGAAATGGCTAAATAATATGGGTATGTGGTGCCCAAATGGCTTAACAAAGTGAATGAGGAGAAGCTCAAAAACTAGACTATGAGAACTAAAGAAGAAAGGTTGAAAGAGAATGAGGAAGAAGGTAATGAAAAGCTAGTAAAGGAGTTTCTAGTTTTGATTAGTCAAAGAAAGAAAGAAAAGGATGAAAGAGAGAATCAAAAAGAAGAGAAATGGAGAGGCAAATAAAGTTATGGGAAGAGAAAGAAATAAGAGAGTTAAGGAAAAGCATGGAGCAATTAGAAGAATTAGAGAGGAAAGTAAGAGAGATACAAAGGCAATCAATGAATATAGAGAAGAAAATAATGTTAAATAAGGTGGTAAAGTGGCCTCTTAGGTCACTTATAAAGAGAGAGAAGATACTACAGTTGAGACAAAAGCTAAGAGAAGAAGAGAGAAGGATAAGAGGAATGAGAAGAGAGGAAGAAGTTAAGAAAGTAATCCTAGAAGAGGATAAGAAAAATGAAGAGGAAGAAGTCATAGAGAGATTCTTGAAATCTCTTGAGGATATGAAGAGGATCTCATCCATGGAGCTTTCTAGAGAGGCCATATGGCCTAAATATTTTCATTCTAATATTGCATTTTATTGTGTGAATGAAGGTTAAGAAAGTAAAGACAAAAATGTCTTGGAAAATGTCTTGAAATAGGACCTAAACGACTTAAAGAAGAAATAAGAGCCAAAAGTTGAAGAATAATTACTTGTGCAAGAGAGCATGGATGGACTAGAGGTACAAGTTTATTTTGAAGATGAAGAAGAATATAAACAAGTAGAGGTTGAGTTTATGAAACTTTTTCATAAAGAATTTGAAGGTCATGAAGAAAAATACAATAGTATAAAGAAAGAGAAGTAGAGTCGGTACTATGTAAAGGACCAAGAACCACAAAAATGTTCTAAGCAAGGAGTTCAAGGAAGGTTGTGTTGTCACCAAATCACTGCACCCTCCGAATGGCTAGGATGTGAATAGGATGTTTGGTGTGATTGGGACACATGGGATCACCTCTCAAGCTGTGGGACTTGGGCTCGAGGTGAACCTCCAGAGAAGGCCGGCTTCCTCTTCCTAAACTAAGTGTTGTACTACTCCTAGTGTAACAAAAATGATTATCTAGTCCTACGCTAACATTTTCATGGGGTTTTAGGGAAAGAGATTTACAGAAATGAAACTATACTAGGGATGGTGATGCACCAGATAAAGGGTGTTTCCAGACTCAGGAAGGGTTAATTTGAAGAGGGTGTGTGCACCACAGGTCAACTTCACCTCTACAACTTAGAGAGGGTACAAGATACCACAAACTAAGAGACACGCGTTCCCTTTGTTAAACTTTATCAGACCGAGAAATATACCAGTTTCCCAGTGAAGAAGGATGAACTCAAGAAGGGTGAACAGACACCACAACTCAACTGCATGCAATACTCCACCACTCGATAAGCACAGAACTCCAAGAACCTGCAATAGAAACTTAAACTTGCACAATGTACCTGTAAGTACGAGAAAGGCACAAAGAAGCACAGAAGGATGAAAGGACCGAGATTAGTCACAAAACACACACTTTTATTGCTTCAATAACATGCACAATGCATCATACATTCAAAAGAGGAAATAGTTTCCATTACATAGTCTTGAAGAGGAGGCTTGAAAGTTCTCTCAACACACAAGAACAACTTGCAGAAGAGAGAGGATTCTTGAAAAGTATACACTCGCCTGAGATATCTAACTGTCCAACTTGTCTGAACTGTTGGAACCCTTTGAAATGAGCTTCCAACTTACATTTATAGAAGAATATGTGAGAAAGAAGAGGAAATGTCATAATTACATTCCTAAATTGAAGGTCCATGATGTATTTATTACAGTTAGTTGAACTACCTGAGAAGGTTCCATCATGGGTCATTAATTTCCTGATGACCAAGTCTTCTCAATTAATTAAAAGAATATTTAAATAATAATAATAAATATTATTATTAAAATATTTTAATAGAAATATTAAATTAATTAACATAATGTCGGGACCCCCGTTGACCCATTTGACTTGAAGAGGAGGGGGGTCCATGTGGATAGAGTCTGCACAAATCTCAACTCGGTGAGTTTTGAATCCTCTAACTCGGTGTTGCAATCGATTTTGAACCCCACACTAACTCTTTCCTTGCTTTGGTAATCGGGCTCTTTTGCATTGAGTCCTTCGAATGGTGAGCTATCAAACTCGATTCTTATCATTTTCCTCTATTAACTCGAGGCCATTTATGCATTCCATGTTCAAACTTCATGAAACATCACCACGAGCTCCCTGCGAAGTCACCGAGCTCTTCATCCAGCAAACGATCTTACCTTTCCTGGGCTCAAACTCACTTGAATACCGAGCTTAACCCAATATTTCTAAAAAGAATGGTTTTACCACAATGCTCAGGATTCTTCCTCATCATATAACACTTGTAGTAAGAATGTTTTGGCTTTGCCATAATAAGCACAATTTGTACCTTCCAAATGATGAGAAAATGCCATTATCAATAAAGACCTAGTGCTGCCATGATGATGACCCAGGCTCATGCCCGTAACATGTCGATAGACACCCTTGAGACTGATTTTTGGCCAAAAAACCCTTTGGTATTTTGGCAGTGCACTCAGCAATCTCGGCTCCAATCAACAATTATGCCACTATTGGGATCTTAGTATGGCATAGGTAGCTATGAGCTACACAATATACTCATTTTTCCAGAAACTAAAAAGATCCTTTATGTTACAATTTGCAACACATAAAATAAGCCCTTCAAAAAATATATTGAACAACTGGGGCAACCAAGAGGACCTTGGAAAAATGTACAGGTAACAACCATATGAATTCTTCCTTAGTCATGGATCAAAGCTAATAGAAATAAAGCTAGATAAAATTAGCTTGAAACTACAGTATAATCGTCCATTGTAAAAAACAAGCTTCTCTGAACCTGGTAAAAGAATACTTTTATTGTCTGATTGGACGTACATAATGGAAGGGTATAAATATTGCCTACTGCCCACAGAGTTTCTCAAAGAGACCATTTACAAGTGACAAGGATGTGGCATACAAAACGGCCGACCAGGTATTTCAGAGTTGACCTTCACATTCAATTCATTTTAGGAGAAGAAATGCTGAGCAATATGAATCGTTTCATTCTGCACCATAATAAACCATCTCCTGATTCAGGGAAATTTTATGAAGCCCGAATAGCGTGACTCTAATCCATCGTACATGGCAGTGAATATTTGTTTCCTGCAACTGCTTGCTGGAAGCGCTAAAAACGGCTCCTACTATACTGCAACATGTCAACTGCCTGGTGCGTGGGAGTTTGCCTCGCGACCACCGAATGCTCAGAGCCCGAACGGGAGTTGGGAGAAGTATGCTGGCATAGGTGAACTGATCAGGTCGGACATCTATTTGTTGCATTTGGTGAAACAGTATCAATGCTTCATGAGGAAACCCGTGTCTTCTGTAAGCTTACAATTATGGTATTCCATGAGAAGGCGTCTCTTTCATGTGAAAGCATATTCCTGGAAATGCAGGTCTGCAATAGTTGAAGATATGTAGACGGGTTTACAGGGATGTTATGCATGGTAAGTAGAATGTGTGGAGCCTCCTTCACCTATCTCCGTGTCATACTCGATTTTGGCCAGGCTAGACCACCACGTCCAATCCTATTAAACACTTCAACTGTCTCATTCCCACGTTCCCCGACTTACCTTCCGAGTGACTCGCACAAAGACTCGGATCCTGTTTACACGGCCCGTGCGGAAGTCTGATTATGGTTTTCCATCCCAATATTTCCACGCTTGGCAGTGTTTTCCTGAATCTCCCCTACGCGGAGTGAACAGCTTGGACTGCCATCGTCAAATCTCCGACCTCGGCATACTAGCTCCAAATCCCCACGTAACGGCTCAGCCACATAGCCGAGTTGACAGGTTCTGCGTGGAAAAAGTAGTTTGAATTGCCTTGGTTCAACCGACTTGAATATCCTGTTCCATGCCAAATCCTCCTTTTGCCAAGTCAAATTGGCATGGCGTTTGTATCAAGGAAGTCCGCAGGATATGTGTGGGGATCTCGGACTTATGAATCCAATTTGCCATACATTGCCTTGGCAGGTCGGTTCCCAATTTCCGCTTCTTGACTTGGTCATACCGCCCCAAATCTCCCCCGCGTGGAATTTCTTCTTTGGCTTGCCATCCACAAAAACCCACTTGGCATTAGGCTTCTCGGATTCCCATTTTAAGCAAATAACTCATGAATACCTTAGTGCGGGGTTGAGGCATTATTTATTTATTTATTTATCCGACTAGGCAAAGAGCTGAAAATATCCCACGAGCAGAACTTTCATGTTGGCGCTCCACCATAGCACTTCCACCTGGCAATTGGTGTTCATTTCTCCAACTCACGGAAATCTGATTATGGTTTGCCACGGTTTTATCATGCTTGGCAATGTTTTCTAAAATTTCCACGTTCTTGGCAAGATGAAACTGGGGCCCCCTTTGCGCGGAGACCTTGTGTTGGTTTTCCATTAACTGAAACCCGCTTGGAAATCATCATGAACTTTTCCCATGTGTGGAAATATCATATTGGTTTGCCACAACATTATCTCCATCGTGGCTTCAAAGGCCTGAAACTCCCTCTTATCGCGGAAACCTTGTCTTGGTTTTTCATTTCAACATTTACCTTGGAAAACTCATTTGAATATCCCATGTTGAAGACTGACCCGCGGAACCTAGACATCATTTGGCCAATTCGACCAGTAAGAAACAAAAATATTCCCGAGAGATCCCAAGGCTCCACGACATTGTTTAGCTTGAGCAGGTGCGCTAAACTCACTGACTTCCTTGATAGCTTGTTACATGCCAACTTTGAGTGAGTTGACTTTGCCTAGAAACTGTCTTTAATGCATCCACACGAAACGAGTTGCATTGAATTATCCATCATGCTCGATGAGTCCCATCGATAGGGCTCCATCACGTATCTTTTTTTACGCAACGATCTCCATTCATTTTATGGCACTCTTGATGCCTTGGCTTGTGTTTGAATCACCCTAGCTCTACAGAATGTGTCCTAAAAGAAGCTCACCACATGATCTCCAAAATGAACAAGTCGCTAAGATGAGTCAAATTCCTTATTTCTACCTTCGCTTCGCACGTGGCTTGAACCTTTCCAATTCATTGAGACTTTATTGATAGCTCGAACTTTGACTCTCCCTGACTTGGCCTTAACTTCCACCTGCATCGATCTCTACCGAGATCCTTATAGAGTTCCCTTCATTCGTCAATTTTCAACGAGCTATATTTTGCATTAACAAGACCTCATCGAGCTCTTACAACTGAGAGTCTCTACCGAGATGACTATCAATTTGACACCGGGTTCTCTATCAACTCGACCCCGAACTCTTTACTGAGTTGAGATCAACTGGGTGCCTTTTGATACTAGGTGATCTCTCATATGCAATTTAAGAATTATTTTTAATTATTGCATCTCGATAATAACCGAAGGTGGGTTCCTGGGACTATTTTTTCATTTTGAACGTGATAGGACCCCATTGTCCAATCTTGCCATGTGTGCAAAATTGGATAACAGTTGATAAATAATGATAAAGATAGAGAGAAAGAGAGTTGTGAAAAAGAAGGAGGAATAAGATTAAGTTGTAGGTGTGAGAGAAATGAAAAGAAGATAGGAGTGGGCATGGAAATTAGCTATTGATGACCTCATGGAAGGCGAGGTAGGTAAATAAGATGTGAGAGAGAAAGTTAATGAAGGAATAAGTCAGATTCAAGTAAAGAAAATAGATGAAGAGGAGGTACAAGGAGGAAAAATGGAAGAGGAAAAGTTTCCTACACTAGAGGCATTTCAAGAAAAACAATTTTTTTCTAATTTTCAATGTTATTTATTGAATGAAAACAATATTTCAGGTTTGAGAGGACAAGGAACACAATTTTTTAGTGTTGAAAATGATAAGGTAAAGGAAATTTGGTATCCACAAGTGAAGATAAGCAAGCAAAATGAATGTTTTAAGGAAGAATATGAAGAAAATCAACAATTTTTGGTGATGGAGCAGCCAAGAAGAAATCCAAGAAGGAAAAGTACAGAGGAAAGAAGAAAAATAAATTATTTTTCTAACATGTTTGTTGAATGTGCAGGTATAGAAGATAAGAAATTTGTTCTTTATTTTAATTTGAACCCGAAGAAGAATGAACAAGAACAAGAAAAGAGGATGAAGAAATTGAAGAGAAAAGAGAAGACTCAGCCAAATAAGAAAAAGAGGAAGATATACAATAAAGTGAAGAACAATTGGAAGAAGAAAAAGAAAAAGTTATGAAGCATTTTCTTCAAGTTGGGAGTATGATGCAGAGCATCTTCTCACCAACAAGAAATTTTTGTTTTTGTTCAAATTGGTCAATTTTGGGTTGAGTTAGCCTAAGTAAGGATTTGGGGATGTCAATAGAGTCCTAGTAGTTCCATTCAAATGCCTAAGTTGGTCTAGGTATGCCTAAGGATTTTGGAGGGAAAGCTCTAATGAAATTTGAATTAGGAGGTTTCCTCCAAAATGTAGTTTGAAATCCTAAAAATGCATTATGATGGTTTTTGGTTTGTATAAGGATTCCAAGTCATTATTAAATCATGGTATAGGTGTTATAAGGTATTAAATGTCCTAGGAAGTCTAACTTGAGTCATTATATTAGACATAGGGTTTGAAATTCTTAGCTAGGGTTTGTGTTCAAGGTGTGTAAAGGAAAATTAGGTGTTAAGGGGATTTAACTTATAAAATGGATTTAACTTTGTTAAGGGGATATAAAACTTCAAAAATGTAACTATTCCATCGAGTTCTTGGAGGATATGGAGAGGAGAAACTCGAATGGAGGTTTGGAAAATGGAGATTAATGAAGGAAAACCCATTCTCGATAAAGAAATTTTGTGTTCTTGTAAATGTTGTTATTACATGTTGGTTTATTCATTCTAGGAGTTAGTTATGAGGAAGAATGTTATTCCCTCGAGGAAGAGAGAAATAAAGGTAAGGGAATTGAAATTTTGGTAATGGAAAAAATATGATTTTTGCAGGTGATACTCTGTTTGTAAGAAACATGTGCATGGTCTTTAGCAAGAATGATTTCAACTTATGCATGGAATTTGATATAAACTCGAGATTGTTTATAGGAATTATATAGAGGATTTGTATCTCTCATCAAAATTTTATGGAGGTTTGTTATTAATTAATTATTCTTGAGGAATAAGGTCTACCTATGTGAGACTCATAACTATATTTCGGGGGTAAAATAATTTTACTAAATAATGGTTATATCATGGTCATGTTGATAATATGGCGGTGATAATGATCTCAAGGAAAGGGTAATAAGTCACAATATACTTAACTTTGGAGGCCAAAAATTTCTTAGTTTTATAATGCATGTAATAAAGGTGACTGTAGCATCCAAAAATGTGACTCTAGTTGGGTTGTTTTCAATGAATCTTGTATCATGAGATATTAAGAAAGATATAAGAGATATAGATTTAATTATAAAAGACCATTACAATGTTAATTTGATAGAATGAGAAGTCTTGTAAATAAGATATGAATTTTTGTTATCTAAGACTATGAGAGTTTCATGAATACCCTAGTTTTTAAATCTCAGTAGAATCCATTTCTTGATAAAAGTGGATGAAAACTTCATTATTTGTCATCACGGTTGGCTTAGGAGTGTGGGGAAGATTTAAATGGTTCTAGAGACCAAAAATTAAGTATTGAAATAAAGTCTCTTTAATTATCCATGCATAAGACTATTCTCGGGTTTACACAAAATTCACGGTTAGGGCATAACGGAAACTAGGTTTTGGTCCCTTTAAACTTCGAATCTTGGACTGAAATTTGAAAATTACCTCTGTATAAGAGTCCTCTAGAGGATGGCAGTGGAATTTCAGAAACCCATTGGATAAAAATAAATTTTTGTATGACAGTTTTTTAATATTGGTAAATAGTTTTTTGAAAGGGACTATACCCTTGTGTACAAAAGAAGGCCTAAAAGCCGGAATAAGAGAGAGGAGCAGAGAAGCTGTAGCAAAGCACAAAAGTTACAGCAAAGAACATCGAAGCCCAGAAACAGCTACACAAACGAGACTTAACAGCAAAACAACGGCAAAAAAAAGCAAGCCTATAGCCAAGAAGCAATAATAAAAACAATAAGGACCAGCAAAAGTAGTCGGGACTACTTCTTGGCCGCTTGATCAATACTCATCTTTACTCTTTTCCAAGCATGATACATGCCCAACGTGGTCATATGAGCAGCATCCGTCTTATCGAGCTCCTCTCTGGTTCTTTTGCTCTCTTTCTCATTGCCCCAAAGTGTAGCCGGGACACCGCTAAGATGTGAAACACTTCTTGCATGACCTTCGATGAACTCCTCGATGGCCCTGAAGGCTGCAATATTATACTCATGCCTAGTCTTCATCTTCCCTAGGCGGGAGTCTAAGGAGGTCAGTTTTTTGTATATGTCATCAATCTGGCTATTGCCAATGCTCCCTTCCCCCTCAATGCTTTTTTTGCCTTTTTGCTTAGCAAGGTTTTTGACCTCATCCTTCAGCAATTTAAGCTCAGCCTCTAAGGCCTCCAATCTCCTAGAAGGGTTATCTGCATGGTGCCGCTGGGACCGGTACTACTAATGTTCAAGCAGATCACGAGCAATGTCTTCCAAAGGTTCATCCCCCTCAGCAGTAGACTCAAGGTTGAGTCTCCTAGAAGCCCTGGTGACACGTTTAGAGGTAGAGACAGGGTGGGTGGCAGGGGCAGCAACAGGAGGAAAAGAAGGAGAAGCATGAGCAGCCGGCATGGGGGTAGCAGCACCGAAGGCGGGGGCAGCAGCAGGGGCAGCAGGGGAGACAGGACTGGCAGCAGCGGAGCCCAACAAAGCCGGGCCGGGAGAGGAAGGGAGACCGGGGAATTTAATAAGGCAGTGCTTGTGAATAAGCAAAATAAGCCCTTGGTGTAAGGGAACCGCCCGGGTATGCTTCTGGAACTCCAAAATGGAGCGCTCAAGAGAGTTTAACAGATAGTGAGGGAAGCAAACCAACCTACTCCTACGAAAGTGATTCAAAAAGACAAGGTGCTTGGCAGGGACAGTAACAAACCTGCCTTCCAAGGATATGAAGCGAATCATCATGCGGGTGACTTCATCATACGGAGATGGAATTGAGTTAACAAGCAGACCCGCGGTGTTGAATATAAGCTTCTCCTCCTCCTCCACAAATCTTCTCTCTTCAACCTCTTTGATAACCCTCTTGTTGAAGAAGCGGTATCCTTCCAAGCTGAGGCCAGTCGCTTCGGCTATGAGTTCCTCATTAATAAGAATTTTCTGCCCTCCATAGTCGACCGTCCTCTCATTCCACTCCTTGGCAAAGCGAACAGAGATGCTTTGATCATGTCCTTGCACTCTTTCCACAAAGTTGGTGAATCCGCCGATGCTAAGAATGTTCCAGAGCTCAGTGTTTTCTTTCCAGTCAGGGTCCGCGCACGGCTCAATCTGGCAGGGAGGCCCTCCCATCTTCACAATGATGTGCTGGTTACAACAATTTTCAGAATACCTTTGGGCGTTGAGAGTGGTTCGTTTCTCACTGTTGCGGGTCGCATAAAAATGGGAACTGTAGCCGTTGGTCCTCCCACGAACGGCTGTATGATTGCCGATCTGAGCCTGCGTGGAGTCGCGCGTGAAAACCCTTTCCCTGTCAGCTTTCACCTTGTAGTTATCTTCGGTTTTCGCGGAGCTTGGCATCCGAATATCAACAGCTATTGTACCTCCCGCGTGCGCTGTTTTTAAATTTAGACAACTCCACTTGAAGTTCCTAAACAAAATCTTGCTATCATTTGAAGTAGATATCATTTGCCACGCCAAATAAATTAAAACAGCACATGTGGAAGAATTTATGGATTTCCTCCAAAGATTAAGGCATATCTCTAGAGATTGTTTGCGTGTGAAGGTCCGCATGTATGCTGTTGTGAAGCTGATTAGGGATACTATCATTATCCCAAATAGTGAAATTTATATTAATGCCATAATTGGCCAATGCATCGGCCAGCTTGTTTCCCTCCCTGTAAGTATGTATGATTCTGATGCTGTTGAAGGTATGACTGATGCTTATGGATTCAGAGATAAAATCTTTGATATTCCAGCTAGGAGAAGAGGACTGATTAAGCAGTTTAATAATATTAAGGGAGTCCCCTTCAACAATGAGGTTCTGGATATTTTGGGCCCGTGCAACTCTCAAACCCCAGAGAGCAGATAAAGCTTCTGCAAAATGATTGGTTTGGATTCCCATTTTTCCAGCATATGCAGCAATCAAATTACCTTTATGGTCCCGTATTGCTCCTCCTCCAGCTGCTGTTCCAGGGTTCCCCTTAGAGGCTCCATCAAAGTTCAGCTTGAACCAATTGGATTCAGGGGGATGCCATTTAACCAAAGATCTATCCACACTATTCCCGGGGTTGCTCCAATATCCGATCTGCCAATTTGATAAGATGTGCTTTTCATTTTCAGGGTAACAATTGTTCTTGGGAGGTTTAAATCTGGCCATGTCCTCTTTGATGCCTTGGGAGATCTTGCCAGTAGTGAATTTAAAATTCTGCTTCTTATTTCTAAAAACGATATTATTTCTATCCTTCCAGATCCTCCAAATTAAATGCGGGATGGCTAATTTCCAGATTCTTTTGATAGCACAATGTCTGAATGGTGGGTTCCATTGATTCCATAGCTGAATAAGATCCTCCGGCATCACCCAGAGAGCTTCAAATTTGGAAAGGACAAAGTTCCAAGCTCTAAAGGCATAATCACAATGTATGAACAGATGGCTAATGTCTTCATAGTTATTCCTACAAAGGTGGCACCAATTGGGAATGATAAATCCTCTTTTCATCAAATTGTCAGTGGTGAGAATTTTGCCTCTGATGGCCAGCCAAAGAAAAAAATTTATTTTGGGGGTTAACTCAGGCATCCAGATCAAGTTCCAGTTAAAATCTGATTGGTTACTGTGGAAAAGACTGGTATAACCAGATTTGACTGAGTATTTACCATCGTGTGAATTGCTCCAGATCAGCTCATCCTTGGAATCCAACTGACACAAAGGGAAGAGATCTAAAAGGTCTTGGAGGGAGGAGATAATTTGTTTCAGTTCAATACGCTCCATAGTAAGTCTTTTCCAATTCTTGTTGGTGCCATTTCCATCAATGTAGTCCTTGACTTTAGTTCCATACTTTCTTATAAGGCTGTCCTTAGCAATCCCAAATCTCTCCAAGAGATTATCATTGGACCAGTTATCCTCCCAGAAGTTTATGTCGCTGCCATCCCCAACTTTCCATTTGCTTCCCTTCTTAATGAAGTTTCTACTCTTAACCAGATTATTCCAAAAATGGAACCATTGGGGAGTTGCTCATCATGCAGATAGGAGTAAACAGCTTGCTGATTCAAGTATTTTGTTTTAATAACATCAATCCAGGGTTGTTTCTCAGAAAGCAATCTCCAGCCCATCTTAGCAATGAGTGCCTCATTCATTTTCTCAATATTTTTTATTCCCAGCCCTCCCCTAGATTTTGGGGTGCAGACTTTATCCCAGGCCACAAGGTGAAATCTGAACTTTTCTTCCATGCCTTGCCATAGAAATTTTTTCTGAATCCTTTCAAATTTCTCTCTGAAGGAGGAAGGAATTTTGAATAGTGACATGATATATATGGGCAAACTTTGGAGTGTGCTTTTAATGAGAAGGCACTTACCAGCACTAGAGAGAGTGGTCCCTTTCCAACCGGCCATTTTTTTCGAAATCTCACAATAAATCATCCCACACTTTGTGTGAGAGACTTTCTTCGTGCGAGAGGGAGGCCTAAGTATGTTGCTTTGGAAGAGTACCAATTTACGACCCGCAATTTTAGCAATCTTGAGTCGTATTTCCCCGGGGGTGTTAAAGAAAAAAGGATGCTTTTGTCGTAATTGATCTCTTGCCGGAAGCGATTCATATAGTTGCGAAGAGCCTTGATAGCTTTAGCTTCTACAACTGAGGCCAGAAGAAGAAGGATGGTGTCGTCTGCAAACTGTTGATGAGAGACAGCTTGGCTGAGAGAAGTGGGTTTAGAACCATTTAAAAGGCCGACTTCCACCGCTCTGCTAATTGTTCTACTATGACGATTGGTAGGTAGGTTTTTCACAATTTGAGGAATAATGAAAGGATGACATTTTACAAAGTAAGTATGTGATAAAAGAATGATATCATCTTAAAACTTTGGAGGCATGGAAAATGTATTAAGTCATATGTACTAGAACTCGAATTCGACTACACACCGGTTGGTAAATTCAAATACATGTGGTATTTGGGGTCTAAAGTTTCATTTCCTTGTTTATAGAAAATCGGACATGATTAATAAGTACATGAATTTTGAATCCAATACTAGGAAAGTTCTTTTAGACCGAAATCTATAAAACCCTAATCAGTAACCATTAAGGTATCTCGAAACCCTAGATTTACTTATTGAAAAGAAGGAAAATTGAGTTACTAAAATACTTGTATGTAAGAATGTGAACTAATAGTGAGATAATTATGTTAAGCCCTTGAAAATAGAGCTTTCCTCAAAATTTATATGTTTGAATCAACTTCCATTAAAAGATATTGCCAAAACAAATTCTCAGGCTTCTTAGGGAACCAGAGCTAGGGCAAGGGATTTGAAGGCCTTAACCATGGATTTTGGAGATAAAAAGTTGAGAGGAAGTCTGTATTGGAACCTATTAGATTAATATTGAATAAAATTAAAATTCCACCTTTCAAGAAAGAGAATATTCCATGACATTCGGACTAAGACAAAAAGGGGATAATCTAGGACTAGTTATGAAGGTCAATTTGCAAAGGATTTAAGAGTTGCACTAATAATTTTTCCAAGAACTTCTAGGAGATGAAAATGGTCATAATTTATGTTCAAAAATCAATCATTATGAATTGGAACCTCCTTTAAGCTCATACATTTGTGAAAATTGTTCTTGATAGGCTTAGTATGGCTTAAGGAAGAAAACTTTGCTAAAATTGGTTCAAAAGGGGGAGTTGAATGTAGGGGCTCCTACATTAGAAAGTTTGGTGGTCACAAGTTCAAGATGGAAATAGAATGGATAGATGTACAAGTATAAGCTTTGACATTTATTGAATAAAAATGAGAGGTAGGTATAATATCCTATAGGTTTTTAGAATAATTAAGGTGGTGCTTTTACCAAAGATAAGAAAACCTTTCCATGCTCGGGGTTATGAAGACATGAAATCCATAGCTCAAATGTAAACCATGAATTATGACAAGTATGCAACAAATATAATCAATACTCAAGGATTTAGGTTTTGACTAGTTCATGTTTGTAGAACTCAAGTGTTGGAATCATCAAGGCTAAAAGTTGTCTTAGAAGAGAAAAGTCTTAGTTTTTGTACTTAAAGAGTTTTCAAGTGTATTGTATTTGTGAAAGAGGAGAGTAATTCTAATATTGATGGTATGAGTATGTTGTCATCTCAAAAAGAAGTCCTAACATAGTTAAGGTTTATAAAGTATTTGTGTGAGCTCTTCATGTTTACAATCTACTATGAGCTGTTAGGTACATTAAGGAGCATAAGCCTTGAAGTGATTATCTATGAGAAAAAAACAGTAAATATTCTTGAGAAAAAGGTAATTCCATGGTAGAAGACTCGTGATGATGGTGTGAAAATCAAGGTCTGTTTGAACTTCAAGAACTATACCATTGCTTCAAGATCCTGTGAAAAGTTCTCTAACCTATGAAATAGATTTTTGAGATGAGTGTACATATTTATTTGTGTATGTGTGAATACTCGAATCTTTGTGTGAAGGAAATTTTTCATAGTGATGTGATACAAGATTGATGATTTCTTAAAGCAAGTAAATACCCTTTTAGTTCATCAAGGAAAGTATAAAAGGATTCATGGAGTTAAGAATGTGAAGAATTCAATGATAAATGTTTAGAGGGAATGTATGAGGCATAGTCGAGGATGTTAGAAGCATGAAAATAATTTGTGAAAATCAAAAGCTACAATGTTCATGATTCAAAGGTATGTTATTGTAACATAACAACAAATTACTAGTATGATTAAGGTTTTAGAGCCGGGAGGAGCCAAATTATCTCTCGTAGTCAAGTGAGAAAGTAGTAGAAGAAGCTAGAATTAAAAATATACAAGGAAAATGATATTTATGATTGAGACATACAGAAAATTACATCCCTACAGTGTCATGTGAGGAACCTCTAAAACAGGGGGAGCAAGTATATCTTCTTAACAAGGCATAAGTTCGCAAGAAGAAGTGGTAAGGAAGAGTAAATAATGAACCACAAGTGTATTGTGAGGTGAGTGAGATATTTCATCAAGAAATTTGTAATTTCTTGAAAATGAGGATGATGCTACCGATCGTTTTAGGACAATAGAAAATAATTTGGACCTCCTACAAGGCAAGTGAGTAAGGAAGGTATTTAAAATTTTGTGTTTTCAATTAGATTTGGATGTTATGAGCTTAGGGAGAGCCATGATGAGGTGTTTTATAATGAGATTGAGATGTTAGGGCTTACCAAATTTGGTCAAAAATGCACTAAAGGTAGTGTTCAGTGACAAGTAGTTCTAAAGGTTGGCATGTTGAATTTAGAGGCAAAATTGTGATTTGAGCTTGAAACAAGACCTAGTAAGAGAGGTGTTATGTGATTGAAGGAAAAAATGGAGGATATCACTTCAAGGGGATCTGGACTACATGATTTATCAGGTCCAAAAGATCTTTATATGTTGTTAAAGGAGTCAAAGAGAAGCAAGTATAGTCCTGGGGGAGCTATTTGGTCAAGTGAGTTTTTCACTATGTCCATTGTATTTTTTCATGTGTTTTCATTTTTCCATGTCTAGTAGTCAATATATCCTTTATAATAGATGTCAAAGGGGGAGAGAAGCATCATAAACATGGGAATGAGGTATGTAGGTGTTTTAGTCTTGTCTGTTAGTTTTGTTGGTTTTCATTAATGTTTCAAGGTAATTGTTATCAATGACAAAGGGGGAGATTGTTGGCCATTGTGTGTTAGTTTTTTCATTGATTTCAAGTACATTGATTAAAAAGGGTGTCATTGTGTTGTGTGAGTATCTATGAGGTGAGGTGTTAATCATATGTTAAACATGATGGTTGATTGGTAGTTTCCATGTTTGGTGAGTTCTATGAGGTACAAGTGCATGGTTGAGTAAGCCTAGTCATGGTATGATCTCTCTTGAGTTAGTTGGATGTTATCATGAGGTCACACATGGTCATACATGTATATTACATATGTCCATGAGTCTACATAAGGTCAACATAGTTAGTTCATGGTCTGTCATGGTTGAGTCAGGTCATTCTAGGCCTATTCCTAGCCATGAAGCATGCAGAATGAGATGGAGGTGTGATATTTGGAACCAATAAGTCATGATGGAGCATGGTATGAGCATGGTGGTAGTGTAATTAAGGTGTATGGTGAGTTTTATGTCAATTATTAGAGGTTTGGTGGTGTTTCAAGGTCCTTGGGAAGTAAATATGTGAGAAGCGAGCAATTTGGCATAAGAAAGTCTTAATGGCTAGAGAGTTCCAGGAATATTTTATCTAGATGTTTAATATGGATAGGTAGAGTATGTTGTCATGAAGAATGTTTCTTGAAAATTTATGCAATATTTAGCAAAAATCAGGTAAGTTACAATGTGTTTTTAAAGAAAAAGTGGACCTTTTTATGCTCATTGTGAATTGTATGTTTTACATGGGGAGATGAGTTATTTATAATATATTGTTGGATCAATTTTTAAGGTTTCAAAAAATAATGAGGTGGTTTGATTGTCACATTTTTATGAACAATCGTTAACAAGGTAAAGTGGTTTGAAACCCTAGCTAAACCCTAGCTAAGAGAAACTTGGAGAAGATTACATATAGTGAGCCTGTTTTGATTGGAATTTAAAAATTGATGATTGGATGTTATAGAGGAATCTTCCATATTTCTAGAAAGGTATATTAGTGCATGTGACTATATGTGGGCCCCATCTAAAATTTCTTGTTTACGAAGAAGTTAAATTTGAGGAAGGCTTATCCAAAAATGTTGAAAAATAAATTATCTTTTTTAGCCCTGCTTTTTTCTACATGTCTATGATAGTTTAGGTCATATTTGAAGTGAAAAAGTGCAAAGTGTACCCTATTTATGAAGACTAGTTTTTGGGCGGTTTGGCGCCACTTGTGGTAAAATTAACATTGCAAGAGCTACGGGAAGAGTGAAGACTCCATTAAAGTTGTGTTGTGATCCTGGTTCGAGGGATTTCCAATTACATATCAAACTTGTGTTTTATATGGTATGAATTTTTTTGATATGTTCTTTGAAGGTCAAATCAAGGATGTTTGTTCTAATAGGGTACTAAGTAGCTTTATGAGATGAGTTGATGTTTCTAATTTCTTGCTTGCTGAAGGTTTCTTGGTGCTTAGAAATCATTTATAAGTGTTTTTCATGTTTTGGTTGATTATGGAAGTGTGTTTTGAGGTGATGGAGTATGTTGAGCCCATGTTTAGTTCTTGAGTCCTAGAAGACTTAAGAAGTAATTTACATAGATTGGCTTGGTTAGATGAATTCCACTTAAAATTGGAAGGATTTATAATATGTTATGGAAAGATGATTCAGAGATATTTATAATGGTGTATTAATTTTGTTTTGGTGAGTTGATTTGATGGCTCTTTCAGTTAATTTCTGAAGAAGAAGGTATGCTGGATTTCAGGACATGTTTTCTTAGGTTGAAAGATTGAGTTGGTTGAGGCATTAAATGGATTGGTTGATGCTTTATATCAGCTGGAGAGTGATTAGGGATTAATTTTTTTCCTATTTAAGGAATTTTTAGGTATTTAAAGTGGCATAAATGGTGTAAACTAGTTGAGTTTGTAAAATAGGTTTCAAGCGGGATGATTTGGTGAAGAGAAAATTGATATGAATTGAACACATGGAGCTTTCAAGATCTATAACATGCATGGATGTGATGTAAAGGTCATGAGGATTATATATAGTGGTTACATGTCATAGTTTAGTTGAACTTTTGTGGTATTAAGGCCCAAAGGTGAAGATAATGTCTTTGGAAATAACTCAAGCTTGGTGAAGGATATGAGCCTTTTGGCCCATGTTATGAAATATTTGATTGGTACAAGTAAAAGTGCAACTATGGATGATGTTTAAATTTAATATTACACATGTGTGGTGATTTTTTAGAGCTTGAATAATCATAGTTTTGGTGTTAGTGGATTTTATTCATCCTAGTGATGGGGTTTTGAGCTTGTTTGGTGTAACTTGGATGGTTTTGGGCATGGGAAAACTATATGGGTCATATGTGACTGTTTTTATGATTTTAATGGGATTTAATTACATTTTCATGGTTGTTCAAAATTTTTAGGAGAAATACCTCTTATTTTTGAATTAAGAGAAACATATAAAGGTGATGTTTGAGTTCATTTTTGAACTAGTGCTCCTAGAGGGAAAATTTTGACCCTAGTGTGAATGTGTGGTAGGTATGATTGCATCATTTGAGATTTTAAGAAGTGTGTGACATGTTGAAAAATTTCATAGGGCATGTGAGCAAGGTTTTGGAGCCAAGACAAGGTGTGAGAGAAGAAGAAAGAATTACCTAGAGGAATGAGGATTTGAAGAAGATTGTGCAAGCTTAAATTGTGATCTCCATCAGTTGTGGTAGAAAAATATTTAGAGATCATAATAATTAGGTGGCTAAGTTTTTATTTTTCATCTTAGAGTGGGGATTTTAGCCTCCTTCTAAAGTGTGTTCTTCACTAAATTAGGGGTTGGTACTCCTTGTAGGGTTGGTGCTCTACTAAACTAGGGGTTAGTGATCCTTGTGAAGTTGGTGCTTCACTAAATTTATTTGTTGTGAGTAATATCAAAAAAATTTCAGTGGGTTTTCTTCCGTTGAGGTTTTCCCACTTATATATAGTGTTCATATGTCTTCTTCTTTGATTCATGTTGTTGTGAATGCTTAATACACACCTAATGTGCATATATGGTTATGCATGGTAAATGGATGAATGTATGTGATTATAAATGAATTGAAATATTTTTAGGACTGAGTCAACCCCATTATTATTCCATTGTGCTTCCAACACACTCTTTGTTGAGACAATACTACATACTCTAAATAACCATTCACAATCTTGACACAATGCCTATCAATAGAGACATTCATTTTGATCTTTGATAGTATTGTCAATGCTTTATATTTCTCCATACAATCTTTATGATGCAATAAACATTCTTAATACACCTCAAACTTGAACCAAGAACAAAAATAAACCTTGTGGGCTTAGAAAACTCATGAACATACCTAAAAAGAGATGTTTCACCTTTCTCGATAGTCCGATCAACTCATCATATAAATGAATGCCATATTATTCTTGAAACCTACTACCTCAGACTTGAAACACTTGGAAAACTTACATACCAAGTATTTCCTAATTCTACACCTCTTCATAGTTTCTTGGAGCATATGATTAATTTGTATTTCTTCCTCTCAAATTATTTTATCTCTTAATGAGTGTCGAGGCGTGGAATCACTCCCAAATTTATCCTTAGGAGTTCAAATGTTGGTTTTGGAAGTGGCTTTGTCATAATTTCAGTTATCTCCTCCTTGGTGGATACATATTCCAATTTGATCCTTTTCTCACTCACCTAATCTCTCAAGAAATGGTATTTTATTGAATGTGCCCTGTTTTGGAATATAACACAAGGTTTTTATAAACACTAATAGAACTTGTACTATCACAAGAGATAGGGAAACACTCATCACCCTCTACCTTATAGTCTTCTAGATTTTATCTCATCCATAAGACTTGTGCACAACATAGTGATGTTGCAACATATTCAGCTTCACACATGGAGAGATCTACTGAGGATTATTTTTACTCATCCAAGAAACAAGACACTTACCAACAAAAATTCTCCTACACTAGTACTCCTCCTATCATCTAGGTTGTATGCCCAATCAGCATAGGTGAAATCCTTCAAGCTAAATTCTTCACACTTTCGATACCATAGTCCATACTCAACATTTCCTTTCATATATCTGAATATTATCTTCGCTTCTTGTAAGTGAGTATCCTTTAGATCCTGCTGAAACCTTCTAATAAGACCTATAACTTGCAAGATGTTTGGTCTAGAGGTAGTAACATACAATAGACTTCCAATCATGGATCTATAATTAGTTTGATTTACCTTTGTGAGTCACACTCCTTTCTTATTTTGTACCCTATGACCATGGGGCATCTAACAGCTTGCAATTTTCCATTTAGAACTTCTTTACCATCTCCTTTATGTATTTATCTTGAGATATGAATATACCTTCCTTAGACTTATTGACTTGTACTCCTAGAAAGAAGGACAACTCTCGAAGAATAGAAATTTCAAATTCTCTTTTCACAACATCTACAAATTTACGAGTCATAAGTTCATTTCCCCTACCCAAATATTATATCATCCACATATACCATAACAAATAAAAATTTCCTTCTTTTTTTATATATAAGTTACTATCAGCAAATCCTCTCTTGAAACCTTCATCAATCATGTACTTGTCAAGTCTTCCATACCATGCCCTAGGGGCTTGCTTTAGAGTATACAAGATGCCTTTTTCAGTTTGCATACATAATCCTTCTCATTTTTCAAGGAAAAACCATCAAGATGCTCAATGTACACTTCTTCTTCTAGATTACCATTCAAAAATGCATATTTGACATCCATTTGATACGCCATAAATCCTTTAAACCTTGCATATACTAGAAACAATTTAATGGCTTCCATTCTAGCTACTGGAACAAAAGTTTCATCAAAATCAATTCCATAAACTTGTACATATCCCTTATAAACAAATCTAGAATTATTTCTTGTAACTTCTTCATTTTCGTTGATTTTATTTCGAACACCCATTTAATTCCAATAACATTCTTATCCTTAGCTCTAGGAACTAATTCCCAAGTTTTATTCTTTTCAATCTGATCTAGTTATTCATTCATAGCCTTGACCCAACAATCATCCTTGCTTGCTTATTCAACATTTTAAGGCTCAAATTTAGATAAAAATTCAGTATTTTCTTGGTTTTTAAGACTTAAAAATTTCCTTCTTGTTGTTACTCGGCATCCTTCTTCCCTAAGATTTGATCTTTAGGGTGGTCTCTTCTAATCTATCTTGATGGAGTTTTTGTGTCTTGTCTTTATTCTTCTTCATATTCTTCTTCACCATTCTACACAACCTCTTATTCTTATTTAGGATCAGTCATTTTTAGTGCCTCTTTTATCTTGAGAATGGACCTCATGAAAAAACTACCAGCGGGATCTAGCATTGGAAGAGTGAGCACAGAGATTTATAGAGGAGAAAATAAGAGCATAATAAAGAAGAACAGAGAAATAATTATTTATCTCTGATGATTCTCAATTTAGGAGAAGCATTTAAATAGGTTTAACAAGTAGTTTGATACTCCTAGATACAAGGGATGCCAATCTAAAGTAGAGATAACAAACCCTCTAAACTAGAGATACCAATCTAAACTAGTTACGGGAGTTTAAACAAACTCCTAATAAAATAAAACTAATAACAATTTTTAGCTCACATGAGCTTATTAGGTGTAAATGATTATTTACACCAACACCCTCCCATAAGTGAATGCTAGGGAGAAAAGAGAAAGAAGGGTCCTAGCTACTAGGCCTGATAAGGTACCCAATACAATACTAGAAAATAAGGAAGGAAGGACTATACAAGCTCCCCCAAGGACAACTTCCTTCACCCCAAGCTTGTCTCGCAACTCCAAATAGCGAGGGGAAGCCAAGGGTTTAGTGAAGATATCTGCGAGCTGATCAGCCATAGGAACAAAATCCATCTGAACGACCCCATCCTGAATCAATTGTCGAATGAAGTGCATGTGGATCTCTATATGCTTCGTGCACTGATGCTCAACAGGATTATGTGTAATGTGAATAGCACTTTGGTTATCACACCAAAGAATGGAAGGAGACTCCTATGAAAAACCAAACTCACCAAGAATCTGATGAAGCCAGAGAACCTCCTGCCCTACTATCATAGCACCTCGATACTCAGCCTCAGTGGATGATAATGCAATGGTATTATGCTTTTTACAAGACCAGCAACTAGACCAGAACCAAGATGAAAAAAATAGCCAGATGTGGATTTGTGAGTATCGCGACATCCACCCCAATCAAAATCTGTAAAGCCCTCAATACTTGGGAATAGTCTGAGGTGTGTAATGAATACCAAAACTCAAAGTCCCCAAAGATATCTCAAAATCCACTTGGTTGCTTCCCAATGACTCTCATGAGGCTCATGTGAAAACCGAGAGACAAGATTAACAACAAAGGTGATATCGGGACGAGTATGAGTAAGATACAAAAGGCTCCCAACCAACTGTCTATACAAAGTGGGATCAACTAGTTTAGACTTACATGTAGCAGTCAATTCAATACCTGACTGGTAAGGTGTGGGAGATGGCTTGCAATCAGCCATATGAAATCTCTGAAGTAGATCTGTAGCATACTTCTTCTGACAAATAGAGATGCCCTCAACAGACTGGTAAACCTATAGGCCAAGAAAGTAGTGCAACAATCCCATATCTGTCATATCAAATTATGCTTTCAATTTTTGTTTAATGTCCTATGTTAGAGAATTTGAACTACTAGTAATGAGGATATCATCAACATATAATACCAATAGAAGCAAGTCATCATCATTCTTCGGACATAAATTGTATGATCGGTATTACAACAATGAAAGCCAATAGCAACAAGAAAGCATCCATCTTCTCATACCAAGGCCGAGGGGCTTGTTTGAGACCATAGAGTGAACACCGAAGTCTACAAACCAGTGAAGATTCATCTACGAATCCCTGAGGTTGCTCCATATAAATCTCCTCATGGAGATCACCATGCAAAAATGCACTCTTCACGTCCATCTGATGTACTAACCATCGATGAGAATCATCAACAAAGAGAACAAGGTGAACAGAATCCATATTTGCAAATAGGAGCAAAATGTTTAGAGTAATCTACTCCTTCAACTTGAGAATACCCCTTAGCGACAAGATGTGCCTTGTATTTTTCAACCGATCCATCAACTGCATATTTGGTCTTATAGACCCATTTACATCGTACAAGCTTTCTTCCCTTAGGAAGAGGAACCAAATCCCAAGTATTATTCTTCATAAGCGAAGAATATTCATCCTACATTCTTTGAATCCCATTCTCGGGTTTCCAGGATGCCCAGAAAAAGAACAGATCATTAGAAATAGCTTGGCTCATAAGAGCCATACCAGAATAGGGCCGATGATCAACAACACCAGAAGTCTCAGCTCTAGTACATCATAGATCTCGTGAATCACCTGCCAAATCACCTGTTGTAGCCAATGTAGATCTCACCATTTCAGAGCAGGAGCAACAGGAGCAGGAGCAACAGGATCAGGATCAGGGGGCCATCAAAATCATCATTAGTGGTAGGAGCAGGAGGCAATAATGGAGATGGAATAACTACTATATGATCTAAAGGAGCCTTGGTCTCATCAACTCGAACATCCCACCGAAACACAACATCTTTGGTAGCGGGATCAAAGAGGTGATATGCCTTCACATGCTCACAATGACCAACAAAAATGAGTTCTTTGCTTTTCTTCTCCATGGTTTTCTTAGTGTTATCAGGAACAAAGGCCCAAGCCTTACAACCGAAGACTCAAATTTTTGATACTTCAGGTTTTTCACCCGGTCATGCCTCCTCAGGAGTAACCCCTTGCACTACTTTATGTGGCATTATGTTTTGAATATGATTTGCACAATTGACTGCTTCCACCCAGAACTGAGGTGCCATGTTCTTGGACTGAACCATGCAATTTTCCATTTCCTTGAGTGTTCGGTTCTTTCATTCAGCAAATCCATTTTACTCAGGGGTGTGAGCAATAATATATTGATCCACAATTCCATGATTAGCACAAAAAATAGTAAATGCATTACTCTCATATTCCCCCCCATTATCCGTGCGGAGTATTTTAATACAATGTCCAGATTGTTTCTCTACAATAGCTTTAAAAACTTTGAAATGTTCTAGGACATCACTTTTGTATTTTAGAAAGTACACCCAAGTTTTCCTAGTAAAATCATCTATGAATGTGAGTACATACTTAGCACCAGAAAATGATCTATGAGGGAAAGAAGTAAGATCACTATGTACCAATTCAAGACAAGCCTGAGCTCTTTTTGCTTGTCCTTTTGGAAAAGGATCCAAGTGTTGCTTACCCAACATACAACCAGGGCAGACACCATCATGTGATTTTACCTTTGGGAGTCCTGTGACCATATTCTGTGAAGAGAGCTGCTGCAAATATCTGTAATTGAGGTGACCAAACCTCTCGTGCCACAATTTTCTCAAAGAATCAGCATGAGCAATAAGTGAAGATCCTACAGAGTTATCAAAGCTCTCAAATACATACAAACGTGAACATGAATCCACAGTTCCTGTAGCTACAATATCATCATGATCATGAAGTTCCCTGATGACAACCTTATCTGGTGAGAATTCAACAGTTCTACCATCACCAGAGTTACAGATTTGATATATGGAAAGCAAATTGTTAGACATATGGGGAACATAAAGAACATTATTATAGTGCCCACACTTTTTATAGCTCAGTAGCTTGTTGTTTCTTTACTCATAGACATGTTTTGCAGGTGATTGGTTATATCTTGGACATTATATTTAGATATTTGATCTTATTAGACATGTGTGGACATTTAGGTGTATAGCGCCAATTTAGCTCAATTTCTATATTGTCGCATTTTCTTGTAATGTCATGGATACTAATGGATATGATGCTGGGTTTGGAACATAATTATAATAATGGATAGTTGTTGAATGTGGAATTCTATGGTTATATGTCACGTATCATCTTGTCTAACTTTTGGAATATTAAGTATAATTGTGCACGTTGTCGCATCTTGATTTCAGTAGGATGTTAGGTTAGTTTAGAACGCATTGATATCTTACTATGTCATTTAATTATATTGTATTGGACAGGTGCGGTTAATGTGTGCAATAAGTGTGCAGTGACAGTTTACAGAGAACGTGGGATTTAGGCCAGCTACTCAATCTTACAAGCAGTTCACTTCACGGTGAGTCCTAGCCATGTTCATTGTGTGAAACCTTAGTATAGGAGATTATTATTTTTGGGCACTATGAGTGACCCCAATTGTTGTAATGTATTGTGTTTTGAATTATTAATTTTGTTTAGGGTTGCTAGTGAAGTTGTAAACTTGTTTTGGGAGTTAATAATCCCACTTTCTTTTAAATTGTTGATTTTGTTTAATGAGTCACTTGATCACAAGGGTTTAGGGTCACATGTGAGACCCTTGGGTGGTCCCCACACCCTCTACCCTTGTGCCAAAAATGCAAAACCCGAAATTAGGGTATGTTGGGCATTTTGGGGACCCTTTAGCTTGGGAGCCCCCTAACATAAAAATGAGCCCTTGGACCCTACCTAATGGGTAGGGGCTTATTTTCAAGGCTAGAGGGAGTTTTCCTCCTTTTTACCTCTTGTATAGTCACATCCATGTAAGGGATGTGGATTTGTGTGTTTATCAAAAGTTCCACTAGTTTTGTCTTGCTAACATTTAAGGGAATTTGGGAGAAGAGGGCAAAAAATAATTTTACCCTTTCTCTCTTTTGTTTTGGCATCTTTGACCTTGATGAGGGAGAGGGGTGACACATGTCACCCCCTCATTTGTGAGGATGTTTGCTTGCTCCTCTTCAAATTCCCATTCATGGGAAAAGAGAGGGACTTTTTTTTTGGAATTTCTTGCTTGGATGCTTGGGGATTTGGAGCTTGGGAATTGCTTGAGTCAAGTGTGGAGAAACTTGAAGTTGGGAAGCTTTTTGGAGAGCTTTCCTTGAGGTAGGCTCTTATATCTTGTGTTGTGTTGTTTTCCTTTTTGTTGATAGATTGGTTGCTTGAGATTGTTAATTGTGGTATGTAGATTTTGGTTGCTTGCTTGTTTTTACTCCCTCCATCATATGGTATGATGGAGTTTTGGAGTGTGGGGGAAGAGAGAGGGAATTTTCCCTCTCAATCCTCAAGGCTTGATGGACAAGCCTTGTAGGGTCTTAGTGTTTCCCCTCAATGGTTGAGGTGGGGAAGTTGATTCATTTGGCTTGAATCTCCTTCCCCATTCTTGGTAAGGAAACCCCTTTGGGGTTTGAAAATCCTTCCAAGAAGGACTTGGAGAAAGGGAGGAGGAATAAGGAGGGTTTTGGATTGAAATTAGGAGCAATAAGGAGGGTATGGAGTTTGTTGCTTTGTGCAAGAAATTTTTGGAATAAAATTTTTGGAGAACTTTCTCCTCTCTTCCCCACTTTTAGGAAGAACATGGGTTCTCCTCCTTGTAATTTTGGAGTTTTGTTTTGTGTTGTCCTATTTTTGTGTGCTTGTATCATGATTAGTTCAACCTCCATCTTGTGCAAGTTTTGGTTAGTTGACCTCTTTCCCATGGGCTTGGGGGAGGCTAGCATGCATCCCAACCTTGGGAGAGGCATGTAATGATGCCTATGGTTGGGAGGCAAACAAGCTCTTTCTCCTTGTTGGTTTTCTTGAAGGCATGAAGGATGTATCTCAAGCTTGGAATCTCTTGTCATCTTGGAGCTCATTGTCTTCTTCACTTTGTTGGCATTTCTCTCTTTGTGACTCTAAGATATGGTTATTTGAAGGGCATTCTTATTTTGTAAAGTATCCTCCTTGTGATTTGGAATCACTTGTAAGTTGGTAGTCTTTATATTGGAAAACTATCTTTCAACCTTGGAAAGGGAGTTGTTAGATTGTTACCTTGTGAATTTAGCATGTATGTAGTATGTAGCATTGAGTTTTTTTTTTGAGATTGAGCAAAGGAAGAAATGTAAGATATGGTATTGCTTTAAAATACATCTACTAGAAGTATTTTTTTATCTCTCTAACAAGTTTTGTTCTTGAAATTTTATCTAACAAAAGGATTGTTATTTAAATTGAAATCTATGATGCTATGTGGAGTTTATAGTTAAAATTGGAAGAAAAACCGTTATTATTTTAGAATGTACATCTCTTGGTAGACTATCATGGATTTAGAAAATAAAGTGAAAATAGTTTTAAAATTATTGCTTACCACCGTGTATTGGAAATGAAATTATCGGCATTAAGCAATCTGTTTTCTCTTGTATTTTTTTATATACATATATATTATTAAATGAAAGAAAGTAGTTTTATTTTTTTCTTTGTTTCTCTCTTGTGTAGCCAAGAGATTGATTTTCTTTTAGTATATTTTCAAAATAAGAAGGAAAATTATACCTATTACTGATATGTCTTCTTACACATACATAGCTTGATCTTACATATTTAACATGTATAAATCGAATGGTTACTAGCTGATAACACCATTACAATTACGTATATAATAATATTTATGTTTTTTTAATCTGCAATGAATAGGTATATATATAAACAATATACAATAATAAAATAAATACGAAATAATAAACAAAACAAAACCCATATTTTAAAAAAATGGTCGCTTTGTATTATTCTTTTTGTTGTGGTATGGAGCTTTTTTTTTTTTGTTTGGTGGGGATGGGAGGGTCGAACCCCGCCCCCACTCACCCACGTCCCCTCTACCTCCGGCGCAGCCTTTGCCCACCCAAGTCCATAGCGGCATGTCCCACCGCTACCGCACCCACCGCCACCTCCGTGATCGCGCCCCACCCGCTCCCCCCGCCCTCGTCCCCGCACCTTAGCGCCTTCCCCCCTGCCCTATCCCTCTCACCCGCGCCACCCTTCTACCTCCCTTTGATGCCGCCCGCCATTCTACCCCCCTTCACCCTACATCCATTCTTTTTTTATAGATCCGCCCCTCTCCTACAAAACAAACAAAAAAAATCATAGCTTTTGCTTATCAAAAACCAAAAGGGGGTGAAACCATCCTTGTTTTGTAAGAAATTGCAAACTAATGTCATGTTAGGTTTGATAAAACTTCTTGGTATTTCCTCAACCTGCTCATGATAATAAGCAAAACAAACGAGAGGAGAAAAGAAAAGAAAAGAAGGAAAATAAGAAAGAAAATTCAAATGATAAGAAAGAAAAAGGAAAGTTTAGGGCAAAACTTAGATCTAAGGCTGAGATCCTTTTGATCCTAGGGTCAAAAATTAACCCTACATCCTTGAGTCATGGGTAGTTTTAATGGGAATGGGAATGGGAAAACTGATTAAATTTTTGTAAAGGGGTTGGTATCTTCCTAGGGTGTTCCTAGTGGTCTTTATGGAAATCAAATAAATAAATTTGGTTGGGGATAGTGGTTGAGCATTTAAGTAAAATGATTTAGTTAAATTAATTAATATCGGGAAACGTAATTGTATTGTTAGGCATTCACTTTCAAAAAAAAATTACCCTAAATTTTAGTGTGTTTTGGTCTGTTTTCCGGTGTCCCAAGGCGGGGCACGACAATTATTTAGATGCCCATTTGGCATTTTTACAGTACCAAAACCCAATACATCTACAGAAGCAAAATTTCCCACCAAAATTTTTGATGTGCTGCAAGCAGAAACATAAGTCAACAAATCCCTACAATGTGTAATATGATGAGAAGCCCCTGAGTCAAGAATCCACATATCTTGCAAAGGAGAAGAAGCTCTAGCAGAAAGAGCCTTACCCTTGCCAGCATTGGAAGCAGATGAAGGTGATGGAACAGTGATCTTGTGTTGTTTTAAAGCCTTTTCTAATGCTTCCAACTTCAAAAAACATCTGGATTCGGGATGATTTTTCCCCAAACAAAAGGAACAAGGATCAAACACCTGCTTTTGAAATGGTCTCTTATTTTTACCATTATTATGTGGTTTAGAAGTGTCAACAGAAGGATTAGAAACCATATTGTGAGAGGGTACAGGCTTATCATAGCTTTGCTTGGGTTTGTTTTTTCAATTTTTCTTAGAAGAACTGTCCACAAGAGCATGATTCGATGTAGGCATAACATCTAGAGAGATTAATTTTTCTTGTTCTCATGAGAGACGTTCACAAAACTGTTCAAATGAAGGCATTTTAAATTGAGTGTCTAGTGCATCCATAGTAGAAAAGAAGGTTGACGTAAATACATAAAATGGACCCTTTAGTTTAGTTAGGATCGTGTATATGCATTTGTCATCCTTTTTAGTTCTACCACTTGCTTTCAACTGACTACGAATCTCTTTAAATTTTGACAGAAATTCTTCTATGGAAGGAAAATCTGAAGGCGATAAAGAGTTTAATTCATGATCCAATTGAATTAATTTGAACTCGTTTATCTTGCCAAACAAAGATTCAAATTTTTCCCATACCTCTTTCGGAGTTGTGGCCACAGAAATATGAAACTGGAGGTTATCCACTACATTCAACGCGATCAATCCAAGAGCTTCATCTTGCTTGCATGCATACAGGTACTTTTCCTTCTCTATGGTGAAAGCGGGAACTGTATCATCGAACACACGCCATAATCCACGAGACTATAAGAGCTGCTGCATCTTCGGTTTCTAGGCATGGTAATTTGTCGAGTTTAAAGGATCAAACAACCGGAGATCTCCGGTGTGAGCAGACGAAGATGATAAAAAGGCTCTCGACATTTTAAGCAATTTCACAATACTTATAACTCCCAAATAAACAATGTCCTCCAATGTTATTGTTTTCAACAAAAATATTTAAAACAATTAATATAAACCCAACCATAGCTGCTTCAACACAAAGTGGATGCGAGACAAGAGTAGATTCTACCTCTACTGTACCAATACGATGACCACTTTCATGATCACCATAAGAAGTTCTGAAATATCCAGACCATGAAGTCTTTATGCACAAATAGCCACTACATTCTCCTATGATTTTATCCCCATTTTCATCTATAATGGCATGCTCAACACCAAAGAAGGGAAGAGTTGACCATACACGATAGGGAGCTGTAGGTAAGATATTTGCAGAGAATGCGTTTGATGTAGTGATGCATTTTGCTGCTGTTGCTTATGGCAGAGATTATACGCAGCCACCCATGGACATTCCACGTGACCAACAGAGTCAACCACTATGGGCTTCACGCGGTCCCAAAACTCCTCTCATCGTCGCTTGAGCTATTGGGCTCTGAATCCCATTGTCATTGGTGTGCATGCATTCACATCTCGAATCACCTCCCACTATTTGCCTTCATATCCATGCGCAAAAAACAAAAGAATAGTGGACGGGATTTGGAACCACCACCATCCGCTGCTAATCCTCCACGCAGAGGTGCATGTACGTGAGCACCACAGAGACCTCGACACATATAATTACAAGCAAGACAGATCAGTTACGTGAGCTTGATTCACAGTAATATTCCACCCATCCAACTCTTTCCCATTCATGGCCTCGATGGCGTCCATCATTGACTGCTCATCGCTAAAAGTCACAGTATATGCCATTCACAGTATTCACGTCTAGAATCACTGGATTCGCTAAGCCTGGTTTGATCTCTTGGTCCTCCGAGACGACGTAGAGAATCCCAATTCACTCACGAGGGCCTCGTATTACTTCTCCAAGCAGCCCAAATGGAGCAAACTTACGAAACTATCTGGCCACAACAGTGGCGGCTTCCCGTATTTAGTGTTCGTGCCGATGGAGGAAGTGATGTAAGATCAGTTGTGTGTGGCCACAATTGTGAGGGACATGGGCATGGAGTTCTACAGAGAAAGATCACAAAGATACAAGATCAAGGCAGGGTCAAAGCACCCAAGAATTTCTGACTCAACTCTCCTGCAACTATCAGGAGCTCTGATACCATGAAAAAACTACCAGCGGGATCTAGCACTAGAAGAGTGAGCACAAAGATTTACAGAGGAGAAAATAAGAGCACAATAAAGAAGAACAGAGAAATAATTATTTATCTCTAATGATTCTCAATTCGGGAGAAGCATTTAAATAGGTTTAACAAGTAGTTTGATACTCCTAGATACAAGGGATGCCAATCTAAAGTAGAGATAACAAACCCTCTAAACTAGAGATACCAATCTAAACTAGTTACGGGAGTTTAAACAAACTCCTAATAAAATAAAACTAATAACAATTTTTAGCTCACATGAGCTTATTAGGTGTAAATGATTATTTACACCAACACTTCATGGGGTAGGATTCATCAAATACACTTTCACTTTCAACTATTGTATTCATATTTTTATTGTAGAAAATGTAAGCTGAACTTCTTGAAGAGTATCTAAGGAGTATACCTTCATCAAACATAGATTTAAACTTACCTAGATTCTCTTCAATCATCTTGATAAAGCACCTACATCTAAAAACTGTAAAGTGTTCTACATTTTCAAGTCTACCTTTCCATAATTCTTATGGGGTTTCATCACTATTTACCCTTTCCTAACATTTGTTGAGGATATAAACAACTATAAAAATTACTTCCTTCCAATAACCATCATGTAACTTAGATTCATTTAGTATGGTCCTTGCCATCTCTTGAATAATCTTGTTCTTTCTTTCCACTACACAATTATGTTGTGGTGTGCTAAAAACTCGAGAACTACCTTTTAATGCCATGAGTTATACAAAATCCATCAAATGAATTAGACCAAAAATCACCTCCATTGTCTGATCTAATGATTTTGATTCTCCCATTTTTCTCATTTTCAATAAGAGCCTTGAATGACTTGAATACCTCAAACACATTTGATTTGTTCCTCAAACAAGAAAACTAATTATATCTTGTATAGTCATCAATTAGTAGTATGAAATTATAATCTCCGATGTACTTTCAATTGTCATAGGTCCACAAAGATCAGTGTGGATCATTTGTAGAGGTCTATTGGTAGAGGCATGTTCTTTGATTTTGAATCTTCTTCTAGTTTATTTTCCATAAAGGCATGCTTTACATAGAGTATCTTCCAGGTTTGCCGATACATCCAACATCTAACATACACATAATGTTCGTGTCTATTTCACATTCTTTAGGTAACATCTTGTATTTTCTCCAAATCCTTTTACCACTACACTTGGGTGTTTTTTCTACATTTTCTATCCACATCTTTTTCGTAGTGTATAACAAATATTTCTAGTTTCTTGATGTTTGACCTTCGCCATCTCCTCTTCTCTTTTCTCTGATCTCACTTGCAGAATTTTATCCTACTATGATAACACTTGATGAAAGGGCAACATTAACTAGGGTTCTTAACAAAAATGCCTAGCCAAAACCCTGTTATTGAGTCACACAATGAATTACACAAACAAGTTATATATTTATATTTATCTCAAAAGGCATTAATGAAATCTATGTGCATCTACTCAACTATGGATCTTACAACTATCTCTTGGAGATTTACAGACTGTTGTATATTCCTAAGGACCTAACCTATAATGATTCTACTCTTATTGAGTCTTTGAATCTTATTCAAACTCTAACTTAGTTTCTATTAGTTGGATTCCAACCCACACTCTCTTATGCACATTTAAAAACCTTAAACTAGTGAACTTGACCTCTATTCATAGCTACATATTCCCATTTCTCTCCTTATTTGAGATATCCATTAAGCTAGTTCGTCTATTCTATATGCTTCATGTTATTACCCCTCAAATTTAAATTCAAACTGAGCTCATTAAATGCTCTGATATACCTCTATCTACATGTTTCCATGTGTTGTGTCATGCGAATATGGTAGTTGGGATCAAGTGAACCACATATCCTCATTAATATCCTTGTCAGATGATTTTTGCCACTATGTGTCGACTTCCAATCCTACTACACTCCTCTTTCAAAATTCCTTCCCACACCTTGTTTCTCTATTTTTCAACACACTCTTATGCTCAATTAATCCTTCTTAATTTTCTTGCACATTACTAGGATTTTTACCTCCTCCAAACATTTGTGCACCTCCTTCAAAATCTAAGTTATGAAATCTTTTATTTCATTCTCTCACACTTCCTACACACTCCTTGGTATTGTGCAAAAATCCTTCGCACTTTCCTAATATTTTCATGTGCCTTTAATCAACTAGGTTGGGATAAAACTCATGGTTCTCCCAAAATAACTATCAACGTACATTATTATTATGCATCTCACTTTATTTTTTCTCTTCTTTGCAAAATCTCATATTCACACACTACATTATGCTAGTACATTCCCTCTTAACTATGTAATTCATTCTCATTGCATTTTTCCTCCTTAGATATTTCAAAAGCCTTTATGTACCTCCACACAATCACCATTTCAATCTTCTATTCTTCCTCTCTTCATTCCTTTTATCTCCACCCTTGTGTGCATTGATACTTAGCCAAAATTATGTATGATTTATCTTGAACTTGGATATTATTGCATCACCTTGTGAAACATATTTAGGATAAACATTATCAATTGTTTCAAGGCTACAGTCACTAATATTTGTCTTTCTGAAAATTACATAAATTGATGCATGTTTCATTGAGAATTTCATTAATATATCATTAAAATAAGGTCTTGTATCATTAAAACATTTGGCTATTTAAAATTTAAAATATCTCATCTCTCTCCCTTCAATTGTTCCTTGTATATTTATAATTTATAATATTTTATACATTAGGTGTTGTGTGTTAGTTTTCTTGGGTGTTCACTTCATTTCAACATGGTCTTCATAAGTGTTTGAGAATGAGAAAAAAAAATGAAATGTGAGAAGTCAAAGAAATAAATTGCATTCATCATTCTTCCCT